>OX438965.1:6107219-7387219 GCA_949316185.1 Pyrausta nigrata
TTATAACTCAGTTGAAGTTTACAGTTTTATTCACTCGCACCTGTAAAAAAACATCGTTTTATGTGATTGATTAGGGTGTAGTCCTACCTAATTTTGTATTCGAATTTTTTATTAAATCACCATGTACGGACGCAAAACACCATCCACTTATCGCTCTACGCCCTCAGTGTATTCGCATTATACCACGAAGTAAGTAAATTATTTTTAAACATACATTTTTGTTTACATTTTACTACGGTAGTTACGGAACAAATAACAAATCTTATGTACCATTACGAAACGGTAATGATTGAATTTTGCTTACGGTGTCAGTGCTAGTTACTTTTCATATTCAAAATAGCTATCAAATAGGTAAGTTTGTTCCTATTATAAACTACCTATTTATTTGCACAATACATAGCAGTATACCAACATAAATACTAAATATCCACACACGTATTATTATTATTTCTTAATAAGTATAGATATAATCTGAGGTATAAAACAACATGACTAAAGCTAAACATTTTAACTACCTAAAATTCCTAACTATTTTAATTTTAATAATATCCATTCTAGATCTTCAACAAACCTCCGATCGTCAAAGTCGGTGAGATCACTCCGTCTGCCATGGTACCAGAAGCCGATACTACATGATGCTTTCTTTCTGGATCTCCAGAGGGGATCACTTCTCACTGGGTGTATTTCTCTTGTAAGTAATTATTGTTTACTTGAAAATGTTTCAATTAACTTTACATTGTTCTACCCTTTCTCAAAAGACATCTTAATATGATATGACCTGTAATAAATTGAATACTTAGCCCCTGTATTAAAGTTTTTAGATTATTGACCTGCCACTCACAACACTCTTTGACATAAATTGTCTTTTATAAGTAGATAATTATTTTACGCATGCAAAGATAGTGGCTCAGGGGACTTCATTGTCCCAGAATTTGTATTAAAAAAATGGTTTGTCCACTGGGTCACCACTTTTTTTTGATGTTTTAGTATTGTTTTGATGGTATGGCATACCATTACCATACCTATGTAAGGGTTAATTACAATAAAAATGCTTTTTTTACTTCACACAAGAACAAGAGTAACTTGTAATTTGGAAAATATAAAAAAAAAAAATATTTCATTTATTTCCAGTTCATAGCCCTGTTTACATTCGCACAAAGCATCTTTGATCTCTACTGCCTTGGTATGGCCACACCCGGCTCTGTACACTACGGGTACTACGTCATCAGCTACCAGTTTGTCTATGTTGGCAGCCCACCAGGTAAGATTGATGAAGCTAGGAATAAGATACATTAGAATTAATGTTACATTAAATCCGGTAGTTCGGAGTGCCTTTCGGCAAAGGCCTCCTCTAATTCTTGCCACTGGGCTCTATCTGCAACAACTCTGTTCCAATATGGTTCTAAAGTTAGTTTTAACTCATTCTCCCAATGTCTCTGGGGTCTTCCCTGGTTGTGCTTTCCATCGCGTGGGTACCGTAGAGTGACTTGCTTGCTGCAAATGTATTCGTTCACATATACAAGCGAAATCCTGTCCAGTTGTATTTTTATAGATTTTGTATTGGTCATGCTGCCTGCAGAAAATCATTTTCGATTTTCTGCAGGTTAATTTTTAGGGTTCTGTACCTAAAGGGTAAAAGCAGCCTGACAGTCAGACAGACAGCGGCATAGTAATAGGGTCCCATGTTTACCCTTAAGGTATGGAACCCTAAAAAGGTGAAGTTGAAACTCAAGCCTATGCACAGCGTATTTCAAACGCGGACGACCCTCGTAGATCGCTTAGCAAACGCAAGACCGCTCCTTGTAACTTTTTCTTATAATCTTGTGCAAGTGCACAGCAGCACTTCAGGTTACCCATTCGAAGTACAAAAAAAGTGGGGTAGTCTGACGTGCGGCCGTACGAGACGAACGCCCAGAAAACGCGCTCTGCGTTTAACATACGCCGTGTGGCTATTATTAGTCTTGGTTGACTGCCTCGTTGGTCTAGTCACTAGACTAATAGCCTAGAACAACAACCAACTAGACTCTAGTGGTCAGCACGCTGGGTACTATCCACGAGGTCCCGGGTCGGGCCGAGAGTGTTTGGGTTTTTCTATCTTGAAATTACTCAGACACAGCTCCGGAGTCAGGAAGTTGGTGGTGTTAACACCCCCGTGCCTCGGAAAGCACGTTAAGCCGTTGGTCCTGCGCCTTATCTCTCTACGGTCTACGTCTCACCGAATTATGAGAAGGAACAGAGAGTGTACCTGTGTATTGCGCACACACTGGTGCACTATAATATGTCCCGCGCAGTTGGCTAATCTCTGTTGAGATGATAGGCCGCCGTAGTCGAAATCGGCTAGGAGGACATCATCATCATCATCATTAGTCTTGGTGTAGTGGTGCGCGCTCTGGACTACGAAACCAGCAGATGCGGGTTCAAATGGCGCAAAGGGCAAATTTTTGTGTAATAAACACTTCATTTGTCCCTAAGTCCCTAGAAAGATATAAGACACTAGCCGTTGCCTAGAACTTCGCTTAAATGTCGAATTACCCTTACAGACTTTAATCACCATTTTCACCCCCTTAGCACAGAATAAGTACTAGTTCTTCGTACAGAAGTTTTACTTTGCAATGAAATTTAAAGAAATATATACTCTTTTTCTATAAATATATATTCTTATGACTCTGGAATATGAATCACAATACACTAAACCTATGACGTGACGTACTATCATGCAACGCGATAGGGTTGACTGCTACAAGAAGCTACTTACGCCATCTAGCGCACCTTTCTAGCACTTTATTCATGCTCGTCCAGCCAGCACGTAATCACACATAAGTGCCGTGCGCCGCCCGCCAGTGAATAAAACGCGCGGGCGTCTCATTGCTCGCTCGCGCGTTTTATTTACCGGCGGCGCGCGGCACTACGTGTGAATTACGTTGCTGGCTGGACGAGAATGAATAAAGTGCTAGAAAGATCCGCTAGAGGGCGTAAGTAGCTTCTAGTAGCAATCAACCCTATCGCGTCGCATGAAAGTACTTCACTGAATAGGTTTAGTGTATTATGATTCATATACCAGAGTTATAAGAATGAAATTATCTTGCAATGGATTTCTGTAGGTGTCTAAACGAGAATGTGCTTGACTCTGAGGCGAACAAAATTACACCATGAATGAAATTATTTCAATCAAAGTTTTGTTGCTAAAGTTGGCCATTCACGGCCAGTCACACTCGTTAGTCGGTCTAAAGTACGACCAAAATTTTACGTTTTCAATATCGGTATAAAAATCTTGGCTATAGGCATAAGTACTAAAAAAGTAACTTAACTTTATTATTATTTTCCACAATTGCTCATATTTTACCGGTTCTAAGACTGAACTAGCCGTGAATGGCCAGCTTAACAGAGTAACTGAAGTTGTCAAATGTGTCATTTTCAAGCGATTTCAATCCTAAATTGTTAGCAACAGAGTTACGTAATTAGCCCCCATATCGTTGACGACATTGAGTAGATTTCATCAAATTTCGTTGCAAAGTCAAACTTCTGTATGGAGTACTAGTACTAATTCTGTGGTTAGAATTAGAAATTACGACTGATGTAATATAGGATTTTTGTTAATTCAACCTAAAAACCAACTTGAAAACTAAACAAAGTTTTACAAGCCAAGTGAAATTCTCATTTTTTTTTTGTATTTAAGTAATTATTACAAATATTTGTTCAAGTTCAAACATTTATTTGCCATTATTTGTTTCAGTACGCAATGTCCTGATAGTTTTTTCCCTGTTCTCCTGGATTGGCTCCGTTGCTGTGCTGATTACAAGTATTCTACTCATCTATGCACTGAGAAAGGTATGTACTTTTGTATCTAGTGCAGTCCAGTGCCTCGCACTCCGGTTCAAGGTGCGATATCTCTGAGGTCCAGGATTCGATACCCGGTCGGGTCAATATAGAAATCCATAATTTCTATGTTGTCTCGTGTCTGGGGGTTGTGGCACCACTGTTGTTTTTGATTTCCATAACACAAGTGCTTTACTACTTACTTTGGGATCAGAGCAATGTTTGTGATGATGATGTCCAATATTTATAAATTAATAATAATAATAAATTGTTTCAACAAACACACCAATTACCTAGCCCCAAACTAAGCGTGAGCTTGTGCTATGGTGACTAGGATTTGTCACTCGCTGCCATCGTGGCGAGGATGGCCGGATCCAGGGAGGCGTTTGCGGCTGTGCAAACCTTCTGCGAGAGCGTGCTCCTGCAGAAGGAGGAGGCGGAGAGGGTGCGAGAGGCTTCGGCTGACGCCCCGATGATCCGCCGCCGACGCACAGGCCGCTGGAGGGGACGCTTTGCTCTCCTCCTGCCGCCTCCCTGAAGGACCCCGGGTGTACTCGGTGCGGGGGTACCGATACGCCCACACGGGGTCGCAGCGGCGCGTGTGTGTTCCCGCGCGTCGTTGCTTGTACCGAGGAGGGGGCTGCTCTCCCCTCCTCGAAGCCGAGCGGGGCCCTGTCATATTCGTGGGCCGCAGCTGGGAGCGAGTGCGTGGTGGCATAGCGTCGGCTGAAACCCATGCACTCGCACCGACAACAGCACCGGAGGACACCGTCAGGTTTTTAGTGGGTTGGAGCCCCACATAACCCCCTCCACCATCCCCGCTGGCGGGGGGGGGTATGCACCGCATTTTCCTGACGCTAAAAAAAAAAAAAATGGTGACTAGGATAACGGATAGACATACTTATATACATTTATAAACATCCATGACTTAGGTACAAATGCTCGTGCTCATCACACAAACATTTGCCCCTTGCGGGATTCGAACCCGCAACCGCCTGGTTTAGAAATCCGTGGCGCGAACCACTACACCAAGACAAGACTATAAAAGAAAGGAGAATTATAAATGATTATTGCAGTTTTCAGTAATAAACCTATCAGGCAATTTTTTTTAAAATCATTATTACACCTACTTGATATCTCACAATTTTATTACTTTTGCGTACAGTTTTAGAGGTACACATGGCCGCACGTCAAACTATCCCACTTCGACTTTGAGACCGTCTCTATTTCCTAGGTATTAAAAGTTGTTTTCGTTGTTCAAATGGGTAACCTGACGTGCTGCCGACTGTAGGTCCCTTAGAAACTGGTACTTGACTCCAACCTGTAATGTCATATTTCATCATTTAGTTTTTAACTACATATTTTGGTATCATTCACTCATTACCCATTCATTCACTTATTCATTCATGCTGCTCTCCTGTAGTATGTGAAACACGCTAAAAATCAGGTATGAAAGTAAAAAATATAATTAATTTTATTTATAGTTTGCTTTATTTCCTGAATTTCGTGTAGAATTGACAACATTTCAAAAAAAATACATGAACTTTTTTATTTTATTCCTTATAGTGCATCAAAAAAGAAGACATACGTATTTTTTCTTTTTTCATTTCTCTCCATTTATTACCCTTGAAATAAATTCTTTAAAAACTCTCAATTCTAAAAGAGCGTAAGTACAAGAGTAAGGACTAAGGATGTGACGACTTCACACCTTTGCCATATTTTAAATTTAAAAAATAACTGACGTCTATAGTGTTGGATGCTGTAGCAGTAAGATATCGATATCGACAGTAAGCACGTATATCAAAATACAATACGTCTAAATGAAGAAGTAGATAAATAATCTTAGTGATTACGTTTATCCAAACACAACTTTACTTATAAAAGCTTACGTTGCTATTTCCCTACTTAAATTTGTATGGTTTCTAAAATCAAATAAAACATCAATAAGTCAGCCTATTAGATCCCACTGCTGGGAAAAGGCCTCACCTCAACTATGAGGAGGAACGAGCCATACTCCACCACGCGGGCTCAGTGCGGATTGGTGGAGGGGTGTATGTAAGGCAAGTGACAAACCTTACTGTCAGAAGTTATCAAGCCGCCCTAGGGCCTCTGACTAGGCTTAACGACTAATACCACAGATATTAGCCGGGACCAACTGCTTAACGTGCCTTCCGAAGCACGGAGATGCTTGTCATGGACGTCACTTAAATGGTCGGAATGGTCACCCATCCAATCACGACCGCGCCGTGGGTTGCTTAACTTTTGGTATCACTACCAAAGCGCTGCCGCCACTGCGCCACAAGCACCTCAAAAAACATCAATAATATGATTAAAGAAACTTTTATGATTTCGTCACCAATTTAGATAATCATTTAAATGCATGTGTATTTTAAGCAATCCTAAATATTCTATACTAAAACTATCGATAACTAGATGGACTTCGCTTGTATAGAACAACACTACCATTATCTCTTCTGTCACTCACTCATCATAGTGTCAGTGTCAAATGTCGTCAAAATGACAGCTAGCTTGCATGTTAGACCAGATAACCAAGCAAAGGAATGCACCCTTATAATGCTGTATCATAGCACTTTTCAGTTTTTTTCAAATATCTCTGAATTTATAGCGTTAAAAATTATTAAAATATTTTTAACGTGTTGACATCGCAAAATCTCGAAATGATTTTTAAATTTTAGTACCATTATAAAAATGAAATGTTGTCAATTGTACATAAATGTTCTGTTTTTTATTTTTAAGGGCGCATTTACAGTCATGCCGATTTGCTCACGCATAAGAACCATTTCAGTATATCAGTAGCCGCATGCGGCTATCAAGGAACTATATGGGAGTGTATGAAACACTTTCCGAGCGATGCGTCATGGCCGCATGCGGCCATTCCATACACTCCCATAGTTCCGTGATAGCCGCAAGTCGCATTGCTCCTAAGTCTACCTTAAGGTCTAAATTAATTCCGTTTCTTTTAAAGGATAATGATAGCGAGTGGTAAATGTGGACTGTATAAATGGAATAGATGATGGAAACAACGTATATGTTTTTGGTACAACAATATTATATTGAAATTAATACAATAGGACCCGGCAAGACATTACTGCGAACCTGACATCATGACAACTGCCTTTTTTTATAGAAAATAATGACATAAGTGTATAAAAAGTTAAAAAGGTCGGATCGCAGCCAGTCGCCAACATATGACTTCTACTACTCTAATAGACAAACTTTTACTATGGGAGTAACTCCGTTTGTAAGAAAATTTGTGATTTTTGTTATAAATAATCTTAACAGCTGATGGGTTTCAATAAATAGATTTTTTTTCGCTGATTTTGATTTTGGGAATGATTGCACTAATCAAATGCAACAACTTTTATTTACTGTCCAACTTCCAAACACTGATAATTTGCCAATACAACCTCTGAAAAGTTATCAGATGTTATTTTTTTTTAAATAAAAGTTAAGTTGTTGAATTATATCAGCAGGATCAACCCCTAAAAGGAAAGTAGTTATAAATGTTAGAAAGTTGTTGAATTATATCAGCAGGATCAACCCCTAAAAGGAAAGTAGTTATAAATGTTAGAAAGTTGTTGAATTATATCAGCAGGATCAACCCCTAAAAGGAAAGTAGTTATAAATGTTAGACCCTGTGTAGATCTGCAATTCGTTGTATGTTGCTTCCAGTCAATCAATCATTTTTCACTCATTTCCATTGATTTATTTCGTAGTAAGTTATTTAATTTTTTGTTTTAACCAGCAATTTGTTTCACTCTACATGGATTAAGTATAATAATATCTTTTCTACAACAACCGTCGTAAAAAGAGCATAAAATCGTTAGCTTTGTGTTTAAAATGCAAAATACACAATTGCTGTCAATCCCCTCGCGAAAAGAATAGGTAATTTCCACAATATTCGGATACTTGTTTTCCTAGAAGACCATAACTGAATTACAGCGTTCTAAACTTATAAGTTTGCCAAATTTCCGGGATAAAATGCATCATAAACACTCACTAACCATCCTAAACAGCATAATCAAAAATTTATAAGTACCGTACCGTTTGTAAACTAACCCCCCTCTATTCGATAAACTTTTAAGTGATAAGCATTCATTTTGCAATCTACTGTAAAAATTACCACCAGAGGCGGGAATCGAGCCCGCGTTCCCCGCATACCGGGCGATTGCTTTACCAGGGGGGGGGGGGGGGGTACCAGAGGGGCTAGAGCAATCACCCGGTATGCGAGGAACGCGGGTGGTTCGATTCCCCCTTCTGGTGGTCATTTTTTAAATTTTTGCAATAACATATTTAGATTCATAGGACTATCTGTAATATTGCACCATTATTTATTCTGTGATTTCACTTGCAGGAATACGAAAAGCGCATAGTGCCGTGGCTCTACTCATTCGGCGTGTTCATTCTATTCCGCACGGTCGCGTTCCTCTTTGCCGCCATTGTAAACGACATGATATTCGCTTACAACGTGCTCATGTGTCTTATATGGATAGTGTTCTGCGTGTGCGGCGTCTACGGCTGGCTGCTGGTGTATAGTCTGTATTTGGAGCTGTCGGACTTGACCAAGTTGGAAGATCTTGCGCATTTGAGGGTGAGGTTTGCTTATATTTGTTAAATAAATACTATTATCTCGAAAATAATGGAAAGAAAGAAAAAGCATTTATTCGGAGATCAGTGAAGAAGAAACAATTTACAAATTATAAAATAATATGATGTACCGAAAAGGCATCCGACTCAGCATTAGTCGAGGGCAAACCCCGACACTGAATGGGAAGACATTCACTTGAAAAAAAATATTGCATATAGTAGGGAATGATGTATTTTCTTCACAGTCATAATACCTCAGATTATGTGGAAATACCGAAAAATATAAAAGATATGCCCTTAGATTTAAAGGCGACCTATATAGGTGACTAGACAAGCATTGTTTATATAATGTTAATGATTATTCAAATTCTGTTCCCCGAACAGAAGTATTACTATAAAATCTTCGACATTCATATTATGGGAGTGAAATGGGAGATAAGAGTTGTACGAGTATGTCAGAAGATATGATAAATGAATTATCGTAACATGTTTTAATACCTAAATTTATATTATTTTACTAGCAACTTTTTTATGCAGACGAAGTGCCAGATTTCCCATAAAAACTGTTATCCCCCATTTCACCCCCTTAATGTGAAATTTCTCGATGTTTTGTGGTTATTCTGCTATTCTAGGAGGAGACAAATCCAACAAATCAGTTATTATTATTATTACAAGGAGCCTGTTGTGTCCCACTGCAGGGCAAAGGCCTCCCTACCCTTTCTCCACGATTTTGGGCCACTGCCTCCCAGTCTTCTCAATATAAGTCCAGCTCGTCACGCCACCGCCTTCTGGGTCTACCGCGTGGTCGTTTTCCATTTAAAGGGGGTCCCTTTGGAACTTGGAGCATATCTTGGTCCAGAGGTCGTTTGAGATGTGGCAGACATGTCAACAAATCAGAGATCATCAAAATTTTACATACAATTATCTTTACAGATGGGCACAATGGCTTCTCTCAACGCGTCGCTAGCCGGCTCTCGCCCCACCACCCCCCACAGCACGGTGTCCACAATGCCCGCTTCGCAAATATGATGCGCGGGTCTCACACTGCCCACCCCTCCTCCACCGGACATACCCCCTCAAACTGACACTCAAATTAAACCGAACACTCAAAATAAGGCAGACACTCGAATTAAGTCAGACACTCAAATTGAGGATAAAACTCAAGATGCAGACTCGGAAGACAGCGCGGATGAAGCCACGCCGTTGTCTGTGGAGGTGAGTTTAGAAACGCCTGTTTAGTGATGTCAAACGTCGATAGTTTGGTATCGATGATCAATAAAAGTTGTCGATAAAAGTTGTGATTTTGCGATAGGATTGATTTGTGTCATCCAAGGCTACTCTTGGTCTAAGCCGGTTGCACTACTTCTTAATGAGTTTTGAGTAGCTTACTTGATGGATTATTTTTCATATTTCTTATGAAAGAAATGTCAATTTATTTTTTAAGTAAGATACGCGAAACATTTGAAATAGGCCCTATTTAAAAAAAATTGACTTAAAAATAAAGTTTTTGACTTAAAAGTTCAGTATAATTGAACCAACTATTACTGTTCACAAAAATGATTATTCTGTTTGAAACATTACTTTGACTTATTTATTGAACAGATATTATTGCCTGACTGATTTTATAAAGGTTGTTGCGAGCTTTTAGATACTATACGAGAAATCCAAAAAAATATAATAAATGTCAAAAACTCAGTCTTCTCTGTGAGTATTATTTAAAAATATTGTCGATCCTATTAAAACTATATTCTATAATTTGATAGTCTCGATAGTATTCTATCGATATAAATATACTTCACTGTTCGATAAAAGAAAAATGGTGTGAGGCAAAGGCAGTTGTGAGTGTAGAAAAATATGAGTATTTTTCACTGTAAAAGACTTATCTTGTAAAGTGAGTAACAATTAATTAAATTGCATACAATTTATATAGGTATTATAATTGTATTTTTAATTAATCTAAGCAATTTATTGGCAAGTTTTTATAAAAGAATACATTGTATTTATACTAACATACAGTAGCACATCAGACTACCCCACTTTGACCTTGAAACCGTATCTATTTCCTACGTAATTAAAGCTGGTTTCGTAGTGCAATGGGTAACCTGACGTGCTGCCGACTGTGCAAACGACAGCACTTCAACTTGAGTAAACAGCAGCTTATGCAGTTGTAGTAAGAGTCATTTTGCAACAAAAAATATATTCTGATGTGCTGGCCACTGTACTTTTTATTGATATTTAAAAAATATCCATCTATCATATTTACACTTAATATAAAATATAGTGCATTTATAAAATGACATGCATCTCGTATCTATTAGTTGTAAGTATTACATTATTTTGTTTAAAAGAGCCCTTATTTGTTAAAAGAATTCCGTCCTGTTATTCTTTTTATAAATTATCTATGTGTATTTATACGGTTAGGTTAGGCCACACCACTTGGGTAAAATTTCCAATTATACAGGGTACCGGGTTTTTACACAAACTAAACTCAAAAATTTCGGGGCATTTTTGAGTTTAGTTTTGTAATAGGTTTAAAAAACTGTTTTAAAGTTTTAGCAAGATCTCTTAAAAAAATATTTTTTCTTTATGATGATATGATATTTTTGAATTGATCTTTATTTCACTTGATAGGCGATAGCGTTTCATTACTTTAAGGACCTCTGGGTCCATAGAAATAGTATTTTTTGAAATAACTAAAATGGCTGCCATTTAAAGAGGGGGGAGATAGAACCCAACATGGAGGTTTTTTTGTCGATAACATGTGATGAACTAATACCCTATGTATTATTGATAGTCCAAACCCGGACACACTGTAAATTATTATTGACGACCGTCTTGGTGTAGTGGTTCGCGCCACGGACTTCTAAACCAGGCGGTTGCGGGTTCGAATCCCGCAAGGGGCAAATGTTTGTGTGATGAGCACGAGCATTTGTACCTAAGTCATGGATGTTTATAAATGTATATAAGTATGTCTATCCGTTATCCTAGTCACCATAGCACAAGCTCACGCTTAGTTTGGGGCTAGGTAATTGGTGTGTTTATTAAAACAATTTATTATTTATTATTATTGTAATTGAAGCATCCCTTTAACTACAAATAATTCACATCATGTTCCTATTACCATTTTCAAGATATTAGTAACTAATTTTTATCATTTATTTTAATTGGTATTAAATATTAAATTTTTGTTCAGCTTTTTCTAGGAATAACTTTTAAAAACTTTTTTTTATTATAAAACTCTTGAATATTTCAGACACCTAAATCCAAATCTGAAAAATGTAAGAAACACTTATTTTATTTTCTGATCTGATGAAATCTGTATACCTAAATGATTATCCTTCATTTACTGTCTATCATTTACCATTTTGTTAACGAACAGCTTGATATCATACCGAAAAGCGTTTATAATTTTATTTTGGAGACTAAAAGGAAAGTTAAAATACAAGAATGATTTATTTAAACTTTTATATTCGGTGCAATTTAAACAATAATTATTTAAACTTTTTTATTAGATGCTTCGAATAGAAAGAAAGAAAGAAAGTGGAATTTAGTTTTGTTACTAGTAACAACTTTGTGGTGTGGTCGATAAGCAATATCATTAATAATAATTAATTTACATTGTTAAAAGAATCTCAGATTGATTTTTAATATATTATATTTATATGTATTTTTATGAAAATTCTTTTATTATTAAATAATAATTGTTGTTTTAAGATTTTACACCGGTAATTTCCATATTTATTCACCACAGCCATATAAGAAACGGATTTGTGTATGATAAATTGAGAGCAAATATTATGAACCTTATCGGTGTTATTCCAAAAAAATTTGACCAGGTTTAAAATGGGTCTAAATATTAGCCCACAACAGAGGAATCACATTTTTACACATTCGTGACATAACCTAATAGAGAAGCGCTTTTATAATTGGCTAGCTAATAGCTTAGTCCTGTCTTAAACCCGGTACTAAGTTTTTGGAATAACAGGGTATATGTATATACAGCTGAAATTTTAAATTTGAACAATGGAGTTTTTGTCAGTCCAACCTTCCTTTAATAAACACCGTAATGTCACAGTTTGTTATTTTCATACAAAATCAATTTTTCATATAAAGGTTCACATATTTATTTGCTCTCGGTATTTGTGTTGTGAGCACACGTTAATGTAACGTACAAAAAATGGACACCAAATATACGTGCCTTTTGCGTGCCTGTGAGCTTTTGAAGTCATGTTTCTATTGACTTGTTTAGGATAGTAATAAAATATGAAGATATCGTATGTGTGCTTTTACATATCTATTTAGATACAGTTTTAGACAAAGTGCAAAACTTCTCGAATTATTCTAGTGACCATACAACTACTCCATCTTTATATTTCGAGGTTGAATTTTAATTACAGAACTTAGTTGTATTTAACTCATTCGCTGCCACAGCACGCACCGGTGCGTGATAACAATTGTTTTTCTATTGTCTCGTGTTTGGCAGCGTATGGGTGAAACACTAGAATCAACCAATAAGGGGCCCTCCATAAATTACGTTACTTCCAATTTCGAAATTTTTGACTTGCCTCCGTCCTTGTCACAGGTCACATTTGTTTTTATTTTATTTTTTATTAAATATTTATTAATAACAAATAAAAAAATGTTTTAACACGTGACGTCACAAAGCTTACTTCTCTTTCCCCTTTGACACGCAATGTCACACTTGGTTGACCCCTGGCCCTTTTACCTGGTACGTCATTTATGGATGGCCCCTAAGAAAGTGTACGTTTATTTTGTTACACATATGTATAGGCTTTACTTAATATGTATTTTGGATATCAATCCGTCTGAAATATAATAAGAAAAAGAGTGAAATGATGTGAACATGTGGGTAATCTAGCGTACTAACTACTATAAAAATACCTTAATAGTTTTTTGCTTTATACACCCATACTAGATTTTAATATCATCTTGATATTACGCTTTTACTACTTATCTTGAATATTGTTTAAAAAGTGCCTAAAAAGACTAAAGAGGAGTTACTATTACTGATTAAATATCTGGACATTTACCTATGGCATTCGAAAGTCGGTTTTTTACCTTTAGTAAGACTAATCCCATCGTTTAAAACTTTGAAAAGCAGCTTTAAATTTTTTTTATAGTGAATATCAATAGACTCCTCACTGCCTTATTTTAGGGTCCTATTTATAGTTAAACCCATAATTAAAGCATATTAAAGATATAAGGTGTGATTCCACTGCTTAAAAGTAAATGTACTGAAGTAGTTATAAGTACTGTACTGTAAACTTTAACACCGATACCGACAGTTTGTATTTTTAGTTTTATATACGTGTTCTAACCAACTTAGATGTGGAATAAAATTTTATTCTAATATCAACGTATTTTTTATTATAGTCACTAAAATAACTACTTCAAGGGTATAATGATAATAATGTCCTCATAGCCGAATTTCGACTACAGTGCCCAATCTCGAGATATTTATAGTGCACAAGTGTGTGCGCAATACACAGGTGCACTCTCTGTTCCTTCACTCTCATAATTCGGTGAGGCGGCAGTCCGAAATGACCGTAGAGAGATCAGGGAATTGAGATACTTAATCTGTGATACTTAGCTACTTTCATGAAAGAGGCGGTTTGGCCGAAATAAAACGAAGAAATTGAATATAATTTATCCATTTATTACATAAATGTATACATATTTACTACACAAATTCGATACCAGAACATTCACACTAGAATCAAGTAGGTATTCCAAGTTAACAAAAATATACATTATTTTCAAGTGTAAAAAAATATGGTTTTTAACCCCACAAGGACATCCTTGACAGATACGAGTACATTATTATACTAACTATAAAATAAAACTATACTAACATAACACTGGGTATATATACATAGTTAAAAAATAAGCCAGTGCAATTTTGTTTACATTGCATATAGTTGAATCTGCATTTTTGTTATAATAATAATAATAATAAATTGTTTTAACAAACACACCAATTACCTAGCCCTAAAATAAGCGTGAGCTTGTGCTATGGTGACTAGGATAACGGATAGACATACTTATATACATTTATAAACATCCATGACTTAGGTACAAATGCTCGTGCTCATCACACAAACATTTGCCCCTTGCGGGATTTGAACCCGCAACCGCCTGGTTTAGAAGTCCGTGGCGCGAACCACTACACCAAGACAGTCGTCAATAATAATTTCGAAACATTTTACAAAACAAAAACGGTCATAGGGCCTGTAGCCAAATGGCAATCTTTCTGGAGGGAACTTCGCTATCGCCAACGAAATGTCAAAATATGTATACAAAACTCACGTGATGTTTCGATGGCTTATGTCAGTTCCATACATTTTGCTAGCGATAACGAACTTCGCTTGAGAATAAATTGCCACTTGGCTACGGGTTCAGTATAGTTTATTTCAATATCAACACTAAACAAGCTTCTGAAAATACATGCGAATGTATTGAAACAAGTGCTCATGCGTTCCTGTATTTATCAAAATTCGATTATTTTTCTAGTTAGTCAACTTAAATGATTTTATTTATTTATCGTTATTAGGGCTTTATTTACTTCACAAAATAATTTATAGTTCACATCACAAGTTTTCAACAGCGGTTTATATATAATATTGACGAGATAGAAGTACGAAGTAAAGTTCTATTTTGTCGGTATAATATGTATAAAAAAGTCTAACATACATTCATAAAAACAACACTAGCGCCATCTCATATTAACTTGTGTTTTCTAATATTCAGAATTAATAATCATAATAATATCCCCATGAAAAAAATTAAATATAGGTACACAATAAATTACTTATAGACTACAGGCCCATGTCCAAAATGGAAGGGTCATATGAACCACCAGGTGACGTATATAGGACGATATAAGAGCATAAAATAATAAGATTTAGCACTATGCCGTCACTTGTAAGCTGTCCAACTGAGTGCTGGTGAGAAATCAAAAGTGCTGGAGAAGAGTTAGTACATTTTGTACATATAATTTTGTACGGTATTTTTACCATCGATAGATCTATGAAAAATAATACGAAAGCGTGCAGTGCCGTAAAAAAATGATGCACCACAAAGTCGGTTAATTTTGATATTCTCAAAAAAAAATTACCGACCAAAATGTACCAACTCTTCTCCAGCACTTTTGAATTCTCACCAGCACTCAGTTGGACAGCTTACAAGTGACGGCATAGTGCTGAATGTTATTATTTTATGCTCTTATATCGTCTTATATACTTCACCTGGTGGTTCATATGACCCATCCATTTTAGACATGGGCCTGTAGTCTATTGTAAAACATGATTAAATACTTTTTTGCAAGCTTATAAGTCAGCCTATTAGATCCCACTGCTGGGAAAAGGCCTCACCTCAACTATGAGGAGGAACGAGCCATACTTCACCACGCGGGCTCAGTGCGGATTGGTGGAGGGGTGTATGTAAGGCAAGTGACAAACCTTACTGTCAGAAGTTATCAAGCCGCCCTAGGGCCTCTGACTAGGCTTAACGACTAATACCACAGATATTAGCCGGGACCAACTGCTTAAAGTGCCTTCCGAAGCACGGAGATGCTTGTCATGGACGTCACTTACATGGTCGGAACGGTCACCCATCCAATCACGACCGCGCCGTGGGTTGCTTAACTTTTGGTATCACTACCAAAGCGCTGCCGCCACTGCGCCACAAGCACCTCAATATATTCAGATCTTTGCCATAGCTAGATCAAAGATCACAAGCATAATATCACAGGGTCTAACGTTATTACTGACTTATAATGAGCAATTCTACTTCTCAAATGTGCTATTAAAATAATAAATGCGTCTACCTAACTGCGACTTAGGCGGCCAATCCTAACAAGAGTTATTATAGTGTGCACATACACAGCACAGATACATCCTGGTCCTTCACTTTCAAATTCGTTGAGACAGCATCCGACATGACCGGAGAGAGATCAGGCGCAAAGCCAAAGGCTTAACGTGCTTTTCAAGGCACGAGGATGTATCAAGCCCAATTTTGAATTCTAACTGTTTCATAGTAACTTGCAGACTTTAAGATCCTCAAAAAATCGGACCTGAGATTCATTCTCAGGGGGCTAATTACGTAACTCTGTTGCTAACAATTCAGGATTGATATCGCTTGAAAATGTCACATTTGACAACTTCAGTTACTCTGTTAAGCTGGCCATTCACGGTCAGTTCAAAAAATGATTCAACAAAATTAACGACAAACAACTATCTGTGGTGAAAGTATCCACGAACTACTTAGCGTTAAGGTCAGCACCATCAAATGATGACTCCTGAATGTAAACGCTTAAATACGTAAATTAATGCTTTAGCCTATATGGTAAACGTGCCTTTAAAATCTGAAGGAGTCTCTCGATTTCTCCAGGTTTACGTCACCAGATCGTTACTTGGGAGACAGTAGGATTACCTTGGGAGTTTGAAAATCAGTCTAAAGTAATTTAACATATCAATTGCTCCTGATCTTCAATTTGTGTAAGTCAATAGAAAATGCTCATCACTCTGAACAATGTTCCCTACGGCGCTCTATTCATATCTCTTATAGTTCAGCTGAGCTGCTAGCGTTCTATATCAGTTGCTCCAGACCTTCAATTTGTGTTACGTCAATAGAAAATGCTCATCACGCTGAACAATGTTCCCTAAAAAGCTTTATTTATATCTCGTGTAGTTGAGCCGAGCTGCTAGGGTTGTATATCATTTGCTCCAGACCTTTAATTTGTGTACGTCAGTAGAAAGTGCTCATCACTCTGAACAATGTTCCCTACGGCGCTCTATTTATACCTCTTATAGTTGAGCTGAGCTGCTAGCGTTCTATATCAGTTGCTCCAGACCTTAAATTTGTGTACGTCAATAGAAAATGCTCATCACACTGAACAATATTCCTTAAGGCGCTCTATTCATATCTCTTATAGTTGAGCTGAACTGCTAGGGTTGTATATCAGTTGCTCCAGACCTTCAATTTATGTACGTCAATAGAAAGTGCTCATCACGCTGAACAATGTTCCCTAAGGCGCTCTAATTATATCTCTTATAGTTAAGCTGAACTGCTCAGGTTCCATATCAGTTGCTTCAGACCTTCAATTTGTGTACGTCAATAGAAAATGCTCATTACGCTGAATAACTTTTCTTAAGGCGCTGCTTCCACATCTCTCTTAGTTTAAGTGTACTGCTAAGTTCCACGTCAGGTACTCCGATCTTCAAAATAAGTTATAGCCTAGTATTTGCCCAGACTCAATAGCTACACAATAAAAAAAGTTTCATTCAAATCCGTTCAGTAGTTCCGGAAATTAGCGTGTACAAACAGACAAAAAAATTAAAAGTTGTAGATTCCTATTCTGTTACTATTTTAACATCACCCTCAATTAGTTTTTGGCAAAAATATTCAATGTACAGACGCATCGGTTTTACAGTTTTATTATATGTATAGATAAGTGAACAAAATATTTTTAGCAATATTTCTAAAAAAAAAAACGCTTTCTGTTCTTTCAATGTTCTGTGATAAAACCCTATAAAAAGTAAAAATAAGTAATCTACTCGTAAGTAAACAAAATATCTGTTTTTGATTTTCATTTTCCTAGAATTTCTTATTTAACCGACTTTATTCAAACATAACTGTAATAAAAAATACATTTTATGTTTGTAAAATAACACAATGATTATACGAATAACTTATTGACTTATAATTTGACAGAAAAAGTTTTATTTTGTGTGGGCTATGCAATCGTAATATTTTTTTACAAAGACAGAATGTCAAAAGCTTTGATGATATTTGCGATTTGTGTGAGATTAACACTCGAGTTCACCAATGTGTATGCAGACAGAAAACATCAATTGACAGTTAATTTAACAGAATTTCCATACATCTTTTGTATGTAATATCAAATAATGCTAAATCGGCTGATCAAAAATTAAACATGTGTTAGTGAACTCCAGGCTAAGCCCATTGGCCCATGAACAGACTGAAATACATTATTTTAATGGTATTAGTAAAAAAAAACTATTTGTTTTTTGAAAATAGGAACCGGTTATTTACGTGTCGCCATAGAAGTCTCACAAAGCTTAAACAATATCATGAGTTATTTTAAGGCATTCTTTGTATAGTACATATAAACGATTTTTAAATATATCCAAGTATTCCAAATACAATATTAGAAGTATTAAAAATACTTTATATTTTTCTCGCAACTACAGAACGTTCAGTTTACTCAGCAAATTAGGTAATTCGTAAATTAGTTATCGAGCTGCCCCTGAGCTAATGATAGCAGTTATGTTTTCTTGTGACAATTACATTAAATACATACATATTATAACTCCTGCAAGTTTTTACGAAAATAAAATAATATTTTATTCAAAATTTAAAGGCTGTCTTCAGCACTTCCACGACCTATTGCTATCCGGGCGAATGCTCTCCCAACTGAGCTACCAATGACGTTAGTAACTCGACGAATCTTTAAGCGCTTGCTACACCAGTGAGCCGCGTTATAACAGGTCGCGCGATAGCAAAGGGTCGTGAGTATCAAAGACGTTTAATAAATTTTAGAGTGTGATATTTAGTTTTGGATACTTTATCGATAAAGACCGGATATTAGGTTGCATATTTAACTAAAGTTCATTACTCTGTGCATAGCGTGCGAAAACGTGGTCACTCAAACCGAAATTTCTGCCACTTCACGCTTCGGTATAAGGAATAATTCAAAAAAATATTTCAACAAACCCACCAATAACCTAATCCCCAAACTAAGCGTGATCTTGTGTTATGGCGACTAGAGTGATGGATAGACACACTTTAACACGTTTATAAACATCCATGACTTAGGTACAAATGCTTGTTCGCCTCCCACAAATATTTGCCCCTTACGGAAATTAAATCCGTAACCTCTGGTTTTGTAGTCCTGACAGCGGACCACTACACCAAGACGGTTATCAAATATGGAAGGAATGGTGTAGGTAAATATGCGTCCGAATATCCGAAATCCTCGAGAAACTGAATGTCAATCAACTAAATTAATTTTGTAAAAATAGCAACAATTAAAAAAACTGAATAAAACACGATTCACTAATAAATTCCTAATGAGATTTCTTAATTTTTATAATACAAAGCAAATACTTGGAAATCTCTGAAAAATGCTATCAATTTAAAGTGCTTTAGGTAAATATCAATTATTTATACTACTTCACGTGGAATCTATAAAAATATCCTCTTTCTGTAGAAATTTATTGAAAAACACAAAAAAATGTGAAAAAAAGACCAAGTAACCTTGACAGAGTAAACAGTAGTCCGTCTCGTTTCTTTTGTTATGCATTGATTTTCAAATATAAAAGTTCAATCAAGTTTAAAAAAGAAAATCTACCAAACCGTATTCTTTTCTGTAACTATACAAGCTTAAAAATATGGATTTACATATTATACAGAAAATGTATTACTATTTACCTAGTTTGTGATTAAAATAATGACAATAAAAAAATAACAAGGAATAAGTTACATACTTACAAAGTTGATACCTGTATAAATCTTTATTGAACCATGGTATTTTCTTTGAAAATATCTTTTTTATTTCGTCTATCTTGGTGTGACATCTAAAACAAAAATAAAAATTATTATTTATTTTACCCATTGGATTATTATTTATTCTGTACCAAAAGGTACAGTCGACAAAATTGAATCATGACCCACCTTATGGTCATTTTTCTACTGTCATTCTATACAAGTAAGTTGAAATTCGCTTGAACATACATTTCCTAGAAACGAACGTGTTATCAATTTATTAGACACTGACAGTCACTGACAAGGCTATGATCGCTATCTGTACGAATAAGTTTGTATAGAAATCGGCGAGAACTTCATTTCATGTGGGTAAGGGTTGCAATGCAACACACAAGTAGGTAGGTAGATATTCGGGATTCGGCACAGCCGGGCGCCAAGTCTGTATTGGGAACCAGTTTCTTTAAAGTGAAAAGTAACCCGATTAGACGACAAATGTCACTTCCCCAATCCAAACACCACAAATTTTCATCTGGGGACCTAGACGGCCATGGAATAAGAGTGAATGCATCTTCATGCTAGGTAAACCAATTCGAGACAATTCTGGCAGTATGCACTGGACAGTTATCATGAACAAAGGAGACTACTGGCACTTCTTCACGCAAGTAAACTGTTCGCAAAGTCGGTAACATTGATTCTTCCAATAAATTGTCATAGTTTATAGAGGTATGACGAGGAGAAATTTGAACAAGTTTTCCGACACTTCCGGCATCCATCCAGGCACACATGTTAGCTGAAATTCAGCTGGATAATTGGTTGGGCACAACGTGATCCTCTGTGTATCGCGTGTTATCGTAACGCCACGAAGTTAAACGACCATGTTGAGAAGAGCGAAATGATTTCTTGTCTGTAAATATGTTATTCGTAATAGTGTTGCATTTCCGTTCTCTTCCGTTCCGTTCTTAATTCGACGAACGCCATGAATATGTCGTCGTCTGTCTTCGAGGGTACCCTCTTTAGCATGCCGGCTGATCCAGGTTCTGACTGTGTTCCGACTTATTCTTAGCTGTTTGTTCTGTCAAATTGGCCATTATAAGATTTGTTTGTAGATATTGACTTAGGTTTTTATAAAATTTCTGACTTACTAGTAGGTATACTTGACATTTGACACACGACGTTTTTTATTTTTTAAATTATAATACATTTTTGTTCGTAGTGAAAAGAGTTTGGATTATGGACTTATTTGAAATTCATATTAAGACTGGTTTATCTAAAACATGTCTAGTGCAGTTATAATAAAGGTTAAACTTGCATAAATCTCTGACCCGTTATGACGCATTTTTATTCATATTTAAAACGTACTATGTGCAACATGCATGACAGCGAAGAAAACCTTACTACATTTATGAATGCAAAGGAATAATCGGCAAAGTGGGTCATGATTCAATTTGCTCGACTGTACAAATATTCTATTTTGTATTTAATTGTCAATTTTTTTTATTTTATTTTATCTATATGGGCTCTAAAACGACACCTTATGCCTAGAAATAAAATTATGGTAGTTAAAAAATCATTATGTATAAGAAAAGACAGAATGCAAGCTGTATTTATAGATAGATACTTTATATTGCAACCAGAAAACACTTTAAAAGCATATAATAAAAGAAAAACCATGTTTTTCTAAGACAGAAAGAGAAGGATAAAAAGATAGTGACTCCCTCCACTCCTAGCATAGAGCCTAGCTCTCCAACGTATTCATTTAAGTCAGTAAGACAGGTAAAAAAAGATAGTGACTCACTCCACTCTAGCGTAGGGCCTAGCTCTCTAACGTATTTATCCAAGTCAGTAAGACAGGTAACAAAAGATAGTGACTCACTCCACTCTAGCGTAGGGCCTAGCTCTCCAACGTATTTATCTAAGTCAGTAAGACAGGTAACAAAAGATAGTGACTCACTCCACTCTAGCGTAGGGCCTAGCTCTCCAACGTATTTATCTAAGTCAGTAAGACAGGTAACAAAAGATAGTGACTCACTCCACTCTAGCGTAGGGCCTAGCTCTCCAACGTATTTATCTAAGTCAGTAAGACAGGTAACAAAAGATAGTGACTCACTCCACTCTAGCGTAGGGCCTAGCTCTCCAACGTATTTATCTAAGTCAGTAAGACAGGTAACAAAAGATAGTGACTCACTCCACTCTAGCCTAGGGCCTAGCTCTCCAACGTATTTATCTAAGTCAGTAAGACAGGTAACAAAAGATAGTGACTCACTCCACTCTAGCCTAGGGCCTAGCTCTCCAACGTATTTATCTAAGTCAGTAAGACAGGTAACAAAAGATAGTGACTCACTCCACTCTAGCGTAGGGCCTAGCTCTCCAACGTATTTATCTAAGTCAGTAAGACAGGTAACAAAAGATAGTGACTCACTCCACTCTAGCCTAGGGCCTAGCTCTCC
Organism: Pyrausta nigrata; assembly: GCA_949316185.1. Taxonomy (NCBI): domain Eukaryota; kingdom Metazoa; phylum Arthropoda; class Insecta; order Lepidoptera; family Crambidae; genus Pyrausta; species Pyrausta nigrata. The sequence goes on from OX438965.1 coordinate 6,129,617, forward strand.
AACGTATTTATCTAAGTCAGTAAGACAGGTAACAAAAGATAGTGACTCACTCCACTCTAGCCTAGGGCCTAGCTCTCCAACGTATTTATCTAAGTCAGTAAGACAGGTAACAAAAGATAGTGACTCACTCCACTCTAGCCTAGGGCCTAGCTCTCCAACGTATTTATCTAAGTCAGTAAGACAGGTAACAAAAGATAGTGACTCACTCCACTCTAGCCTAGGGCCTAGCTCTCCAACGTATTTATCTAAGTCAGTAAGACAGGTAACAAAAGATAGTGACTCACTCCACTCTAGCCTAGGGCCTAGCTCTCCAACGTATTTATCTAAGTCAGTAAGACAGGTAACAAAAGATAGTGACTCACTCCACTCTAGCCTAGGGCCTAGCTCTCCAACGTATTTATCTAAGTCAGTAAGACAGGTAACAAAAGATAGTGACTCACTCCACTCTAGCCTAGGGCCTAGCTCTCCAACGTATTTATCTAAGTCAGTAAGACAGGTAACAAAAGATAGTGACTCACTCCACTCTAGCCTAGGGCCTAGCTCTCCAACGTATTTATCTAAGTCAGTAAGACAGGTAACAAAAGATAGTGACTCACTCCACTCTAGCGTAGGGCCTAGCTCTCCAACGTATTTATCTAAGTCAGTAAGACAGGTAACAAAAGATAGTGACTCACTCCACTCTAGCCTAGGGCCTAGCTCTCCAACGTATTTATCTAAGTCAGTAAGACAGGTAACAAAAGATAGTGACTCACTCCACTCTAGCCTAGGGCCTAGCTCTCCAACGTATTTATCTAAGTCAGTAAGACAGGTAACAAAAGATAGTGACTCACTCCACTCTAGCCTAGGGCCTAGCTCTCCAACGTATTTATCTAAGTCAGTAAGACAGGTAACAAAAGATAGTGACTCACTCCACTCTAGCCTAGGGCCTAGCTCTCCAACGTATTTATCTAAGTCAGTAAGACAGGTAACAAAAGATAGTGACTCACTCCACTCTAGCCTAGGGCCTAGCTCTCCAACGTATTTATCTAAGTCAGTAAGACAGGTAACAAAAGATAGTGACTCACTCCACTCTAGCCTAGGGCCTAGCTCTCCAACGTATTTATCTAAGTCAGTAAGACAGGTAACAAAAGATAGTGACTCACTCCACTCTAGCCTAGGGCCTAGCTCTCCAACGTATTTATCTAAGTCAGTAAGACAGGTAACAAAAGATAGTGACTCACTCCACTCTAGCCTAGGGCCTAGCTCTCCAACGTATTTATCTAAGTCAGTAAGACAGGTAACAAAAGATAGTGACTCACTCCACTCTAGCCTAGGGCCTAGCTCTCCAACGTATTTATCTAAGTCAGTAAGACAGGTAACAAAAGATAGTGACTCACTCCACTCTAGCCTAGGGCCTAGCTATCCAGCCCGTGGTGTTTCCGCTTGATGCGCGCGTACGGCCCGATGTCGGGGTCCGTCACAAAATCGTATAGCACACTCGACCAGCTGTTGTGTTGGGGGAGGTTGTCGTAGAACTCCGATGCTATTCTTCTGACCTTTAAAAATAATAAAACGGTCAGTTAAGCAGTATTGAATAAATAGCAAAAGCGTCATCATTCAAGTAGAATTTATTCTGTAATAAATAACTACTTGGCCCATTGCTGTTGTAATACAGCTCGGGTAGATGTCGCTGACGTCACGCAATGGCTGACGTAAGACAAAGAGACCAAGAATTTCGCACTGGTGGATTGACTGCACGGTAGCTCAGTTGGTTAGGTCGTGGGTTCTAATTCAACCCGTGTGCAATTATTTTTTCTATAAGAAACTTAAATAGAATATGTATTTATTTACTTTTATTAAGGAAATCAACAGCTGTCTTATTTATTATAGCACATCAAAAAAGGTAACTAATTAATTTACACACAAGCATTCAAGTTTCCAATGCAAACTTTTACAATAAGTGCCTATAGGAAGACATAGTATGAGAAAAGTAAGTAAACATGCGACATTTATTTTTATATTAGTCAAACTACCATCCATAGCAGTTTGATCCACCCATTCTGGTCATAAGTTATAATTAATAATAATGATCAAACACACCAATTACCTAGCCTAGGTGTTACTTTGCATCCTTGCCATATTTACAGAGGTTAACTATATTACGGACACTGAACTCAAATCATAAAAAAAAAATAACTTAAAATGTTTAATCTTGATTATTAAATTTTATCGACAAGCTGTTACGCACACCATTAACTGTCGTAGCGCATACACATCACTGTTGGCTGTTTATCGGCACAAAAGAGCCGCGGCGATTGCGCTCTCTTTCTAACATCAAAAACGTCGCCCGCGCCGGCTCGCTTCAGTCGAACTCGCATAGCTTGCGGACACGTACGTGATTATTCTCGCTCGCTCCGTGTGATCGCGTGCCGTGTTAAAATGACCGAAGCTTATTCAAATAACGAATTGGTGAGAACGGAGGACACTTTGAACATTTGCTTCGCAGTAAAAAAATTAGATTAGTCTTTTCGTGGTAGTTTTACGTTCTTATTGTTCTATTTGTTCAAATGCATGAGGTATAATACAGTAGTACAGTAGTAACAGTTTCCCGCGGTTTCATCCGCGTTTACCCGCCTATGTGCTATATTTTTATGTATAATCTTGATGCTTTATCAAATTTGTTAAAATTATATAAGGTTAAGTAGCAGTTTGTAAAGTAACAAGCTTCTATCCTCACATTTCAAACTCGTGTGTAATAAAATATTAAGTAAGAGTTGAATTTACGAAACGATGTAACTCATTCATAAGCAGATTCCTTAAGCACATGTTTTGGCTTACAGTTTAGTATATTACTCATTTATGTATAAAATTTGTTTTACCTCAACTGTAAACTGTTTTGTGTTTAAATAAAATAAAATAAAAGTACGTAAACTTTGTAAGTAGCAACTTGTAAATAACTAATTAATTGTAAATAAGATGATTTCAGCATTTTAACTTCGCCAAAAATAACTAATTTATTAATTTTAAAAATGTGGAACAATGTTATGAATTATGATGTTATGAATTGAATCCATTATTATTATAAGGTATTTTTGATGGTCCTAAGCCCGTAAAGTAGGAAGAAAAATCGGAAATCAATTCATTTATACGCAACGGGCGCGGGCGGTCACGCCCACTTGGTTTATTCCTATTGCGCCTTTTGCACGTGCGAGATAAAAATGATGTGTTACTGTAATATTGTAAATTTTCTTAAAACTTATTAAGCTTTATTTATGGGAGTCTCTTGTTTATCTAAAGTAATAGGTACTGTTCCCTTCTTTTATCTCTGTGAATATGGCAAGGATGCAAAGTAACATCGTGTATACATCCATGACTTAGGTACAAATGCTCGTGCTCATCACACAAACATTTTCCCCTTGCGGGATTCGAACCCGCAACCGCCTGGTTTAGAAGTCCGGTGCGCGAACGACTACACCAACATTTTATTTCCTCTCACCTCAGGCAGTCTCCGGCCAGGCACTGCTGGGAAGTCGTGATGCTCGTTGTGGTAGCCCACGTTGAACGTGATCCAGTTCAAAGGGCCATAGTAAGAATAGGTTTCGAAGCCTTTCTTGAACATGTAGTGCTCTGATACGAAGTGGCCTGGGTGGAAAGGAATTTAATTTTAAAGGCAAGTGATGTCATGTGAATGTGAAGTCATATAGTCCGTGCCATTTAACGGTGCATAAAAAGTCGTTGACCCGTCACCCCTGCAGACCGTCACTCGTGTACCACTACACGCCAGTATGCGAAGCGCGGCGACCCTAACTATAAGCCGTAGCGATACGGATCTGTCTAACAAATGAACCTCGGTACGGGTCGACCTTGAACACAAAAATTATAAGTCTTAATAATCGCTAGTTAGAAAGACAAATGATATGTGTCACAAGGTTTTAGCTGTCAAGGTGAATGACCTTTTATGCACGTTTATCAGGCACGTACTATAGTATGTACTATAACTCAGTCTTTTACAGAGTACTTTAATAGAACAAGTACAGATGGATCACTAAAATTATTGAAATGAATAGCGACTCTTGCTACGACCCAATTAAATTGCTTTGGCACACAAAAATGATCGACCGCGTCGTCCGGTGGGACTTGAACCCACGACCCTTCGCTATCCGGGCGAATGCTTTTCCAACTGAGCTACGAAAGGCGTTACTCAGTTGATGAATTTTTGTAAGTACCTGCTGCGCCAACGAGCCGGCCATTCGATTTTATCAGTATTTGGGAAATGTATATAACCCATAAGTATCCGATGGAAATATTTTTACAAATATTTGACCATCAGTTAGGATTAGGCAAATGTATTTAAAAATACAAATAATGTTTAATTCAAGCTTAATTTAAGCGCATGTAGTTGGTAACAGGTCAATTTATCAATGTGTGTAATAAAATGCAATTAAAATTAAAACAAAATTCAAATAACTTAAAACAAATTTATTTCAGTGAAATAATTTTTGTGAGCTGTTGCAAAAAAGAATGCAGACATCTTACCAGCAACTGGATGCACTCCCATTGCCATTAGTGAACCGAAGATCAGGTACCCAAGCACCTTCCAACCTGCAACCAAAAGTACCAAATCACTTACTTGGTCGGGGCCCACGAAAAAACCGGCCAAGTGCGAGTCGCACTCGCGCACGTAGGGTATATATTATGGATAATGGTACGGATTCTATAATACGAGAGTAGACTTTACTTAGTTTTGAATACTATAAAAGTCAATTTTGTATGGGAGAAATCTTTTTTAATTAAATAATTTATTTTTAAAGTGTATATACTTATTATGATTCTGTTAACATTCCAAACGTCTACCTGTTGCCATTATTAATATCGAGCTATAAACGGAAAAAAAATCACATTGGTTGTATAAGAACCCCCCTTAAATATTTATTATATTGTTTTTAGTATTTGTTGCTATAGCGGCAAAATAAATACATCATCTTTGAAAATTTCATCTGTCTAGCTGTCACGGTTTAGCGATGGGCAATTATTACTAAATTAGCTACCAGGCGGCACCGGAGCCTACCTGTCAGGATCGTTCAGTTGCCCAGGGTGGACCACTAGGAGGTAGATCCTTCACCAGTCTACTTACTCAACATAATTATAGACCCTATGACTGCCTCGTTGCTCTAGTGGTCAGCACGCTGGATACTATCCACGAGGTCCCGGGTTCTGTCTTTAAATAACTCTGACACAGCTCCGGAGTCAGGAAGTTAGTGGTGTTAACACCCCCGTGCCTCGGAAAGCACGTTAAGCCGTTGGTCCTGCGCCTGATCTCTCTACGGTCATGCCGGACTGCCGTCGCACCGAATTATGAGAGTGAAGGAACAGAGAGTGCACCTGTGTATTGCGCATACACTTGTGCAATATAATATCTCCCGCGTAGTTAGCTTAATCACGGTTGAGATTGGCCGCTGTAGTCGAAATTCGGCTAGGAGGACATTATAGGCCTGACAAGTTCGTGGGCGACCTTCCTGCGGTCGCCAGAAGTGCAGGGAAAAGTAACAGGGTCATGTAGGTTAGATGGTTGTGATCTGCCATACCATGGATCATAGTTCAAAGCAGACCCTGGTCCCTCACGCGAGTGCACAACCGGGATACTTAACGCAAAGATGTTGAGATTGTGTAATGTCTATTGTACTTTCGTTCTGTATTATGTCCTATATTAATAAATGTATCTTTTTTTCGTTTATAAAACAAAGTCGGCTTTATAACAACACTTATAAAGAAAAATAGTAACACCCGCTAGTAAATAATAAAACTGATAACATCAATCAAGGTGATTCTTCGAAAAGATTCGTACTTTTGATTTTGACCGATAAGTCATTGAAAAGATCTTCCGGTCAGATATTTGTTTGTTCATATCTTTATCTAGACATGACGTCAAGAACCTGAAACACGATTTAAATATTTTGCCTCGATAGGTTTTTTTTTTAAATAGCAAGTTTGTTATTGTAAATGTTAAAAAAACGTAAATGTAAAAAAAAAGCAGTAACGCGTTGGAGTAGGAAGGTTCTCGAATAGAGACCACGTCTCGGGAAACGTAGTGTTGGCCCCCCTGCTACCTGAGGAAGGTGGCCGGTGGTGGTTGGATGCGAGAAGCGGAGGACCGTGAAAGTTGACGCATTCTTGGAGAGGCCTATGTCCAGCAGTGGACTGCAATAGGCTGATATGAGTAACTCGTAATAATTAACTCGTATAACGCACGTTTTATTAAGCCCTTTAGGATCGGAAGACCGCCGGCGGTCTCATAACAATTAATTTTGTAGTATTGTGTTTAAAAACATGATCTCTGAAGTTCACACGGCCTTAGGCCCGTAGACGAGATGCAATTTATTTTAAAGCGAAGTTCGCTATCGCTAACAAAATGTATGAAACTAAAATAAGCCATCGAAACATCACGTCATTTTTGCATACTTATTTTGTCATTTCGTTGGCGATGTAGAAAGAGTTGAGAGTCTCAGTTCGCTGTAGAAAGACTGCATCTTGTCTAAGGGCTCTGATCTTTCCAGTCGTGTCGGGTACTGTCTCACCGAACTTCGGGAGTGAATGAACACCTATACAGGGTGTCCCTTAAATTAGCGTCAAGCGAGAGTGACGTCATTCTATTTCTCAAATACAACTACTTTTTCTTTGGGATCAACATCGAAATCTCAAAAAAAAATTGACTTCTTTATACAAACTGCTCTCAGCCGATCGGCACTTTTGTATGGGGAAGCCAAAATTTTTTTTGAGATTTCGATGTTGATCCCATAGAAAAAGTTGTTGTATTTGAGCAATAGAATGACGTCACTCTCGCTTGACGCTAATTTACGGGACACCCTGTATATTGCGCACAAACTTTTGCACTATACCTCCTGCGTACCTGGTTAATCTCAGTTGGGATGGATCGCTGAACTGGGAAAGGGGCAAGCGAATGATGATGATATATGGCTGACTATAAATCTTTAACTCACCAAACAGCTTCACGACGACAGCGTCGAAGAACAGCTGAATCACCAAATTGACCAGCTCCAAAGGCGTGGGAGGCTTGGGCCTCACCACCAATGGTCGTATCGCGTAGAACAGCGGCTGAAGGAACAGCCACACCAGCTTGCCGCCGGTGGTGCAGAACAGCTTGGCTTCGAGAAGAGTGGGCAGGTCTGTGTCTATCACTTCGTCGCCTTGGTACTGTAACACGGTTATATTTCTGTTAGTTAGCACTTGAACTAAGGTGCTCTTACACGGGCAATATTTTTTATTTAATTTTCTTTCTATCTCGTTTTTTTAAGTACGTATAACTACGTCTCGTTTTCGGGAAAAGGTATAAACCAGCAGTGTTGCCTAGTTTTTCAACGATTCTCCATATTGCACGGTATTGTGTGGCCGTATCTCAGAAACAGTGGTACATATTGCCATCGCCATTTACGAGTATTACTTGATGTGGCGTGACGTCATAGTTGGCGAGTATTGACAGAAATAGAGCAAGTGTAAGCGCACCTTAATGGTTGCCAATTTTTTTTACAGTGTGTTATCGATTTGCCTACACAAAAAACATACAAAGGGGGTTCGCACCCTTTTTCGTTTTTAATTTTTTTTGTGATAGCTGAGTAACGAAAAGATCAACTAAAAAGTGCAGTACATTCATAGTCATTATGGCGCGTGAAAGTTGAGCTGTCTCTTTATAAACTTTATTTTCAGATATTTTGAAGTATATGTTATTTGAAAAATACAATGAATAATAATAATTGCGATAAAGGCTATGGTTGACTGGTAGAGAATGCTTTTAGCATTAAGTCCGTCATTTTTTAAAGTTTTTTTTTTAATTTGTGCAGAAAAATATAAATAAATTAATAAATAAAGTCGTGTCATTATATTTTTCCCTAAATCTTTTAAACAATTTGACAGTTGACTGAAAAGTAATCATGTATGTATGTAATGTGACTATTCTGTCGTTACAGGATTTATTTAATTTCATGTTTGATAAAGGAGTTCTTTTAACAGACACAGATTTTACAAAAACAAGCGGCCTTAACAAATCTGAATCACAGTTCACCGCGTCCTCTGTTACAAACATACTTACTGATTAGATACAAAAAATCTTAAGCAGTACGTGATCGCCGTCACATCAACATCGGACGATTTACCGGTAAATCGATAACCACCGGAAGCCTTATCGATATTTATCGATTTGAACGACGAGAAAAATATATTTATAACTTTTTTTTTCTTTAATTTCTTTTTGAAATGTAATCTTTTGTAGGTTTTCGGTTTGCTCTAAATGAAATGTAATATTAGTCTTTGGAAACTGAATTGGTTTTTGTGTTATCTATAAGTGTTGTTTATATTTATGCCATAACAACTGTATGTTGCCCAAATAATAATAAAAAATAAAATAAAAAAATATTTTTCTTAATGACACTCTACGTCTATAGGCCATAGAAAGGCAGCTAGTGGGCTCGAAATTTGCCTTAGGAAGCTCCATGGTAGGGGCCGGGGGCTAGGCAGCTCGAGTTGTGAATAATGCGATAACAACAATACGCCACGATACCTATAAGGATACCAATCGATAGGGATACGCAAAACACATACGATTCCGTCGATAACTCGCGAAAATAACTACTGTCTAAGATTAAATTTTAGCTCAGTCTCTATCTTTGTCTGCCAAACAAACGAGAAATGACTACAATAATTAGAAACGTCAATTTGAGTGATGCGATTCCTTACGTTCTTACACAAGTTTGCATGTTTGTCGAAAAGAAAACAATACTATAGTTTTGTCGATAGCACCATCGATATTTTTAAGGTGGGCAATACTAAGTCCAACAAGTTTGTGCGCGACCTTGCGACCACAGAATAAGTACTAGTACTTCGTACAGAAGTATGACTTAGCAATTGTATTCAAAGAAATGTCTACTCAATGTCGTCAACAATATGGCGTAATTTAGTTCGCCTCAGAGTCAAGCACATTTTCGTGTAGACACCTACAAAAATACATTGCAAGATAATTTTATACTTATTGCTTTGGAATATGATTCATAATACACAAAACCTATTCAGTGACGTAATATCATGCGACGCGATAGGGTTGACTGCCACGAGAAGGTTCTAACGCCGACAGCGCCTCTTTCTAGTACTTTATTCATTCTCGTCCAGCCAGCAACGTAGCCACGCGGCCGCCGGTGAATAAAACGCGCGAGCGTGTCGCTGGCCGGTAGCGACACGCAACTTGTTTTAGCCCCTAAGTAAGGGTCGCCGCGCGTAGGTACGTTTTTGCTACCTACGCGGGGAGATACACAGGCCCTGCTAGACGTGCGGGGGGCGAGGAAGCGCCAATCGCACGCAACGCAAGTGGCATAGGACGGGGTACTAGTACTTATTCTGTGGCATAGGTCCCTTCCCTTCCCCGCAACACCACCCGTCCCCAGTCCCCGCTGACATCTAGCATACCTTGCCCGTCTAGCGCTCGCCAGGAGGATCCATCACTATCTTAGAGTAAAATGGAGGGAGCATGTGTCAAATTCCCGATGCAAAATTTTTGTTACAAAATTTTGTAGGGACGGGACATGCTAACAAATTCTTTAGCTTACTAACTGACTCAGTGCACTACTAATATTATGGTTGCTTCAACACAATTCTTTTTTCATCTATATATCTCTATCGCCTTTGGGTTCGTCTTCGAACATAGGTCTCCTCTTCAACCTTCCACAGACTTCTTTCCCTGGCCACCTGCATCCAGTTAATTCCAACCTGTTGCCGGATGTCATCTGTCCGTCTTTTGCCGCGGGTGTCATTGCGGGGTCTCCACTCTAAGATCTTGCTAACCCATCGATCGTGGTTCATCCATGCAATGTGTCATGCCCATCTCCATTTACGGCTCTCAATCTCTTCGACCACGTCGATGACCCCTGTTCTTTTTCTGATCCACTCGTTTCTGTTGTGATCTTGTAGAAAACCGGCAAGCATCTGTCTCTCCATTGCTCGTTGTGCTACGCGAAGTCTCTCAGCGGACTTTTCGGTCAGCGTCGTGGTTTCCATCCCATACACGAAGACCGGCAGGACACACTGATTGAACACTTTGGTCTTCAGGTGTTGAGAAATTTTGTTGGAGCTTCTCTTTTTTTCATACAACAAAAAATATATTAGTTTTGTAAAATTTATTATGAAGTAGTAATAAGAGGGATGGTACACTAGCCCATGCTGCATAAGAAAATCTGAACCTTTTCGCCTTTCTGTTCGTAGCTAATTCGCGCCTAGATACTGCAGGAAAAGCTCATATACCCACCTCTTTCATCACCACACTGACTGTCAAATATCTGAAGTGTGCGTCAATCAGAACGAGATACTTAAAATCCTGTAGAATCTGGATGTGTACAAAGCTATTGAACCTGACGAAATCATAGCAATAGTCCTGCGTAACTGTGAACCCGAGCTGTCTTAAACTACCTTCACTGACTCTCAATTGAGACTGGTGTTGTGCCCAAATCATGGAGGCTTGCAATAGCGCAAGAAAGGTACCAGTGCCCAAGAAAGCTATCCATGCTGCGACTATAGTCCCATTTGAGTCACCTCCATACTTACAAGAGAGTGCACTAAACAGGAAACTCCTGGCACACATGTCCTCAGTGACCAGCAGTATGGGTTTCGCTGGGGCCGGCTGACAAAGTGCGGTCATTGAGAGGCAAGGCGAGGCAAGGCGAGGCAATGGCTGAGTCTATCGACGCGATATCTCGATAGCGATTGTAAGCAAGCTTCCCTCTTATTATATTCCTGCTTACCTCTGTACATAGATATCTGACTTCCTGAGCGAACGATCAATTAAAGTAGTCCTAGAAGGATACTCGTCATATCTTTACGCCGGAGTTTCTAAGGGGTCAGTGCTATCGACAACGCTCTTCCGACAATCAGGCACAATCAGCTTATCAACATTCGATAAGCTGCATGTACCTGATTGTATTGGGTATTATGACGATAGCACAGTTGTCGGTAGATTATCTAGAGAAATATCTATCGACAACTCTAGAGTAAAAGCCAGCAGTCATAAGAATCGGTCTTGTCGAGAGTTCATGGTAAAATGCTTAGCATTGTAGAGTGCCGTACTCTTAAGGCAATTTGAGAAATGGTAACTGGCTGTATTAGACTCGATGGTTAAAATAGCAATACGAATTATTGGAGGCACTAAATTTTGTTAAACTAAGCAATCCACCTGGCTTTGCAGATGCAAAGCCAGGTGGATTGCTTTTCCATGTTCTACAGGCTGCATCAAGGAGGGAGGAGGATGATGCGAAATATCATATATATTAATATAAATTTCAGGGAGGATGCGAAATAATTACACGAATTGATTCCACCAGCCCCTTTTTACTATCGGGACACAAGACGTAGTCGGGCTGCCACCCACCTGCCCACATATATTGTTCCATTGTACCACCAATTCGCACCAAACGTTTAGAATCTATATTGCTCTTGCGTATGGCTAAAGATTGGATTTTTTTGCCGGCTTAAGTGCTGCCTAAATACTATGATCTTATTACTTTTAAGAAAACAGTGAATAGGTGTTACTGGTCACCGTAATACAAAATTCTATATAGTTTACTCACCGTAATACAAAGTGTAAGTTCTGACAGTTTTAATGTGAACAGACTTATGTGAATTTTGAACCGTTAGATGCCCAAAAATTTTTTTCACGAAAAGTCGCAACTTGATCTGATTCTTTTCGTGATGAATAATTGAAGTATGAAAAAAGCATTTAGGGCCCTTTGCTAATGTCAATACTGGATCTCTGACAAAGAATTCAGATACGATCTTTGGTGACGTTATAAAATGTACGTTTTTTAATAACATGGTGTACTAAACTCAAAATCCCCATTTTGTTGAATACGCCTTTTCGTGATTCGACCGACGCTCTGTGCCAAATTTCATTTGATTCGGTCCAGTAGTTTCGGAGCCTATTCGATGCAAATAAATAAACAAACAAACAAATCTTTCTTTATAATATTAGTATAGATAATGATGTCCTCTACAAAACTGTAGTACATTATTTTGCTCTATTGTCAATAGTTTTCGCAGCGTTCGCAATTTAATGATTTTCCTTTCACACCTTCGGTTACATAATCGAAGTTTTCATACCCTTTACTTTTCCCTTACTTTTTTGATAATGTAATATAGTCTATGTACATCACAGATAAAGTAGGATTTTATGGTGAAAGATTTTTTCAAATCGGTCCGGTAGTTTCAGAGCCTATTCGATGCAAATAAACAAACAAACAAACAAATCTTTCCTCTTTATAATATTATATAGTATATTAGGCTACCCCAATTCTGTAAGGTATTTGAGAGAAATTAAAAGAAATCACATTTTTGCTTTGCAAATTTTTATTAAATGGTGCAACTGGGACGAACAAAGGTTTTTTTGGTTAAATTAGTGTGAACTTAGCTCCCAAAGTTTGTTCGTCCTCCGGATAGAAGGTTTATTTGCCAAATACAGGTTTTAGGATATCTATATATTTTTCCATAATCACATTTGCAAATAATGAATGATCATCTCTCTCAGAGGCACTTGAAGGTTTTTGTTTACTCCCCATAATATTTTTTTTCGATGAATATCATATTTTAATACTTATTTTCCGATTACAGACGAACGCAAATTAAAAAACCCAAAAATCATAATAATTGTTCCAACCGTTCTTGTGTTATATGTGGTGTAGTGTAACTAACACGACTTTCTTACATAATTTTATAGATATACGAATAAAGGATATAATATATTTTTGTAAGTGAATAGACAACTTAATATTCTGCGAGTATTTTAAGCGTCTACCTGTTACCGTTCTTATTATCGAGCAAATTACTCAATCTATGCTCCCTCCATTATATCTACTCTAAGATCACTATAGCCATAGTCCGTCAAGTTCGCGCGCGACCCTCCTTGCACCCCACACAACGTGCGGGAAAGAGAAGGCGCCATCATACTCGAGATTGTCAAAGGAATCTTCTTCTCCGCAACATCACCCCGAGACAAAGTAGAACGCAGAGCCAATAAGCTAATCCCACTAATATTATAAATGCGAAAGTTTGTGAGTGTGTGAGTGTGTATGTTTGTTACTTCTTCACGCAAAAACTACTGTACGGATATGGATGAAATTTGGCACAGAGATAGATTATAGTCTGGAATAACATATACTTTTTATCCCGAAAAAAAAACCACAGTTCCTGTAGGATACAGAAATAGTAGTTTACGCGGGCGAAGTCGCGGGCAACAGCTAGTCGGGGATAAAAATCTGGTGGAAAATGGGCTCCATACATTGGCTCACCGCCGCCAAGTTGCATGTCTCTCGGTCTGCTACAGATAGTACTTCGGGGAGTGTGCGGCTGGAGCTCATCTCCACAAGCTCATAATGCCATCTCCATTCTTCTAACGGAACACCATCATCGGTTACCATCCTCGTTTGGTTGACATTCCCGTCTCTAACCGAGAGCTTTACATCATCATTTTTAATGCGCACACCCAAGGAGTGGAATGCCCTGCCTGCGTCTGTTTTTCCGAGTACGTATAACCCGAAACTCTTGAAGGTGCGTGTAAATAGGTTTCTCCTGGGCATGCTCGCTCCACCATAGACCTTATCTTTGCTCTCGGGCTAAGATGAAGATCAAGAGTTAGCCCATTACTTATTATTTAAAAAAAACACCTGTCACCAGCTGATGTCTAGCGTGCATCGCCTCTCGCACCTCTAGGAACAGCAGAAAGGTCACGCAAGAATTTATCGGACTATATCTAAAGTCGATGCAAAAGTCTACTCACTCTATGGTGTTCCAAATGGTACTTCTTAAAGCTGATAGAGATGGGTATCCCGATTGGAAGGTTCGCGAAAAATCCGAAAAGTCTGTTGTGCAGCGGCCTGTTGTGGCCGAAGGCAAGGTTGTGCGCAATCTCGTGGATAGCTGAAAAAAAGAAAGCAATTGTCAAATTAAAGATAATGTTCTCTAACATGGGACAAAGTTGAAAAGGAGAGAGCAACATTATACATTTGGCTGGAAGGATTCGTCCAAGGCCATAAAGCTTATTATTAAAAAAAGGCCTTAGGCGGAGTTTTGCGCGGGAAGCGAGAAGAGAAAGATGGACTTTATTTCTTATTCTTCGAATATATTTTTTTGTAGCTAATATTGTTTGTGTGGTGGAATTATCATAGTAATGTGCTAAGAAGAAAACCCAAGATAACTTTATTGGTGCCACTAAGGTGCTCCTATTTGATCTGGATTCCTTTTCTTGCTCAAAACTTCATCGATACCACTGAGCATATAACCTATAGAAAACGAAATGTCATTAATATTGTTTCAGAAAAATTCCGTCATAATTCCTTGGCAATGAATAGCTCAGTTTTTTCTTGAACACATTTTGTCAAAGAAAACCTATTTCTATACATATTTTAAAATAAAGGTGATGATAAATTATTGTTTTTAAGTGATAAGCATTCACTTTGCAATCTAAATATATTTTTGCACTTGAAAAAATGACCACCAGAGGCGGGAATCGAACCCGCGTTCCTCGCATACCGGGCGATTGCCTAACCTCTCGGCCACCCTGGCGTTGGCAGAGCCTGTCGAAATTTTCAAGTGCTTCTTAACGCTGTAATGCCGCGTGGCTTTCATCAATGTTATTGGGATTACACCCTTAAGACTCGAAAGAAATACTATTGCTATTAATAATAAAGGTGATGTTTAAAAAAATGTTATTTACGATCAAAACCGAAATATCTCACATTTCATAAAATCGATTATAAAATACACGCTTAAATTGACACTTTTCGTACCAAACACTGATAAGTTTCGGAGAAAAAACGCGCTTACTTCGCCTCTATCGGTGTTATTACAAAAAATTTGACCAAGTTTAAAATGGGTCTAAATATTAGCCGACAACAGAGGAATGTCACTTTCGTGACATAACCTAATAGAGAAGCGCTTTTCTAATTGGCTAGCTAATAGCTTAGTCCTGTCTTAAACCCGGTACCACAGAATAAGTACTAGTACTTCGTACAGAAGTATGACTTTGCAATGAAATTCAAAGAAATATCCACTCAATGTTGTCAACGATATGTTATATTCAGTTCGCCTCAGACTCAAGCACATTTTCGTGTAGACACCTACAAAAATACATTGAAAGATAATTTCATTCTTATAACTCTGGAATATGATTCATAATACACTAAACCTATTCAGTGACGTACTATCACGCAACGCGATAGGGTTGACTGCCACAAGAAGCTACTTACGCCATCTAGCATCTTCCTAGGACTTTATTCACGCTCGTCCAACCAGCAACCTAGTGTCGCGCACCGCCGGTGAATAAAACGCGGGAGCGTGTCGCTGCCGGCTAGCGACACCCAACTTGTTTAGGCCCTTACCTAGGGGTCGCCGCGCGTAGGTACGTTTTTGCTACCTACGCGGGAAGATACACAGGCCTGCCGGTACTAAGTTTTTGGAATAACGGGGTATATGTTACGTGCTCGATGATCGAGACACAGAACATTGAAATGTGAACTGACCTCGAATTTCAATTCAAAGATTTATGTTACTCGTAGTTTGTTATTTAGTGTCAGTTTAGTGACACTAAATAACGAACTACTACTAAACTTACTATGTAAGTGTTTAAGTGTAAAAGAAACAATTTAACTAAAGACATAGTCTGCATGGAACTGTGGACTCTGTTCCAAGGCCGTAACACCTGTACTATAAAAAGGCCTTACGCTACGTTTCCACCGAAAATGTTCTAGGATGCGTAACGAGCCATGTTTTTGCGAGGACACCTTCATGTAGCCTCGGTCAATCACTCGCCCGATTTCTACTGAAATTCGTTCGTCATCTATAACTCCGCATCTTTGAATCACTCGATCGAGTGCACACTAAATTCTGAATAATTCAATAGGTTCAATTTGACGGTTGACATTATAGGGTTGGGTGTTTACGAATCGGTAGGTAGAATAATCGTATCAGAAACCAAATCTTTGCTTCGCGACACTTTTTTGCGTGTATGGAACTCGCAAAAATCCATACTAATAATTATAAATGCGAAAGTGGGTCTGTCTGTCTGTTACCTCTTGACACTTAAATCACTGAACCGATTGAGATGAAATTTGGTGTGGAGACCCTGGAAAGGACATAGGCTACATTTGGCGCGATATATAAACATTAAGGGGGTGAAATGGGGGATGAAAGTTATTTGGAAAATTCAACTCTTGCGAGCGAAGTCGCAGAGAACCACTAGTACTATATATTTTTCAAGTGTACTATATTATGCTAAAGCTTTTTTTGGAAAATACTATATTTGACACGCATTTGGCCGGTTTGTACCCGACTGCGGAAGGAGGGTTATGTTTTTCGAGAGTGTGTATGTATAATTGTTTGGCACGCCCTACAGTCCAAACGGCTGGACAGTTTTTGACATAATGAGGTATCGTTACAAAGTTGTGGTAGTGACAAACAGTATATACATTTAAAAATGGCGCCCGCAAATGGAAACAAAGGGGGGGAAGGGATTGATTTTTTCCCTACAATAGCAATATGGTTATCAAACGAAAGCCAGTAAAAAGACCATTTCAAAAATTGTATAGTTTTTGCAGACAGGTGTTTTGTTTTTTCATTGGCTGTAACTGAGATATTTTTCTGTAACTAATCGTAACAATAGCATATTGAAATTGACGAATATTGCCAACAAACTTATTTCTCACATGATGTTTTAAGTTTCTCTCTTAACAATATACGGTTTAAGCATTGATTAGTAAACATAACACATACCAGATATTAAATAACAAGCGACGTCATTCAAGGTCGCTGAGTCGAACGGCGAACCATACTAAATTAAGGTGGCGGATAGTAAGTTGAATCAGTCTTTCACGGGAATGGCTAGCCGGGTATTTTTAAATAAACAAGTTGTTTTAACAATCACACCAAATGGGTACCTAGCCCCAAACTAAGCGTGAGCTTGTGTTGTGAATTAAATGAATGAATGAAAGAAATTTACTTCAAACCGGGGTCCATATTCATATTTGGTATGGCGACTACGATATGGATATACTTACTAACAATTATTTTTAAAACATTCACGACTTAGGTACAAACAAATGTTCGTGCTCATCATGCAAATATTTATGTTGCCCCTTCCGGGATTCTAACTCGCAACTACTGGTATTGTAGTCCGCAGCACGAAAAGTACGGACCAATACTATGGACCATTGTCGATAGCTATCCCGGTCTTTTATATGCTGATATTCAATAAGAAACTGCCATGTTCTGACACATAATTGATTGGATTGTTTATTTAAACCTTTGTAAACTTCCTTATCCGTTATAGGTAGATATAATAGTAAAGCAAGCAGATCCCACTGCTGGGCAAAGGCCTCACCTCAACTATATGGAGGTTCGAGCGGTACTCCACCACGCGGGCTCAGTGCGGATTGGTGGAGGGGTGTCTGTAAGGCAAGTGACCAACCTTACTCTCAAATGTTATCAAGCCGCCCTGGTCCCTGACTAGGCTATCATAGGGCACATCCTTCATTTTAAAAAAAATTAAGTCATAAAAGATCACTTAGTTTTAGTACAACTGTCTATCTATAAAGCTTAGGGTCCTTTTTCTCTGGAACTGGTAGTAGAAGTATCATAATAGTAAAAATTAATATAAAGAAGGTACTCCAATCAGTTTTTGGAGCTGTGAAAAAAAACATCCCGATAATAATAATAATGTCCTCCTAGCCGAATTTCGACTACGGCGGCCTATCTCAACAGAAATTAGCCAACTGCGCGGACATATTATAGTGCAAAAGTGTGTGCGCAATACACAGGTGCACTCTCTGTTCCTTTACTCTCATAATTCGGTGAGACGGCAATCCGACATGACCGTAGAGGGATCAGACGCAGGACCAACGGCTTAACGTGCTTTCCGAGGCACGGGGGTGTTAACACCACCAACTTCCGGACTCCGGAACTGTGTCTGAGTAATTTCAAGACAGAAAAACCCAAACCACTCTCGGCACGGCCCGGGATTTGAATCCGGGACTTCGTGGATAGTACCCAGCGAACAACAACAGTATTTCTTTTGTCATACAGATTATGAACAGGTAGTGGATTATGTAACTTTGAATAAAATTATTTCAATCAAAGTTTTGTTGCTAAAGTTGGCCATTCACGGCCAGTCATTCTGAGGTACGACCAAAATTTGACGTTTTCAATATGGGTGATAACAATCTGGACTATAGGCATAAGTTCTAAAAAAGTAACTTAACGTTATAATTTTTTTTTCCACAATTGCCCATATTTTACCGGTTCTAAGACCTTCTCGCCCATTTTACCCATAAAATAAAAAAAACTAAAAG
This sequence comes from Pyrausta nigrata, assembly GCA_949316185.1. Lineage (NCBI taxonomy): Eukaryota > Metazoa > Arthropoda > Insecta > Lepidoptera > Crambidae > Pyrausta > Pyrausta nigrata. Next base: position 6,147,982 of record OX438965.1, read on the forward strand.
TCCCCTTTGCGTGGGGAATTGCCCACGTTCTAGCAGCACTGAATTAAAGTCAGTTTTCAGATTATCTTTATGTTAGTGAGTAGAGTCATTTTTTTAACTGACCGTGAATGGCCAGCTTAACGGAGTAACTGAAGTTGTCAAATGTGACATTTTCAAGCGATTTCAATCCTGAATTGTTAGCAACAGAGTTACGTAATTAGCCCCCAGGACTAGCCACACAATGCGATGGCTGATATAAACCATTCGCTGCAACATATAATAGTCTCGTCGTCGCTTATTAGCATGCATACGAGGGTCAAACTGAAAGTTCTTAGAAAATCAAAAACTGATTACATTAGCCAGTTATTAGTTTTATTATATCTTTTCAAAATATTGTCCATTGACGTCAATACACCGCTGCATGCGATGGAACCACTGGGAAAAGCACTTTGCCCACTCGTCCTTAGGGGTCTCTTCAATGGCATCGCGATACGCAGCCACCGCTTCTTCAGCATTCATAAACCGCTTTCCTTTAAGTTTTTCTTTAATTTTTGGAAATAAATAAAAATCACAAGGCGCGAGGTCGGGGCTATACGGCGGGTGACCCAGTAATTCAACGTTTGATGTCGCCAAATAGTCGATCGTTCGCTTGGCGGTGTGCGACGAGGCGTTGTCGTGGTGAAGGAGGATCCTACTGCGAGGTCGTTTCTCTCGAACTTTTTCCAAGACAAGTGGCAAACAATTGGTAGTGTACCATTCTGCAGAAACTGTTTTTTGATCCTCTAACACAATTGTTGCGAAATGACCTATCCTTCCAAAGAACGAGGCCACCATTTTTTTTCCCGCACTTCGATCTCTCTTCACTTTAGTTGGCAACTCCTCGAAAGGAAACCCCCACTGAGCAGATTGTCTTTTGGTTTCAGGATCATAACAGTAAATCCAGCTTTCGTCACCTGTTAGTATGTCGAACACAGCATTTGAGTCACCTCCGTTAAATCTTTCAATCATTTTACGGCACCAATCCACACGATGGAGTTTTTGAGCCTTAGTCAAATTATGAGGTATCCACCGGGCGCAAAGCTTCCTGACCGCTAAATGTTCGTGGAGGATTTTGTGCACTTGACTCATACCGATGCCTAAGCTTGTCCGAATCGGCTGATAGGTCACTCTTTTGTCAGTCTCTATCATACGCCGCACAACACAGATGTTATTTTCAGTCGTCGCCGTAGAAGGCCGTCCCTCACGTACATCATCAGTGAGATTAGTGCGACCACGTTTAAACTCATTAAACCAGTTGTAAACAGTCGCACGAGATGGGGCTTCATCGTGAAAGGCCAATCGTAGTCTATCATAACTTTCTTGTTGACTTAAATGACATCGAAAGTCATAAAAAATCATTGCACGAAAATTTTCTCGTGTTAAATTCATTTTGACGTGACACAGACAATTTTCAATTTGCCGCCAAGTCGTAAAACAAATGACAAATGAATGAAATATATACTCAGTAATATTGGCAAAGAGTTCTATTTTCAAATTTTAGAATTTTTTTTTTATTATATTGTTTATAAGTGGCCAGTTCTAAGAACTTTCAGTTTGACCCTCGTACGTACGATCCCGTATGCTAATGTAATAGAAATTCGGAAAATTGTCTGTTAGGACGTCTAGCTCGACCAGTTACTTAGACAGAACAGTTTTTCGCCATGGAAAACTACGGTCAATTCTCCGTATGTAGATACACGGTTGCCAGTGTTGTATAATAATAATAAATTGTTTCAACAAACACACCAATTACCTAGGCCCAAACTAAGCGTGAGCTTGTGCTATGGCGACCAGAATAACTGATAGACATACTTATATACGTTTATACATCCATGACTTAGGTACAAATGTTCGTGCTCATCACACAAACATTTGCCCCTTGCGGGATTCGAACCCGCAACCTCTGGTTTTGTAGTCCGGAGCGCGTACCACTACACCAAACGGTCGTCTGCATGGATCACTGTGGGAGCTTGTTGACATAAACGGGGAGGATACGGCGGCGGCGCCGTGAAGATTTGCGCCATCTATGTCAACAAGCTTCCACAGTCACAGAATAAGTACTAGTAATACTAGTTTAAGCGTCAAGAGGTAACAAACAGACTGACACACTTTCGCATTTATAATATTAGTATGGATATTTGGTTAGACTATACGAACCTAAGCCACAGAATCATCATCATCACCTTAGCGGTATCCCAGTTGTGCACGCGAGGGCCCAGGGTGCGCTTTGGACCATGATCTAGGATATGGCAGATCATGTAACAGTGGAGTGACTGCCATCTGACCTCCGCGACCCGTTAACAGGGGAACCTGACCAGTTTGGATCATCTAAACCATCCATCCTTCTAGCGTTATCCCGGTTGTGCTCTCTTATGCGAGGGCCCAGGGTCCGCAGACCATGATCCAGGTTGTGGCAGATCTGGTAATTACAATGGAGCGACTGCCATCTGACCTCCGTGACCCTGTTACCAGGGGAACCTGAACAGTTTTGGATCATGGTTACACTTTCGCCTGAATGTGCAGGTTTCCTCACGATGTTTTCCCTCACCGTGAGAGCATCGGTTAGTGAAACAACTAATGTACATAACTCAGAAAAAGTCATTGGTACATGGCGGCATGTGGGATCGAACCGGGACCTCCCGCATGAGAGGCAACCCGCTAGCCACTGCGCCACCTACGCTCCGCCACTTGGATCAATCTAAATCACATAGTATAATAGATAAATAGTAGGTACTTACTATAGCTAAGCCCTGTTACCTAATCACGCACTAAAAAAACGGAATCAATGACCGACTGACTGACATATTAACGCACAGCTTAAACCGCTGGGTTAGAGACTCCAAATTTAGCCCATAGGTCTAGGGGTGCACTAAGGAATGATTTTACAAATGCAATGATAAAAGGGTAAAAAATGGGAGGCCAGTTTGTACGAAACTCCGTCAGTGTTGGAGTTAAATTTATAAAAATTTTAGTTATCTGGTTAGAAATTAAGAATAACGTAATTTAGGATCTTTCGAAACTCAACCTCATAGTGGGTGAAAATAGAGGTGGTAGTTTGTATGGGAAATACGTTTGCGCGGACGAAGTTGCGGGCAAACGCTAGTCAAACGTGTTGAGTTAGCCTATAAAGATCCCACTGCTGGGCAAAGGCCCCACCTCAACTATGAGGAGGTACGTGCCATACTCCACCACGCGGGCTCAGTGCGGATTGGTCGAGTCAAAATATAAAAGATGTGTAAAATTGTATTTCACTCTGATTCTCTCGTGGGAAATTAAACAGAGACAGAACCTTGTATTATTTATTCTATGACAGAACGTCAAAAAAAACGTTAATACCTAATCGAGATTTGGTCATTGGTATTGGTATTAAATAATAATAAAGTCCTCCTACAGAGACACACTCCTAAACAGAGATAAGCCAACTGCGCGGGAAATATTAAAGAGCACGAGTGCACAATACACAAGTGCACTCTCTGTGCCGGCAATCCGACATGACCGGAGAGAGATCAGGCGCAGGACCAACGTACGTGCTTTCCCAGGCACGGGGGTAACACCACCAACTTCCTGACTCCAGAGCTGTGTCTGAATTATTTCAAGACCGCAAAACCCAGAAACAAATTTTCGCCCGACCCGTCATTCAAACCCGGGACCTAGTGGATAGTAACCACCGTGCTGACCACGAGACACATAGCCCACAATTATTATAATGTCCATCTAGCCAAATTTCGACTACAGTGGCCACTGAGATTAGCCGACTGCGTTAGAGCTATTATAGTGCACAAGTGTGTGCCCAATACACAGGTGCAGCACTCTCTGTTCCTTTACCCTCATAATTCGGTGAGACGGCAGTCCGAGATGACCGTAGAGAGATCAGGCGCAGGACCAACAGACGTACTTTCTGAGGCACCGGGGTGCTAACACCACCAACTTCCTGACTCCTGAGTTATTTCAAGACCGAAAAACCCAGAAACAAATTTCCGCCCGACCCGTGATTCGAACCCGGGACCTCGTGGATAGCAAACGGCGTGACCACGAGACATAGCCCTCAATTATACTGACTCTCTTTAACACATTTGACCTGCACATAATATTGTTCACACTGTTGTTTCATAATAACGTAAACATGAAGCATGATAGAATAGCATACATGATTTATAAGTGGAAGATTCTAGAATTAAAACTATTAATAGTTTTATATAAACAGTTTTAACGTCATATTAGGTATACACGGTGTTTGGTGCATCGTTTGCCAAATTGAAATAATAATAAATTGTTTCAACAAACACACCAATTACCTAGCCCCAAACTAAGCGTGAGCTTGTGCTATGGTGACCAGGATAACGGAGAGGCATACTTATATACATTTATAAACATCCATGACTTAGGTACAAATGCTCGTGCTCATCACACAAACATTTGCCCCTTGCGGGATTCGAACCCGCAACCGCCTGGTTTAGAAGTCCGAGGCGCGCACAACTACACCAAGACGGTCGTGGCGGATAAATAATAATTTGCTAACATCTCAGCTTCAAAAAAAATTGTAAGCCTTAGAGAATTTATATAGGTTTAAATAAGAAACCAAAAATAAAATAAGTTTAAATAAGAAAGGTCGTAGGTTCAAATCCTACCTAGTAGGTTTGCGAATTTTTAGGCGCATTAGGGCTAATTCTCATTATGGCAACCGACTCGCTAATGGACTACTTCTCATTATGGCCACTTCTGATTAGGGCTATTTCTCAATTGGGCTACTTCTCAATAGGGCTACTTCTCATTAGGGCTACTTCTCATTCGGGCTACTTCTCATTACTTCTCAAAATTTGGGAATGTTTATTGAAATAAGTACTGTCTTTATGTATACAGTGTGTCCGGGTTTGGACTAGCAATAATTTATGGACTATTAGTTCATCAAATGTTATCGACAACAAACCCCCATGTTGGGTTCTGACTCCTCCCGTCTTGAAATGTCAGCCATTTTAATTATTAAAAAAAATATGTGGATCTGGAGGTCCGAAAAGTTATGAAAATGATTCATTTGAAAGGTAACGCTATCGCTTACCAAGTGAAATAAAGATCAATTCAAAATTTTTAACCGTCATAGAGGATATTTTTTTAAAAGAAATTTTGCTAAAAGTTTAACAAAGTTAAATCCTTTTTAAACCTATTATAAAACTTTTTTTTTCATTAGTATTATGCTCTTAAATTTGATAAAAAATCGCTAGTCGAAACCCGGACAACCTATATAAACATGATTATTCATTCATAAGAGATAAATTACTTTATATAAATAAGTAAATGTTAGTTTTCAACCAGACTAAAGTAATTACAATAAGTAATGCTTATAATATTGTATACTTACCTATTACATTGGTTCAATTAATGTTGATTTATTTTTAAATAATGTAATTGATCTCTTATGAATGAATAAACATGTTTATACAGGCTGTCCGGGTTTCGACTAGCGACTTTTTATCAAATTTAAGGGCATAATACTAATGAAAAAAAAAGTTTTGTAATAGGTTTAAAAAGGATTTAACTTTTTTAAACTTTTAGCAAAATTTCTTTAAAAAAAATATCCTATATGACGGTTAATAATTTTGAATTGATCTTTATTTCACTTGATAAGCGATAGCGTCATAACTTTTAAGACCTCCAGATCCACAGAATTTTCTTTAATAATTAAAATGGCTGACATTTTAAGACGGGAGGAGTCAGAACCCAACATGCGGGTTTGTTGTCGATAACATTTGATGAACTAGTTCTCATTATTAATAATTAATAATTATCCACAATATATTAATAATTAATAATTATTAAGCCCATAAATTATCGCTAGTCCAAACCCGGACACACTGTATACATAAAGACAGTACTTATTTTAATAAACATTCCTAAATTTTGAGAAGTAATGAGAAGTAGCCCGAATGAGAAGTAGTCCTAATGAGAAGTAGCCCTTATGAAAAGTAGCCCTAATGAGAAGTAGCCCAATTGAGAAATAGCCCTAATCAGAAGTAGCCAAAATGAGAAGTGGCCATAATGAGAAGTAGTCCATTAGCGAGTCGGTTGCCATAATGAGAATTAGCCCTAATGCGCCTAAACCAAAATTACCTTACACATTTCTTTAAATATTTTTTTTTATTTTCAATCCCAGAATCCAGTATTAAAATTCAATTTAAAAAAAAGTTATCCATATTGCGCCTTTTTTATTTAAAAACTTAACTTTTTTAAATTGAATTTAAATACTGAATTCAAGGATTAAAAGAGAAAAAAATCTGTAAGGCCTAAATTATTTTTTTGAAGCTGAGATGGAAACAAATGACCCCTATTCGCCATTTCAATTTGGCAAACGATACACGCACCAAACAAACACCCTTTATAGTAGGTTTGAAAGAAAACAGGATGTTGGCTTGTTTACTACAATATTTTGATTTGTTGTGTACCCTATTGATACTACGCCGCGCACACTCACACGCCTACCTGCCTTATTTTTATTTGTTTAAAACGTACCGTGAGAACCCCGAAGATCGAGTCGACATCGAGACGTTCCCTATGACACATGTACTAGACTGACCAGAGTGCTTTCGCCGCGTGTGTATCCTGTGAAGCTCCTTACAGACATTTCGAGTGATTGTGGCCTGTGAAGTGATACCTGAACCCTGAAAGCTGTTCCGGCAAGTACCTAGCTATAAGTGCTCAGACCTGACTGATTTTCCACCTATCATTGTCGCCCTCCACGTGTAATCCACTGCCTAAGCTCTCAAACATGGCTGATATGGTCAATTGCTATTATTAGATTTCATACAATACTGTTGTTCAAGACAAGACCCGGACGTTATTGATGGACTAAGTGATGTTCATTAGTAATATCTGGAACTGCTGTACTGATTTTGAAAATACTTTTACCAAATTTTTTTTACGGGTTCCGTTCTTTAAAAAAGATAAAAATAACAATTTAAAGACTTTTTTGTCCGTCTGCCTGTCAAGTTTTTTTTTTCTTAGGAACGCGTTGTATCAAGTTGAAATTAACATTTATTTAACATCAAATTATTAGCTTCCCTTACTTGAACCTGTGAAAAAATTAAGCTTCTAAGTTGACGCAATCAATGATTTGACAAGAAGGAAGGTCTTCTCAACAAAGTAAAAAGTTTGAAATCAAATAAATAAAGAAAATAAATACGAAAATGAAATAAATAAAACCACAGAGTGGAATACATCGCGGCAGCTTCGCACACATCGTAGAAAAAAAAACCTTTTGTTTGTACGGAACCCGCAATGCGCGAGTCCGACTCGCACTTGTCCGGTTTTTCAAAAACCTAATATGCAACCGAGCCATTCCTACAGGGGTTGCTAGGTTTAAATATAATTTTGTATGTATTTAATTAAAATTATTTTAGCAACAACTGTTCTTAGGGTTCCGTACCAAATGGTATAAACGGGACCCTACTTTAATAAGACTCCACTGTCCGTCTATCACCAGGCTGTATCTCATGCATGAACCGTGATAGCCATAGAGTGGAAATTTACACAGATGATGTATTTCTGTAGCTGCTATAACAAACAACAAATAAAAACTGAATATAATTTTAAAAAATAATATATTTTATATAATTTTAATAAATAAATATAGGGAACGATACGGAACCCTTCGTGCCACAGTCCGACTCGCACTTGGCAGATTTTTTTTTAGCGTTTTTAAGTCAAAACAGCGGCCGCTCGAAGTTATAAATGCGCATTTAATTAAAATAAATTTAAGTAAAAAAAAAACAGTTTTTTGTTCATTGTGTGGAAATATTTCGCACCATTTCATTTAACTGTCTGAAGTGACTAATTCCAGTTGAACTCTTGACTTCTATATGAGTCATAGTTTACTGTTTCTCTTAGTCTAAAATTAATCTGACATCGAAACAATTGATAGAGTAAGAGATGCGATACTTATGTTCGCTCGCCACCAACGATGATGGCGAGCGAACATAAGGACAAGAGATGCAAACATCGATGTTATTATGACGACCGGCAGACCGGCTTGATGTAGTGGTTCGCGCTCCGGACTACAAAACAAGAGGCTGCGTTATCAAATCCGGCAAATGGGGCAAATGTGTGTGTGATCAGCACGAACATTTGTATCTGATAAATAAACAGTTTCGCAAAAAAATAAATATAGAGGGTGAAAACATTTGCGTGGGGGGAGCAAGCGAAAACCGCTAGTCATCATCATCTTTGCGTTATCCCGGTTATGCACTCGCACGCGAGGTCCCAGGGTACACTTTGGACCATGATCCAGGATGTGGCAGAATTATTGTGGAGCGACTGCCGTCTGACCTCCGTGACACTGTTAACAGGGGAATCGGACACACTCAGTTGTCACTCACCTACACATTCAGTTGCCTAAATGTGCAGGTTTCCTCACAATGTTTTCCCTCGCCGTAAGAGCATAGTTTAGTGAAACAACGAATGTACATAACTCAGAAAAAGTCATTGGTACATTGGCAGCACGTGGGATCGAATTTAGCACCTTCCGTATGCATGGCAACGCGCTAGCCACTACGCCACCAACGCACCACTACGGCAACGCACCAAGCTAATAAGTTTACAAAAGCCGGTGTTGTAAAAAAATCTACTTCATTCTGTTACAACTACTGAATCAATCCTTGTTTATATTTGTTATCTTTTATTTCCTTATCACAAACAAATGTCAGGTGTTCTATTATCCGGCGACTGATAAGGTGCGAATAAACAGACTTATAGTACTAAATATATTTTTGCACTTGAAAAAATTACCACAACCAGAGGCGGGAATCGAACCCGCGTTCCTCGCATACCGGGCGATTGCCTAACCTCTCGGCCACCCTGGCGTTGGCAGAGCCTGTCGAAATTTTCAAGTGCTTTTTAACGCTGTAATGCCGCGTTGCTTTCATCAATGTTATTGGGATTACACCCTCAACACTCGAAAGAAATACTATTGCAAGTATTTAACAATCGAAAGATAAAGCTTGCAAATATGATAAATTATTGTTTTTAAGTGATAAGCATTCACTATGCAATCTAAATATATTTTTGCACTTGAAAAAAGAAATCGGGTTCGATTCCCGCCTCTGGTGGTCATTTTTTCAAGTGCAAAAATATATTTAGATTGCATAGTGAATGCTTATCACTTAAAAACAATAATTTATCATACTTATAGTACTGTTAAATACCTATGCTATTCAACACCACTCTCAATTCCAGTGATATTTTTTTGGTTCCATACCTTCAGAAAGGAAGAAGTTTTATGTTCAACTGTATATATCTTAAAGTATGTTTACCGATTCTCGAAGGACTAGCTTGCTAGATGCATAAGATAGCATTAAGAGGAAACGCGGTTACGTGGTATTTAAAGAATAGGTATTTGAAAAAAATGTTGCTGTCTCGATGCGATCTCTGGTCCAAGCAAGAAAGGGACAAATGGACTATAAATCCTTCCAAAAAAACAGCATTTCGAAGTCCCCTATTTCCTCGTCCAAAATTTGACGAATTATAATATTTTCTTCTGAAATAATTTTTCAAGTTTCTATGTTTGAGTTTTAGTGTTAATTTGCGTAGATTTTTTTGGCGATCGTCTGAAAGTTGAGGTTGAAATTAGGAAATTTTCTTAGTTCTTGAAGGCTCACATTTCCCTTGTTAATTCGAATATAAGAAAAAACGAAAAATAGGAGCATAGCTGTGGTAAATGTAGATTTTATGGTAAAAAAATATTTTGCCTTTAGCCATTATCCAAGGAGAAAACAGGGAACTAGGTACAATTGTATAGAGAAATGGCGACTAGTCTTTTCCCTTAAGGAATTATCTAAATTAACGTAGGTATCTAAAATAAAAATAAAACAATATTTATACATGCCACCCCCAGGGACAGATGGTGTTCGGGGAAGGGGATTTCCTATTAGAGTCACGTGTGATTGGCGCTTCCTTCTCCCCCGCACGTCTGAGGGTCGCGCTTAAACTTGTCGGACTATAAACACGTGCATTATCCATACTAATATTATAAATGCGAAAGTGTGTCTGTCTGTCTGTTTGTTACCTCTTGACGCTTAAGCCACTGAACCGATTGAGATGAAATTTGGTATGGAGACAGTTCGAGGCCCTGGAAAGGACATAGGGTACATTTTGTCGCGATATAAAAACATTAAGAGGGTGAAATGGGGGATAAAAGTTTACATGGAAAATTCAACTCTTGCGGGCGAAGTCGCGGGGAATCACTAGTTTATTATAAGCCTGACTGCCTCGTTGGTCTAGTGGTCAGAACGCCGGGTTCTATCTAGTTTCTGGGTTTTTCTGTCTTGAAATAGCTCAGCACAGCTCCGGAGTCAGGAAGTTGGTGGTGTTAACACCCCCGTGCCTCGGGGCGCACGTTAAGCTGTTGGTCCTGCGCCTGAACGGTCATGTCGGACTGCCGTCTCACCGAATTACGAGACTGAAGGCATAGAGAGTGCACCTGTGTATTGCGCACACACTTGTCCACTATAACATCTCCTGCGTAGTTGGCTAAATCTCGGTTGAGATTGGCCGCTGTAGTCGAAATTCGGCTAGGACGACATTATTATAAGCTTAGCACTTCAAACAGAAAAGCGAATTACCTCATAATCTGGTAAATGGGTATTATCACGAGACTGAAGTGGCTATTACCGATTTGCGATAAGATAAAACTCGAAAGTAGAGATTACGATTGGATAAACTAGTGGATTTATGAACAGTGATAAATTGTAAAATGTATTTTTAAATAAATAACTTAAAACTAACAGCTTTTACTAACAGCTAGGGTTGTCTCCATTTATCTTTATGAAAGAATGAACTTTTAAGGTATTTACCACCTTATTCAGTACTTTTGATTGATTAATATATTGTGTATATTATTCGTAATCAAGTTGTTTCAAAATGTGTCTTTTACGTATTTTAGTTTTTACATTAATAGCCTACAAATCGTTCTTGAATTTAAGACTTGACAACCCTAGCATTTTTTTCCATTCTAGTGAACCTAAGTGCCGGCTAAATATATATAAATAAATAAATAATACATTATTTCAACAAACACACCAATTACCTAGTGCTATGGGGACTAGGATAACGGATAGATATACTTATATATATATATATATAATACGTTTTATAAACATCCATGACTTAGTAAGTACAAATGCTCGTGCTCATCACACAAACTTGCCCCTTGCGGGATTCGAACCCGCAACCGCTGGCATCACAACAACCAGACTCGAGACAATATAGAAAATGTGAATTTCTATATATATTGACCTGACCGGGAATCGAACCCGAGACCCCAGGGACGGCGCACGGCGATCCCTGAAAACCGGTGTGCGAGCTATTCAGCTACGGAGGTCGTGAAATACCGAAATGAAGGAAGTCTGTTTGATGTACATGCTATTTTAACTATCTGTCGATGTACTAGTTCAATTTATAAATTTTCCCTTATACCAAACCTTGTCCTGATAACGAACACAAGAAACGAATTATCCAATTTGGTGCAGTCGTTTGGAAGTTATGGGCGTACATTCTTAACGGTGATTCATTTTTATTTAAATAGATATATGGCCCTGTTCTCACTACGACGGATCCGGCAAGACTACTAAGACTGAAAAGGTGGTAATTTCAGTGGTTGTAATGAACGGACAGCAAACTTACTGTATTATATCAATTGAGAGCTAAATAAATCAGAATGAAATGACGAAATAAAATCTAAATATAGCATCATAAAGCTGTGAAGATTCCGGCACATCCGGCAAAACTGCCAGATTCGGCGTAGTGTGAACAGGGCCTTAGACTTTACTCGGCATGCGTTGCAAATTTGCAATGCTACATATATACAGGTTGTCCCAAAAAGAGCGTGCCAGACTGTCACTGAAGGTAGCTTAATCATAGACCTTTCAAATAAAAATAACATGACTAATAAATTTCTCATAGTTTGGGAGATAAAGCCTCTTTGTGTATTTTTCTTGTATGAAGAAAACAAGAAAGTGGCGTTATCTCCCAAACCGTGACACTTTTATAAGAGTCATGTTATTTTTATTTGAAATGTCTATGGCTAAGCTATCTCCAGGGGCAGTATGGCGTGCCATTTATTCGACAAAAAGTTTTAAAAAAAACTTTTTTTTAGGGTATATCTGAAAGGTCCATGGCTAAGCTAACTCCAATGTCAATGCTCTTTTTGGGACACCCTGTATTTGAATTGAAACTAACAGTACAGGTCGCGTCATGTAAAAAGAACGCTGGCTATCAAGCTGCGCATAGGCGATTTATCGATCTATTTGGTGGTACGAGGTGCAGCGCGGGGAGGGCGGGTCACGCGCCGCAAGCTTGCTGAGCCGCTATTGGTTTGTCAGTCGACCTTAGCTTTCCGCGTTGTGTCCACGTAAATTTCGCTCTCAAAACACCATCGCGCACAAAAGTTTTTAGTTACAAAATGGTTTTACATAGAAAAGTGAGGAAAATTATTTATGACGTATATTGTTTTATGAAGAGAGAGGCTGATAATTTAAAATAATGCATGAAACGGACCGCAGAGGCTACTAAATGTTCAGAGTCTACGGTGAGACGGATTGTAAAAGGTTAAAAAGATTCGGAATTTCTTACTGTTTTTCGAACTCCTGGCAAAAATAAAAGAATCAAACAAAAACCAATTACTAACAGATATTGACAGCTTTGACCAGGGTGCTATAAAAAGAATCATCCACAATTTTCGCCTACCATAGGCAAGTTGCGAAGAAAGTTACAGGATGCCCTACATTTTCAAGGATCTGCAGCAAGTGTCAGGCGGATAATAAAACAATTGGGTTTTAAGTGGAAAAAAAACAGAAAATAATAGAAAAAATTGAATTGAGCAGTCACAAATTCGATTTCAAAGAATTGAATTTCTGAAACAGATAAAAAAATATAGAGAGGACGGAAGATCTATAATTTACACCGATGAATCATATGTCGATAGTTCCCACGGGTCTCACCATTCTTGGACAGACGGTCCCACCAAAGGCATTAAAAAACCTCTATCTAAAGGTAGCCGCTTGGTCATAGTTCACGCGGGTGGAGAAGCAGGGTTTGTGCCGAATGCCTTGCTGACGTTCAAAGCCGGAACAAAAAGCGGTGACTACCACGACAACATGAATGCGAAGAATTACGAGCAGTGGCTTCGTACTAAACTGATGCCGAATTTACCGCCCAATTCTGTCGTGGTAGTCGACAATGCATCATACCACAACAAACAGCTCGATGCTGCACCAACATCAAATACAAAGAAAGCAGACATGCAAACCTGGCTCCGTCAAAAAGGAATTGAATTTGATGAATCTTTGCTAAAGCCGGAGTTGTACAATATAATAAAAAAAAAACAAAGAGCAATTTAAGAAATTTAATATTGATGCCATATTAAATGAAGCAGGCCATTCTGTACTTCGTTTGCCCCCATATCACCCGGACCTAAATCCAATAGAAATGGCCTGGTCCCAAATAAAAGGATATGTAGCTAGCAAAAATGTAACTTGGAGCCTTGCACGGATAACTGATCTAGTAAATGAAAAAGTTAATCTAATGGGAGCAACAGAATGGGGGAAATTATGCACGAAGGTTAAGGAAATAGAGGCTGATTATTTTAAAAGCGATCACGTGGTCGATATGATGACAGACACATTTGTTATTCACGTAGGGGATGATGATTCGGACTCGGATGATAATGAAAGCTCAAGTGACGACAGTGACGACGATGAAACGACCATCTTTAGCACCACCACCGCGTCCTCATCAGGTTTCCACGTCACTCGCGACGACCTAATGGAAGGAGTTTCTACAATACTTTATTTTTTTTGTAATTAGATTAAACATTCTAGACTGAATCAAACTCTTTTAATTCTATTTAATATATGTATTTTTCAATGTACCTATCACAACCATTATGCTAAGTCAAAAGGCTAATAAAAAAATAGGCCTAATCCTTTTGCGCGCGAGTGTACCCATGCGCAAACACGCCCCCTCCACTTTCTTCCAGCGCTCTTTTTACATGACGCGGCCTGTAATGCCTAGTGCCATTTCTTGACTCTTGCCGACAATCCCTTAATACCTTCTGAAAAACTGCTCATTAATCCACAATTTTTATCGAACGGCCTTCTTTGAGATTATTGTCAAAGTCAAACGATATCAATTACAAGTTCAATGCATCAGCAATTATGTAATTAATAAAGCTTATCAATCATTATATTATTTAAGAGATTAAAAACTTATTAAAATGTTTTTCTTATTTATTATTTAAGTAAATAAACGTTGACAAATACCGATGTGGGCGTTTAAACACAGATTATAATACCTACCTGGCTGTTGCTAGTCAGACATGACCCATTGTTGGCCGTCGTCATTATCGACGCTTACCGTCAGGTGAGGTTGCGGTCAAATGTCTGTCTAGTAGGTAACAATGGGTCATGTCTGAATAGCAATGTCAAATGTACCTAGTACCTACTAGACAGACATTTAACCGCAATCTCACCTGACGGTAAGCGTCGATAATGACGACGGCCAACAATGGGTCATGTCTGACTAGCAATGTCAAATGTACCTAGTACCTACTAGAACGACATTTGACCGCAACCTCACCTGACGGTAAGCGTCGATAATGACGACGGCCAACAATGGGTCATGTCTGACTAGCAATGTCATATGTACCTAGTACCTACTAGACAGACATTTGACCGCAATCTCACCCGACCGTAAGCGTCGATAATGACGACGGCCAACAATGGGTCATGTCTGACTAGCAATGTCAAATGTACCTAGTACCTACTAGACAGATATTTGACCGCAACCTCACCTGACGGTAAGCGTCGATAATGACGACGGCCAACAATGGGTCATGCATGTCTGACTAGAAATGTCAAATGTACCTAGTACCTACTAGACAGACATTTGACCGCAATCTCACCCGACCGTAAGCGTCGATAATGACGACGGCCAACAATGTGTCATGTCTGACTAGCAATGTCAAATGTACCTAGTACCTACTAGACAGACATTTGACCGCAATCTCACCCGACGGTAAGCGTCGATAATGACGACGGCCAACAATGGGTCATGTCTGACTAGCAATGTCAAATGTACCTAGTACCTACTAGACAGATATTTGACCGCAACCTCACCTGACGGTAAGCGTCGATAATGACGACGGCCAACAATGGGTCATGCATGTCTGACTAGCAATGTCAAATGTACCTAGTACCTACTAGACAGACATTTGACCGCAATCTCACCCGACCGTAAGCGTCGATAATGACGACGGCCAACAATGTGTCATGTCTGACTAGCAATGTCAAATGTACCTAGTACCTACTAGACAGACATTTGACCGCAATCTCACCCGACTGTAAGCGTCGATAATGACGACGGCCAACAATGGGTCATGTCTGACTAGCAATGTCATATGTACCTAGTACCTACTAGACAGACATTTGACCGCAATCTCACCCGACGGTAAGCGTCGATAATGACGACGGCCAACAATGGGTCATGCCTGACTAGCAATGTCAAATGTACCTAGTACCTACTAGACAGACATTTGACCGCAATCTCACCCGACTTTAAGCGTCGATAATGACGACGGCCAACAATGGGTCATGTCTGACTAGCAATGTCAAATGTACCTAGTACCTACTAGACAGACATTTGACCGCAACCTCACCTGACGGTAAGCGTCGATAATGACGACGGCCGACAATGGGTCATGTCTGACTAGCAACCGCCTATTCACTCTTCTTTTAAAGGAATCCAGATCTTAAGAGTTAACGAAAAACTTCAGCCGGCAACGAATTCCAGTCTCTAGCCAGTACTAGTACGCTTAGGTGCGTATCATTCATGTAAGTTTGTCTTTAAATAATTGAAAATATGTAATCCGCCATTTTGTTACGGGGGCCATCTTGGACCGATTTTCATCAAACATAGCGTCGGTAGAATCACGAAAAGGCGTATCCAACAAAATGGGAATTTTGAGTTTAGTACACCATGTTATTAAAAAACTTATATTTTAAAACGTCACCAAAGATCGTATCTGAATTCTTTGTCAGAGATCCAGTATTGACATTTGCAAAGGGCCTTAAATGCATTTTCCATACTTTAATTATTCATCACGAAAAGAATCAGATCAAGTTGCGACTTTTCGTGAAAAAAAATTTTGGGCATCTAACGGTTCAAAATTCACATAAGTCTGTTCATGTTAAAACTGTCAGAACTTAAATTTTGTATAACGTTGAGTAAACTATATAGAATTTTGTATTACGGTGACCAGTAACACCTATTCACTGTTTTCTTGAAAGTAATAAGATCATAGTGTTTAGGGAGCACTTGAGTCGGCAAAAAATTCCAATCTTTAGCCATACTCAAGAGCAATGTAGATTCTAAACGTTTGGTGCGAAATGGTGGTACAATAGAATAATATAAGGGTGGCAGCCCTGACTACGTATTGTGTCCTGATAGTAAAAAGGGGCTGGTGGAATCAATTCGTGTAATTATTTCACATCCTCCCTGAAATTTATATTAATATATATGATATTTCGCATCATCCTCCTCCCTCCTTGATGCAGCCTCATGGAAAGGCAATCCACCTAACGCATATGTTATAGGCTTTGCAGATTAGTTTAACAAAATTTAGTGCCTCTAATAATTCGTATTGCTATTTTAACCATCGAGTCTAATACAGCCAGTTAGCATTTCTCAATCCTTCCTCAAAGTGGCAGTAGTAGTAGTAGTAGTAGTGCCATACTAGCTCGAACAAGTTTAGTGAAGTTGTAACTTGTAAGCTGCCTCGATGTGAAGTACCGCCTGACAATAGAGATGACGACGGCCAACAATGGGTCATGTCTGACTAGCAATGTCAAATGTACCTAGTACCTACTAGACAGATATTTGACCGCAACCTCACCTGACGGTAAGCGTCGATAATGACGACGGCCAACAATGGGTCATGCATGTCTAACTAGCAATGTCAAATGTACCTAGTACCTACTAGACAGACATTTGACCGCAATCTCACCCGACTCAGTTCAGGAGAGAATAAACCAGCCTGTGTTTCAGTGGGCTTAAACGTCACTGACTCGGTATCACCCTTATTGAAGATTGCCTTAAGAGTGGTAGGTAAAAAATATATGTTGGGACGTGTATAAGTGCCCCCAGTGGGTCTACATGCATAAATAAATGACTTTTATAACTTTGTGGCACTCTGCAATGCTAAGCATTTTACCGTGAACTCTCGACAAGACCGATTCTTATGACTGCTGGCTCTTACTCTAGGGTTGTCGATAGATATTTCTCTAGATAATCTACCGACAACTGTGCTATCGTCTTAATACCCAATACAATCAGGTACATGCAGCTTATCGAATGTTGATAAGCTGATTGTGGCTGATTGTCGGAGGAGCGTTATCGATAGCACTGACCTCTTAGAAACTCCGGCGTCAAGATATGACGAGTATCCTTCTAGGACTACTTTAATTGATCGTTCGCTCAGGAAGTCAGATACTATGTACAGAGGTAAGCAGGAATATAATAAGAGGGAAGCTTGCTTACAAGGCTTGCGTAGCAAACCCTGTTAAAGGTATTGGAGATATCGCGTCGATAGACACAGCCATTGCCTCGCCTTGCCTGGCCTTGCCTCTTAATGAACGCACTCAGTCAGCCGACCCCGGCGAAACCCATACTGCTGGTCACTGAGGACATGTGTGCCAGGAGTTTCTTGTATAGTGCACGCTCTATAATCTTGTTAGTTTGGAGGTGACTCAAATGGGACGATAGTCGCAGCATGGATAGCTTTCTTGGGCACTGGTACCGTTCTTGCGCCATTGCAAGCCTCCATGATTTGGGCACAACACCAGTCTCAATTGAGAGTCAGTGAAGGTAGTTTAAGACAACTCGGGTTCACAGTTACGCAGGACTATTGCTATGATTTCGTCGGGTTCACTAGCTTTGTACAGATCCAGATTCTACAGGATTTAAAGTATCTCGTTCTAATTGACGCACACTTCAGATATTAGACTGTCAGAGTGTGGTGATGAAAGAGGTGGGTATATGAGCTTTTCCTGCAGTATCTAGGCGCGAATTAGCTACGAACAGAAAAGCAAAAAGGTTCAGATTTTCTTATGCAGCATGGGCTAGTGTACCATCCCTCTTATTACTACTTCATAATAAATTTTACAAAACTTTAATATATTTTTTTGTTGTATGAAAAAAGAATTATGTTTATTTCTTGATAGTAAATAATTGATACAAACCTGCGTTTTTGTTTGGATTTACATGCATCGAACTGGCGTAATGGACAAATATTTCAAAATGTTACATCACGAATAGGTGTAAGTGGAACCTTTATCAAAAACAACTCAATTACTCTTAATCTAAAAAAGGTAAAGAAATACTGTGTACAATAAAACATGATGAATTAAATTCCCTATGTATTAAGGTTCTAATATGTATTTTAACTATAAGAAGTAACCCTATACATCCGTTCATGTCACCTGCGTTTTCTTTAATTAGCGCTCCTGTAAAATTGATAAAAATCACTTACGCCTCTTCGTGATATGACCGACGAATTAGCTAAGAACACTCCCGACTAATTAATCATTTAAACAAAAAAAAAACAAAATCGGTTCATCCGTTCGGGAGCTACGATGCCACAGACAGACACACACACACACGTCAAACTTATATAACACCCCGTCGATTATGCGTCGGGGGTTATAATATAAGAAGCTGATACAACAGCAAACTTTGATAGCAAATGTGTTACTTACGCGTAGGTAATACACCTACCTAATGTAACTTTTTTACCCTAATTTTATTGTTTGTGATGCCCTAAATTATAAATATTTTACTTCAAACTTTTGATTTAGACATGACTGGGTATACATTCTCGTCATCAAGAAGTCTTGAATTAAAGTGTCTGGAATATAATGAATGAGACTGAAAATATTTCACGACTTCGCCCGCGCCAAAAGTCGGATTTTTCATAGAAATTTTCATCCCCTATTTCACCCCCCTGATGATTTTATATCGCGACAAAAAGTAGCCTATGTCCTTCCCAGTGTCTCAAACTATCTCTGTGCCAAATTTTCATTTGATTCGGTCCAGTAGTTTCGGAGCCTATTCGATGCAAATAAACAAACAAACAAATCTTTCCTCTTTATAATATTAGTATAGATTTGTTTATGTTTATGTAGTATTAGTTATGGAAGAGCGTGGTCTCCTGGCACAGGCATTCTGTAACGCCTAATAGGAGACTACATCAATTAGTAACCTTAAAAATGTACTTGTTTACGTGAATTAAGATTTTTATTATTTATTTATTATGTTTATGCCCCCCCCCCCCCTTAACGTGTGACACGTAATTCATAGACAACACCTTTCAAATGATAAAAATAAACAAGCAAACATAATTATTGAAAAACAAAACACCCAACTGCAAAAAATATTATAATTTTGAAATGGTCTTTTTACTGGCTTTCATTTGATACCCATATTGCTATGGTAAGGAAAAAAATCAATCCCCCTTCCTCTTTTGTTCACAGTTGCGGGCGCCATTTATGAAATGTATATAGCCTATGTCAATAATACCAATATTTTTGACGAATTAAACGACGCCTCATATGTCAAAAAACTGTCCAGCCGTTTGGGTTGTAGAACGTGCCAAACAACATACATACATACATACTCTCGAAAAACATAACCCTCCTTCCGCAGTTGGGTAACAAGGGAGACATCAGTTTGGTGCAGGATGGACTGTCCATACATTCTTGTTATCAAGTTTTTTTATATCTTTTATTTATTTTAGGGACTTTTACATAAAATGTTCGTCAGTCCCATAAGAACCTAACAATATACAGAACAAAATATACTAAAAATCCCCACATCAGGTTATCAAGATAGTCTTAAATTTATAACCTTGAGGCATTAGGGTAGTTCCCTACACGTTTTGTTGATCCCCCCCCCCCCCCATCCCTTAACGAGACACGTAATTCGAGGACGACCCCTTTCAAATGAGGAAAAAAAAATTGACCACTCACCCAACATAAGAGAATGGTTGATAACTCCGCCGAAGCAGTAGGCCAGCACCAGCGTCATGGGCCAGCTGAGGTGCTGGACGACTGGCATCATCGCCACCTGGGTGAGCACCATGGCCGTGACCACCCATTTGAAGAGCGGGTCGTAGCCGAACAGCTGCTTGATTTCTGGATACTTTTCTATGGGCAAAAGAGAATTTATTTGATTACTAGTGGTTCCCCGCGACTTCGCCCGCAAGAGTTGGATTTTCCATATAAACTTTCATCCCCCATTTCACCCCCTTAATGTTTTTATATCGCGACAAAATATTGCCTATGTCCTTTCTAGGGTCTCGAACTGTCTCCATACCAAATTTCATTTCAATTGGTTCAGTGCTTTAAGCATCAAGAGGTAACAGACAGACAGACAGACAGACACACTTTCGCATTATATATATTAGTATGGATTGGACACAAAAATTAAATTCTTAGATATACAAATTGATCAAGTTAACATTAATAATAAAAAAAAGCTTTTATTTGACATTTTACATTTGCATGGATTTTACAATACATTTTGCTGATTTTTAAATTTGGCCCCCTCTTAGGGTGAAGGCCTTCTCCTCACCTCTCCATCTTTGCACGTCCCTATCCAGTCTTTCCCCGCTATTAGGTACAAATAAACATTGTATTTAAATAGTTTAATTTACACAAAAATTATCTTTGCACATCCCTATCCAGTCTTTTCCCGCTATTAGGTACAAATAAACATTGTATTTAAATAGTTTAGTTTACACAAAAATTAAATTCTTAAGTACATATACAAACTGATTAAGAATACTATTTTAATAATTTGTAATTAATAATATGACATTGTATTGATGTGATATTGTATTTTAATCATTTCTAACTTAATATCGCATTTGTACATTTTAAATTTGCATGCCTTCAATAATGCCTTCTAAATCTATCTATGACCAATAATCAAATGCAAATACATTATTTTAATTAATAAAAAATCAAATAAATAAAAGTCTATTTGTTTTTACACATGACTCAACCCGAAGGCACTTACACAATTCCAAAATTGTTGGCAACAGCCAACTTCACTTTAGAATAGATTGCATCTTTTAAACGGGCCCAGACTAGACTCGCTGGCATTATGGGCTGGCTTCCTATAGTCCGTGCCATTTAACGGTGCATAAAAAGTCGTTGACCCGTCACCCCTGCAGACCGTCACCCGTGTACCACTGCACGCCACTATGCGAAGCGCGGCGACCCTAACTATAAGCCGTAGCGATACGGATCTGTCTAACAAATGAACCTCGGTACGGGTCGACCTTGAACCCAAAAATCAAAAGTCGTAATAATCGCTAGTTAGAAAGGCAAATCATATGTGTCACAAGCACAGAATACTAGTACTTCGTACAGAAGTATGACTTAGCAATTGTATTCAAAGAAATGTCTACTCAATGTCGTCAACAATATGGCGTAATTTAGTTCGCCTCAGAGTCAAGCACATTTTCGTGTAGACACCTACAAAAATCCATTGCAAGATAATTTTATACTTATTGCTATGGAATATGATTCATACACTAAACCTATTCAGTGACGTAATATCACGCGACGCGATAGGGTTGACTGCTACGAGAAGCTTCTAACGCCATCTAGCGCCTCTTTCTAGTACTTTATTCATTCTCGTCCAGCCAGCAACGTAGCCGCGCGGCCGCCGGTGAATAAAACGCGCGAGCGTGTCACTGACTGGTGGCGACACGCAACTTGTTTTAGCCCCTAAGTAGGGGCGCCGCGCGTAGGTACGTTTTTGCTACTTACGCGGGGAGATACACAGGCCTGTCACAAGGTGAATGACCTTTTATGCACGTTTATCAGGCACGTACGTACTATATACTACGCTATAGTGGACGGTGTACAAACCATAAAATGATAGAAAACCGCAAATCAATGTACAGGATTAAAATTTGGTACACCTTAGGTTAATACAATCATTGTTCTTAAAAATATTCCCATACAGTAATGACGTCAGCAATTTTTTGTACGGGATTTGATTATTTATTATTCAAAAACCTAACACTTTATTATTCTGAGTGTGTACATCGATTTGCGGTTTTTTTTAACGTAGCTCGACCACTACTAATTAGGTTACTGGCATGTCACATCAGCAGTCAACTATTATGATTGGTTGGCGAGCTACAGCTTTAAAACTTCTTCAAAATCATTTGAGGTTCATTGCCTCATAGATTCTTAACGTTAAATACGTAATTTAGCACTAATTTTCCCACGTTCGTACTTCTAACTTAACAAGACTATCAATTAACAGTATTAGAACGACGGCGTGAACAATTCCGTGTAAGATTTGAGCAAACAGAGGATTATTGTGAACTCTGTTCAGTTGGTTTAAGGGTTACCTAAACAGGAGAGGAGAACCCAAGATCACTTTGCTATCTGTCCGTGTGTCAATCAAGTTGTCAGAGTTTAAATGTGATGAGTCTAGAAAATTCTTGCGCGACCTTACTGCGGTCGACAGAGGTGCGGGGGGCGAGGCACGCTAGACGTCAGCGGGTGACGGGTGACGTTGCTGGGAAGAGGATTTGCTTTTACAATTTCGTGTGATTGGCGATTCCTCGTCCTCCGCACGTCTTACGGGGTGCATGGAGGGTCGCGCACGAACTTGTAGGAATACCCGGTTAAAATTGCGCCTGACGTCGATGACGTCACATTGACATTCAGTTAGTGTTCGGTCAGACAGCGGGCATAGACCGCAGTCGCGTTAAGCTTGCAGTGTCGCCGAACCCTTACAGCACACTATATTGATGGGGTTTTGGACCTAACTGATGTTTAGGATACAGGATGTCCCGATAATGAAGGATAATCTTTTAGGTACAGATTGGTGTGCTTTGGTAGTGATACCAAAGTTAAGCAACAAACGGCGCGGTCGTGATTGGATGTGTGACCATTCCGACCATATAAGTGACGTCAAAAACAAGCATCTCCGTGTTTCGGAAGGCACGTTAAGCAGTTGGTCCCGGCTAATATCTCATTGATATTAGTCGTTAAGCCTAGTCAGAGGCCGTAGGGCGGCTTGATAACATCTGACAGTAAGGTTTGTCACTTGCTTTACAGACACCCCTTCACCAATCCGCACTGTACGCGTGGTGGAGGATGGCTCGTTCCTTCTCACAGTTGAGGTGAGGCCTTTACCCAGCAGTGGGATCTATGTAGGCTAACTTTACTTTTACTACAATATGCCAAAAAAAATTCAAGTAAAAGTGTTGCCATTTTTGAGATTTTGTTTTTGGCACAGAATAAGTACTAGTACTCCGTACAGAAGTATGCAATGAAGTTTGATGAAATATCTACTCAATGTCGTCAACGATACGGTTTAATTTAGTTCGCCTCAGAGTCAAGCACAGTCTCGTTTAGACACCTACAGAAATCCATTGCAAGATAATTTCATTCTTATAACTCTGGAATATGAATCATAATACACTAAACCTATCCAGTATCTGCTATCAGTTAATTAGTACTATCATGCGACGCGATAGGGTTGACTGCTACTAGAAGTTACTTACGCCATCTAGCGCACCTTTCTAGCACTTTTTTCATGCTTGTCTGGACAAGATAATTTCATACATATGCCAGGAACGTAATTCACACATGTGCCGTGCGTGCGCCGCCGGTGAATAAAACACACGGGCGTCTCGTTGCTCGCTCGCAACACCCAACTTGTTTAGCCTCTTCCAATGGGTCGCCGCGCGTAGGTACGTTTTTGCTACCTACGCGGGGAGTAACACAGGCTTGGTTTTGGGTTTTAATTATTTTTGGGAGCCTTGAACATTTTAAGTAAAAAAATACTATTGTTTTGGTGTTTGAAATATTCAAGAGTATTGGAATGGAAACATACTTTTAAAAAGTTAAGTAAGTAAGTAGCCATAAAACAATTAAATATTTATAACTCGAAAATGATAACACTTTATAATCTGTACCTAAAGGATTATCCTCAATTAACAGGACACCCTGTATCTTTTTCTTTAAGAGGTTTGTTTACTGAATCAATAAAGTGTATTATCTTGGACTTTAAGTCCTCCATGCAGTCCCCACCAGCTACTTGCAAAGTCACTCTTATGATAAGTAAATGATACTGTCTTTCAAGTGCATTGAGTATGAAAAGATAATGTACTTGTACATAATACAGGCATCAAACCATACATTTTTGTTGCAAAATTCATCAAATGACATCGCTATTAAATGTCTATGGATTCTCTTAAATTTCTTAGTCTGTCTGTTTGTTTGTTTGGAAGAGAAAGTCTAAGATTAAAATAAAGTTAAGTCTTTTTGACTTAAATTTAGTCTGATCTCTCTACGGTCCTGTCGGACTGCCGTCTCACCGAATTATGAGAGTGAAAAAACAGAGAGTGCACCTGTGTATTGCGCACACACTTGGGCACTATAATATGTCCTGCGCAGTTGAGATAGGCCGCCGTGGTCGAAATTCGGCTAGGAGGACATCATTACTTTAATTATATTTACCAAAATATATTGCATTACTTAAACCGGGTATACTCGGCATTAAAACTGAGTTCTTCGTCCGAGTACGAGTATTTAAAAACCCGCGAGTACGCCGAGTACCGAGTATTAACCGAGTACTCTGCCCATCTCTACGAATAACTGAAAAAAACGCAAATTTACAAGTTTTACAATGAAAGGAAGCTTTCGTTTTGGTTGGCTAAGTGCATTCACCTTATGAATGATGATAAGATTATAACTATCATTATCTAAATCTGTTAAGCCTTATTACTTTTAATTCATTATTTGTTATATCAAAACGTGAGATAGTGATGTGTGATAGTGTGAATCATGTCACATGCACTGCATAAATTGTTACCTAACAATTAAAAAACCGGGCAAGTTCGAGTCAGACTTGCGCACCAAGGGTTCCATACAAGGTTTTTTTCTAGAATGTAATTAGAAATTCGCGGTTTTCGGACATTTTCCTTTATTTGTACTGTTAGACCTTTCTTCTAGCCAAATTTTATGGTTCTAGGTCCATGGGAAGTACCTCTTAGGTTTTCATACCCCTGAAAAATTTTAGAAAATAGGGCAAAAATGGCCAAATCTTTTGATTGTGTTGACTTAAAAGTTTGATTTTTGTACAGCTTCAAGGGACCATAGACATAAGTATTTGATGTTAAGTTCAACTTTATACTTCCACATGTTCCTGACAAGAAGGTTCTTGACAGACAGACGAACAAACATACGGACAACAAAGTGATTGTATAAGCATTCCTTTTTGGAACCCTAAAAATAGGTTTTGTATTATATTACTGTCCAATATTAATAAGTCTTAGTCTATCTGTATATCTGCTACCTACCATATGCTACGAAATTACTCCTAAAGTGACTTATAAATAACATCAGAAGTACTCATCATAAAAAAACTTTTGGTGTAGGTAGATACAGTCGGGAATTTATCACCCCAAGATTGAAAATCATTTGTGCGTCATAGAACAACAGGGCTGATTTTCCCATGCTAAAATATTCTGACAGCTATTATAAAATGCTTCATGTGCATCTCTCTCATTGTCAAAAAGGTAATAAGTCCATGAGCGAGTTCAACCTATTTTACTTATAAGTCAGCCTATTAGATCCCACTGCTGGGAAAAGGCCTCACCTCAACTATGAGGAGGAACGAGCCATACTTCACCACGCGGGCTCAGTGCGGATTGGTGGAGGGGTGTATGTAAGGCAAGTGACAAACCTTACTGTCAGAAGTTATCAAGCCGCCCTAGGGCCTCTGACTAGGCTTAACGACTAATACCACAGATATTAGCCGGGACCAACTGCTTAACGTGCCTTCCGAAGCACAGAGATGCTTGTCATGGACGTCACTTAAATGGTCGGAATGGTCACCCATCCAATCACGACCGCGCCGTGGGTTGCTTAACTTTTGGTATCACTACCAAAGCGCTGCCGCCACTGTGCCACAAGCACCTCTCAAATGACCTTACAAATGATATTTTCTCAAAACTGGCAGACCACTTTCTTGGCCGACAATACCTATGTTAGCATGATTATGGCCAATCTACAGTTACAGGATAATCCATCAATTATAGGACACTAAACTCTAATAAACCTTATAAATACAGGTGTATTTATTAAAGAAAGTGAAAGAGTCACCTGACAAATAATGTGATTCATAGTATTGGAACTGAATAATCACAAATCAGCAAGCATTGGTCATATTCCACTTTTAAAATAGGTATAGTAGATAACATTCATCATATCAGCCTATTGCAGTACACAGCTGAACATAGGCCTCTCCAAGATGGCGCCAACTTTCACGGTCCTCTGCTTCTCGCATCCAGCCACCACCGGATGGAATGAAGAATGGAGACCACGTCTCAGGAAACATAGTGTTGGACGCCTCCCTGCTAGGTGGACCGACGACCTGAGGAAGGTGGCCGGTGGTGGCTGGAGATAACATTATTCATAGTAAAAACTAGTTAGCTACACAGAAAAACAACAAGGCTTGATGTACTATCACAAATTCCTTAAATTCACAACTAAATAACACCTGTCTATCTGTTTTAATTTCTGCTTAGCCCAAAATTATGACTGGTAGAGAATGCCACTTTGCTTAAGTCCATTTTTTGTAAAAAAATCTCAGTTTTACTTTGCTTTAACTTTTATGATGCAAAGTATTAAGTAAGGTGAGTCAATGGGATGGTCAGGTAGACCAGAATTTATTCTAAATTTTTATGTATAGATCACAGGTGGCAAACTTAGTTAGACCCTAGATCTACTCTTTACTGATGACATCCGGTGCGATTTACCAACTACATACTTCATTAGGTATGTTGCGCAGTCATACATTAATTATATATTTTTCGTTGCCACGATCGACTGGACTGAGTCGCGATCGACCGGCCATCCCTGGTAGAGATAGTCAAACTGCTAAGTCTAATAAGTGCTTTCATATACAATTACACGAGTTAAACGAATAAAAATCTACTGGACTGTAAAACATGTCTCAATAAGTATATTTCAAAGTCAACTGAATAAATACTTTGCACAAATAATGAAATAGATCAAATCTATTCGGCTACGATTTCGCTCGCTTTCTACGAATAGTCAGCCGTACAGTAGCTATAGCCATAAGACGTAGTCTACATTAAATAAATGACGTAATAACATACCTAAGATGATTTTCCGGCGACTTGCATGCGGCTCCTCCGTATACACCCATTCAAAATCATTTCTAGACACACGGGCACCCATTTTTAATGTAACACTATATTACTGCTCAAAGTTCATAATAAAAGCTTACACTGTGTAGTACGTGCGTTATTATAACCAGCAATAGCAATGAAAACTAAGGGAGGCCTCTGCAAAAATACTTAAAAATTATTTAATGAAAATTAAAGAGCTTTACGTCCTCCTTCGAAAATGCCCAAGATTCAACTGACTGACGTTTTAACATGACATTGACACATGAAACTGGTGATTAATGCGTGCTGACTGACAGAGAGACGTCATAAAACATGCTGTCACTGTCATTTATTTCCATTCATTCTTCCGTTGATCCTGTTATCTATGGCATCTATGGGACCCGATGGGACCGGTGTCTGTCATTTCATTTCTCATCTCCATGTCTCCATCCACTAATCACCAGTCAGCAGTTCAGTGACAGTCAGTCAGTCAGTCAGTCGCGGCGTGGCGCCCAGACAGAGGGTGATAATAATGTGATTGGTTGGTTTGTTGGCTTGGCAAGGCAAAGTGGTTGGTCTCATTGCGGTCCATATATGAATTGGTGTCAAGAGAAAGAGGTTTCAAATCGGAAATAAATTTAAAATACGTAAGTTTAATAATTATTCTATTAACTTCTAACAAAAATTGCGAAAGCGATGTAATGATTACTTCAGTATTTTAAGATACAAAACAAATCTGCCGTCTCGTGCGTGCGTGATTTGAGACAAGCCCCGTTCGTTTTAGTTTTTAGTACTGATCCAGTTAATATATTTTCATGCGCAAAGTTAATACCGAGATATTTACACAAACGTATTATTTTTGCAATCAACATATTTTAAGGTTATATTTTTTTTTTTATTTCAGCGTTCCCGTTCAATTTTACAGTAATGTTTAGAAAGATGTTGCGACTAAAACAAAAGTCATCAAGTGACAAGAGAGAATCACACCTTTCAAGTACCCAGGTAAACAAAAATGTATAGGTCATTGGTATAGGTGCATATTATTTTTTTAACCTCAATTTTATGTTTGCACGTGCAGATTCAGACTTCACTAAACAGCATACCACTATGAGGTCTATGAGGTGCGGTTTGACATTCAGAACTGTATTGATTAATCATGATTATACCTAGTTCAAACAAATACTATGATGATCCACCTAGCTCGCAATGACACAGAACTGATGAAAACGTTTGTTCCCTTTTGATTTACCACTGATATTCTTAATCACTCATCTAGCGACTATACTTAAGTTGTCATTTAGTCTATATCAATGCCTTTTCTTTGTTTAAGGGTACCTGAATATTATCGGAAGACTTGAGGAGTTTGACTTGTTGATTTTCAAGCTGCAATTGATTCTGTAAGCCAATGATAGTAGAGGCATTGAATTAAGTACCTATGTAAACTTATGAATGATGCCCTATATATGGCAGAAGGAAGTGGCATCAGGTAAAAGAGTAACCATTTGAAGGGCAAAGGAAAGGAAGGATCTTGTGCCGTGCCGTGTGCTCTCACGTTCAGAGATTTGACGCATATTGGTAGAGTAGTATATAAGCTTCAATTATATTTTAATAAAGCAGACACCTACCAACTATTGTCTCATTTTCCCTTATTCCATTCGCGGTTATAGACCTTATTAAGTCTTATTGTTTTTAATTAAAAAATTAAACATGAAAGGGGTTTAGTTGGCTTACCTATTTAAATTATAGACAAATAAACAACCGCCTTAACAAAACGAACTTACGTCGTCAGAAAAAACTTCTTTTATCGCCATTTGTAAAAGACGTGAAGAAGTCAAAAATGATTTATTCAATTTAGGACAGAAATTCCACTTAAGAACATCGAAAATTAAAAAAATCTGTGATATTGGCCCTTAGGGGGGCCGAACATGTCTCCTTATCTTTTGGCCCTACTATGCTTCGAGACAAGACAGACAATCGGACAATGCTGAGAAAACCGGAACAAAGTCGGTCACCACTAGCTGCCAAAAAGTTACAATAAAAAGGTATGGCTGTGGCTCACCAGAAATGTAACTTCGTTACAGGTACTTTCACAGAATACTAGTACTTACTTTGTGTGGTCCAAGTTCTTGATAAAGAAAAATAGTTCTATGAGGATTTGTATTATAACGAAGGATTCATTTTTTCGTTTGTCTAATATTACATTTTTGAAATAATTTTGTAAAATGTTTAAAATTTCGACGATAAATAAAAAAAAGCGGTTTTATAAGTTTCCCGTATTTTAGTTTCATACAAATGTGAACTGTCTCCTCCCCAATTAAATCAAATTTCGCTCACAAAAATTAATCGACTGTGTCATCCGGTGGGACTCGAACCCACGTCCCTTCGCTATCCGGGCGAGTGCTCTTACCACTAAGCTACGGAGGACGTTAGTCAGACGACGAATTTTTGTAAGTGTTTGCTACGCCAGTGAGCCGGCGTTCGATTTCATCAATACTTGGGGAATGTACCCGCATGTATCCAATGGAAATATTTTTACAAATATTTTAACCATCAGTTAAGATGAAATCAGCTTAACTTATAATATTTTTATAACTTAAGCAATTATTTTGCAAGTTTTTACGAAATTAAATCAAATTTCGGACCGGATAACACAGTCGATTAATTTTTGTGAGCGAAATTTGATTTAATTTCGTAAAACCTTGCAAAATAATTGCTTAAGTTATAAAAATATTATAAGTTAAGCTGATTTCATCTTAACTGATGGTTAAAATATTTGTAAAAATATTTCCTGTACATAATTTCTTTTTAAATACTGGTATGTGGTGCTTCAGTGTACAGTGTATCCACACCTTTGCTTTGGACCACACAGAAAAAAATTACAACCCTTGTAAACCCTTGAACTTCAAATAAATTGTTTTTCTGAATTGGGCTCCTTTTTGTTTCGAAAAGCAATAACTTTTTTCCTGTAAGTCGTAACACTTATTGTTGCACCATTTTAGAATCTGCAAAAGATGGGCATTTTTTTTAAACAATGGGCACTGACAGTGTGGTACATTTTTTTTTGCACCAAAAGCATTGAAAGTCAAACGATTTGCTAGCAGTGAGTATTGAATTTTGAAAGAAACTTATTTTTTTTTATTAAATTCAGTTTGTAAAAAAAAAAAAAACGAATGGAGTACTAAGTACAAGT
Source organism: Pyrausta nigrata (assembly GCA_949316185.1). Classification (NCBI taxonomy): domain Eukaryota; kingdom Metazoa; phylum Arthropoda; class Insecta; order Lepidoptera; family Crambidae; genus Pyrausta; species Pyrausta nigrata. The sequence goes on from OX438965.1 coordinate 6,178,455, forward strand.
GATCAGCAATAATAATAAAAAAATGGATAAAAAAAACCGTCATTTTTGGAAATTATAACCAAATTTGTAAGGCAAGGTAACGATTTCTAAAAAAATTTTTTTTTTTTTTTAAAACCCTGTACATAATTTTTTTTTAAATACTGGTATGTGGTGCTTCAGTGTACAGTGTATCCACACCTTTGCTTTGGACCACTATTTACGCCACACCCTGTATTCCTGGTCAGGCTATAGTAATGTTTTAAAGATTAAGAAATAAACTTATTATTTCAATCGTAAACAGAATGAATTAAATTATAATTAATTAATTACAGTGGTTTAAAAAATCGGTTTCGTTTGGTTTCACGTGTGTTACGGAGAAGAAAAAATCATGTAGTTTTTTCATTTGAAGTAGTAGCAACATATGATATGAGTTTTTGGGAAGGCAACCTATCATTTAAAAATAAAAAACGTTACTGTCGTGACAGCCCTTTTTGGTTTGTTGATAACAAACAAGAGTATATTACTTTACTCTATGGTTGATAAACGCGAAACTTTGTGTGTGCTTCTGCTTGGTAATTTGGTTTTTCTATAAGTTCCGCAAGCGATTTTTCAAGGTAAGTTACTAAATTGTTGTTTTTAAAATATGGTCCATTGAAGTAGACCTAAATACCGTAAAACAGAAATTACTTTTCGCAGATTTGTATTGCATTTGAAAATACTATACAAGTTTTAGACTTAGTTCCTCACGTGTGTTTGTTTACGTGTGTTACAAAGTTGTGTGACGTAACACACGTGAAAGATGTAAAGACACGTTTATATTGATACTACAATCATGGTATAACTATTTATGACCTATTGAATTAATTTACTTTCTAGTACTAGTACTTTTGTAAAAAAACCTCGCTGAGAATAAGGTAACAGAGTAGAATAAGAGAATCATTCGGTAACCGAATTTATATTGGTAAAACAGTATTGAAATAAACCGGTAGTAGGTATAACGTTCGCATCGTTTAAGCGGGGAATTCCCGTTTTTGTAGCTGCGCTGCGCTAGCTCAGATTGTTAATTATTAATAATAACTACCTACGTAATTACCAGAGGTCGAAATTAGGTAGAGTTATTCATGTACTTACAGTGATTTCATACAGCGAAAGAATAAAGTGGATATGCCTCAAATCCCGACATTAACTTTAAAGAGCAGAAAAAATCCCGTGATTTTTTAAATGAAAAGTTAGTTACTTTTACACTATTTAAACTTGCCAAACTTACATCAATAATGACATCGGATGTCCGAAGTTGCAAAATTCTATTACGCGCGATGTTGCCTCAGTTGTAGTTCGCACAACATAGCTTGTCAGAACAAAGGAATGCAATAGCGGAAATGTGGAGCACTTCCCGCTTAACGGAATGTAATAGATTTTGTCTCTTTCCACCGCATTCAAACTATCTATTAGCAGTAAATCGATTTACTAATTCACACAGCTCATTCGCTTACCTCGGTTCGTCTTACTAATAAAAATTGTATGTTAACTATCTTTGTTTTATTTGTCTATCTCTGAGGTTTGTATTATTATTTATTTGTAATATTTGTTGGCCACACGGGATTGTCCATTAGAAATCCCGGGAAGGTCCACATTAATATCAACATTTCGATGCAAGTACATAAATAACTCTACCTAATTCCGACCTCTGGTAATTACTAATTAATCTCTTGTCATTCTGTATTAGAATAAGAAAGCAAACCATTTTTTGAATACACTTGATTTATTTTGATTGATGTTGCTTTTTAAATACCATCAATATTCCCTTCAAAATTCCATACACGTTGTTATAAAAGTTGTGTAGTTTCAAGAGAAAAATTCAACACCCTCTATCAATTTTGGTAAGATCGATAAAATAATAGTGTTTGTGTTTTAGTAACTTGTTATTATAATATCTAAAGAATTTACCCCTACTTAACCGTAAAGATCTTACAAGAATTTTATATTGTAAACTAGTCTTTATATTATTTCCAGTGTGTTATAGTGTGTTACGGAATCACGTGTGTTATGGTACATTTCTGGTGAGCCCCTATCACATACATTCTCGTCATCAAGATAGTCTTGAATTTTATAATACCCTTTAGACATGAGGGTAGTTTTGTCATGGGACTTAAACCTATTAATAGGTAGTTCGACAACATTATTGTGTGGTATATTGTCAAAAAAATTTAATACTATTCCCCAAATATGAATTAATTGTTTTGGCCAATCTAAAGTCAGAACGACAAGTTTGTTATTTTTTCATGTATTATAAGAATGAATATCACTTTTTTTCGTGAAAAGATCTAAATTTTTGCGTACGTACATGATATTATCAAAAATATATTGAGAGACCACAGTAAGTATATTAATTTCTTTAGAGTTCTCTTAGAGATTCGCGCGGACTCAGTTTGTAAATGGCACGAATGGCTCTTTTCTGCAAGATAAAGATGGTATTGGTGTCCGCAGCAGAACCTCACAAGAGAAGACCATAAGACATAATACTGTGAAATAACTAAAATAAACAAGCCTTGCCGTTTCAACATCTATAAGATGTCTTATTTTTCTAACCGCGTGAAAGTGAGTAGGTAAATAATTTATGTAATGAGGGATTTTCTAACTCAAAATTTTAGTTTTATTGTATGCTGATAGATGGCGCTATTCACCAAGTTATAATAATAATGCTTAGAAATCATTGAGCATATAACAATAACAAAATATTGTAATATTATGTGTAGCATATAACAACAACATTGAGCATATAACAATAACAAAATAATTGAGTTTCAAAACGAAGTTAAAAATAAAATTTATTGGAAGAAACGTCTAGATGATCAAGTAATTATTGTTAAAAAATACTTTTTAGCACGCGTGAATCTAAGTAATACATGCAAAACATAATAAATACTAAACACGGCATTTTTTTTAAATAAAAATCTACCTGACTTAGGGTGCTCAGCGCCATCTAGCGGATTTTGAAGTACTGATTTTTGACACTAGGAAAATCTCATTAAGAGTATTCATACGTATGATCTATGTCTATGTAGATCTTCCTTCTATGTTTCTTTTACTTGGCGATAAAAAGTAGGTAAGTACCTTCCTAACTTTTTAGTGCGTGTATTTAAAAATTAAATTATTAACTTTTTTATGACTTTTTTGTAAAAAAAAATAATCCATTCAGCCTTTATCTTTGCCCTGGCCCCCCCCCCTCCAAAAATCCATAGTGAAAAAAGAAGAACGAACGAATGATGAGATAAAGCCACAGGCTATGTAATAGTTTGATAAAGCCTAGAACATACATGTGATAAAATATAAAATAACGTTACAGCTGTGTTCAATAACGGTTATTTATGAATAAAAGGTGGGTTTTTGATGATAACCTTTAGTTTAGTTTACTCTATGGTGGTTCCTTACAAAAAAAGATTACATGATCTGGTTCCTTGCCAAAGAAAACAAAACTCTAATGTTATTTCCAACTTATAATTATCTCCCAAAACATGTGCATTTAATATTTTTTGGGGTTAGCCGGACAAAAAATAACAACCAACACTAAATGACTAGCAGCTCTCCGCGACTTCGTCTGCGCCAAAAGTCGGATTTTCCATACAAACTTTCACCTCCCATTTCACTCCCACTTGATGTTTTTTTATCGCGACATAAAGTAACTAATGTCACTCCCAGGGTCTCAAACCATCTCTGTATCAAATTTCATTTGAATCGGTTCAGTAATATACGCGTATTGCGTAACACACTGATAGAGTTACTTTACACACTGATTAGTTGGGGGTTTTGCATTTTATATTATTGTAGGCATAACACACTCGTGTCGCTGAAATTATTGAACTACGCATACAAATTTAAGCCCAGTCGGTCAAGCCGTTTTGTAGTTGACATCCGATAGCAGCGTCACCTACGGGATCTATTTGTATTTTTAAATCTCAGATTTGATTCCGATGAAGAACTATATGTATTTTTGGGGGGATTTGCCTACCAATTGACCAATCTAAGTCAGGTAGATTTTTATTAAAGAAAAATGATGGATTTAGCGTTTAATATGTTATAATGTTAATGTTTAGCATGGTTTAGATTCACGCGTGCTAAGAGGTCGTTTTTTGACAATTTTATGATCATCAAGACGTTTTTTCTGCGTGCATTTATGTTTTTTTTTAACTGCAATTTGAAACTTGCTAATTCTTAACGTAAGTACTTCTACATGTCTTTACACATTATATTACAATTATTTGTTTTAGTTTGATGCTCAATGATTTCGACGGAATAATTTTGTATAGCTAATTGACTACATTTCGATGATGACGACCGTCTGGGTGTAGTCGTTCGCGCACCGGACTTCTTAACCAGGCGGTTGCGGGTTCGAATCCCGCAAGGGGCAAATGTTTGTGTGATGAGCACAAGCATTTGTACCTAAGTCATGGACGTTTATAATTATTTAGGTATTTCTATCCGTTATCCTAGTCACCATAGCACAAGCTCACGCTTAATTTGGGGCTAGGTAATTTGGTGTGTTTGTTGAAACAATTTATTAATTTTAAATATTTTACATGCACATTTTAATTTTTATCCTTATAGTACATCAAAAAAGAAAATATACGTATTTTTTCTTTTTCATTTCTTTACTTTTATTTCCCTTAAATTAAATTCTTTGAAAACTCTAAATTCTAAAAGAGCGTAAGTACAAGAGTAAGGATGTGACAAATTCACGCCTCTGCCATATTCTAAATTTAAAAAAATAACTCACGTCTATAGTACGTCACGTGTTGTATGTTGTAGAAGTAAGATATCGATATCGACACGTATATCAAACTACAATACGTCTAAATGAAGAAGTAGATAAATAATCTTAGTGAGTATGTTTATCGAAACACATTCTTACTAAGCACGTCTAAAATAAAGAAGTAGATAAATAATCTTTTAATCCTTTCATTTGTGGGTAAGAGTGGTAAAATATCTTCACATAGCCTCACAAAATGTGCTTTGGATAAGCGAAACCGTCCGTTGAAATCGTTGTCGGGAAGTAACATCGGCCGGGCCTGTGTGCGCTCCATCCTTCTGCGTCTGATGTTCATCTTCTTCAGCCGCTGTTCCTCCGCAGCCACCATGAGTGCCACCCAAACCATGGTATCGCCGCCTTCCTTCTAAAACATAAAGAAAACAACAACAGCAAAAACGATTAAGTATTTAAATAAAAAGATAAAGTGTGCTTTAATTAGCCGCTAGAAAGCAGAATAACTCAAAAAAGCAGGCTAAAATTGGAACAATCAAACATTTTTACAAACAAAATAACAATGAAAAAGAAGAAATGACACTTCAAAACATCGTTTCGCAATAAACGTCGGTTTGGATTTTTTTTGCGCGGTAGCTATTTACTGTCAAACATATCGTTTCATTCGTTCTTTCGCCCTATCTTATCTGTGCTTTCACCATCGGCGTCGATTGTTTAACTGACAGCTCGGCTTGGGAAGTTGCGCGGTACGAAAAATGCCGTCGGCTGTCAAAAAGTAGTCGATACCGATGCCGACGACACTTGCACGGTAGGCCTGCATATAACCAACCAAAGGCACGTCCCTTTATAATGCCAAATATCTCTGAATTTATAATGTAAAAAAATAATAAAATATTTTTAACGTGTTAAGCATCGCCAAATCTCGAAATCGTTTTGAATTTTAGTACCTTTATATAAATGAAATGTTGTCAATTAACTAAGATAAATGACGCCATCTATCAACACACAATAAAGAAATGTCAGAAAATCCCTAATTTTCGTAAAAACAGGATATTTTAATTTTGTGCTGGTAGCACCAATAATAAACCATAAACAAAATGTTTGACAGCTGTCGAGCATAAACAAAAACTAGTCTTTCCAAAGTTTGTGTGTGAACATGGCGGTCGGTAAAAATAAAGGCCTCTCGAAAGGCGGCAAGAAAGGTGTAAAGAAGAAGATGTAAGTCAGCAATATGTGTAAATATTGTTAGTTTACTCCATATCCTATTGAATAGTTATACAAATGGCGATTGTGCTGCAGTGATTAATCGGGTAATTTCGGATAAAAGTTGAACGTCTCGTGTCAGTAGTGAATTTGACTTTCAACTATCTTGAGTTTCTATGTAATTCGCACCGATAACCTTTTCGGTTTGCGTGTCAAAGCATACATGTCCGTAATTCGCGATTCCATGGTCCAATTAACTTGGGAACTATTTTTAGGTTATGTACTTGTACAACTAAAGTAAATTGTTTCTTCAATTTCTTTCAGTGTTGACCCGTTTACACGTAAAGACTGGTACGATGTAAAGGCACCGTCTATGTTCAACAAGCGACAAGTGGGAACCACCCTTGTCAACCGTACCCAGGTAATTATCATCATGATTTTATAACCTCTCAATTCAAATCTCGCATGGTATATTCTGGTCTTGTATAATATAATGTTGTGGAATTAGGTCGTTAGGTGCTATCTTGTCGATTGAACATGTGAGTGTGATATTTTTGTTGGGCTATGTCAGTATGTGGTAGTTTTCATTCCTTGTAAGTACCTACCTACTTGTTAGCTCTATCTCAAAGACTAGCTAAATCTCTAGCTTGCATCCAGGGCTTTTCGAAAGGTGCCTACCTAAGTAATGGCTCAGAAGTACTACTAATTGTATACATACAATAATCTATATAGGTAGTGTAGATACTGTAGTGTTTTATGCTTGACCAAAATTACCATGTGAAGTTAAAAAAATGAATATGATGATCCACCTAGCTCGCAATGACACAGAACTGATGAAAACATTTGTTCCCTTTTGATTTACCACTGAAATTATTGTATAAACCTTTTAACAACTATTTCCTTATTCTTATACTATCTCTAAACAAGTTGTTTTTACATTCAAGGGTACCAAAATTGCATCAGAAGGCCTGAAGGGTCGTGTATTTGAAGTTTCGCTGGCCGATCTTCAAGCCGACACTGATGCTGAAAGGTGAGAAATGTTATTATTACAGAAACTTTGAACTCTAGTTTCATTACTGAACCATTTTTAGGTATGCTTACTTAATGTAAAAAAACATTTTTTCCTGATCTTATATCATGAGTAAATCTCTCTTGGCATTCTATTTACACAGCCAATAAGATAGTTTAATTGTGAAATGTACTATTAACTCTATATTGTTTGTTAAAAAATAAAAATTATTGCAGTCCAGCTATATGAAAGTTTCTCATAGTTTTTATATCGTTTCAAACTGCAGATATTATATGCTGTCACACAAAATAGTGCCTTTAGATCAAAGTCTGAAGGTCTTTTGTGTCATTGCTACATTTCTGTTACAAAAAGATTCCAAAGAATTGAAAACCTTCAGTAAGTTAAAAATTACATAGGTTCATTCCTAATTTTTGTAGAGACAAATTCACTGAGCTGCTGTGTTGTGACCAACTGTAAATTTATTAAAAATTGTAGGGATGTCTTCAAGATGAATAATAGTATATATAGCTTAAGTAAATAACAGTATACAATAATTGTAAGACCACATAAAGATGGTAATAATGTTAAATTATGTCTAATGCTCATAAAATAAGCCATGCCGACGCACTCCATGAGCATGTGTTGCGGTGTTTCTTCTGCCTCCATGCATCCTCTGCATAAGGGGCTGTCTGTGACACCTATGTTGAATAGGTGTTTGTTTAGAAGACAGTGGCCAGTTATGGTTCCTACGGCTATGTGCAGCTTGTCTCTCGTTAGTCAGGTTAGATTGCGGGCGAGCCTTTTTGAGACCTCCGGAATTGCATCCTTTGTTTGCCTGCAACCTTCACCGTTTCTCCACTCTGCTAGGTGTGTTGCTTCAGTTTCTGCATGCAGCCATGTCTTTGTTTGGGCCTGCGGTATGGGCAGTAATGGCTCTGGTCCGAGTACTGTTGTTGCTGAGCCCCTCTTGGCTAGTTCATCAGCTGCGTCGTTACCTAGTGAGTTACTGTGTCCTTTGATCCATTGCAGGGTTACTTTATTTGTGCTTGCTATGAATTGGAGTGCACTATGGCATTCCAGTATAAGGACAGATGTTATGCTGTTGTTCTGCAGAGCTTGAAGCACTGATGCACTGTCTGAGACAATTTTTATATGTAGGTCTTTTATGTCTCTGGCCACTATCGCCTGCGCCGCTCTGGTGATTCCCATGCATTCCGCCTGGAAGATTGTGTTCAGTTTGTCTAAGGTGGTCGATATTTTTATGTTCAGATTGTTTGAGAAGACGCCAGCTCCTGTACCCTGTGGGGTCTTGGAGCCGTCTGTGTATATCCTAACTTCATTGATGACGGAGCTGTCTTTTGGCTCTTCAGTGAGTTGGATATTGTATCTTCTGTCAAAGATGTGTTGGCATGGTGTCCTGTCCATGGGTGCGTTCAGAAGTGGTCTTTCTCTCAGGATGCCATCCAGGACTTTTGAGTGCATGGTATCCGTGTTTTGTTTCCATAATCCGTTCGCTCGAAGTCTCAGGGCAGCCGCCTTTGCTTCCTCCTGTATGACAAGATGTAGTGGTCTCAGGTTCAGGAGGAACTCTAGTGCGGCCGATGGAGTGGTTTTCATGCATCCTGTGGCCGCCACGGTTGCTTGCTAGGCGTTGTAAACTTTGAAGTTTTGATTTGGTTGTGGTCAGTTGTGTTCTGGGCCACCATACAACTGATCCGTAGGTAAAAGAAGGCCTGATTGCTGATGTGTATAACCACAGTGTTATCTTTGGATTTAGGCCCCATTTCTTACCAACTAGTCTCTAACACTGATGGAAAGCTATGCAGGCCTTCTTTATTTTATCGTTGATATGACTCCCCCAGTTCAGTTTACTATCAAGGGTGATCCCTAGATATTTCACTTGCGTTGAGAGAGATAGTTCGGTGTTAAATAGTTTTGGTAATTGTAGGTGTGTAACTTCCTTTTGTTGGTAAAAAGGATGAGTTCCGTCTTTTTCGGATTTATTGATAGCTGATGCTCGTCATACCATTTTTCTACAATCTGAAGCGCGGAGCGCATTATTCCACATAGGAGGTTTTCTGCGTTTCCGTTTATCAGTATTGCTAGGTCATCTGCGTATCCAATAGTAGTGTATTCTCTTTCATTGTGACTTTTCAGAAGGCTGTCTACTACTGTGTTCCATAAAAGTGGCGATAGGATGCCTCCTTGTGGGCATCCTCTGACTACTGTTGCATGTGTGGTGGTATTTGTGGTTATTTGGACTGCCCTCTTACTGACCAGCTCATTTATCCATTTTGTTATGACTGGTTCTACTCTGAGTTTTTGTAGGGCGTTGTTAATGCTTGTGCATGGTCTTATCGAAAGCCCCCTCTATATCTATGAAGGCGGCAAGTGTAGAAGATTTGTTGTTTATGGCAGATTCTATTTTGTGTACTACCATGTGTAATGCAGACTCTGTTGATCTGCCTTTTCTGTACGCATGTTGTTGTGAATGAAGTGCTATATTTTTTAGGACCTCATCTCTTAGGTATGTGTCTACTAGTCTTTCTAGTGTTTTCAGAAGAAATGAAGTCAGGCTGATCGGCCTAAATGATTTTGCCAGTGTAGTCCCCCTTTCCCGGCTTCGGCAGGAAGACTATTTTTGCTTCTCTCCATAACTTCGGTATGTATTTGAATGCTATACATGCTCTAAATATAGGTGGGTGATAATTTCCTGTGATTTCCATTGTAGAAGAGCCGGGAAAATCCCATCCAGACCCGAAGATTTGAATGGTAGAAAACTTTTTATGGCCCCTCCGATCTTTTCCGTTGTTACGATTTTGTTTGCGACTTCCTATTCCTTCGACAACCTGGGAAGTGAGTTTCTAATAGTACCTTGCTGGTTTCTTGGTCTGTGTTCGTGTATGTACCGTCCTCTTTTTTAAGGGAACCAGTAGGTTGAGGTCTCCTTTGGAAAGTATTTTCTTTACCCTCGCGGCTTGGTTCGTTGAGTCTATGCTACTGCACAAGTTGTGCCAGGCTTCCGTTTTCCGGAATCTGGTGCGCTTCTTGTAGTGTTTTTGTGCTGTTTTATATTTGTCCCAGTCTTCAGTGGTCCGGGTGTTTTTCGCTCGGTTGAACAGTGTCCTGAGAGCCTTCCTAAGCCGTTCAAGTTCTGGGCCCCACCATTGACTTTTTCCCGTGGTTTTCGGTGTTACGGCGGGGCAGGCTTGCTCGTAGCTGTTCAGTAGAGTTGTAGTTAGGGATTTTACGTTGGATTCTATGTTGTTAGTGTTTTGGATTACGTCGGTTATTTCTCGGACGTTTAGTGTTTTGTTTAGTATGTTACTGTATTTTGTTACGTCTGTCCTGTGGGGGTTACGATATGGGACAGGGTCTGTTAGTTTAAAGTTTAATTGGAAGCATACGCGCCTGTGGTCAGCGAAAGAGGGTTCGTTTGACACATGCCACCCTTCGATGAGATCCGCTGCTTTGTGCGTTGCTAAGGTGATATCTATGGTGGTTTGACACCTTGAGGTTACAAAAGTAGGTTCGGTGCCTCTGTTCAGTGTTGTGGTGTAATCCCAATAATATTGATGAAAGCAACGCGGCATTACAGCGTTAAGAAGCACTTGAAAATTTCGACAAGTTCTGCCAACACCAGTGTGGCCGAGAGGTTAGGCAATCGCCCGGTATGCGAGGAACGCGGGTGTGATTCCCACCTCTGGTCACCTCTCCGTCGTTGGTCATTTTTTTCAAGTGCAAAAATATATTTAGATGGCATAGTGAATGCTTATCACTTAAAAACAATAATTTATCATATTTAAAATATTCAACCATTTTAAACATGCCTATCTCCTTTGTCCAGATCTTTCCGCAAGTTCCGCCTCATTGCTGAGGATGTCCAGGGACGCAATGTGCTCTGCAACTTCCACGGAATGGACCTGACCACTGACAAGCTCAGGTATGTTGACATTTCAGAACTTATCTAAATGTTGAGCTTATTTGTAAAATTGGTGCACCATTACTAAGGCTAAGACGGTCAAAAAGTCCCTGGCAAGTCTATATGTTTTACTTTTCTACCAGACAAGACAATAATCTAATAATTGTGTATTTTAAATGTTATGTTATTTTCATCTGTTGTACTTTGTTTTCTCAGAAAAATACAGCTTTCGGTGTATTTCATCAACATGATTGCTCAAAGCACTTCAACCTATAAACATTTTTACCTGCTATTTTACAAATTTTGTTTATATTTGTGAAATTCTTGATTTAATATTATTTTTTTGTGATTGCGTAAGTCTGTATTGAACCCGAAGTGAGCGAGCCCGAATTTCTCAAGTCTTCTTAACAAGACAAGAGGGTCAGTTAATATTTTAACAGAAAGATAATTGTTAACATCAACTATTTTCAATGAATATGCAGCCCAGCTATATGAAGGTATGCCTAATGCTCTTTGTATCGTTTCAAGCTGCAGAAAGTAAATGCTGTCACATAATGCAGTGCCTCCTCGTCTATTTGTGGAGGCCTTTTATGTCACTGCTACATTTTAAAGAGGTCACCATTTATCCCTAATATCTAATATCATTTTGCTGGTAGAATAGATCTACTGTATTTTTCCGATTTTTAAAAAAAAACACCATATATTAGATTGTCGATAAAATTAAATAATCAAGATTAAAAATCAAAATTTCAGGTCACTATTTTTTTAATGATTTGAGTTCAGTGTCCGTAATATAGTTATACCTCTGTAAATATGGTAAGGATGCAAAGTAACATCGTGTATAAGATTATACATCCATGACTTAAGTACAACTCTAGATAGATAACTATTGCACCCACACCATAAAAGACACCAAGCATTGCAATATTATGTAAAAAACTAAACAAGAACTTATGATGTTAAACTGCTAAGCAGTTTGGCAACTGTTGAAGTTTAGATTGCTATAAACTTATTACAAAAAAAGAGAAACAATGCAATTTACGTCAAGATGTACAAACAAAGTAAGTGACCTTATTGCTAAGAGCGAACTCCAGAATACCTTTGAGTACAGTAAAGTAGGATTGACGTCACCAATTACTTCAGGATAGGTACTTTTTTCATCTAAATTCTAGAATGTCAAGGTGTAACATCTTATGAAGTTGAAGAAAAGATGATTTGTAAGCAATAATGTTGTATATTAAAAGGCAAAATTGCTCCCTGACACTTAGTTATTGTCACCAGATGGATGGTAAAGAAATGGCAGACCCTCGTTGAAGCCAACATTGATGTGAAGACCACTGACGGCTACCTGCTCCGAGTGTTCTGCATCGGGTTCACCAACAAGGACTCGCTCAGCCAGCGCAAGACATGCTACGCTCAGCACACGCAGGTACAGTCCAACAGCAATTGAGAAAAAAGCATTTGATTCTGATGGATCACCAATATTTTTAGACTGCATTTTCATGATCATTATGCATTTTCACTTTTTGTTTACTCGCATTGTTTACTCGCATGGCAGCACATTGACCTACCAAATCGAATTTCAGCAGTAAAATTCAAACTGTTTGGGGTTTTTACCCGACTGCGGAAGGAGGGTTATGTTTTTCGAGAGTATGTATGTATAATTGTTTGGCACGCCCTACAGCCCATAATTTCTAAAGTCTTGGAGCTATAAACTTCAAATTACTCACGTAAAGAAACAGCCGCGGAAACTTATTAAAATTGTTTCGGGTATCCTGTGATGAATACTTTTGAAATTATAAAAAAAAATATTTTTTTTTTTGCCTATACTGTCTAATGTTTTAAGTTAATGGTACGGAAACCTTCGCGCGCGAGTCCGACTCGCACTTGGCCGGTTTTTGACTGGCTTTTATTTAATACCCATATTGCTATGGTAAGGAAAAAAATCAATCCCCCCTCCCCCGTTTATTGCCATTTCCGGGCGCTATTTTTTTCAAAATGTATATAGCTTATGTCACTCACAATTTTGACAAATTCATCGACCCCTCATATATCAAAAACTGTCCAGTCGCTTGGGCTGTAGGGCGTGCCAAAGAATTGACTACATACATACATACTCTCGAAAAACATAACCCACCTTTCGCAGTCGGGTAAAAAACTACATTTTTGTGCTCCACTGACTAAACTTAGGAGTATTTTTGTATTTTTTAAATTAACGTCCAGATCGCCCTGAGTTGGTTGATGTGCTGCTATTAATGCATTAATCACATTAGTTCATTATACAATGTAATGTGACTAAACTAGACATCATCGCAGTCCCGCCTATGTCAGTGACTCGGTATGTCACGTGCCATCACCATACATACGCCTGCGTAGATCGACGCAGAGACATGAACGCGGCTTGCGGGCTTGCCGCTGGCTATTTGTGTCCCTGCTACATTAATAACTAATTTTTATGACGATTTCGTAAGCTTATTCGTTGAAGCACTTATAACATCATTCTATTTGTAGCACCCTTACTAGGATCTCCTCTTAAAGCAGGGGTAGCCAACCGGTCGATCGCGATCGACTGGTCGACCGCGACTATTTGTCCACTCGATCGTGGCAAGGCAAAAATATAAATACGTAGAACAGACTGCGCAACGTACCTAAAATCAAGTATGTAGTTGCAGGCCTGTGTATCTTCCCGCGGTGGTAGCAAAAACGTACCTACGCGCGGCGACCCCTTGGTAAGGGACTAAACAAGTTGTGTGTCGCTAGCCGGCAGCGACACGCTCGCGCGTTTTATTCACCGACGGTGCGCGTCACCGACGGTGCGCGACACTAGGTTGCTGGTTAGACGAGCATGAATAAAGTCCTAGAAAGATGCGCTAGATGGCGTAAGGAGCTTCTTGTGGCAGTCAACCCTATCGCGTTGCGTGATAGTACGTCACTGAATAGGTTTAGTGTATCATGAATCATATTCCAGAGTTATAAGAATGAAATTATCTTGCAATGTATTTCTGTAGGTGTCTACACGAAAATGTGCTTTAGTCTGAGGCGAACTGAATTAAACCATATAGTTGACAACATTGAGTAGATATTTCTTTGAATTTCATTGCAAAGTCATACTTCTGTACGAAGTACTAGTACTTATTCTGTGGTAGTTGGTAGATCGCACAGGGTGTCGTCGGTGAACTGTAGATCTTGGGTCTAACCAAGTTGGCCACCCCTGTCTTAAAGGTACGTGCATTTATCCGCACTGCACTATTCGCTGAAACCACAGAATAGTACTTCGTACAGAAGTATGACTTAGCAATTATGTCTACTCAATGTCGTCAACAATATGGCGTAATTTAGTTCGCCTCAGAGTCAAGCACATTTTCGTGTAGACACCTACAAAAATCCATTGCAAGATAATTTTATACTTATTGCTCTGGAATATGATTCATAATACACTAAACCTATTCAGTGACATAATATCACGCGACGCGATAGGGTTGACTGCTACGAGAAGCTTCTAACGCCATCTAGCGCCTCTTTCTAGTACTTTATTCATTCTCGTCCAGCCAGCAACGTAGCCGCGCGGCCGCCGGTGAATAAAACGCGCGAGCGTGTCGCTGGCCGGTAGCGACACGCAACTTGTTTTAGCCCCTAAGTAAGGGACGCCGCGCGTAGGTACGTTTTTGCTACCTACGCGGAGAGATACTCAGGCCTGCTGAAACGCCAATTATATGAAATTTATATAATATGTTCTATCTGTTCCTAGTTAGGAAGATATAAAGATGGTGTAATAAGTTCTTAATGGCGAATACGGTTTTGGCCCTTAAAAGTCAAAGTTTTATGTTTAGAATTTGAACATAAAACCTTGACTTGGTGGCTTGTCGCCACTACCAAATAAACTCCTTATTGAATGTGGCTAAGCCGAGTTCACCAATCCTTAAACAGCTGGTAAACCGTCAATTGATGGTAAATTTTTCAGAACTTTCATACAATATATGTCAAAAACTTATTGCACTCTTCGTTAGGACGGCAGAGCTAATCAAAACAACCTTTTTGTTGCTCCAAACTAGATAAAATATTATCATGCTGCACTCTATGCAACTTCTAAAATAGCTCCTCAATCCCACCAGGTCCGTGCCATCAGAAAGAAGATGTGCGAGATCATCACCCGGGACGTGACCAACTCTGAACTCCGCGAGGTGGTCAACAAGCTGATCCCGGACTCCATCGCTAAGGACATCGAGAAGTCCTGCCACGGTATCTACCCGCTCCGTGATGTTTGCATCAGGAAGGTGAGAGTTACTTCTATCACATAATAAATAATATTACAAGTATTATTATCTATGAGAATTGTTTTTGTATAATGCACTCTAAAATTGTAATCTGAAATCCAATTATTCATGTATTATTGTATTAGTTATAATTAATTATTTTATTGTATTTTTCTCTTTGACATTTAAAATAAAATTGTTAATTTTAGACGACGACGTCAAATATTTGCCTGCCGATACATCGGTAAAACACGCTGAACCCATATAATTTGTTTTTATCGTACTGTACCGTGTTTTAAGCAAATAAATGCATTCATTCATTCATTCATTCATTCAAGTACACAAGGACGATTGTCGTTAGATAGCAAATGTCCTATCCCTAAATAGCTACTCTTGTTTATATAAAAGTGATATGAAGTGCAAATTCAGATCAGTGTAATGGGTTTAATATAATTTTCTTTATAATTTAATTGATTTCTTTGAAAAAAAATTACGAAATAATTTTCGCTCACAATGATTGACCGGTTTCTAGTGGGACTGGATCCCACGACCTTTCGCTTTATTGCTCTTCCATTCAAAATAAACCATTTTATAACAAATTGAAAAAAAAACCCTAAAAATGCATTTTAGTTACAAATAAGCAAAGTTATAGCTAGTATTTGCGCGCAATTTATTATTTTATCTTCATCCTAATTTTGATTTGGTATTAAAAAATGCACATCGAAATCAATTCGACTCTTAATTTCAAAACGAATGGATATCTATGCACAGCATCCACAATAAAAAATAAACTTGATTTATCAGTACAAGCTAGATATTTTTTGTTACATTTTTCAAGTTCAAACGACAAAACACAGTAAAAAATGGTAACAAAATAATTAAAGAGGTACAGTCACAAGAAATGAAATGTATACAAATAAGTTTTTACGCCATTGTAATAAGGTCTCAAATCGAAGGCAGATATACATATTGTACATGTGTTCAGTCTGCTCGCAGTTTTACCTTTCGGGATTGCACTTTATCCAGGGAGACACATAGTATCTCCAACTCCCCCAACCCAAACTCTACCTTCTCTCAAAATAAACCTCACTTCCAGGTGAAAGTGCTAAAGCGGCCGAGGTTCGAGATCTCCAAGCTGATGGAGCTGCACGGCGAGGGGGGCAGCGGCAAGCGCGGGGAGGGGGGAGACAAGGCCGAGCGGCCGGAGGGGTACGAGCCACCCGTGCAAGAGACCGTCTAAAATAAACTTGTAAAAAAGGAGTTTTTGGCGTTTTATTTGCACTATTGTTCCAAAAACATACATTCAAGGCCGTTCCCATGCCGTCAGTCGCGTTACGATCAAATATATCTCTCGGATAACTTTTCGGACGTAAATTAGTGTATAAGTGAATTGATCGATAGTTTCACTAGGTATTCGGAATATCGTCAGCATCAAGATGGCGGGACCAAGCTAACAGATACGTCAAAATGGCGGGATCAGCGTTTTTATTTCATTACTTTAATCCAGTTAATGCTACCAAGAAAACAGTACAGTATATAGGAAGTACAAATGCAGTACTAATCGAGTTCAATGAATTATGGTTGTGTGTGCAGCGCTTCAAGTTGGTCCCGCCACTTTGACGTCATAATGGCGGGACCAGAAAAATGCCGATGTGCCGTTTTTGTCTTCAGATGTACAAACAAACGTCTTGGTCAGGGTACAAATGGAACATATGATGCACTTGTATCTTGATATGAACCATTTTGAATCGGGAGCTTGATCCCGCCATCTTGATGCTGACGGAGGAATATCCATAGTGGTATGTAAGCAACATTTTATATGTAGATATACCCTTACTTTTGACTTTTTATCAATACGCAACACTTCAATGGTGATGCCTTTACCATCTGTATAATAGACTCGATAGGTAGGTAGGTACCTACTATTAGTTTTGCCTTTACCATCGATTGTGGATCTACAAGCAACACTACTACTGTCAATAGATTAGTTTTTCTCTAATCGATAAAATATATACGTGCGGGGAGGGCGGCGACAAGGCCCAGCGGTTTATTTGCATGGAATTTAGATAGACAGCCCTTTTAGTCGCGTTACGATTAAATCTTCCGGATAACTTTCGGACGTAAATTAGTGAACTAGTATCGATAGTCTCTCTATTCAGAATATAGTAGATAGATAGTGGTAAGCAACACTACTATCGATACTATTACTTTAGCTTTAATCGATACCTAACAACATTGAATAGTACAAGTTTTACAAAACAATAAAACTTGTATTATTGAGCAAAGACGATGCACAGCACCTGTGAAATGTGTCTACTTCCGTTCTAGCATTGTGACGTCATTTCCTGATGGGTTTTAATTTAGTAGTTGAATTGACTTACTTCCGATTGGCGCCATTTTAGTCACCTGAGGTAGAGTTGGCTCCAAGTTTCTCATAGAAGACTCGCCAGAAGGCCTTCATGGGATGCTGTGCATCGTCTCTGCTCAATAATACAAGTCTTATTGTTTTGTAAAACTTGTACTATTATTTGGCATGTGACTATGCACAGCATCCTGTGAGAGATGTGTTTATTAGGTGACTGCTCAACGACGCTATGTGATGAAGTCTTTGATGATATTTGTATCTGAAAGAGACTAGATGATGTGATAAGCAAGTGTATTTATTGATTAATGCAAAGGTTACCTTTTCAGTGGAGCTGTAATAAGATTTGTAGCTATTGTTATTATTATTTATTTATTTGCTTACTGAGTGTACCAATTCAGCAGGTCTTAGGCTACATTTTAACTAGCTTTTTAGTTATTAGTGTTAAGGTAAATAAAGCAATATTGTATTACTTATATATTGGTTTAATTGTTCGTACCTATATGTACGTCAACTAGGAGTAATCATTCTGCAAAAAGAAATAAATAACAACGTCACAGAATACTAGTACTTCGTACAGAAGTATGACTTAGCAATTGTATTCAAAGAAATGTCTACTCAATGTCGTCAACAATATGGCGTAATTTAGTTCGCTTCATAGTCAAGCACATTTTCGTGTAGACACCTACAAAAATCCATTGCAAGATAATTTCATACTTATTGCTCTGGAATATGATTCATAATACACTAAACCTATTCAGTGACGTAATATCACGCGACGCGATAGGGTTGACTGCTACGAGAAGCTTCTAACGCCACCTAGCGCCTCTTTCTAGTACTTTATTTATTCTCGTCCACAGCCAGCAACGTAGCCGCGCGGCCGCCGGTGAATAAAACGCGCGAGCGTGGCTCTGGCCGGTAGCGACACGCAACTTGTTTCAGCCCCTAATTAGGTGCGCCGCGCGTAGGTACGTTTTTGCTACCTCCGCGGGGAGATACACAGGCCTGACAACGTATACAATGCGTACATGTAGCTCTCTAAACAATGGAATAAACTTAACCTATTATAATCATAGGGATAACAAAATAAATAAATAATTTTCGTGACTAACTGTAAATTAAACTAGATCGGTTCAAAACTATTAGTAAGAGGGTTGCTTGGGGCTTCAGTTATAGATCTGTTTACAGTAAAACTTTGCAAATGTGTTTTCGCTGCGCCAGTTACCTCGTGAGAGAATTTTGTCTAAGGGTATATTATCAATCCAGTTCAATGATGCTACAGCGGAACGGAAGCTACCTGGTGATGCCTTAATACCGGCGTCTTTAAGCACTGTTTTTACCCAGTTTGCTATTAGGGTCCAAGTGGAAGCCTTAGCTTCGCCTGTAATATAAATAAATAAAGCACCTTCACATTCCGCTGTCCGCCTCTGCTTACTTATTTCTAATAATTTTCGTAGCCAGAAGATGGGACAGATATTATTGTTAGGGTTAACAAGTGAAATTTGATTTAATTTCGTAAAAACTTGCAAAATAATTGCTTAAGTTATAAAAATATAAAAGGTTAAGCTGATTTCATCTTAACTGATGGTTAAATATTTGTAAAAATATTTCCATTGGATACATGCCGGTACATTCCCCAAGTATTGATGAAATCGAACGCCGGCTCACTGGCGTAGCAAGCACTTGCAAAAATTCGTCGACTGACTAACGTCCTCCGTAGCTTAGTTGGTAAGAGCACTCGCCCGGATAGCGAAGGGACGTGGGTTCGAGTCCCACCGGATGACACAGTCGATTAATTTTTGTAAGTGAAATTTGATTTAATTTCGTAAAAACTTGCAAAATAATTGCTTAAGTTATAAAAATATAAAAGGTTAAGCTGATTTCATCTTAACTGATGGTTAAATATTTGTAAAAATATTTCCATTGGATACATGCGGGTACATTCCCCAAGTATTGATGAAATCGAACGCCGGCTCACTGGCGTAGCAAGCACTTGCAAAAATTCGTCGACTGACTAACGTCCTCCGTAGCTTAGTTGGTAAGAGCACTCGCCCGGATAGCGAAGGGACGTGGGTTCGAGTCCCACCGGATGACACAGTCGATTAATTTTTGTAAGTGAAATTTGATTTAATTTCGTAAAAACTTGCAAAATAATTGCTTAAGTTATAAAAATATAAAAGGTTAAGCTGATTTCATCTTTACTGATAGTTAAATATTTGTAAAAATATTTCCATTGGATACATGCGGGTACATTCCCCAAGTATTGATGAAATCGAACGCCGGCTCACTGGCGTAGCAAGCACTTGCAAAAATTCGTCGACTGACTAACGTCCTCCGTAGCTTAGTTGGTAAGAGCACTCGCCCGGATAGCGAAGGGACGTGGGTTCGAGTCCCACCGGATGACACAGTCGATTAATTTTTGTAAGTGAAATTTGATTTAATTTGATATTTTGTAGTCGTCTAGGTGGGCTCCCCAGCCGTAGTCTCCTGCATCGGTCGTCAGGAAGTGTTGAGCTGGATGGTCGTGCAGGGAGCTGTTCGCCGGTTGCCTTTCATTGTTATGGTACCTGCATTGAGTATTCTGTCCGAAGTCGACGATATTGAGTTGATGCTTCTCTGAGGGAGAGATTTGATGTTCGTCGCTGTGTTCCATCTGATGCCAAGATATTCGAGTTCTTGAGTAGGTCATCACAGACTTTTCGTAATTGACCGCCCAGCCGAGCTTTTCCAGAAATCGAATGGTGATGGATACTTCATTTTCCAATTGTATTCTGGACTGGTTTACTAGTAAAAAATCGTCGAGATAAACCAGTATTCTCATACCTTTCTTCCGGAGCATATGGGTTACCCAGTTCGTGATTGTAGCAAAGTTTTTCGGTGCGCATGAAAGCCCGAACGGGAGACTGGTCATTTAAAGTACCTTCCCTTGATAGGTCATGCGTAAGAATCGGCGGTGGCACTCCTTGATCGGTACATGGAAGTACGCTGACGAGAGGTCTATTTTGGTCATCCAATCCTGGTTCTGGAGAAATTTTGGTATTTGGAAATGAGAGATCAGCATAAACCTCTTGGGGATTATGAATTGATTCAGCCGTTTGAGATTCAAAATTGGTCGATTTGAACCGTCCTTTCTCTTGCGAAGGAACATTATGGAGAAGAAGCTCATGTCTAGAGAGTTCTGATTGGGTATCTCGAGTACTTGCTGCTCTATCAGTGCTTCGATTTGTGCGGTCATGTCGGGGGATTCGTGTGTGCTGAAGCGTTGAATATTGCAGTGGGCAGAGCTGCCCAGTCTACAAACTGCTGAAGCTGTTCTTTAAGATGCTCGTTTTGAGCTAGCTTGCGTTTGAGACAGCTGCAAATGAGCGCTCGACAGGGGCGATGTAATGTTTCCCTTTTGTGAACTGTCGGAGCTCATCGTTAATACCTAGTTCAATATATCCAGGCTGGGCGCAATAACCTTTTAAAACTTCTGCATAGCGAACCTCTTTCCAATTTATGTCATTGAAGTTTTGTAGTTCCTCTAACTTTTTAAGACGCGATGGATCGGAGCTAGCGACTTTAGGATCCTTTAGCGATGTGTTTAGACCGCCGAGATCTATTTATTTTCGGCAGTAATAGTAGCAGGCCGTTGTAAAAACGATGAATTATCGGATTGGGTTGGTGCCAAGGGCATTCTTGTATTGGGTGTGATATGCGCGGTAGCAGACGCAACCACAGGCAACGGTACGTTTGAGGTAGTCGCTGTTAAGTTTGTATTGGACGGAGGTGCGTTATGCAGGTTGTTCATATAAAAGTTTGATAAAATACTCATATGATCTAAGAGGGTATTCACGTTTTCAGTATTCCACGTACCTTGTTTCGCCCGTTTTGTCTAGAGCTCCGGAGAGCTGTAGTCGGCCAGCTTCCTTTTTCGCTGCGGCTAGTGTTCGGCGTCCCTCGGGTCACCCTCGTCCGGGGGGTGATCGCAGTGTTCGTTGTCGACCACCATCACGTAAATATCATCATTATCACTATATTCGCACTCATAGTAATTCACGTTTATTTTTTAATATTTTTTTAAAGAGTTTAGGAGAAAAAAACGTTTTTATTAATTGCGGAGAGATATTTTTCTGACTTAATTTAAGCAGAGCTTCTGCTTATGATGTTGCTAGTTCGAAAGTTAACGACGCTATGAGGAAACTTCGAGCCAATTCGACCTCAGGTGACTAAAATGGCGCCAATCGGAAGTAAGTCAATTCAACTACTAAATTAAAACCCAACAGGAAATGACGCAATGACGTCACAATGCTAGACCGGAAGTAGACGCATCTCACAGGATGCTGTGCATCGTCACATGCCAAATAATGATGCATTTTACCATCTGTATAATTGACTATCAATAGGAACTATTATATTCGATAAGCAGCACTAATATCGATAGGTACCACTAGTTTCGCCTTAACCATTCGATAGTGGACGATCTACATTCACTATTCAGAATACCGTCCGGAGACCGGCTAGGTAATTAATTTAACTAATAAACTTGTAAAAAAGGATCTTTAAACTCGAGGTTTTTGTTGATATTTTGCTATTCCAGGAGGAGATAAATCCATTAAATCAGAGATCATCAAAATTGGACCAGAGCCCTTTTATGTGTTCGAACAAACCCAACTTTGTTTTATATATTACGAGAAGATTAATTTAAAACAACTATAATCACAAAACAAAATATATTCGTAATATTTTATACAGTCAAATATACCCCATTGTACTCAGCTTACAATAAAATAAAATATTTACAAAAACATCGATGGTATGAACAAATATTATTTTGTACTTTTACAAAATGTCTTAGCAACTAGGAACTATTTATCTAAAATTGTATAAAAATAAATACAGACCCTCTTACCGTACCACATTTCTTGGATTATGTCATGTGGACGATTTTATGCTATTGTATTGTCAAAATATAGTTATATAAGGTACATGTATAATTCATCCATGTTATAAGTTCGACAAGTTTACAAGCGACCCTCCTGCCAGGCCTGTGTATCTCCCCGCGTAAGTAGCAAAAACGTACCTACGCGCGGCCTTCCTACTTAGGGGCTTAAACAAGTTGCGTGTCGCTACTGGTCAGTGACACGCTCGCGCGTTTTATTCACCGGCGGCCGCGCGGCTACGTTGCTGGCTGGACGAGAATGAATAAAGTACTAGAAAGAGGCGCTAGATGGCGTTAGAAGCTTCTCGTAGCAGTCAACCCTATCGCGTCGCGTGATATTACGTCACTGAATAGGTTTGGTGTATTATGAATCATATTCCATAGTTGTAAGAATGAAATTATCTTGCAATGTATTTCTGTAGGTGTCTACACGAAAATGTGCTCGAGTCTAAGGCGAACTAAATTACACCATCATATCGTTGACAACATTGACAACAAGTCACTTCTGTACGTATGTATCTATGAGTATGGTACTTATTCTGTGCTCCTGCGCCCGGCAGACGTACGGGGGGCGAGGAAGCGCCAATCGCACGCGACTTATAGGACATCCCCTTCCCCGCAACACCAGTCCCCGCTGACATCTAGAATGCTCCGCCCCCGCACGTCTGACGCCCGCCATGAGGGTTGCGCTCCAACTTGTCGAATATAGTACGGTACTTCGCGATCTGAGTTTTGCTTTATTGCGTCGTAGCAAGGCAAAGGTAATAGTAATTACCCGACTGCGGAAAGAGAGTTATGTTTTTCGAGAGTATGTATGTATGTATAATTGTTTGGCACGCCGTACAGTCTAAACGGCTGGACAGTTTTTGTTTTGTAGAGTGATTCCTCTGTTTGCACATGTACACACGGCGCCATATGAACCTTCCCTGATATGCCAAATTCCCGCAACCATATTTCAACCTTATGTAGTCAACATAGAGTTCCATATCGTTTGAGATATTTTGACAGATTTGGGTAGGTTGATGCGGGGCTTACTGTATTCTTCTTTTTTCTTTTCTGTGGTTAAATATTAAAGGAGGTTACATGGCTTCCACAATCTCTATAGCGGCTACTGACTAAGACCACAAATAAAAAAATATGCCCACACGTATATATGTCACCGTAAGATTATAAACATCGTTTAATCAAACGATGAATAAGACCGACCAATCAGGAAGAGCTTTCGGACAGTTGACAATTTGACGCGGGGCAGATTGTAATTTAACAGTTTCACTTCGATAAATTACAATATAGCAAAAAATAATGCGTTAAATTGCAATCATATGTTACGGTTCACAATTTTTCGACAGTTTATAATCTCACGAGATAGATTGTAATCGAACGATGTTTATAATCTGACGGTGACATATACGTATGGTTTTGTAGGTAAAGCATGGCGGTAAGAGGGTCTTTTATAAATTCTTAGGCACCAGATGGCGACACTGTCTTTAGAAAAACACTCGAGCAAGTACTTAAACTCCTTTTAAAACTAAGAATAATCAAATAAACTTAATTATTATGGTACATCTATCTTTATACATTAAATGAATGATTCTTATTGTAAATAGGTATATATTGTTTAAAGTTTAAACCAGTTAAACGAATTTCCATGAAAATGAAGCAAGCAATGTATGCCGACCAATTATTATACAACTTGCTTGCTTTATTAGTTATTATGAAACAAAAATATAATTCTAGGAATGTTGGTAACACCACACATGAACTTAACAAATAAATATAATCTACTTCACAGGGTGTTCAGAACTTCAGATTAATAATATTAATACGTGTCGTATTAATTTTATTAAAACTAGAACTTAGTTTTACTTACTGTAGGTAAGTATTTAAAAAATAAACTATCAAATTATCAGTTGTTTTGACAACGTGCCTGTATGTAGTAAGTTTTTACAAAAATGTAAAACTAACGTAGTTAAAACAAAGGGTAGATTTTTGCCTTGTGACATTATCTACCAATCTTTGGATCTCAAAGAACTAACACACGACCAACTAAACTAAAAATATTTCAATAAGGCACAGCCTATGTCAAACTTGTTAGTCCTTAAATTATCAGATCACTAATTATGAGGAATTTTATACATATTTCAGATCCAGAGATCTTACAGATCTCTACAAAGTTTTAGTAGAAGAAAGAAAGAATATTCAACTATACCTTACTTTATGGGAATACGCACCATATGACACATAGGCACTCTTAATAACTCTCTGTTTTTTAATATATGAGTTTGGTAAAAATGCATTTCTTCAACAAGCGTCGTCGATATCCCATAACTGAAGACTTGTATTTCTATTTTAATGACATTTAAATAACTTATTCTATGGATATTGGAACCAATATGGCGCGAACATAAAAATTGGTGTCCCCATACTAACCACAATGTCAATAATTCAACGGCTAATTATTTAGTACGGGGTTCTCAAAATTGTTGAGTGCACAGTGCTGGTGTAATTCTACTGAATAAGTTGTTGAAAAATGTCTTATGTTATAGTCCGTGCCATTTAACGGTGCATAAAAAATCATTGATCCGTCACCCCTGCAGACCGTCACCCGACCCTAACTATAAGCCGTAGCACAGAATACTAGTACTTCGTACAGAAATATGACTTAGCAATTGTATTCAAAGAAATGTCTACTCAATGTCGTCAACAATATGGCGTAATTTAGTTCGCCTCAGAGTCAAGCACATTTTCGTGTAGACACCTACAAAAATCCATTGCAAGATAATTTCATACTTATTGCTCTGGAATATGATTCATAATACACTAAACCTATTCAGTGACGTAAAATCTAGCGACGCGATAGGGTTGACTGCTACGAAAAGCTTCTAACGCCATCTAGCGCCTCTTTCTAGTACTTTATTCATTCTCGTCCAGCCAGCAACGTAGCCGCGCGGCCGCCGGTGAATAAAACGCGCGAGCGTGGCTCTGGCCGGTAGCGACACGCAACTTGTTTTAGCACCTACGTAGGTGCGCCGCGCGTAGGTACGTTTTTGCTACCTCCGCGGGGAGATACACAGGCCTGGCCGTAGCTATACGAATCTGTCTAACAATTGAACCTCGGTACGGGTCGACCTTGAACCCAATAATCAAAAGTAGTAATATTCGCTAGTTAGAAAGACAAATGATACGTGTCACAAGGTTTTAGCTGTCAAGATGAATGACCTTTTATGCACGTTTATCTGGCACGTACATATGTACCTAAGTAGGTAACATTATAAACAATGTATCTGTTTTATACTAGTTTTTTCTGTTCTGTGGTTTCATATGTACTGATTAATAAACCGACCAAACAAAATAGAAAGTCTGTAGTTTCCGGTTTTTTTTATACAGGATGTCCCGTAAAATGTAGGATAATCCTTTAGGTACAAATTAGTTATATGTATAATAATTAAGTTACATAAATAGCTAATTTTTGTATGGCTACTTCTATAACTAACTTTTTAAGTCTGTTTTGTTTTAGTACTCTTGACTTGATTATTACAGACCCAGTCGCCAACATAAATATTACTTTATTTAAAATGTTAGTCAAGCTCTCAAAAATAATAAAACTTGTAATCGAAATCACAAAAATGGCAACACTTTTGCTTGAAAAAAATATTGGCATATTACCTAAGTATTTGGCAGTAGGGCATGATGTAACTATCTATCTAATTAGGCTTATTGCACAGCTGAACATTTTTATACAAAAGGCGGACTTAATGCCAAATGTCATTCTCTACCAGTCATACCTTTGGGCTAAGCAGAAATGACTAGTGGGCGGTCTAATTGAACCTAATAGATTATCCTTCAATTACGATACATCTTGTATAATCAAGAAAGTGCGCTAACTTTTCCTAAAGTAAAATGGAATGATCACCACCTTCAAGGCTCCGAGCTCTTCAACTCCGTTTCGATCGGTATCTTGACGGTAGCACACGGCTTCTGCCTTCTGCCAACGAGGAGCATAAACAAGCAGATACCAGAGACAATCATAGACGCTATGGAGACCACAGCCAAGCCCAGCTGGGCTGCTGCCGTGGAGTAGGTACCGTGGTAGATGAGCGTGCGGAGACTCTCTGGCAATTCTTCGACCGCCTGGAAGTGTAAAGGTATTTTGAATAGTATTTTTTGTGTAACAGATATTGTTTTGTAAGGCAGAAATACTGGAAAGTAAATGGTAGTAAATATTGGATAACATCACTTAATCTCCTCCTAATCGAATTTCTACTACAGTGGCCAACGGAGATTAGCTGACTGCGAGAGAGATCAGGCGCAGGACCAACTGCTTTACGTGCTTTCCGAGACACGGGGGTGTTAACCTTAAACTTCCTGACTCCGGAACTGTGTCCAAGTTATTTCAAGACAGAAAAACCCAACACTTTCGGTCCGACCCGGGACTCCGTGGGTAGAACCCAGCGTGCTGACCACTAGACGAACGAGACAGTCACATCACATAAGTGAACTTGTGTTTTGAAAATCGGTAACAACGATGGTACGGTACCACAGAACAGAAACTTTCTGTTCTGTGTTCGGTTCCACAACACCCACGAGACAATACTTAAATCTACAGTAATTAAGTAAGTTGTGAAACTGAGATAAAGATAGCTTATTAACTTATTTTAGTACTTTGATTTTTATAGTTACCATTTCTAGCCAAGCAATAGGCATGATCATGCCTTGAGGCAGGAAACTCAGCGCTGAGAAGGACGGCGACTTTCTCACTTGCAAGTTGATTTGTAAACTGAAAAATAAGTTTAAAGTTCAGTATAAGTAGGTATTGAGTTTATAACGACCTTTAAATGAAATGCACGAACGGTTCCGTAACATGATCTTTTCAACATTACACTAATACTAATAGGTAAGACGGCAATCCTCCGACGAAGAGATATCAGGTGCAGGACTTTCTTATCCTAATATACGTTACCTAGATTTCCCTCTAAGAGCGATTCCTAAAGTAGGGTGGATGTCCAAGTAGTTTTCGTATCTCCTTTCAGGGTGGAGGCCAGAGATCAGCCTCTGTAGTGATGGGTCGCCGTGGCTGAAGTGTGGAAACGAAGCCAGGGCTGGGGCGCCTGAAATGTACCAAAGGTGCTGTCAATATACGATGGTAGACTGCGTGCGTACACAAGAGACCGAAGCAAGGAGATGTATCTTTATTATTTTATGGTTGCCACGAAAAACGCTGAGCGGATGCCTTTTTGGCATTCACAGTCACACCATTGTAGAAATAGACTTGTGTTTTTCGTGATTGTAAGTAATCTTTCATGTGAGTATGCTGAATAAATGTATTTTCTTTCTTTCCTTCTTATTCGCAGACTAGTCTGTCATGTCACTTGATGGTAAGGGCCGATGCGGCCGGGGATAAGTCATGATCTAGACCAGGCCTGTGTAACTCCCCGCGTAGGTAGCAAAAACGTACTTACGCGCGGCGACCCCTTGGAAGGTGCTAACTCAAGTTGGGTGTCGGCCGGCGCACGGCACTAATGTGTGGTTTACGTTGCTGGCTGGACGAGCATGAATAAAGTGCTAGAAAGGTGCGCTAGATGGCGTAAGTAGCTTCTTGTAGCAGTCAACCCTATCGCGTTGCGTGATAGTATGTCACTGAATAGGTTTAGTGTATTATGATTCATATTCCAGAGTTATAAGAACGAAATTATCTTGCAATGGATTTCTGTAGGTGTCTAAACGAGCATGTTCTTGATTCTGAGGCGAACTAAATTAGACCATATCGTAGACGACATTGCGTAGATATTTCTTTGAACTTTATAGCAAAGTCATACTTCTGTACGGAGTACTAGTACCTACTTATTCTGTGTCTAGACTGACGTGATCATGAGTCATGAGTCATGACGAGACTAGTAACAGCCTATTCACTTTTTTCTTTAAGGAATCGAGGTCTTAAGCCCACTTGCACATAAAAAGTAAAAGTCATTTATTTATGTATATAGGCCCACAGGGGGCACTTGCACAAGTCTAGATTAGCTTATCCGGGAGATCCACTTGCACCTGTCCGGATAAGCTGATCCGGAATGGCGCAGCTGGGGTTTCAACTCAGATGATAGGCCTTGAATAAATCCAGATTAGCTAATCCGGACGTGCGCAAGTGGGCCTTAGTGGTTAGGAAACACTTTAACCGGCAACGAATTCCACTCTCTAGCTAGAATTAAGTCGTATTGCGTTTTATACATCATTCTCTAACTGTAATAAAGCCGAATTTCGGCTACAGCGGCCAGTATCAACAGAGATTAGCCAACTGCGCGGGAGATATTATAGTGCACAAGTGTGTGCGCATACACCGGTGCACTCTCTGTTCCTTCATTCTCATAATTCGGTGAGACGGCAGTCCGACATGACCGTAGAGAGATCGGGTGCAGGACCAACGGCTTAACGTGCTTTCCGAGGAACGGGGGTGTTAATACCACCAACTTCCCGACTCCGGAACTGTGTCCGAGTTATTTCAAGACAGAAAAACCCAAACACTCTCAGCCCGACCTGGGATTTGAACCCGGGACCTCGTGGATAGTACCCTGCGCAATGACCACAAAAACGCAAGAGCAACATAGATTTAAGTTATTTGATGCGTATGCGTCATTATGCCCAGATGTGGTTATTCTACAGACAATGCGTCTGTGTTGTCCCCAGATAATAGCATGCCCTACGTGCCCTACACCTGCACACGTGAGGACCTGTACAACGCTACTGATAATGCTCTGTTAGTCACCGAGTATTGGTCCTCAAAAATATAACGCAAGATTTCTCCAAAGCTTGCTTAATATGCTAAAATAAGTTAATAACTTTTAGACTAGGCAACCACTGGACGCGTAATGGCGGCTTATTTATTTTGCCCCCTTGGTAACTAAGCGAGGTTTTTAGCTTCGCCTATTGGTGACGTCTTGTCAGTATGGTGTCAGCTCTCGATGAGAAACATTCTACTCAAAATTGGGTATATGTGCCGTTTTGTATAGAAAAAACTATTTGCAAAAGCCAGAAAAGATATTTTCCCTCGTACGTAATATATTATCATATTTATTTTAGGTTTAACTACATAGTTTAATTTACAGCTTTATATAAGACATGATTCGTTTGTCAGTCGTATGACCGTTGAATAATTTTGGACTGCCTCGTTTGTCTAGTGGTCAGCACGCTGGGTACTATCCACGAGGTCCCGGGTTCGAATCCTGGGTCGGGCGTGTTGGGTTTTTTGTCTTAAAAAAACTCAGACATAGCTCCGGAGTCAGGAAGTTGGTGGTGTTAACACCCCCGTGCCTCGGAAAGCACGTTAAGCCGTTGGTCCTGCGCCTGATCTCTCTACGGTCATGTCGGACTGCCGTCTCACCGAATTATGAGAGTGAAGGAATAGAGTGTGCACCTGTGTATTGCGCACACACTTGTGCACTATAATATGTCCCGCGCAGTTGGCTAATCTTTGATGAGATAGGCCGCCGTAGTGGAAATTCGGCTGGGAGGACATTATTATTATTATAAATAATTTTGGTGTCTGCTGAGACATATAGATTATTTAACCGAATGGTGATGACGACATACCCATACTGCAGGCGGTGATGTTAATGATCCCTTTGGGCGGGCAAGTGGCGGAGTCCACTTCGCAATAGCACTGGTTGTCAGGGTTGTGCTGAGGGTCATCAAACGCGTTGTCCGGGAGACGATACCTCAGGAGTGGGATACCGTCCAGCTGTGGGATAGAGTGAAGAACTTTATTAATAATTACAGTACTTATAAACAAGGGGTTTCCCGCGACTGCGCAAGCGTCAAAATTCCCATAAGAATTTTAACCCTCTATTTCACCCCCATGAAAGTATTATATTTTTATAACTTAAGCAATTATTTTGCAAGTTTTTACGAAATTAAATCAAATTTCACTTACAAAAATTAATCGACTGTGTCATCCGGTGGGACTCGAACCCACGTCCCTTCGCTATCCGGGCGAGTGCTCTTACCAACTAAGCTACGGAGGACGTTAGTCAGTCGACGAATTTTTGGAAGTGCTTGCTACGACAGTGAGCCGGCGTTCGATTTCATCAATACTTGGGGAATGTACCCGCATGTATCCAATGGAAATATTTTTACAAATATTTAACCATCAGTTAAGATGAAATCAGCTTAACTTATTATATTTTTATAACTTAAGCAATTATTTTGCAAGTTTTTACGAAATTAAATCTAGATATTTAATTCCCTTTAAAGGTTTTTAATCGCGATAAAAATGTCTCAAACTATCTTTCTAGTTCTTTACCTAATTGCATCTAAATCGGTTCAGCGGTTTATGCATGAAGAGGTATGTTTCTTACCTCTTTCAGACAGACCCACTTTCGCATCTTTAATATTAGTATGCGTAATGTCCTCCTAGCCGAATTTCGGCCACGCAATCTCAATAGAGATTAGCGAACTGAACAAGGGATATTATACAAGTAGGTATGCAGGTGCACTCTTTTTCCTTCACTTTCAAAGTTGGTGAGACGGCCAATGCGACATGACCGGAGAGAGATCAGGGCTATGTTTAGGAACTTAAGAGTTACTATTAGTTACACACTATTTAGTCGTACTAAAAGACTTCCTGATACACGGCCCAGCCAGAAGGTTCATTGAGCTACCTACGCGTAAATACTAATACTGTCCTCCTAGCCGAATTTAGACTACAACGGCCTATCTCAACAGAGATTAGTAGTCTGGGCGAAAGATATTATAGTGCACAAGTGTTTGCCCAATACCCAGGCACACTCTCTGTTCCTTCACTCTTATAATTCGGTGAGACGGCAGTCCGACATGACCGTAGAGAGGTCAGGCGCAGGACCAACGGCTTAACGTGCTTTCCGAGGCATGGGGGTGTTAACACCACCAACTTCCTGACTCCGGAATTGTATCTGTGTTGTTTCAAGACAGAAAAATCCAACCGAGAGTGTTGGGTTTTTCTGTCTCGAACCCAGACCTCTTGGATAGTACCCAGCGTGCTGACCACTAGACCAACGAGGCAGTTAAATACTACGATGAAAATGAAGTCTAAATCTATCGTCCTATTTCTGGGACACCTGTATATGGGTTTATTGGACTCACCTCAACATCCTTGTCATAGTGGAAGGGCAGTCTTCTGCAGAGGTTTGGATAGAACACATACAGCACTTGCTTCCTGTCTAGTTGGGAAGGTGGAAAGATGGACCCATCTGTGCCTTCAATGCTGAAACAAAAAGTTACCAAGAGATGTTGCTAGAAGGTTACGCTATTGGAAGCATTCCTTGCAATACAGAGGCACGCTTTCCTATTTATTTTCATGTAGCCACATCGCAGGGGGTACGTAAGTGGCAGAGGTTAGCTGAATGCTTATTCCAGTGAACCAATACAATGAATAGTGTGCGCGTAGTCACACACTGATCATTAGTGGTATAGGAATGCCTAGCTACTTTATAGTCCTGGTATTTGACCATTATACGAGTACATGGTGTCCCGAAAGTGGCTGATGGCTAAAACTGGAGATAGCTTGCCTATAGACCTTACAAAGGAATCTAATAGAAGTCTTATGGTTTGGGAGACAATGCCACTTTTTGTCCCTAAAATGGCACGTTAGAATGAAACCGCAAATAACTTTAGGGCCTTGTTAACGATCAAATTGTTTGTCAAATTTTACGTGTTTGTCAAATTATTTGATAGAGTGCAGCTGTGTTTGACGCGTTTGAAAAATCTTGATTGACGACGTGTTTGAAAAGCAAGTATGAACGTGAACGGCGGTGTTTGTCAAATCCCAGTTTTTTATTGGGAATATGGCGGAATGCACGGACAAGCTGTCAAATTTGTTTGATGTTTAGTATGATCGTTTTAGTTATGTTTAATGAAAACGTGAAGTTTGACAAACAAGTTTGTTAAGCAGATTTGATCGTTAACAGGGTACTTTACTGCCGTGCTCAGAGACGTCAATTAAAGTTAATCCTTCATTAAGTCTCAAGCCGTCCTTTCCTATTCCATTGACAAAGAAAGTGACAGAACGAGACTGAATTATAGATTAAATTTAATAGACGTCTGTCAGTGCATCAGTTAGCCTATGACTAACAAAAGTGCCATGGTTTCGAAGATAACGCTTATTTACTAACCAGTCTGGTGTGCGATTTTTGGGAGTCCTTGAGTAAAGTCACTCAAATATTCATTTAGCTTGCCTCTGTGCATTCGGTGGAACCAACCAACCAACCGAGTTAAGGAGGACGTTAGTCAGTCGATTAATTTTTGTAAGTGCTTGAAATCGAACGGGCTCACTGGGCGTAGCGAGCACTTACAAAAATTCGTCGATTGACTAACGTTCTCCGTAGCTCAGTTAATTTGTGATCTTCAGTCACACTGAATCCCAAGATATTTTTCGCATTTTGAAATATAACAGAAGCTTGCGAAATCTTTTGCTTTTTCACTTGGTAAAGGTATGCATATTACAACACAATTTATAAGTAGGTACCAACATTTAAAAATAATTTAAATTAACAAAACAAATCACGTATTTCCCCGCTACACACAAGCATACCTTATCATCAATACATATCTGCTCAATGAGAATTTGTTTAATTTTATCATTGATACATACATAAAAAATATTAAGAAGGCCCACATCCAAAACATTAAATTAGCTATGTAAGTGATATAAATACACTAGAATACATACATTAGTATGTCTATCCGTTATCCTAGTCGCCATAGCACAACCTCACGCTTAATTTGGGGCTAGGTAATAGGTGTATTAGTTGGAACAATTTATTTATTTATTTAATTTTATTTTGACGACCGTCTTGGTGTAGTGGTTCGTGCCTCGGACTTCTAAACCAGGCGGTTGCGGGTTCGAATCTCGTAAGGGGCAAATGGTTGTGTGATGAGCACGAGCAATACGAGCATTTGCACCTAAGTCATGGATGTTTATAAATGTATATAAGTATGTCTATCCGTTATCCTAGTCGCCATAGCACAAGCTCACGCTTAGTTGGGGGCTAGGTAATTGGTGTGTTGGTTGTAACAATTTATTTATTAATTTAATTTTATTGAAATAAGTTAAGTTCATTCGGCAGATTATTACAGCAGCAGTCAACATAATTATGACAGCGAGAATATTTATCACGTTATAATTTTAATATTTTATATAACAAATGAAAATAAAAAGGTACATGGTAGAAATCCCGTTAATACTCGTAACTATTTATTTCAGCTGAAAATTTTGTACAAAAGTGGACTTGTTGCCAAGTGGTATTCTCTACCAGTCATCATACCATAATATCATGTCATAACTATTCTAATGGAAGAACTTGGTTTGGAAAAGTTTTTACCTCTAGAAAGATTGAGAAAGATTTACTAAGTGACTTGGTGATTTTAAATATATTTTTTATGGAATACTTATAACTATAAATACAAATAAAAATATTAAACTAAATAATATACACTAAACTATCCTAAAAGTAATGTAAAAAAAATACCAAATGTATAAATTTATTTAGGGGGGGATTTATTTTTCCCTTACCATAGCAATATGGGTATCAAATGAAAGCCAGTAAAAAGTCAATTTCAAAAATATAGTAATTTTTGCAGTCGGGTGTTTTATTTTTAACCCCCGACACAAAAACGACGGGGTGTTATAAGTTTGACGTGTGTGTGTGTGTGTGTATGTGTGGCATCGTAGCTCCCGAACGGATGACCGATTTTGATTAAGTTTGAATGATTAATTAGTCGACACGACAACATTAGTATTAAAAATTGTATACCTACGTACTGACGTAGGGTCGAAATTTCAGTTTTATTTTTCGCTTATTATAGGGTTTCCATTTAAACCAACTGTATTGTATCTAGCTATAATTCCATAGTTATAAAACCTTGTTTTAGGATTTTTATGTTAATTTTTTTTTAATAATCATGTTTGCTTGTTACCCGTAGCACTGAATAAGTACTAGTACATCGTACAGAAGTATGATTTAGCAATTGTATTCAAAGAAATGTCTACTCAATGTCGTCAACAATATGGCGTAATTTAGTTCGCCTCAGAGTCAAGCACATTTTCGTGTAGACACCTACAAAAATCCATTGCAAGATAATATCGTACTTATTGCTTTGGAATATGATTCATAATACACTAAACCTATTCAGTGACGTAATATCACGCGACGCGATAGGGTTGACTGCTACGAGAAGCTTCTAACGCCATCTAGCGCCTTTTTCTAGTACTTTATTCATTCTCGTCCAGCCAGCAACGTAGCCGTGCGGCCGCCGGTGAATAAAACGCGCGAGCGTGTCGCTGGCCGGTAGCGACACGCAACTTGTTTTAGCCCCTAAGTAAGGGTCGCCGCGCGTAGGTACGTTTTTGCTACCTACGCGGGGAGATACACAGGCCTGCCTGTAGTCGGTTTGCTGTACCAGTGTACTTTGTGTATCGTCCAGCGTACGGTCAAAGGGTATCGACCAGAGATAAAAACCTATCATTGAAGTTAAACGCGACTTAAGAACTTAAATTGTCTGTTTATCGTATTTGTTGAATAATAATTTATAACTGTTCATTCAAGGAATTAGCTATTATTAATGAGGAAATAAGTTGTGAGGTTATGGCTCAGTTTTAAAAAGATACGTTTGTGTATCATAAGCACTCTTAAATTACCTATACATGTAGAATTACAGATATTGTGTAAAACTGTCGGCCGTGGGAAACTTTCAAGTCTACTTTTCATATTTCTGTTTCCACTGTTCGAATCCCGCAAGGGGCATATGTTTGTGTGATGAGCACGAGCATTTGTACCTAAGTCATGGATGTTTATAAAAGTATTTAAGTATGTCTATCCTTTATCCTAGTCACCATAGCACAAGCTCACGCTTAGTATGAGGCTAGGTAATTGGTGTGTATGTTGGAACAATTTATTTATTTATTACTGTCATAGTTCAGTGAAATGGCAATCCGACAAGATTGGAGAGAGATCAGGCGCAGGACCAACGGTTTAACGTGATGTCCGAGGCAACGTGCTGTTAGTAAACCAAGGTGCTGTAAAACACCAACAACTTCCTGATGCCGAGTTGTTTCTGAGTTATTTCAAGACAGAAAAAAACAGAAACATATCGCCGACCAGGGCACGAAGATGCTTGTGATGTAATGTTTTTTTGACTTGTTTAGCCAATGTCTGGATGGCAGAGTCATAATGTAGTCGTTTGGTATGGGTATAAAGTTAAGTTATCTTGGCTGGTAGGTTAAAATTTTACTTCATTCATTTTTTTGCCATGTGAATACAGATTTGTAGCGATTTTTATCGAAAGGAATGAGTTTTTAATCAAAAACCAAATGATTAAAATTTAAATATGGTAAATTTCGTAAATTTCGATTTTCATGTACATAATGTTGTTTATGAAGATGTTGCAATCGAAGGACTATTATGATTTTTGTGTAAAGAATAACCCTATGTTAAGATACTTTTTAGCAGTGTCAGCAAAACTTTGGCGGTAATTTTTTTACCTGTTGCAATCTGCTCCAGTCCACATGTTGAGCTGTGTCTTCCCCTCCACCTCCTCGATGACGTTCATCTTATCCATGTCTTCGACTCCTGTGTTTATGGTCAGCTTCTCTGATAGGGTCTGGTTTTTCTGTAAAGAAGATTAGACGCTAAAGTTTATAATTCAGGCGCAAGTTATACGCACATGAAAATGGGATTTGGCAATTTCATGAATTTTATTTTATTTATTTATTTTATTACAACATGTTTGAGAGTTTAGGCAGTGAATTATACGTGGAGGGCGACAATGATAGGTGGAAAATTAGTCAGGTCTGAGCACTTATAGCTAGGTACTTGCCGCATTAGCTTTCAGGGGTTCAGGTATCACTTCACAGGCCACAATCACTCGAAATGTCTGTAAGGAGCTTCACAGGATACACACGCGGCGAAAGCGCTCTGGTCGGTCTAGTACATGTGTCATAGGGAACGTCGCGATGTCGACTCAATCTTCGGGGTTCTCACGGTACGTTTTAAACAAATAAAAATAAGGCAGGTATGCGTGTGAGTGTGCGCGGCGTAGTATCAATAGGGTACACAAACAAATCAAAATATTGTAGTAAACACAACAAAATCCACAGTTATCAAAAATACAGTTTTACATTCTTAAATACTAATCATACAGCCAACATTTTATAAAGCTAAACATGAATAAAAATTTAAACAAACTCCGTAGTCGAAATTCAGCTAGGACGTTAGATACGGTTTTGATTCTCTAAGGCGTAGTATATTCTAGTCTAATTCATGCAAGTAATAAAAAAGGTGGCCCCCTAGCCGAATTTTGACTACAGGGGCTAAGCAATCCCAAAAGAGATTAGCTACTGCGCGGGAGATATTAGTGTAATAAGAGATCGGTCGTCGTATCGATAACGCCTGGAAGAGCTTCTGGTCCATGAAAGCGTATCTGAAGGGAGACCTACCATTGTCACTGAAACGCAAACTCGTCGACACCTGCATCCTGCCCGTACTTACTTACGGAGCGCAAACGTGGTCATTGACCGAAAGTCAAAAATCCAAACTCAAGGTTTGCCAAAGAGCTATGGAAAGGAGCGTATTGGGTATTAAAAGGATCGATAAGATCCGGAATACCACAATACGCTCCTGAACTGGCATAGCAGATGTAGGTGAAAAGACAGCAAAGCTTAAATGGGAGTGGGCGGGGCATGTTTGTAGAATGCACCCGAATAGATGGGCAAAAATCGTCACGCAATGGATACCACCAGACGGCTACCGACGAAGGGGTAGACCTAAAAAGAGGTGGAGCGACGATCTGTCCAGTTTTGCGAGAGATTGGGAGTCGTTGGCCGCTGACAGAGACAAATGGAAAGAATTGGGGGAGACCTTTGCCCAGCAGTGGGATGATGTAGGTAAGTAAAAAAAAAAATGTCCTCCTAGCCGAATTTCGACTACAGTGACCAATCTCAACAGAGATTAGCGAACTGCGCCAGAGATGTTAGCACAAGTGTGTGCGAATTAAAAAGGCGCACTCTCTGTTCCTGTACTCCCATAGTTTAAATAAATAAATAGTTTCATATAACACACCAATTACCTAGCCCCAAACTAAGCGTGAGCTTATGCTATGGTGACTAGGATAACGGATAGACATACTCATATACGTTTATACATCCATGACTCAGGTACAAATGCTCATGCTCATCACACAAACATTTGCCCCTTGCGGGATTCGAACCCGGAACCGCCTGGTTTAGTAGTCTAGGGTGCGAACGACTACACCAAGACGGTCGTCAAGTTTGGTGAGGCGGCAGTCCGACATGACCGTAGAGAGATTAGAGCAACGGCTTTTAAGGTGCTTTCCGAGGCACGGGGGTGTTAACACCACCAACTTCCTGACTCCGGAGCTATGTCTGAGTTTTTTTTAAGACAGAAAAACCCAACACTCTTGGCCCGACCCGGCATTCGAACCCGGGACCTCGTGGATAGTACCCAGCGTGCTGACCACTAGACCAACGAGGCAGTCCAAAATTATTCAACGGTCATACGACTGACAAACGAATCAAGTCTTATATAAAGCTGTAAATTAAACTATGTAGTTAAACCTAAAATAAATATGATAGTATATTACGTACGAGGGAAAGTATCTTTTTTGGCTTTTGCAAATAGTTTTTTCTATACAAAACGGCACATATACCCAATTTTGAGTAGAATGTTTCTCATCGAGAGCTGACACCATACTGACAAGACGTCACCAATAGGCGAAGCTAAAAATCTCGCTTAGTTCCCAAGGGGGCAAAATAAATAAGCCGCCATTACGCGTCCAGTGGTTGCCTAGTCTAAAAGTTATTAACTTATTTTAACATATTAAGCAAGGTATGGAGAAATCTTGCGTTATAGCTGTCTAAGTTATTTCAAGACAGAAAAACTCAGAAACCTTCGGCCCGACCCGGGACCTCGTGGACCAGCGTGCTGACCATAGACGAACGAGGCAGTTAGTCCAAGTAATGACGATGAAAGTAATATTATCTAGAACAAAATTTTTTTTTTTTAACTTACTGCAGCTAGCAACCCGAACTGGTTGTATTTCAACTCTCCCCGTATACTTAGGAGAGGCTTGGCAGCGCTGAAAATCGAGTCTTCATAGCCCCAGAGAAACCTGAAAATATTTTATTTATTTTAAAATTCACGTTTTAAGCATTAAACATTACTATCTTTTTGACGTATTCGGGTATTCAGAATTCAAAGATCTATTTAAAATGACAATTTAAAATGACATCTCAGGCAAGGTGACAACATTTTAAAATCAGTCTCATGTTGTCAAAAGTAAAAGATTGGCGCTCACCATGGGGCTCGAATATTAATACAACTAAAGGATAAATCTTACTATCTCCTTACCACTTTCTGTCTGAAGTCTATTATTAGGGGCCATCCATACATTACTTCATACTATCACAGTTTCCTCTCTTCTTTGTCACATAGAGAGAGAGACACATTTGTTGTAATTTTATATTATACTAGTGGTTCCCCGCGACTTCGCCCGCAAGAGTTGAATTTTCCATATAAACTTTCATCCCCCATTTCCCCCCTTAAATGTATTTATATCGCGATAAGATGTCCTTTCCAGGGTCTCGAACTGTCTTCATACCAAATTTTATCTCAATCGGTTCAGTGGTTTAAGCCTTAAGAGGTAACAGACAGACAGACAGACACACTTTCGCATTTATAATATTAGTATGGATTTGAAAATAAATAAATGAGAACAAAAAATATTTTTTTATTTAAAATACTCCACATTTATGGATTCAGACATACGTGACCACAAAAGCCTATTACTCATCCCTCCCCACCACCAAAGTGTTATGTAATTATGGATGTCCATTAAAATACCTACTTTAATTTTATATACAAACCTATGTAGAGGTAGTTGCACAAATGCTTCTGGATGGTTCGCGAAGGGCAGCATTGGTAGCACCGAGAACTGAGCTAGTGGGTTATCTTCTATCACCTTTGACAGCCCCTAAAAACGTTAAAAGCATGAAAAATATGCCACTCAACCACTGACCTACATGATACAAGTACGCTGGACTAAACATTCTCTAAGAAATCACGGATAATTTTTGTGCCGAATCAAAGCGCCCCCACCGAGTGTCCAGGGAAATAAAATAGAGTAACTTACGTACGTATTTGTTTCTTACGTTTACGCGAATTTTTGAACTCATTAAAACACAATTTTACGGATTACTTCGCGATTTATTTACCGTGTGACCACGAACGCTGTAAAGTGTTCAAAACGTCTGGTTTTAAATAAAATGTAAATAAATCGCGAAGTAATCCGTAAAATTGTGTTTTAATGAACTTACGTACGTTTATGTCACGCTTATGTCAACTATGATCAGTTCCGTGGACGGTCACCACACGCTCACAACAGCCGTCAGCGCCAAAATGGCGATAATCAAATGGCTTCATTTTAGGTTGACAATATGTAGTCCAATGTACTTGTATTATAGTCAGTGGACTAAACAGAAGAAACGGCTATGCATATACTCTGCTCGTGCGGACCGCTTATGAGCAAAAGAAGTATCCATTTAGGGCAGCATATAATGCACCCGGAGGAGATAACAGAACTCACTCCCCGAAAAATCTAGCAATTTCTGGATTCAACAGGCATAAGTGAGCTATAATCAAGAGAGCTGCCACAATAGAACAACCACTGGTCGAGTTGGCTTGCACTTGAACCAATTTTCAATAATAATAATAAATAAATAAATTGTTTCAACAAACACACCAATTACCTAGTGCCAAACTAAGCGTGAGCTTGTGTTATGGTGACTAGGATAACGGATAGAAATACTTAAATACATATAAACATCCATGACTTAGGTACAAATGATCGTGCTCATCACACAAACATTTGCCCCTTGCGGGATTCGAACCCGCAACCGCCTGGTTTAGAAGTCCGGTGCGCGAACGACTACAGACTACACATCAGACTACATTTGTGTCGTTAATTTTGTTGTTAATTTCAACTTGATACCTCCTCACGTTTCTGAGTTAAATGGCCTTGATGGACATGCGGACAACAAAGTGATCCTATAAGGATTCCTTTTTAGGGTTCCGTACACAAAGGGTAAAAGCGGCGCCCTATTATTATTTACTATGAATCCGCTGTCTGTCTGTCTGTCACCAGGCTGTAACTCATGAACCGTGATAGCTAGATAGTTGAAATTTTGTACGGATTATGTATTTCTGTTAATACTATAACAACAAATACTAAAAACAGAATGAAATAAACATTTACGGTGTTATTACAAAAAAATTAGACCAGGTTTAAAATGGGTCTAAATATTAGCCGACAACAGAGAAATGAATGACACACTCGTGACATAACCTAATAGAGAAGCGCTTTTCCAATTGGCTAACTAATAGCTTAGTCCTGTCTTAAACCCGGTACTAAGTTTTTGGAATAACGGGGTTTAAAGGGTAATTTAAAAGCGTGATTTTTTTAGTCATAATATAGTGTTTTTATGTTGTATAGATAATGGTACGGAACCCTTCGTACACGTTTCCGACTCGCATTTGGACGGTTTTTTTTACTTTTGAGGCATGGGACCCTTCAAAAAACTTACCAATAGCGGCATATTGGGCACAGTGATCTGGTCAAAGTGTGGTCCCCTCGACCTGTTCGGCAGGAATCGGAAGTCGTTTATCTCCTGGAATGTGACCTGCTCGCCCCGGAAGCCGACGTTCACTCGCTCAACTTGCTGCCTGGAACAGATGATAAGTTAAATAAACGTTTAAAAAACGAAGGTTCAGTGTCGGCGTTGGGAGGGGCATGGTGGGGCGCTAAATTTTTAGTCTGGTGGGGCAGTTTGGTATCTATTCTCTACTGATGTTATAAAGAGAAAAGATTTGGATTTTTGTATGTTTGTGTCGAATAAACTCAAAGATTACTGGACCGGTTTACAAGATTCTATTCCTGAGTGTCATTGGGTATATTTTATTTTTAAAATAGCACGGTTGAAGCCGGGGCGTGACGTAAGTGTGTAACAAAATTCTACATTTGCGGGAATCACTGAAGCTAATTATAATCTTTAAAAGAAATAAACTACTATTGTTATGTTTGCATTTAAATTCGACTTTAA
Organism: Pyrausta nigrata; assembly: GCA_949316185.1. Taxonomy (NCBI): domain Eukaryota; kingdom Metazoa; phylum Arthropoda; class Insecta; order Lepidoptera; family Crambidae; genus Pyrausta; species Pyrausta nigrata. The sequence continues at coordinate 6,219,998 of OX438965.1, forward strand.
TTATGTAATGTGTCCTACTTAGTAGTTATTTTGACCAAATAATTTGAATATATAAATGTAGATACCTGCGTGATTCTAAGCAATCACTTTATGAATTAACTTAAAACATACCACGAGTATTACTAGCTTTTAATGTGATAACTATTTATTGATAAGTTATCTGTACACTTTAGACGAAACATGTAAGCGACGTCACTACTCTTTACTCTACTTCATTCATTGACGAATGTTTTGTAGGATTTACCAATAAACAGCCAATTAGAGTAATTAAGTACGTTAAAATGGCCTGTTGATAAGTAAATAAATTTATCTAATAACCTATTATCATAGGTGCACCCTCCGTTCCTATAGGTGCAGTCTCTATTCCTTCACTCTCATAGTTCGGTGAGACGGCAATCAGATTTGACCGGAGAGAGATCAAGCGTCAAATAACATACAGTTAGAAGATAATTCATTTTTAGGGTTCCGTACCCAAAGGTTAAAAACAGGACCCTATTACTAAGACTACAGTCTGTTAGTTTGTCGCCAGAGGCCTTACTTTGGTTGACGATGTCCGTATTTTCGAATGTAGCCGTCCCTTTCACTCACTACAGAAAGACGACGCGAACGAACGTGATGGCTGGACTCGAAAATACGGAATTTGTCAACAGGAGTAGGGCGTCAGATTATCTCATGAACTGTAATAGCTAGATAGTGGGGCCTTACAACAAACGTGTTTTGCGAGTCAGACTCGCACTTGGCCGGTTTTCAATCGTAAAACTACAAGGGCGTCACTTGCAAAAGCAAAATATGCCTCGCCCCAAGATCGCGCCTATTTGGGGCCCACCACAAGGATACCGGGCCCCTCCAGGTTAAGCTACGCCCCTGAAGTCAAAGTATTTCCATATTCAAATCACTGTATTGTCGTTGCGACTTTAAGAACTCCTATGTGTCACTTTGGTCAAAATTGCGTTTTAAAACCAGTTCATCTCAAATTTTTGAGCTGTTTGAAATGCAAAAGCTCCCATGTGTATAAGTCTTATAAGTCAGCCTATTAGATCCCACTGCTGGGAAAAGGCCTCACCTCAACTATGAGGAGGAACGAGCCATACTTCACCACGCGGGCTCAGTGCGGATTGGTGGAGGGGTGTATGTAAGGCAAGTGACAAACCTTACTGTCAGAAGTTATCAAGCCGCCCTAGGGCCTCTGACTAGGCTTAACGACTAATACCACAGATATTAGCCGGGACCAAATGCTTAACGTGCCTTCCGAAGCACGGAGATGCTTGTCATGGACGTCACTTAAATGGTCGGAATGGTCACCCATCCAATCACGACCGCGCCGTGGGTTGCTTAACTTTTGGTATCACTACCAAAGCGCTGCCGCCACTGCGCCACAAGCACCTATAAGTCTTACCAAATGCAAATTATTCACAAATTGTAATATCTAGTGTACGAAATTTAATACCTCCCATGTGCTTGCTCATATAAAGAGTTGGTGCATTACTATAATAAAATATCATATGTGTAATATGATAAAGAATAGGGAAAGAAAAATAAAATAAAATATGTGAAATATGGGATGCGCTCGTCGTGAAGTTTGAGACTCTGCTCTGACAAATTGGCCTACCTTCCACAAGATATGATCATAAATACGTCAATGTTTATTTTCAATATATAGGTGTATTACTTGTAGATAAATAATTTTACAGTAGTATTTGAGGTGCTTGTGGCGCAGTGGCGGCAGCGCTTTGGTAGTGATACCAAAAAAAGTTAAGCAACCCACGGCGCGGTCGTGATTGGATGGGTGACCATTCCGACCATTTAAGTGACGTCCATGACAAGCATCTCCGTGCTTCGGAAGGCACGTTAAGCAGTTGGTCCCGGCTAATATCTGTGGTATTAGTCGTTAAGCCTAGTCAGAGGCCCTAGGGCGGCTTGATAACTTCTGACAGTAAGGTTTGTCACTTGCCTTACATACACCCCTCCACCAATCCGCACTGAGCCCGCGTGGTGAAGTATGACTCGTTCCTCCTCATAGTTGAGGTGAGGCCTTTTCCCAGCAGTGGGATCTAATAGGCTGACTTATATTATTTTCAATACCGACATAGTAAACGTTCTTATGTGCTACAAAAGCGCAACCGAAACCTCTCATGTGTTGTCTTTGACAGTTTCTATTATATTTTTCTGCCATACTTACTTCCGTTTGAAAAAGGAATACCATATTAAAAAGCAGGAAATCCTATAGATAATACATATAGTTTTTGTTGCAGCTTGTTGCCTTCAATTTTTTTCAGTAGAAGATTTTTATCGATTTTCTCAAAAGGTTAATTTTTACACATAGGAGGTCTTAAAGTCGCAACGACGGTATTCAATGTAAATACTTGTAGATAAATAATATTACAGTAGTTCGACCGTGAGTCTGTGTGTCTACTTATTGCACATGTTAACAAATGAGTTAACACTTAAAAGTGGATCTATTTACTATTTACTGTTACGTAACGGTAATGGAAGGTAGTGATTATGGAATATGGCGCATCACAAGCGTAACAGAATTAAAGGCTTTTTATACATAAGACTAGGTGCAAAAATATAAAACACGGTATCTATTATTAATCTAACATTAACAAAACCCTTTTGTAGAAATGTAGGCTAAACGATTTCAACAAAATTATAAAATAACTTGTTTTTCCTTTTTAATCACATTTTTTTGTATTCGAGTTTTGCCTACTTACTCTTATGAGTCTTGTGGGAGTTTTTATAACATTTTTGAAATGGTCTTTTTTACATTACCTACCTTTTATTTGATACCCATTTTGCTATAGCAAAAAAAAAACTTTAGGAGGTTTGGATTAGGATGTAAGGATAGGTTACGAATAAATATAATTTTATATTCAAGTTCCTAACCTGCGACCGGATAAGGATTTCGGGTCAGGTTCAAAAAACACGAAATCAGGCCAATCATTGTTGACTCAACGAATTAACTAAACGATATTATCTAGCACAATTTTTCGTATTCGAGTTTTGCGCTTCTCTTTATGAGTTTTGGGAGAGTTTATTTTATAACATTTTTGAAATGGTCTTCTTTACATTACCTACCTTTTATTTAATACCCATTCTTCTATAGTAAAAAAACTTTAGGATCAGGTTAGGATTAGGATATAAGGATAGGTTACGAATAAATATAATTTTATATTCAAGTTACTAATCTAACCTGCGACCGGGTTATGATTTCAGGTCAGGTTCGGTATAAACCCGAAATCAGGCCAATCATTGTTGACTCAACGACATAACAAAACGATTATATAGTAGTATATACTAGAATATCTAGTGCGTACTAGATTATCTATAGCACAGAATATCTCGTTCCTAAAATTACAAGTTAAAATTATTTAGATTTAAAAATAAACTCACACCGCAGCTTTTTACAGGAATTTTCTAGACATTTTATCAAATTTAAGAGATTTTACTTAAGTTTCAATGGTAATTTTTTTGAGTTAGTAAACTTATTCTTTATCTTTACCCATTTCCCTTTATTTTGACAGTTTTCTCCGCCGACCCAATTAAATTTTAGACTTTCCTCTACCCGAAAGTTGTCTAGAAGAAATTGCTTTTAGCAATAAGGCCGACAAAATTGTACCATTCTCCATGAGCATTTATGTTAATTCATACTGTGTGTGGTGTGCAATAAAGAGGACTATCTATCTATCTATCTAAATTAAAATTAGATAGATATGGAGAGTACCGAAATTATTAAAAAACTGGCTAAGTGCGTAATTTTGACAAAGACAAGAAGAGGACGGCAAACTTTATATTTTTTAATGTAGTGTTGGGAAACCAATTTTGTTCAATTGATCGATTCGATTGGTCATTCGAAACTCGCATGCTTAGTAATGTTTACCCTAAAAGGAATGATATCGAAATTATGTTGCTTTACTGTAGCATTTATTTGAAAGGTCATCGTTTAAGAAATGATATGTTGTTAAATATAAAAAGTACATTGTTTTTTTATTAAATATGTTATTAAAATTGGATTTTAAAACTCTGCCTAAAATAAAGCTTTCTAAGGCCCACTTTTACGAAACTCGTTAAATACGTTTAACGGTAATTATGTTTAAAATATCATCCCGTTTCTGCCAACGTCGAATGACTAACAAAGACAGAATGGTATTTTTAAATATGTTTAGCGCTAAGTGTATTTATCAAGTTTCGTAAAAGTGGGCCTAAGTATGAATTAGTTATTTTAATATTACTAAACAAATTTAACCGACTTAAAAAAAGAGATATGTTTGTTTATTCGCGATTATCTCGTATGTGGATGAATGTTTCAGTAAAGTATTCTGACTTCGAAACATCTCACCAAAATGACTAAAATATCCCTTTTAGCGTCTAATTAGTTGAGACCAATTAATTTGAAGTCAGTGCATGATTTAGTTTAACCTATTAAAATTACTTAATGCAATCATCGTTTGTCGTCATCCGTACAAACATTTTATTAAATTATATTTAATTCCTATATACAAATAGAATAAATACTAATACATAAATTAAATACACAAGCAAACCCGCTTGATACCCGTAGTATGAGGTAACTATACCTAAGCGCGCACTGATCGGACGGAAATGTTCGGTGCGCGGGCGGCGAACGCTCGCCAGTCGAGAGAACGCCGCCTGCAGCGTAACCGGTGTGTACCTACCGCGTGTGCAAAGGTTCTCATGATAAATGTCATCCTATTGACTAAGAAACAAATATCCTATTGACTATTTTTGGTGTTTATTCATTTAACTTTTTCATGTGTGTGACCGTTGCCTTTTTTTCTTTGTGTGGTTGTAAATCTTGTGTCTAAACGTAAGATATTATATTTACGGACATTTAACCTTAAAATCGTCTTCAAGACAAAAGTATCTTAAATTCACTACTAAGTTTCCTACATTCCATTTTCAGGTCAGACCGATAGTAAATATCTTTTAGTACGTTACCCCTTTTTTTCTAAATCGTTTTGGTCAAGTAAAATTAAATCATTTCACTTGTCTTTTTTCATTTATTGCATTCGATTGTATGTTGTTCAAGTGACAAAATTCCTCTACTTTTTCCCAGCACTAAAGATTGTCTATGGTATTCGAGCCGCCATGTTTGTTTACATTGTTGGACTTGGCCCGGTGAATGGAGTATATGTGCTACGATCGTTATTGGTGTGCGTAACAGATTGTCGATAAAATTAAATAATCAAGATTAAAAATCAAAATTTTAGGTCACTATTTTTTTAATGATTTGAGTTCAGTGTCCGTAATATTGTTACCTCTGTAAATATGGCAAGGATGCAAAGTAACAACGTGTATAAATAATCAATAAATATACATTGCTCGTTTATAGGTATAAAATTAGCCGAGAATAAATCAATTAGCTATTTATTTAATTTTACAGGATGAATAAAGAAGCACCCTATAACCACAGATTAATCACATCCTACTTTTTGTTGCGACTTAAAAAACCGGCCAAGTGCGAGTCCGGCTCGCGCTCGAAGGGTTCCGTACCATTATCTATACAACATTAAACACTATTTTTTATAACCTGTTTGTTGTTTTTACAGCGGCAAGAGAAATACATCATCTATTAAAATTTCAATTGAATAGCTATCACGGTTCATAAGATACAGACAGACAAACAGACGGACAGCGAAGTCTTAGTATTAGGGTCCCGTTTTTAACCTTTGCGTACGGGACCATAAAAATTTAAGGGTGCATAAATGGGGGATAACTATTTATTTTTGCGACAGTAAATTCAGCAACTGTATCGTTTCGAGCACAAACTATATTTACATTTGGGTATTTAAAACATTTAATTTAATTAAAATCATTGTTTGTGGTAGTAATTTACATTGAATTGTTATCATACGATATAAAGTTTGAATTGTAAATCAGCATTAATTAATATTTATAAAGGGTTTTTATTTAGCCGTTGGCATTAGCTGGATATTTTTTTTATTTGTATAATAATAATTGCCTCCTAGCCGAATTTCGGGTACAGCGGTAAATCTCTAATAGATTAAACAGCCGAGGTATTAAAGTGCACAAGTGTGTGCGCAATACACAAGTCCTTTCTCTGTTCATTCACTCTAATAGTTCAGTGAGATGGCCATCCGATATTTTGAGAGAGATCAGGCGCAGTAGGACAAACGGCTTAACATGCTTTCCCAGGCACAAGCAGTCGACACCACCAACTTTCTGACTCCGAGCAGTTTCTGAGTTATTTCAAGACAGAAAAACCCAGAAATGTAAGCTTTAAATGATAGTCTAGTCTTCTTAAACACAATTTATTAAGATAACATAACGTATTACACTATGTATAAGCACAACTTATTGGCTTATTAGGACGCGCGCGTTCAGCGAGGAAGCTAGCTCGAACCGAACTGTTCAAAGATCACAGCACGGATTGTTTCTCCTAATTCCACAAAGCCATTATTACACAAAGGAAATATACGAGCTCACACAGGGCTAAGTAACATTAATATAAACAAACGTTATATTACAAAGCGGCCCGCATCAGCAACAGCGCGGCACCGAGAAAAAAACCTACGCCTAGTGTTTATCGTCAATAGTTCACATTAAAGAGGCCCGGCACAGACAATGCTTCTCGTTGTCCCTCGGTTTGGGATGTCGTGGTGATTCGATTGCCAACAGAAACTTTTGGGATAGAATATATTTCGGCCCGACCCGGGATTTAAACCTAAGACTATAGGACAGAAGTCAGCTTGCTGACCACTAGACCAACACGGCATAAAGCTAAGAAAAAACAATTAAAGCTACAGAAATTATGTTTATTTAGGCAGCATTTAGTTGATCAGTTATACGACTCCCTATAATATTAATAAACAGTTTAGCTATTTTATCGGCTATGATAATACGACCACCAACCATCGTTTATGGGACCCATAAAATAAACTACACACGTCTAATTTTAGCCAGTCTCATAACGCGGAAAGTGTAGGGACACCATGAGTTAGGTTACACTGAAAAAAATGATTGGTTAACAGTAACCAAAATTCGGCTACTAGTAGGCCGTTATCTAGTGACTTGCGAACTACTAGTTATCAGTAACAAACTAGTTTTAGACCGATTAATGAACTGTTTGTTTATATTTAACTAATATTGACTTCCCTACAACGATACTTTCGACTAAGAAAACTAGTTTGGTTGATCCTTTTTGTCAGTGTACTTAGGCCTAATTGCGCACGTCCGGATCAGCTAATCTGACTTTGTTCAAGGCCTATTATCTGAGTTGCAAGCCCACTTGCGCCTGTTAGGATTAGCTAATCTGGACTAGCGCAAGATGACCTTCCGAATTAGCTAATTCAGACTTGCGCCAGTGAGCTTTCAACTCAGATAATAATCATTGAAAAAGTCCGGAATAGCTAATCCGGACGTGCGTAAGTAGGCCTTAGGGTATGTCTAAAGGTCTGTGCCTTTCACCCTGTATTATTTCGTGACAAGCACGTTAAAAGCCGTTGGTCCTGCGCCTGATCTCTCTACGGTCATATCGGACTGCCGTCTCACCGAATTATGAGAGCGAAGGAACAGAGAATGCACCTGTGTATTGCGCACACATTTGAGCACTAAATTATCTCCTGCGCATTTGGCTAATCTCTGTTGAGACAGGCCGCTGTAGCCGAAATTCGGCTAGGAGGACATTATTATTATTATTATATCGTGACAGTGCCATGAACGTGTCATTTGATTTTCGGCCATAAATAGAGGATTCAAAATTCAAAGTATATAAGCGCAGTGTTTGTTTTGAGTTTTGACAGAATGGTGTATCGAATTAAATCAAATGAAAAGAATTTGTGTAATAGTGTCAAAATGTGACAACGTAGAAAGATAAAAAAACATTCAAAATCCATCATACATTATATCAATTCCTATATAATTGTGATTCTAAAATACTTTCAAGAAAAGATTCTGACTGTTCCTAGTCAGACATACATTATTTATCCTCGACCGCATCGTCGCTTAGAATCAGCTGTGGCATTGTGGCCAAAATATGTCTTCATAAAAAAATAAAAAACCGGGCAAATGCGATTCGGACTCGCGTACCTGGGGATCTGTACTAACACAGGTTTTTTTCTACAATGTATCAAAAGGTTTTTGAATTTTAACTTTACTTGTGCTTTAAGATCTTCCTTCTTGCCTTTGAAATTTTATGATTCTAGGTGCATGGGATTGGGAAGTACTTTATAGGTTATGATTTACGCGAAATGTTAAAAAATACGGTTTGAATGGCCGTTTCTTTGGACAGCTTGAGTTTAAAGCTTGCTGTTCACATCTTCAAAAGACCGCAGACTTAAGTATTTGATGTTAATTACAACTTGATACCTTTACGCGTTCCTGAGAAAAAGGGTCTTGACAGACAGACGGACAACAAAGTGATCCTGTGAGAGTTATTTATTTATTCTTTCTGCACAAATGATAAAAATTGTACAACAAGCGCACTTAATGCCAAAAGCATTCTTTGTCAACCATTCTTTCCTTTTGAGGTACTGGAGGACGGGCCGTCTGCAAAGCGTTTTAACACATTGAGCGCCATGTTGGTCACCAGTGACCCCCAAACAATATAATTCTATTGTGTCTAGTTCGTTGGCAGTCAAAGGCTTAACTTCGTCCGAGGACAAACGCAATCTCATGGTGTCCCTACCCATAACCGTCAATTTCATTTTATCAGCATTGTTGACTTATTGCTGATATAGTACGAAAGTGAATATCTACTCCAAGTCTTCCCAAGGTCGTGCTTGTATGGACGTTGTTATTGTTTTTCCATATTTTAGGTACGATAGTGAAATCAAGCTTCGGAGTTCACAGATAAATCTGGATAGTTAATTAATTTTATATCACTTTCACTTCACGCCAGTATTATCTGCTTAGCTCAACTGAGAAAGGTGATTACCTACGTCTTTTTATAATTACCGATTAGTATAGCTATTTATTTCTGAATAAACTATAATAGTAATATACAGGGTTAATTGTAATTAGCTGGACACCTCTTGCAAGCAGCCTCTCAACATCAATCCCAACAACATTTGTTCTACGACTTTTTACAAATCTTGATAAATAACACAAAAAAAGAAAAACAGAAAAAAAAATTGTACCCTATGTTATTTACTACTCTGTATGATGTACCTAAGATAACAACGCCGAGGCGCCCCACTAAGGGGTATTTGAGGCAAAAATCCGGTCAAAATTATTTAGGGGCCTATATTATCTCAAACGTAATGAAAAACAATTTTTGATCAAATTATCGATTTAATATTAAATAAACATAAGAAAAACATATAAGTAATTTTTTTTTCAATGGTTTCAAACAAATTGAATTTTGTTAAAAATCATATGCAATCTTATTCGCTGATGACATCAGAATCTTCCCCTATATCACCATCTTCGACAGTATTGTCATCAGACTTGTTTAAGTTCGGTGTTGCTGCAATTAAAATCGTCTTTGCTTCGTTGGAAAATGGCAAGATTTTCTTCTTATTCTTTGGCTGACTACAGCTGATGAGAGGATCGGATGTCAGAAGTAATCTATTTAAAACGTCTCTGTTACATTCAGTTCTCGAAAATTTCCGTGCATAGTCCACCCGATATTTGCGCAAATGCTTATTTCGTGCTTCAGCGGCCTCCTCAGACAATTGTCCTATTGGAAGAATTGCCTCTTCCATCACCTGCGCTCCATGTATTAGAATTTTGTGGACTGTAGGCGACATTGGATGCCAGCCGTACAATTGCACATATAGTTTGGCAGTGTTTTGAGCATAATCATCGAATTTTTGGTAATCAATGTTTTAACTACTTGATATTACCTCAAGAATCACTTTAAACCTAGTAATTAATTCCCTGTTGATGCCGGTGATGCGAGAAGAGCATTCTGCGTTTTGAAAAAATCTCCTAGACGTATTCCCATCTTTATATTTCCATAGCCAGCTTTGGGAACATCAACAAGCAGACCCATTTCAGCTCTAAAACATTTCTGTATTTTCTCTTTTGTTTCTTTAACAATTTTTTTATCTTCTGGTGTACGGGCTTGCCACTTTTTAATGGGTTCTTTATATGCTAAATGCAACAATAACTTAAAAAAGCGTATTCTGGCATGGAGTACTGAGAGCCCGAACCTTAGAGCTTCTTTTTTTATGGCATTTTTTTTATTTATTAAAGTCTTTTGATGTTTGACCGCATATATAACATCGCATAGTTGATGCAGTGTCCGTTGCGGAGTTGCAGACCTTTCCGTCTACCATTGTCAGCAAAATATTGTGATTTGCACTGATGTTTCACTTTCTTTAGTTTTTATCAGATCACTTGGTCCATAACAGATATACTACTTGACTAAGTCAAGCCAACAAGACAACTGTCAAATGACTTATGATGACGAATACTATTGTGCTATATCAAAATAAGCCTAGCGCCATCTATTATTACTTTTGTGTACTTGTGATATTGTCTATGTTGTTTCAATAAATAAAGTTCAGTTCTTTTGTTGCCCCATCCGTGCGCGTTTCATTTCAGGTTATGGGCCCAGTCACCCCATGCCTTTTTCTTAGAAAGTAATTAAAAAGTAAAGTTTGTGTTGGCGGAATTAGGAGTTCGAGATAAGCTGTACGTGTGTTGGTTTTATTATGGCTGCGAATTACCTGGTCAACGTGCCTAAGTTAAAAGGCAGGGAAAATTACAGTGAGTGGACTTTTGCTGCGGAGAACTTCCTAGTGCTAGAAGGAATGCTTCATTGCATCAAGCCAGTTGAACACAAAGCAATCGATCCAGCGGATGATGTGAAAACAAAAGCAAAACTCATTATGACTATTGACTCCACGCTGTATGTGCATATCAGGGATGTGTCAACGTCTAAACTTCTGTGGGATAGGCTGAAAAGCTTATTTGATGATTCGGGATTCACAAGGAAAATAAGCTTGCTCCGTACATTAACCTCGATTCGTCTAGAAAGCAGTGATTCAATGGCGTCATACGTAACACAAATGATTGAAACTGGACAAAAATTGAATGGAACTGGATTTCATATCAGCGATGAGTGGGTTGGATGTCTGTTGCTGGCCGGATTAACTGAAAAATACATGCCTATGATCATGGCCATTGAGCATTCCGGGCTTAACATAACAACCGACGCCATTAAAACAAAATTGTTAGATATGGCGGAACCGGATACCGGTTATAACCGTGAAAATGGCGCAGCGTTCGCGAGCTCTCAATCTCAAAGGTGCCAACAGACGAATAAAAACAAATCCTCTATGAACTATGTCAAAGAAAAAGATGGCGGCTCATTCAGAAAAATGAAGTCCAATGTTAAATGTTATAAATGTAAACAACCCGGTCATTACCGAAATCAGTGCCCCATTAAAGACGTAAATGATAAGGAAATCTCAAGAAAACAAACAAATGCATTTAGTGCAGTGTTTTTGAATGGGAACTACAACAAATACAACGAAATTATTCGGTAATTTCGTTGTATTCGTGCAATTAAATTGTGCAATTAAAAAGCAATATTGTTACAATGTAGATGAATTGCATAAGTTTATTTTAACACTATTGCTTTTTAATTTCCATCGATACTTTCGTTGTATTCGTCGTCAAAAGTTGTTTGATGTACCAAAATAGACAGATTTGTTTTGTTAGCGTGGGTAGCTACCGAGATATGGCTGTTTCAATTTTGACACCTATCATCCGAAATAAAGATGATTTTATGCATGTTTCATAAAACCTACTTTGTTTGTTCAATGACATCTATCTGCATTTCGAAAGTCTGTCTTTGACAGCGAACCGGCTCGCGGTGCACGTGGTGGCACTTCGTGGGTTTGTCTGCCCAGCGGCCGTGTAAATGACGTGTATGTGTACGTGTGTCGATTCGGGCGCTCTAGTATGAAGTCAAAGTACTGTACATCTATATACCGTGGTAGTAATTATGTTTGCTCTCAACTGTAGACCAAACTAGACGTGGCGTAGACAGAGTCGACGGTAGAGCGAGCTCACCCAGAAGATTGTTCCAAAAAGTAATTTAGGGGATGTCTAAAAGTAGAATCCGGAACGAGATCATTCGCCCAAAGACGAAAGTACTATATCGTTCAGAGGTGTAGTAAGCTAAAGTGGCAGTGGGCTGGTCATGTCGTAGAACCGACGGGCGTTGGAGTAGGAAGGCTCTCGAATGGAGACCACGTCTCGGGAAACGTAGAGTTAGACGCCCTGCTAGGTGGACCGATGACCTGATGAAGGTGGCCGGTGTTGGCTGGATGCGAGAAGCGGAGGACCGTTAAAGTTGGCGCAGTCTTGGAGAGGCATATGTCTAGCAGTGGACTGCAATAGGCTGATATGATGAGCGACTTACGAGTACACATAAGGGCCAGCTTCTTCGACGTGGAAGGTGTGCTCGTACCGGTCCCTCACTTGCCTCCAGTTGGTGTAGTTGAACACGTATACCTTCATCAGGGGCTGCACGTTGGGCCGCTGCCACACCTTGTACGCTAGCGAGTTGTTGCGAATCACCATGTTCTGCGGAAAATAATGAAATAATGTCTTCCTTGCCGAATATCGACTACAGTGGTCAATCTGACCAAAGATAAGCCGACTGCGCGGGAGATAATAATAATGTCCTCCTAGCCGAATTTCGACTACAGTGGCCAATCTCAACAGAGATCAGCCGACTGCGCTGGAGACATTATAGTGCACAAGTGTGTGCGCAATACACAGATGCACTCTCTGTTCCTTCACTCTCATAACTCAGTGAGACGGCAGTCCAACATGACCGTAGAGAGATCAGGCGCAGGACCAACGGCGTGCTTTTCGAGGCACGGGGTGTTAACAGTAGAGATGCGCAAAATATATCAATGAAAAGAAAAGAGTGATTCGATTCATATCATTGTGAGCTTCTGATATATATCACTCTTTTATATCTTCGGCTCTTTTAACTCAGTGATACAAGATGCGAATCATCGATGAATGAGTGATTTATTTGCTTGCTATCCTATGGCTCTCTCTCTTCCACATACTAGCGAGCAGTAACACTGTCTCACTCAGTCCTGTAGTTCATTTCGTTCAGTCGCTCGAAAAGAAGTCGTATATCAAAAGAGATAAAGATATATTTGAGATGCAAGTGAGTTAGTGAGTGATTAGCTTCTTTGAAAAGATGTATATATCATTTTTATCATTTTATATTTTTATAACTTAAGCAATTATTTTGCAAGTTTTTACGAAATAAATCAAATTTCACTTACAAAAATTAATCGACTGTGTCATCCGGTGGGACTCGAACCCACGTCCCTTCGCTAACCTTCACTATCCGGGCGAGTGCTCTTACCAACTGGCGTAGCAAGCACTTGCAAAAATTCGTCGACTGACTAACGTCCTCCGTAGCTTAGTTGGTAAGAGCACTCGCCCGGATAGCGAAGGGACGTGGGTTCGAGTCCCACCGGATGACACAGTCGATTAATTTTAGTAAGTGAAATTTGCTTTAATTTTATTTTTATCATTCACTCAGGAGTTACACAAGTCTAGTTAACACCACCAACTTCCAGACTTCGGAGCTGTGTCTGAATTATTTCAAGACAAAAAAACTCAACACTTTCTGCCCGACCTGGGACCTCGTGGATAGTACCCAGCGTGCCGACCACTAGACCAACGAGGTAGAGGAAAAGAATTAAAATAATCGAATCGAACAAAATCAATTACATTCCTTTTAGGGGATAATTCTGCTGCTCTATAATAATACCTAAACATCTTCTCACTGCCCTGCGTAATCTAGACATATCGGAGAATACATACATCACTATGCAAAAGGCTGCAATCCTGAACACGTGCCGCATTGTCAGGAAGTTTTTACAGGACGATACAAACTCCTTTACTATTCCAAACCCTGAAAACGCAGTTCACTTGGCTTAGGACCGAGAGTTTAGCGTCATTACCGAAGACACTTTTGCTCTTCGAGAAAATAAAAATAGAAATACAAATAATAATTTATTTCGGAAAACAGGCTCCATATAAAAATTCATTACGTTACAATCAATTTCATTTCATTTCATTACATTAAATTCATTTACATTTATAAAAAAAGCCATAATATAATTAAATTGGAATAAAAATAAAATTAAGATTAAATAAAATAGAATTAAACAAAAATAAAAATTTAATAGCAAAATAAAATGTCACATTAGTATTCATCGCTCTAATAGAACAACTTTTACTATAGGACCAGCATCGAAATCGGGATAGCTATCTTGAAGTAACTCAGAAACAGCCCTAGAGACGGGAAGTTGGTATTAATAACTCCCTCGTGCCGCAAAAAGCACGTTAAGCCGTTGGTCCTGCGCCTGATCTCTCAGGTCATGTCGGATTGCCGTCTCACCGAACTATGAGAGTGAATGAACAGAGAGTGCACCTGTGTATTGCGCACACACACACTTAGAGCTCGTTCACACGAGGACGATTCGTGATTTTTGACGATTCGACTTTTTTCACGATTTGTTCTTTTTTGTGACGGTGGCAATGCTTATCGAATGCCCATGTTCACACGGATAAGGAGTCATGAAAAATGACGATTCGTCTTAAATCTTCTATCGTGTTTTTAAAAATCACGACTCGTCAAAATACACGAATCGTGAATTTATTGTGACGGATCCGCTGATCTTACCAATTCGGATATTTTGACGAATCCTGACGAATCGTGAAAAAAATCGTGTTTTTTCCGTATGCAAGGTGAACGTCCATCCGTCATGACTTATAGTGTATTTTGACGAATAGTCAATGACGGATCCCGTGTGAATGAGCCCTTATTGTGCATATATCCGCGTACGTGGTTGGTCTCTTTGGCAATGAGGATTGGCCGAAGTACCCAAAATTTGGTAGGAGAATATAAATTGGGTATATTATTAAGTACTTACAGACAATATGGCGTCGTTTATCGTATTTGTGAAGCAGAAGAAGACTGTTCCTATCATGCTTAGCACGAACGTCGCTGATAGCAGCACCAGTACTGCAACAAAGAGAGAAACATAATGAAAGAAAGAAAGAGAAAAATAGTTGAGGACATCACATTCATTCATTTATATCTCATAGTCCGACAAGTAAGTGCGCGACCTTCCTGCGATCGCCAGGGGTGCGAGGGGCGAGCCACGCTAGACGTCAGCGGGTGACCGTTGATGTTGCGGGGAATCGATTTGCTTTGACAATCGCTTGTAATTGGCGCTTCCTTTCCCCCCACACGTCTTGCGCCTGCAAGGAGGGTCGCGCAAGGACTTGTTGGACTATGACAAGCTTAACTCTTGTCGGTGGAGCAATTTCCACACCGCTCTGGACTCTGCCAGGACCTTTAACTCCCTTTACGTCTTGACCCCGTCTACACTGGAAGTGTCCGTTAAAAGTTATGCCATGTATGTGTTCTTGTGAGTAGTATGTCCAGCGGAATTCATCTAAATGCTCATTCATATGAGGACGATTTGTGTTTTTGACGTATCGTCTTTATTCATGATTCGTTTCGTTTTTCGACGGTGCGTAATGCTTTCCAAATGCCCGTATTAACACGCTTCACGAATCGTGAAAAAACCTGCCAAGTGCGATTTGGACTCGCACACGAAGGGTTCCGTACCCTTATCTACTTCATGTAAGTTACTTTAAAAAATGTAAGGATTTTGTATTAGGTACAAAATGATCCAACACCCAAATTCTTTAAATATTACTGCTAAACTAATAAAGCTATTTAAACAGCTATAGTTTTCCTTTGAAATTTATGAAATGCACTATCATCATGTTTTTTTCTATTTTTCAGGCCAGCAGTTAAGCTTTTAGAAGGCGGGAGAGGGGCGGGGCGGGGGCAAATGACAGCTTTCTGTACTAACGGTTTCTTAGTAAAACCTAGGACAGACTGACAGACGGCCATGATGAAACTATAAGGGTTGCTTGTCAGGGCTACGGAATCCTAAAAACACGTCGTCACATCGTCTTATAAAAATGAGAAAATTACGTCAAAAAACAATCTAGAATTTTTTGACGAATTGGAATAGTCACAATTCCGTATGCATTGTGAACATGTTTTTGACGAATCCTTAATGACGAATCCCGCGTGATGTGAATGTGCTCTAAAGTTAGAGTACCTACACACACAATGGATGTTAATCAGATGTGCAATCGGTGGACTATGCACCAATACGATGTTGATAAACTAATAAGTAATTACTAAAGGGTACATCTAGCGTGTGCATAAATGTGTTACTACAATCAATAAAGTTACATAATTAACTATATTATATGGCTCTTAGTCGAATTTCGATTACGGCGGCTAATCCCAACAGAGATGCCAACTGCGCGTGAAATATAGTGCACAAGTGTGTGCACAATACACAAGTGCACTCTCTGTTCATAGTTGGGTGAGACGGTCGATTACACCCTTGATTTCGACCCTATCGGAGTTATACATCTATAGTAGTTTAAGAAGTGAAGCAACAGGGTAAAATGTAACGCCTAAGTGGCGCTTAAAAGTAATTAACGAAGTAATTACAAAGTTATAATTACATAAAATCGCTTACATTATCGCATGATTTAAGCATGAAACAATTTTTAATGTTCGATCACAAAAACATCCTATTGTAACAGATTTCTAAACAATGTCCCCTATTGTTAACTTGGTATTGATGTTTAGGCATATAATTTGTAAGTTATTAATAAGGTATTAATTTGATGTAATTACGTAATTCGTATCCGTCGTTAGCAAGTGTCGCAATTTGATTGAACTTAGTTTACTTATATTTGTTTCTTACTTTACTTATATTTGAGTCTCCCTGTGACCACGAACGCTGTAAATAAATCGCGAAGTAATCCGTAAAATTGTGTTTTAATGAGTTAGTTTACTTACTTTGTCGTAAGTGTAGTTAAATCGATTAGATGCGATGCACGCACACTCAATTAAATTCTTTCAACAGAACGGTCGCGTTCCATCTATCCACCATACTAATATTTTAAATGGGAAAGTGTGGCTGTCTGTGTGTTACCTCTTGACACTTAAACCACTGAACCGATTGAGATGAAATTTGGTATGGAGACAGTTCGAGACCCTGGAAAGGACATAGGCTACATTTTGTGGCGATATAAAAAAATAAGAGGGTGAAATGGGGGATGAAAGTTTATATGGAAAATACAACTTTATGCGGGCGAAGTCGCAGGGAACCACTAGTGCTAAATAAATGCAGTTTTAGTGCAGTTCGGGCTCTAAAAACCCCTGTTTGTAAGGTGACCCATTTCGGTTTCACAGATAAGGGTTATCCGATATTTTGAAAACAATGATCGGGAGGTTAGCTACTACAAAAAAAAAAGTAAGGCCTGTAAGGCTCTGCGCAGATAGGCCACTGACCACCGCCTGTTTACATTGTTTGACTGCCTCGTTGGTCTAGTGGTCAGCACGCTGGGTACTATCAGCATGTCAGGAAGTTGGTGGTGTTAACACCCCCGTGTCTCGGAAAGCTCGTTAAGCCGTTGGTGCTGCGCCTGATCTCTCTACGGTCATGTCGGACTGCCGTCTCACCGAATTATGAGAGTGAAGGAACAGAGAGTGCACCTGTGTATTGCGCACACACTTGTGCACTATAATATGACCCGCGCAGTTGGCTAATCTCTGTTGAGATAGGCCGCCGTGGTCGAAATTCGGCTAGGAGGACATTAATAATTAATAACATTGTTTTAATACGTTTTGTATGAACACGTGTCGCCGCACACGTGAACCGAGTGGCGTCCACTCAGTGTTTGCGACACGCTACTGGTCGCGGCCACCAAGACAACAAAGAAAATCTTTATTATTTATTTGTTTCTTACGTTTACGCGAAGTGTTGAACTCATTAAAACACAATTTTACGGATTACTTCGCGGTTTATTTACATTTTATTTTAAACCTGACGTTTTGAACACTTTACAGCGATCGTGGTCGCAGATCTTACAGTCTCCCTGTGACCACGATCGCTGTAAAGTGTTTGAAAGTGTTATTATTCTATTCTATTCTTACTTACTTATTTATTTATTACTAGTGGTTCCCCGCCCGCAAGAGTTGGATTTTCCATATAAAATTCCATCTCCCATTTCACCCCCTTAATGTTTTTATATCGCGACAAAATGTAGCCTATGTCCTTCCCAGTCTCTGTACCCAATTTTATCTCAATCGGTTCAGTGGTTTAAGCGTCAAGAGGTCACAGACAGATAGACAGACACACTTTCGCATTTATAATATTATAGTATAGTATGGATAGTATGGATTACATTACCAATCACAGAAAGTCTTATTCATAATAGTACAGATACTGTAATTATTGTGAAGATTGCGAGTGCAACTCGCACTTCACGGGTTTTTATGTATGTTCACCGATTACTGTAAGACGCCTGAACCGATTTAGATTTTTTTGTATAAGGTATACTTCCCAGGTGGTCCCTATAAAATTTAATCTAAATCGGTCAAGCAGTGTTTGGAAAATCAACCATAATCATAAAATTTTATTAAATATAAACAATCGATGATATTTTAGTTTACTCCGAAACCTCGCTGTTCCATTGGAGCAGTGCGTAAAGTTGGTCTTTCTATATATTAAACTAGCAGTTCCCAGCGACTTAGCCCGCGCCTAAAGTCGGATTTTCCATACAATTTTTCATCCCCCATTTCACCCCCCTTATGATTTTATATCGCGACAAAAAGTAGCCTATGTCCTTCCCAGTGTCTCAAACTATCTCTGTGCCAAATTTAATTTAATTCGGTCCAGTATTTTCGGAGCCTATTCGATGCAAATAAACAAACAAACATATCTTTCCTCTTTATAATATTAGTATAGATAAATAAATAATATTGGACACCATCACATACATTGCTCTGATCCTAAAATAAGTAGCACTTGTTATAAGGAAATCTGAATCAACGGTCCACAACACCCAGAACCGAGACAATATAGAAAATGAGAATATCTATGTTGACCCGACCGGGAATCGAACCCGGGAACTCAGATATTAAGTAGGTAGATACTTACATACATTTTTATATACAAAATTGGTACATCTACTTTCCACAAAAAAAGTTTCTTAGTAACAATATATTCAATTTTGATTATAAAAAAAAAAATGGTTTATTTCGTTAACACACAAAAACGTAAACGATATTGAGGCTGGGATCTACCCAGTTAGTACTCGTGGTACCTGTGGCGGGAGACCCCGCTCTTTTTTCACAGTATAAAGGTATATATGGTTTGAGCAAACGTATATATCGTTTGAGTAAACGTATATAACATACAAAAATTGGTGGTGTGTTTGTGTGTGTGGGTGTGTGTCTGTATGTGTGTGTGTGTGTGTGTGTGTGTGTGTGTGTGTGTGTGTGTTAGTGTGTGTGTGCGTGCGTTATGTCTAAATTACAGTTATAGGTAACAGTAAAACAGTGTGACAGTGATAATGTTGATACATAGCCTAATGGTACCTACTGAATTAAAGGTCAAATTAAGATAACATTTTTTGACATTAAAAATGATAACTGCGATTAATGGCAATCGTATGATTTTTATTTACAGTTTAATTAATTGTTATGTCTCTGTAACCAAGATACGAAATTACGATACCATAAATATACTAGGTACCTATCTATTAGCACAGAATAAGTACTAGTACTACGTACAGAAGTATGACTGCAATGAAATTCAAAGAAATATCTACTCAATGTTGTTAACGATATGGTGTAATTCAGTTCGCCTCTGACTCAAGCACATTTTCGTGTAGACACCTACAGAAATACATTGCAAGATAATTTCATTCTTATAACTCTGGAATATTATTCATACATAATACACTAAACCTATTCAGTAGGCATGGAAATAATTGCTACTTTTAATTCATTTTCATTTCATGAAATGATGTTTTTTTTTCATATGAAATCACATGTGAAATTTCATAGGCAACGATTTTTTTTCGCAGTGTCATAATGTAACACTTTTGCTATTTGCTACTTATAATGAAATATGAATTATTGTGAACAGTTGCTAATTTGCTACTAATATGAAATGTCATATTTAGGTTGTCATGAAAAATCATGGCAAACGAATCTAAACTTTATATCCACAAATTTAAAGTTCTTTAAATGCCCACCCAGTATCGATCGTCACCTATGATCGGATAACTAGTGTGTTTGTCTTTTTCTAACACGCACCTAGGGCAAATCATTCCTACTCGCTCGCTCGCGACTCGCTCTGCTACATGCAGTCATCAATGAATGAAATAAAATGAGCATGATCTATGATTTCGCAGAGTGCGATTTGTAGCAGTCTATATAAAAAAAAATAGCAGGTGTGAACAATGAAATTCATTTCATATGATTTTTCATCTGCTATTCGTGAAATCTTCCATGCCTACTATTCAGTGACGTACTATCACGCAACGCGATAGGGTTGACTACCACAAGAAGCTACTAACGCCATCTAGCGCATCTTTCTAGGACTTAATTCACGCTCGTCCAACCAGCTACCTAGTGTCGCGCACCGCCGGTGTATAAAACGCGGGAGCGTGTCGCTGCCGGCTAGCGACACCCAACTTGTTTAGTCCCTTACCAAGGGGTCGCCGCGCGTAGGTACGTGTTTGCTACCTACGCGGGAAGATACACAGGGCTGCTATTAGTAACTTGTAAACTTAAGTAAGTGGTAGTTACCTACTAACCCTAAAGCGAGTTTTTGGTCATCATCCTCCTAGCGTTATCCCGGTTGTTCACTCGCATGCGAGGGACCAGGGTCCGCTGATCGTGATTCAGGATGTGGCAGATCAGGTAATTACAGTGGAGCGACTGCCATCTGACCTCCGAGACCCTGTTAACTGGGGAACCTGACCAGTTTGGATCATGGTTACACATGCAGTCGGCTGACTGTGTAGGTTTCCTTACGATGTTTTCCCTCACCGTAAGAACATCGGTTAGTGAAACCACTAATGTACATTACATAGAAAAAGTCATTGATACATGGCGGCATGTAGGATCGAACCGGTACCTCCTTTACTAACGGTTTCTTAGTAAAACCTAGGACAGACTGACAGACGGCCATGATGAAACTATAAGGGTTGCTTGTCAGGGCTACGGAATCCTAAAAACACGTCGTCACATCGTCTTATAAAAATGAGAAAATTACGTCAAAAAACAATCTAGAATTTTTTGACGAATTGGAATAGTCACAATTCCGTATGCATTGTGACATGTTTTTGACGAATCCTTAATGACGAATCCCGCGTGATGTGAAAGTGCTCTAAAGTTAGAGTACCTACACACACAATGGATGTTAATCAGATGTGCAATCGGTGGACAATGCACCAATACGATGTTGATAAACTAATAAGTAATTACTAAAGGGTACATCTAGCGTGTGCATAAATGTGTTACTACAATCAATAAAGTTACATAATTAACTATATTATATGGCTCTTAGTCGAATTTCGATTACGGCGGCTAATCCCAACAGAGATGCCAACTGCGCGTGAAATATAGTGCACAAGTGTGTGCACAATACACAAGTGCACTCTCTGTTCATAGTTGGGTGAGACGGTCGATTACACCCTTGATTTCGACCCTATCGGAGTTATACATCTATAGTAGTTTAAGAAGTGAAGCAACAGGGTAAAATGTAACGCCTAAGTGGCGCCTTAAAGTAATTAACGAAGTAATTACAAAGTTATAATTACATAAAATCGCTTACATTATCGCATGATTTAAGCATGAAACAATTTTTAATGTTCGATCACAAAAACATCCTATTGTAACAGATTTATAAACAATGTCCCCTATTGTTAACTTGGTATTGATATTAAAGCATATAATTTGTAAGTTATTAATAAGGTATTAATTTGATGTAATTACGTAATTCGTATCCGTCGTTAGCAAGTGTCGCAATTTGATTGAACTTAGTTTACTTACTTTGTCGTAAGTGTAGTTAAATCGATTAGATGCGATGCACGCACACTCAATTAAATTCTTTAAACAGAACGGTCGCGTTCCATCTATCCACCATACTAATATTTTAAATGGGAAAGTGTGGCTGTCTGTGTGTTACCTCTTGACACTTAAACCACTGAACCGATTGAGATGAAATTTGGTATGGAGACAGTTCGAGACCCTGGAAAGGACATAGGCTACATTTTGTGGCGATATAAAAAAATAAGAGGGTGAAATGGGGGATGAAAGTTTATATGGAAAATACAACTTTAGCGGGCGAAGTCGCAGGGAACCACTAGTGCTAAATAAATGCAGTTTTAGTGCAGTTCGGGCTCTAAAAACCCCTGTTTGTAAGGTGACCCATTTCGGTTTCACAGATAAGGGTTTTCCGATATTTTGAAAACAATGTACGGGAGGTTAGCTACTAAAAAAAAAAGTAAGGCCTGTAAGACTCTGCGCAGGTGGGCCACTGACCACCGCCTGTTTACATTGTTTGACTGCCTCGTTGGTCTAGTGGTCAGCACGCTGGGTACTATCCACGAGGTCCCGGGTTAGAACTTCAGGTCGGACCGAGAGTTTTTTGAGATTTTCTGTCTTGAAATTACTCAGATATAGCTCCGGAGTCAGGAAGTTGGTGGTGTTAACACCCCCGTGCCTCGGAAAGCACGTTAAGCCGTTGGTGCTGCGCCTGATCTCTCTACGGTCATGTCGGACTGCCGTCTCACCGAATTATGAGAGTGAAGGAACAGAGAGTGCACCTGTGTATTGCGCACACACTTGTGCACTATAATATGACCCGCGCAGTTGGCTAATCTCTGTTGAGATAGGCCGCCGTGGTCGAAATTCGGCTAGGAGGACATTAATAATTAATAACATTGTTTTAATACGTTTTGTATGAACACGTGTCGCCGCACACGTGAACCGAGTGGCGTCCACTCAGTGTTTGCGACACGCTCCTGGTGGCGGCCACCAAGACAACAAAAAAAATCTTTATTATTTATTTGTTTCTTACGTTTACGCGAATTGTTGAACTCATTAAAACACAATTTTACGGATTACTTCGCGATTTATTTACATTTTATTTTAAACCTGACGTTTCGAACACTTTACAGCGATCGTAGTCGCAGATCATACAGTCTCCCTGTGAGCTTACATAAAATGTAAATAAATCGCGAAGTAATCGGTAAAATTGTGTTTTAATCTTTATTATTATTCTATTCTATTCTTACTTACTTATTTATTTATTACTAGTGGTTCCCCGCGACTTCGCCCGCAAGAGTTGGATTTTCCATATAAAATTCCATCCCCCATTTCACCCCCTTAATGTTTTTAAATCGCGACAAAATGTAGCCTATGTCCTTCCCAGGGTCTCGAACTGTCTCTGTACCCAATTTTATCTCAATCGGTTCAGTCTTTTAAGCGTCAAGAGGTCACAGACAGATAGACAGACACACTTTCGCATTTATAATATTATAGTATAGTATGGATAGTATGGATTACATTACCAATCACAGAAAGCCTTATTAATAATAGTACAGATACTGTAATTATTGTTAAGATAATGGTACGGAACACGTCGTGCGCGAGTGCAACTCGCAATTCACGGGTTTTTATGTATGTTCACCGATTACTGTAAGACGCCTGAACTGATTTAGATTTTTTTGTATAAGGTATACTTCCCAGGTGGTCTCTATAAAATTTTATCTAAATCGGTCAAGCAGTGTTTGGAAAATCAACCATAATCATAAAATTGTTTTAAATATAAACAATCGATGATATTTTAATTTACTCCGAAACCTCGCTGTTCCATTGGAGCATTGCGTAAAGTTGGCCTTTCTATATATTAAACTAGCAGTTCCCAGCGACTTAGCCCGCGCCAAAAGTCGGATTTTCCATACAATTTTTCATCCCCCATTTCACCCCCCTTATGATTTTATATCGCGACAAAAAGTAGCCTATGTCCTTCCTAGTGTCTCAAACTATCTCTGTGCCAAATTTAATTTAATTCGGTCCAGTATTTTCGGAGCCTATTCGATGCAAATAAACAAACAAACAAATCTTTCCTCTTTATAATATTAGTATAGATAAATAAATAATATTGGACACCATCACATACATTGCTCTGATCCTAAAATAAGTAGCACTTGTTATAAGGAAATCTGAATCAACGGTCCACAACACCCAGAACCGAGACAATATAGAAAATGAGAATATCTATGTTGACCCGACCGGGAATCAAACCCGGGAACTCAGATATTAAGTAGGTAGATACTTACATACATTTTTATATACAAAATTGGTACATCTACTTTCCACAAAAAAGTTTCTTAGTAACATTATATTCAATTTTGATTATAAAAAATAAAATAAAAATAAAAAAATGGTTTATTTCGTTAACACACAAAAACGTAAACAATATTGAGGCTGGGATCTACCCAGTTAGTACTCGTGGTACCTGTGGCGGGAGACCTCGCTCTTCTTTCACAGTATAAAGGTATATATGGTTTGAGCAAACGTATATATCATAACATACAAAAATTGGTGGTGTGTTTGTGTGTGTGTATGTGTGTTTGTGTGTGTGTGTGTGTGTGTTAGTGTGTGTGTGCGTGCGTTATGTCTAAATTACAGTTATAGGTAACAGTAAAACAGTGTGACAGTGATAATGTTGATACATAGCCTAATGGTACCTACTGAATTAAAGGTCAAATAAAGATAACATTTTTTGACATTAAAAATGATAACTGCGATTAATGGCAATCGTATGATTTTTATTTACAGTTTAATTAATTGTTATGTCTCTGTAACCAAGATACGAAATTACGATACCATAAATATACTAGGTACCTATCTATTAGCACAGAATAAGTACTAGTACTACGTACAGAAGTATGACTTTGCAATGAAATTCAAAAAAATATCTACTCAATGTTGTTAACGATATGGTGTAATTCAGTTCGCCTCTGACTCAAGCACATTTTCGTGTAGACACCTACAGAAATACATTGCAAGATAATTTCATTCTTATAACTCTGGAATATTATTCATACATAATACACTAAACCTATTCATTCAGTGACGTACTATCACGCAACGCGATAGGGTTGACTACCACAAGAAGCTACTTACGCCATCTAGCGCATCTTTCTAGGACTTAATTCACGCTCGTCCAACCAGCTACCTAGTGTCGCGCACCGCCGGTGAATAAAACGCGGGAGCGTGTCGCTGCCGGCTAGCGACACCTAACTTGTTTAGTCCCTTACTAAGGGGTCGCCGCGCGTAGGTACGTGTTTGCTACCTACGCGGGAAGATACACAGGGCTGCTATTAGTAACTTGTAAACTTAAGTAAGTGGTAGTTACCTACTAACCCTAAAGCGAGTTTTTGGTCATCATCCTCCTAGCGTTATCCCGGTTGTGCACTCGCATGTGAGGGACCAGGGTCCGCTGATCGTGATTCAGGATGTGGCAGATCAGGTAATTACAGTGGAGCGACTGCCATCTGACCTCCGAGACCCTGTTAACTGGGGAACCTGACCAGTTTGGATCATGGTTACACATGCAGTCGGCTGACTGTGTAGGTTTCCTTACGATGTTTTCCCTCACCGTAAGAACATCGGTTAGTGAAACCACTAATGTACATTACATAGAAAAAGTCATTGGTACATGTAGGATCGAACCGGTACCTCCCGCATGAGAGGCAACCCGCTAGCCACTGCGCCACCGACCCTTTTCATTTTTTTAATCGTTTTCTAATCAGGGCCCGTAGCCAAGTGGCAATTTATTCTCAAGCGAAGTTCGTTATCGCTAACAAAATGTATGAAACTGACATAAGCTATCGAAACATCACGTGACTTTTGTATACATATTTTGACATTTCGTTGGCGATAGCGAAGTTCGCTCCAGAAAGATTGCCATTTGGCTACGGGACCAGGGGCCCAATTCTCACGCCTTCGATATTATGTCACATACGATATTTTACGAAAAAACATGGCGGATATCACAAAAAATAAATCTTACGTATACTCGAAGTATGTAAATGTCGAATATTTATCACATTTTGTGATATCCGCCATGTTTTTTCGACAAGTATCGTATGTGATATGTATTGAAAAAACATGGCGGATATCACAAAATTTAGATTATACTTATTCTCGAAATATGAATATGTCGGCTATTTATCACATTGAATATAATTGAAATAATAACAAAAGCAAAATTACACTTTATTATAATTTTTAGTGTTTCGTACCTCAAAAAATATTAAGGAACTCTTATAGGATCACTTTGTTATCCGTCTGGTTGTCAAGATCCCTTTTCTCAGGAGCACGTGAAGGAATCAAATCGAAATTACATAAACTAATGAAAGCTGTCTAAAAATCTAGCCGCTAAATCAAATTTCACTTACAAAAATTAATCGACTGTGTCATCCGGTGGGACTCGAACCCACGTCCCTTCGCTATCCGGGCGAGTGCTCTTACCAACTAAGCTACGGAGGACGTTAGTCAGTCGACGAATTTTTGCAAGTGCTTGCTACGCCAGTGAGCCGGCGTTCGATTTCATCAATACTTGGGGAATGTACCCGCATGTATCCAATGGAAATATTTTTACAAATATTTAACCATCAGTTAAGATGAAATCAGCTTAACTTATTATATTTTTATAATATTATAATATTTTATACTTGCAAAAATTCGTCGACTGACTGACGTCCTCCGTAGCTTAGTTGGTAAGAGCACTCGCCAGGATAGCGAAGGGACGTGGGTTCGAGTCCCACCGGATGACACAGTCGATTAATTTTTGTAAGTGAAAGGACTTGTCCTCTTTTTGTATGAAGGCTGGTTTTTTATTCTAAGATATCACCAACCACTAATAAACCTATATTTATCTTTAAGCTAAAAAAATATGAAACACGTAACCATAGAAATCAGAATTTTAAACGCCTCCATTTTTGAGAAAAAATATGTTTTGTAACAGGCTCATCCATTGATCACTTACTTGTATTTCCTGGCTGTATGGCTATGTACCATTGCCTTTCCACTGGTGGATAAATTACAAGGTACTACCACAGATTATATAATAGGTACTACTGTCAATGGAATGTCAATTTTGCTGTCAATTTTGTTTTCATGCAGTAATTGATATAGGCGAAGGTGCGGTTTCTGTACAGACAAAAAGAAAAAATATTTTTAATTTTTCTCTAAATCGGAGGCCTTAAAAAATATATTAATTTTGCAGAAAGGCTAGTTTTTGTGAACTGTTTAATATAATATTCAGTTTATTCTGGTTAGAAATATTGAGTCCTTTGATTTAATTTCGTACTAAAAAACTTGCAAAATAATTGCTTAAGTTATAAAAATATAATCTAGGCTAAGTTAACGGCCATTTAAGTCATATTTTTTAACTTTGCAACTCATAACCCATAGGGTACTGCTCATAGACCTAGAATCACCAAATTTGAAAAGAAGCAAGGTTAACAAACCAGAGAAAGAGAAGTCGCAAACCAAAAATTGATGGTTACCTTCCTGTGATTAAGTATTTCCTATACCCAAAGGTTGTCTGGAAGAGATCGCTCTCAGCGATAAGACCGACCAATTTGTACAACTTTCTTTGGGTTGTTCCCAAAGGTCCATGGGTAATTCATACTTGAATTTCCAAACGGGTCCACGACTTAGTGAATTAGTAAATTTTTCTTTCCCGTTG
Organism: Pyrausta nigrata; assembly: GCA_949316185.1. NCBI lineage: Eukaryota > Metazoa > Arthropoda > Insecta > Lepidoptera > Crambidae > Pyrausta > Pyrausta nigrata. Next base: position 6,247,639 of record OX438965.1, read on the forward strand.
GGTCCACGAGAATGTTTGATACAGTCAGCAATGAAAGCTTAGCTAAGGGATAAGTGTATAATATTTCTGTGAAATAAAAGAATACACAATCTTGTCCTAGGGACCACTTTACAAACTTTGGAAGCAAATTTTACACTTAATTTTATCGAAAAAACGCGAACAAATGTGTTTACTTTTAATTAGATTAGTAAGAAAAATATGATAGTATAGAGCTGTTTTATGTACGAAGACAAGAAAAACCATTAAAAATCTTGAAAATTTAACCTAAAACCTTCTAAAACATAGAATTTTATTAAAATATTGTTCTTTCAGATAAGAATTTGTTTCTACTCACTGTACTTTTGGAAAATCTCATAGACCCGTTGGGAATTCATGTATGAATATTTAAAACATTATTAAAAATGTTCATGGACCCGGTAGGAAAAGAAGAATAATTGAATCGTGGACCTCTGGGAACAACCCCTTACTTTGTAAATAAAATTGTATGTTACTTTTCACACTACCTACTCGGCAATGTTTAATTACACATCAAGTAAACCTGACTCAAAGTGAGTCATTGCATCCCTAGGGATCCTAATGTTGTATGAAATTTCATTACGCCCCTAGGGAGGCAAAGTGATCTAAATTTCGAATAAGTGTTCATAGGCATGATCACAATAGCCCGTCCCGCACCAAAGAGAACATATTTGAAAGGACTTGTCCATTAATGGTTTTTTATTCGTCAATATTTCTAACCAGAATAAACTAAATATTTTATTAAAGAGTTCACAAAAACTAGTCTTTCTGCATAATCAATATATTTTCTAAGGCCTCCGATTTAGAGAAAAATTGAAATTAATTTTTCTCTTTGTCTGTACAGAAACCGTACCTTCGCCTATATCAAATAACGCATGAAAAAAAATTGATAGCAAAATTGACATTCTATTGACAGTAGTTCCTATTATAAAATCTGTGGTAGTACCTAGTAGTATTTATCCACCAATGGAAAGGCAATGGTACATAGCTGTACAGCCAGGAAATACAAGTAAGTGATCAACGGATGATGCCTGTTACAAAATATATTTTTTCTCAAAAATGGAGGCGTTTAAAATTCTGACTTCTATGGTTACGTGTTTCATATTTTTGTAGCTTAAAGATAAATATAGGTTTATTAGTGGTTGGTGATATCTTAGAATAAAAAACCAGCCTCCATACAAAAAGAGGACAAGTCCTTTGAACCTGGCAGCCAAGAATTTTAGCACGAATGGAATGAAAAAAAAGCGCGAGCTTCTAAAAAAGAAATAAATAAAGAAAAAAAACCTACATATGTATTTTAAGAAATTACAAACAATGTTTTCGTAAAACTGTCGAGTGACGAAATTTATTTGACACCGGAGTCCATCATATGTAAAGCCGCTGGAATTGTTAATAATAATAATTTACTGCCAGAAAACTCTAAGGATATCTAAGGTATAAAATAAGTTTTTTGTAGTACATTTTTTATTGCCTCATAGGAAGTGTGAAAAGAGTATTCTCCTCGGGGATAAAGATGTCTTTGTCTTGGGCGAGCTTAAATCCCTCGCTTCACTCAGGATTCTACTTTTAACTCCCTCGCTATGCTCGGGAGTAAACACTAAACTCCCTCGCTGCGCTCGGGAGTTAACTCTCGACTCCTTCGTTACGCTCGAGATTCAATATGACGCCCGTGACGTAAGACATCACTTTACCCCCTTGGTGAATAATCTACTATTAATGGTGTGCAATAAAGAGTTATCAGATTCGCACTTAGCCGGTTTTACTCTAAGTACTTAATAGAGTTTAACATCCGTATTCTTAGATGTTTCCTTGAGATTTCCTCCACTCCACTCAACCTCCATCTTTTAACCATTTCAAGCGTCTATCTATTAATATAGAGCATAAATGCCAAAAAACAGTTTGTTGTTACCATAAATATTTATTTTATTTGGTTTTTAGTATTTGTTGTTATAGCGGCAACAGAAACACATCATCTGTGAAAATTGCAACTGTCTGGCTATCACGGTTCATGAGTTAAAGCCTGGCGACAGACAGACAGACAGCAGAGGCATAGTAATAGGTTTTAACCCTTTGGGTAAAATTTATACAGGAAGTCTTTAAGGAACACTGAAGAGTAAAGGTATGGGGAGTCACAAAAGATCCTAGTGGGTTGAGGTGCTCCGTGGGTCGATGCCCATGGCCCCTATAAAGATAAGATAAGATAAGATAAGATAAGATAAGATAAGATAAGATAAGATAAGATAATAATAATAATAATAATGTCCTCTTAGCCGAATTTTGACTACGGCGGCTTATCTCAACAGAGATTAGCCAACTGCGCGGGACATATTATAGTGCACAAGTGTGTGCGCAATACACAGGTGCACTCTCTGTTCCTTCACTCTCATAATTCGGTGAGACGGCAGTCCGACATGACCGTAGAGAGATCAGGATAAGATAAGATAACTCTTTGGGTACGGAACCCTAAAAATTACGTTTGTTGTATGGGAGCCCCACTTAAATATTTATTGTATGCTTTTTCTAGCAGCTTTTTGTGGTTATGACGGCAACAAAAGTACAACATCTGTGAAAATTTCAACTGTCTAGCTATCACGGTTCATGAGATACAGCCTTGGTTGACAGACAGACGGGCGGACAGTGGAGTCGTAATAATATGCCGCTTTTACTCTTTGGTACGAAACCCAAACAAATATCTGAACTCATGATATAACTTACAAGTCTTACAATACACGTTGTAAGTAGTAACCTTTAGAGCCCGTCCACACGAGAACGATTCGTGATTTTTGACGATTCGTCTTTTTTCACGATTCGTTATTTTTTTGACGGCGGTAATGCTTTTTGAATGCCCATGTTCACAAGGATCACGAATCGTGAAAATAGACAAATTGTCAAAAATCACGAATCGTCAAAATACACGGATTTTTGATCAAATTAAATTGGAATATTTTCGAATCGTGAAAAAACACGATTCCGAATGCAATGTGAACGGATGGACATCCGTCATGACGTATCCTGTATTTTGACGAATCGTCAATGACGGATCACGTGTGAATGAGCCCTTACATATGACTTAACTATGTAGTCACAATCTATAATTAGTACCTAAGTTTACTGGTTAGTCATTTCCTTTCAGCGTTTTTTAAAGAAACCTAGATGTGTTTGAGACAATGATTATAGACGACCATCTTGGTGTAGTTCATGCTTCCGACTACAAAACCAGAGGTTGGTCGAATCCCGTAATAAAAAAAAAATAATAAAAAATATATATATATTTTGTCTCATAATTGCCAAATCTATCGTTTGAGTATGGTACAGTCCAGTGCACAGCTCAGGGTCTAAACATAGCTAGGACACTGACCTCTATAATACAATTACGCTGGACAAAACATTATCTAAGAAATGACAGATAATTTTTGTGCCGAATCAAAGCGCCCCCACCGAGTGTCCGGGGAACTAAAATAGAGTAACTTGCATATATTTATACATTCATGCCTGTATGTTTAACCTTATATAGAATTAAGTACCTACCTTAAGTCCTAGCAATGTACCATATATTACCATAATTCGTTTAATAGTTTATACCGTTTGGGAAGTAGCGAGACATTCCCACCACAAGTATCTCTGATTACTTACTGGGAAGCCTCGGCGTAAAAATGTAACTATTTTCTTTTGAATAAACAGTTAAGATTGTTTTTTAAATTTATGTCTCATTAGTTCGCCACACGCTCACTACATGGCTCTCTACAGCCGTCAGCTTCAAAATGGCGGTAATCGAATGGCTTCATCTTTAGGTTGACAGTATGCAGTCCAGCGTACTTGTATTATAGAGGTCGGTGTATTAGGCCCACTTGCGCAAGTCCGGAATTGCTAATCCACACTTGCGCAAATGGGCTCTCAACTTAGAGGCCTTACTCCGATTGACGATGTCCGTATTTTCGAATGTAGCCGTCCCTTTTACTCACGACAGAATGAGAACGCGAACGAGGGTGATGGCTAGACTCGAGAATACGGAAATCGTCAACAGGAGTAGGGCCCCTGATCATAGGCATTGCGCATTCCGGATTAGCTGATACGAATGAAAACTCGAATACAGGTTTTTTCCAAACATAAGACTAATCTGAAACCAAGTTTCAGCGAAATCGTTAGAGCCGTTTCCGAGGTCACAAATATCCATACTAATATTATAAATGCGAAAGTGTGTCTGTCTGTTACCTCTTGACGCTTAAACCAGTAAACCGATATAGATGAAATTTGGTATGGAGACAGTTCGAGACCCTGGAAAGGACATAGGCTACATTTTGTCGCGATATAAAAACATAAAGGGGCGAAATGGGGGATGAAATATGAAAAATCCAACTCTTGCGGGCGAAGTCGCGGGTAACCACTAGTGTTTATATAAATATGTTAATGAACATAACAAGAATTGCTCATTTAGTTGTTTAAAGGTATCCAGTCGAAGTTGTGTCTGGGTGTAGTGGCCAGGTGAAAACAACACTGATAGTGCACGAAGAAAGTCCCTTATTTTTAGATCTCTGTCGATCTTAAATGTCAAAAGAGTGACGTCGAGAACACGACATTGCTATTTTTAGCAGTGAATTAAATTCTCAATTACTTTGTAATAACGCATTTATATTGTAACGTAGTATATTACTATATCAATGCACTATGGACTGTATATTTATCGTCAACACGAGTAGCATAACATATAAGTTATACATTAGATTTGTTTGTTTTGTATCTTGCGAATATACATGCCGGTTGTATTTGTAATCTATACTTAATATTATGAAGAGGAAAGATTTGTTTGTTTGTTTATTTGCATCGAATAGGCTCCGAAACTACTGGACCGAATTAAATGAAATTTGGCACAGAGATAGTTTGAGACACTGGGAAGGACATAGGCTACTTTTTGTCGCGATATAAAATCATCAGGGGGTGAAATGGGGGATGGAAATTTATATGGAAAATTCGACTTTTTGCGCGGGCGAAGTCGCGGGGAACTGCTATACCCGGCCCGGCGAACCTTGATCCCTATGACAGTTCATCTTAGTGATGGGTCGTGTCGATGAAACTTAACTTTTTTAACCGACTTCAAAAAAAGAGGTTTTTTTTTATTAACCGACTTAAAAAAAGGAGGAGGTTATCAATTCGACTGTATGTTTTTTTTGTGGCTATGTTACCGCATATCTCAGTCAGTTGTGAACCCATTTGTAAATAAAAAATGTTTACCTAGAGGCTATACCTTCTAGTTGGTCCCATTTTGGCCCAGTCGAGATCTGATGATGGGATCTTGGTGTAATCGAGGGAAACCCTCAAATTTTGAAGGCACGTATAGTGTTTTCGTACTAGTATCTTAATGTTGACATGTTGTTACGTCTGACAGTCATTCTCCTCCTTAAAAATTAGGAGTTTAGTAATTAAAACACCAGATGTTTTGTCAGGTACTGTATAGGATGCTAACAAAACAAAGTCAAAGGTGCAGCTCCCTCCTCTTCCTTCTCGTTACTACTTTCTTCCAAATGACGCTGTCGCATTTGAACAGCGCGTTTAGTAGGTCTACCCATGTTGCACCTTACACCAAATTTCAACTAAAAATAGAAAAAAACTATTTAAAAAAAACAGACTTCAACACTGACTACAGTGCTAATTAAAACTAAAAAATGTTTAAACAAATTTAAACTAAAAAGTACAAAATAATATTTAAATGACCTAACTGTTCAACGGAATTGTACAAGAAACCTATTTCCAATTTATTATCTGTTATTTTTTGGAGTCGGTGCCAGAAATTCAAATTCTAATGTTTTTTTGCAAGTAAGGACAGGATTAAATCATCTCTTGGCTGCTTAGAGTAGATAAAATATCTAGCTTGGTTGGCACCGACTCCAAAAAATAACAGATAACAAATTGGACCCACTGCCAATATAATGCTTTTGTAGATGAGCCGTTTTTGATAAACGTAGGCGACAGCAGCTGCAGTTCAGATTCCGAGTTCGTGACACAAACCCTAATGTCATTATCAGATTCAGATTAAAATATATAAATAAATGATCACTGAACAGCTTTTGCTTTATTTGGTTTTGTCCTACAGTTAATTTTTAATTCTCTTGGGCATACAATCGTGAGTGCATGTATGCCGCGCTCCGTTCTATTCAATAGAGAATGTACTAATACTTAAGTATGAAAAAGTAATGACACTCATAATTTATCACTTAATTATGCCACACATGAAAACTGATACTAATAAAATCTAATCTTAAATAAAACAAAACCTGGTGTCTCTAGAAATATTTTATAAATTTGAGTGAAATAAAAACAATTTCATGCAACTTTTTAACATTCAGCACCTATAACTTAAATGATTATAAATCATGTACACTCGTTTCCACTATCGACATTTGTTTATCGATATTTTTCGCACTAGTTGATATCTTCCGAACGAAGTAACTTTTGCAGGACGTAAACGTAAAGTCTGATTGAGATAATTTCTTGTAAATGTTAAGAATTGTTATAATTCCGACGGAATATCATTGTAATGGCATATATCTTTTACCTTACCTTAATAAATGGCATTTTTAGAAGCCTCCAATTCAATTCTAATGTAACGGTGACGCCACTACAATGTTGTGTCATAGGAATAACTGTCAATGTCATAGGGATCAAGGTTCGCCGGGCCGAGTATAGTAATATAATAATAATATGTTTATTTCAAACCGTGTCGATATTTGGTTGGTGTAAAAAAAAAAAAAACTTATGTTGGTAGGTAGTACAATTTTTAGTTAAAATTGATCATGATTAATAGTGATTTGTAGTAGCGCATAGACGAAAATAATTTAGTAAGTCCCTTACTAATAATGATTTTGCCATTGCTTTGACACTTGATTAAATATGAGACGGGTAATTTGAAATGTTGTCTCCTATCTCATTGCACCTAGCTGTCATCAGTCTGTCATAAATTCCAAATTAGCCGTGTCATATTCATACAAGTGTCATAGCAGTGGCAAATTCATTATTAGTAACGGGGTCAGGTAGTGGATTATGTAACTTTGAACGAAATTATTTCAATCAAAGTTTTGTTGCTAAAGTTGGCCATTCACGGCCAGTTACACTAATTAGTCGGTCTGAGGTACGACCAAAATTTTACGTTTTCAATGTCGGTAATAAAAATAGGGCTATAGGCGTTAGTACTTAAAAAGTAATTCAACGTTATTTTTTTTTCCACAATTGCCCATATTTTATCGGTTCTAAGACTGAACTGACCGTGAATGGCCAGCTTAACAGAGTAACTGAAGTTGTCAAATGTGACATTTTCAAGCGATTTCAATCCTGAACTGTTAGCAACAGAGTTACGTAATTAGCCCCGTATACAATGTGTTAAGTTTACACTTGATCAAAAGAAATGAGCGGATATTAGTCAAGAAAGTGTCGATAAAAACCGAAAGGAAGTATATTTAAATTAAAAATTATATTTAAAGTTTGAAATCCTATATTAACTTACTTATTTCTAACTAGAGAGAGAGGTACATTTTACCCTACAAATCTATGATCGTTCAACTTAAAAATAGTTTTCATTCGTTTTTGCAGTACTTATCAGCAGTCATTTTGGTCACTGCAAGCAAAAAACCGGCAAGTGCGAGTCGTACTCGTGGCTTGAGGGTTCCCTAAAATCTTCTTACGATTTTAATCTCAAATTTGTGGATTTCTGTTTTTTTTTCTTGTGCTGTACTGTAAGACCTACCATCTTGCTCAGCCTACTTGTATAATAATATTATTCAATGGGAAACACCATATAGTTTTGATTAGTGTGAATAGTTTAGTTTCGCAGAAATGACATAAAATAAAACTGCAATGTCTGTAATCCTTATATTTGGATTGCGTCGAATACCTTGACTGTTCGACTGCTTCAAGGGACAGCAGACATTCAATTAGTTCTTATAAGAGTTCCTTTAGGGGGACCCCTAAAAATCATGATCACTTGGAAAAAACCCGGAAAAAAATCAAACACTAACTTGTTTAGTTACTATGTACCTTGTAGGAAGATGAGTCGCGTAGTGGTCAGTAGCCTTGAGCAAGTATAATCCCAGGTTCAATTTTATAGTCGGAGACAATTATTAGCTTACAAAAATTCCTCCTCATAGTTGAGGTGAGGCCTTTTCCCAGCAGTGGGATCTAATAGGTTGACTTATATTTATATAAAAATTCGTCGAATGACTGACGTTTTCGGAAGCTCATTTGGGAGAGCATTCGCCCGGATAGCGAGCGGTCGTGGGTTCGAATCCCACAAGTTTTGGGTGCGATTTAAATACCTTCTTTCAAAATTTACTATTACTGGTAACTGGTAAGCTATTGGTTACCTTTAATTATAAGATAAGACCCATTTTATTGCGCACCACACGCAGTTGTAATTTTTTTATTATTGTACAATTTAGGCGGTCTTATTGCTAAAAGCAATTTCTCACAGACAACCTTCGTGTAAAGAGGTCTAAAACTGTTAATTTATGTATGTATATAATAAATAATAAATAAATAAATTGTTTCAACAAACACACCAATTACCTAGCCCCAAACTAAGCGTGAGCTTGTGCTATGGTGACTAGGATAACGGATAGACATACTTATATACATTTATAAACATCCATGACTTAGGTACAAATGCTCGTGCTCATCACACAAACATTTGCCCCTTGCGGGATTCGAACCCGCAACCGCCTGGTTTAGAAGTCCGTGGCGCGAACCACTACACCAAGACGGTCGTCATACATATAATTTGTTTTGTAATGAATGTTATTATTTTAATGTAATGATCGATATTATGGGGAAGTCCTAAAATACTTAAAATGTTTTTTAGACGACTCAAATTACGATAGTATTACAATTTCCGACTGTCACTGTCAAAGACAACGAAAGGGGAAATACTTACCATTTTGATATCTTTGAATCTATAATTAAGCCTCGTTCTGTTACTTTCTTGGACAGTGAAATAGAAAAGGACTGCATGAGACTTAATAAAGGATTAACTTCAATTGTCAACATACAATGTAACCCACACACACACTAACTAACACATAGTGTGTGTGTGTGTGTGTGTGTGTATTGCAATACAACAAAACATACGATACAATTTTCGACTGTCACTGTCAAAGTCAACGAAATCATTTTGACATCTTTGACATTTAATTGATTAATTTGACTGTTGTTAGTTTGCGCAATTGGGCCCTCTATTTGGGTAAGGGTGAATCAGAAATTTGGGTATTTTCCTGAGTCCAAAATCGAACAACAACAGAACTGCATGTTGTTATGGCAAAATAATTTATGGAAATAATAATTTATTACGGTCTCATGGTATTAAATGATAATGAACCCGAAATATTATTTTCGCTTTGGAAAGTCCGGTGTGTGGAATAGTTCTGGAAGCATGTCAAGGTATACAGGGTGTTCGGTAACTTAACGTTTATCTTTTAAATACAGATTAGTAACATCATTCCCTACTAATAGTATGTTCCATTTTAGAATTCCTCAAAGAATGCCTCGCCGACCAATTGAGCCACTTTCTCTACCGTTCCGTAGAACCGCCCCCAGAAAGGGCCAACTCACCTGTCTGTAGAATTGGCAAACTCTATAACAAGTTTAGCGAATCATTGAATGTGCACTCAATGTCCTTAGCCAAGTACAAAGTTGCAGCCTCCAAAGCCTTAGTGTGACAATATCATGTTCTGTGTTTTTTTTATTTCCTGTTTCTTTTAAGTATAGTGTAAAGTTATTTTTTTTCTGCTAAGCACCGTCAATAACAATCATGGCACGCGGTGTGCACCCATTAGTGATAATGCAATTAGTTTTTAAATATTGTTAGTCTTAAGTTAGCATGATTGTTATTATCGTTGGTGTACCTTATAAATAAATACAAAAAAAATCTAGTTTGTGTTGCCATTTTCGGGACTGATATAAAGTTGTTATTATTTTTGGGAGCTTAATTAACATTTTTAGTAAAAAGAAAATAGAGATTTTAGTGTCTAGAATATTAAAATAAAAACAGATTTTAAAAAAGTTTATATTAGTAGAATTTTAGTACAACAAATAAATGTAAATATCTCGAAAATGGTATGTAACACTTTGACTCGAATACATTTTTGGTGTATAGGGGAATGATGTTACTAATATGTACTTTAAGGCTTACATTATGGGACACCCTGTACACTGTAGCATCGTATGTAGTTGTAATAAGGCTAAAAATGTATAGTCTGATATCATTAAAACACAATTTTACGGATTACTTCGCGATTTATTTACATTTTATTTAAAATCTGACGTTTTGAACACTTTACAGCGTTCGTGGTCACAGGGAGACATGCTGATATGTCTGATATGCTAATAGTCTGATATGCTGGTCAGCCACTGTAAATATTACCCAACTATATGACATCAATAATTACCTAAGAAGTGTTAGAAGGTAGTTTGTTATATCTTAGTCGGAGTTCCGGATTTTTTTGGCGAGGAACCCTTATCAATCATACTTTGGTACAGCCCCCACATCATCCTAACCTGATCTGTCAAATTTCCGCAACCATATTTCAAATTTTCAACCTTATGTTGATCACATAGAGTTTCATATCATTTGAGATGTTTAGACAGATTTGGGTAGGTTGATGCGGGGCAGTACATCACTATTTGGATTGTTGGATATGTGGTGTGACGTCACTATGTGTGCCTTATCACATGAGATGGCGAGTTCAGTAGTTAGGGTTGACTCTTCGGGAGATGATGGAAACACAGTTTAGCAGTTCACGAATACCCGAGTTGATTGTTCGTCACTATCTAGTGTGTATCTACACAAGATACTTATTCGATCCGCGTAACACCATCCAACAGGATTAAAAAAGTTTCTTGTAATTTGAATAGTTTCATGTCTGACTTGAAAAGAAATATGTATCAATTCATTTAGGCAGATATTTAATTTATCATTTATCGTTCATTCAACAATGTAGAGGTGAGGCTTTTTCCCAGCAGTGGGATAAGTCTTTATAGCACAACAGAAACATTATAAAAAGGCGGACTTAACGCCAAGTGGCATTCTCTATCAGTTTAAATATCAATGTACATATGGCCGCAAGTCAGACTCCTATAGGTATGTTGACCTTGACTGAGACCTCTGTTCCCTACTCTAAGTAAAAGCTGTTAGTTCAAATGTATAACTTGATGTGCTGCCTGCTCACAATGGGGCCGACCCACATATAAACATGATCATCATATGCATCTTTCTAGCGTTATCCAGGTTGTGCACTCGCACGCAAGTGCCCAGGGTCCGCTGACCATGAACTAGGATGTAGCAGATCAGGTAAGTACAGTGGAGCGACTGCCATGTGCCAGGCCAGGGGAACCTGACCAGGTTTGGATCTTGGTTAGTCCTGCATGAGAGGCAACCGCATTAGCCACTACGCCACCGACGCTCCTCACATGTAAACATATTTTTTTTATTTTATTTTATTATTTTAATTTAGGAAAGTAGGATTTTGTTAAAACCAACGATGTTATGACAAACTAGACTTTACATTAGTAACGTAACGTATAGTTATTAATCATAAATCCTTTAAGTATTAGTTACATCATGCTCTACTATATGCCAAAAAAAATTCAAGTAGTGTTGCCATATTTGAGATTTTTGTTTTGAGTTTTTATTATTTTTGGGAGCATTTTAAGTAAAAGTTACTATTCATTTTGGTGTTTGGAATATTACAATACAAACAGACTTTTTAAATATATAATTGCGCTTGAAAAAATTACCACCAGAGGCGGGAATATATTAAGTATATATATAATATATTAAGATTGCAAAGTGAATGCTTATCACAGAAAAAAACAACAATTTATAGACTTTTTAAAGGTCATCAATTAATTGTAAAAGTAGCCATACAACAATTAAATATTTATATCTTGAAAATTAAGTAACACTTTTCCTTGAAAAAAAATGGGCATAAAATATGGCATGATGTTATGCCATATTTTGTATATGTACCTAAAGGATCATCCTTTATTAACGGGACAACCTTTATAGTGTGTATATATTTATATTATACTCGTATGTATGCCCTCCTGATTATTTTATGGCTTACTTTGCTGCGGAACCCAAGACAGACCCAACCCATTGGACAGAACCTAGAACCCAAAAAGCTTCAGCTGGGACCTAGCCTTGTTAAGGTTATCCATATTTACCAACATTACACCAATTGCCTAAGTCTAGTCTCAAATTCAGCTTTAGCTTGTGCCATCGTGACTAGGATAAATATACGAGTAATACACTTATATATTACTAGCAGTTCCCCGCGACTTCGCCTGCGCCAAAAGTCGGATTTTCCAAACAAACTTTCAAACAAACAAACAAACTTTCATCCCCTATTTTACCCCCTTGACTATTTTTTTCGCCACTAAAAAGTAGCCTATGTCCTTTCCGGGGTCTCAAACTATCTCTGTACCAAATTTTATTTGAATCGTTCCAGTAGTTCGGAGCCTTTTCAATACAAACAAACAAACAATCTAATCTTTCCTCTTTATAATATTAGTGTAGATACACAAACACCCCTGACTTAGGTACAAATGCTCGTGCTCATCACACAAACATTTGCCCCTAGCTGAATTCGAATCCGCAACCGATGGCTTTGTAATCCGGAGCGCGGACCACTACACCATCAAGTGGTCGTCAAATTGACGACAAGCTCCTGGGTACGCACTTATTACAATATCATCTTTGTAGCATCATAATGATCCTGCTTTCGAAATAGGAATGTCTAGTCAAAATTAAGATAGCCTAAAGGTATGACTAGTAGGGAATGCCACTTGGTAAGTCCGCCTTTGTAAAATTATTTTTGGTTGTGCAATAAAGATTAAATAAATAAATAAGATCCTATTTATTTACACTAATTAGGTTTCTATTCTACCGTTCTAATTAGGATCCTAGTTAGGATGCTACAAATAGGATGGTGTAATGAGTGCTTATGTGTAAACAGAAGCTGCCTCAAGAGTTGTTTGCACTTTTAATAAAATAAATACTTATAATAATAAAATGGGCCTATGTAGATCATACTGCTGGGCAAAGACCTTACCTCAACTATGAGGAGGTCCAAGCCATACCTACTCCACCACGCGGGCTCAGTGCGAATTGGTGAAGGGGTGTCTGTAAGGCAAGTGACCAACCTCACTGTCAGATTTTATCAAGCCGCCCTAGGGCCTCTGACTACGCTTAACTAATATCAACAGATATTAGCCAGGACCAACTGCTTAACGTGTCTTCCGATGCACGGATGCATGGGCGTCACTTAATTGTTCGGAATGGTCACCCATCCAATCACGACTGCGCCGCGGGTTAATATAATAAATTAAAAAATATATACTTACACGTATAATATTTTTTATCCGATTGCCGCCCCCAGCACAGCACTGACCACTGATTTTTGACACCAGCACACGTGAACCTAGCCTTACCACAACCAGCACAACCTTGCAAGTTCGCTAGTACGGTATCCTCCCGTATTAAAACTTTCCCTAGCCCATTACTGTTAGGAGTAATCATGACCACTTTTTCCGAACTTCCCTTTGGCAACATAAGGGTAGTTGACGACACGTTCTCTAAATTTTTGTGATCCATTTTTGATTTAAATTAATAGTATCACGCGCGCACGACCTATCACTGCGCAGTGTCATGCGCTACTGATTTCATCCCGGCCCAGGTCACGAAGGGTCATGATTATCAGTATTTTTTAAGCCATATCAGTGTATATGGGTTATCAAGTTGTCTGCGAAGCTGTATCGTTTTTACAAGATTTCGTCATTACAATGTAAAGATGTTCTGAATTTGTCACGTAGCAAAATAAAATGGTAATGTCAAAGAGCGATGTGTTAAGTCATCTTTATGTGTGTGGCAACTAATTTGCTCTTTTAATTGTGGAGTGTATGAGGATAATAAATTGAAAATTAATACTTGCGTGTAAATTGTAAAGTCACCTTCTATATCTTAAAGACTTTCATTCATAACGTTAAGAATGTGGGAGATAGGTACGTAGATACTACACATGATACTATACTTACGGGTTTCATTACGGAGTATTTACAGATCATCAATATTAAAAATCTGTTTGACTTGTTGACTGGCTAACATCCCCAAATAATAATTACTGTCTTATTCATGTAATTTCTTCAATCATAGCATTCATTTGAGTATAATACAATAAATAGGTTTAGTATTTGCATGCTATTGACAATGGCTGGATAGGCGCTCATTCACTACACTGCCATCTTTTGTACACCCTATACAAACGCAAATAAACAATATTTCATTTCATTTCATAGTTAGGAAGAATTGGTTAATTAGTTTACTTTTTAGGAATAAACTAGAGTGAAGTGGAAATAACCTTCGTGCTGACACTGAAAACCCTTAGAGTTTCGTTATGTCCGTCTGTCTGTCTGTCTGAGGTTTTTCTAAGTTACCGTTAAAATAATAGAATGCCGTTATTTTGTAGGCGTATGTAGGTATTACCAAGTACGCCGAGAAATTAGTATTTTTTGGGCTCCCCTACGTGTGAAGCGGGGATGGTTTTTTATTTTGTCGTACGTAATATATAAGTTTCGTTTCAGTAGAGCGCCCCCCCCCCCCTCTTAAAGCCTTTATTGCTCGCCTGATAAATCTGAAATACAAACTCATAGTGATTGTGTTTTTCATATACTTTAAAGAACAACTGTACCTAGCGGTTGATATAACTTTATTAGTTTAGCTTAATAGACGTGGGTGTTGGATAATTTTGTACCAAATACAAAATCCATAGAATAATATCACTAAAGTGACTGAGATGAAGTAGATAATGGTACGGAATCCTTCGTGCGCGAGTCCGACTCGTACTTTGCCGGTTTTTAGTCACGTGACTATGACTGGGTCAGACCTGTGTATCTTCCCGCGTAGGTAGCAAAAACGTACCTACGCGCGGCGACCCCTTTCTAAGGGACTAAACAAGTTGGGTGTCGCTAGCCGGCAGTTACACGCTCCCGCGTTTTATTCTCCAGCGGTGCGCGACACTAGGTTGCTGGTTGGATGAGCGTGAATAAAGTCCTAGAAAGATGTGCTAGATGGCGTAAGTAGCTTCTTGTGGCAGTCAACTCTATCGCGTTGCGTGATAGTACGTCACTGAATAGGTTTAGCGTATTATGAATCATATTCCAGAGTTATAAGAATGAAATTATCTTGCTATGTATTTCTGTAGGTGTCTACACGAAAATGTGCTTGCTTGAGTCAGAGGTGAACTGAATTACACCATATCGTTAACAACATTGAGTAGATATTTCTTTGAATTTCATTGCAAAGTCATAGTTCTGTACGAAGTACTACTTACGCCATCTAGCGCATCTTTTTTAGGACTATTCACGCTCGTCCAACCAGCAACCTAGTGTCGCGTACCGCCGGTGAATAAAACGCGGGAATGTGTCGCTGTCGCTGCCGGCTAGCGACACCCAACTTGTTTAGGCCCTTACCTAGGGGTCGCCGCGCGTAGGTACGTTTTTGCTACCTACGCGGGAAGATACACAGGCCTGACTAGTGATGTAAAATGAAAAAAAAACATTTTTTTTTTCAGTTTTTTGAAAAAAAATCTAGCACCGTTGTTTTTTTTCTAAATTTGGTTTTTTTCTGCCGTACATTTTAGGGCCTGAACTGACTCGTTTTGGCATACTCAGGTATTTTAGTTAGGAATCACACTCGAAAAGAACACTCGAATAGCACAAAAACTAAATAATTTGATATTGAACTTTCTCCGTCCGTCACACACCCCAACTGCGCTAAGCCAACTACGTTCAAATAAACATAAAGGGAATTTCTCCGTGTGCAAATGTAATTGATTTGGGGATTTTCCTTTCGTTGATTTAAAAATTTTGCCAATATATTCATGAAATCTTAGTACCACTCAACCAGAAAAGTATAGTAGAGTTAAAAATAAGCTCTATTACCTATGTATTCTTAAGTATTTGTCTTAAAAGTTTTGGATTTCGTACTCTTGAAAAAAAACATGGTCCAGAAAAAAAACCAGTCCTGTTTTTTTCCAGGTTTTTTTTCAACGTTTTTTTTCACACCAGAAAAAAATGTTTTTTTTCAACACTAGGCCTGACTGAAGTGAAATGAGTGATATAGTTCAGTGGGAGCTAAAGATATGTATCACTCATCTAGTTCTATTAGTTCATTTAGTTCAGCAGATCTACTATCAAAATCTCACTCACTACTTCATTCAGTTTAAATGTATCGTGTCGTACAGAGAATTCTAATGACTAAAAAATAACTTTTATAATATTTAGGCAGTCTAGTCAGTCTAATATAATATTTAGGCAGTCTAGAATTACGAATTAAAAAGATATTGTTACACGCATTAACAAAGGATGTAAAGTGTTATTTATGTACGTACGTTACGTATTAAAAACGTATTAATTAATACCGAAAATTTTACATAGAAAACTGCAGGGCAGTAGCAGAATACTGCAGTCTCGTTCTTGCAGTATTAACAAATATATCCGTACGTTTTACTCTCATATCACTAAGTTACTGAACTAAATGAACTGCTTTGGACTATAGTTGAGTGAGTGATACATATGAACTAGATAGGTGAAGTAGTTTAATTGTATCATTCATTCAGGAACTACCCATGTCTGTATTAAATAGCTTATTAACGCGAAATATGGTCGATACTTTGCAAATGTATGAGCAGCTCAGTCAGGCAGGAAGGAGCGCATTAAAAAGTTTATTTTTATTAGAAGAATTTGCTCGTGTGAGTTTCAAACCTATAGTCATCATCCTCTTAGCGTTATCCCGGTTGTGCACTCGCATGCGAGGGCCCAGGTTCAACTGACCATGGTCCAGGACGTGGCAGATCAGGTAATTACAGTGGAGCAACTGCCATCTGACCTCCGTGACCCTGTTAACAGGGAAACCTGACCAGTTTGGACCAAGGTTACACATGCAACGTATAGTCCTTCAAAATCCTTCAGGTTTCAAATCTATAGCACAGAATAAGTACTAGTACTTCGTACAGAAGTATGGCGTAATTTAGTTCGCCTCAGAGTCAAGCATATTTTCGTGTAGACACCTACAAATATCCATTGCAAGATAATTTCATACTTATTGCTCTGAAATATGATTCATAATACACTAAACCTATTCAGTGACGTAATTTCACGCGACGCGATAGGGTTGACTGCTACGAGAAGCTTCTAACGCCATCTAGCGCCTCTTTCTAGTACTTTATTCATTCTCGTCCAGTCAGCAACGTAGTTGCGCGGCCGCCGGTGAATAAAACGCGCGAGCGTGTCGCTGGCCGGTAGCGACACGCAACTTGTTTTAGCCCCTAAGTAAGGGTCGCCGCGCGTAGGTACGTTTTTGCTACCTCCGCGGGGCGATACACAGGCCTGCCTATAGTCATTGATTTCTTTCAAATCAATGCATTATAGTAAACTAAATCACAGATTATATAACCTAAACATAGAAATAAATAGTTCCAACAATCACACTAATTAATTACAGTCACGAGCATCAATATGTATACTGAATTCGATTTGCGACCTTATTACAATGGCATAAAAACTTATTACAATGTTTATACATTTCATTGCTAGTGACTGACTGTACCTAGCCCCAAACTAAGCATATGATTACAATATTTTTTATAATTTAAAAAAAATAATTTGCTAGTTTTTACAAAGAAAATTTGTTTTGCTCACAAATATCGATCGACCGTGTCGTCCGGTGGGACTGCAACCCACGACCCTTCGCTTTCCGGGAAACGCTTGCGCTATGGCGACTAGGATGACGTAATAGACATACTTAAATAAGTTTTAAACATCCATGACTTAGGTACAAATGCTCGTGCTCATCACACATATTTGCCCTTTGCGGGATTCGAGCCCGCAACCTCCGGTTTTGTAGTCCGGAGCGCGGGCCACTACACCAAGACGGCCGTCAAGTTTGTATAGGCGAGGAAAGTTATGGGATTTTTATACTGAAATTT
Source organism: Pyrausta nigrata (assembly GCA_949316185.1). Classification (NCBI taxonomy): domain Eukaryota; kingdom Metazoa; phylum Arthropoda; class Insecta; order Lepidoptera; family Crambidae; genus Pyrausta; species Pyrausta nigrata. The sequence continues at coordinate 6,265,677 of OX438965.1, forward strand.
CTAGTAGAAGTTATGAAACTATAACCCCGTTATTCCAAAAACTTAGTACCGGGTTTAAGCCAGGACTAAGCTATTAGCTAGCCAATTAGAAAAACTTAGTACCGGGTTTAAGCCAGGACTAAGCTATTAGCTAGCCAATTAGAAAAACTTAGTACCGGGGTTAAGCCAGGACTAAGCTATTAGCTAGCCAATTAGAAAAACTTAGTACCGGGTTTAAGCCAGGACTAAGCTATTAGCTAGCTAATTAGAAAAACTTAGTATCGGGTTTAAGCCAGGACTAAGCTATTAGCTAGCCAATTAGAAAAGCGCTTCTCTATTAGGTTGTCGAATGTGTCATTCATTCCCCAAGTATTGATGAAATCGAACGCCGGCTCACAGGCGTAGCAAGCACTCACGAAAATTCGTCGGCTGACTAACGTCTTCCGTAGCTCAGTTGGTAAGAGCACTCGCCCAGATAGCGAGGGGGCGTGGGTTCGAGTCCCACCGGATGACACAGTCGATTAATTTGTGTGATTAATTTCAATTTTGTAAAAATGTCTCTAACTCTCAAATTGACCAAATTGACCAAAGTTTAGAAACGTAGGTTATTGGGAAGGAAAAACTAAAATGAAAGGTGGAGTTAATGTCTTTCAGCCAAATGGACCATGTCGGTTACCAACCCAATATTTTATTCGTGATTTCAACAAATATCGCCTGACGTGATAAGCGAGATAACAATTATGAAAATATCATTAAAATACAGTTTTAAAGCCAAACAATGACCTTAGGGTATTATTATCAACACAGCGTCCGCCAAGCACTCGCGGTAAGGACATTGTAATCAATACGATATTTCTGTTTGTTATTTAGATTTAATTACTTAAAAAAATGTTAATTGAAAAACAATTTCTTAAAATTGAAACTTTCTCTTATCATTGTCATAAACAAACAGGCATGTAAGTAAAGTTGATTATTTTTCGTTGATGTTTCTGATGGCACTAGGTAATAAGTACTACCAAATAATGTGTACCGAAATATTACTTAATGATAAAGATAGTTTTCACACTACCTACTCGGCAATCTCAGGATTGTACTTTCAATTACACATCAAGTAAACCTGACTCAAAGTGAGATTGCATCCCTAGGGACGTAATGTTGTATGAAATTTCATTACGCCCCTAGGGAGGCAAAGTTATTTGAATTTCGAATAAGTGTTCATAGGCATGATCACAATAGCCCGTCCCGCACCAAAGAGAACATATTTGAAATTTGAACCTGGCAGCCAAGAATTTTAGCACGAATGAAATGAAAAAAATAGTGCGCGCTTCTAAAAAAAGAAATAAATAAAGAAAAAAAACGTATGTATTTTAAGAAATTACAAACAATGTTTTCGTAAAACTGTCGAGTGACGAAGTTTATGACACCGGAGTCCATTAGATGCAAACCTGCTGGTATTGTTAATAATAATAATTTACTGCCAGAAAAGTCAAAGGATATATACTTATAGATAAAATAAGTTTTTTGTAATAGGTATATTCTTTTTATTGCCTCGTAGGAAGTGCAAAAAGCAGAGTATTCTCCTCGGGGATAAAGATGTCTTCGTCTTGGGCGAGCTTAAGTCCCTCGCTACACTCAGGATTGTACTTTTAACTCCCTCGCTATGCTCGGGAGTAAACACTAAACTGCCTCGCTGCGCTCGGGAGTTAACTCTCGAATCCTTCCTTACGCTCGAGATTCAAGATGACGCCCGTGACGTAAGACATCACTTTACCCCCTTGGTGAATAATCTACTATTCTAAGGTCCGCTTGCGCACCTCCGGATTAGATCCGCATTTTTTGGTTTTAGTTTCATGTATGGGAGCCCCCCCTTAAATATCATTAGTTATTATTTTTTTGTATGAGTTTCGTAAAGCGGTTAACAAGATACATCTACCTACCAAGTTTCAACTGTGTAATGCTAATAGTTTCAGAATAAAGTGGCTGTGACATACGGACGGACGGACAAACAGACAGACAGACTTGACGAAACTATAACGGAGTTATTACAAAAAAATTAGACCAAGTTTAAAATAGGTCTAAATATTAGCCGACAACAGAGAAATGAATGACACATTCGTGACATAACCTTATAGAGAAATGCTTTTCTAATTGGCTAGCTAATAGCTTAGGCCTGGCTTAAACCCGGTACTAAATTTTTGTAATAACGGGGTAAGGGTTCCGTTTTTTGCCATTCGGCGACGGAACCCTAAAAATGAAAATTTTTATATCCAAACTTTTTTTTGTAAAATCTTGCAAACAAATTGCTTAAGAAAATTATTGTTCTGGCAGCGTTTGCGAGCGGGTGTGTCCAACACGTGTTCCGCAAACGGGCCGGTCCCAAAAAACCTATTGTTTGATCCGGATGCGCGCACACCGTTGTCTTGCAGCGAAATTTGTGTGGAACTTTCCTTACAAAGTATTTAGAAACCTGGTTAAAGTGATTGAGTCAAATAATTCACATAATATGAGTATTGAAGTGAATCACATTTAACCCGGTGATAGTGTCGTAGCAAATCGCATTTAATTCGGGCGGGTATCATAGTAAATTGCGGTTGATTCAATATGAGTGTCGTAGTGAATTTCATTTAATTCAGTGCTGGTGCGGTAGCGAATCGTTTCATATTTCAATACAAACACACTTAAAAATTTCGTTTGCAATAACACTTAGCAAAAACATAATATCACCAAAACCTAACACAGCGCGCAAATCATAGAGCGAAAAACGCTAATATTTTATCAGGAGCCCTGAAAGTATCGATATAACCTTACTAACTTGACACTTAAAGTAAAATATTAACCCCAAGGCATAAACGCCCCAGAAATCTAGGCATCCACAAATAACCACATCTCATAAATAGATACGCAACGTGAAGCTTGATAAATTCTCACGATTCTACGTAGGTACTCGATACGGGCGATACGGGCATTAAAAATAAAACTAAAAAACAATAACTATTACATAATACCTTCCCAGTGTTAGACGAGAAAAAAACGCAACCAAAAGCCAAAAAAAAAATAGAAACCTACGGCCGTGTGCCATAAAACTAAAATATCTCCATCATCAAAACACATTTTTGCTAAACAAAAAACATTGCGACCCTAAACGCTTTGCCCAAATAATATTGCACCATTCAAACTCTCCGAACACGTGTGCAGAAGCTGAATAGTCGTCCATCGTAAAATAAACAGCCACTATCCTATACAATAGCAACGGACCTTCGAGCATAAGTTTTAAAACCCTGAGAAACTTTCTATTCTGCTCGACACCACTAAAACAAAAGTTACAAAACAATAACCTTTACCCAGCACTGATTAAAAAGTGACCCTAATAATACAAAAAACCTCTGAAGTCGGAAAACTACCTCTACACACGTGCACCATAATAAAACAATCCCTGCTTCTCATTTCTATTACACAAAGCGTTGGCAAAACATCTGCATCTTCATCATTAACCATTAATATCCTGTTCAATTGCAGTGCCGTAAGCTTAGGGCTACACATTGTTTAAACGTTATACAACCAGCGTACAGGACTATCCACTAAAAAAATAAAATTAAAAAATTAAACAAGGGAACCTCATCTAAGCAAAATTACCTTTCCAATTACAAAAACAGCTTGTGACGAGTTTAACAGTTTATCTCCCTGAGACAGTACTTGTCAACATATACGACCATAAATTACTAATAAACTAGTTTTTAAGCTCTAATTTACAGCTCGCTACTCATTAGATTTAAGCCCTTACTTTCAGCCTACAATGACAACACATACCGTCAAGATTCTAGGCGATAGAAATTGCCTATTCAGGGCAATAGACCACCAAACAAATGAGCTATTCTACCTCACTTTAGATCACAGCGCGGTCAGAAGAGACCTCGCTCGATACGTCGAAGACAATCAACACGATGAGACTATGAAAACAGCGATTTCAAGTAACTTGAATGACTCTGGCATCCAGTGCAACCAAACAGAATATCGGAACTACATCAGTCTCTAAGCAATATAAAGAGGGAGAATGGGGTGGCACGGACATCTTATTAGCCGCAGCCAATTTCTATCACATAGAAGTCATCGTCCATCAAAAAAATAATGATACTACAATCGTCATTAGGCCGAATAATCCGGAGGATATGGTCGGGACTATCAACCTTATCTATCATGGCACACACTACGACAGTCTCGTATATGTAGGATCACAAGGATGCAATAACGAAACACCGAGAGAAAAACCCCACAGCAAAACGAATCAATTAAGCACAAAAGTAAACGCAGATGATCCAGTTAGCTCCGGCACAAGCTTGGAAGAAATAGCTGACTCAACTGGTTACCGCCTAATAGGCATCACCACAAAACACAATCAGAAGCCAACTTTACGACGTTATCTAACAACCGGAACTTGGAATGTCAGAGGCGCCGCGGACCCCAGGAAAAAAACCAGAAAAGATAATTTTTTTTTTAACACATAACATAGACATCGCATGCCTTCAAGAAACGCACATGAGAAGAGGGATGTACAAATCAAAAAATTACCAATGGTATCTGTCAGGAACGAGTAATAACCGAGGCTTAGCAATAGCTATTAGAAAACATACTGCATTACATCTTCAGGACATCATACACCTCAACAATATAATGGCTGCCACCATCACTCTGGATAACAGAAAAATATTCCTAATAACGCTACATCTACCCAACAAAACATCAAATGCCACCGAAACAATATCTAGGCTCCTCCGAACTATACAAAATAAACCTACAGCTGCCACACTACTTATTATGGGAGACTTCAACGCTCATATAGGTTACCAGGACGTAGACGATCTCAAGAAAACTAATCAAATCGGAAAAAACCTTTTACATAGGGAATCGAACTGCACAAGTCTAATCATAACGGACATACTACGCGGTGAAAGGCTCCGCCTGGATACTTCATTTGGAAGACCAAGCTGTAAGATGACCTGGAAATCTGGAAATAAATCATCACAAATAGATCATATAATGACTAAAGCAAACGGCAAAAATATCCTTACTAACTACATCAAAGGGGAACCTAACGAAATTCCGGATCATAAGCTTATCATAGCAGAGCTAGCACTAAATCGAACGAATACCAACAAGAACCCTAATCCAACTAGAAAATCAGATGCTAATAAGACTATTAACTCCCAGCCTACTATCCATCAGTTTAACTACAGACAACTAAACTACGAGCTACTGCAAAGTGACAAAACCCATAAAGCATATCAAAACGAAATATTTAAAAACATTACTCAACACGAGAAACCCCTAACATGGGACAAAATAATGGAAATCCTCAAAACATCGGCTAACACTATACTCAGACTGGAAAAAAATCTTTCACGAGAACAAAGGCTGGCTCTAGCAGAGCTACAAAAAGCTCAATTCAAGCACAGATTCTATCCGGATACCTTTTCGCAAGCCCGCGTCAAGACATGCCGCAAGAACTTACAGATAATAGAAAAAGAAAACGAAGACAGGGAATACCAAATATTCTTCAAGGACCTTGTTCATGCACTAGCCTCGTGATATGTTACGTACGACACGCACGGGACGAGGACCTCCGAGCACCGGCGAAGAACATTAAACCGAACGAACCAACGGCCAGCACCCATCTCAGCGAATGAGGATCACATACCACTATTACAGGAAATAGAAACTAACAGAAAGATATAAAAAAAGAAACAGGTACATACCAATCACCCACTGAGAAAACGAACTGAAAAAGTCTGAAGGACCGGCAATAGACCTCTACCACAACGAAAACTCTGCAGAATTAGGACAAGGCCCCACGAACGAGGAAATAGCACTAATAATACTGGGTATGCGAAACGGTACTGCGCCTGGCATCGACCAAGTGGTAGCCGAGCTTTTCGAAGCAATGCCAGACCCAATATTCTCAGAAATCATGGGACACATTAGTATCGCCTGGGAATATAACATAATCCCTAATAGTTGGAATCAAATGATTCAAATCCCCATACCAAAAAAATCAAACCCTCAATCCATTAATGACCATAGACGCATATCAATATGCTGCACTGGATACAGAATCTACGCATTTTTTCTACTTTCTCGCCTGGATCGTATAATAGAAAATCTAGGCAACTACCAGGCCGCGTTTTTAGAAAACAGATCTACGGACGACCATATTTTCACACTGCGGAGAGTCCCCGACGAAAACTGGCGGGAGGGTACAAAAACTTATGTAATGGCGCTGGACATAGAAAAAGCATTCGACACCGTGGACCTAAATGCGCTTAAAGACATAATTGCGTCAAGGACCAACAAGACCTTTACTAATAGGATTATATGTATGAACGAAACAACATGGATCAAATGGTATGGGCAACAAACTAGCTTCATCACGAAAGGCAAAGGGGTCAAACAAGGATGCCCACTATCCCCACGTCTCTTTACAATTTTAATCGACGACGTCCTGAAAACGCTGGAGGAGGAAATTACATTATTTCACCTTTATCAGGATACTAAAATAACCCTTCCATTATGTCTGTCGTTTGCCGATGATCTTATCCTTCTGGGAACAAATTTCAATCAACTGAAAATAATTTTCAATCGGATGAAAGACCTACTTTTAACCGTTGGGCTTAAAATCAATGACTCCAAAACCAAAATCATAGTTCGCGACCCGACCGATAAAACAAATAGACCCCTAATCTTAACGATATCGAATGGAGTAATCGTTAATCCGGTCAACGAAATCAAATACCTTGGCACCTACATAACAACGGGACACAGCAGAAAAGAAACAGTCAAAATCCGATGTAAACAAGGTGTTAGAAATTTAAAAATACTAATTCCATTCATTAAAAAAACATAAATGCATTGGCAACTAACGAGACTACTATACATATAAGATGATAATTGAGCCTACTATGAGCTACGGGCTAAAAGCGGCCGCAATCACAAAAGCGAACAGATCAATGCTAAGAAGATATGAAAAGATCATTGTTAGAGATATGCTGAGTCACAGCAAGAATCCACCAAGAAACCAAAAAGTTTACCAGATTTTACAGGGCATGACAATAACGAAGCGGATAAAATTTATGAGACTGCTATTATGGACACGTTCTACGGCGCGCACACCCCCACATCCTTCATAGCGCACGAAGATACAAAGCTAGAAGATTCAAGATCGGCAGACCGATATACACGTGGCGAGACTCCCTGGTACAAGACTTTAGGTACTACAAGCGGTGCCCAAAAGAGTGGAACGAACTAGCAAAAAACAAAACAGAGATGAGGAAAGCTGCACAGGAAATATTCCAATTAGAAGAAACAGATAGTGAATCAGACCACAGCTCTACGTCAACATGACCGAAATAATTACACATCTAATAAAAACACAAAATCTCCGAGAGCAACACAACAATCAAATAACAGGACCAGAGGCATGTACATACATCCACGAGTATCCACAAAGACAGACTGCCCACCTCACCAACGCTCAGTCCCATAACGATACCCGTCCTATCGTCCGTCCCGTCTACCTATATTCCTATACCAAGCTCGATGCATATCTTGTTGGTTGTGGCCGATGGGCTCCGGCTAGTCGGTCTTCCTATCCCATCCCAGAGCGTGTCTCTCCTTATAAAAATCGTGCTATTTGGTGTGCCGGTTTTACCGGATCAGGCCTAGTTCCTGGCTGAATAGCACATCGTATCGTATCGTATCGTAATCTTGCAAAGAAATTGCTTAAATTGGACTTTATTCTTATTACTTTTCTATACCAATAAAATAGGCGTAACCTAAATAAGTAAGTAGAATAAATGTTACAAACCCAATACAATAACCTCTAATTGTGTTTTTAAAACAACACTTTACACATGTTTAATGTCAAACAAGTCGGGTCATTGTTCTTGTTATACAATAAAGGAACTGGGGCAGAGAAATATCAAGACAATCAATATCAAATTGACTCCTATCACAATGGGTTAGGGGTGAAAATTCAGTGGTAATTTAAAGATAATTTGTTATTCTCGTTTCATCTTGAACTTTGCAATGCAAAAATGCAACGGGAGTCTGGATCAATTGAGACTGCGTTGCTTTGTTTTTAGGGTTCCGTACACAAAGGGTAAAAACGGGACCCGATTACTAGTTTCCGGTGTCCGTCTGTCACCAGGGCCACATAATAAGTACTAGTACTTCGTACAGAAGTATGACTTAGCAATTGTATTCAAAGAAATGTCTACTCAATGTCGTCAACAATATGGCGTAATTTAGTTCGCCTCAGAGTCAAGCACATTTTCGTGTAGACACCAACAAAAATCCATTGCAAGATAATTTCATACTTATTGCTCTGGAATATGATTCATACATAATAGATGGGAAAAATAAAATACAATTATTTTGCTTTAAATTTCCGCTAAGAGACGCTAGCGCAGGCAACAAAACCACACCAACCGCAACCGCTTTGAGTACCAGTTCAGGCAAATGCAGAATGCACCGCCCTCCCTCCCTCAATACGCATGCACTACAGCTAATGCAGTTGTTAGTTACCAACGTGCAAAAAACCGACGCGTTTCGCCTCTCCACGCGGCATCCTCAGGAGATGTTGTCGCCTCGGCTGAGCACGGACGACTGAAATGAGTCGCTGGCGAACAGGCCTTTTATACTGTCCCCACTAATGAGCTGACGTAATCGTTACGTTAACGCGATCGTTACGTAAACGCAAACAAAAAGTTAAAGTTACAAAATTAAATATTTAAACCGTTGATGACTGATGGTTATTAATAACATTTTGTTGATTTGAAAATAGATTCAAAAGTGGGGAGGTGGTATAACTGACCTGTTCGTTCAACAATGTAAGCGTATTATCTTTATTATGTTTTATGATTTCTAATTGTTCCAGAACGGACAATTTAAAACTTTTTTCACATGTGTGTAAAATGGAAAAAGTATGATTATTAGGAATACTATGTCCTGAATCTAAAAGATGTTTGGCGAAGTGTGACTTTTCAGGATGGTTGTTTGTTGATTGGTTGTTAATAACTAGTTTATTATACTCTGTTCCTAATGAAAAGGTTAACAGGTATAATTCTAGTTTAGTTTACTTAGGGACGGTGTCGGAACGTATTTCTAAAACCCGTTTTTGCACGTTGGTGTTGGTGACTAACTACTGCATTAGCTGTAGTGCATGCGTATTGAGGGAGGGAGGGCGGTGCATTCTGCATTTGCCTGAACTGGTACTCAAAGCGGTTGCGGTTGGTGTGGTTTTGTTGCCTGCGCTAGCGTCTCTTAGCGGAAATTTAAAGCAAAATAATTGTATTTTATTTTTCCCATCGGATAATGGATTTCCGCAAAGTAACGCCTGATTCTATAAATCATACATAATACACTAAACCTATTCAGTGGCGTAATATCACGCGACGCGATAGGGTTAAATGCTACGAGAAGCTTCTAACGCCATCTAGCACCTCTTTCTAGTACTTTATTCATTCTCGTCCAGCCAGCAACGTAGCCGCGCGGGCGCCGGTGAATAAAACGCGCGAGCGTGTCGCTGGCCGGTAGCGACACGCAATTTGTTTTAGCCCCTAAGTAAGGGTCACCGCGCGTAGGTACGTTTTTGCTACCTACGCGGGTAGATACACAGGCCTGGCAGGGCCCTATTTCACCAAACGTGACAGGCGCGACAATTGTCACAAAAGTTATCAAATCATTTTTTTAAGTTATTTCATTTATTATATATTTTACAATGGTTTTACTTACTCTATACTTTTCTCTAAATACAAAATTACTGATTTCAATTAAATTATTTATCCATTCTCTTTTTTTCTTCTGTATTAGAACCTGTCTACTAAATCGCTATCACAGCCGTACCTTTTGGTTGCACCTCTTTTTTCAAATTTTACATGCAAATTTTTATTTTTTTCCTTATAGTACGTCAAAAACGAAGACATACGTATTTTTTCTTTTTCATTTCTTTTCATTATTTCCCTTTGAATTTAATTCTTTAAAAACTAACCATTCTAAAAGAGCGTAAGTACAAGAGTAAGGATATAACGACTTCACGACTTTGCTATATTTTAAATTAAAAAAAAAAAACTGACGTCTGTAGTGTTGTATTTTGTAGCAGTAAGATATCGATATCGACAGTAAGCACGTATATCAAAATAAGAGAAGTCTAAATGAAGAAGTAGATAAATAATCTTAGTGAGTATTTTTATCCAAACTCAACCTAGCTAACAAATGCTTGTGTTGCAGTTTTTCTTACTTACATTTTTATGCTTTTTTAAATCAAATGAAACATCAATTATATGAATAAAGGAACTTTTATGATATCATCACCATACCAGATAATCATTTAAATGCATGTGTATATTTAGCAATCTTAAATATACTATACTAAAACTATCGATAACTAGATGGACTTCCCTTCTATAGAAAAACACTACCATTATCTCTTGTCTCACTCACTCATCATAGTGTCAGTGACAAATGTTCATGTCAAAATCACATCTAGCTTGTATGTATGGTAAAATACTTTTTTAAGTCAGACCAGATAACCAAGCAAAGGCATGTTCCCTTATAATGCCTGTATCATAGTACCTTTCAGTTTTTTCAAATATCTCTGAATTCATAGCGTAAAAAATGTTAAAGTATTTTTAACGTGTTGAGCATCGCCAAATCTCGAAATGGTTTTTGAATTTAAGTACCACTATGAAAATGAAATGTTGTCAATTGTCACGCAAAACAGACACAGCTCCAACCTCATGGCAAGAATTCCCGATAATTCTACAAATATGTCAAGTTGTAAAAAATATTCCTGTTTCACAACCTTACCGATTCTGCCAATTGTCACATAAATGCTAGGAATGTTAACAATTTTAGCCGACATATGTCACCGATACTAGGGAAGATGTCAGTAAGCAAAAATCTTTAAAATAATGTGTCTATCTAGTAAAATATAGTATTTATGTTACGTGTTATGTATTTATGCCAAGTGTCCCGGGAACTTACCACCAGTACTATTGAATAATGTCCCGTTAGAAGTGGTCGATCACTTTAAGTACCTGGGACACGTAATAACTCCTGACCTCAGAGACAATGCGGACATCGAGCGGGAACGGAGATCGTTGTCTGTTAGAGCGAACATGATAGCCCGCAGATTTGCGCGATGCTCACAGGCGGTCAAAATAACATTATTTCGAGCTTATTGTACATCACTCAATGGGGCCAGCCTGTGGGCTGATTATAATAAACGGAGCTACAACGATCTTCGTATCCTGTACAATAACGCCTTCAGGGTGATTTTGGGGCTGCCCCGCTTTTGCAGTGCCTCGGGTATGTTTGCGGAGGCGCGCACTGCCGCGACCATGCGTAAGCGGTGCGCGTCAAAGGTGCGCAGAGTGCGGGCCAGCTCCAATGTCATCCTGAAGGCGGTAGGGGATAGACTGGACTGTCCCTTCCTCCGGCACTGCTGCGACAGACATGTCCCAGTAGTGGCTGGGGTAAGGGGCTTCTAAATGAATAATATTTTAATGTAATGGTTGTAGTATAGTTATAATAATATATTTCCAATGAATTGTAATTTATATTTTTAAATTCGAATAGTATTTTCATTTTGACATGTTGTTGTTATTTTATTGCAATTATATTGATGTAATTTATTTAATGAATGTTATAATGTACGGATCAACGTAATCTGAAATAAATAATTTTGTTTTTTTTTAAATATGTTATGGAAAAAATCTTTTATTTTTAAGACGATTTTATTAGTTTATTTTAGAAAATAAAATTGCAAAATACTGAGATCCGCCATGTTTTTTATTACACCATTCAGATTCGAGTTACGTCACACCTCAGTAAATACTGTCACTGTCAGTCACTGTCACTGAATTATAATACGAATTTCGACTACCTATAACACTAACGTTTGAAACATGTTTACTGAGCAGACGCCATAACACCCTGACCGCGTTTTGGCGCCAATTTATGAACATTTAATTTAAATTGCATTTTTTTAGATATGACCTTTGTTGATTGCCAAAATAATATATTTTTTTGGAAATAGAAGATACGTAAGAATATTTTATAACACTTTTTCAAAATCTGTCATCTTGCCTATTGTCGGTTTGGTGAAATAGGGCCCAGGATTTATCTCATAAACCGGGATAGCTAGACAATTGTTTCACCCGAACCGCTCAACTTTGGCCATGATTTTTCCATCGTTTAAACCGAGCCATCTTAAAACAAATGATATCCAAAAACAAAAAAAAATACAAGGTAAATTTTATTAAAAGGTATCAGAATTTAGATTTTGCATAACCAAAATCTTTTTCCTGTTAATATGTCTCCAATTATTTAGGTAGTTATGAAGACTACCTACTTCACGCCCATGTATAAGCTAATCAACTTAGTTGCTTATTACATTACCACGAAGGTTACACAGTTATGTAAGCAAGTGTTCAAATCCATCCTAAAATAACCCGCCAATAGATGGCGTCAGTAGTACATTGACTTTCTTTGACAATAAATAATTGATTAGATCATCAGACAGATTAGTCCAGACTACATGGTTGTGTTATTCATAAACAAACACCCTTAGTAGTAGTTCGAGGTCAACATTAGACCAATTTTGGTATTTATTCACAAGTATACCTAATTTCTTCTACTATAATTGTAGTTTGGGTAATATTAGGTATATATACCTTAACTGTTTGCTTCCTCAGCTGGCCGGTTTTTAACATATTAATCTAAAGTCAGTTTTTCATTGCTTGTCCAACATTGTAAATAATCTTGATATACCTTTTTAATTATTAATTTAAAAATAAGATAGACACAAAAATTACATCCTAATATGGTCTATTGGTAAATACATTTTTTTACCAAATAGTTTTAAAAGTCACAAAAAGATTGTTTACAATGTTTGACACGCAAAGAAAAACGGAAATTAGTTCATATGCGTTCACTGTATTAATCACCCAAATTACCGAATAAAACGCCGATGACCACCAGATACCAGAAATATTTTAGGATATGTATTGTAAATGTACTCTTTAAAACGCTAACATTATCTAAATATTTAAAGAAAAGGTCAAAAATACAACAGAAATTACCCTATAACTAAGCACAAATATGACTAAAAATTATAAACTAAATACAAACTAACAACATATATATATATAAAAAAACCTAAATCCTAATCTATTTACAAAAAGGCAGTTTCCCCACTTAGCAACCTAAGTAACCCAATTGATTCAAAGGTCCCCATTATGCCAGCCGCATTGCCACGCTGAATAGCAACAGAGACCTGTTGAACCAACCAGGATCCAGAGCTGGGATCATTATCTAAATTGTCAAGGTCACAGTCAGCCATATTTTATCGTCGATGGATAAAACAACTGTTACTATTAATTCATACCTACCGTACTGCTCTTGGCCGCTCTGTCCTGAGTCTGACTAACCACTCAGAGTTTTACAAAGGAAAAAAACGGAGTAACTGGTAACCCTATGACCTCACACACACAAGTTTGAATCCTGCTTCACTCTTTAGTATGGCGACGAACAATCCTTCTTTTCTTTTCATCCATGGTTCCAGGCCAGCACCCTCACAAGCACTCAGAAACTTCCGTCAAACCTGTGTATCTTCCCGCGAAGGTAGCAAAAACGTACCTACGCGCGGCGACCCCTTGGTAAGGGACTTAAGAAGTTGGGTGTCGCTAGCCGGCAGCGACACGCTCCCGCGTTTTATTCACCGGCGGTGCGCAAAACTGGGTCGCTGGTTGGACGAGCGTGAATAAAGCCCTAGAAAGATGCGCTAGATGGCGTAAGTAGCTTCTTGTGGCAGTCAACCCTATCGCGTTGCGTGATAGTACATCACTGAATAGGTTTAGTGTATTATGAATTATATTCCAGAGTTATAAAAATGAAATTATCTTGCAATGTATTTCTGTAGGTGTCCCCCCGACAGTGTTTACAGAATTTTCAGATCCGTTCGGAAGAAGGTTTTGACATCGGGAACGATCCGACACGGAAACTTTCCAAATGAGAATGGGTTTTTGGCAATTTTATGAATAAAACTTTAAACATAATAAAAATATATTTCCATTTTTTCGTCTTTGTATGGAGGGACAGAATAAGATAGAAGGCTTCGAAAATTGAGCACCCGCAAACATATAAAACGAAATTAAACATGTAATGAGGACAAAGTTAAACCAAACTTTAAGAAGATTTTCTATAGAACCAAATTCCTGTCGTATTGTGAGATACAAAATGATCCTAACAATATCCTGAAGTTGTAAGTAGGTAAGTAATAAAAATTTTCAATGCGCTCCTTCCTTACTGAGCCAGGCCTGTGTATCTTCCCGCGTAGGTAGCAAAAACGTACCTACGCGCGGCGACCCCTAGGTAAGGGCCTAAACAAGTTGGGTGTCGCTAGCCGGTAGCGACACGCTCCCGCGTTTTATTCACCGGCGGTGTGCGACACTAGGTTGCTGGTTGGACGAGCGTGAATAAAGTCCTAGAAAGATGCGCTAGATGGCATAAGTAGCTTCTTGTGGCAGTCAACCCTATCGCGTTGCGTGATAGTACGTCACTGAATAGGTTTAGTGTATTATGAATCATATTCCAGAGTTATAAGAATGAAATTATCTTGCAATGTATTTTTGTAGGTTAGGTTAGGTTAGGTTAGGTTAGGTCTACACGGCGTCGTCAGGTTTTAGTGGGTATACCCGAGTCCGGGGGAGTCCCACACACGCCTCTTCGTTCTCCGACGGAGAGGTACGGTGCGTAAGGCATTTCCTGACGTAATTTCATTGCAAAGTCATACTTCTGCACGGAGTACTAGTACTTATTCTGTGACTGAGCTTCACATACATGCATTGGTTAAGCATATGTCACCTTAAGTTAATTTAAAGTTTCGGTAATAATTTGGTTACTCAGAATTACTTTTGAAAATAATTTACCTCCCACTACTTGCGTCAGTGTCCAACAAATTAATAATAATAATAAATTGTTTCAACAAACACACCAATTACCTAGCCCCAAACTAAGCGGGAGCTTGTGCTATGGTGACTAGGATAACGGATAGAAATACTTAAATACATATAAACATCCATGACTTAGGTACAAATGCTCGTGCTCATCACACAAATATTTGCCCCTTGCGGGATTCGAACCCGCAACCGCCTGGTTTAGAAGTCCGGTGCGCGAACGACTACACCAAGACGGTCGTCACGACAACCCTAAAAACTTCAAAGTGAACAGGTTCCTTCTATCTGGGTAAGCTCGCTCCACCGTCGACTCTGTCTACGCCACGTCTGGAACAGTCTAGCTAGAGTCAAGAGCAAACCCATTTAAAAAAAAACCAAAGGGTAAAAACGGAACCCTATTACTATGATTTCGCTGTCTGTATGTCTGTCGGTCTGTCTATCTGTTTGGCTGTCACCAGGATGCATCTCATGAACCCTGATAGCTAGACAGTTGATATTTTCACAGATGATGTATTTCGGTTGCCGCTATAACAAAAAATACTAAAAACAGAATAAAATAAATATTTGGGTGGGGCTTCGCTTTTTGCTGGATATTAATAAGGGCATTAGGCAGACGCTTAAAATATTTAAAATAAAATTATTAATTGAAATTAAAAAAAAAATGAAGGGTGGGCTCTCATACAAAAAGTGATTTTTAACGTTTTAAGTAAAAAAATATCATAATATAGTGTCTTATGTTTTATAGGTACGGGACCCATTGCGCGCAAGTCCGACTCGCACTTGACCGGTTATTTTAAAGGGCTTGAATGAATACTATGACCATAACACGAATACTGAACCAGACAGTTTCCGATCTCGAATTATCAGGCCTTTGTCGGTCATTTACAATTTTAAAACGCTTATCAACGGGCCCTATATAGGGTGTTAGTGTGAACTGTCTTATCCTATAAGTGGGTGAATAGTGAATATATCAACACTCATGATCGAAATCTAAAAAAATCATTTTCTTCATAGAAATAATATTGCTTACACTCGATTGCCATCCATTTGGAAGCCAAATGTAATTATAATGGAATTGGTAAATAATTCAAAAAAAATACATCATAACCTTACACAATTATTTAAAAATATGTAGAATGATCCACTGGCTGCCTACTGATGGACGTCGTCCGAAAGGCAGGCCCAGAAAACGATGGCGAGATGATCTAGATCACTTTTGCAAAGACTGGGCAGCCCAGACCGGTAACCGCGACCACTGGAGAAGTTTGGGGGGGCCTTTGCCCAGCTGTGGGACAGTAATGGCTAATTAAAATAAAAAAATGTGGAATGATAAAAAAAATGGTAAAAAAATAATAAAAAAAAACCTTCCGTAAAATAGGGATGTTCTTTTTCTCTCGTCTATTCCATTGTAAGAGGTGTTGTTAGATCTAAGGTCTTCCAAGTGAACATTTTATTCATATTCATTTATTCTCTTCACAGCAGACAATACCTACATACAGGCAAAATTTAAATACAGGCAGGCATAAGTTGTCGATTTGTACTATTTTCAGTTTTAAAGCACATTTTTTTGTTAAAATCAAGTGTCCCCACAACCCTCTGGCTAAATGGTTGTTTATGGATATGTGCAAAAAATCACGGCCTTGCACATCCATACTATACTAATATTATAAATGCGAAAGTGTGTCTGTCTGTCTGTCTGTCTGTTACCTCTTGACGCTTAAACCACTGATCCGATTGAGATGAAATTTGGTATGGAAACAGTTCGAGACCCTGGAAAGGACATAGGCTATTTTGTCGCGATATAAAAAAAATAAGGGGGTGAAATAGGGGATGGAAGTTTATATGGAAAATCCAACTCTTGCGGGCAAAGTCGCGGGAAATCACTAATATCCTATAATTATAATCTTATAAGTTTAAATAAGAAACCAAAAATGCGCACACTAGCATGCAAGTTGGTATTTAGCAATTTGTTTAGAAATTAAATCTCTAAAAGAGTGAAAATGGGGAGTGACAGTTAGTGTGGGATTGGGAAATGCAATATTTGCGCAAACGAAGTCGCAGGTAACAGCTAGTTATTACTACACTGAAAAAAATTATTGGTTAACAGTAACCAAAACTTGGCTACTAGTAGGCCGTAACCGTAATCTAGGGAAAACTCAGAAACAGCAGTGCGATTCTCTAAAACTAATGTCAAAATCCCGCAGCGGTTCCCGCGGCGGGCTTATGATTTGGTATTCTGTAAAATTTACTGTCAACTTTGACGCTAATGTATGAGATGACATAAGCATTCGTATGAGATGACATTAGCATTCGAGTCCGCCACTTTACGGGCAAGGTAAACGTACCGTACATCGGTATGATAAGGAGCTTGCATACTACTTTAATCTTATACCATTAAACGATCAATTCTTGTATATGTATCTTGTATACTTACCTAATATCTTAAAAGAAAGTCGTGTTAGTTACATTACTTATAAGAACTCAAGGATGGCTGGACCAATTAGTATAAATTGCTGGACCAAAATTTGTGTTTTTATGATTTGTCTTCGTCTTCGGAATGGGATAATAGGTTCAAATATGATATTTATCAATAAAACAAATATTAATAGAAAGTGAATAAAAACCCAAAAGTGCCCCCGAGACGATCAATCGCGATTATCATTTTTTACGTTATTGATGGACCAAATGATGTTTCAATAGAATGTGCTTCATCTATCGAGCTTCAATTGACGCGTCATTTGCTGGCCGCCATTCCATCATTAACCTTCAATTACGTAGTTGCAAATGACTAGCTAAATTATTCTTCGGTCCCCCCGAAACCTTAAGGTTTTTGTTCGCTTTCCATAAATATTTGTTTTATTGATAAATGTTATATTTTAATACTTATTAGGTATTCTATTCTGGACTATCTATTCTATTATTTCTATTCTAAAAATTCGTCCAGCCGTTCTTGAGTTGTAAGTGGTGTAACTCACACGACTTTATTTTATATACATATACTAAATATATTATTGCACTTGAAAAAATTGACATATACTATATAAGAAGATACTACAGATAGATATATTTGTGATCTCGAAAACGGCTCTAATTATTTCGCTGTAATTTGGTATGTGGTTTTCGGTTTGGTTATCGGAGGTGAAAAATCGATCAGTTTAGTCTTATGTTTGGGAAAACACGTGTTTTCTAGTTTTCATGCGTTTTTCGCTAGGTCGCTAATTTGCACGGGACCAAAGGGCGTGGCTGGTGACAGCCTTCGGTCGTGATGGTCGGTGACCCATTTGCGCGAAGATGTATGCTGCAAACTATAACGAAGTTCCGTACTTTTACCCTACTCGATAAATCAAATATGTCACAAACAAGAAGCTCACTTCGATCTTCACTTCGACGTTCACTTCACCTGTGATTATTTTGGTATTCTGTAACATTTGTCAGTTGCTGCGGATGTCAAATTTACGATGTCGACTAGAGAGCCCCCACAATTTTGAATATTAGTCGACTTTTATCGATTGTAAGTTTTTATCGTACAAATGTTGGCGTAGGACTTTTCGTAAGTATGTGTATTTTTACTAAAAACTAAAACTTGCACTGAAATTGCTTAGCTTAAGGAACATAAGGCAACTTTACGTACTCAACTAAAAAAAATAATTTGTAGCATAATTTGTTACCTCCTTTAATTCTTTCTTCGATTTTTTTAAATATGTCAAGCCTCAAACCTATGTTATTTGAAGTTGTCAATTTGTGATAAGTTTTTTTAATAGTACCTAGGTATAAAAATTAAGTAATTTGTAAAAGCTAAGTCCGATATTTAGTCAGAGTGTATCCATCGTCGACTCAAGTAGAAACTGGTTGCGCCCATGGAAAGAAACCCAGCTTTAGCGATAAGGGTTTCTTGAAATCTCAAACCGCTAGAAAACGAAGCCGACTACCATGGCAAACAGTGATAAGGCTAAGGTAAGTATCCATCTAATGATAGTGCATTTAAAGAGAGGTAGATAGGTCATTAGCATGCGGAAATTGAGTGCCTCAAATTATATAATTTGCACAGTTTTGTATTTAAATATGACATTTGACACGCACGTAAAAGAAAGTGTGCTCGAAGCATCAAATTCGAATCGCCGCGCAGTACGAGATGACAGGTCTACCTCCTTCTTAAACAAATACACCGTCAGTGTTAATATCGTATTTGTTACATGTCAGAATCAATTGAAATTCTCTGAAACAAACTATATAAAATGTGATACGAACGAAATGTGATAGTCTTGTTTGGTTACTTTGCAACATCAATCAATATCTAAGTATATTAAAATGTATTGTGCCAGCTTAATATATACCTATACCTTGGAACGGATTTTCAGTTTAATTTTTTCATCCCTTGCACTATAAACTTCCCTTAAACTCATTCCTTTCCTTGTCCATTCTTGTCGCTCATGCAGCCATTTTTATTCCTCTATCTTCTAAACGGCCCAGCATTTCAATCCGTACAGAAAGGCAGGACTTTTCTAAAGAGTTTTGCGATTTTACATCAAAAAGTTTAACGAGTTTACATTAAAACTGTATTCTTTATACAGCATTTCGTCAGTTGGCAGTTGTTACTGCTCCATCATCTAAACGGCGAAAGGAATGCTCTACGTTCACTGAAAGATCTTTCCCGTAGAGTGTAAGAACAATAGTCGGAGATGCAAAGATCCAACGCCTTCACCCAAAAGAGAATGAAAGCGGGCGGAAACTGTGACTCTAATCAGGAAATCGAGGAGGCTGTAATGAACATGAGCTTTAAAATGTATGGTTTATGACATTTATGTTCCTTCGGTGATTTAAAAATTTTTCTACCTAACTAACAGGGGAAGGAAGAAGGAGGGCCACCACTCGTTATTTGGTATCTTTTTAATATTAATAGTAAATTCAACAGAAAAACATAAAAAGGTGAAAATCGCAATTACAGATTTTTGTTTTAAGAGCTTATTACTTTTGTATAAAGTCAAAGAATATGAAACAAAAAGTACAACAATAAAGCGCATTTTATGCTTCTTTCCACGTTTCTTACCATTGTTTTGAAGGAGATTTTAAAAATATGCATATAATGCGATGTATTGTTGTACTTTATATATTTGTAATTTTTTGTGTCTTGACAAAAATAATGAGCTCCTGCAACCGAGACTTTTGCTTCTTTACGTTTATCTTATAAGATTACTATAAGACTGATAATGTTGTTAGATTATAAGAAAATGCTACCGAATTTGCCCTAGTGGCCAAGGCCGAGTTTGCCATCAGGTGGCTCCTGAACAACAGTTGAAGATCCTAAATTTTTTTAAACAATGACAGGTCTCGGCCCTCTTTGTATCCTCTCCCCGCTCCTGCTAGCCGCACGTTTGTTATTGCCCCCGAACTAGAAATAGTTCAAATAACTCAAGGAACATTAATATCATGAAGCTTATAGCTAAATACAAAATTTAAGGCCGTCTGAGCTAAAGTCCTAGAGAGATCTCGTATATTTTGGCTGATAACGAATCGTAGGTGACGGCAATATACGAATGTTTTGTGACGTAATAGTTAAATTAAAAAAACCTGGCTCAGACAGCCAGAAATTCAGCTTTTCGGGCACTTCGGATCTTAACTTTCGGGGGAGTTTCAGAGCCCTGTTTCTTATAAAAAGCATGGTGACGCATTATGTGACGGCATAGTATTTTCATCCATTTTGGTGTAACAGTTTTTGAGATGTCTTGAAAAACGTGTGGTCAGACAGCCTGATATCCGGTCGTCTAAGCCAAGTTGTTTTACTCAATATTTCACTAAATATCACATTTTGGACTAATCTTTGCTGGCTGTCTGAGCCAGCCACTTACGCTTACAACTTTTGTTTGCCGGTAAATTGCCATAACAAACCACAATTCGTATTAAACATTGCCGTCACTTAAGATTAGTTGAGACATCAGCTACGTAGAACACCTGGAAGTAGTAGAACTGGCTGACTCGAACACCCAGCATCCACTATCGGAGGCATCAATATTTTTAAAATAGCTCCTAAACGCGTGGGTAAAGATGGTTCGAATCTGCCATCACTAACGTGTCACTATAGTAAAATTCATAAAGATTAGTCCAAAATATGATATTTCGTGAAATATTGAAAAAACTACTTGTCTCAGACGACCAAATAGCAGGCTGTCTCACCTCACGTTTTTCATGTGAACTTGAAAACTGTTACACCAAAATGGATGACCATATTCCGTCACATAATGCGTCACTTTGCTTTTTATGATAAACGGGGCTCTGAAACTTCCTGTAAGTTGAGATCCAGAGTGCCCAAGAAGGTGAATTTCTGGCTGTCTTAGCCAGGTTTTTTTATTTTTATTTTCAAAGAAACTATTGCGTCTCAAACGATGACACCTCGGTATATTGCCATCACCTACGATTTGCTATTAGTCTAGATATGCGAGATCTCTCTAGGACTCTGGCTCAGACGGTCGGATGTACCTACACAATTTAAGCTACTGTATGGGACAGATGCGTAACTTCATCCACTAAAAAAAATAAAAGCTTTTGAAGATTATTTAAAGAGATTAAATATGTTTACTTTAATGAAGTTTTATTTATTACTCCAACCAAAGAGTTGTACAGAAAATTTAGGGTCAATAATGCACAAAATAGGTAGGTAGTTATGTCCCCGGGTTTGCCATTTCACTCTATCCTACCCATTAGTACAGCTACGCATTACAATGTTTAATTATTGTTTCGTTGCATTTTTAACAATAACAAAACTATTAAAATTATTCACTTGTTTTGCACAAGGTGTGGCCTAGGCGGCTAGACAGATCAAATGTCGATTACATATTGACTCAGCTCTTTTAAACTCATTGTAAACATGTTATTGTAGTCAACACTTTTTGCAAGCCGTGTTCATCTTGCAATTACATGTTATGATTATTCTGCTTTCTTAACCAAGTGTATACAGAGTGTCCTAGAACTAAACGTCAAGCTGAAACGGGGTGACAGGATTGATTGTAATCATCATGAGAAAAATAGGAAAAAAACTATCCCATGCTTGAAAATATGGGCATTTAAGAAAAACCTAGAATAGTCAAACTGTAACCATTTTCGGTTATTAACTGTGTAAAATGGGTTAGCGGAATCGGATTACCTGTGATTTTTATTATTTTCTCGTTTTTTTAGTATGACACGAACAATTTACTAATACTAACTAATAATTTTATTTAATTTCGCTGAAAACTAATCCGAAAATCGTTACGTTATTGAACCATCAGTTGCCATAATTTTACAGATCTCAAGTCCAAAATAACTATGTAGTCATCGCGAATAGCGGCAACAGAAATACATCATCGGTGAAAATTTCAACTACTTTTACGGTTTATGAGATACAGCCAGTAATAGGGTCTATCTATAGGTTTAGTAATAGGGCCCCGTTTTTACCCTTTGGGTAAGGAACTCTAAAAATGTAGTTTTTGAAGTTTTTGTTTGTGTGTTAGTATGTGTTTGAGTGTTATGTATGTATCTTGGGTCTTGAACGTTATAGACTCGAAATCAGAATAACTTAATATTCTGTGAATATTTCAAGCGTCTACCTCGTTGCCGTTATTAACATAGAGCAATACGCACCGAATAACACGTTGATTGTATGGGAGAAGCATAGATAAAATAGGTCAAAATTTCGTACACATGAAGTTGTAACAAATTGGGATTCTCTTGTTTTTAGGGTTCCATAGCCGAATAGCAAAACACGGAA
Source organism: Pyrausta nigrata (assembly GCA_949316185.1). Classification (NCBI taxonomy): domain Eukaryota; kingdom Metazoa; phylum Arthropoda; class Insecta; order Lepidoptera; family Crambidae; genus Pyrausta; species Pyrausta nigrata. The sequence goes on from OX438965.1 coordinate 6,288,405, forward strand.
CCCTTATAGTTTCGTCAAGTCTATCTGTCTGTCTGTCCGTCCGTCCGTATGTCACAGCCATTTTATTCTGAAACTATTAGCATTACACAGTTGAAACTTGGTAGGTAAATGTATCCTGTTAACCACTTTACGATTCTTATACAAAAAAAAAGTTATTTAAGGGGTGGGGGGGGGCTCCCATATATGAAACGAAAAGCAAAAAACAATTTGTCAAACTTATGCGTGTGGGGGTGTCTATGGATAGGTCTTTTAAAATGACATCGAGGTTTCCAAAACCATTTTCTCTAAAAGTCTAATGTTTGAGAGATAGACGCTTCCAAAGTGATAAAATGGGCGTCTCCCCCCCCCCCCATCTAACTTTTGAACTAAGCAAGTGTAACAACCGCAAACATAACTTTGTTCTTTATACAAACACTATGAATAACAGTTATATTTGCTGTCAACAAAATATTGTGGTACTTTATTATATTTTTATCAGGCATAATTAAGAAACCAAAAATTCGCACACGGGAACGATTTGAACCCACGACCTTTGGCTTACCGGGCCAACGCTCTTGATTACCAACTGAGCTACTGTGCAGCAAATAAAACTCCTCAAGACATTGTAATAACATCATTTACTTAAAATTAGATACAATGAGTATTCAATATACACAGACAATAATTCTGAACACCTAAATAGTTGTCACATTCAGTATAATTGTAGTATTTAGGTACAACATTTCATAACTAGAAACCGATACGGTCGCAGTCCAGTAGTTGAATCAGTCATTTAGTAGAATAGATAGATATAGTTATATGTGCCTTCATTGATAGATAGAGCAATACCGATACTACCAGTTTTACATATTTGGTTTATATAATTATTACTAATGTTATTTCGATGGTGTAGTGGTCAGCACGCTGGTTACTATGCTCTAGGTCCGCCATTACTATAGTCCGTGCCATTTAACGGTGCATAAAAAGTCATTGACCCGTCACCCCTGCAGACCGTTACCCGTGTACCACTGCACGCCAGTATGCGAAGCGCGGCGACCCTAACTATAGACCGTACCGATACGAATCTGTCTAACAAATGAACCTCGGTACGGGTCGATCTTGAACCCAAAAATCAAAAGTCGTAATAAACGCTAGTTAGAAAGACAAATGATAGGTGTCACAAGGTTTTAGCTGTCAAGGTGAACGACCTTTTATGCACGTTTATCTGGCACGTACTATATGCACTGCTAAAACGATTTAGATAAAAGGACATGTCCACTTTTTGTATAGAGGTTGGTTTTTTATTCCAAGATATAACTAACCACCATAAAACTGTATTTATTTATAAGCTACAAAAATATGACACCATATAAATTATAATTTTAATTATTTTCAAACACGAGTAATTATTTTGTAGGGCTGGAAGCATTTTGTCTACAAACACTGGCTAGCTAAACGGTAAAAAAGTTACCTATCTGTCAGAACCTATGTGTTATCTGTGTAACATAACTTTCACGAAGTAGCAAGTAGCAATGAATGACAAGTCGTTTGTCGTTGTCGTTGCTAGCCAAAGAAAAACAAACTGTCACGACCACTGTCAATGTCAATTTTGTTGACAAATTACTTTTTTTATGCGTTGTTCTAGCCGATATGCAACAGATGAGGGTTTGATTCCCGCTTCCCGCATTTTTTGAAGTGGGATATAAGTATATGTATTTTAAATCGTCGTAAGTATATGTAGTTCAAATGTATTTCAAGATATTTAATAAATTACTGGCTCAACTACTTAATTGGCTGCTTGCTATTAATAAAATAGGTTTAAGATTATTTGATTCATAAAATGAAATATAAATTGAAATATATATAAAAAATAACATTTGGTGCTAAACTTTTCATCCTGAGATTGAAGATTTACTTACTTTACTAATAAAATCACGAGTAAAGATATGTTTTGTCATAATATTTAACTACTTATTTATAGTAAATAAATTACAAATAAATTAAATTATGACTATTAATATCACTCTCACATTAGCCTTAAAAATGTAAAGATTTGGACCCTTGGTACAAGTTTGGGGTAAAGTTAATTTATTGAAAATACGTCTTTATTTCTTGCAATAGGTAAGTTGCTTTTTTCAGCAAAAAAGGCACACAGACAATTCTTTACATACATTAACAATTTCGGTAACTACCCTACGTTTTGTAACAGACAGGGCCGGATATGAGGGCGCCGGGGATCCGAACAATAGAAATATATTCAGATTCAGATGTATTTTTTATTATTGTAAGCTACATTGGTGTACACAAAGTGACAAATAGGTACATGGTAGTAATATATTTTTTTACTTTTGACGGCTCAGCAAATTTTATGAGATTTTTTTACCGAACAGTAATATATATCCTTCATCATCAAATTTAAGAGCTAGGCTCTTGTCGGTGTAGTTTTTTCCATTCCTCTCTGCTTTCCGCCCTTCTCTTAACCTCCTGATACGACCCGACATTTATTTAATATATATCCTTACGCCTATATTATAATTTCATCTTTCCATAAGGGCTCATTCAAACGGGATCTGTCATTGACGATTCGTCACAATACAGGATACGTCATGACGGATAGACGTTCACATTGCATACGGAATCGTGTGTTTTTACGATTCGTCAAAATATCCTATTGAATTTGGTAAAAATCCGTGTATTTTGACGATTCGTGATTTTTAAAAGCACGATACTAGATTTAAGACGTATCGTCATTTTTCACGATTCGTGGTCCGTGTGAACATGGGCATTCAAAAAGCAATCCGCCGTCAAAAAAAAGAACGAATCGTGAAAAAAGACGAATAGCAAAAATCACGATTCGTCCTCGTGTGAACGAGCACTAAGCTTTACCCCGAGCTGACGAAATTGAAGTACAAAGTTATGTACTTTTTTGCCCAGACATCGTCCTCTCCCTTTGGCACCCCGGCCGTACTGCTTTTTTTTATTTTAACATTTCTCTCAGACCCCTCCCCGAAAATTGGCGCCCCACCCCTCTAAACGCCGGCCCTGAGTGCGTTCCATATTTAAAGAAGGATTGGGACATCAGTTATAGATGATGATGTTGTCTCTTTTTTATTTTAACTTTTTTGTCCTTTCCCTAAATTTGACGTCCCACACCCTCTTATCGCCGGCCCTAAGTGCGGTCCACACAGGAATTGGGTCATCAGTTGGTGATGTTAGTGTGTGATGGGTGGTGATGAGGGCCTCTGAGAGACTGCCACGTGGGCATCCAGTCCGTCTGAAGCTCGGGAAGTCCGCCGCATCCATGGCACTCCTGTGCGATCTGAAACAATTTTATTTATAAATAAATATTATATAGGGTTACCCCGGAACCAGTGCAAAAAAAAAGATTTTTAGGGTTCCGTACCTAAAAAGGAAAAAAGGAACCCTTATAGGATCACTTTGTTGTCCGTCTGCTCGTCTGTCTGTCAAGACCTTTATTCTCAAGAACGCGTGGAGGTATCAAGTTGAAACTAAAATCATATGTTAGTTTCAACTTGATACTTATGGCTGCGTCACCTTAAAGCTGTGAGAAAATCAAGCTTCTAAGTAAGTATACGTTATTTATTTATTAAATGTAAGCATTTTATGTAATTTTAATTTTTGTATATATTTTTTTTAAATATTAATTAGCTTCTTGTTTAAAAAAATAATTTAATTCTTTTTAACTTTACCTTGCACCGTAACCCCCCCTTCTGTTATCACTAGTGTTCTCCTTTACCCAAAGGTTGTCTGGAAGAGATCGCTCCCAGCGATAAGACCGCCTAATTGTACCTACCAATATGGTTTTTCTTTTATAATATGTTTGTAAAGTGTTTTTCTGGTTGCAATAAAGAGTATCTATCTATCTATCTATACGCAACCTAAAGATAGATCATTTTAGTCGTATTTTCTAACATTTCGCAGGGTAGTCAAAACCTACAGGGGACGAGTACTTCCCATAGGCCTAGAATCATGAAATTAGGCAAAAAGGAAGGTCTTACAGTGCAAGTAAAGGAAAAAGTCTGAAAACCGCAAAATTATGGACATATCATAAAAAAATCCTTTGTTTGTACGAAACCCTCAGTGCGCGAGTCCGACTCGCACTTGGCCAGTTTTTTTTAGTGGGTGGGGGATGTTGCCAAATTGTTTGTCTTGAAGCTCTAGTACAGTCTTTCCCGTAGTGGGCGATAACGCCCCCTTGTGGGCGCTGCAGGACTAGCGGAGGGCGGTACGGGATCCAGAAAAAAATGGGCGGTGCTGATGTAATAGTGATTTTATAGAACGCCTACCCCGCAATTTCCCGATTTATGATAGCATTTCCATCGTCATATTTAAGTGAACGTGGCTTTAGTGCTGTGCTGTTACAATGCTGCTTATTAATGTAAGAAAATATAAAAAAATGGGAGCGCTACAAAATAATTAATTTTCAAAGTATGCGTTAGACGTAATACGTTTGGGAATCTCTGCTCTAGTAGGGTCCAAAAAATAAGGTATTTATTTTTATTTATTTATTTGAAACCATACATTAGAAGCTTAATCTACAAACATTCAAAGGCACCATTCCTTTCGGCACTGCTTTTTATATCTTGTAAATATATATATATTTTTACATTACTTTTAGTTAAGTTTTAGGTTATTGTATTAGTTTTAATATTTGTATATTATTTCATATTCATTTGTATTATTTTGTATCTTATGTATTAAATTAACATTATTTTTTTAACCTAAAATTAATAAATTTCTAAATGTAATAAATTTGTGTCAAATATATCTAATAACAGCAAATCGCATTCGAGCTTGGTTCAAAGACAGTGGAACAAAAAACATATTTGGTTTTACTGTTATGTTCTGGTCCCATATGGATGAATTATTATTATTATTTGCAGACTGTCGTGTCCCACTGCAGGGCAAAGGCCTTCTTACCCTTTTCCCACTCTTCACGATTAAGGGACCCACTTGGTGCATATTTTGGACCATATGTGTATTGATATTTATTATTGACGGTCCAAAGTGACATTTATTGTTCTTATAATTCCTTATTCCGTATTCCGTAGGTCTTACAGGCACCTGTAGGTATGTATACCTACTGTTCACGCGTGCGCGCACTTTTACTATGTGTATCGGAGGTTAGGTACGCATACTATCGCCCATGCATTCGAGTCAAGGTACATATGAATTTGTAATTGACACTGTTTTTATATTTTACTTTTTATAATAACTTTTTTCAATAAAAGAAAATAAACACAAAGACATGCATGAAATAAAAATAAATTAACTTAAAACCTACTTAATCAAAAATAAACCCGTGTCCTTGAGGCAAGGAGGCGAAAATTGGATATTTTTAGGTAGCATTCATGAACTCCACTCAAATAGTAGTTTTACTATATTTTTCTTTATTCTTATAACTGTCGTAAAGGTTAATAATGTAATTTCTGAAAGGATATTCTTAGCACTCACAGAACGGATTGTTACAGTATAATGTGTTAATTTAAGGGAAACCTATTATTGGCGATGCTATCATATACATACTTTTAGTTTATATGTCTCTGTTGGTTTTCTAAATAAATAAAAAAAATAATAAGGCGATTAACGCACTGCGTCGCATCACTTCGCATACAAAGAAATGGCAATGTGAAGACCGCCTTAATTGAATAAATGAATGTTGAGTGTTTATTAAATTGGGACATCATCACAAACACACACACGCCCATACGCTTACAAAAAAGAATAACATAATAGGTAATACAAACTACACAACAAAAAATTTAATAAAAAATCAAACAACAATAAAAAAGCGCCTATGCCAACCCTGCCTGCGTATCGCGGTGTGTCGGCGACTTCCAAATCAAAAGGACCTCACTCAGCATAAGCCAGTTCCCCGGGGGCCCCCCGGTTTTTAGTTTGGAGGCCATATTCATCTTCTACTTTAAAACCCAATGACCTCTATAATACAAGTACGCTGGCTACTCATCATCATTCGCTTGCCCTGTTCCCATTATATTTGGGGTCGGCGCAGTATGTTTTTCTCTTCCATACAATCCTATCACTCGTCATTGACTCATCCACTCCTTTCACAATCATATCATGCTTTATACAGTCCATCCATCTCTTTCTAGGTCGGCCTCTTCCCTTCCATCCACATGAATGTTATTCATACTCATCACTCTTTTTGTCACATGATTCTCCTCTCTTCTCATCACGTGTCCATACCAAGATAAACGGTTTCCCGTCATCTTTTCTGTCACAGGCGCCACTTGCAAACTTCCCCTTATATATTCATTTCTTACTTTGTCCATTCTTGTCACTCCACACATCCATCGCAACATTCTCATCTCCGCTACATGCAGTCGTTTTTCATCCATCTTCTTAACGGCCCAGCATTCCGATCCGTACAGTAAGGCAGGTCTTATGATGGTCTTGTAAATTACGCTGTACGCTGGCTACTATTATCGCCATTTTGGCGCTGACGGCTGCAGGGAGCGTGTGGTGACCGTCCACGGAACTAATGAGAGTTGACATAAACTTATGCAAATTAGTCTATTTTAGTTCCGACCTAAGGTTCCGACACTCGGTGAGGGCGCTTTGAGTCGGCACAAAAATTATCTGTCATTTCTTAGAAAATGTTAAGTCCAGAGTACTTGTATTATGGAGGTCAGTGTTAAAACCACACCCTCTCACTCACCAGCACCACTATCACTCTTCTGCGTGATCAGCTGCCGGTACTCCGTAGACAACCGCCTCCTGCCGTGTTCGTACTTGGCTTCTTTGGCCAGAAGCGCTTCTCTCTGCATCTGGGTGCGAAGTTCGCTCGGCACGTCCGGTATGAAGAGCTGCATCAGGCCGGTGAGACCGAAGACCACGTGCTGGTAAAGAGAGAGAGAAGAGTTAATAGGAAAATGAACCAGAGTAATTACTTGATGATTATGACTTTATTTAAAAGCTACATCAGTCCAGTGAGACCGAAGACCTCGTGCTGGGAGAGAGAGAGAGAGAGAGAAGAGTAATAGGAGAATGAACCAGAGTCCTTACTTGATGATTATGACTGTATTTAAGAGCTGTATCAGCCCGGTGAGACCGAAGACTACGTGCTGGGAGAGAGAGAGAGAGAGAGAGAGAGAGGGAAAAGGAGAATGAACTAGAGGCTTTACTTGATGATTATGACTGTATTTAAGAGCTGCATCAGCCCGGTGAGACGGAAGAAGACTATGTGCTGGGAGAGAGAGAGAGAGAAGAGTTGAGTGAAGAGTTAATTGGAGAGGGAACTAGAGGCCTTATTTGATTAAAATGACTTTAGGTATTTAAGAGCTACATCAGTCCGGTGAGACCGAAGAATACGTGCTGGGAGAGAGAGAGAGAGGTTAATAGGAAAATAAACTAGAGGCCTATTTGATGATTATGACCGTATTTGGCCACTGACTTCATATCGTGTCGATGGTAAAGTGACTTCAATTTTAACCGACTATCCATACTAATATTATAAATGCGAAAGTGTGTCTGTCTGTCTGTCTGTTACCTCTTGACGCTTACGACACTGAACCGATTGAGATGAAATTTAGTATGGAGACAGTTTGAGACCCTGGAAAGGACATAGGCTACATTTTGTCGCGATATAAAAATATTAAGGGGGTGAAATTGGGGATGAGAGTTTATATGGAAAATCTAACTTTTGCGGGCGAAGTCGCGGGGAACCACTAGTAATTTAATAAATTCAATAACCGACTTAAACCAAAAGCCACTGACTGAACCAATATTACGTTCAACCAAGCTTAACCTACAGTTCTGAGTGAAAAAGCTAAGGAAATTAATAAAGTAATGATTCTGCTATATATACAGGCCAACTTTATTTATCATAGCAGTTCCCCGCGATTTGGCCCGCGCAAAAAGTCGGATTCTTCATTGAATTGTCATTCTCCATTACACCCTCCTAATGATTTTATATCGCAACAAAAAGTAGCCTATGTCCTTCCCAGGGTCTCAAACTATCTCTGTACGAAATTTAATTTGAATCGATCCAGTGCGGAGCCATTTCAATAAAAATAAACAAACAATCAAATCTTTCCTTTTTATATTATTAAAAATGTAGATTAGTTACTCGGATCCTCTAACCTCATAACCGATCCTGAGGGTTCTTTCTCAAGTGGAAAGCTGTGTGACTGTCACTTAGTTTTAGTCACAGTAAGATGCAGTTAGTTTCAGAGAAAACTAAGTGACTTAGGGTGTTTCATTTTAAATTGTATGATTTCGATTGAAACCGCACTATCTAGCAGCCATTAATGTTGAAAAACTAATATCTAGTTTGGCAGATGTGAAAAACATCAATTGTAATTTTATAGTACAGGCAGATCGACTCCCGGTACCACTTTGCTTCGTTTGGAGTCGAAACACTGGGTCCGTGGGGTCCCAACGCTATCTCTTTTGTCAAAGAGATTTCCAAGAGGCTGGTTGACATCAGTGGTGATCTAAGAGCTGGCAGCTACCTTGCTAAGGGTATAAACAATGCTGCCAGCATCCTGGGAACCTTACCACAAGGACACTTTTATATTTTTTTGTTGTTATTAAATAATTTATCTTAATTTTTATTGTTAAGTTACTAGTGTATTCTTCATATAAAGACTTAATTTATAGTAATTTGGAACTAAACTAAAAAACATCTAGGTAAAAATTTTACCTCAAAAACCACAACGAAAGCCAGTCTAGCAGCGAAGACATGCCAATAGTGCGGGGACAGGCCGTACGGATCGTAGTGGTTGGGCGGGTTCCGGTAGCCCCTGTAGGCGCAGGTGGGGGGGTCCACCTCGTTCTCGTCCGCCCCCCACTCTTCTCTGTAGTCCGATGTGTTGAATACTGCGAAAGGAATTGTGCTGTAGGGTTGGTTTGATGAGCGTTTGTGGCGCAGTGGCTACCGAGTTGCCTCTCATGAGGAGCCGGGATTGATCCCACGTGCCTTTTTCTGAGTTATGTACATTAGTTGTTTCACTAACCGATGCTCTTACGGTGAGGGAAAATATCGTGAGGAAACCTGCACATTCAGGCGACTGAATGTAAACATGATCCAAAACTGGTCAGGTTCCCCTGTCAGATGGCAGTCGCTCCGCTGTAATTACCTGATATGCCACATCCTGGATCATGGTCAGCGGACCCTGGGCCCTCACGTGCGAGTGCACAACCGGGATAACGCTAGTTGGTCTGATAAGGGGGAAAGGTGGTCTCATCATTCGGGTGATGTTTGAGTTACGGTTTTTTGATAGAACGGGATGGACCGTATGGTAGCTGCGCCACGTCTGGCTTAGTCTAGCTAGAGACAAGAGCAAACAAATTTCAAATATTAATTTAAAAAAAGTTTCAAAATCGCGCCCATTTTTAAAAACCAATGGTCAATGATCTGCTTCCTAGTGGACGACCCAGGGCAATGGATGGCGGATCCTGTCAGGGGTGGTAGGTTCCGTGTGAGCTCGCTCCACCTTCAACTCTGTCTTCGCCATGTCTGGCTTAGCCTCAAATCATGTACCGGTTCGATCCCACGTGCCGCCATGCCAATGACTTTTTCTGAGTTATGTACATTAGTTGTTTCACTAACCGATGCTCTTTCGGTAAGAGAAAGCATCGTGCGGAAACCTGCACATTCGGGCGACTAAATGTGTAACCATGATCCAAAACTGGTACCCCTGTTAACACGGTCACGGAGGTCAGACGGCAGTCGCTCCACTGTAATTACGTGATATGCCACATCCTGGATTATGGTCAGCGAGCCCTAGGCCCTCGCGTGCGGTGCACAACCGGGATAACGCTATGATGATTATATGAAGGATCTTGCATTTTTTAAAATAATTTATTAGGTTAGAGCAAAAATAGATAGTAATGTTTTGTAAAGCAGTGGACGTCCTACGGCTGATGATAATGATAATAATAAATAGATATCACTTACATGATAACGAATGATCTATGTAGCCGGCCAGCGTGTTGTCGGGAGAGTACACATATTTGTACACCATCCGAGGTATGAAGTCACTGGTGTATGCAATCACGAAGGCCTGATGAAGAACCATAAAACAGAAATAATCACAAAGTAATTCAATGTTTAAACTTAAAAAACACTTATTGCCGTACTCAGAGAAGTCAATTAAAATTAATTCATCATAAGTCTCATGCGGTCTTTATCTGTTTCATTGACAAAGAAAGCGACAGAAAGAGACTTGATTATAGATTGCATTTAATTGACGACTCTGAGTGCGGCAGTGTAAAAGTTAAAAAATCTTAAAGTTATAAAAAATAATTCAAATAATAAATAGCGACTCTTATCCCTTTTTCTAATAATGACACCGCTTTAACACTTGTATGAATATGAAGGCTAGTTTGAATTTAATGATAAAAGCAGATAAAAGGCACAATAGAAAGATTTGTTTTCAGAACAGTAGTGTGACTCAGCCGTATTTTTGAAATTATAGCCTGACCAGGAATATATGGGGCCTCGCCATATTGCGGAAAACAACTGGAACTAATTTCTTTAACTGGCAACAGAAACCTCAAATCGTCACTGACATGTCATCAATTGTCATATTGATTAGTGTCAAAGCGGACGCGTAATCTAATTTTCGACTAAGTGCAATTTTTATGTGATAAAAATACCAACAACTATTCGTTTTCATAAAAGAAAAGTGGTTTAACATGTGTTGTAGTATTTTTCGACTTATGTGATCACCACGGTTTCTTCAAATTAATTACTGATATAGTTGTCATCATGAATTTCTGGTACGTCATATAGTGCGTATAGTGAAAATTGGCTACTGGTGGCTACGGATAAACTTTTAATAACGATTTTGAAAAAATAATTACTGTTTGAGAGTTTAGGCAGTGGATTACACGTGGAGGGCGACAATGATAGGTGGAAAATTGGTCAGGTCGGGTAGGTCGGGCGCTTATAGCTAGGTACTTGCCACATCAGTTTTCCGGAGTTTTTGGTGTCACTTCACAACAGGCCACAATCACTCGAAATGTCTGTAAGGAGCTTCACAGGATACACACGCGGCGAAAGCGCTCTGGTCGGTCTAGTACATGTGTCATAGGTAACGTCTCGGTGACAACTGGGGGCTCCGGGGTTCTCACGGTACGTTTTAAACAAATAAAAACTAGGCAAGTACTCGTGCGAGTGCGCGCGGCGCAGTATCAATAGGGTACACAAACAAATCAAAATATTGTAGTAAACAATTACAATAAATACTTGGTTTGAGCTTTATTTTCTTTATTTCAACCCTACTTGGATATAACAACTAAAAAAGTTCGTAGAGTTTTTTAGGATTTTCTATAAATTATATAAAATTATGATAACATTATAAATAATATCATTTAGAAAAACAATGGATTAATGTTTCTGTTACCCATTAGTGGTTTTGCTATAATCATTGTGTTTAAGTCCAAAATTTAAGACCAATACCTATACTCAATTTGCGAGTGTTCTGTCATGTTATTTTATCGTAGAATCTGTTATAATTAGGCAGCGGGCCTAAAAATTAACATGGATGTAAACATATAAAAAATATATTTTTTTATGTTCAGTTGCCAATCTGCGCTGGTATGATTATACCAAGTGTTGTCATAAAAAGTGAATTCGAAGCGCCCTTAATTCAGGTCCCATATATTTCTGGTCAGGCTATAGAACCTACGGATGGGCGGAGCGCTAGGGTTGGTACACAAAAAGTAAAAAATGTCTTAGATTTTTATTTTTCATATGTGTATTGTTTTAGGTTTAGGAATGAGTCATATTTTTATTAAAGATACATCTATATACCGTGTAAAAGGTGACATGTCATAATTTCACTAACCCATGCTCTTACGGTAAGGAAAAACATCGTGAGGGAACCTGCACATTCACAGTGTTACCATGATCCAAACTGGTCAGGTTCCCCCGTTGACAGGGTCGCGGAAGACACTGTAATTACCTGACTGCCTCGTTAGTCTTGTGGTCAGCACGCTGGGTACTATCTAAGAGGTCCTGTTTTCGTATTCCGGGTCGGGCCGAAAGTGTTGGGTTTTTCTGTCTTGAAATAACATCGTGTTAACACCCCCGTGCCTCGGAAAGCACGTTAAGCCGTTGGTCCTGCGCCAGATCTCTCTACGGTCATGTCGGACTGCCGTCTCAATGAATTATGAGAGTGAAGGAACAGGGAGTGCACCTGTGTATTGCGCACACCCTTGTGCACTATAATATCTCCCGCGCAGTCGGCTAATCTCTGTTGAGATTGGCAACTGTAGTCGAAATTTGGCTAGGAGGACATTAATTACCTGATCTACCATACCCTGCATCATGGTCCAAAGTGGACCCTGGGCTCTCGCGCGAGTGCACGACCGGGTTAACGCTAGGATGATTATGAGGTGACATGACATAGTCGAGACAAACATTTCAAATTAGCCCTTTCAAATTTACTCAAGTGTTATAGCAATGTAACATACAATATAAGTAAGGGAAGCCCCTTACTTATATTGTATGTTACATTGCTGTAAGTGACACTAAGCAGTGTCTAGGGTTATTTTAGTTTCTAAGAAAGATACTTAAAATATGTTGAATATGAATTACTTACGTTTGACACCACAGCAGCGTATGTTATCCCTCTTAGAATTCCGTACCTGAAAATATCAAAATTAATTATGAATATATCATAGATAGAGGTGCTTGTGGCGCAGTGGCGGCAGCGCTTTGGTAGTGATACCAAAAGTTAAGCAACCCACGGCGCGGTCGTGATTGGATGGGTGACCATTCCGACCATTTAAGTGACGTCCATGACAAGCATCTCCGTGCTTCGGAAGGCACGTTAAGCATTTGGTCCCGGCTAATATCTGTGGTATTAGTCGTTAAGCCTAGTCAGAGGCCCTAGGGCGGCTTGATAACTTCTGACAGTAAGGTTTGTCACTTGCCTTACATACACCCCTCCACCAATCCGCACTGAGCCCGCGTGGTGAAGTATGGCTCGTTCCTCCTCATAGTTGAGGTGAGGCCTTTTCCCAGCAGTGGGATCTAATAGGCTAACTTATTTATATCATAGATTCCATAGTCTGTGTTTCTAGATAGATTTTTAAACAACGATAAGGGGAAACCTCTAAAACAACCAATAAATCAATGATCAAATGACTGTGACGCATGAAATGAGAGTTAAAGAAGATAGTTTTACACAAGTTTAGTCGCGGTTCTGTACTTAGTCGATCTAAATAATAATGTTCACCTACACAAATTATGACTACGGCGGACAATTTCAACCGACAATAACCAACTGCGCGGAAAATACTATTGTGCACTAAGTGTATATGTGCGCAAAATACAGGTGTACTCTCTGTTCCTTTAATCTCATTGCACAAAATACCGATTCTGTACCTGAAAAGAGATCAGGCGCCAGACCAACGCGACAGAGCCACGCGGTGTTAACACCACCGGCATCCAAACTCCGGGGCTCTTACTGAATTATTTTGAGATAGAAAAACCCATAAACTTTTGGTCTGATCCGGGTTGCGAACCCATGACCTTGTGGATAGAAGCCAGTGTGCCGACTACCAGAACAACGAGGCAGTCTTATTTATATTGTATTGTACTGTACTGAACTATATTGTGTTTCATGGTATTATCTATAAGAATACCTAGATTCAATATCACTCACCAAGCACCAATATCCTCCACTCTCTCAGCAAGTGGCCTCCTCGCTTGCGTGACCATCTTGTAGGCGTCCAGTCTTATTTCGGCGATGTTGTTCAGCAGTGCAAAGAGTGGGGCCAGGGGAAACGCCGCCACGAAGAGTGTTACGAAGCCGTATTGAAGAACTGGTGAAAAAGAAGAAAATGAAAACAGCAAGGTTCAAAAGTAGTTTGATTTCTTCCCTCAAGATTGCAAGTATTGCACAGAAGCCTTACTCCGGTTGACGAAGTACGTAGTTTCGACTGTAGTTGTCCCTGTCACTCACGCCAGAATGACAACGCAAATAAACGAGACGGCTGGACTCAAAAATACGGACATCGTGAACCGGAGTACGGCCTCTGGCTCAGAGCAGAGCATATGACTTTAGATTTATTCAAAGTCTAATGCCTAGTTTTCTGGGCATGAGACATTCTTGGAATCTTTGCTTCCAGGACAGCCCATGACATAGTGGTCGTAGAAAGAGGTGGTGGTATAAACACAAGACAAACTTTCGAGGTGATGAAAGAGCTACCTTCTAGCGGTCCATCCCGGCAACGACATCATAAACTCCAGTTTGTGATGGCGGTTGAACGATCCTATCGGCGGTGGTAGGCACCAGTAGTGCCGCCAGGTAGGTACCACCCTTCCACCGGAGCCCGGCACCCAGCAGCTTGCTGTGTCCCGTCGGTGAGTGGGAGTGCCAGAACCTTCTAGAGTGAGCTCGCTCCACTGTCAACTCTGTTTTTGCCACGACTGGCTTAGTTTCGAGCCCATTACAAATAAATAAATAAAAACTTTGAATCACTGCACGCCATCTTAGTTGGGCTCGTCGAAAACTGGTCATATCAACTGATCTGAACTGAACTTGTCGAACTATAAATACTCAGTCTTCATGTCAAGATTTTTATTAAAAGATGAAAGAAGTCGTAAAACAAGTTTCTGGGTGAGCTCGCTCCACCGTCGACTCTGTCTGCGCCACGTGTCTGGTTTAGTCTAGAGTCAAGAGCAAACCCATTCCAAATAAAAATACACACTTACTCATCTCAAGATACTCGTCAAAGAGGGCCAATCTCCCAGGGTCTTGCAAATGATAGTCTTGTTCCCACGCCATGTGTGGCTTGCTCAGGTCCCTGGTGACAGCCCTATGAGACCTCTGGCGCCACCAGTTGTGGAACTTTCTGGAATATGCATGGGGATAGTGTGATAAGAATACATGTTTCCAGGAGAATAACGCTAGGAGGATGTTGATCGTTCGTCGTCATGTCTACAGACTTGCGAAGCGTTTTCTACATTTCTACATACTGCCATTCTTACTTCTGCAACGTATCGCTACCTTGGGGTAGAAAGGTCGTAATAGCCATACAAGGTTTATGGCTTTTACGACATTTCTACCCCAAGGTAGCGGTATTATAACTTGGCAGTTATTTGTGATTTAAAAAACTGCTTTGCAATTGAAGTTAGGAAACGGGTGATTCGGTTACTTTGCTCACTCGACTACAAGCAGACTGAAGCGCTAATCTCTGTAAAAGTTAATTTCATTCAATCAGTTTCTCGAACACACACACACCCACATACACATTTTTTTAATAAGAGATTTGTTAGTTATATATCGGTGTTGAAAATATAGTATTTTTGCGTACTATTTGTTTCTTCAGCAGTATATAGTACGCAGACCCGAAATATACAGGGTGTGGCGTAAATAGTGGTCCAAAGCAAAGGTGTGGATACACTGTACACTGAAGCACCACATACCAGTATTTAAAAAAAAAATATGTACAGGGTTTTCAAAAAAAAAATTTTTTTTTAATTTTTTTAGAAATCGTTACCTTGCCTTACAAATTTGGTTATAATTTCCAAAAATGACGGTTTTTTTTTATCCATTTTTTTATTATTATTGCTGATCACTTGTACTTAGTACTCCATTCGTTTTTTTTTTACAAACTGAATTTAATAAAAAAAATTAAGTTTCTTTCAAAATTCAATACTCACTGCTAGCAAATCGTTTGACTTTCAATGCTTTTGGTGCAAAAAAAATGTACCACACTGTCAGTGCCCATTGTTTAAAAAAAATGCCCATCTTTTGCAGATTCTAAAATGGTGCAACAATAAGTGTTACGACTTACAGGAAAAAAGTTATTGCTTTTCGAAACAAAAAGGAGCCCAATTCAGAAAAACAATTTATTTGAAGTTCAAGGGTTTACAAGGGTTGTAATTTTTTTCTGTGTGGTCCAAAGCAAAGGTGTGGATACACTGTACACTGAAGCACCACATACCAGTATTTAAAAAAAAATTATGTACAGGGTTTTCAAAAAAAAAAAATTTTTAATTTTTTTAGAAATCGTTACCTTGCCTTACAAATTTGGTTATAATTTCCAAAAATGACGGTTTTTTTTTATCCATTTTTTTAATTATTATTGCTGATCACTGGTACTTAGTACTCCATTCGTTTTTTTTTTACAAACTGAATTTAATAAAAAAAACCCTGAAAACCCTGAAAACCCTGTACATATTTTTTTTTTAAATACTGGTTTGTGGTGCTTCAGTGTACAGTGTATCCACACCTTTGCTTTGGACCACACAGAAAAAAATTACAACCCTTGTAAACCCTTGAACTTCAAATAAATTGTTTTTCTGAATTGGGCTCCTTTTTGTTTCGAAAAGCAATAACTTTTTTCCTGTAAGTCGTAACACTTATTGTTGCACCATTTTAGAATCTGCAAAAGATGGGCATTTTTTTTAAACAATGGGCACTGACAGTGTGGTACATTTTTTTTGCACCAAAAGCATTGAAAGTCAAACGATTTGCTAGCAGTGAGTATTGAATTTTGAAAGAAACTTAATTTTTTTTATTAAATTCAGTTTGTAAAAAAAAAAACGAATGGAGTACTAAGTACAAGTGATCAGCAATAATAATAAAAAAAATGGATAAAAAAAAACCGTCATTTTTGGAAATTATAACCAAATTTGTAAGGCAAGGTAACGATTTCTAAAAAAATTAAAAATTTTTTTTTTTTTGAAAACCCTGTACATAATTTTTTTTTAAATACTGGTATGTGGTGCTTCAGTGTACAGTGTATCCACACCTTTGCTTTGGACCACTATTTACGCCACACCCTGTATATAATACAATACTTTACAACGAATGAATGAAAAAGAGCAAAACCTGAAATTAGTTTGTTCGGAATCGATTCCACTAATAAAAAATTAGGGTCAAATAGCAAAAAAAAATGTTTTGCAAGTAAAGACAGGATTAAACCATCTCTTGGCTGGCACCGACTCCAAAAAATAACAGATAATAAATTGGAAGTAGGTTTCTTGTATAATTTCGTAGAATAGTTAGGAAATTTAAATATTATTTTGTACTATTTAGTTTAAATTTGTGGTGTAGGCAGTTTTGAAGTAGTTTTTTTAACAATAATTTTTAATTTTTTACTAGCACTGTAGGCAGTTTTGAAGTCGTTTTTTTTAAAGTATTTTATTTATGTAAAAATTATTATATCTTTGAGAAGACTTAAGTTTTCTATGTACAAATACAGAATAAAATATAAGTAGTTCAGAAATATAGACAAACACAAACACACACGCACGTACGGGTATCCCAGCTCCAGGACGTTGTTGAAGCACTGCTTGCCGATCATGATGATGGCGAGCTGGATGCACAGCTCGGAGAGGCAGCCAGCCGGGTCGCAGATGTCGCCTTTGAGCTTGAAGAACTCTGACTTGCGGGCCTGGTCGTCGCCAGGGTAGTCGTAGAAGCGGCCCTTGATTGTGAAAGATAGTTAATAATGTCCTCTAGCCGAATTTCGACTACGGCGGCCTATCTCAACAGAGATTAGCCAACTGCGCCGGACATATTATAGTGCACAAGTGTGTGCGCAATACACAGGTGCACTCTCTGCTCCTTCACTCATATAACTCGGTGCGACCGTAGAGAGATCTGGCGAAGGACCAACGGCTTAACGTGCTTTCCGAGGCACGGAGGTGTTAACTCCGGAGTTGGTCTGAGTTATTTCAAGACAGGAAAACCCAACACTAAACACTATCGACCCGACCCGGGATTCGAACCCGGGACCTCGTGGATAGTATCCAGCTTGCTAACCACTAGACTAACGAGGCAGTCAACAACGAAGATAGTTGAAAGTATAATAAACTAGTGGTTCCCCGCGACTTCGCCCGCAAGAGTTAGATTTTCCATATAAACTTTCATCCCCCCTTTCACCCTCTTAATATTTTTATATCGTGACAAAATGTAGCCTATATCCTTTCCAGGGTCTCGAACTGTCTCCATACCAAATTTCATCTCAACCGGTTCAGTGGTGTAAGCGTCAAGAGGTAACAGACAGACAGACACACTTTCCCATTTATAATAGTATGAATGGATTGGTCTCGGATAAGCAGAGTCTGTGAATTCTTACCTTGAAGAAAGCAATGTAGATCAAAGAAGAATAGAAGTTCATGAACTCAAAGAAGAATATCTTAAACGTGTATGAGTCTTCGTACTCCGTCTGAGTGCGAGGGTTCTCCATATTAGTCAGGAATACCGCCACTTTTGCGTATATCTGTGGGAAAAAACTGAATGGTACAGTAACTCAAAAAGTAAGCAAAATAATTAATTGGTAGGTAGAGACAGGTTTCCTTTACAAGTATACTTCTCCCTTGCTACCTTCCCATTACGTTTGTAATTTGTATATTATCAGCGGGGTTTTTAAAAAGCTGAAAAAAGTATCGGTTGATAGTAAGTCTTTTGATCTAAAGTCTGTAGTCTACGGGGCTTTAAGAAGTCGACCAAACTATCAGTTTATAGAAAGTCTTTTGATAGAAAGTATGTAGTCTACAGGTTTTAAGAAGCCGACAAAACTATCTGTAGACACAAAAGCTGTTAACATAAAGTCAGTAGCCTACGGGGCTTTAAGAAGTCGACCAAACTATCAATTGATAGAAAGACTTTAGATAGAAAGTCAACGGGGCTTTAAGAAGCCAACAAAACTATCAGTTATTAGAATATTTCGATGCGAAGTCTCTAGTCTACGGGGCTTTAAGAAGCCAACCAAACTATTAGTTGATAGAAAGTCTTTTAATAGAAAAGTCTGTAGGCCACGGGGTCTTTAAGAAGCTGACCAAACTATTACTTGACAGAAATTCTGTTGTCTACGGGGCTTTAAGAAGTTTACCAAACTATCAGTTGATTGAAAGTCTGTTGTCTACGGGGCTTTAAGCAGTCGACCAAACTATCAATTTACAGAAAGACTTCAGATAGAAAGTCAACGGGGCTTTAAGAAGCCGACAAAACTATCAGTAGATACAAAGACTTTTGATAGAAAGTCTGTAGCCTACGGGACTTTAAGAAGTCGACCAAACTATCAATTGATAAAAAGCCTTTTTTTCTATCACCTTTGAGGTGATAGAAAGTCTTTTGATAGAAAGTCTGTTGCCTGCAGATCCTTTAACCAAACTTTTAGGTGATAGAAAGTCTTTTGATATAAAGTCTGTAATCAGTTCATCACCAAACTATCAGTTGACAGAAAGTCTGTCTGCAGTATTTCTAGCTTACCTTAGTTAGTATCATGATGATGGTCAAGTTGATGAGGGCAGCAGTCATGGCGGTGAAGATCTTTGCGTGCTTCTTCAGGAAGAACCCACTGCCGCCGTAGATGACTGACACCATGGATATCCGGTAAATGATGGTGCCTAGCACGGCGCCCATTACTATGGTGATCTGAGGAGTGTAAGGAGAAAAAAATAAAAGATAGGTACGAGTATTCGACAGGTTCACATTTACAGAAAGTTTACCTACAATTACAAAACCGTTTCAAAATGTTGTGAATGATTCATCATGCTAATCTTAATAGTTAATTAAATAGAAATATATTAAAAAAAACTTTAATAAATTTTTTTTAAACAATTTGATATTAATAATGTCCTCCTAGTCGAATTTCGACTGCAGTAGCCTATATTAACAGAGATTAGCCAACTGCGCGGGACATATTATAGTGCACAAGTGTGTGCGCAATACACAGGTGCACTCTCTGTTCCTTCACTCTCATAGTTCAGTAAGACGGCAGTCCGACATGACCGTAGAGAGAAAAGGCGCAGGACCAACGGCCTAACGTGCTTTCCGAGGCACGGGGGGACCCAGCGTGCTGACCACTAGACCAATGAGGCAGTCATATATCTGTATATCTTCGTAATATAGGTACTTCAAACTCAGCTTAATTCGCTAAGAGACACAAAAGTGTACACTTAAAACAAAAAAACGTAATTATTTCAGTTCGACCTATTTGTGAAATGGAACGTTTCTTCATAACTACGTTGGACCCAGCCACCCCACCTTAAATTGAAAAACATCAACTTTATTGTCGTCTGTTAAAAGAAGACAAAAGAATTTTACAAACATTTTTGTTTACAAAATGTTGTTTGTACATTGCCATTCTCTAAACAGATGTAAGTACCTGCGTCATTAAACTCCCTTTAACGATAGATAACGAAAGTGATGCAGACACGAGTCCTATTATTGTATTGGCTATGATCCAGGAAAAGTAGTACAGTGCTGCCTGTCGATATAATTATATCGATAATATAACCGCCGAAATCAATAACCGTACCGTACCGTACCGAAAAGAGTTAGAAGATATAACAGGCATGGTTCACTCCGCAATTTAGCTTAAAGTACAAGTACATGCGCGGATCGACCGGTCGACGTTTGGTCGTAATGGACGTCACAAGCCGGCCGCATCGCATGTAAGATCTACGACACAAGCGCGCCTTTGGCTTGCTGGCTTGAGGTATTATATAACAATTGGCGTACCGCGATCGCAATGTACATTTTAAGACACGTACAGGACTCTCCGATGCTAGAGCACTGGATTCACCTCCTATCGTTAGCTAGGCACAACTAGATGCTTCAGTAGCGGATACTTATTTACGTTCTTATCATTATGTGTCAATATTGTTTTGTTACTAACCATTTTTATTTGTATTTACTGACAACATATTATGTGCCTGTATCTCTGTTGCCTGAAATACATGTTTTATTATTAATTTTATCAATATCACCAATTATTATTTATGATCACATAGTACAATCGATATATTTATGCTAACTATACATCGATAGTTGGGCGACACTTAGCCAAAGATCTAAAGAGATGGATTGAGCGGCGTTGAGCGATTTATGATCTCGTCTGCCGTTTTTAAAAATAGTTCAATTTTAGGCGAATTGTTTTGGAACTTTTTGGATTTAGCCTTGGCTAAATCCAAATCCAGCACTATCCCCAACGTAGGTAGATACTTGTAGATTGCTGCAGTGCGTGCGCAATACTGCGCAATGTGTGCACGCTCGGTTCTTTTACTTTTATAGTTCGGTGAAATGGTATCCAATCCGGCATTACCGGAGAGAGATCAGGCGCAGGACCGACGAAGGTATAACACCACCAACTTCCTGACTCTCTACTGTTTCTGAGTTATTTCATGACAGAAACACCGAAGCCGGTATCCGAACCCAGACCTCTTGGATAGAAGCCAGCGACAGCGTGCTGACGACTAGACCATCAAGGCGGTCAAGTGCAAGATAGAAATAACGTGTGTAAGTTAAGTACATTTCTACAAGTTTATACGCAACCCTCCTACGATCTGCATGACGTACAGGGGGTGAGGTTGGCCGTTGCAAGCGCCAATAGCTTGCGATTGTCATAGGAAATATCCTTCCCCGCAACACCAGCCGTCCCCGATGACATCTAGCATGCCTCTTCCCCCGCACTTCTGGCTACTGATGGAGGGTCACGCACAAATTTGTCGAACTTTTCCCAACGTATTCAGGCATTTGGAAGTGCGGTGACGGTGATACGATCGCAAGCTGGCTCCCTGTGAACACAGGCGGTGGTGCAAATGGGGTATCTCGCTCACTGCCTTGTACGAGCCCACCTAACGTGGGGAATGCCTTAAGATGTGGAAAGCATCCCCTGGGCGTAAGGGCAGCACAGTTTAGTGTGGGTTGACGCTGGGCGCATACGATAAGCGATCCTCAATTGTCATGCCAATACCAGCTTGAGGGTATTCGTGGAGGTTAGTGAGTATAGTTAACGACTTCGCAGCTCGTTACCATTCTTTAAGGGAATCCTACTTAACCTGCTGCCATTCCCAAGGCAGTAGGTATGCGTAAAACATTTCCTTTGGGTGAATAAAGACTCAACGTAAAAAAGTGAGGGTGTCTACGACATGGCAACACACACGGCCATAACTCTCAATGTTCATTGAAACTTCCACTCAAGCGTTTCATCGTCTTACCATGAATAGAACGGCTGAACTGGTGGCCACATATCTCATGGTCTTCTGCCACCCGGGCAAGTAGGGTTCCTTTTCCCTCGTCACTGGGTTGGTTCTGAACGTCTTCACCGATGTCTCGAACTCTGGCCTTGGGTCTTCATCCTGAAAAACATGCATTGGTACAATAATATGTCGAATCACTTAGACGTCTTTCAAAATCTCCTAGGCTAGATGGTGACAGTGCATGGAGCTTGGGGGTGGCGTAGTAGCGGCCTTTGGTATTAATATGAAATTGAGTAACCCATGCGGTCTTGTTTGGATGGGTGGGATGGGGTTAGGTGACGTCTATCACAAGCATCTCCATGCTTTGGAAGGCACTCTAAGCAGTTGGTCACGGCTAATATTCAATGATCGCCAATTCAGAAGCCCTAGGGTTGCTTGATAACTGTGGAAAGTGGTTAGTGACTTGCCTTACACCCTTCCACCACTCACCTCCTCATAGTGGACGTGGGGCCTTTGCCCAGCAGTGGAAAGTCTAACTTTACTTAGTTAGATGACGACTTTTAAGAGGCTTTTAAAGGAACTCTCCAGCCATGCATTAAACCCTTTAGTTGACGGGGAAACTTAATAAAGCACAGGTTTGTGGAAATGGAGGATAATTATCCTGGATGACATACCTGGTCCACACCACCTAGGTCCCATTCCCATCTTAGAACAGACTGCTTCCTCTTCCACAGCTCTAGGAATGTTGTTGCTGAAAATATTAAATAGCACTAAAATTTAGAGACATAGAAGCACAGAAAAAATGATGAGAAGTTGGTCTTGATGATAAAAGATTTTGACGCCCTAATAATTATTTTTATAACTTAAGCAATTATTTTGCAAGTTTTTACGAAATTAAATCAAATTTCGCTCACAAAAATTAATCGACTGTGTCATCCGGTGGGACTCGAACCCACGTCCCTTCGCTATCCAGGCGAGTGCTCTTACCAACTGAGCTACGGAGGATGTTAGTCAGCCAACGAATTTTTGTAAGTGCTTGCTACTTCAGTGAGCCGGCGTTCGATTTCATCAATACTTGGGGAATGTACCCGCATGTATCCAATGGAAATATTTTTACAAATTCGTTCGCACTTACAAAAATTCGTCGGCTGACTAACGTCCTCCGTAGCTCAGTTGGTAAGAGCACTCGCCCGGATAGCGAAGGGACGTGGGTTCGAGTCCCACCGGATGACACAGTCGATTAATTTTTGTGAGCGAAATTTGATTTAATTTTGACGCCCTCATTTTGTCAAACTTGAAAATCTAATTTAGCTAGAATAGTTTCACCCTACGAGCCTCTACAGGTATAGAGAATATACTGATAGTCGCTGAGTATTGGTCATCGATTGGTCTCGCTTTAATGTTTTACGCCAGAGTCAAAACGAAAAGAAGGAAGTTAGACAGTGCTCCTGCAGCTAAAATAGCTGTAATTGGTTACTCTGAAGATGTACCGGAAGCTCACCAACCTATTATTAAAAAATACAGGAAATGTGGTATGTCTATCACGTAATCAATGTTTTTTCACGACGGGTATAAAACATGTTCTTTTGAATGTTGTCTGTAATTTTACCCTAAAAATCACAGTTATCAGTGATACAAAACTCACCCCAAAAAGACATAAATATAGCGAAGAACACTGTCGCAGGATTGTCGAAGAGGTACGTTAGCTTTGCGAAGAGGCATGAGTCAGAGAGGGTCTGGTACTGGCACGCCTTGTCGCAGAGAGGGCAGAGCGTCGTGTTGCCGGGGCCTTTGGGGTCGCAGATCTCTTTGCTGTGGAGGAACAGGGGTTAATGAGCAACTGTTTATGTAAGGGGTCGTGCATTAATTACGTGGTAAGAAACAGGGAAAGACAGTTCAAAAAAATCTCAAAATATTACAAGGGTGTAGTCAAAAATCACGTGTGTTTTAATCTCGGCCCGATATGGGATTCGAACGCGGAAATAATGAATTTTAAAGGAAACTAATAAATATCACATATTAGAAGCCTTTAATGGTTAAAGATTAACAGCCAACCAATGTAAATAATGTAACTGGAGAAGGAATAATTTCGTAATAGGTCCATAAAAAACTAACTGCATCAAGAACTTCGTAATTTTCTTAAAGGACATGAGTGACGCAGCTACAGAACTTAGTCGTGGCCCGACTTGGCGATTTTTTACTACAACCCTGAAACAGTTCTGCTGTCATACCTTTAAACAACTTACCTAGGAATGTTATCATTCGAATCCATGCTGGCCAAGCCGTATAAGAAGCACAGGGTGCCCACTACAGCCGGCGCGTACAGCATCTTCGTGTAGAACCCTAGCCAGCAGAAGTAAAGCCCTATCTTGTCGCCGAAGTATCGTCTGACCAGCCATAGAGGCTGCTTCTTGTACCATTTGCATGGACGCGCCCATTCTAGGTACAGCAGCTGAGGAGTTCAAGGAATCTTTGAAATTACTGAAGATAATTTCATACTGGTATGAAATGTCGTAGGTAATGCCTCGCTTAATGAAGTAGGTCTATTATTGTGTGTGCTAGAATCTGGAGAAATGTGACAAGTAGGAGGGGATCTAAATGCCATGCTAATTGGAAGTAAAAGCTGTATGTAGGTATACTAATCTGAACAAACTATGTAAGGCATGGTAGAGAACTAAAAATGAAGATACAAGACAAGACTCATTATGATCTAAGAAAGAGAAAGTTCCGATCAATCCTTGGATTCTTAATTTCATAGTAAGAAGTTCTCACAGAAAATTTCGATTTGTCCTAAAAAGTCTTGAAAGAATTGGCTGATACATAAATTCTGATAGGAAAAATTGTGTTTTAAAGATATACGTTTCGAAAACAGTCCAAAAAGATTTGCCTGATACCTACTCTTCTATCAGTAACAGATCCATCTGGCATGTTTATATCATATCTCCCTTCATGTAAAGGGAAACATGCTAAGTAGGTCCCATCGTTGAGGAGGCGACGGATACCCATCTGAAATGAAATAAAGAAATCTCAATATTTACTAACACACTTTTATATCAGGTCGACCTGTATGTCGACCATCTTCGAGGGATAGTAGCGTCATGAAAATTGGCAGTTGTATTATTATATTCTGATGACAATACTATAATATGGCACTGTCGAGCTTATCTGACGATGTAGCCGAAAGATATGAACTGATACTTTATGATGGAACACCGTAATCGTAAAGTTTTTGGAGTAAGTTTAGAATTTCTTGAATGGCTATTTAAAATTGAAACCCTTGAGATAAATCTTGATTTCTTGGTGCATTTAAAGGTAGCCTGGTCGGAGCAATGTGGCTTGCAGCCTGCGTCATACGAGTACTATAGAACTACAGAAAAGCCGCCCGCGTGCTGTAGACCGCATTCCGCAAGCCCCACTGCTTCGAAGATTACCTTAAGACTTAGAGGTGATTGATCACTTTCTTTAGGTCAGTAAAGAGTCAAGGACTACGTTAATCTAATGAAAAACAAATGAGATCTTAATTTTAAGGATGTCACCATACCTTAGTCTCAGTGTTGTCATATTTGCACCTTAACAATATTTGCATAACCAGTAAACTCCTTTGCGCCGGCGAGAACTGAGTGTGGCGATCTTTTACTAAAAACCTGGAAGAAAAACATTTTCGACAGTTTTTTATTGTTTGAGTTCCTAACAGAATCTCTTAACTAGCTTTCTGATGACATCTTGATGGTGACAAGTTAACGTTATTTCTTTCTCACTTTCTTTGTGTAATCATTTTCTAAATTTTGAAAATAGTACCGGCCGCGTAGTAACCAGGTTTAAGGAGTTGGACTTAACGAGGTCTTGAAAATGGCGTCTCCTAAAGTCTGATCATGATAAATAGTTTTTTATATGCCACGCAGATTAAAAAATAAGTAAATAAGAAGAATATAATACTCACTGTTCTTCTCTTCTCGCTCCCTTTTGTTCTGTGGCAGTATAGAACGAAGGCTCTAGCTCTATTCTACTGTGCTCATACTCGTACAACTGTTTCCATCTCCGTCGCCATTTTGTGTACCATTTTTTGTCTTTCTCTGCTTGTTTTTCGTCGTTCTATAAAAATTAAATAATCCTTTTATTAAAGTTTATTCTTTAACTTTAGACGCTCAAAGACTATTTTTTATATTATTTTCCTCTAGATAAAGAATTTCAAACTTACCCAAGCTCTGACAGAGAT
Organism: Pyrausta nigrata; assembly: GCA_949316185.1. Taxonomy (NCBI): domain Eukaryota; kingdom Metazoa; phylum Arthropoda; class Insecta; order Lepidoptera; family Crambidae; genus Pyrausta; species Pyrausta nigrata. The sequence goes on from OX438965.1 coordinate 6,314,540, forward strand.
GGTAATAAACCTCTTTGTTGGTAGTTTCATTCCTATTACTTCTGCCAACCTCATCTCTGTCTTCCATGGTATGTGGATCTTGAGAAACCACGTTTTCTCGTCAAATGACAGACATTTATTTTCTAATTCTAATTCTAAGCCTTCTCTAATGAGATTCTCCTGTAATACCAAAAAGGAATAGGTAATATTTAGGTCTAAGTATAGTACCTTGGGGAACACTATTAGACTGTTTCATAAATTATTTGTTTCTGTCAATTTAAAAGCATTACAAAGATCTTACCTGAAACGTCCTCCTATGATCCCTCTTTCTGGCTTCTGCCTCAGTCATGACTCCGTAGTCTTCTTCCTCATACGCTAAAACCATGTCTATTCTTCTTCTCCCGTCTCTGAACAATAAGGATTCGGGGTCTAAGCCCTAAAAAAAAATTTGCTAAGTTTTAAGTAAGATATAAGATATGTTGATCCGATAACCTGTAGGCGACATAGCAAAAGCTTGAGCTTAGTTTGAAGTTAGGCAATTGGTGTTTTTGTTGGAATATACAATTATTATTTATTCCTTGTATTAAAGTTTTCTTCTACTGCAAGTGTATTTGTTTACCTCTGGACTAGTTTCTCCCACATTCTCCTCTTTTTCATTCAGGTAGTTAGGCAGTGATGGTTTTCTGTCATCTTTGGTCCCGTAATCTGAGCTTTTGCTGTCTGGTTTTGACTGTTGAAAAAAAAACATTATTGTACTTAAGAAGACTTAGGCACTTCACGTGTGCGGTGACTCTATACAAAACGTATTAAAAACAATGTAAACAGCTTGTCGGTAGCCACCGGTGGCGGTGGTCGGTGGCACATCTGGGCGGAGCCTTAGAAGCAATAATTATACATTGATAACCTATATGACTATTTATTGTATGAGTTTGATTCCTAATACCATGCTGTGTTATAGATGTTTGGTTTTGTTGTTCTTTAGTGCTTGCAAGATTGACGCCGTATGGGTTCTGTAGTTCCCTTTGATTGAACCAGTATAGCACTGACTGTTATTATTTTCCAATATTTTAGTTGTACCGTGGATGGACTATTATATCGATGACATTGTAATATTAGCTGAAAATGGTTTTGAGCATTTGCCAATGAAGTCGTGTTTATTACATTTTGAAAAATAATAACATAACATTTTTTGACTTCATACTAATGCTCTCTTAATTAAGGATTAAAAGAACAGTACGCTAAAGGTAGGTACTTTATAAAGTGAAGTATTGTCATCTAACCTGAAAACTAGGCAGTGGCGTGCCAGGCAGAGCTGTTGATGGCTCCTTATTCTTCGGAGAGAAGGTCCCAGCGACAGACGTCACGTTCTTTACCAGCCGCCAGCCTAGACGAGCTCGTTCCGATGAGCTGTTTGACGTGTTGGACTTCAAGTCTTCGCGGAGACTGACCTGATTTTCGAGAAGATTTTTGATCTACAATTATTTGAACATTATTAAATATACTGACATATTTAAATACGAGGTGGGGATGTTATGTTAGTACATTTTTGTAATTACCAAATTTTGTGATGTGACTGAGAAAATGGTGAAGCCATTGATTAATCATGTCAAGTGCATTGCAGTTTTCGTCAATATTGTGACTTCAACTCATATTGAGCCCAAATATTGTCTCAAAGCAGTACAAGAGTCTATGTTGAACGTTTCATAAGAGTTTCTTGCGAGTCTTTGTAAATAAATAAATGATTTTAATTTATTAGCCCATGGTTAGTTAAAAAAGAAGGGTTCTAATTTTGACCAGTAATGTATGTTTATGTAAAATATCTCAAGTCATTCTGAAAGCAAAATGCCAGGCGTTACAGCTAACCGATTAGTAATGGTGATGTGTTATTTTTATTAGTTTAAGTAAATAGTGCGGTAACAAAGTGCTGCCAGTGGCTTTTGTAAAGCGTGTAAGAAGAAAATAATAAGAAAAAGATACTTTTCGTTAACAATGAGCAGAATACATTTTTATGGACGATTTTATTGCGCAACATACAGTGTCTCGTAAACAATGGATAGCTCGAGAGCTGGTGGAAGAACATTATGAAATCTTTAATTTAAGCCAACTAAAGCTTCAGTTATACACTTTCGATGGACTTTGTAATTTTTCAGTCATGTCGTTTTTCTTTATCGTAAGGACGAATTGGCTTCGATTTTTTCTTTTTTTACCTGCGTCTGTCTGTAAATTTGAATTTTGTTTTTTTTTTAATAAAGCAATTAGCACAAATAAAAATGACTTTTATGACTTTGATAGTCATCGCTCTACCACTAGTTAATCGATTATATATTGTTTTCGGCACACCCTGTCATGACAGTTACAAAGAAATAGACATGACGGTTACAAAGTTCTAACATTAGTGGACAAATAACACACATCATTAAAATAAATTGACTGAGAGCTCAGAGACTCATGTTATTTCATTGTACCAAATTTTCGCAAAGTGAAGCTAGGATTAGTATAATAAATACTTCAATCGGTCTAAATGAGATACATTTATGTTCTTGCATGTTTAAGTAGTTTGCCACTTGACATAAAAAAACACAAAAATATTTAAGTATGAATTTATGTGTTGTGGTTCTAACACTCCTATGAAACAATATTATATTTACTTTGAATACTATTGCGGTTTCTTCACAATAGAGATTTTGCACGATTTCATATCAACTTGGTTGTTTATTTTTGAATTTATTATTAACATTTCCTTTTCTTGTTTCTGCGGTTACATGTGCAAACAGAATAGCCAGGTAACGAAAATTGCAAAACTAATAAGACATCCACTCACTAAAACATTTTATACACAAATTGTTATGACTAAGTACCTTTTTCTCTCTGGTGTCTAGAATAGGCTCACTCTGAAAATAGCAGTGATTTTATAAAAGGTAGTGACTTTACAGACAAAAAAGGTGATTTTATATTAACTGTTATGTTAAGTTCAGTACAGTACCGTTACCATGAGTTTACAGCGGTTTTATTCGCTAGCGACGACTTAAAAAAGTATATGAAAAATTGCACAGCGCCTCTAGCGGTTACTTGGAGAACTAAATTTTTCCATACACTTTTTTTACCTCGTCGCTAGCGAGTAAAACCACCGTAAACTCAGGGTAACGGTACAGTTTATAAGGTAAGGTAAAGTTGTAAGGGCGGGTAGATCCCATTTGTTCTATGGAACATGACGTAATAGAATAATTTGAGAAAATATTGAAATATTGTGACGACCGTCTTGGTGTAATGGTTCGCGCCCCGGACTTCTGAACCAGGCTGTTGCGGGTTCGAATCAAATGTTTGTGTGATGAGCACGAGCATTTGTACCTAAGTCTTGGATGTTTATAAATGTATATAAGTATGTCGATCCGTTTCCTAGTCGCCATAGCACAAGCTCGCGCTTAGTTTGGGGCTAGGTAATTGGTGTGTTTGTTGAAAAAAATTATTTATTTATTTTATTGTCTCTATTTGTACTATAGGACTATATACTAGCTTTCGCTCCTGTTCTTATTTGTCTGTGAATGCACAGAACTAAATGGGAATCGCTTTTCCCAAATTCTTCCATGAGATATACGAGTATAAGACGTGCATGGCAATAATCGTGAATTAAGTTTATATACTTAGTTTGTCTGAACAATTTGAGACAAAAGTACAAACTGTTATAGTACAATTAATAGGGGCAATATTTTCTCAAATTGTTCTATTACGTCATGTTCCATAGAACAAATGGGACCTGCCGGTAATTTTGACATTGTACTTACGGCTAATTTGAAATGTCTGTCTCCAATATGTCATGTGACATATGTGTCATTAATTCCAAACAAGCCGTATCATATTATTTGTACAAGTGTTAAATAGCGTTAAACAGTTACAAATAATAGCGTCAATAGTAACGTTTAATAGTGTTATATAGCAGTAGCAAATTCATTATTAGTAAGGGTTATAATAAGTTCAGTATATTAGTAGTTATATCATGTTTAAAATAACGATTGTTAGTTTTATAGCGTGAATACTGAATAAGTATATTAGAGAGAGAATAAATTATCAGATTTATACTTAAAATCACAATTTAATTTATTCTAATCACTCACAACATACGGTGATAAAAGTGTTAAAAATGTGTTTTAATAAAAACGAAAATTGATTGATTTTGTAATCTAATTACGGAACTAAAATCTTCTTTTAAAGGTCCGGATTGAATGACGAGTGATAGGATAGAAGAAAAAACAGGCCAAGTGCGAGTCAGACTCGCGCACGAAGGGTTCCGTACCATTATCTGTCTAACATTAGACACTATGTATGACAGAAAAAGACGTTTGTATTGGAGCCCACTTTCAAATGATTATTTTATTTTATTTATTTTTGAAGTGAATATACAATGTAATAAAATATCTAGCTATCACGGTTCATGCGTTACAGCCTGGTGATAGACAGCGGAGGCATAATGTCCTCCTAGCCGAATTTCGACCACGGCGGCCTATCTCAACAGAGATTAGCCAACTGCGCGGGACATATTATAGTGCACAAGTGTGTGCGCAATACACAGGTGCACTCTCATAATTCAGTGAGACGGCTGTCCGACATGACCGTAGAAAGATCAGGTGCGCAGGACCAACGGCTTAACGTGCTTTCCGAGGCACGGGGGTGTTAACACCACCAACTTCCTGACTCCGGAGCTGTGTCTGAGTAATTTCAAGACAGAAAAACTCAATCACTCTCGGCCCGACCCGGGATTCGAACCCAGGACCTCGTGGATAGCACCCAGCGGGCTGACCACTAGAACAACGAGGCAGTGTAACAGGAGGCATAGTAACAGGCCAAGTGCGAATCATTATCAGACTCGCACACGAAGGGTTTCGTACCATTATCATACAATATTAGACTCGTTATTATAACTTTATTTAGTTGTGAAAACAGCTAAAAAAAAACTCGTTTGTTGTATCGGAGCCTCATTTAAATATTTATGGTAATTATAGCGGTAACAGAAATACATCAATATTAGTTATTATTATTTACTAGCAGTTTCGCGACTTCGCCCGCGCCAAAAGTAGGATTTTCCATTTAAATTTTCATCCTCCATTTCACCCTCCTGATGATTTTATATCGCGACAAAAAGTAGCCTATGTCCTTCCCAGTGTCTCAAACTATCTCTGTGCCAAATTTCATTTGATTCGGTCCAGTAGTTTCGGAGCCTATTCGATGCAAACAAACAAATCTTTCCTCTTTATAATATTATATAGTATAGATTTTTATTCCACAAACAAAGAAGTACAAATGGCAGAGTTAATGCCTATGAATTAAAACTGACTAGATATCACAGTTCATTAGATACGGCCTGGTGACAGACAGACAGACAGTCGAGCAGTGGAGTCAGTAATAGGGTCCCATTTTAACCATTTGGATATAAATGATGACGTACCTTATTTGCTGGGCTCTCCATGATGTCAGCTAGCGAAGTACCGAAGGCAGACTCTGGAGCCAGGCTGTCTGCTGACTTCCAAGGGGTCTTGTTGTGCATGGGTGTGCCTGGTAAAGCTGATTCATGGCTCCTCCTTCGGGGGCGAGACTGATGGCAAGAAAGTTATTTTTTATACATGGTTACTGGAACTGGACCCGGCATAGCAAATCCCCATGTAGAGAAGTCATTTGCTAATCTACATTGTGTCATCGAGTACTTAACCTATGGCAGGCCTGTGTATCTCCCCGCGTAGGTAGCAAAAACGTACCTACGCGCGGCGACCCTTACTTAGGGGCTAAAACAAGTTGCGTGACGCTACCGGCCAGCGACACGCTCGCGCGTTTTATTCACCGGCGGCCGCGCGGCTACGTTGCTGGCTGGACGAGAATGAATAAAGTACTAGAAAGAGGCGCTAGATGGCGTTAGAAGCTTCTCGTAACAGTCAACCCTATCGCGTCGCGTAATATTACGTCACTGAATAGGTTAAGTGTATTATAAATCATATTCCAGAGCAATAAGTATGAAATTATCTTGCAATGGATTTTTGTAGGTGTCTACACGAAAATGTGCTTGACTCTGAGGCGAACTAAATTACGCCATATTGTTGACGACATTGAGTAGACATTTCTTTGAATACATTTGCTAAGTCATACTTCTGTACGAAGTACTAGTACCTACTTAATTTGTGCCTATGGAGGCGTAGAAAGCGCGATTTTTCTCCGAAAGTTATCAGTGCTTGGTACTGATACTGAAAGTGTCAAATTAAGCGTGTATTTTATAATCGATAGTATAAAATATGAAATATTTAGGTTTTGATCGTAAATAGGTACCTAACAATCTTCTCAACAGCACGTTTTTCTTAAAATATGTAATGAAATAAGTTTGACGAAATGTTTTGAAGAAAAAACAGAGGATTTGGACGAGTTCTTTCTGGAACAAAATTATTGATATTTCTTCTCTAAAGGTTATGTGCTCGGTTTTTATTTTACACCCTTAATAGGTAAGGGTATCAAATAAAAACCGGAGATATAGTAGGATATAGGTCCTACTATATCTCCCAAACTATAAAACTTTGGCTAGGGAAAACCAATGTTTTATAGTTTGGGAGATATTGAAATTTTCCGGTTCAAGCATTATTAACTTTTCATTAGGCATACATTATTTACTACTAGTGGTTCCCCGCGACTTTGCCCGCAAGAGTTGGATTTTCCATATAAACTTTTATCCCCCATTTCACCCCCTTAATGTTTTTTATATCGCGACAAAATGTAGCCTTCGACAGTTCGAGACCCTGGAAAGGACAACTTTCCAGGGTCTCGAACTGTCTCCATACCAAATTACATCTCAATTGGGTCAGTGGTTTAAGCGTCAAGAGGTAACAGACAGACATACACACTTTCGATTATTAGTATGGAGTATGGATATATCCTAGTGTAATTCAAGTAAGACAAAGAAGGATGGTGTAAAATGTGGCTTAGATATTCAAAAGGAAGCGTCCATCTTTGTTCCTTCAGCTCCAACCACAAAACCGATAAATCTCGTAGTTAAGATTAGAAACACAAACATCGGTATTTGCTTATACCGTAAAATAAATGAAATGTTATTTTATATAAAATATGTCGCATGGATCGCCCATTTGCCTAAATAGGCTGAGGACCCAGATTGGTCGAAGTAAAGATAACCTGTGTCGGTGGGGGTACTCAAGCAGCGCAGATGCCAGCTGTGAATGTGGAGAACCCCTGCAAACCATACCTCACTAACTGTCCCGCGTGCCCGACCACCTGCTCGCGTGAGGACTTATTAGTCAGTAACCAGAGGGCTACCACGGTAGCCGCCTTCTGGGCAAGTAAAATTTAGCCCGTGTTCTTGCCGACACGAAAGAAGAAGAAGACAAAACATGCATGTATTAAATCTAAGTAAAGTGGGAAAACTCAAAAACTTAAATCAAACACAATCATTTATTCAGTAAAAAAAAAACTAAGACAATCAAAAATAAACTCGTGTCCTTGAGTCAAGGAGGTGAGGATGCTGGCTGCGTTACCGCGTTGGATAGCTTAACTCATCCTTTGAGCGAGGAACGAGCCAGCGTTATTGTTGGCCAAACTGAATTTGATTTAGGCAATTTTTACAAAAAGTATTTAAGCGGATGGTCCCCACGGTCCAAAAGTTTCAACGCCAAAAAGGCGCAAACACAATCACTTGCAAGTAATGCATACTTGCGACGTTTGGCGCTTTCAGCTAACTCCGCCGCCGCCCAGGCTTATACTTAGCGCTGATTCCCCGAGATGAGATGGGGCCAAAGTATCGACACAAGTTGAGTCGGCAGTCCGAAATGACCGTAGAGAGATCGGGCGCAGGACCAACTTGCTTTCCGAGGCAGTCACCCGGATAGCGAGTGTGGGTTCTACCTATTACGCTGATGGTGCATTAAAAAAGAGGTAGATGGGTAATCTCGTTCTGCACGGCGATTCAAATTTGATGCCCCGAGCACACGTGTCAAATGTCATATTTGAATGCAAATTAGGGTTCTTTTACGTGTCAAATTAATGTCATATTTAAATGCAAAATTGGGCAGATTACACAACTTGACTAAATCAATTATCGCGCGCTGATGACCCATCTATCTCTTTTTAAATGCACTATCAGTGACCTATTACCTCATCGCCTCCATCAGACAGGCTTAGTTCAGTTCTTGTGGTGGATGTGGAGCTGTCCATCTCGTTCCACACGTTGTGTCCATTCGCGCTTGCTGTAGGGGGCTCCGAGCTGGTGCCATCTGGAACACATAATGTAGGGTGAATAACGGAGTGGGGGGGATAGCTCAATCTCCCCCCCAGAGACCGGGCGGTCTGCTACAATAGGCGGGCCGCAGCCTGAAGCGGAACCAAGGTGCAAACCAATGGTGTAACCCTTGCTCCGCTTCACTCAAAGGCACCGGAGGGCACCGTAAGGTTTTAGTGGGTAGTCGGGCTCATTCGGAGTCCGGAGTCCCACACACCCCTCAGCCGTCCCCCCGCGGCTGGAGGATAGTGCGTAAAAGCATTTCCTCACGAAAAAAAAAGGGTGAATAACGGATCCACGGATAATTATGTGGTACAGTACAAGTGAAAACTTCACGTCTCATCAGGTCGTGAGTTCGATTCCCGCCTGTATCACTAAGTTTGTATAAAACTAAATTACAGTCTTTTACAAAGATATTTTCGAAATTCATCGTGAGGAAACCTGCGCACTAGAAATGAAATGAAGTAGGCAATGGCAAACCCTCCATTAAAAAATGGCAATAAAGTCGTTGTGTGTCACACACAACGACTGATGTACTGTGTGTTTCATTCCACATACTGAAAAGTCATGCATGGGGGTTTGTAAAGAAGAGAAACGGTTTCCCGATATCACCGGGGGAATGATTCTGGGCCATATGTCGGATTTTTTCATACAACTTTTAAGGGGTTGGAAGTTAAGATCCTGCGGAGAATACATGCAGACTTTCAATCGGCCAATAGTTAAGTCAGCTAGACGGATGACTGCTTCAATCAAGCGATAGAAAGCCGATGCCTGCTGGGTGTCTTTCTTAGTTGAAAACTATTTCATGTCCTTTCACGGGACTCAAACAATATCTATACGTTTCATCTAAAGCAGTTCAGCGGCTTAAGGGTGAGGAGACAGCAGATAGACACACGGACGAATAGACTTATCGCATTTATAATATTAGTATAGATTTTAGAATAACATTGCAAGCTTGCCTGACTTGATTAAGATAATATCCTATGGAAGAGCAAAATGTACTTCGCTCAATGATAGTGCATTTAAAAAGAGGTAGATGGGTCATTAGCGAGCGGAAATTGATTAACTCAAATTGTGTAATTTGCACAATTTTGCATTCAAATATGACATTTGACACGTAAAAGAACGTGTGCTCATAGCATCAAATCGCAGAATCGCCGCGCAGTACTAGATGACAGGACCTCTTTTTTAAATGACTCACTGTGTATTCATTTAAAAAAGAGGTCCTGTCATCTAGTACTGCGCGGCGATTCTGCGATTTGATACTCCGAGCCACACGATCTTTTGCGTGTCCAATGTCTTATTTGAATGCAAAATAGAGCAAATTGCTCAATTTGAGGCAATCAATTTACGCGCGCTAATGACCCGTCTATCTCTTTTTAAAAGAAAGAAAAATATTTTATTCGGCAATCAAAATAAAACCCTTACATAATGAATAGTAAATGAAAAGAAACAAGATGATCCACCAAAAAGGCATCCTTATAATCTCAAGGCTCAGCATAATTCGTGGCAGCTCGGGAGCATACCACCAATAGGTGACCAATAGTGTTATGTTATCACATAAAATGAAAATGTGCATTGCATTCTTACAATTAATTAAATGATCTTGACCAAAACTCTATAGAAACTGGGCCCACTTTGCGTCAGCATGCGTCTTTACAAAATGTTCTGATAAAATATATAAATATTTGAAAAAATACACACAAAATTTTTTTTTGAAAAATAATCAGGGGTTTACGAGGAATTCAATGATAGATTTAGGATTTTGAGGTTGTGTTAAAAAATACCAATGCAATTATAATTCAAAACAAGGTTTTTGGAATATAAACTACAAATACGCAATTTGGGCCCGGCTTTGATCAATATCCTTTACCATTTTATTAAAAATTACATAAAATAATAGTCTTACAATAAAATAATAATAAGAATATTAATCAAATATATATAGTGCATAAAGAAATTAAAATAATAATAAAATTCAAATAAATAAAATTTAAATGCACTATAATTGGACTTATATGAATTGAAATATTTTGAGTACCAAAAGCATTCCAGAGTACGGAATCATCTTTCTTATCATACAAAGATCGTCAAATCAGTGCTGAAGTTGCGAAATGAAATCAAATTCTGAGAGTTATGATCCAGATAGATAATAATAATAATGTCCTCCTAGCCGATTTCGACTACGGCGGCCTATCTCAACAGAGATTAGCCAACTGCGCGGGACATATTATAGTGCACAAGTGTGTGCGCAATACACAGGTGAACTCTCTGTTCCTTCACACTCATAATTCGGTGAGACGGCAGTCCGACATGACCGTAGAGAGATCAGGCGCAGGACCAACGGCTTAACGTTGGTGGTGTTAACACCCCCGTGCCTCGGATCCAGATAGATAATATTTCAGTAAAGAATGTGATTTTATCGTTATAATTTTGGTTCTTCTTTTCTTTAACGTTAGGCTGTAGCATAATTATTTTATACTAGTCGTTCCCCCCGACTTCGCCCGCAAGTGTTGGATTTTCCATATAAACTTTCATCCCCCATTTCACCCCCTTAATGTTTTTATATCGCGACAAAATGTAGCCTATGTCCTTTTCAGGGTCTCGAACTGTCTCCATACCAAATTTCATCTCAATCCGTTCAGTGGTCTAAGCGTCAAGAGGTAACAGACAGACAGACAGACACACACTTTCGCATTTATAATATTAAAGTATGTGTGATTTTTAGGGATCCCTAAATAGGAGTAAAAGGAAACACTTTGTTGTCCGTCTGTCAGTCTGTTCGTCTGTCCGTTTGTCTATTAAGACCCTTTTTTCTTACGAATGCGTGAAGGATATTACTTACCTTAATCAAGTGTATTTAATGTTAATTTCAACGCGTGAATCAAGTAATTAAGTAAGTAAGCGGTCCCTTTAAGCTAGACCTACCTAATGCTGCAGTCCAATCCAAATATGCGGTCATTTTAAACCTTATTTGCCAACATTTCGCAGGGGAATCAAAATCTATAACCACGAGAGGTTAATAGGTTTTACGAAATTCAATTAAATTTTGCTTACAAAAATAAATCGATTGTGTCATCCGGTGGAAAAAAATAAATAATATTATTAATAGGTTTTGATCGTGCTATATTTTAGTTAATTGTACTATATGTTATAGGAAAATGATATTTAGGTAGTACGAAAAGTACTATATTTTCATCGATAATTAAGATTTCGTGCTTTTCATATGCACTAACTATGACTGGATCGCACCCGCGCAACGCAGCATTAGGAATTGCGTTCACGTTGTTCGTTGCTCCCTGTGTATTTTTTTTCCAAACTCAAAAGCGCTATATTTCGAAATAATTTGAAAATACTGCAATTTTGCCTCCATAAAAAGGTAGCAACCCTACCCACACCACTAGTAAAGGAAAAAATTAGAAAACAGCTAATTTCTGAATACATCATCATCATCAGCGTTATCCCGGCTGTGCACTAGCACTCGAGGGCCCAGGGTCCGCTGACTATGATCCAGGATATGGCAGATCAGGGTAATTACAGTGGAGCAACAGCTATCTGACCTCCGCGACCCTTTTAGGGGAACCTGACCAGTTTTGGATCATGGTTACACATGCAGTCGCCTGAATGTGCAGGTTTCCTCACGATATTTTCGCTCACCGTAAGAGCATCGGTTAGTGAAACAACTAATGTACATAACTCAGAAAAAGTCATTGGTACATGGCGGCACGTAGGATCGAACGCGGCTCCTTTCGCATGAATGTTATTAATATTTGCACGCCTGCATGCAAGCTGAATACAAGACAATATTGGCCTTAAGATCCGCAATGTCAAACTTGCATGACATAATTGTATTCTGGCAAATAAATGAATGATTTGATTTGATTTGATATGAGAGGCAATCCGCTAGCCACTGCACCACCGACGCTCTTAATTTCTGAATACATAGTAGAAAAAACTTTATTTGTGCGCAATCCATGACCTCATAGTAAAAGTTGCTGGAGACATTAAATTAACACCCTATGTTCTTACCTTTGCCTGATCTCTTTACGGTTATGTCGGACTGCCGTCTCACCGAATTATGAGAGTGAAGGAACAGAGTTTGCACCTGTGTATTGCGCACACACTTGTACACTACGATATCTCCTGCGCAGTCGACTTATCTCTAGCCACTGTAGTCGAAATTCGGCTAGGAGGACTTTATTCTTACCTTCTCTAAACCCTTCCTTCCTAGCTCTGCCCCCATCGTCGCTGTTCCTCCTAGAAGACGCTTCGCTTTGACTAGTCCTCAGCCTTTCGCTCTCAAAAGTTATTCTATCCAGTACCGACTGGCTCTTCTCAAAGCCAAGAGCCGCCTTCTCCAACCCTTGACCAAGTTTGGACAAGTTGACCAAGTTGCGAGGCGCCCTCTGGTTGAGCGATGACACCTTTTTAGCGACGATCTCTTCGCCATTTTCCATTGTTTGGTTCTGAAATGGGAAATAAAAGTTAGCTATTTTATTAGATCAAAAGCGTGGCTTAGGGCAGGCCTGTGTATCTTCCCACGTAGGTAGCAAAAACGTACCTACGCGCGGGATCCCTAGGTAAGGGACTAAACAAGTTGGGTGTCGCTAGCCGGCAGCGACACGCTCCCGCGTTTTATTCACCGGCGGTGCGCGACACTAGGTTGCCGGTTGGACGAACGTGAATAAAGTCCTAGAAAGATGCGCTAGATGGCGTAAGTAGCTTCTTGTGGCAGTCAACCCTATCGCGTTGAGTGAAAGTACGTCACTGAATAGGTTTAGTGTATTACGAATCATATTCCAGAGTTATATGAATGAAATTATCTTGCAATGTATTTCTGTAGGTGTCTACACGAAAATGTGCTTGAACTGAATTACACCATATCGTTAACAACATTGAGTAGATATTTCTTTGAATTTCATTGCAAAGTCATACTTCCGTACGGAGTACTAGTACTTATTCTGTGCTTAGGGCGTCCACCAGCAAGATGGACAGACGAGCTAATAATAATAATCATAATAAATCATTTATTTCTCTCTAAAATAAAGGTTGCAGGAACGCACTGGGTGCAGGCCGCTTGAAACAGGTCACTGGAAATCTATGGGGGTGGCCTATGATCACTAATGTTCAGCATTGGACGTCCTGCGTCCTATTAATCAAATAGTATCAATTCTGTATGTAAAGTAAAACACAACCTACGGTAAGTCTAAAACTATTTAGAGTTTTTATGCCCATAATCACTATACATTGGGCTCAATTACAATGCGCCCTGTCTAAGGTTAAATTGAGGTTCAGTCTCTCTCTTTCTCTATCAAACAAACGAAAAGAGACAGACTATTTACAATAATTTAGAAACGTCAAAATAAGTGATGCGATTTATAACGTATTTGTACAAGTTTTTGCGTGTTTTCGTCCAACTTTAGTCGTCATGGAATGACATCCTTACTAAATTGTCTATGGATTGTCTAATTTCCTTAGCAACGGACAGCTTTTTAGTCTGACGTTTGTCAATTAATATAGTCTGTCTCTTTTCGTTTGTTTGGCGGAGAAAGAGAGAGACTGAAGGTAAATTTAATCTTAGACAGGGCGCATTGGAATTGAGCTCAGTTACTTATACCACCTAAAATTTAAAGATCGATAATTTTGATCGATTTTTACCTCCTTTCAGGAATACACTCACCTACCGCGGGACACACTGTATAAGTTTTTAAAAATTTCGTATAACAGCAATAGCCGAGCGGATAAAACTTCACTTCTCATCCGTGAGGTCGTTAGTTCGATCCCCACCTGTACCACTGAGTTTGTGCAAAAACTGAAGTACAGTCTTTTTCAAAGATATCGCTGTCTAACGGTGAAGAAAAACATCGTGAGGAAACCTGCACACTAATTAGCTAGTGTGTGAAATGGAGAAGGCAATGGCAAACCACTCCATTATACATTGCCAAGAAAAGCGTTGTGTGTGTTTCATTCCACATAATGATCACGACCCTCAGTCATGATCATGAGGTATACGTCTACACAGAATAAGTACTAGTACTTCGTACAGAAGTATGACTTAGCAATTGTATTCAAAGAAATGTCTACTCTATGTCGTGAACAATATGGCGTAATTTTGTTCGCCTCAGAGTCAAGCACATTTTCGTGTAGACTCCTACAAAAATCCATTGCAAGATAATTTCAAACTTATTACTCTGGAATATGATTCATAAAACACTTAACCAATTCAGTGACGTAATATCACGCGACGCGATAGGGTTGACTGCTACGAGAAGCTTTTAACGCCATCTAGCACCTCTTTCTAGTACTTTATTTATTCTCGTTCAGCCAGCAACGTAGCCGCGCGGCCGCCGGTGAATAAAACGCGCGAGCGTGTCGCTGGCCGGTGGCGACACGCAACTTGTTTTAGCTCCTTACAAAGGGTCGCTGCGCGTAGGTACGTTTATGCTACCTACACGGGGAGATACACAGGCCTGACGACTATGAAGAATAACAGCAATAGCGTTGATGTGAGCTTAAACTAATAATACAACTCGTTCAATTAAGTATTTGTCGTTTTTAATGGTTTATCAAATAATAATCGAAACTCAAACCATTTCAGATTTTTTGTCAAGACACCTAAACCTATTAGGGTGTAGGTAAAACACGTAGTGTGTGATTGATGGTTAAATATATACCTAATAAAGTTCCAACTGTCCTTCAATATACTACAAGCAATTTCCGACCAATTTTGTACAGACAGCACCATACACTTACGATGTTAAAAAAATTACAGTGACAAGGACGACCAATTAGAAATGAATGACACATAGTTGACAATACATAATGATACACTGGTTGCAACAATGTGTCATTGATTTCAAATTGGCTGTCATAAAATAGATAAGCCTTGAGCTGTGCCAAAATATTTTAAAACTTGCCACTTTTGCGCAAATGTCAAATTTCCCAAACAAACTTCCACCCCCCTTTTCATCCCCTCCCCCTATAAAAAATTCAAGCTCTTATTTTCAAAAATACATTTTTTTTCCTAATTAAATAGCTAAATAAATACATTTTTTTTTATTTAGTTTCAAAACTAACAAAGTTTCATATAACCTTCTTTTTATACCCCCTTAAGGGGTGAATTTTTAAAAATCCTTTCTAAGTGCTCACCGACACTATAAAGCATGGTCTACATTTGAAATTTCTAACCGTAATAGTTTAGGCTGTGCGTTGATATGTCAGCCAGTCAATCAAATTAACTAAATGTATATTAAAAAAACATTTTTCTAAATTAAAGGGGTAAAAAGGTTTTAAAGTTAAATCCTTTAAAAAATGGTGTTTTGCTAAAAAGATAAGAATGACACATTTCAGGATTTTTGAAAAAAAGGGAAGTGAAAGTTTGCATGGGAAGTTCCACATTCCACAAGTCGTGGGGAAAAGTAAAATAAAATTTATAAAATTTTGTAATGTTTCTGCCGACGGTGTTGAGTGTTGACCCAAATCGATAGATTGTGGTGGACACTGGTTCGTTACTAGTACGGAATCTATCTATACTATATCTATAATATCGATCGGAAACACACGCCAACGCAACGGGCTATTTCCGTTCGGGATGGTTTTATTATTTACTTACACGTTTGTTTTACGCGACATTGTCTGTGGATAAATAAATAAATTGTTCCAACAATTACACCAATTACCTAGCCCCAAGCTAAGCGTGAGCTTGGCGACTAGGATAACAGATGGACATAGTTCTATCGACATACCTACCTACTGACACACTCTCAATTCAATGATTGCCCCGCCTAAGATTAATTATAAAGATAAAAACCTTTACGGTGTTATTACAAAACAAATAGACCAGGTTTAAAATAGGTCTAAATATTAGCCGACAACAGACGAATGAATGACACATGCGTGACATAACCTAATAAAGAAACGCTTTTGTAATTGGCTAGCTAATAGCTTAGTCCTGGCCTAAACCCGGTACTAAGTTTCTGGAATAACGCGGTTAGGGTAGGTACATAATTCTTTTTATTATACCAAAATATAAGACCTTTTTTCTGCTTGAAATGCAACCACTTTGTACAAAATATGGAACCTATACGGTGTGCGGTCAAAAACATTTTTGTTACATACCCATATTAACTTACTGAATGGGGAACCCTTTATGCACCATTTAAAGGATCTTGACCAAAACTCTATAGAAACTCGACCCACTTTGCGTCAGCATGCGTCTTCACAAAATTTTCTGATAAAATAATTTTTTTTTTTGAAAGAACATACATAAAAAATATTTTTGAAAAATAATCAGGGGTTTACGAGGAATTCAATGGCAAATTAGGCATTTTGAGGTTATGTTTTGTGTTTGCAGAATTAATTATGTGATTAATTTAAGAATTTTGTGATTAAGTGTTACTTTTAAACCCCTATTTGTTAGATTATTTCAAAAATACCAGTGCAATTATTATTCAAAACAAGATTTTTGAAATATAAACTACAAAGACGCAATCTGGGCCCGCTTTATCTTTACATAGTATAAAACAAATTCGCTTCCGCAGTGTGTTCGCTTAGATCTTCTACGCAACGGATCTTAATGCAGTTTTCAGCAATAGATAGAGTGATTCGAGAGGAAGGTTCATATGTATAATACATGCATATTGCACCCGTGCGAGGTCGCTAATATGATATAAACAAGATACACTTCCGATAGATTTTTATTAAAAGATTATTTTTACACTTTTCCTGTGTTCTAAAGTCGCTTCTACTGAGCTACCTTACTTACCCTGTATTTTTTTTTGAAGCTTTTATTTTAATATTAATATTATGTGCCAAGTAATTCTTTATTGCAGAAATAAAGAATGCGGTTATGAACGCAGCCAGCAATCTCGCTTCCTTGCCTCATGGACACGGTTACATTTTTGAATAAGTAGATTTTTAAGTTTTGTTAAGTGTACATATTTAGTTATGTGCCAAGTTAAATTTAAAATATATACCATTTTAGTTTAACTATATTAATAATATTCTGTCCTGTTTTGATGTAAAATAGCTATTTTAAATTTATTTTCTGTAATTTTATTTTATTTTTTATTTTATTATGCTTGAATTAAAGATATTTATTATTATTTAAGTTTTCCATGTGCAACGCAAAACTTTTTTTATTGAATCTTTTACGAAACAAAACTCGCTAACGACTCCTATTGTGGTAGAGTTAGATACCTATTGTATGATAGATAAACAACTTTATTTATTTATTTAGTACGACCCGCACCGTCTACTTAAAAAAACATATCACTTAGGAATAAAATAAGTTTTTAAATCTGTCGAGTAGTTACGATTTAAGTAATTTTATTACATTAGTACATTATATAAAAATAATTGTCGTCTACCTCACACGGTGGACAACAAAAAAACCACGCCCACTTCTCGTATGTAGCTACCCTAAAATAATATTTTTCAATATTATATTCCTCACGGCGACCTTTGACGACTTCCGTGGTCGAGTGGTATACACACCGGTATTCATGGTGTCGCCAGCTCTGTGGTCCCGGGTTCGATTCCCGGTCAGGTCAGTGTAGAAAAATATTTTTCTATATTGTCTTGGGTCTGGGTGTTTGTGGTACCTTCGTTGTTTCTGATTCCCATAACTTTGGGATCAGAACAATGTATGTGATGTTGTGCACATTTATTTATTATTTATTTATTCCACCGCTTTATCGGCGTAATTGGTGAACCTACATAGGGGAGGTCAGCTCAAAGCGGCCACCTTTACTTTGAGGTGTAAAAAACCTACTAAATAAAATGATTTTCGAAAAGATTTTTATACTGATAGGTAGAAAAAACATTTGTTCTTCATTGTACGCAATTCAAATCTGCAAAAAGTTGAAAATACATATATGACACGTGAATTACGAAAAGGTGGCAAAAAGCCGCTTTGTCCAAGGTGCCGCCCAAAGCGGCCATGGGGGTAAGGGAGAAGCGGCCAGTCCAGTAATGTATGAGAAATATACATTTTTTGACAAAAGATATAGGTAGTGTTCGAAAAAAAAAATTGCCAATAATAGTTTAAAATCAACATGTATTTTTTATAAAACCTTTGGTGTCAATTACACATTTAACTCTTAAAATAAATGGCACTTTTAATCAACTGTTTTATTAATAACTAAAATAAATATGTTTTCAAAAGTTATAAAAAAAACAAAAATTGCTTTAAATTTTATTGCCATACATTAAATTGAGCCTTGTTGTTCCTTCACGTTTTTGATTGCTTGCGTCATTGTACTTTCGCCCCATAACCCTTTGGTAGTTTTTCATTTATAATTGTTGACCGTCTAAACAAAATAATCAAGTATTATAATTCGAAGTATTACACATTTATTTAAGGGCAAAGCGGTCAGTTGGCCGCTTTGCCCGAGCCGCTTTGCCTTTTACGTGCACTTTATTTCAAAAATTAACTGCTGTCATATTTGACATTAACTTTGTAAGCAAATAATACACAAACATAGTCTAATAAATGAGTTTTAAGGTGCATTAGATAAAAGTAATGAGTTATGCATGGTTTAGATCAAATCAGGCTGGACTTACCTCGCATTTTTTTAAGGAAACCACCAAATATTTAAAAATCGTCACTGCACGCACGCGCTTGCAGTGACCGGTGTCGAATGACTGATCGGGGCGGGGCGGAAGGTTAGCTGTAAGACGAACCGGTAAAGTTCGTTATGACATTTAATAGAACCGTATTCGGAGCCATGGCCGCTTTGCCTTCTGTGGCCGCTTTGAGCTGACTTCCCCTACACCTACAAAATTACAGTTTTCTAGTACTAGCGGTCTCGTAGCAAAACCTGGGACAGACAGGCAGACGGACATGACAAAACTATAACCCCGTTATTACAAAAACTTAGTACCTGAGCTAAGCTATTAGCTAGCCAATTAGAAAAGCGTTTTTCTGTTAGGTTATGTCACGCATGTGTCATTCATTCCGCTGTTGTCGGCTAATATTTAGACCTAGTTTAAACCTGGTCTATTTTTTTGTAATAACACCGTAAGGGTTCCTTGTCAGAAATACGGAATCCTAATAGGAAATTTGAGTTTGTTTTCTCAATAATAATAATGTCCTCTTCAGGACATTTCGACTTCAGTGGCCAATCTCAACAGAGATTAGCCGACTGCGCGGGAGATATTATAGTGCACAAGTCAAATACAAATGTACACAACCTCAAATCTTTTCTCTATTTACACAAAACACCTAAGCTAACAGAGCTAGCCCAAAGCGCTTTAAGCTTTAATAGGTTGAAGTTAAAACAAAACTATAGAGCCCATTCACACGAGGACGTGATTTTTGACGATTCGTCTTTTTTCACGATTCGATCTTTTTTTGACGGCGGCAATGCTTTTTGCATGCCCATGTTCAGACGGATCACGAATCGTAAAAAATGATGATACGTCTCTAGCATCGTGTTTTTAAAAATCACGAATCGTCATATAAGTCAGCCTATTAGATCCCACTGCTGGGAAAAGGCCTGACCTCAACTATGAGGAGGAACGAGCCATACTTCACCACGCGGGCTCAGTGCGGATTGGTGGAGGGGTGTATATAAGGCAAGTGACAAACCTTACTGTCAGAAGTTATCAAGCCGCCCTAGGGCCTCTGACTAGGCTTAACGACTAATACCACAGATATTAGCCGGGACCAACTGCTTAACGTGCCTTCCGAAGCACGGAGATGCTTGTCATGGACGTCACTTAAATGGTCGGAATGGTCACCCATCCAATCACGACCGCGCCGTGGGTTGCTTAATTTTTGGTATCACTACCAAAGCGCTGCCGCCACTGCGCCACAAGCACCTCTCGTCCTCAATCGTCATAATACACGGATTTTTGACCAAATGCAATTACGATATTTTGATGAATCGTGACTACAAGATTCCGTATGCAATGTGAATATCCATCCGTCATGTCGTATCCTGTATTTTGACGAATCGTCAAGACGGATCCCGTGTGAATGAGCCCTTATTCGTACGTATGCGTGTGTTAGGTAATGGTTTCAATTGCTTAAAAGTCAATGCTTCCATTCGATCGATAGGGCTAAAATACCAGGCCGCAAACATAAGGTCATACCTTCAACTATATGGTTCTGTAATTTTTTTGTCCTCCTAGCCCCATTTCAACTACAGCGGCCAATCTCAACAGAGATTAACCTGGATACTCTGGAGATGATATAGTGCACAAGTGTGTGCAATACACAGGTGCACTCTCTGTTCCTTCACCCTCATAGTTTGATGAGACGGCAATCTGACATAACTGGACATGACGATCAGGTCGAGGCACGGGGGTGTTAACACCACCATCTTCCTGACTCCGGAGCTGTTTGTGAGTTATTTCAAGCCCGACCCGGGATTTGAGCCTGGGACCTCGAGGATAGTAACCAGCGTACCGTCCACTAGGTCAACGAGCCAGTGCATCGTTGCATCTTATTTATAGTTTCTCTTTAGTCTATAGGTCTTTCCTAGGTTAAATTGTAATGTCTGTTAGTGATTCTCTACCTCATCAAAGGTTCCCACAGAAAACCAGCGCCATGGCATGAAAGCGGAGTGGGTACCAGTTTGGTAACATTAATTACAAACTCTATTTTATTTTAATTTTATATGTGCTTGTAATCCTATGTGTAATGTTCCAAATAAAATACTTTTCTTTCTTTATTATGCCTTGTTCTAAATATATAAAAAATAGTATTGTAAATAGCTTGATTTATTTCGTTGCAGGATCCTAGAATATTTTGCTTTCTTCAGGGACTCCCTAGCCATATCCGGTTTTTATTGCATTAAAGCAGCCCCGGATCAAAGTACGATTTTTTTTAATCAGCAGCTTGTTGTAAGCCCACGTTGGCGTAAATAAAAAATATATATTCAAACAATCACACCAATTATCTAGCTCCAAACTGAGCGTGAGCTTGTGCTATGGTAACTAGGATAACGGATAGTCATACTTATCAGCACCGTTACCATGAGTTTACAGCAGTTTTACTCGCTAGCGACGACGTAAAAAAGTGTATGTAAAATTTTAGTTCTCCAAGTAACCGCTAGAGTCGCTGTGCAATTTTCCATACCCTTTTTTTCCGTCTTCGCTAGCGAGTAAAACCGCTGTAAACTCATGGTAACGGTACAGGATGTCCCAATGAAGGATAATCCATTAGGTACAGATTAGGTAAATAATGCTCTACAATATGGTAAAGGACTTGACCATTAATGGTTTTTTATTCGTCAGTATTTCTAACCAGAATGAACTCAATATTATATGAAAGAGTTCACAAAAACTAGCCTTTCTGCATAAAAAATATATTTTTAAGGCCTTCGATTTAGAGAAAAAATTAAATTTTATTTTCTCTTTGTCTGTACATAAAACGCACCTGCGCCTATACCAATTAACGCATGAAAAAAAAATTACTACAAAATTGTCATTCCATTGACAGTAGTACCTATTATATAATCTGCGGTAGTACCTAGTAGTATATATCCACCAGTGAATAGGCAATGGTACATAGCCATACAGCCAGGAAATACAAGTAAGTGATCAATGGATGATGCCTCATTACAAAACATATTTTTCTCAAAAATGGAGGCGTTTAAAATTCTGATTTCTGTGGTTACGTATTTCATATTTTTGTAGCTAAAAGATAAATATAGGTTATTGGTGGTTGGTGATATCTTGGAATAAACAAGTGCGAGTCGGACTCGCGCGCGAAGGGTTCCGTACCATGAACTTAAAACATTAGACAGTATAGGCAAAAAAAAGTATATTTTTTTATTTTATTTATAATTTCAAAAGTATTCATCACAGGATACCCGAAATAATTAAATAAGAGTTTCCGTGCCTGCTTCTTTACGTAAGTGATTTGAAGTTTATAGGTCCAAGACTTTAGAAGTTACAGGGGGGGGGGGGGGGACATCGTGTAAACGACTTTGGCGGGCTATATCTCGCAAACGGTAAAGCTGATAAAAAAGTGTTGAATTTTCATAGTCCTTTTCAACGATACCCCACACAAGGGAGTGCACTCAAAAAAATAATTTCACCCCCTTTTTACATGTATGGGGAGGTACCCTTAAAAAGGGGTAATTTTATTTTTTTGTATTTTTAAAAATGAGATCTATATGTGAAGTATCCTCGAACCAAGTTACATGCAAATCAGTCCATAAGCGTAGAAGATATTCTGCTGTGACAGACTAGGACGGACGGACTGAACGATCTTATAAGGGTTCCTTGTCGGTCTACGGAACCCTAAAAACCAGTCTTCATACAAAAAGAGAACAAGTCCTTTGAGATTTTGGTTCTGAGTTTTTATTATTTTTGGGAGCCTTGCTAACATTTTAAGTAACAAGTTACTATTGATTTAGGTTTTTGGAATATTTAATTTTATTTATTTTTTATTATATTTTATTATTACAACAAAATCCACAGCTCTCAAAAATACAGTTTTACACATGTTTCTTAAATACTAATCATACAGCCAACATTGGTGTAACTAATGTCGTCGATCTTCCTATGCAATGGGGATCCACACGCAAAGCTTGATGTAGATGGCGCTGGCATAGATACGCCTATGTCAAATATTTTGCTATTGTTTATGTCGGGCTTTTTCGTATCTAATTTACAGTTTGTCGTGACTATCTAATGTTATTTCATCACAATGTATTCGTCAATGAAGTTATCTGAACTAAAAGACGATCTTCGGAAATGAGGATGAAAAGTATCTGGTAAAAAAGCCGATCTTATTGCGAGGTAAACATTTGGGTGTTTATACAGTTTTATTACTGTAAATGTTACATTTAATGCTTGTTGAAATTGTTTTTGTTGTATTTGTGTTACAAATTAACTACATAACAAGGTTTTTAATAAATATAACTAAAATAATAAAACACGTACATGTTTGTTTTTAGGTTAGAATTCTACGATCGGAACTGCGATGATACCGGGAATTTTGGTGTCGTAGCTTCACAATCTAGTTATACGATGAATGTTCCCGATCCAGAAGCTTATCATGATGTAAATAATTCCAGTAAACTACCTAAAATTATTTAATTTTCTTCTTATAGCTGTTTCGCACATCTTTTTTAAAACTGGCTCTTTTGGCAATAAATGAATACTATTATTGTAACAACCTAGCACAGCACATAACGGCATTATACTTTCGTAGATTGAAAACACAAAAAAATACTCAAAAAAACAACTTCTGTACTATGAATGACAGATAGCTTTGGGCGCATCGACAATGCGCCACCTACAGGGAGAATTTGGCAGTATGGATCCCCATTAATTTCAAATTATCATGTGTGTGTGTGTGTGTGTGTGTATGTATTCTAGGAGTTAGAACTAGTAAGCTCAAGTATACGTTTGTTAAATGATTTTTTACTTAGGTGAAATGGATCTACGGATTGAAACTGATTGTTATATAATCGCAATATGCGGTAAACAATGGAATTTTTGGCATAGTTCGTTCGCGTGAAAGGTACAGAGAATGGGGTAGATACTGTGTGTCGAGTCCGAATTGATGGCGCATGTAAGTTTAAGAACAGCGACGTCAGGTCAGTGGAGTCTATCGAACCACAACATACATCGTACAAAAAAGACATATCCAATACAGTGCGTCTGATTTCAAGAGGCACCATCCGCTAATAATTACACGAATCCTTATAATCATTAAATATTGTAAATGTTCTATAGTTTAAATGCTTCGTAAATTTCCTTTGTATTAATTCGATCTTTTCCCTGTACACTAGATAATGAGGATTCCAAATTACACTGCAGTATTCTAGGATACCTCGCACATATGCATATATTCAAGAGTATAAAAAGAAACATACTCTTTTTAAATTAATAATTGTAAAAGTAGCCATACAGCATTTAAATATATAAGTATATTTCAAAAATGTAAAAGTGTGACACTTTTACATGATTTTGGGATATAACAGGGCATGATGTTACTAATCTGTAGGTACCTAAAAGATCTTCTCAGCACTAGCCCACAATTTGTCCCGAAGCAGTGGTAGGGCTTAAAAAATAATATGTTGGGACGTGTATAAGTGCTCCCTGTGGGCCTACATACATAAATAAATGACTTTTATGACTTTTATTATCCTTCATCAACGAGAAATCCTGTATACCTACGTTTATAAAAATCCATGACTTAGATACAAATTGTCGTGCGTTCATCTAACAAACATAATTGTCAAGTGAGCGCGGATATTGGAGATTATCATAATTGTAATCATATAAAAAACATACGTTGGGAACTCGTGGTGGGAAAAGTCCTATTATAAAAACACCAGTGTCATTAAAACTATAAAGTTGTCGTATTTTCTAAAACCAAACGAAATAGTCGCTTCGGTCAATCGATAAATTAATCATTTATTCATCGGCCACCGTGGGATTGAGCGCGTGGCGGCCATCTTGTCCTGTTTTATTTTCTTCAGTTTTAAAATTCAATTAATACGGTTTGTGTATTGAGTTTCCTATATTTTCCGGTTATGTATTCTTATCAAATTTTACACTTTTTAATATTTTCAACGGCGATTTGATAAACAAATTAATATCAACCTGTCCTGGAACCAAAGTTTGAACCGTTAATTATTACTAGGTAAATATGATTTCAAGAACATTGAGAAAAAGTATTTTCAGCTAAAATGCACTTTTAACAAAGATATAAGTGAAAATCGTCAGAAATTTGTTTTTCGGGATTTTTCAATATGGCGTGGAGGAGGAGGAATTGTGCATTTTACATTTTATTCTAAATACTCGCGAACATATTTCCTAGACAACATATCAAAAATTCAAAACAAAAGCAAGAATTTCATATTCGTCACAACTTTTTGTATTGGCCCAGTATCGAAATCTATTACTAAAATTAGTTAACTAATTTAGTAATAATAACGAGGATAAATATCAAATAGTTACATTATATATATTCTATAAAGTAATACTATCTATGAGGAAAAAAATATTGGCTTTTCCGAATTTACCTTTTAAGGGTTCCGTAGTTCAAAAGGAAAAAAACCGGCCAAGTGCGAGTCGGACTCGCGCGCGAAGGGTTCCGTACTTAAAACATTAGACAGTATAGGCAAAGAAAGTATATATTTTTATTTTATTTATAATTTCAAAAGTATTCATCACAGGATACCCGAAACAATTTTTTTAAATAAGAGTTTCCGCGCCTGTTTCTTTACGTGTGTCATTTGAAGTTTATAGGTCCAAGACTTTAGAAATTACAGGGGGGGGGACACACCGTGTAAACGACTTTGGCGGGCTATATCTCGCAAATGGTAAAGTTGATAAAAAAGTGTTGTGTGGAAACCCTACCTTATTTTCATAGTCCTTTTCAACGATACCCCACACAAGGGGGTGCACTCAAAAAATAATTCAGCCCCCCTTTTACATATATGGGAAGGTACCCTTTAAAAGGGGTGTTTTGAATTTTTTGTATTTTAAAAAATGAGATCTATATGTGAAGTATCCTCGAACCAAGTTACATGCAAATCAGTTCATAAACGTAGAAGATATTCTGCTGTGACAGACTAGGACGGACGGACTAAACGATCTTATAACGTTCCTTGTCGGACTACGGAACCCTAAAAAGAAACTAGGAACAAAGAACACTTTGTTGTCCGTCTGTCTGTAAAACCCCTTTTTCTCAGAAACGCATCGTAGGTATCAAGTTGAAATTGACACCAAATACTAAATGGCTGCAGTCCGTTGAAATTGTGAAAATATCAAACTTCAAAGATAACGCAATCCAAAGATACGCCATTTTAGACGTATTTTCTATCATTTCGCAAGGGAATTAAAACCTTCCTATAGTATAGACTATGAGTGTAGGAAGTTACTGACTGAATGGCTGGAACCAATAAATTATGATGATGTTGAGGCACTATTGGAATAACTCACATACACCAAATGCACACCCACACACACACTCACACTCACATGAAAACACACACACACACACACGCACACACACACGCACACACACACGTACACACACAAAAGCACACACACACGAACATACAGTCGCACGCACACAATCTAAAACTTGTACTAATGTGATTGTTATTTTACCTACATGCTACCTACTATCTATTTAAGAAAGAGCAGTTTCTCCTGGCACAGGCTTCATTTTAGCTTAAAAGGAGACACTGATCACTATTCATGTTATGTACTATTTGTTAAAGCCAATAAATATTTTTCATTTTCATAGACTACAGGCACATATCTAAAATAGATGAGTCATATGAACTAATTATATAATAAGATGCATAAAATAATAAGATTTTGCACTAGGTATGCCGTCACTTGTAAGCTGTCCAACTGAGTGCTGGTGAGAATACAAAAGTGCAGGAGAAGAGTGAGTACATTTTGGTCATATATTTTTGTACGGCATTTTTACCATCGATAGACCCATGAAAAATAATAAGAAAGCGCGTAGTGCCGTAAAAAAATTGGTACGCCATAAAGTCGGTAAATTTTGATTTTCTCTAAAAATAATAATAATAATAGACCTAGAATCAGAAATTTGGCAAGAGGGAAGGTTTTACGTCACAAGTGAAGAAAAAAGTCCGAAAACCGTGTAGTTACATCGTAAAAAAACCTCTGTTTGTACGGATGTTTTCTCAGGAAGTGAATTTGTATAAATTCTTTATGAAAAAACAAAGATCTTCAAACCTAAATGAAGTATTTTCAAACTTGTGTAATTGCTACAAAAATGTTTTTGCTATGGAACAACGGAGCGCGGACCACTGCACCAAGACGGTCGTCAATATGGCAAAAAGGAAGCTATAAAGAATATATAATTATAGTAAAGAGATTTCCAAGAGGCTAGTCGACATCAGTGGTGACCTAAGAGCTGGCAGCTACCTTGCTCAGCGTATAAGCATCGCTATCCAGCGCGGTAATGCTGCCAGCATCCTAGGAACCTTACCACTTTTTATAATTTTTGTTGTATTAAGTAATTTTTCTTAATTTTTATTAATAAGTTGTATATATAGTTAATTATGATATTAAATAAACATTTAGACATAAAGTTATTTAGGTGTGGTGCTAATAAATAAATAAATTATAGTATTATTATGTAAAAAAAAAAGATTATATAAAAACAAATTATTATATAAAGAATAGCTTAAATCTACTTATACATATATAGGTATAATAAAACAGTAAATCCAATGCGTCTGTACATTGAATATTTTGCCAAAAACTAATTGAGACTGATGTTAAAATAGTAACAGAATAGAAATCTACAACTTTTAAGTTTTTTATCTGTTTGTCTGTCTGTTTGTACACGCTAATCTCTGGAACTACTGAACGGATTTGAATGAAACTTTTTTTATTGTGTAGCTATTAAGTCTGGGCAAATACTAGGCTACAACTTATTTTGAAAATCGGAGTACCTGACGTGAAACCTTAGCAGTACACTTAAACTAAGAGAGATATGAAAGCAGCGCCTTAAAAAAAGTTATTTAGCGTGATGAGCATTTTCTATTGACGTACACAAATTGAAGGTCTGGAGCAACTGATATGGAACCCTAACAGCTCAGCTCAACTATAAGAGATATAAATAGAGCGCCTTAGGGAACATTGTTCAGCGTGATGAGCATTTTCTATTGACGTACACAAATTGAAGGTCTGGAGTAGCTGATATGGAACCTTAGCAGCACAGCTCAACTATACCTAGGAGATATAAATAGAGCCTTAGGGAACATTTTTCAGCGTGATGAGCATTTTTTATTGGCTCACACAAATTGAAGGTCTAGAGCAACTGATATGCTAAATTACTTTAGACTGATTTTCAATTTTTTTTTTAAACACACCAATTACCTAGTCCCAAACTAAGCGTGAGCTTGTGCTATGGTGACTAGGATAACAGATAGACATACTTATATACATTTATAAACATCTATGACTTAGGTACAAAATGCTC
Organism: Pyrausta nigrata; assembly: GCA_949316185.1. Classification (NCBI taxonomy): domain Eukaryota; kingdom Metazoa; phylum Arthropoda; class Insecta; order Lepidoptera; family Crambidae; genus Pyrausta; species Pyrausta nigrata. Next base: position 6,342,721 of record OX438965.1, read on the forward strand.
GTGCTCATCACACAAACATTTGCCCCTTGCGGAATTCGAACCCGCAACCGCCTGGTTGAGAAGTCCGGGGTGCGCACCACTACACCAAGACGGTCGCCGAACTGCCTACACCAAAACTCCCAAGGTAATCCTACTGTAATTAATAGCATCAGGCGTTACTTTGCGGAAATCCATTATTAGATGGGAAAAATGAAATACAATTATTTTGCTTTAAATTTCCGCTAAGACACGCTAGCTAATTTAAATCAAAATAATTGTATTTCATTTTTCCCATCTACTGTCTCTAAGTTACGATCTGAGGAATCGAGAGAATCCCTCAGATTTTATAGGCATGTATACCTATATGCTACAGGACTAATTTAGGTATTCATTAAGCGTTTAAGCGGAGTCCTAATTTTTATGGTGCTGACCTTAACGCTAAGTAGTTCGTGGATACTTTCGCCACAGACAGTTTGTCGAAATTTTGTTGAATTACTGTATTATTAATGAAAGATCAAAGTCATTTGGACTCACTAACGGAAATTGAACTATAAGAATAGTCTTACTTACTTATACGATAGTAGTAGCTTACAAACCGACCCCTAAGTAGGCTAGGGACACAATAAATAGATGCTAAACCACATCCATCTATTGCGGTATGTAGAGAGGGAGACTTTTGCTCAACCTAAAGTTACCTTTTTTTTAAAATAAATAAAACTGCCTTCAATAAAGTAAACTAAAAAGTAAAAAAAAACCTTTACACTTTTACTAAGAAAGATGTACGACAAAATTTAGTTTTTGAGTCGGTGTCACTGCCATGCGACATTTTGTTACCAAAGGAGGATTGAGAGTGCCTATTGGCCTTAATTTTTTTATTTTTCTTCTTAAGACGTGGTAGACTAAGAGATCATGATAGCTGGATGGCGACGGGGGTATAAAATATTTTGTATCATCGATTCCACGCGTACGAAGTCGCGAGCAACCGCTAGTTTATAATAAAAACCGAAACCCGCGAAATGTTTTATGGTGTGGCCGTTTTGGTAAGTGAAATCGCCGTGTCATTGTTATTTCTGTTACATAATCTAAGGTATTGGAGAGTTTCCTTGGACAATGTTGTGCCCTCTGAAGCATGAAATCACGTTCTTATAGTGAGCCGGTTGCACCATTCTTATCGTTAAAGCGTGTTCAATACTTTGCAGCGTTTGTGGAAACTGATTTTAAACCTACCAATTACTTGTACTGCTTTATAGCTTTTTAAATTTTCTTATTTTGTTTATCACGAACTTTACCTATAGGTGGTTCATGCAATTGGGCCGAAACGTCAGGAGTAAAAACATGATACTTAGGTACGTTGCATGAATTCCCATATTAGACGACCGTCCTGGTGTAGTGGTTCGCGCCACGGACTAAACCAGGCGGTTGCGGGTTTGAATCCCGCAAGGGGCAAATGTTTGTGTGATGAGCACGAGCATTTGTACCTAAGTCATGGATGTTTATAATAGTAGATTATTCACCAAAGGGGTAAACTGATGTCTTACGTCACGGGCGTCATCTTGAATCTCGAGGGTAACGAAGGATTCGAGAGTTAACTCCCGAGCGCAGCGAGGGAGTTTAGTGTTTACTCCCGAGCATAGCGAGGGAGTTAATAGTAGAATCCTGAGTGTAGCGAGGGATTTAAGCTCGCCCAAGACAAAGACATCTTTATTCCCGAGGAGAATACTCTGCTTTTCACACTTCCTACGAGGCAATAAGAAAAATAATCGACAAAAACTTACATATTTTATCTATATAATATCCTTTGACTTTTAAGGCAGTAAATTATTATTATTAACAATACCAGCGGCTTTACATCCAATGGACCCTGGTGTCATACATTTCGTCATTCGACAGTTTTACGAAAACATTGTTTGTAATTTCTTAAAACACATAGGTTTTTTTTTCTTTATTTATTTATTTTTTTAGAAGGGCGCGCTTTTTTTTCATTCCATTCGTGCTAAAATTCTTGTATGCCATGTTCAAATTTCAAATATTTCCTCTTTGGTGCGGGACGGGCTGGTGTGATCAAGCCTACGAATTCTTATTCGAAATTCAAATCACTTTATCTCCCTAGGGGCGTAATGAAATTTCATACAACATTACGTCCCTAGGGATGCAATGACTCACTTTAAATCAGGTTTGCATGACGTGTAATTGAACATTGCCGAGTAGGTAGTGTGAAAAAGTATTTAAGTATGTCTATCCGTTATCCTAGTTACCATAGCACAAGCTCACGCTTAGTATGAGGCTAGATAATTGGTTGTGTTTGTTGTGTTTGATGGAACAATTTATTTATTTATTATTATAATGTTTGTAATACACTGCTTTATTACAACAAAAAATTAAGACCAGGTTTAAGCCACTTGAATTGATATTAGTTGACTCTCTTACAAATAAATAATCAACACAATATCAAAAAGTAACATACAGAGGTAGGTCTTGTATTTTTATAATTATTTTTATAATTTAAGCAATATGTTTGCAAGTTTTTACAAAATTAAATTTGTGAATTTATAATAAACTAGTGGTTCCCCGCGACTTCGCCCGCAAGAGTTGGATTTTCCATATAAACTTTCATCCCCCATTTCACCCCCTTAATGTTTTTATATCGCGACAAAATGTAACCTATGTCCTTTCCAGGGTCTCGAACTGTCTTCACACCAAATTTCATTTTAATCGGTTCAGTGGTTTAAGCGTCAAGAGCTAACAGACAGACAGACACACTTTCGCATTTATAATATTAGTATGGACAAGAGGTTTCGCTTGAATATAGATTTTCCCATACAGACATCTTCTCCTATATACACGCTAAAATTTTAATGGTTGTTTTTCCGCATTAAAATTAGTGCAGTTTATGCTGTATTGCTTAGTGCGTAGAGCTTCCTTTGCTTTAAACATTGATTTTGTGCGGCAAGCAGTACCCAAATACGTGAATTCTCGTAAAAGAAACTATCTTTTCTCACGTTTTCGAGTTGATGATGATTTTTTTGATTACTTTGAGAATAAAAATATTTTTAGTTTAAAAAAAATTCTTGCATGATTCGATAGTCAGTACTGCTAAAGGTAAATCGTTCTGCTGCGGCAAAACAAACACTAAAATTACAGCGTGTATGCCTCCTTATAGGATAATTTCTTGGATCAAAACTGTTCTATCTATGCTCTTTCCCCCGGAAAACACATATCTTCAAAAATCTATTAGGCATGATCGATTTTTAATTATATGTACTTAATTATTTTACTCGAAATTGAAATTCAATGCTAAAAAATTATGTAAGAAACGTCTAAAAAATTATGTAAGAAACGTCTACAAACGTCTCCATATGGGAGTTTATTTAACACACAAAAAATAGTAATTAACTGCTTACAGTTAATAATAATTATAATAAATATATATATATAACTATATTGTTATATAGCCTATTTTTTGTAACACCATTTATAAATCGGCTTAGTGTTACAAGACAGACAGAGACACATTTTGCTTTATTATCATAGTATTATAAATGCAAAAGTGCGTCTATGAGTTGGATTATCAGTGATTTACTTAGTGTTGAAAATAACCAGATCTAATATAGGTAAAGATAAAACCGATTTATTTGTAAACATGACGATAAAAAAATAGATAAAATCTATGGGAACAGATTGAATGATAGTGGTTTTTTATGCGTGAGAAATCTGGTTTTTATTAGTTATTCAGCTTCAGAACATGCGATGCATAGATACGAGTAACATAGTATAAGTAGGTTTTCAGCTTACAAATACAGGTTTGTGCAGGATACAGCGTTGTCTAGTGATTCAAGGATAAATTATTGTTTTTAAGTGATAAGCATTCACTTTGCAATCTAAATATATTATTGCACTTGAAAAAATTACCGCCAGAGGCGGGAATCGAACCCGCGTTCCTCGCATACCCGCAACGCGGCATTTCAGCGTTAAGAAGCACTTGAAAATTTCGACAGGCCAACGCCACTGTGGCCGAGAGGTTAGGCAATCGCCCGGTATGCGAGGAATGCGGGTTCGATTCCCGCCTCTGGTGGTCATTTTTTCAAGTGCAATATTATATTTAAAGGATACCCTTTAACAACAGATGAGTATTCTCCGCGTCACCTTCGTGGCGATTTTTAGTTAAAGTTTTTTTGACAAGAAAAAAATACTACACTAAAGAAGGCCTAAAATTATAATGAATCCTGTTGAAATCAAACAAATCGGTTTGTTATTCCCTCCGATATTTAATTATGAAACTTCGGTACCCACGTAAGTTATTTCTGATTCCACGAAAGTTACGAAACGTATTTTTCATAGCGAAGTTCTATTTTATTTCATAAAAATATTTCAAATAAAACCTTAATAACTAATATTACACCTGCTTTTAAAAAAAATAGTTTTTTTTAAGTAAAAAGCGTGATAAGCATTAATAAATAAATCTCTTAACCTTTAATATAGTAAAAGATTCCGATTTGACGACGAAGTAGAAATAAATGTTTTGTTAGTAGATACACACAGAACAGAACAGAGCTATAGCTAAAGTTAATACATAAAACAACTTAAAACATAAAATAAATTTCATGTATCAGCACTTCAGCAGGCAAATTACTGATAATATAATATCTGCTAGCTGTTATTAACTGTGGGCCAGATCATTTTGTCTTTTGTTCATTTGGTCGGCTGTTCTTGTTACATGACTTTGTCAATGATTGTTCACCATGTAGCCAGGAGTCTTCCCTATTGTCTACAAAAGTCTTTCTTATTACTAACTCTTTTTTATTTAGCGTATATTTTATTTCTTCGTTACACATGCCCAATCTATCTCAGTTAGCTTTGAACCATATTTTTCGCAACAGGAGCCACTTTGAAAAAGACTGGTTCACTCATAACGTCATTTAACGAGTCAGATCACTTTTGCTGCTCACCGCAGCACCTCCATCTTAATTATTCTTCTATTATCTTATGGGTTATAAGATGTTTCCTCTTAATTTAATATGAGATACAAGAAGCCATTGAATTTACACTGAGATAGCGATTGTTGTTTTAACTTATGCGCTGACCCAGCGGTCAGCGCATAAGTTAAAACAACAATCGCTATCTCAAAACAAAACAAAACCATAATGACTAGTCAGCACTAGTCATTATGGTTTTTACATTAATTCAAAACAATTCATTGTTTAGATAATTAATTTTGCTGCGGATTTTCCTAACAACAACAATAGAGACAAATGGACACACTTAGGGGAGGCCGATGCCCAGCTAACGGACGGTAACGGCATAAAATGTATAATATTTTAAAAACAACTAGTAGATAGAAAGTGAAGTTTCTATTAAAGTAAGTATTTTTTTGTACTGGACTAGTCCAGTACAAAAAAATAAGGTTTATTTTTGTTAGCTTATGTACTAAATGCACACATGCATATCAATAACATATTCAGACGCAGGACGTGCACTGATGAACATAGGTCTACCCCAAAGGTGAGTGGTTACATGCGGCCTGCATCCAGTGCGATCATGCGACCTTTGCAGGGTCGTCTGTCAATCTTGCTGGTGGACGCTCTACGCTACGCTCTTGACTAAATGGAATCCAATCAAGAACCTTCCTGCACTGCGCCCTGCTTACTGCCACTTGAGCTTGGTGATCTACAGGATAGCCCCGTAGATCATTTAAACATAGGTCTGTTACCTTAGTTCTTCTACGTATCTCTTCAATTCAATCCCGTGGAGAAACATCAAACATAGCTCGTTGTGTGTCCTTAAACTTTTTTATTACGCCCATAGAAAGAGACCATGTTTCGGATTAGTTGTAGACGATCGTTTTTAAGCACTGAAGTATTTGGGTCAAAATGATGCCCTCGCGTAGTTTTTCGGACTCTGTCCAGCCAAGGTGAACCTACCTAATTAAATCACTTGTCCCAGGTAAACCTACTCCTGTCGTCTAAAACAGTAGATCACAGTTTTCGTTTCTAATAGATACAGGAGAAATTGCCACTTGAACACGGGCATTCGACTAAAATTCGTCTGGCCCAAGTTAATTTTAAGGATCACTTGTTGGGAGACAAGCATAGTGCCAAGACCCTCCAGCTTTTTTGCCCTAACCGTGTGTGTGATGCTATTAATCAAAGGTGTGTGATGTATTGGTTATGCCAAATCCTTTTTATTCCACATGTGCACACATTCAATCAAGGGCAGTGTTTTATCAAGTTATTCGTATATGAATTCTATGCAGAACTTTCCTTATTGACATCGATAAATTACTAAGCCAACCATTTATTTAGTTAGTAGAACATCAGGGTTCAATCAAATAGGCATATCAACCATATTTGATTAAAATAGATAAATACAAGAAAAACTCATGCTTCTACCTACACAAACTATCGTTAGCTAATACCTTTGGGAGAAAACGATAACACTGTTATTTAAAAACATCTACAGACCGATAGAGAAGTAAATTAAGATTGCATAAAGAGACCTTCGTAACCTAACGTGGAGTGACAGATAAACTTCGTGGTCAAATGTCCACGAAAACCATGTCACGAAAATTACGAAAATTTTATATTATCAAAAATTTACTAGTTGTTTCTTGATAAATATAAAAACTAAATAGCGGTCGAAGAAATTGAAAAGGGGTTTTATACTGAATATTCAACACTTACATCTAAATCATTCTATTATCTTTAAATTTTTCCATGAAGGGTTTCTTCAAAAGGTCGCCAGAAAAAAGTTGATGAATTCATGTGCCTGTATTTTTTGTATCAAGCGATAAGAAAGGCATTTCTCCTCCAATGATGCTCTGATGGAACTAAAGTTTCCGTAGAGCCATTAAGCTTGTCAGAAAGTTGAGGCTCTTTGATGCTATGAGGCTTTATATGTCGCGATCACGAATCTACCACAATCGTGTGACCGAGACAAAATATTTTCTAACTCTTTCTGTTTAAACGATATCATTACTGTTTTTATAATTAATTATTTTTGACTTATTAACAAATTTTTTGACATAAAGTATGTGTACATAACACAACAAACAATAAAGATATTAGTGGTTGAACTAAGCGCGAGTTCGTAAGGACGCGCGGAGAACACCGGTTTTGCTCCCGTTTTTGGCGGTTAAGTATTATTTAAAAAATAACTGTAAGCCCTATTTTATGTTTGAAACTATGTTCGTGTAGATGAATAAACAGAGAATCATTTAAAATTAATTCCGAAGCTGTTTATGAAATGGGTTGGGAATTAAGAACGTGTGACCACCAAAAACCGGAGAATCACTCAGATAAGGAAAGTCATACCTAGATGCCATTTTTTTCAAGCTAGTCTTACCATTTCAGAGATATAAATATTCAATTTTTGTATGACTATTTCTCACTGACCTCTGTTAAGTATACAAGTACGCTGGACTAAAAGTTCTTCAAGAAATGACAGATTTTTTGTGCTTAATCAAAGCGCCTCTCAAATCTAATATAGTTCTATGGACGCTCACTACAGCCGTCAGCGCCAAAATGGCAATATTCAAATGGCTTCATTGTTAGGATGACATGCAGCCCAGCGTACTTGTACTAAAGGGGTCAGTGACCTACATACATTATTCCCAACAATTTCGAGCGCGACCATCCTGTTACGCCCCAGACGTGCGCGGGGCGAGGCATGCTAGTCCACGGAACGAATGAGAATTGACAAACATATGAAAGTTACTCTATTTTGGTTCCCTGTACAGTCGGTAGGGGCGGCACAAAAATTATCTGTCATTTCTTAGAGAATGTTTAGTCCAGCGTACTTGTACTATAGAGGTCAGTGATGTAGGTACATAAGCAAGCTTTTGTAACTTAGATACTACACAAGCTAGACCTTCTGGAGGCATCATTTGTATCAATAATTAATGCTGAAGTATATTCGATAGACTAGGTAACTTCTACTTGTAAGGCCATACGCCCACGCTAAAGGTGGGGCCACAGTATAAGCGATAGACGTAGCTAGGTACTTTATATTTATGAATTAAATAAATAAATTAAAAAGTCTTTTAGCTGCGCCAAAAAGTAGTTAGATTGTGACAGTGCTGATTCAATTATGATTTTCCAATTAGAAAGAAGAAAGAAAGAAAGAAAAAGCATTTATTCGGTGATCGGTGAACAAAGGAACAGTTTACAAAATATTATGAAATGATCTACCGAAAAGGCATCCGACAATTAATCCGACAATTAATTAATTAATTGTTATGATTGATTTTTGAATTCATTCATTCTTATCGCACTGTAAGTAACCTACCTACAAATCGATTATTTACTTGGTCTTTTTGCCTCAACCTACGTAGTCTACGTAAGACATCTTGATGAAACACACTATAGTGGTTGGGTGATTATACCACTGGTAGCTAGTGTGTGAAATGGAGAAGGCAATAGCAAACCACTACAAGTATTAAAATTGCCAAGAAAGTCGTTGTATGTGTTTTATTTCACATAATGATCATGACACTCAGTCATAACTCATAAGGTATAGGTACTTCCATAACTATTTTTTGTCTTGCTTTCAGGATAGGCTATGACGCCCCTATAATCTGCCAGCAAAGCACAGGACAGCGGAGAAGGCTCCACCTCCTTCACCTAACCCTTCCTAATTGGCCCCGGGTAACTGACACGAGGATGTCTGCCACCCACCAGAAGGGGCTCGCAGGCAGGAGACTGTCTTCTGCCACCGGTGGGGATTCGCTGTCGAGCCACTGGCGGGCTGGGACTACAGAGCATGCCTTTGACCGAAGGCCTCATCCGCAACCCGTAAGCTCCCATCACAATGACCCGTTGGGTCACCATCAGGTTTTTAGTGAAAAACATGGTCATACACACATGACAACCCCTAGACTCTAGTACCCTAGAGCGGTAGACTCAAGTTCGCTAGCCACAACAAAAGAAAAAGTAAATGGTCATCATTTAAAAAAAGAAACGGTCCCAGTCTTACATGAAAGCGAATGTGCGAAACATGGCCATATATAATTATCTCATCCATAGGGGTTTGTCCAAATTGTTTTAAAAGCTTGCAAACGCTTCCGCTTATAAATCCGCTCGCACTAAGACCCTACTGATTACCTACACCTACTACATTAAAGATCATATGGGATGCGTGGGAGTGTGATATTATGACACGGCCTTCGAATAGATCTGACCTATTTGGGAAGGACATTCAGGGTTACTGTTGAAAAGGCCTTTCTAGTATGTGGTATGCATGAAATAGTGTCAAAATATTCCTTAAAAAATTTACCGACCGTTTTCTGATGGGACTCGAACCAATAAACCCTTTGTTATCCGGGCGATGCCGCGATGGCTCTTCCAACTGAGCTACGGAGGATATTAGTCACCTGACGGATTTTTCTAAGTGCTTGCGTATAGGAGCCAGTGATTCGGCCAGGCCTGTGTAACTCCTCGCGTAGGTAGCAAAAAGTACATACGCGCGGCGACCCGTTGTAAGGGGCTAAACAAGTTGGGTATCGCTAGAGTCCGTGCCATTTAAACTTGCACAAAAGGTTATTGACCCCACCTGTACTAAAAAATGCCCAAACTTTACGACACGTGTCGCTCATCGTATAAAATAGCGATAATCCCGACCTATCGCTGATTTCATAATACCACGGCTCGTCCGAGAACGAGACAACTCTAAAACATCAAAATTTAAGTAATAGTTTCGCGATTTTGTAAATAAAACAGATTTAGTTATTAAAATAAATTTTCTTTTAATTAACGTATTGAAAGTCTTTAAGCAGTTACTTGGTTTTAATTTAAAAACTTGGTTAATTGACATTACTTTTACCACAAATATAAACACAATAATTAGAAATTACATTTTTTCCTTAAAGAATTAACAGTAGTTGACCATTCATAGATATTTATCATTATATAATTTTGACTCCGAAAATGATAAATTATGACTTATTGCACTTAACCGTTAGTGGTTTGAAAGGTCAGGGGTGCTATACCTGTACGCTGTTTTGCTATCATCGTAGGTAATTCCATTTGAACACAAGTTTGAACGATGTTTTTAAGTATAAAGTGATTGTTAGAGCTTTTACACACGAACAGCAGTTTGCTGACGTATGTAACTGCCGACGTTAGAAGTCGGCGGCTAGTTGTCGACATGCCGTCGACGTGCTGTCGACGCATTGGCGGCTGCCGCCGGCTGATGTTGACAGCTAGCCGCGTCTGTCATTTGACCGTCGAATGCAGTTAGTCCAGGAGCTAGGACGTGCACAAAATGAGCCTAATAGAAGAAATTGCGAAAAGCGAGTCGTTGCTCCGCTGAAATACTTTTTCGCATGATGGTATCTCGGCAAGATAGTGAGTTTTTTAAAATGGTCGTCAGCTCATCAAAGACGTCTTAGACGACTTGCACAGCTAACTATGCATTGTCATCCAAGCTAAACCTGTATACAAAATTTCAGCTCATCGGTTTAAGATATCAGCTTTAAAATTGAGCTGCAATAAATATTTGTGACATAACTTATAACCCGACTGGGTACAACACCTTGTCTTGGGTGTTGAAGAATAGGAGGAATGCGCCGCGTAAGGCATAAGTTAGCTTCAAGCTAATTACTGTAACTTCAAGCTAAGCCTTACGCAGCGTAAACACAATTCCAGTTTGATTTGAAGTTATCCTTCTCCTAGACAGGCGAACCAATGCTGTCGACGCATATCTCACCAAAATGTAACTCGTCAAAGTTTACCTATCGATGCTTCAGACTCAAAACATTCAACCTCAATAATTATAATCAAGGACTCCAAGAAAACCCATTTTCTTCATGACTGAGGGTCGTAATCATTATGTGGAATGAAACACACACGACTTTCTTGGCAATATTTATTGGAATGGTTTGCCATTGCCTTCTCCATCTCACTCACTAGCCACTAGTGTGCAGGTTTTTCCTCACGGTGTTTTCCTTCACCGTTTTCACCACATGGGTTTTAACACGCCTTTTTTTCACGCAAAGAAAACCCAATACACCAAATTTCTAAACAGATCAGAGCAACGGAGTTAAAGGAAAGATAAAAAAACTTAGTCCGCCATCTTTAGGAGTCCGCCATATTGGATTTGGAATGACGTCACCCTATTTATTGAGTTATTCTCAGCAAGCCTTTTCAATTGATACCCACATTGTACAAAAGCAAAAAAAACTTAGTCCGCCATCTTTAGAAGTTCACCATATTGGATTTAGAATTACGTCACCTCATCTATCGAGTTACTCTTAGCAAGCCCTTTCATTTCATATTCATACCCATATTGTAGAATGCATTGAAAATAACGAGCCCGCCATCTTGGATGCTCCGCCATGTTGAATTAAGAATGACGTCACACATCTTACCATGCATTGTCATCCAAACTAAACGTGTATGAAAAATTTCAGCTCAATCGGTTAAAGATATCTGCTAAAAAATTGAATTTTTGAATAATACCTACCAACTGCTCCCGCGATAATAACGCAGGATATATATACATATTTTTTTTATTAATAATGAATGATGCAACTATTTTTATTTCATTATTCATGTCCAGTTACATAAAATGTCGGCTGTCCCTCAGCATATTGCTTGTTTTGTAATGCAGTAGCCAAATGTTTGTAATACATGTCAATTTTTCGGGTCAAGGTCGTCTCGTACCAATAAACGTTTGTTTACACAGACTTCTATCGCTACGCCCTGTGTTTTGGTTCGCCGCGATCCCGTATCGGCGTGCAGTGGTACAGGGGTGTCAATGACCTTTTGTGCAAGTTTAAATGGCACGAACTATAGCCGGCAGCGACACGCTCGCGCGTTTTATTCACACACGGTGCGCGGCACTAGGTTGCTGGTTGGACGAGCATGAATAAAGTCCTAGAAAGATGCGCTAGTACGTCACTGAATAGGTTTAGTGTATTATGAATCATATTCCAGAGTTATAAGAATGAAATTATCTTGAAATGTATTTCTGTAGGTGTCTACACGAACATGTGCTTGAGTGTGAGGGGAACTGAATTACACCATATCGTTGACAACATTGAGTAGATATTTCTTTGAATTTTATTGCAAAGTCATATTTCTGTACGGAGTACCTACTAGTACTTATTCTGTGACTCGGCGTTGATTTCATTTCACTTTGAGAATGCAAAGCATCCCGTAAAATTAATTTTGCAAATATTTAACCATCAGTTAAGAATGAAATTAGCTTCTTTCTTATTTATTTTCACTTTCAAACACATTTTAAAAAAAAGGCCAAGTGCGAGTTGGACTCGTGCATGAAGGGTTCCGTACATTATCTATACAACATTGACACTAAGTTATGACTTTAAAAAAAATACTTTTGTATAGGAGTAAACATATTTTTTATTTTAATTTAACTATTTATTTTTAAAGTTTATATACAACTTAATATTCTGTGAACGTGATTCTTGAAATATCAATCGTCTACCTGTTGCCATTTTTAATATACAGCAGAAAAAACACGTTTGTTGTATGGGAGTGTAATATTTATTTTATTCCACTTTTAGGTTTTATTTGTTGTAATAGCGTCAACAGAAATACATCATCTGTGAAAATTTTAACTGTCTAGCTATTACGGTTCATGCATGGGATACAGTCTGGTGACAGACAGACAGCGGAGACATAGTAATAGGGTTCCGTTTTTTACCCTTTGGGTACGAACCCAAAAAAGGATTTTCCAAATAAAATAGATAGGCAATTCGAGAAAATACCGTCAGTGCCTGTCTGATGATAGTGTGAATAAATCAATCAATTGTTCTAAACACAATTTAGTACCATTCCCTATATCCCATCAGATAATAATAGAAAACATTTGGCGTATATCATGTAAACTAGCACATTCTAATAGCGATGCGAAGATTTAATACGCTGTCGAATTGTTTTGTTTGCGAATTTGCGTATGATTACGTCAAATGGAGCGTCGGTGGCGCTGTGGCTAGCGGGTTGCCTCTCATGCGGGAGGTGCCGGGTCCGATCCCACGTGCCGCCATGTACCGATGTCTTTTTCTGAGTTATGTACATTAGTTGTTTCACTAACCGATGCTCTTACGATGAGGGAAAACATCGCGAGGAAACCTGCACATTCAGGCGACTGAGTGTATAACCATGAGGGTCACGAAGGTCAGACGGCAGTCGCTCCACTGTCATCTCTAACCTGCCATATCCTGGATCATGGTCCAAACCGGACCCTGGGGTGGTAACTATTATATAATCTGTGCCCTGGGCCCTCGCGTGCGAGTGCACAACTGGGATAACGCTATTATGATGATGATGTATGATTACCTACGTCAAATTCCACATATTTGTCATGATTTTGAACAGCACACGTTACTTTAATCAATAAAATAACGAAGCCCATAGCATGATAACTAGGTTCAAAATACTAATACTAGGCAAGAGCGAGTCGGACTTACTTGTATAATTGCAACATTGGTTTTTATGGGTGGGTGGTGTTTGGGTTGGGTGGGTTTTATTCTGAATTTAATAACGCTTTAAGAACCCAGGTTTTTGGGAAGTAGGTAGGTATACCATATAGAGTGGTTTTTGATACCCCTGTTAAGTTTTATAAAATGGCAGTATCTTTGGATTCAGTTATACATATATCCATACTAATATTATAAATGCGAAAGTGTGTCCGTCTGTTACCTCTTGACGCTTAAAACACTGAACCGATTGGGATGAAATTTGGTATGGAGACAGTTAGAGGAAAGGACATAGGCTACATTTCGTCGCGATACAAAAACATTAAGGGGGTAAAATGGGGGATAATATCTTTGGATTGAATAGTTTTAAATATTTTTAACACTCACAGTGATTTTTCTTATTTATATAAGTTTAAATAAGAAACCAAAAATTCACACGCAGGTAGGATTTCGCTAACCGGGCCAACTGAGCTACTGTGCAGTCTACCCAGCTGTGTGAAATTCTTGGTCTCTTTTGCGCTGACGTCACGCAATGACGTATCCAAAAGAGACCAAGAATTTCACACGGCTGGATAGACTGCACAGTAGCTCAGTTGGTAAGAGCGTTAGCCCGGTTAGCCAAAGGACGTGGGTTCAAATCCTAACTGTGTGCGAATCTTTGGATTGAGTTGACTTAGAAGCTTACTTTTTACAGCTTCAAGGAACCGCAGCCATATAAGTATTTGATGTTAGATAATTTCAACTTGATATCTTTCCTTATAAAATAGGTCTTAACAGACAGACAGACTAGATTTGGTGAATATATCTAATATCAGTTAAAATTAACTAATAAAAAAAAATCACTTTTATTCAATAAATATTATTAACCATATCGAATAAAAATATTTATTCGAGTCGTTGATAATTAAACGCAACTAAAAGTTTTATTCATATAGATAAATCTTACCGATTGATAAAATTACCTAATGAATATTTTTAACGTAAGTCCGCAAAGAATAAAAATATCGTATTCAATCTTTCCGATAAATTTATTAGTTAATAGAGTAAGTTAACTTAAGCCTTAGCCAAACGGATTAGAGCCTTAATTTGAATGCATTTTTTAGGACGCGAGTGACGTCGCCCAGGTCGCCCCAGTGAGACGAGGTGTAATGCGATAAAATGTGCGAGTCAAACAAATAGAAACAGTTGCATTGAAATTAAACTCTATTACGTTAGCTTAAGGAAGAATAATGTTACTCGGCGTATGGAACAGCTTTCTTTTCGATATATTTAATTGAGTCTGATATTTATGCGGATACAATTTTTCGACTTTAGGCTCTGATGCGTGCAAAATAAGGCACATACTATTAAATTTACCGATGAACGTTGGATTCGCTTGCAATGTTTTGTTTACTTAATTTGTGTATTACACTAAGTATACTCGAAAATATCCATTGTGTTTTATGCTAGACAGTCCTAAGCCTGTTAAAGAATGAAGGGAAAGTTCATTAAATATAAAAAAAACGTGTAAGTAATTACTTTATTCAACTACGGTGAAAAAATATCAAAACATGTATTTGCATAAATATATTGTCTAATATTTTCAACCATATTCAACTACAGTTAAAAATATCAAAATAATGTATCGGCATAAAAATATTAACTGATATTTTCAACCATTAAAAATATCGATATTTTATTCAACCATTAACTTTTAACGAATATTTTTTTTCAACCAATAACGCCACCGCTAAGACAGACGGACGGAAGGAAGGATAATAAAGTGGCCCTATAAGGGTTTATTTTTTTTCTTTTGCGGTACGAAACCGTAATCACGATTTTGATAGATACTCTTATAACAAGCAGGCATAAAAATGCCTGGATATTGTCGTCACATTTGACCAGCAGTGGGATGTAAAGTAAAGTTAGCCTACATAGATCCCACAGCTGGACAAAGGCCTCACCTCAACTATGAGGAGGTACGAGCCATACTCCACCACGCGGGCTCAGTGCGGATTGACGTACGAGTTACATCCAAATCAGTCCATAAACGTAGAAGATATTCTGCTGTGACAGACTAGGAAGGACGGACTGAACGATCTTATAAGGGTTCCTTGTCGAACTACGGAACCCTAAAAATATACCAACTGAAATGTGTAACTACAGTTAGATAATGTATATAGACCTGTATGCATTTGCGTGATCAATTATCTATATTGACCAGTGTAAGCTGACCCCTATGCGCTAGGTTCGTACAGTCCAAAATTATCAGCCTGTTCAGTTTTAGACAGAGTATACAGGGTATTATTTGTAAAACAGTAATAACCTAAAGGGCCGGTTATCCCGGTTGTGCACTCGCACGCGAGGGCCCAGGGTCCGCCTTGGACCATGATCCAGGAGATGGCAGATCAGGTAATTACAGTGGAGCGACTGCCATCTGATCTCCGTGACCCTGTTAACATGGGAATCTGATCAGCTTCGATCTGGTTACCAATCAGTCGCCTGAATGTGCAAGTGCTAAATAAGTACATCGATTTTCTGTATGAAACTTTGTCGTTTACTTTAGCTTCCTTTGAATGAGAATGTTCCTTTAGCCAAAGTTCGTCTAGAAGAGATCAATTTAAGCGTTAAGACCGTGTGCATCTTTATGTGTAAATTGATTAAATATACTAGCATTAATATTTCATTAGCAGTTCCCCACGACTTCGCCCGCGCCAAGAGTCGGAATTTCCATACATACTTTCATCCCTCATTTCACCCTCCCAATCCATACTAATATTATAAATGAGAAAGTGTGTCTGTCTGTCTGTTACCTCTTGACGCTTAAACCACTGAACCGATTGAGATGAAATTTGGTATGACGACAGTTCGAGACCCTGGAAAGGACATAGGCTACATTTTGTCGCGATATAAAAACATTAAGGGGGTGAAATGGGGGATGAAAGTTTATATGGAAAATCCAACTCTTGCGGGCGAAGTCGCGGGGAACCACTAGTGATTTTATATTGCGACAAAAAGTAGCCCACGCCCTTCTTTTCCTTTAAAATATATCTGTACCCAGTAGTTCTGGAGCCTATTCAATACAAACAAACAATCAAATCTTTCCTCCTTATAATATTAGTATATGTAGATTATTTTAAAAGCTGTCATGCTCTCCTACCTAAATTTGTTTGTTAGCTATTGTTGCTTTGCATTTTTTAAATCAAACGAGTGATCTGCCTAACTCGATATGAAAGATAATGTTTGGAATGAACACCTGTGAAAAGTATCTGTAATAAAAATAAATAACGTACAAAAACATCCTAATTTAATTTATTTAACTTTCAGCAAACGTGTCTTCCGAATTCTCATCTCTTCTTTTCACGTCACGTCATTTTGACAGTTTAACTTTTTAATTTGCACTACACAGCTAAATACGTTCATCTAGAGGTAATTGCACTTCTAACCAGAGCTTAGGGTACGCTGGTTGGTTTCGCCAAGTAATTGATCCAACCTTGGTGAGGTTATTCAGACTGTTTTCTATCATCCCAGCTGAAAATTGTAACTGTTGGTGTAACAAAGGGCTTCTTTAATTTACAAACAGTTTATAAAGATATATTTTCATTCGTCATCTTCTCCGATCGCTCCCAGCGATAAAACCGCCTACATTGGGCTCAATTCCAATGCGCCATGTCTAAGATTAAATTTAGGCTCAGTCTCTCTCTTTCTCTATCGATCAAACGAAAAGAGACAGACTACAATAATTTATAAACGTCAAATTAAGTGATGCGATTTCTAACGTATTAGTACAAGTTTTTGCGTGTTTTCGTCTAACTTTAGTCGTCATCGGATGACATCCCTGCTAAATTGTCTATGGGTTCTCTAATTTCCTTAGCGACGGACAGCTGTTTAGTCTGACGTTTCTAAATTATATAGTCTGTCTCTTTTCGTTTGTTTGGCAGAGAAAGAGAGGGACTGAACCTAAATTTAATCTTAGACAGGGCGCATTGGAATTGAGCCCATTGTAGGTTACTATAGGTATGTTTGTAAAGTGTTTTTCTGGTTGCAATAAAGAGTATCTATCTATCTTCTTAGCGTTACCCCGGTTATATATGCACTCGCTCGAAAGGGGACGCGAGGGCCGAGGGTCCGCTTTGGACCATGATCATGGATTTGGCAGATCAGGTTATTACAGTGGAGCGACTGCCGTCTGATCTCTGCGACCCTGATAAGGTAAGTGTACCCTGGTTCGGTATATTAAGGGTTTTCGATTTTAAGATTTTTTAATTTAATTTCTGAACATGATATCAGATTAAAAGCATTTTTGCATTAAATATTGGTATTTTGATATTTCATTAATGTTTGTATTATCTAGATAAAGGTTTGTATTATTACTTATTTTAATTTATTTGTAGACCTCTTGTTTGACCCTACTTCGTTATAAAATTTCGCTATGCTTTTAAGTTCGTGAATCTGTGGCCCCTGTTTCGGGATAAGGGTTTTCACAGTGATTAATGAAAATTAATAAAAAAAAATGACTTAGGTACAAATGCTCGTGCTCATCACACAAACATTTGCCCCTTGCGGGATTCGAACCCGCAGCGGCCTGGTTTAGAACTCCGGGGCGCGAACCACTACACCAAGACGGTCGTCATATAATAGTATAATATTTAAGAGTTATCAACAGACGTGACTTTGGCTATCTGTTACCAATATGTAGCTAAAAAACCCTACCAGGTTATGTGGGTAGGGACACAACACAACCCTTTTCTTAAACAACGGTTTGCCTTATCACTTTATTCAAAAGCTTTCTTCGGTAAGTTGCGTAGATAGAGAGGTTTTGTCACGTAGAAATTAGTTAGGTAAATAGTTACAGATCTTTTCTCTGATTTGAGAACCTATGTAGTTGACCTTCGAAGAGCATGCATTGAGCGAACCTCTGTCTGTTACCGGTCTGAGGGAACTTGCTGACCCACTACGGGTATAACTGATGCGAAGTCGTGGGCTACTGAACCCAGCGCACGAGCCTTCAGAGGCGAGGGCCTGACTGCTAAGTGAGGTCCCTTGATTTGGATTCAGTCAAAGGCGCTGAGCGGCTTTGACGGTTACTGTTTATCTTTGTGTTATTTTAGGTATTGTACCTAATCTTTTGGGGGGCGCTCTACTACAAAAATTGCACTTCAACATTTAATATTTCGTAAATGGAGCAATATCGAAAAATAGTATTAAAACCCCTAAGACATGAAAAATACCTACTCAACGATATCTCACTCAGGGCAGACGACGAAAAAAAATCATCCCCACTTCACATGTAGGGGAGCTACCTTAGAATCATATTTTCAAAAACTTTATTATACCATTTTATCAGCGTAATTGTTATTACACTATACATACACCTACAAAATTTCATTTTTCTAGAACTAACGGTCTCTTAACCAAACCTCCGACAGACAGACAGACGGACATGACGAAACTATAAGGGTTCCTTGTAAGGGATACGGAACCCTAAAAAAGTAGTTTTTTACAATCTTCAGAACTCCTTTACTCAGCCCACCCACCTACCTGGGTAAACACCTACTTACCTACTTAAAGGTTTTCTCACAGAGAAAGATAATTAGGCAGTGATTCTTGGAAGAAGAGGATAATTTGTCATAATCACAGTCTGCCTAGATATTAAAACAAAGATTGATACTTCTGTAAATTGCCATCGATACTGAAAGATTGTAAAAAAGTTTTATCACGTGCAAGGCAAAATGGCGGCTGTCTCACTAGAGGTTAACCCTGCTTCAGACTGGAGACTCAAGTTCGAAACCCATGTCGAGCAAAAAGTTGGTTCTATGGTATTGACACTTTCTGAAATATCGACCCCGCCACCATTTTCAATTTGTTTCAAAATCTATATCCACATATCACTCATCTGCTTTCATCATTGTGCAAATGATAAAAGCAGATAAGTGATATGTGTGGATAGAGAACACATAGAGGAACAATAATTATTGAAAAAAATAAACACCCGAATGCAAAATTCTTACATTTTTGAAAGGGTCTTTTCACTGGCTTTCAATTGATACCCATATTCAAAGTATTTAACCTTTGTCACTACCACAACTTTGTCGAATTCAATGACACCTCGTATGTCAAAAACTGTCCAGCCGATTGAGATGTAGGGCGTGCCGATGGGCGTGCCAAGTTCCAAACAATTATACATACGTACATACTCTCGAACGCACTGAGCCCGCGTGGTGAAGTATGGCTCGTTCCTCCTCATAGTTGAGGTGAGGCCTTTTCCCAGCAGTGGGATCTAATAGGCTGACTTATTATATTATTACATACTCTCGAAAATCCCTCCTTCCGAATTCGGGTAAAAAGGTTAGGTACCATGTTACTTGTCATTTTTTGTTCCTGTACTCGTATATGAGGACGTATGCTATGCTATCCACATTATTAATTTCATCGTGGCGCCGCGATTAAAAAAAAAACAAAAATATGGCTTCGGGGGTCGATATGCCAGCTTCCATACAAAAACTTTCAAACTCCTTTTTCTGTTTTTAAACTTCTTGGCTGTGTTGTTTCTGTGGTAATGAAAATTCATTTTAGAGAGTACTTAGCTGGACTCAGAGTTACGCAAATATCGGATTTAACGCACCTATACCAACTTTCTTTTCTGTATGGGTGATTTCCAATTTAAAAACTATTTCAGGGTCTCAAACTAAATATCTTTATATCAAATTACATCTTAATCTGTTCAGCGCCTCAGGCTAAAAAGTCTTATTCATATAAGCTAAAAAGGTAATTGTTTTCTACGCTACTATTATAAAGAGGAAATAGTTGATTGTTGGATTGACTAGGCTCCAAAACCACTCAACCGATTCTAATGAAATTTAGTACAGAGATAATTTGAGATCTTGGCAGGCCTGTGTATCTCCCCGCGGAGGTAGCAAAAACGTACCTACGCGCGGCGCACCTACGTAGGTGCTAAAACAAGTTGCGTGTCGCTACCGGCCAGAGCAACGCTCGCGCGTTTTATTCACCGGCGGCCGCGCGGCTACGTTGCTGGCTGGACGAGAATGAATAAAGTACTAGAAAGGGGCGCTAGATGGCGTTAGAAGCTTCTCGTAGCAGTCAACCCTATCGCGTCGCGTGAAATTACGTCACTGAATAGGTTTAGTGTATTATGAATCATATTCCAGAGCAATAAGTATGAAATTATCTTGCAATAGATTTTTGTAGGTGTCTACACGAAAATGTGCTTGACTCTGAGGCGAACTAAATTGCGCCATATTGTTGACGACATTGAGTAGACATTTCTTTGAATCCAATTGCTAAGTCATACTTCTGTACGAAGTACTAGTATTCTGTGATCTTGGGAAGGACGTAGGCTACTTTTTGTCGCGATATAAAATCATCAGGGGGGATGAAATGGGGGATGAAAGTTTGTATGGAAAATCTGACATTTGGCGCGGGCGAAGTCGCGGGGAACTGCTAGTATGTTATATAACTTCGGATTTACTTTTAGTTTTAGTAGGGATCCTGATAAAAAGTGACTTTAAAACCTGCATTAGAGGTAAGAAAGATTATTTAATACTACTCAAATAGTCTAAAATTTATACAATTTGTTTGCACTTTTATTATTACAACGATAACGGAGAATCAGATGCGCAAAAAATGTCCGCATAATCTTACCTAGTGGATAATTACTAAGTAATGTAAATAAATAAATTGTTTCAACAAACACACAAATTACCTAACCTCAAACTAAGCGTGAGCTTGTGCTATGGTGACTAGGATATCGGATAGAAATACTTAAATACATATAAACATCCATGACTTAGGTACAAATGCTCGTGCTCATCACACAAACATTTGCCCCTTGCGGGATTCGAACCCGCAACCTCGTGGTTTAGAAGTCCGGTGCGCGAACGACTACACCAAGACGGTCGTCGTAAAAATAAATAGGTACTTAAACAGGCAATATTTGACTGCCTCGTTAGTCTAGTGGTCAGCACTAGTCTAGTCTAGTGGTTAGTCTAGTGGGTACTATCCACGAGATCCCAGGTTCAAATCCCGGGTCGAGCCGAAAGTGTTGGGTTTTTCTGTCATGAGAAAACTCAGACACAGCTCCGGAGTCAGGAAGTTGGTGGTGTTAACACCCCCGTACCTCGGAAAGCACGTTAAGCCGTTGGTCCTGCGCCTGATCTCTCTACGGTCATGATGTCGGACTGTGCGTCTCGCCAAATTATGAGAGTAAAGGAATAGAGAGTGCACCCGGTATTGTGCACACACTTGTGCACTATAATATGTCCTGCGCAGTTGGCTAATCTCTATTGAGATAGGCCGCCGAAGTCGAAATTCGGCTAGGAGGTCATTATTATTTCTTATACAGGGTGGCCCTGTAAATCATGGATCAAACGAAACAGGGAGATAAAGGGGGTTATTCCCAACAAAAAATCCTTCTACGATATCACTTCAAATCGATTGTAAAAAAAATACGGTTGATTTCGTATTTTCATTAAAAAAAAAGTTGGACAAAAAATAATTTACTCTGTGATTACAGTTTTTTTGTCCGAATTGAACCGAAAAACAAATGTTAAATAATTTAGCTACAAGTAGCTATGTGTTATACCTAATTTTAATTGTTATTAAACAGGTATATTTACAAAATAAGGACTATTTTTCAGAAGTACATTTTTTTTCTTACAGTCGAAAATAAAATAAAAGAAAATAATCGTAGTTTTAAAGTAGGAATTATTTTACTGTCCAACTTAATTTATTTTACAAAAGCTGCCATTACTCAGATCTTGGTATACCCACATTTGCAAAATTACTTTTTTAGTAAAGATCCATCCCCTAAACAACAATAAAACACAAAAAAATTAAGGGTTTTAACATTTTGATTAATTTATTTTTACGATTTTTTACAAAAAGGATTTTTTTTAATGAAAATACAAAAACTACCATAACTTTTGTTGAAGTTGATTTGAAGTGATTCCGTTGAAGGATTTTCGGACGGGAATAGCCCTCTTTACCTCCCTGTTTCGTTTGATCCACGATTCGGGCCACCTTGTATAAGTGGGCGGCCTTATCACTGGAAGCAAACTCTTCTAGATGTCCTTGAATTGTTATAGGAAAAAAACCGTTTATCAAATGTTCAATAGTTACGTACACCTAATTAAAATAAAATAATTATAAATATCTGAATTAAAAATACACACACTCGTTAATATCATTAATTTTATCAGCGTCAAAGAAGCGAACAATTCATTTTTAGTTGTTTATAATTTTTTACCTATTTTTTAGCCAATTAACAACTTTATTGAAATTATATTATTTTTTGTTGACCTGTTAAGCCACTAACTTATTTAACTTTCATCAATCCTTAGCAGTTGATTGGTAGAAAATGCCTTAAAACGTATCAAATGAATTAGGTAGGACCACCTGATGCGGTAATTGAACCCGCGTTCTTCGCATACCGGGCGATTGCCTAACCACTCGGCCACCCAGGTGGGTTTCGGATTCCCGCCTGGTCTTTTTTCCTATCCCAACTAATCTTCAAATTGCAAAGTGAATGCTTAAGTATCACTTAAACACTAATGTAACAAATAAGTAAATAAAGCAGAGCGTTAAAAGTAATTATCCAAACGAAACAAAGTAATTATCAAACGTTTGTTTGCAAAACTTCTTGACGTTTAAGCCTTGTAAAATATTACATGACTGAAAATATTCTCCTATGTAACACATTAGTACATAAGCGTCAATGTTCTTTACGATAAACATAGCAAGCCGCGTCGAATTTTAATTAAAAAAATAACAGCACTTACCTAAATATTTTTATCCAATCTCCATTTATCACATTAAAAAAACCACAACACTTAAAACCTCACGCCATCGGTTCAGTCACAGAAAAAAAAATCGTCTACTTTTTACAATATTTTCCCGCGCTGCATGACAGGCGCGCTTCAGTCGGCATTCGATTTTCAAATAAACTTCCAACATGGCTGAATGACACGGTAATGTGCCAGTGCGGTACTGAAGGCCGTGAAATATTTATCGATATTCTAAAGCTGTTCGTACACGGGCATGTGTCATTTACAAGAGGTAAATAAGCGCGCTGTTTTAATAATAACGTCGAATGGCTTTTCCTTAGCAAAATTAGCACCGAAACCGAAAGTGAGGAAACCTTCACAATTCCGGATTTAACTTAGTTACTTAGGCAGTTTTTGTCAAATGGCTACGCATGAGACTTCGTTCTTTCTGACCATGACTGAATGTTTCTAATTTTGCTGATATTAAGATTAAATACTCATCTCAACTGTATCAAGTACATATTGCTTTGCAATGTAACTTAGCTAGCTACTAAAAAAACACTATCTTGGTTGGTTTTAATGTTAAGCGACGCTATCTAGAGAGCTGTAGCATTTAGAGGATAAATTATTTATGTTTGCTTATGCTGATAGACAGAGTAAGATACTAATATATCTTAGTTGTTTATTTAAACACACCATAGATTTACATTAGATTTTATATTTCTAGTTGATTTTAGACGTTAATTACCTGAGGCTTACACAATAGCCTTATGTAATACCTGTCCAGCTTAAGTGTATATATCCCTGTAAAAACCCTAATACCGGTACCTCAATAGGCACTAAAACAATTTGTCGATATCGATACTATTCCAAAACACCAAACAACTCTATCGACTACCGTGTAATTTGGCTTCACGTTAGGAACATCACTTTACGTAAAGTCACCGAGTAAATAAACGTTCTATTTATGCCTTACTACCTGGTAATAAGGGTTGTTTTATAATGTAAACCCTCTACAAAATTGTCACAATGTTTATTGAGGAATAGATCTAATCTATCACAGGTTTTTGTGTTGATATGAATTTTTTAACACTGTAACATCGGGAATGGATAGGTTAGTGTAAAAACTGGGAAATTGTAAATCGATATTTTATAATAAACTACGAAATACTGCCAGTTAACCAATTGTGTTTACAATTTCAGAAGCTTAAGTTACGTTTTCCGTTTTTACGGTTTCTTAAGTTACGGCCACGTTCTTAGGATGTGTCCTGAAAAATGGTCCAAGATCGCCACCCATTGGCTGCCTACCGATGGACGCCGTCCGAAAGGCAGACCACGAAAGGCGTGACGATCTTGACCAATACCATAGAATAAGTACTAGTACTTCGTACAGAAGTATGACTTAGCAATTGTATTAAAAGAAATGTCTACTCAATGTCGTCAACAATATGGCGCAATTTAGTTCGCCTCAGAGTCAAGCACATTTTCGTGTAGACACCTACAAAAATCTATTGCAAGATAATTTCATACTTATTGCTCTGGAATATGATTCATAATACACTAAACCTATTCAGTGACGTAATATCACGCGACGCGATAGGGTTGACTGCTACGAGAAGCTTCTAACGCCATCTAGCGCCTCTTTCTAGTACTTTATTCATTCTCGTCCAGCCAGCAACGTAGCCGCGCGGCCGCCGGTGAATAAAACGCGCGAGCGGGGCGCTGGCCGGTAGCGACACGCAACTTGTTTTAGCCCCTAAGTAAGGGTCGCCGCGCGTAGGTACGTTTTTGCTACTTACGCGGGGAGATACCTACACAGGCCTGCCAATACTATGAGGACTGGCAAACCCTTACCGGCAACAGGGACGCGTGAAGTAGTTTGGGGGAGGCCTTTGCCCAGCAGTGGGACACAATCGGCTAACAAAAATTTTTAATTAGTAACAAAAATGTATGTTTTAATCATATTTTTAACTAAACTGTAATACCAACTACACAGACCTACATGATTCGCGCATTACGAAAGGCATTTATGATTGAAAACCTCAACTCTGAAGGTATTTCAAATCAATTACCAAGCTTCTCAGTCAAACAAATACCAATCGAAATAACTTAGTCATAGAAGTTGGTAATTTGAAGTGATTATGGTTCATTCTGGCCTAGGTTTCAAATATGAGATGGGCCAGCAATGCTTCTGTGCAGAATAGCTATAGATTTGCGGGAAACTAGGGCTTTAAAAAGGGAATTTTAAGAGAACAGTACAAAGGCTCAAAATACAGGGTGCAACAGCTTCAATGACTGCCCGGTCTGGTGGTAAAAACGCTAGCTTCGTCCAAAAGGTCCCGAGTTCGAATCCCGGGTCTGAAACCACGTCCTTTCATGTGTTACGTCGAGCACGCACAGTAAGTATTTAACCCTAAAAACTGACCAAGTGCGAGTCGGACTGGCGCACGAAGGGTTCCGTATCATTATCTATACAATATAGACACTATAAAACCTTTTTTAATTTTAAAAACAGCAATAAAATCATTGTTGTAATAGGCTCACTTAAATATTTATTTTATTCTGTTTTTAGTATTTGTTGTTATAGCGGCAACAGAAATACATCATGTGTAAAAATTTCAACTCTCTAGCTATCACGGTTAATCATGAGATACAGCCTGGTGACGGTCAGACAAATAGGGTCCCGATTTTACCCTTGGGTACAGAACCCTAAAATAAGATAGCAAAAGTACCTATTTAGACATTCATAAGGTCATTATTATTACGTAGACGAAGCCAGACACTTTTTTATGAATAGCTGGAATTAAGATTATTATTTTTAGAAACTTATTAATAATTCGGATCCCTCCTTCAGAACGAATGACGTAGGCTTGTAGTGGCATGTTAGTATGTATGTATCATCAATTATTCCTTAGGTACGTAACGAGTCACACGTCAGTACTTGTGACGTCATCATTGATATACACTAACTGCCGTACTCAAGAGACGTCAAATAATGTTAATCCTTCATTAAGTATCATGACGTACTTTTCTATTTCATTGACAAGAAAAGTGACAGAACGAGACTTAATTATAGATTTAATTGACTTCTCTGAGTGCAGCAGTAAGGCACTAATCTAATACGCTATCTACTTACTATCTATAATAATATTATAAAGAGGAAAGATTTGATTGTTGTTTTGTATTGAATTGGCTACGAAACTACTGGACCGATCAAATGAAATTTGGTACAGATATTTGAAAAGACATAGACTACTTTTAATGTTTAAGTCATCTTAGGGTGAAATGGGGGATGAAAGATTGTATGTGGTAGAAGGGCTCGCAGACCGGTTTACTTATAAGGTGAATGTCGCCATCTCCGAGGTCCCGCGTTCGATCCCGGTTCCGTTTTGGGAGGACTCGGGTCCGGGTGTTGTGGTACCTCTACACTGTTGTTTCTGATTTCCATAACACAAGTGCTGTAGCTAGGCTTACTTTGGGATCACAACATCGTATCTGATGTTGTTCTATATTAACATTATTTTACAAAAAATATTTTTTTATATAATAAAAAAGTACCTGCCTATTTATATAAAAATCTGAAGGTAGGTATAGGCACCCATAACACAATAACTGTATAGAAAGGTACGTACTTATGTCCTCCTAGCCGAATTTGACCATGGCGGTCTATCTCAACTGAGATTAGCCAACTGCGAAGGACATATTATAGTGCACAAGTGTATGCGCAATACACAGGTGCACTCTCTGTTCCTTCCCTCTCATAATTCGGTGAGACGGCAGTCCGACATGACCGTAGATCAGAGATCAGGCGCAGGACCAACGGCTTAACGTGCTTTCCGAGGCACGGGGGTGTTAACACCACCAACTTCCTGACTCCGGAGCTGTGTCTGAGTAATTTCAACACAGAAAAACTCAAAACACTCTCGGCCCGACCCGGGATTCGAACCCGGGACCTGGTGGATAGTACCCAGCGTGCTGATCACTAGACCAACGAGGCAGTCAAAGGTACGTCGAGGTACGTACTTATAGTAGGGGAGCCCAGGATGCTAAATCGGGATTTACTCGAGTGTCGAAGAGACCTATTGGATTGCGAAGCTTAGATGATAAGAAGAAAAAAATGACATATAATATATACACTTTCATCGTTGGGGGGAGCGGCAAAAAAATTTTAAAAATGTAAAAAAAAAACAGTTGCATGGACATACTCGAGCGCGTCAGATATTAATAGCATCCATGTCCTACGTTTTTTTGAAAACATACGTATGTTAATCTGATTGTTTCCATGATGGGGGTGGTCGCGCGTAAGGGTTGAAAACGGAAAAAAAAAAAATTTAATCGAGCGCGTCAGATTTTCAAAAGGGATGTTAGGTGAACCTAAAAGAAGGCTCTTATGTAATAATCTGACGATTTGGATGTGTCCTAAACTCGCGGCCATTATTAGAATGTGCAAAGAAAAATCGCCATTTTAAAATACTCGAGCGCGTCAGATTAAGATATATATGGTTCATTTATATACCTTAAACGTGCTGTCTCATAATCTGACGATTATCTGGAGGGATTCGCCTAACCTGACAATGGAAAGATTTTTTTTTGTATTTTTTGAAATCTTTTAACTAAACAAATTAAAGAGCTGAAAAAATAGCATGCAAATAAAACAGTATATACTCTTTGGAGTACAAAACTTTTATTTATGAGAAAATAAGTATAATTTTTTTTTTTCTGTCAACAGTACTTTTTTTAGTCGGGATAGCGCCCGCGTAATGCGCACGTGTTATTTTTTGCTGCTTTGTTTATAAAAAACTTTTGGAGTGGTTATATCGCGTTTCAGAGTTTGTAATTTATGTAATTGTTTTCTGATTGTGTAAACTTTGTTGTGGAACTGTTGAATTTCGGTGCTAGTGCATGGGCAATCAGTGAAAAAATGTGGTCAAAGTTAATGTATAGTGCAAAAATGCACCTTTCAAAATATTCATCACACGAATTCTCTTTTAAGTAAGTTTTTATTCGTGTATTAGATATTATTGTCGTATTGTAAATTTTGTGCAGATTGCGGTGATATACAATATGTAAAAAAACCCTGTCCGAGCCGAAAGGGTCATAAAGTTGCTTTAATAACGTTACCAAAATAAGTATCAAAATTACGTAATTCAGTAATACTTTTTTTTGGCGATTTTTAAAGTTAGCAAGTTTAGCACCTATTTACCCTAAAACGAGGTAATTTTCAAAATACGTTAACACTCCCACCGGGCGCGCGGCTCTATTGCCGCCGGCTACTCGCTTTGTCGGTACTACAATAAACGTAGCGGCGGCCTTTGACATCGCCGCGCGGCACGTGTCCGGCGGCTATCCCGATATTATTACATGTCAGTTTCGCGATGACATTACTTCCGAGTGGTCGTTACGTTCCTTTGATCCGCGAAATATCGTATACGAATCAAGAATACTTTAATATGCTCATGTGTCTGGATAGGAGTGTCTGTGATTATTGTGAAGCTCGCAGAGACTATGAAGTGCGTTTTGCTATTCCGCTGGGTATCACAGTGCCGTCAGAGCGTGCGTTCCAGCGTTTGCACAATCGCGTGTTCACTTCGGGCAACGTAGGGTCGGAAAAGCCATCGGTTTGACGCAGGCAGGCCACGAGTCCACCAAACACTAATCACCACCACCAAAAAAAGCTACCAAAAAGTCTGTTTCTTACGATTGACACATTATTATCTGGCTAATAATAAGAGCCGGGGTCATCTGGAGTCATGACTTCGCTACCTGCGAGTGCCGGCGCTATGCCGCGCCCCCGCGCGCCCCGTCACCGCCCTTCGCGTTGCCATGTAAGTTTTTTAGTGTAGTATTTTTTATCTTTTATTTCATGGGGTAATTTTTTTCTAATATTTTATGAAAATACTTACACAAATGGAACCTTGACTTTATACCTGATAACACCTTAACGGGTCGGACAGGTTTTTTTTACATATTGTGTATTTCATGACACAACAAAAGACCGTATCGACGGTATAAATCATATTTTTGGTGAAGGAATTCGAGACTGGGTCGATCTGACAAGTAGCCATCACAAGCCACCATTTTTGAATTCAAGGTCAAAATCGTGTCACGGATTAAATTTATCGATTATTTTTCCTTACTTCGGCTTACGGAAATCGTCAGATTATATATTATTTGTGAACGTTGAATTATTACCTTCAAAATAAATAAAAATTTAGCCACGCTCGAGAAAGTCGAGATGACGTTTTTTTTTTACAAGTTTGTAACTCACCTACTTCTTATCGTCAATCGAAAATTGTCAGATTAGTGGAATATACACTTTTTAGCATATAACTAACTTACCCTACCTTAATCTGACGCGCTCGAGAATTTTAGATGATCAATTTTTTTTTACTAATCTGATCCTTTATCCTTGACGCGCGGCCACATATACGGGGCTAATACTTGGTGGCGGTATTTAATGGGGTACTAGGTTCCTCCCTGTATGTTAATCTGCCGCGCTTTAGTAAATCCCCAAATCCCCTCTTGGGCTCCCCTACTATTATTTATGTAAGCTTATTTGTAAATGCTGTATGATGTAGCATTGTCTGCATTGTTAATAGGTAGGTGAAAAAACTTTTACAAACGAACGAATGACGTGCAGTGGTCGTTAGTTCAATAATTAATTAAGTAGATAGCCAGAAATAGTCCTAATGAATTTAGTACAATGTCTATATTTGAAACACAATGGTGGCGAGGCTGTTGATTACGATTTTTCATAAATTATGACGTGATTTACTATTTTTTATGCAATACTTAGGTTCTATATTAAAAGGGCCCATTCGGAATCAGAACCCTTCTTGACTCTAAATTAGATTCTGCTCTCTTCATGTAACTTGTTTCTTTTGAAAACAAAATACCTAATCTTGTAGATGAATTTTAGGAAAATATTACTTTATGCTTTCTACGCTGCTGCTTAATAATATTTTAATTAATCCCACTTGGTGGTTTTTAAATAAATCAAATAGGTACACTCAAACTAAAACTTTGAACAAGCTTCGGCCGAACAAGCTTTGTTGAACGAGCTTTGTTTTACCGGCCTATCAGTAAATGATAGGCCGGTAAAACAAACGGTGAGTTCTTATGAGTTCTTATTGGCTAATCTTTTCAATGCCATAATGAGTTTTCATTGGTTGTTTTTAACTCTCAAAGGGTCAACTAGGTACAATATTTTAACAGTGATTGGGTGTTTTTGGCGGGTAACAAGCCGGTCAAAATGGGCTTCGTTTCTTAATTTTATAAATTTTTTGTTCGTGGTCATTGTTGTGATTGTGTGGTGGAATAATCTTAATAATGTGCTGTAGAGGAGAACTAATGAAGTAAAAGTGAGATACAAAGTAAGGCGCTCCTATATGATCCGGTTTGATGTTCCCGCTCAAAATTTCGTTGCGAGTTAGGTTAGGTTAGTTTGTAGTTTAGTGTTAGAGTAGTAATTGTAAAAGAATAAGAATACTGATGAAAAGAATGAAAAATTTATAAATACAGATATACTGACAACGTGGCTGTATAGACTTGATCCTTTGCCTACCCAGAATGGGTAAATTGAACAAAAAAAATTGACAGTGATTGAGATTGAGACACTACAATATGTCAGATTAAGTAGGGATGGGAGATTGAGTGAAAATATCGATTACCTAATTTGGACTTTTCTCATATTAATCATAAACGATTAGGAATGATCGTGTCTTTAGGTAATATTTTGAAATGTATGTGTATTTTTCTTTTACAAAATAATATTACGATAAGTGTAATTATCTGAAAAAAAATAAGAATCACTTTTATCAATAATTTGGTTATTAATAATATTTAATGTGGATTTTAGAAGAAACTAAACCGTGAGTTAACCAAAAATGATTTTGAAATTTTGACAATTACAATCGATATGAAAAAGATCGATTTGTTTAACCTATGGTTTTCTTACAACCCTACCTATTAGATAGTAAAAACCTATCATAAGGACAGCAGGCATTTAAAGATTACTTTTTGCGATAAAACAATAAATAAACATAAAGATGACCCAAAAAGCTCCTCAACTTAAAAAGAACCAAAACCTTTCTAAAAAAGAATTATTAGAACTTGATAAAACCGTAATATCCTATTGAAAACTTCAAAAATTTTGTTCTAACCTCTTGCATCATTTCTTTTGATAATATTCCTATATTTTCACAGGAACTAATTGAAAAAATTATCAAATTAGAAGCACAAAACAAACAGCTAAAGGATGTAATAAGCAAAAACTTAACTGAAGGGTCCACGTCAGAGAAAAATGCAAAAAGACCTTTTGATTTTTCAAAGTAAGTTTTTGTTTATATTTTATCAACCTGTCAATATTTCTTCTAAGTATTGTAATTCATTTTCTCGCTATGACTATTCCTTTTAATGAGTGAGAAATGAATGCAAAAATCCTTGTTGAAATTCTTGAATACAATCATCTCACCATACCGTATATACATATTAATATATAAGTATTAAAATATGTATATGTACTTTTACTTAAGTTACATTTAGTTGCTGTGCCCTGTCGGGTGTACACAATTCTAGTGTTACTTAGTTTCTACTGTCTGTGTACTTGCAACAAATAAATAAATACTTACCAACTACACAATGTAAGAATATTCTTCATTAAAATAAACTTTCCAGATGCCACTACCGTCGTGTTCTCCTCCACATCATGTACTTTGGTTGGGACTACAATGGACTAGCGGTGCAAGATTGTACGAGCCAGACGATTGAACACCATCTCTTCCAAGCATTGACAAAGACTTGCCTGATTGAGAGTCGGGAGAAGTCCCAATATCATCGGTGTGGCAGGACCGATAAAGGTGTCAGTTCTTTTGGACAGGTAAGTGAACATTATCATAACAAGTAGCACTTCCTTTGGCCTTATGCTGCTGGGCAAGCTAAACAAATGGAGCTAGAAAGTAACGAACTCGTACCCAAGAGATGCCAAAAGAAAAAGAGGCCGCCCTCCGAGGAGATGGGAAGACAACCTTAAAACTACACTACACTCACTCTGGACAAGAATGGCAGAAGACGGGCAACAGTGAAAAGAGTTAGAGGAGGCCTATGCCAA
This sequence comes from Pyrausta nigrata, assembly GCA_949316185.1. Taxonomy (NCBI): domain Eukaryota; kingdom Metazoa; phylum Arthropoda; class Insecta; order Lepidoptera; family Crambidae; genus Pyrausta; species Pyrausta nigrata. Next base: position 6,375,005 of record OX438965.1, read on the forward strand.
ATGGCTCACCAAAACAAGGGTTGTATTGTGAACTTACAAATTATTTACTGTAACTATGTTTCGGAATAAAAGGCTTTATAATTGTTATCAGCACTTCCTTTGTAGATGTATTTAGATGTAATATGTATTGTATAACATTTGCACCAAACTCCCCGTTTCTGTGAATAAGAATCCTATACCCAAAAGCTGTCTGAAAAAATTGCTCTCAGTGATAAGACTGCACTTACTTTGTACATCTATTGTTATTTATTTTATTTACGGTGTGCAACAATGAGTTACTTTCTATCTATCTATGAACAGATAATCAGATACATCTTTATCTACTGTCTTCTTTTTAACAATGACGTGGATACAATAGCGTGGGTACGAGTGTTACCGGCGCGGACTCAAGACTTAAATTTGTGAAGTTTAGGTAAATATGTATCCAAATTTATTTATTTAAACTTTATTGCACCAAAAAAAGAAAGTACAATTGGCGGACTTAATGCCATAAGGCATTCTCTACCAGTCAACCGCATGGGAATGCAGAGAGTTAATAAGTGGCGGGATATTAAGTAGAGTAGAGAAATTATTTTATGGTAGAACTAAATTACTACTGAATAAATAAACTTACATACTAAGATACATGGATAGGGAGATACAAATACATAAGCTAAGTATTAAACATACATAAATAATAATATCAATACGAGAATTATTCAGGAAAAGTAAAACGACAACATTATTACGGTAGAAAAGGACACGTAGTGAGACAGACGAAAGTGGAAATATCCGATCTCTAATAATGATATCCATACTAATATTATAAATGCGAAAGTGTGTCTGTCTGTCTGTTAGCTCGTGACGCTTAAACCACTGAACCGATTGAGATGAAATTTGGTATAGAGACAGTTCGAGACCTTGGAAAGGATATAGGCTACATTTTGTCACGATATAAAAACATTAAGGGGGTGAAATGGGGGATGAAAGTTTATATGGAAAATCCAACTCTTGCGGGCGAAGTCGCGGGGAACCACTAGTATAAAATAAATCACAAAACTTACGTAAACCCCAAATCAATCTGCAAAAGAAACTTTATGATATGACTTCAGGTTTCCAATTTAATTTCTTTCAGGTAATATCAATCAGTCTACGGAGTAGTTCCCCACCAGAAAACCAACACGAGCAAACCTCAATCAAATCAGAGATAGCTTACTGTAAGATTCTCAACCGGCTTCTACCAAACGATATTAGAGCTGTCGCTTGGATGCCGATACCGGATGACAAACCTGAATATAGTGCAAGGTAAACTTTATAAAATAATATTCCCTATATTATATTTTATTTCATTGGGAATTATACAGCTTTTACCAATATAACATAGACTAAAAGACAGCAAAATTTTGCCTTATTTCACTAATAAGGAGCTAAAAGAAAAGAAGGCTTTTTTAATTTTACAGAACAACAATTAACACCTAGCTATAATAGTAGTATTTAGTATACACAGTATTACAATACACAAAGTGTATAACAATGTTAAATGTTTATATTAGGTATACTATTGTGGTGTTCAACTTGTCTGGAAAGCTGTATCATATCACATACATAAAATTTAAAAACTGTTGTATATATGATGTATGTTGAAATATTTTTAATGCTTCTCAACTCCTTCAAACTTACTTTACCTGTTATTAATGTGACAGTAACGACTAGTGGTGGAATATTCTGATGCATAGTTACCTAAAGTCCTTTCAGTGCGTGAATGTGCGCGTTACTTAAAAACCGCAGGTTATGGTGAACGTGCACCTATCCGCGCTGCAGGATTCGCACGCGCCGCAATCATTGCAGCACCTACAGCATATTTCTGAAATGCGGGTAGCTAATAGGTTTGCAACCTTGCATACGATTTTATAATAATCATATTGACGCTATCCTGGTTGTGCACTCGCGCGCGTGCCGGCTCGCTTTGGACCATAATCCAGGATATGGCAGATCAGGAAATGGCAATGGAGCGACTGCCGACTTATCTCCGCGACCCTGTTAACAGGTGAGCCTGACCAGTTTGGATCACGGTCACACATTCAGTCGCTTATTTAAGCGTATCGTATGCACAGATGTGCAACACGTTCGACCCCTGCGGCACGAAGATGCGCGTTCACCTTAAAGATCGTTCGATATGCGTGGCTGGCTGCGTGCCCAGACTCAAAATAGTCAACTTTAGGTAAATATGTATTCGAATATCCGATTTTTAAAGTCCGGTAAGTTCGTACGTGACCTTCCAGCAGTCGCCAGAGGTGCGGGGAGCGAGGCGTGGTAGATGTCAGCGGGGACGGGTGATATTTCCGGGATGGACATTTCCTCCTCACCCCTTGCAAGTCTTACGGTGACGCAGGAAGGTCGCTCATGAACTTGGACTATATAAATGACAGCTTCTTTTGTCATTTTATCATTGCAACATCTCAACTATGTACATTTTAATACCTACACACTGTAACCACTTGGACGTTCAGATAAAGTAGCAGTTCTATTTACTAGATTCGACTGCAAAAAACGCACCTACAAATACTACTTTCCGCGCTCGCATCTCGACATATCCGCCATGAGGGTAGCCTGTTCCTACGTGGTAGGGAAACATGACTACCGTCACTTATGCAAAATGGACGTCGCCAATGGCGTAACGGAGTTCTGGCGGGATATATTTAGAGCTGATATTCTACCGGTTGGAGAGGAGAGTGATGATCGTGAGTAGTAACTTATATTTTTTTGCAATGGGTTTGCTCTTGTCTCTAGACTTAGCTAGACATGGCGTAGACAGAGTCGACGGTGGAGCGAGCTCATCTAGAAGGTTCTGGCACTCCCACTCACCGACGCAACACAACAAGCTGCTGGGCTCCGGTGGAAGGGTGGTAGCTACCAGGCTGCACCTAACTAAAATAATAATTTAGATTTATTCGTTTTCAAATTCAACCTCGTTATAAGTTTAAGGATTGTATCTTAAATTTTTAATGTGCCTCAATTCCCAGAATCCACTCTCAAAAATTTACTATAAAGTTTTTGTCAGGAAGTTGGTGGTATTTACCTCCGTGCCTTGAAAAGCACGTTAAGCCGTTGGTCCCCTGCGCCTGATCTCTCATACAGAACTTTGAGAGTGAAGGAAGAGCGAGTCACTTGTGTAATGCGCACACACTTGTGCACTATAATATCTCCTGCGTACCTGGGTACGTAATTTACGTAGCCTACGAGGCTACGTAAATTTGGGATTGCAGGATCACACTAGATGCAGTCCGCTTGCAACCGGTCGCTGTGGAAAACCATGGGGGAAGCCTATGTTCAGCAGTGGAATGATGATTTTGCAGCAACAATAAATACAAACCTTTTTTACAGCGACGGCCATGTACCACCTCATAATCGAAGGCAACGCGTTCCTGTGGCACCAGATCCGGTGCATCATGGGAGTGCTCCTGTTGGTGGGACAGGGAAAGGAGGAACCGGAAGTGGTTAGAGAGTTGCTGGATGTCGAGAAACACCCTAGGTAAGGACTTTGATTGTTTACAATAGATTTGAATGTGAATCGATTAAAATCGATGTTTTACTTTCTTATATTATATGTGTTATTATTGATACAGAGTGTCCCGTAAATGAAAGAAATAATCCTATTAGTTACATCATGACCTATTATATGCAATTTTTTTTTAAGTAAAAGTGTTACCATTTCCGAAATAGAACTATTTAATTCTTGTATGGCACTTCTACAATTAATGACTTTTACAAAGTCTATTTCTATTTTAATACTCTTGAATATTCCACACACCAAAATTAAAAGTAACTTTTTACCGCAAATGTTAGTAAGGCTCCCAAAAATAATAAAAACTCAAAACCAAAATCTCTAAAATGGCAACACTTTCTTGAAAACATTTTTGGCGTATATTAGAGTATGATGTAACTTATCTGTACTTAAAGGATTATCCTTCATTAACGGGACACCCTCTGTATATTTTTTTTATTTGCCGTCTTGGTGTAGTGATTCGTGCTCCGGACTACAAAACCAGAGGCTGCGAATCCAAATCCCGCAAGGGGCAAATGTTTGTGTGATGAGCACGAGCATTTGTACCTAAGTCATGGATGTTTATAAACGTATATAACAATGTCTATACGTCATCCTAGTCGCCATAGTACAAGCTCACACCTAGTTTGGCGCTAGGTAATTAGTGTGTTTGTTGAAACAATTTATTGTTTTTTTTTGTACCGATCACTGTCCAATTTATTAGTATTTAAGATTAATTCAGCTTGTATTAGTTGCCCTGGATATGTTAAATGACTGACCTACTCACGGTTATCCGCGACCTCACCTATAAAAATGCCGAATTTCCCATACAAACATTCACCCCTTTAAGGATGATTTCTGGGCTAAAACTAATCCTTATCCTTTCCCGAGACTCAATTTATCTCTACACCAAATCTCATCTTAATCGGTTCAGAGGTTTAATAAACGCGATGAAAGAGATAACTGTTGGTCAGATATACAAATTTTTGCATTCATGTGTATAGATTTGTAAAGAATATGTAATACATACATGACATTTATTACTGACAATTTATTTTTTATTTTTTTATAGTCAGTATCCTACACTGACCAATTCAATGACATATCGGATGCATATTTACCTACTTGCTCAGAGTAACTAAAGTTTAGGTGAACATGTATCCGATTTAGGTGAATATGTAATATCAAATCTCTAGTTATAAACCCCTTTGTCCTACTGTTTTTTATCACTCCTGTTTATTTCTACAGGAAACCCCAATACAACATGGCTTTAGACGTGCCACTGAATTTATTCCATTGCACTTACGATTTAGAAGAAAATCACCAATGGATTTACAGCAAAGACGAATTAAAATCGCTTATCAGCCATCTACAGAATGAATGGACCATACAAAACATAAAGTAAGTCAGGAATATAAATAGAAATCAATGAAGTGTTGCATCCTGGGGCAGGCCTGTGTATCTTCCCGCGTAGGTAGCAAAAACGTACCTACGCGCGGCGACCCCTAGGTAAGGACCTAAACAAGTTGTGTGTCGCTAGCCGGCAGCGACACGCTCGCGCGTTTTATTCACCGGCGGTGCGCGATAGGCATGGAAATGATTGCTACTTTTAATTCATTTTCATTTCATGAAATGATGATTTTTTTTCATATGAAATCACATGTGAAATTTCATTGGCAATGATTTTATTTCGCAGTGTCATAATGTAACACTTTTTGCTATTTGCTACTTATAATGAAATATGAATTATTGTGAACGGTTGCTAATTTGCTACTAATATGAAATGTCATATTTAGGTTGTCATGAAAAATCATGGCAAACGAATCTAAACTTTATGTTCATAAGATTTAAGTTCTTAAAATGCCCACCCAGTATCGATCGTCACCTATGATCGCATAACAAGTGTGTTTGTCTTTTTCTAACACGCACCTAGGGCAAATCATTCCTACTCGGTCGCTCGCGACTCGCTCTGCTACAAGCTGTCATCAATGAATGAAATGAAATGAGCATGATCTATGATTTCGCAGAGTGCGATTTGTAGCAGTCTATATGAAAAAAAATAGCAGGTGTGAACAATGAAATTCATTTCATATGATTTTTCATCTGCTATTCATGAAATCTTCCATGCCTAGTGCGCGACACTATTTTGCTGGTTGGACGAGCACGAATAAAGTCCTAGAAAGATGCGCTAGATGGCGTAAGTAGCTTCTTGTGGCAGTCAACTCTATCGCGTTGCGTGATAGTACGTCACTGAATAGGTTTAGTGTATTATGAATCATATTCCAGAGTCATAAGAATGAAATTATCTTTCAATGTATTTTTGTAGGTGTCTACACGAAAATGTGCTTGAGTCTGAGGCGAACTGAATTACACCATATCGTTGACAACATTGAGTAGATATTTCTTTGTATTTCATTGCAAAGTCATACTTCTGTACGGAGTACTAGTACTTATTCTGTGCCTGGGGGTAAAACTTTCAATTAAGAGCTTACAATATTAAGTATCTCCGCGACTTCGTTAGCGCTAAAATTCGGATTTTCCATACATACTTTCAACCCCTGATGATTTTATATCGTGACAAAAAGTAGTAAATGCCCTTCCCAGGGTCTCTAACTATCAATGTGTTAAATTTCATTTGAATCGGTCCAGTAGTTTCGGAGCCTATTCAATACAAAAAAACAATCAAATCTTTCCTCTTTATAATATTAGTGTAGATATACATTTTTAAAGAGTACTTGTGGGTATACCACCCATTATTACCAATACTACTAGACAAACAAGGTCTAGTAGTTGGCATGCTGGCGTCTATCCACGTGGTCACGGGTTTGAATCCTGGGTCAGGCGTTAATTTTCTTATTGGTTTTTTTCTTAAAATAACTCAGACACAGCTCCGGAGTCAGGAAGTTGAAGGTGTTAACACCCCAGTGCCTCAGAAAGCGTTAAGCCGTTGGTCCTGCGCCTGATCACTCTTCGGTCATGTCAGATTTTTGAATCGCCGAACTATGAGAGTGAAGGAACAGAGAGTGCACCTGTGTATTGTGTACACACTTGTGCTCTATAATATCTTCAGCGCCGTAGCCGAAATTTAGCTACATTATTATCTTTGGATTACCCATTCTGAAATTAAGAATTAAGACATTTTCAGATCAACAATGATGAAAGACTCACTACAACAACTAGAATTAGAATACGCAAAACTGTGTGCGACAGAGACGGACGACAACAGTGAAGGAGACAGAATCATGGCACACACTGAATGCTTGTTACAAGGCGTCAAACCTAAGGTTTATACTCCTTTGTTGAAGAGACAAACATGTTGTAAGTATACTAGGATCTTAATAATTTTATTGTGCTCATATGCTCTGAAATGCATGTGTCAGTGATGTGTTTTTCGATGCAATAAAGAATATTTATCTATGTATCTAACGTCCTCCGTATCTCAGTTGGAAGAGCATTCGCCTGTATAGCGAAGGGTCGTGGGTTCACGTCCCACCGGACGACACGGTCGCTTTATTTTTGTGTGTAAAAAACTTGATTGTAAGTTCTACGTACTATATATATCTATCGCTACGATCCCCTTGCGTACGGCTAGAGAGTGGAATTCGTTGCCGGCTGAAGTGTTTCCTAAACAGTACGATTTGGGTTTCTTTAAGAAAAGAGTAAATAGGCTGCTCCTAAACAGACATGTCTCGTCCTCGAACGCATCGTCGCTTACCATCAGGTTAGATAGCGGTCAAATGTCTGCTTATTAAAAAACCGGCCAAGTGCGAGTCGGACTCGAGCACGAAGGGTTCCGTACCATTAACTTACAACATTAGACAGTATAGGCAAACAATCTTTTTAAGTTTATACTGTTCTTTTAGAAAAAAGTATATATATTTATTTTATTTATAATTTCAAAAGTATTCATCACAGGATACCCGAAACAATTTTAAATAAGAGTTTCCGCGCCTGTTTTTTTACGTAAGTGATTTGAAGTTTATAGGTCCAAGACTTTAGAAATTACAGGGGGGGGGGGGGGGGGGAACACCGTGTAAACGACTTTGGCGGGCTATATCTCGCAAATGGTAAAGCTGATAAAAAGTGTTGTATGGAAACCCTACCATATTTTCATAGTCCTTTTCAACGATACCCCACACAAGGGGGTGCACTCAAAAAAAATGCACCCCCTCCCTTTACATGTATGGGGAGGTACCCTTAAAAAGGGGTGATTTTAATTTTTCGTATTTTTAAAAATGAGATCTATATGTGAAGTGTCCTCGAATCAAGTTACATGCAAATCAGTCCATAAACGTAGAAGATATTCTGCTGTGACAGACTAGGACGGACGGAACGGACGGACTGAACGATCTTATAAGGGATGTCGGACTACAGAACCCTAAAAAATTACTAAACTTGCAAATAAACAAAATTATACTTGTTTTTATTCGCAATGGGTTTGCTCTTGACTCTAGACTAAGCCAGACGCGGCGCAGACAGAGTCGATGATGGAGCGAGCTCACCCAGAAGAAGCCTGTTCACTCTGAGTTTGAAGTTCTTTGGATTGTAATCCGTTGGAAACACTGAAGCGGGGAGTGAGTTCCACAACTTAGCTGTGCGCATTATAAATGTTGATAAGCGCTTAGTTCGTATCGTTGGAATATCAACGCGATATGGGTGGTATCCCGCGGTGCGTCTAAAAGTGCGGTGGTATAACGGAGCCGGTGGAATGAGTTCGATCTTAGATCGATCAATCAAATGTAGGACTATACCCGTATAGTGCGACAAGTTAGTGCAGACCCTCCTGCGGAGATAATGACGTGCGGGGGGCGAGGGAGCGCCAATCACACGCGCTTTAAGAAAATAGTTAAAGGCTGCTTCTAGACAGACATGTCTCGTCCTCGAACGCATCATCGCTTACCATTAGGTGAAATAGCGGTCAAATGTCTGCCTATTAAAAAAATGTCTAAACTTGCAAAGAAACAATTATACTTCGATCGATCAATCAAATGTCACGAGTACACGCGTTTGTCGTAGGAAATCTCCTTCCCCGCAACATCACCCGTCCCCTCTGACGTCTAGCATGCCTCGCTCCCCGCACCTCTGGCGACTGCAGGAAGGTCGCTCACAAACTTGTCGAACTATACTCAGATATTGCATGCACACAGACAGCCACTGGACCTATTAGTCGTAGAATGTGAAATACTTAGTCAATAGGCCAAAGTCTCAAAAGACCTATTACGTATAGTGCCGAATTCGCAAAAGACCGAATTCGTATAATCACAGATTATATAATAGTTACTACGGTATAATGCCGAATTCGCAAAAGACCAATAATAAGCTTATATAGTAAGCTTGACGGAGGAAATTGGTATACCATACCACAGGTAAATTCATTACCTATTTTGGATACCAAGGCATTCAACAATAAAAATGTAGGTAACTATTCTTTTGTTTTTGTATGAAATATGTTTTTTTTATATTTTTAGTGGATTATTTAGCTTTACTTGTGAATTCTGCATATTATTCAATTAATAATGTGCTACGACTTTATTTCCAAGAAATTACAGGCAAAAAAAATATTCCTACATAACAAACAGGTTCTTTTGAACTTGTTTCTTATGTGAATCAAAGGTTAAAAATAAAAGTGAGCGGCCACTTGAGAATCTTTGATATAATTAGCTATGAACGTGTGTTTCATTTTTTCTTACGAGCATAACTTTTAGATGTGGTTAGTTTAGGAGATAATGTTCATTTTATATTTTTACCAACTACAGTCTACAGAGAACAGCGCTGCGTCTTACGTACAGCTGATCTTTTTGGACATCTCTGGTGCCTTTGACCACGCGTGGTGGCCAATAATCTTGTTGAAGGCCAAACTCCCGCCTGTTTGGCCCGCCTAACATCTACAGAATCTTGGTCAGTGTTTCCGCGTCGACTTGGGGCGTTAAGTTCCCGGCCCTTAAGATCCTGTACTCAGGGACTTATTTAGCGCCTTTAACATACGCCGTATGGTACCGACACTCGTCGTTATTTATCGTCAGAAGAGCGTTGCTTAGCAGGCAGAGGTCAGCCCTTATTTTGCTTACGAAAGCTTACAGAACGTGCAGTTCCGCGGCACTTCCGGTGCTCGCAGGAACTCTCTATGCCGATCTGAAAGTTGCTCGTGCAGTACAAGTTGAGGAAGAGAGAATCCAGCTGGCCCCTAGGGAGCGCTGGAACTTAAACGCCGCATCAGATAGAAGGTGGTCGCCACTTAGCAAGGAGCGGTGGTCTTCGAGTGAGGACGGACGAGAGTTGTTAAGTTTCTTTTCCGATGTTGGTGAAAGGGTGTCTTTTGACTGGGTCGTACCTGATTATGTTGTTTCGCAGCAGAATCTTACAGAAAACGGTTGCTACAGACAGCGTCTGCACAGGCTTGCGCTTTGCGAGTCAGCACTGTGTCCCTGTAGTGAAGAAGAAGTTGAAAACAACCACGATCACGCACTTTGGGACTGTATCCTTTACGGAAGCCAACTAAAATGTGTGACATTTACAAAAAAGAAAGTAGTAAAGTAAAGCCTATATTTATCCCACTGCTGGGAAAAGGCTTCTTCTTAGCTACGAAATATCATTTAATGATCTTTCCAAGCAAGGTAACTTAAATAATGGTCAAGTGGAAACAAAGATGTATGCCAGTTGTAAAGATTTCTAATTTGGTTAAATAAATCTAACAATAGAACTTAGGTACTAAAACTGTATGAAAACTATTTACTTCAAAACTATATTCTGTCAAAGGACAGTGATCTTATTTTATGCAGTCACAGGCAATCAAATGTATACAAATAAGTTTTTATTCCATACTAATAAGGTCTTAAATCGAATGCAGATGTATTTCTATTCATGCGCGTGACTGTAATATTGAAGGGGCATAAAAGAGAGTGATATTTTTTATGTAATATTGTAGGGGCGTAAAGGACAGTAATCGTATTTTATATATATTTTAGGGGCGTAAAGGACGAGTGTTGACCACAAATTACCTATACAACCTAAAAAATATTTTTCAATTATTCTTTACAGCTACAGTCAACATGTGGAGATAGTTACATGTCTTTTATCTCCACAGTTAATGAGTAAATCCTGTCGAATATGAATAATTTCATAGGTCGTAAAGGACAAATAAATGCGAATTTCGCTAAACTGAATACACTTATCGATAGAAAATTTAATTCTGAGAAAAACTGTGTATATATCTCATTTTGGCCAAAATGACCTTTACGACCTTTGAGCCCAGAGGTATCGTTATACAAGGTACTTGCGGTAAACAAGGGCCACCTAACTTCAGAATTACATATTTTGTATTAATAATAAATTAAAATAAAAAATGGATCACTTAAAGAATATTTATTCTTTAAGCAACGTAAATATGTAACATTTTTGCTTTTGCTTGTAGAATTTCGCTTGAAAATAATGAATTTTTAAAACTCCTTCTGTGGCCCTTATTAAACATACGTAGTTTAATAAGGCCCAGGTTCTGCAGCCAATACCTAATAGGAAAAACACAATAAGCACAATATGTTTTAGTTTTGTAATCATTATATTACCATTTAGCATAATATCACACCTATAAATGCACATAAATCAAAGAGAAGAATAATAATGGACCCTATTAAACTAAAGTAACAAAAATTGGTGAAAAAGCATATTTCCAGATAACAATTTGATCCAATTATTTTACTTTTCAACAAAGCGTCCTTAACTCTAAATGAAACTTTAAAAGTAAAAAAAAATAAAGACATAAAATAAAATTAAGCAAATTCTGTGGACCTTATTAAGCTTATAGTTTTTTTTATCTGGTTTTACTCAACACTGAAGTGTAAAAATGTCTAGATTTTCTAATCACTAATGCCATAATCAACAAATAATTTAATATCAATTAAAATCACATAGATAACAACGTGGTTTTAGCAGGTGCTTCCATAATTGCAATCTAAAAACTTAATAAGAAATATAAAGAAATACGTTTTTAAGAAATAAAAAACATTACAATAAACATTCAAATTCTGTTACAATTATCGCAAAAGTTAAAAATAAAGTAAACTTGAGATTAATTAAATCACAAGTTCGATAGTTTAATAACGGCCGGCCCTTTAACCCGCCTTTCATCTGGCCCTTATTAGGCTTTGGTAGTCACGTAACTAAATGTGATCTAAAATACACTTAAATAAAAAATACATTGTAACTTTACCCTGCTTTATCATCAATAAACTGTAAAGTTTACTTCGAAACAGCAAGATTTAAAAGGAACAAATTATTTCAACTACAATTTCGTTGTTTCCGGAAGAAAAAAATACTATCAAGTGACGCAGATCAACACCCTGAACGGCTTTTTAGCTACTGACACGATGGAGTTTCGTGCGTGACTGCGTTGACGTATATTAGCTTTCCTATTGGTCCTTTATATGTGTGCGTAACAAGAATAAAATAAAACCGTTGGAAGTGCATTTTTGTAGTAGTGGCCCTCGATAAACACCGGCTCTTGATACCCGCAGGTACCTCACTATTATTTTTTGTAGTGAACCATAAAAACCTAATCATACATAGTTTTTGTTTATCAGAACAATCTTGAGTAAAAAAACCTTTGTGAACATCTATGTAATAATATCAAATTTAATTTGTTGTGTACCGCTTTGTAAATTGTATTGTTGTTACTTTTAATGGTGTGTAATAAAGAGTTATCTATCTACCGAAACAGTAAAGTAAAGTGATAAATTGAAACAGTAAAGTGAAAAGTATTTATTTACCCAAAACAAGATGTCTCATTAAATAGATTGATGATGTAGAAAGATTAGTGCAAACTATCAATATGTAGGTACAATGTAGCTCCAAACATACATACACAGTCACATATACACGCACACACACACCCGCACACACATACACACACGCACACTCACACACGATTCATCTCTGCAGCACACTCTTAAATGCATGTAGATTTATTGTTTATTTTTGATTGTTATTTGTTTAGCTGTTTGCTTTCCTGTAATTAAGAAATTATAAATGTATTCTATGGACTAAGATAGAGTGGTTACTCCTATCACAAGCATACCCTACTTAGCAGGAGTTTCCTTTATCAAACGTGTATGTGCCATTTATAAATATATTTAAATAAATTACTTGAAATACATTGATAGCAGTCGCTGCACTAAGCTATGCTTGTATAACAGGGACTAAGTTATACTTAACTATAAAATAATACTAGTTATTTAAAACTCGGCTTGCGCATTTAAATACTATGTAGCTAAATCATATTTTAAAACTATTTTAGCATAGCAATAAATGATACATAGGGTTTTTACACTATTTTAGTAGGTAGTAGCAATCTGGGAATACCATAATACTAAATACAAAATATTTTACATAAAAAATCTTCTTTGCCTGTGTGAGTGGGCGTGTTGTGCGTGTTCTGTCTGTGTGTGTGTGTGTGTGTGTTTGTGTGTGTGTATGAATGTGTGTTTGTTTGTGTGTGATGCTGATTTATTTCTATTTCTTTTGTTACAGCGAGCCTAGACGAGCGAATTGAACACTACAAGAAAAAAAGGAAAATAGAAGACCGTCCCAATGAAAATGAGTAGTTGATATGTTATTATAAGATTTATTATTTTGTAAATACATATTTTTACAAGAAAAGTTTGTATGTAAATCATTTGCCTTACTTAACATTCATAAAAAAAGGAAAATCTTGATAACACAGAAACTATACATATCTACATATACATGCATACTATCATGCAGACCTATACAGGGTGGCCCTGCACCCTTATTTATAAACGTCGAAAAAGTTTGTGTGTCTGTGTTCCGAATTCAAATGTCAAGCATTATTTCCGAACGGAGTTTTCGAAAGTAATGTCATTGGTGCATAGTGGAAACGTCAAAGTTTTCGATTCCGACATTTGAGAATCGCATTTTTTTTATGTCTTCGGAAACCTGCCTTTTGGACTCAAAATCTGTATTATCAGACGTTTATGAATAAGAGTACTGGAATAGGAGGTCTATTCTTGACGGGAAAAAGTACCTAATATAGCCCTATTTTAGGTTCTTATACCGGGCGTTCCTGGGAGTAGGTATGGATATAATCAAACAAGCGAATAGCGGAGGTCATTCCCAAACTTGGCTAACTATTAATAGGGAGCAATGACGGTGTATTTAAAAAGAGGTAGGTGTGTCATTAACGTGCGGGAATTGATTGCCTCAATTTGCTTAATTTTGCATTCAAATTTCGTACACATATGCCATTTGACACGTAAAAGAACGTGTGCTCGGCGCATCAAATTCAAATCGCCGCGCATTAGGAGATGACAATCTACCTATTTTAAAAATAATAAATAACCTCCGAGCCGAATTCCGACTACGGCGGCCTATCTCAACAGAGATTAGCCAACTGCGCGGGACATATCTATTATAGTGCACAAGTTTGTGCGCAATACACAGGTGCACTCTCTGTTCCTTCACTCTCATAATTCGGTGAGACGGAAGTCCGACATGACCGTAGAGAGATCAGGCGCAGGACCAACGGCTAACAGTGCTTTCCGAGGGTGTTAACACCACCAACTTCCGGACTGAGTAGACGTAGAGTAGAGTTCCTGACCGAACTGTGCCTGAGTAATTTCAAGACAGAAAAAAACTTAAACACTTTCGGCCCGACCAGGGATTCGAACCCGGGACCTCGTGGTTAGTACCCAGCATGCTGACCACTAGACCAACGAGGCAGTCACATAAGTTTTTTAAATACACTGTCATTGATAGGGGGTTTATTCTTGACTGGAAAAAATATATTTTGTTTTTCAATTGCTTTTCTTAATATCGCTAAGGGCCAGGGGCGTAGCTACCGCCGTATCTGCCGTATCAATTATACGGGGCCCCCCGCGCCATGGGGGCCTCCAACGCGCTTAAGCAAAAATCATCATCAGCTAGACTTGTGTAACTCCTGAGTGAATGACAAAAATGATATATATCTTTTCAAAGAAGCTAATCACTCACTAACTCACTTGCATCTCAAATATATCTTTAACTCATTTGATATACGACTCCTTTTCGAGCGACTGAATGAAATGAACTGAACTACAGGACTGAGTGAGACGGTGTTACTGCTCGCTAGTATGTAAAAGAGAGAGAAAAATAGGATAGCTAGTGTTTAAGGTCTTACTCAAAATCGGTTGACTGACGGATTGAGCCGTGTTATTTTTAGAAGCTAAAATGCACTGTATGTGTATGCAATAAAGTTCATTATATTAACCTATTTCAAATTGTAAAATAAAGCATTTGTTTTCATAAGCAACAGTCAATTGAACCGGAAAATCGTTAATTTCACTTTTGACTTGGTAACTCAATTAAGACACGACAAGCTAGCTTACTATTTCTCTCACTTAACACCTATATCCCTAGCTCAGCAAGCAAATAAATCACTCATTCATCCATGATTCGCATCCTATATCTATCACTGAGTTAAAAGAGCTAAAGATATAAAAGAGTAATATATATCAGAAGCTAACAAAGATATGAATCACTCTTTTTTTTTCATTGATATATTTTGCGCATCTCTATCATCAGCTATAAATGATTTAATAAATCGGTTTGCCGAAAAAGCAAGGAGAGTGTATATTTAATTTGAATTGCTTGTAAAAATTTTAGAAAAAGTGACAATAATGAATAAATATTTCTTTCAATGTTATGCAAACATTTTTTTTTTCTTTTGTGAGAAATCTTTACCCTTCCTAAGGGCCCCCAAACAAATTTTTATACAGGGCCCCGCCAAAGCACGCTACGCTTCTGCTAAGAACTGACCCCTGCTTTGCGCCTGTTCGATATGATCAATAATTCCAGGGACAACCTATATATACCTACTTGTTTGCTACTACATGACTCTACTTCCATACAAATAACATTGATACTGTCTTATCCAGTTGTAATAGGGGCCATTTTGCCACAAAAATTGAAATGAAATAAAACTTCCATTTAAACCGTGTGACCAGATTAAAATGATTCATTATACCTACTAGCAGCTTTTCTGCTGAACATTATTTTCTAAATGTTTTTGTTAAAATTCATATTTTGTATGAAAGTTCATCCATAAAAATCGCAGAATTCTGCTAAATCTGCACTGCATTCAAAAATGTAGATATGACAATTGTTGCGCAGACTTTTCTATCAGGCGTTAACTAAGTGTTCTTTCTTTGACGAACATACTAATTACTAATGTAGCTATCTAATATCTATAGGTAGGTAGTATTCATGTGGTAGTGTTTTACTTACTGACTTATCTATGATATTAGTAAACCTATATTCTATGGAAAAGTTGTTTACTAGGCAGGGCATTAACAATGTTCAACATATATTTTACATTTACGCCTGCCTAATGGTCTGGGTAGAGTACTTTATTCTCGGGGGAAAGTAGTTTTATCCTCAAATTAGGTGTTAGAGCAAAACCTAGCTAGCTATGTATAATAATTAACTGGTAATCGTATTCATACATACATCGACATAGGTGGGGCATTTATTTACTATTATTTATTTATTTACTCTGTAGTTTAGGTGACTGTTTAAAAAAAAAATGTTTTGTAATTTTATTAGCTTCAGTGGAAAAAGGAGATTGAGAAAAAACGGTCAGGTATTTGGAAATAATCACCCCAACAATCCCAATATCAAAAATGTTTAAAAATGAGTAAAATTACATGTGTGTGGTATGAATGATTAGAAGGCTTTGTTTTAAGCTGACAAACGACAGGTTTTTGTTCTTGTCCTTTAGTGACGTAGATGGATAAAGGTTGTTGCGCTCTAACGAGCAAAAAGCGTCCGATTCGGCCTCAAACATTAGCGAGAGCGTTTTGTATCGGTAATTGTCACCATAATTATTATGGCATTGTAAGCACATTGAACGTAATCCGCGGCTTAGTTGGAGCAAAACCGGCCGCGGCGAGCGGTGGATGGCGCTATTTTACTATCTCGGTTCGGACTGCCAGTATTAGAAGGCCGCTGCGGTCGGAAAGCGGTCTTTCGCGCGAAACGGTTTCAACACCGTACGTAACTCAGTCAGGAATTTCCTGAAAAAAACCTTTGCTGGTGAAAAACAAAACGCATTTCGTAATATATTTTGGCGCTACCTACCACAAAAGTTTTTAGAACAAACTTTTTTTGTTAACCAACTAAGTTGAAAAGTCGTGGCTTTGTGTGTATTGGACCGCATGAAGTGACATCTTTCGTGTTACGTCCTATAATTTTGACAGTTCAAATACTTCAACCTTCTTCAATGAAAATATTTCGTGACTTGGAAAACTTGTGGGTTGTGAAATTACGAAGTGAAAAATAGGAAAAATAATTAAATCGATAAATAAAGTATTAACATGATAATCATAGTGTACAAAACGACCGAGGTGTGCTACAAATAGGTGCTAAACAAAAGTGAAAAACAATACAAAACAAGGTAAGTTTTTTTGTTTTAATGACTGCTTAGTTTTGCAATGTAAATCCAGTGAATTAGCTCTCGGCTTTGAATTGCAAAAAACATAGGTAATACTGTTTTCGTGTTTGTGCTACTTCAATGATCATGAATCTGGCTGTCTTAAACAGTTATGTCACTGATTTGATTATTCATTTATTAGGGACAAAAACTTGTCGTTTTCAGGTCAGGTTTCAGGAAATTACAAGTACAATTATATTTTTCCACGAAAACGAACGATAACTAGGTTGTCTGACTGAGTTTGAACGGAGCAATTAGTCAGTGGTAATCTCAGTGCCTATCCCTTGTAATTATTAACAGATTTGTTAAGGGTTATTTCTGCAACAGTGATTAAGCCAACAGAAATTAAAATAATTATTCTTACTTCTCAAAAGTTTATTCTAGTTATTTGGATCAATATCACACTATTTCATTGTACTTGTAAAATCTGAGAGATCAAACTGTGCACTTTCTAGGAATGTAAATAATTTTCATCAATGAAACTTTTTACTAACTCCCATATGTTTCTTTCTTGTTTCAGACGATGTAAACCTCGATGAAGAGACATTGGCTCAAGAAACTTAACCATCTTTCCTAACTTTAGTCATGTAATTTTTAAAAAAAGTAGCGTAATGGCCAGTATTAGTTTTAATGTAAACTTAAAGTATTTTGTTGATAGCCAGTACTTCTTAACAAATAGTTTGCGATCACAGTAAAAAACAGATATACACAGTATGGATGCTGAACTCAAATGGGCTGGTTATGTGTTTTTGTAAGTATTATTTGTTGTTTTGATTGTTTTTACCAACACTTTTATCGGCGGTATTGTAAAATAATTTAAGTGACTTACCATATTGCCTTCTAATTTAGATATATGACTTTAAAATATGCTGCAAAAGTAATAACTTTAGTCCAAAATAATTGTTGCTAACGAACAATATGCTTTTAGGTTATAATATATTTTTTTAATCATCAAACTGATTATTATCCATGTCAATATACATATCTTGGGTTGGTTATCTACTCATCAAACCCAAATGATAGTTTTAACAAGTTTTTAAAAAATATATATTATTCTCTAAAGTCATCAAACATTTTGTCTAAGAGTTAAATAAAATATGGTTTCTAAAAAGTCATAACTATGAAAATATTTAAACTACAAGTTATTTACTTTCTTTAACAAAATTGGGATCTATAAAAAAGCATTAAGGATTAAAAATGATGGGGTTATTACTTATTAGATTATGCGATATTCATTGCCATCTCACTCTTTCATCTTGTGAATTAGCGAGATGGGGCAGACAGATTTACAGGATTTCTGCTGAGTCATAGTAAGACTATCTGAGTAATGTGTTGTCTAATATATTATCAATAGCTTTAAGATTTTTTAACACTCAGTGTTATTTTTTGACTGCCTCATTGGTCTAGTGGTCAGCACGCTGGGTACTATCCACGAGGTCCCGGGTTCAAATCCCGGGTCGGGCCGAAAGTGGTGGGTTTTTCTGTCCTGAAGTAACTCAGTCACAGCTTTGTCAAGAAGTTGGTGGTGTTAACACCCCCGTGCGTCGGAAAGCTCGTTAAGCCGCTGGTCCTGCGCCTGATCTCTCTACGGTCATGTCGGACTGCCGTCTCACCGAATTATGAGAGTGAAGGAACAGAGAGTGCACCTGTGTATTGCGCACACACTTGTGTACTATATGGTACTATAATATCTCCCGCGCAGATGGCTAATCTCTGTTGAGATTGGCCACTGTAGTTGAAATTCGGCTAGGGGGAAAGGACATTTTTTTTAAAGTTTATACTTATTCTATTTTGTTGCAGTTGACTGAGGCTAGCGCTAAGAAACTGTCAAAAGGTGCTTGATGGTTTACATGGTGAGTTACAATCTGTCACTGTTGTCTTTAATCCTACAATACTGGCCAAAAATCTTTAAATCTTTATAATATACTAGCAGTACCCCGCGACGTCGCCCGCGCCAAAATTCGACTTTTCCATACAAACTTTCATCCCACATTTCATTCCCCTGATGATTTAATATCGCGACAAAAAGTAGCATATGTCCTTCCCAGGCTCTCAAACTATCTCTGTACCTTTCATCTGAATCGGTCCAGTAGTTTTGGAGCCTATTCAATACAAACAAACAAACAATCTTTACTCTTTATAATATTAGTAAAGAGATTAAAGTCGAGTTTGTTCGAATACAAGTCGAGAACGGCTACATCGATTTTGATGATCTACGATTTGTGGGATTCGACTCCTCCTAGAATAGCAGAATAACAACGAAAACATCGACAAATTTAACAGTAGGGGGGTGAAATGGGGGATAACAAGTTTGTATGGGAAAACTGGCATTTGCGCAGACGATGTCGCGGGGTCCTGCTAGTTATATATTTTAATATAATATAAACGTAAATTTGTAATTGGTGATTGATTGATTAGGAGTAGAAAAATATTAATACGAGTATTAAATTTAATAGGCGAAGTCTCACGCAATTACCTTACTGTTTAATTTTTAAAACATAATTGTAACTGTTTTAATCTCTAAATATATTACCATGGACGAAATATATAAGGACCAACAATCGACATACAAAAGAGCGTTCCCCGATTTTTGGTTCATTTGTTTCTCACTAGATGTCTATAGGGGTATCAATCGCTCATAGAATGCATATTTTTAACAACACTTAGCAAACTGGAACCTCAGACCCGACTAGATGACGTAGTAAATTTAATTAGGTACAATAGATGGCGCTTAATCTAAAATCTGCTGGACTTTTATACATTATACTGTTTATTGAAAATATTTTCGTTTTGGACCTTTTAATTAGCTATAATGTGGTGTTTACTATATGTAATTGTCAAATAAAAAAAAGAAATATGTCGTTCTCAGACAAATTATTGCCGTACTTTTGGTAGTGATTTTTATGACATTTTTTTTTAAATTAACTTCATTTCACACATATATGTTTGTTTTCGTACGGTATTTTAATAAACGCCATCTATGACTTTTAAGAGTACTAAATGAAATTGGCAACAAGCATGGAAGTCCGCTGATAGCAGACAGATAGACATTGCACGAAAATTAAAGCATTGGCTGGTTATATTAGCAACGCCATCTGGATGGTACTTGGATTTTTGTGAATTTCCGGGGAACGCTTTTTTGTATGGCGATTGTTGGTCCTTATATATTTCGTCCATGATATTACCTACGTGGTCATCCTACAATCTACATAAATTATTTCAAAGTTTGTGAAATGCGATCGCATCGGAATATCGACAGGCTCTGCCAAAGCGGGGTCTCACGCCTTCGATATTATGTCACATGCGATATTTATCAAAAAAACATGGCGGATATCACAAAAAAATGATATTGCGTAGGGTCTAGGGTCGGCCACCCTGCCGTGGTTAGGCAAATGCCCGGTATGTATGTTTTTTTTATTTGCGGCCATTTTGGCCGGACACGCAAATAAAAACTGTGTCCGGCTCGACCGGCTTTTGTTAGGCTTTTTACACTTCGCAAACCAGCGAGCGTTGCAATTTTTTTGTCGTACCTATTACTGTACTGTATTGATATATACTGTATTAGTGGTTCCCCGCGACTTCGCCCGCAAGAGTTGGATTTTCCATAATATAAACTTTCATCCCCCATTTCACCCCCTTAATGTTTTTATATCGCGACAAAATGTAGTCTATGTCCTTTCCAGAGTCTCGAACTGTCTCCATACTCAATCGGTTCAGTGGTTTAAGCGTCAAGAGGTAACAGATAGACAGACAGACAAACTTTCGCATTTATAATATTAGTATGGATATTATTAAAGAGGATTAGTAGGGCGACAAAGATTTTAGGACAAACTCAATTGCAAAATAAAAAATAACATAGAAAAAAAATGTTTTATTACTTTGTTAGGTTAAATAATAGTATGCATAAATATTATTTAGTTTATAAAATAACCTTTAACAATAAGTAAACTAAAAGCTTTCTACTAATCTCGTACTAATGTATGGGAGTGTTTAATCTGACATTTTTTGATATATTTCGTTATATTTTTAAAAGATATTGATGTCATTTTACTTATTAAGTTATATACTTTATATGTATATCAGTTAAAAGTTTTCTGATATCTGTAATAGTGACGGAATAATCGCCTGTACACACTTAACAGGAGTACAATTTCTGTATCCTAACATTCTTTTTAAAAGAGGTTTTGACAATAGTGACTGAGTTTCTTGCGCTGCTTCGTCTCAGCACTTGCCCACAATTTGTCCCGAAGCAGTGGGCTTAAAATATATACATTGGGACGTGTATAAGTGCCGCCTTTAGGCCTACATACATAAATAAATGACTGTAACGAATACACCCTGTATAAGGTTTATTAATTTATGACTGCCTCGTTGGTCTAGTGGTCAGCACGCTGGGTACTATCCACGAGGTCCCAGGTTCGAATCCCGGGTCGTCGGGCTGAAAGTGTTGAGTTTTTCTGTCTTGAAAAAAAACTCAGACACAGCTCCGGAGTCAGGAAGTCGGTGGTGTTTACACCCCCGTGTACCGAAAAGCACGTTAAGCCGTTGGTCCTGCGCCTGATCTCTCTACGGTCATGTCGGACTGCCGTCTCACCGAATTATGAGAGTGAAGGAACAGAGAGTGCACCTGTGTATTGCGCACACACTTGTGCACTATAATATGTCCCGCGCAGTTGGCTAATCTCGGTTGAGATAGGCCGCTGTAGTCGAAATTCGAAGGAGGACATTATTATTAAGGTTTATTGATGAAGGAACTCCAAAAACTGTCTGCTTCGTATGTGATGCCTTCGTAATAGCATGTTTATCGTGTGGCGATAGCAAGGTCGTTGTTAAATTCAAACATTCGTGATCTTGCAGGCCTTAATCAGATGATCCATTTGAAATTTAAACAGCCATGAAGATGCTCATTTATATCGTGACATTGACTACAAATGGAAAGGTTATTTGAGAATCTCCCAATAGATTTATCACTAGCAGTTCCCTGCGACTTCGCCCGCGCCAAAAGTCGGATTTTCCATACAAATTTTCATCCTCCATTTCACCCCCCTGATGATTTTATATCGCGACAAAAAGTAGCCTATGTCCTTCCCAGTGTCTCAAACTATCTCTGTGCCAAATTTCATTTGATTCGGTCCAGAAGTTTCGGAGCCTATTCGATGCAAACAAACAAACAAACAAACAAATCTTTCCTCTTATAATATTAGTATAGATTTGGTTAACATAAAACATTGATTTTACATAATAGAATTTTGACTTCGCATTTTTTATTTCTACTTAAATATCCTTAAAGTGTGCGACGTACCCTTAAAACTAAAAAAGCGTACCCTATTAGACGCCATTTATGATCTTTTTACCCGGCTGCGAAAGGAAGGTTACGTTTTTCGAGAGTATGTATGTATAGTTGTTTGGCACGCCCTACAGCCCAAACGGCTGGACAGTTTGTGAGGTGTAGTTAAATTTGTCAAAATTGTGAGAGTGACATAGGCTCTATAAATATTTAAAATGGCGCCCGCAAATGGAAATAAAGGGGGGAGGGGAGATAGATTTTTTCCTTACCATAGCAATATGGGTATCAAATGAAAGCCAGTAAAAATACCATTTCAAAAATATAACAATTTTTACAATCGGGTGTTTTGTTTTTTCAAAAATTATGTTTACTTGTTTTAATATTAAAACGGTGAAAAAATCACGTTTATATGGGAGCCCCCCTTAAATATTTATTTTCAAAATTAATATACCATTTAATATTCTGTAAATATTTCAAGCGTTTTCCTTTTAATGTATAAAAGTATTAATATCGAGCTAAAAACGGTGAAAGAAACACGTTTGCTGTATGGGAGCCCGGCCCCCTTAATATTTTTATTAATTAATTTTAATATAATTATTTATTACTAAAGTTTATATACATATTGATATTCTGTGAAAGTTTCAAACATCTACATGTTGCCGTTATTAATAAAGAGCAAAACTGCTAAAAATCACGTTGTTTTTATTCTGTTTTTAGTATTTGTTGTTATGGCGGCAACAAAATACATTTAAAAATTTCAATTATCTAGCTATTACGGTTCGATACAGTCTGGCGACAGACAGACAGGCAGGTTTTTACCCTTTGGATACGGAACCCTAAAAACAAAACAATGCACCTTCTACATTACCTACTAAATACAGACAGATAGTATATCCCTATACCTTATATAGGCCAGCGTTGCATAACCAGACCAGTGGTCTAATAAAATTATCAGTCTCCATCCCTCTCACTCGCGTGCGAACCGCGGACGTGCGAGTGAGACGGAAAATTGCGCGCACGCAAACTGTATCGTGGGAACGTAACATTTTGTGCTTTCACCGAACTATATCCAAATGTTTTGCGATGTGCGTTGCAAGGCTGGTGCAAAATAAGTGTAGGCAGTAGGCTTACTGTTTTAATATATCGTTGATTGATATCGCCTATATCCTAAATTTTATTTACCTGCATAAATGTAATAGGTCACTACTCAATGACAGTGCATTAAAAAAAACCGGCCAAGTGAGAGTCGGACTCGAGCACGAAAGGTTCCGTACCCTTAACTTACAACATTAGACAGTGTGGGCAAAAAATACTTTTTATGTTTATACTGTTCTTTTGGAAAAAAGTATATATTTTATTTTATTTATAATTTCAAAAGTATTCATCGCAGGATACCCGAAACAATTTTAAATAAGAGTTTCAGCTCCTGTTTCTTTACGTGAGTGATTTGAAGTTTATAGGTCCAAGACTTTAGAAATTACAGGGGGGGGGGGGGGGGACACCGTGTAAATGACTTTGGCGGGCTATATCTATATGGTAAAGCTGATAAAAAAGTGTTGTATGGAAACCCTACCTTATTTTCATAGTCCTTTTCAGCGATACCCTACATAAGGGGGTGCACTCAAAAAAATAATTCACCCCCCCCCCCCTTTACATGTATGGGGAGGTACCCGTAAAAAGGGGAACTTTTAATTTTTTGTATTTAAAAAAATGAGATCTTTATGTGAAGTATCCTCGAACCAAGTTACATGCAAATCAGTCCATAAACGTAGATATTCTGCTGTGACAGACTAGTACGGACGGACTGAACGATCTTATAAGGGTTC
This sequence comes from Pyrausta nigrata, assembly GCA_949316185.1. NCBI lineage: Eukaryota > Metazoa > Arthropoda > Insecta > Lepidoptera > Crambidae > Pyrausta > Pyrausta nigrata. The sequence continues at coordinate 6,399,118 of OX438965.1, forward strand.
CTTGTCGGACTACGGAACCCTAAAAAGAGGTCGACATGTCATCTCCTAATGCGCGGCGATTCGAATCTGATGCGACGACCACACGTTCGTTTGCGTGTCAAATGTCATATTTGTACGAAATTATTTATTTATAACTCTAAATTATTAAACAAAAATAAATTAAAATATACATAATACTATCAGCTCTCCGCGAATTTGCCCACGCCAAAAGTTAGATTTTCCATACAAGATTTCGTCCCCTATTTCACCCCCCTGGTGATATTATATCGCCACAAAAAGTAAAGCCTATGTCCTTCCCAGAATCTCAAACTATCTATATACCAAATTTCATTTGAATCGGTCCAGCAGTAGTTTCAGAGCCCATTCAGTACAAACAAACAAACAATCAAATATTTTCTCTTTATAATATTACATAAAAAAATCAAGGGATTTTATAAAAAACATGTGAATGGCCTTCTTTGCAATTACAATTTTAAGCAATCATGCATTAGCTATAAGTTTTCCAAAAATGTAAAATAAAATAAAATAGATCGTTAATTGATATCGCATCACCTAAATTTTATTTACCTACACATAATGTCCTCCTAGCCAAATTTCGACTACGGCGGCCGATCTCAACAGAGATTAGCCAACTGCGTGGTTCATATTATAGTGCACAATGCTTGTGCGCAATACACAGGTTAACTCTCATAATTCGGTGAGACGGAAGTCCGACATGACCGTAGAGAGATCAGGCGCAGAACCAACGGCTTAACGTGCTTTCCGAGGCACGGGAGTGTTAACACCACCAACTTCTTGACATCAGAGTTGTGACTGAGTTACTTCAGGACAGAAAAACCCACCACTTTCGGCCCGACCCGGATTCGAATCCGGGACCTCGTGGATAGTAACCAGCGTGCTGACCACTAGACCAACGAGGCAGTCACAAATATAATAGGTTATTTACCTATGTTTCAGTTTTATTTTCTTATATTTTATTCTGTTTTGTAACTTTTACGTATAGTTAAATTTTTTCTATTCCTATTCTTAATTTGACCATTGATAAAACAATGGTTAAATTATGTATCTTTTAGATTTAAAAAAAATCTGTATTAATGCAGTTTATTTTATTTAAAAAGAAGTTATTGAAAATACCTATTTTTTGTTTAAGTACTTAAACTAGGTTAACTCTGTTATTAAGAAATTGAAATATCCAGTGGATAGTGTTTTTGCATCAAAATCTGTTCAGATATTAAAAAAAATTTTTCTCTATTCGGCTTATACCAATCTCCCTGTAATCTTTATTTTTACGTTATTGCCATCCTGTATTAGTTATACACAGAAGATAGTACATATGTTACTAAACCTACCTTCTATAAATTTTATAACTTCAGCAATTATTTTGCAAGTTTTTACGAAATTGAATTAAATTTCTCTCACAAAAATTAATCGACTGTGTCATCCAGGGACTCGAACCCACGTCCCTTCGCTATCCGGGGGAGTGCTCTTACCAACTGAGCTACGGTGGACGTTAGTCAGCCGACGAATTCTTGTAAGTGCTTGCTACGCAAGTGAGTCGGCGTTCGATTTCATCAATACTTGGGGCATATTGTATCCTACCTGCATTGTGGCACTGGTTTTCAGTGTTATATTAATTAGTTGAGACGTTACATAAATCAAGTTGATCAAAGATTTATCTTTGGTTACCTAATTGGTACAATGTGTAGCTTATCCGGAGAATTTTACACGATTTAGCTTGGAATAATCAAAAGTATAGTCAGACCTGTGTAACTCCCAGCGTAGGTAGCAAAAATGTACCTACGTGCGGCGACCCCTTCGAAGGTGCTAAACAAAGTGGGGTGTCGCGAGCGAGCAACGAGACGCCACCGCGTTTTATTCACCGGCGGCGCACGGCACTAAAGTCACAAAATAAGTACTAGTACTCCGTATAAAAGTATGACTTTGCAATGAAATTCAAAGAAATATCGACTCAATGTTGTCAAGGATATGGTGTAATTCAGTTCGCCTCAGACTCAAGCACATTTTCGTGTAGACACCTACAAAAATACATTGCAAGATAATTTCATTCTTATAACTCTGGAATATGATTCATAATACACTAAACCTATTCGGTGACGTACTATCACGCAACGCGATAGGGTTGACTGCCACAAGAAGCTACGTCGAAGTACGAAATCGGCTTAGCGGTTCAGGCGTGAAAAGGTAACAAACACATAGACACACTTTTGCATTTATATTAAGAGCATGAGTGAATTTTATGTTATGTAGTCTAAACTCAGACAAATCTCCGGCGTCGGGAAGTTGGTTGATGGTGATAATACCCCCGTGCCTCGGAAAGCACGTTAAGCCGGTTGGTCCAGCGCCTGATCTCGCTCTGGTCATGTCGGACTGCCGTCTCACCGAACTGTGAGAGTAAAGGAACAGAGAGTGCACCTGTGTATTGAGCACACGCTTGTGCACTATAATATCTTCCACGTCCACGTAGACATTGGCCGCTGTAGGTATACTAGACTAGGATGAACTTATGGATTTTAAAAAGATATTAAGTTTTTTATTCACTTCGTCTAAATAATAGTATCTATTTATCTATAATAAGAGCTATGCTCTTGACAGTGGAGACTTCTCCATTCCTCTCTATTCAGTGCCATTTCCTTGGCTTCCTTGAATAAATAGTATATACCTGCATATTCTTTTGAAGTCTATATCTGTCTTCTATCTCGTCTTTGCCGAGCGTCAGTGGCGCAGTGGCTAGCGGGTTGCCCTCTCATGCGGGAGGTACCGGTTCGATCCCACATGCCGCCATGTACCAATGACTTTTTCTAAGTTATGTACATTAGTTGTTTCACTAACCGATGCTCTTACGGTGAGGGAAAACATCGTGAGGAAACCTGCACATTCAGGCGACAGCATGTGTAACCATGGTCTAAAACTGGTCAGGTTCCCCTTTGAACGGGGTCACGGAGGTCAGATGGCAGTCGCTCTACTGTAATTACCTGATCTGCCACATCCTGGATCATGGTCAGCGGACCCTGGGCCCTCGCGTGCGAGTGCACAACCGGGATAACGCTAGGAGGATGATGATGAGGATGATGTCTACTATCTCTTTCTTTTGTTACAGGATGAGAGAGAGGGCGCGGGGCGCCAAGGCGCCGTGCTGCCCACCACGATGGAGGTATGTTTGATTTAGATTTAGTATCTATAGCCCGACGAGTTCTTGCGCGGCCCTCCTTTCACCCCGCAAGACGTGCGGGGAGCGAGGAAGCGCCGATCACACGCGAATGTCAAAGCAAATCCATTCCCCGCAACATCACCCGTCACTTGCTGACCTCTGGTGACCGCAGGAAGGTCGCGCTTGAACTTTTCGGTCTATACAGGGTGTCCTAAAGGTACATCCTGTTGTATGAACAGATTAGTTACCAACATCATGCTGCTATTTTGTTTCAATTTACGGTGTTTTCATTTTTAAGACTCGAGTTTTTCTTGACGACCGTCTTGTTGTAGCGGTGCGCGCCCCGGACTTCTAAACCCGCCGGTTGCGGGTTCGACTCCCGCAAAGGGCAAATGTTTGTGTGATGAGCACGAGCATTTGTACCTAAGTCATGGATGTTTAAAAATGTATACATATAAGTATGTATATTCGTTATCTTAGTTACCATAGCACAAACTCACGCTTAGTTTGGGGCTAGGTAATTGGTGTGTTTGTTTAAATAATTTATTCATTTATTTATTTAAACTATCTTATTTTTGGGAGCCTTACTAAGATTTATAGTGAAAAGTTAGTATAGACATTGGTGTATGGAATATTCACGAGTATTGAAATAGTAACAGACTTTTAAAAAGTCTTTTGACACAGTATTCAACTTTTACGTTGATCCAAAATGTATTGAGCGAATGACGACCGCCTTGGTGTAGTGGTTCGCGCCCCGATTCAAATCCCGCAAGGAGCAAATGTTTGTGTGTTGAGCACGAGCATTTGTTCCTAAGTCATGGATGTTTATGAATGTATATAAGTATGTCTATCCGTTATCTTAGTCACCATAGCACAAGCTCACGCTTAGTTTGGGGCTAGGTAATTGGTGTGTTTGTTGAAACAATTTATTATAAAAAAAACCCTGTCCTACAAGCCACTGACGCAATTTTACTTTCTCAAATCTTGAATTTTGAAAGAGCTTTGTCTTTGATAAGAAAGAAGCGTGATAAGCAATACAAATCAGGTCAGTTTAATTCAAAAATTTGTCTGGCATTAGAGTCCGTCCCACGACTATGCTATATAGAGGGAGTGTCTTAAAAAATCACTGAAAGAAGACTTTTTTTATTTAAATAATCTTATCTTAAATAGGCTAGACCGAGAATTTGACCCGCCGTATAGGCGTGTTTTAAACTTTTATGGTCATTATCATTAGAATAGTTATTTACGGGATTGCTACCACGTACCTTTTTATATTCGAGTTTCCGATATTTCGGCGCTATTGCAAGCGCCATGATCACGGAATAACTGAAGATCTTGCGGGTGGGATGTTATGGGCAAACATATCGGTCTACCCTCCTTCGAAGTCTTTTATTGCGTTCACCTCCGGTACCACTGTTTGCAAACTCACTATTATCTCGCGTCTATTCTCGATACACTACACTAACAGCATCCGACCCGATTGACCCGCCTAAGTGTTAAAACTAGGGATGTTACGGAGGTGGTTTTATCGGAACCAAAGTCGGAGTCGGAGTTTTTGAATTTGGTTTGTCGGTGTCGGAATCGGAGTCGGAGGCGGAGTCGCAGGTGATGCCAGAAGGGAGATTGCTAAGGGTAGTCCTAATGAAATAAAATGGATGAATGATATGACATAATGAACTTCAATTAAGTAGTTAAATAACACTTGATTTTGGCTTCATCGTCTAAATTAAAAACAAATAACTTTACTTAATTGAAAGTCTATTAAAAATATAACAAATCATCCATACATGTTACGTAACAACAAGTGAATGAGTGAAGAAGAGCGGGGGATCGCCTCGCCTATGTTCGCGAGCACATACTTAAACAGGTATACCTGTCGCGTCGCTACCGCGCGTGCGCCGAACGACGTTTTTACGTCGAATTAACGCTTGAATTAAATTTTGGACTTATTAGAGTCTCGAATGTTTGCACTTTTTAAATCTTATAATTAGTCATCATAATTTTACGGCAGGCTGAAAGTGCCCTCAGATGCTTTTTATAACTGTCTGTATAAATTTTTGAAAATTATTTATCACAGAACATCATGTTCTATGCTTGTGAGCGAAATTTAAGTAAGTAATTTGATTTCGTAAAAACTTGCAAACAAATTGCTTAAGTTATAAAAATAATTTTAACATCTTTGATCTCATAAAAAAGTGACTTTCATCCCACCTTGCCCTTGTTTTCCGTATGACTACTCACTTATTAAAACTGTTTGTACTATTCCGTTTTTTTCCGGGACAACCGGGAATTGGGCACGTGTAAACTTTTTGTAAAACACTAGTTCATATTAAAACATTTTAAACCAATCTACAAATGAAAAAACCTTGTATCTAAAGAGGCAACCCTGACTTAATTATTATTACCGACGCGCCGCACCGGCCGCGCGCAGCTGTAGAGGAATAATAACGTAATGTTTGTTGCTTAAGGCACATTTTCGTTCGCAGTGGTGTGCTACAAAAAATTGTAGGCTATCATAACAGTAGGTATGGACGATTTTGAATGAAGTGATTTATCTGTTACGTAGTAACTATTATATAATCTGTGGTAGTGGTACGGGTGTTGACCATCATCTCTAAGTATTCGCCACACTGAAATATGACTCATGTTGAGTCTCGCCCCGGCACGCCTTGTACTGGTCGTCGGTTCACTTTCGAAAAGCTGCAGAACCTCTTCTGCACGGTCTTCATTACTACTCGGACGCCCACTGCCACCCGAACGATGAAAAGAACACGCAGAGTGGAGACGAGTCACCATGTTGTGAAAGCACTGATACGACGGCAGACGTCGCCTTTCAGCTGCCTTTCTGCCGGCCTACCATCGATGAATCTTTCCCGATAAAGATCCCGTGCTTGAGCTAAATTTCCATCAGTTCGACCGACACACAACATCATTTCATAGTATTCCGCATTAGAAAACACAGACCTTTTGAAATCACACACGTGAACACAGGTTTTGCAACGAAAATGCCTGCAACAAACACCGAAAACGCACAAAGCAAATGATCGACTGAACGAAGAAAGAAGCAGTGTTGCCAACTGCTCCTTAAAAATTTGCTTGAAAAAAAATCAAATTTCAACCCTAAAAGTAGCTCGAAGTACCTATCCAGCTAGTACCTAATTAGATTAGGAGCTAACAGCAAATTTTCAAATCGATTTAAATAAAACTAAATCGATTTCTTAGTTTTACTTGTACATGTACATTCATTTCAGATAATAATTTATCTACTCTACCTACTACGAATTCTAAATGCATTCATGTGTGTAAAGGTGTTTGGAAAAGTAGCTACTTTTTCGAAAATTGTAGCTGACTAACACCATAAAATAGCTACATTTAACTACAAAGTAGTTAAAAGTTGGCAACACCGCAAAGAAAACCGCCTAGCCGCAGCGTGGGCGGCTCGCCGGCAAACTATCATGGCGGCCGTTTGTCGGCGCGGGCGCCCATTGTTCCCATTGTTTTTGTTGCCTAGCAACGAGTGCGCTCTGGTACTTGACCAGTGATCGTCAACAGTTGGTAACATGTTTCTTGTTTTTAAAGGATTTAACTTAGAATTTATTTTTACCACTAAATAGTTAAAAATAAATTTATTTTCATTTATTTAAAAACTTTATTGCAATAATAAGGTGTCAAAACATAAACGTACGGAAAAATAGTTTGTTTCAGTTAAACCTAGTTGAATTTAGTTCCGCTTCTCGTGCTGGTGGCATGTCGCGTTACCTCTTAAGTTAGTTATGTGGATAACCTACAGAACGTAAAAGCTGTTGCTATTTTACGTAAGTCTCGATAGGCAGTCGTATTTTTGATTTTCATAAAACAAAAAAATCGATTCGAACATTTGATCAAACGATCAACCAAGTTTGCAAGTAAGTTAATCTTACTAAAACTTTTAAGATATTAGAGCCAAATTGCTGTTTTATGATAACCTGCTTTTATTAATTGTCTCCTGCTTTATTATTTTATTTAAAATCATCAGTTTTTTAAAAATGTTGTTCATCTCTGCTCGTCTGTTTGGTTCCGCAAGAAACTGTAAAAACCAAAATACGTAGGCGGAAGCAGTGATATTGTCCTAGTACTCCATTCCCGTAAACTAATGGATCGAGTATGGAACTCGGTGAGCAATGGTTCTAGGTTTGATTTCTAGGTTGAAAATAAATCATTAAATGTTAAAAAAGGGGATCGTAAAGTCTGACACCAGGATGTGTCCTTGCGTACAAGCCAAGAAGAATAGTATTTTCTTACTTCAGTCTGCCGGTTATTTTAAAGTGTTTGGTAGAGCTTAAGGTCAATGTTCACACGGCCGCACAGACTACCCCACTTTGACCTTGAGAGCGCCCCTATTCCGTACGCAATAAAAACTGTTTTCGTAGTTAACGTGGGTACAATGTATTTTACCCGGTTTGCAAAAGAGACAACGTAGATTTTTCCTCAGCTTGTTTTTTTTGTACAAACAACTTAACAAATTAAATTTTATTGACGCCTATGGTCGGAAATCCAAAAGTATTTTTTTTATACGGAACACACAAAAAAATCACTACTAGGAGTAAAAAATAGGAGTAAAATGTAACATCGCAAAGAGTAAGGAATAACAGAAAAGTGTTTGGCAACTTTCAATAATGCATCAGGCACATAGGTTTAGTAACTACTTATTAGGATTATGTAGTGTGGTGACTTATCATAAGTTACTTACAAATAATAGGTACAAGATATGAAAAATATCATCACTTTCATTTGATGTTTAGTCTCATTAAATCGACAGCAGTAAACCAGTTTCATTTTACAAGCATTAAAATATCTGTTCTTGTTTCTGTTATTCTGCGAGACCACGACAGCGCTAAGATTAAAATCCTAGCTTCTAGCAAGTTTTATCTTTTTAACGATGTAAATAAACGATTAAAGGTAATGTAATAAAACACAAACAGTAACCTTTAATCGTTAATTTACATAACATAATGTACATGAATTTGGCATGTAATAATACGTTTCGTGTGCAAAATAGACACTTTATGTAGATAAAGTAGTATTCTGAATTTAAAATAGTCTATGATTTATGAGATTATTGACTCGCGCAGCTGATAGAATAGTGTGGAAATTACGATAAATTGATATCGATATTTTAATAAAACTTCGATATAAGTTTTTTCCGAAACAATAACAAAAGGAAAAAAAGGAACAACGCCAGTTATTTCAGATTCATTTACTTTCTATGACATATCAAGCATTACTCGTTTTTTTGAAACACCTTGTATATTTCTTCCATGGTAGTATTTACCTACCAGTGGTACATAGCCATACAGCCATGAAATATCTACAAGTAAGTGATCAATGGATGATGCCCGTTACAAAACATATTATTTCTGAAAAATGGAGGCGTTTAAAATTCTGATTTCTATGGTTACGTATTTCATATTTTTGTAGCTTAAAGATAAATATAGGTTATTGGTGGTTGGTGATATCTTGGAATACAAAAACAGCCTCCATACAAAAAGAGGACAAGTCATTTGTGAATTTAAATGCTACACTGTCCAATATTACAAAATATGCAAGTTATGTAGGAAGTGTCTCGTTGGTGTAGTAGTGAGCACGCTGGCTTTTATCCACGAGGTCCCGGGTTCCAATCCTGAGTCGAGCCAAAAATTTTTTCTGGGTTTTTTGTCTTGAAATAGCTTAGAAACAGCTCGAAGTCAGGAAATTGGTGGTGTTAACACCCCCGTGCCTCGAAAAGCACGTTAAGCCGTTGGTCCCGCGCTTGATATCTCTCCGTCATCTCTGATTGCCGACTCACCAAACTATGAGAGTGGAGGAACAGAGAGTGCACCTGTGTATTGCGCACACACTTGTGTAATATGTCCCGCACAGTTGGCTAATCTCTGTTAAGATTTGCCGCCGTAGTCGAAATTCGACTAGGAGGACATTATTATTATGTAGGTAGGAACGACATAGCATAAGCTAAACACTGCGATTTTGCAACAAACAAACAGACTTTTGGATAAATCTGATCAAGAACAGTAAGTACTTGTACTAATTATAATTATTTAAATTTAGATAGCATCGGACATGCTTTGCTTAGGCTTGCTAGGTTTGCGAATTAGTGTTCAAGTACTGATAAGTGCATACCAGCTGTTAGGAAGGGGATTGTAAATAGGAAGGAATAAGTGTAGGTCTAAGGAATAAAAGAAGTGGCAGCTGACAGCCAACGGGCGTTGGAGTAGGTTCTCGAATGGAGACCACGTCTCGAGAAACATAGTGTTGGCCGCCCCCCTGCTGGGTGGGCCGATGACCTGAGGAAGGTGGCCGGTGGTGGCTGGATGCGAGAAGCGGAGGACCGTGAGAGTTGGCGCAGTCTTGGAGAGGCCTGTGTCCAGCAGTGGACTGCAATAGGCTGATATGATCTAGGCCTAGAACTTACGTCTCATGCGGCATGCCTAGTCCGTGCTCGGCGCGTCAATCCCAGCGGTTGCGGGTTTGTATCCCGCAAACGGCAAATATTTGTGTGATGACCATTTTTACCCAAGTCATGGATGTTTTATAAGGGTAATTTTTTTATGTTGGATTGAGATTGGGAAACTCCATGTTACTTTCTTCTTTATTGTAACTAATAGGTTCAACACTATAGAATTTCGTACACCTTTTTCTCTAAATCTGTAGACCCTTATCTCCCCTAACTCAGTCTCTTCCGAAACAATACTCAACTCACCTTCCAAATATGTTCCAAAAAAACTTGCTACATCACTTAAATTCAAGTTCGAATAAAACTGTTCTCTGTTCTTCTGTTTTCACGGAGATACCTGTCATGGACGTCACTTAATCCACCCATCCAATCACGACCGCGCCGTGGGTTGCTTAACTTTGGTATCACTACCAAAGCGCTGCCACCACATTCAATACAAACAAACAATCAAATGTTTATCTTTATAATATTAGTGTAGACTGCCTCGTTGGTCTAGTGGTCAGCACGCTGGGTACTATCCACGAGGTCCCGGGTTCGAATCCCGGGTCGGGCCGAGAGTGTTCGGGTTTTTCTGTCTTGAAATTACTCAGACACAGCTCCGGAGTCAGGAAGTTGGTGGTGTAAACACCCCGGGCCTCGGAAAGCACGTTAAGCCGTTGGTCCTGATCTCTCTACGGTCATGTCGGTCTGCTGTCTCACTGAATTATGAGAGTGAAGGAACAGAGAGTGCACCTGTGTATTGCGCGCACACTTGTGCACTATAATATGTCCCGCGCAGTTGGCTAATCTCTGTTGAGATAGGCCGCCGTAGTCGAAATTCGGCTAGGAGGACATTATTATTATTAGTGTAGATATACATAACTTGTTACTATACACCTTGTATACGCAAAATATGGAAACGACGTGATTGAGCTCTTATAAGTTAAGTTAATGACACTTGGTTCGATGGCGGTAAATCTGTTGCATCAATCGTTTCAAAACCACAAATTGACTGATATCTTACTTTACCTTTGGAGTAAATGACTGAATTGGCACCGATCTGCGTGTGAGTTACGCTTAAATAGTAATAATATCACTGACTAGGGATTACCTGCGACTTGTCCGCATAGATTTTGGACTTCCCATACTATGTAGGGATATTTATTTGTTGGCGCACACACACTTCGAATGCAACACTGACTACAAAATCAATAATTATAATCCCGACCACAAATTAACAATGAAATTTGGACTTATTTCGATAATTTATCACCATTCAACGAACGTCCGTTGTCATGTTTTTCTAAAAACCATGACATTATAGAAACAAACAAACAACAAACATTGATTATGTTGCCACTCGTTACAGACTACAAATAAAATAATAAATGTATTTTCACACCAATAATTAAAATAAATATCTGAAAATAACAAAATATTTAAATTAGATTGCATACGCTAACATATTTTTCACTTTTTTCACCCCCTTAGAGGTTAAATTATAAACCATTATCGTTTCGTCATGTCCGTCCGTCCGTCCGTCTGTCTGTCTGTCTGTCTGTCCGAGATTCTGCAAAGGGACCGTTTTAGTACTAGATAGCTGTAATTTTGTAGGTGTGTTTATACCAATTACGCCGACATATTAGTAGAATAAAACTTTGTAAATTTTTTTTATTGACGAAAAAAATATCTGTTAAAAAATCTAATATTATGATTTTTTTTTCGTCGTTTACTAGTCGTAGTAGGTATTTTAAAATGAATTTGGGACATCTAATACAATTTGTCTATTTATTGTCTCCCCTTCTAAAAGCAAGACTTGCTGGCTTGAAAAATCTAAATAAAACATGACAGTGCACTTCATAAACTTTAAAGGAAAACAATGCCGGCTAAGATACCTTTTTGCAGTAATATTCGGTGAACTTGGGCGTTTGATAATTTTGTACCAAATACAAAATCCTTAGAATCTTCTCTAAAGTGACTAAGATGATGTAGTAAATGGTACGGAACCCTTACTGCGCCAGTTTGACTTGCTCTTGCCCGTTATTTTTTGTAACTACATAGTCAGGTCATAAGTTCTGTCACATGTATAATATGAAATAATTTAGACATGTTTTTTTATTTATGTAACCATTTATATAGCAAAATGAACTTAATAAAACATAAATTCATATGGTAATAAAGTTTATTTAAAATGACCCTCGCGATTTTAAATACAGGCCTTCAATCTGCGCGGCCAGTCGTCTATCGCAGCACGAACGAGGTCCATGTCAATATCGGCGGCTGCCTTAATCAAGGATGCCTTGAGTAAATCCAAATGAGGATGAGGCTTTGAACAGGCCTTTTCCTCCAAGTGTTTCCATATCTTGTAATCTAACGGACTCAAATCTGGACTGGAGGAGAGCCAGTCTTCGTGCCGAATGAAGTCGATTTCACGCGCCGCCAGCTAGTCTTGTGCTTTTTGCTCTATGGGCTGGCTCAGAATCTTGTTGAAATATCCAGTGCCTGTTATTAAACATGGTATGAGAAACAGGTTCCACAATCTACAAGGTTCTTGAGGACTGTATTTTGATACACAACTGCATTCGTTTTTACGCCTTTCTCACAAAAATGTACCTTAGCTAAGCCCCAATAAGAGACTTCTAACCAAACCATGAGCGATGATGGAAAATGACCTCGTTGGACACGCGGAATACGGTTGCTCGCTTCTTCACTGCTGTGGGCGTACACCTTATCATTTTGTTTGTTGTAGCTCTCTTCCACGGTGAAAATTTTTTCATCCGAAAAAAATATTTCCCGGTGCTTTTTTTCCGCGTACCGCTTTAACAAAGCGCGGCATCTCTTCAGTCTCAGGTCCCTTAAACGAGCGTCCAAACGATGTCCTGTTTTTCTTCGATATGCCCTAAGCACTAAGTCTTCATTTAACACCCTTTTCACCGTGGTCCTGCTTAACCCCATCTGAAGGGCTAACAGTTTCTGCTTACGTATGGGATTTCTTTGAATTCGCGCCTTCACAGGTTTTATTACTGCTGGAGTCCTAACAGAGCGAGGGCGACCACTACTTGACCTGTCATCTACACTAGAGTCTTTATTGTATCGTTTTATGGTACGATAAACGAATCTTTTGGTTATATTCAAATTTTTTAGTAAGTCGAAAATCTAAATTGGCGCGTAACCGCAACGATGCAACGCAATAACCGCGACACGGTCTTCTTTAAGTGTCCACTCCATGTTTAAAAATCAGGAAAATTCTAAAAAGTACACTTTTTTTTTTGAAAATTCGAAATTCGAATTCAATAAACTTTTTTGTGGCCGGCATTCTAAATTCAAAAGTTTTTATTGTGTGAAAGAACTTATGACCTGACTATGTATGCTCTTGAATTGCTGTGATTTTCTACATGTCTGAATTACAAGTGTACACACGGCCGCACGTCAAACTTCCCCACTTTGACCTTGAGACCGCCTCTATCCCCTACGTAATAAAAGCTGTTTTTGTTGTTCACATGGGTAACCTGACGTGCTGCCGACTGTACTAAAAAGCATTCGATACTAATTAAATCAAAAATGGTTGTGTAACTGCTGAGTTGTCGATTTGAGCTGAATTATCTATTGGCAGTATTGGTACAGACTTTCTCGAACACTCCTGTTAGATACTTGCCTAGGCAGGGTGTAGTTGTATCGTAGCTATGGTGAAACTAACCATAGTGTTCGCTATAGTTATTGTCGATAGTACGTAAATTTTGCACACAAAAATCGATCGTGTGTTCCGGTGCGACTCGGTCTGATCGATTTTTTTTTGTGCAAAATTCACTTTTTTAAAAACTTGCAAAAAAATTGCTTGTATTATAAAAAATAACGGTTGGCGATTTACTAGTTCACAGCACTTAGCTCACGCCAAAAGTCGGATTTTCCATACAATCTTTCATCCCCCATTTCACCCCCCTGACCATTTTATATCGTAACAAAGACTGTACCAAATTTCATTTGAATTGGTCCAGTAGATTCGGAGCCTTTCCATAAAAACAAACAATCAAATCTTCTCTCTTTATAATATTAGTGTAGATGTATATAATTATGTCGATAGTATGTTAAAAATACCTAGTAACTATTATATAATCTGTGATATCTTCTATAAAAAAAAACTGGCAAGTGCGAGTCGGACTCGTGCACTAAGGGTTTCGTACAAGCAGAGGTTTTTTTCCTCTACTTGTGCTGTAAGATCTTCCTTCTTACCAAACATGATTCTAGGTCTATGGAAAGCACCCCATAGGTTTGGATTCTCCTGCAAAATGTTAGAAAATGTGGTTCAAATGGCTTGATTTTTTTACAGCTTCCAAGGGACCGCAGAAAATAAACATTTATCCAAACTGCATTCTCAGTTAATTTTGTAACACACGGTCGCACACAGCCTACCCCGCTTTAACCACAGAATAAGTACTAGTACTCCGTACAGAAGTATGACTTTGCAATGAAATTCAAAGAAATATCTACTCAATGTTGTCAACGATATGGTGTAATTCAGTTCGCCCCAGACTCAAGCACATTTTTGTGTAGACACCTACAAAAATACATTGCAAGATAATTTCATTCTTATAACTCTGGAATATGATTCATAATACACTAAACCTATTCAGTGACGTACTATCACGCAACGCGATAGGGTTGACTGCCTCAAGAAGCTACTTACGCCATCTAGCGCATCTTTCTAGGACTTTATTCACGCTCGTCCAACCAGCAACCTAGTATCGCGCACCGCCGGTGTATAAAACGCGGGAGCGTGTCGCTGCCAGCTAGCGACACCCAACTTGTTTAGTCCCTTACGTAGGGGTCGCCGCGCGTAGGTTACGGTACGTTTTTGCTACCTACGCGGGAAGATACACAGGCCTGCTTTAACTTTAAGACCGCCTCTATTCCCATTGTAATAACGACCATCCGTCGTCTATTCCCTATGTAATATCGACAGTGACGACCGTCTTGGTGTAGTGGTTCGCGCCCCGGACTTCTAAACCAGGCGGTTGCGGGTTTGAATCCTGCAAGGGGCAAATGTTTGTGTGATGAGCACGAGCATTTGTACCTAAGTCATGGATGTTTATAAATGTATAAGTATGTCTATCCATTATTCTCGTCACCATAGCACACGCTCGGTAATTGCTTGCGGCTAGGTAATTGGTGTGTTTGTTAAAACAATTTATTATTTATTAATAAAAGCTGTTTTCGTAATTAAAAGGGGTATCCTTGTGCCGGCTGTACTGCCACGCGTCTTTGTCTTGACTGACAGACAGACGGACGGACGGACAACAAAACAGAACTATATGCGTTAAGTTAATACATTGAGGTACGGAACCTTAATAATACCACAGGCAACCCGTGAAGCACCACTAGTTAACCATGACTATTCCTCGCAATGTAATTCGTTGAAATCCTTAAGCAATCGATATCGAACCATCATCGTCTGAGTGACAAATCAATAGATCAATTAGACCAGATAGGTGCGCAGGAGTTGAATTGGAAGTCACCAGTTGCCAGTTTTAAGTGGTTTTGATTTACATTCGAAATACGATAGATATTCGTTGTTGCGCAATAAAGAAAAACAAATATACTTACTTAAATGTGGCGTCCTAATATTAGGAGTAAAATATTTATTTTTGACGTGATAACGTGTTGCAATACAGCTCGGGTAGATGTCGCTGACGTCACGCAATGACGTATTCAAAAGAGACCAAGAAATTCGTACGGGTGGATGGACTGCGCGGTAGCTCAGTTGGTAAGAGCGTTGGCCCGGTTAGCCAAAGGTCGTGGGTTTAAATCCTACCCGTGCGCGAATTTTTGGTGCCAAGTTCCACCTAATGGTTTACATTCGGAAATTCGATAGATATTCTTTATTGCACAATTAAGAAAAACAAAGATACAATTAATTTAAAAAAGTAAGACAATTTAAATTACAATTTCTTATCTTCCAGACAACCTTTGGTTAAAGGAAAACAATAATAATTTTTAAAAGGGTTAACGCGCTGCAAGAAATGGTTACTATTTGTAATAAGTAAACATACATGAAATATGTACATAAATTCAATTCGGATTTGGTTCGATTAATACTATAGCGTGGTTTCACGCGACTTTGCCCGTGCAAGTATTCCTACATATTTCCACTTTCCTTTTCTCCCATTTAAAGCATGATTTCTGAAAATAAAAATTCCCGGGGTTCTAACTAGCGATGGGCGATTATTACTAAATTAATCGAATTATTCGAATGGTCTCAGTAATCTAATGTATTCGATAAGCAACCGCAGTCATTCGATTATCCTTCGATTATTCGGCGAGCAATACCGGAGCGTGCGGTGCGCAGAACTACTAACGAATATTCATTCGTTAGTAGTTCTGCGCACCGCACATACTTTTCGTCTTTCGTCGCGTCGATTACTCATTCGTTCGCTGTGCGCACAGTCGCGGCAATCCAATCGAATGCATCGAAGGGCCGAGTATAGATTATCGTTCGATTGTCGATTATTATTCGATTATTTTTTTTCCGAATTACTAAATCGACATTCGATTGTTTGAATGGTCGATTGTCGATTCATTTGATTATTTTTTTTCGAACAATCGCCCATCGCTAGTTCTAACTGTCTTTTTACGAAATTTCATCTAAATCGGTTTAGGCGTGTAGAGGTATCATACAGATAGACACATTTATAATAACTAGTTTTGTTATACGAGTAGATAGTATAGACTACACAAAAAGTATAATAGTAATTTTATACTTCCTTGTAAATATTGTAACATTTTTTTAAAAAATAAATAGGAATTGTTTTTTTACTTCTTTTTTTCTTCGCACCGCCCACTACTCATTTCTGCTTAGCCCAAAGATATGACTGGTAGAGAATGCCAATTGACATTAAGTCTGCCTTTTGTACAAAAATTTTCGAAGTATATAAAAATAACTTGTTGACTGGTAGAGAATGCCTTAAGGCATTAAGTCCGCCAATTGTACTTTCTTTTTTGGTGCAATAAAGTTTAAATAAATAAATACTGTAACAGCGTTGCTCTACCCCAAAATGACATTCATCATTTCTTTTTGAGTTTGAGTTGAATCTTCGACTTAATTTCCAACAGAAAAGCATTCAATTTCAAGAATGGAAAAATAAATATATTTGTGGTAGCTTCATGTGCTAGCGTGGCATTCACTCTAAAATCTCCTCTGCTGATCAGGTCTGGGTGTGTAGGGGCGCGGCGCCTTCGCAAATACACAATTTAAGGCGAAATATGTTCGATGTCTTGCAAATGTATGAGAAGAGCGTTGAAAATTTTCATTTTTATGATAAGAATTCGATATTTTAACCTATATAATTATTTTTTTTTTAAATATGGATCTCGAAACACGTTTGGTTTGATATAAAAGCCTCCTGAAGTTTGGTCTAACTAACTAATGTTTGCTGGTGCAAAAATTTCGGAGGCTTCTCTTTTCTTACACGGCAGTAAATAATGACAAAAAACAAAAAACCCGACTGCAAAAATGTATATGTTTTTGAAATGGTCTTTTTACTGGCTTTCATTTGATACCCATATTGCAATGGTTAGGAAGAAATCAATCCCCCTCCCCCCTTTATTTCCATTATAAAATAAATAAGTCAGCCTATTAGATCCCACTGCTGGGAAAAGGCCTCACCTCAACTATGAGGAGGAACGAGCCATACTTCACCACGCGGGCTCAGTGCGGATTGGTGGAGGGGTGTATGTAAGGCAAGTGACAAACCTTACTGTCAGAAGTTATCAAGCCGCCCTAGGGCCTCTGACTAGGCTTAACGACTAATACCACAGATATTAGCCGGGACCAACTGCTTAACGTGCCTTCCGAAGCACGGAGATGCTTGTCATGGACGTCACTTAAATGGTCGGAATGGTCACCCATCCAATCACGACCGCGCCGTGGGTTGCTTAACTTTTGGTATCACTACCAAAGCGCTGCCGCCACTGCGCCACAAGCACCTTCCATTTCCATTTGCGGGCGCTATTTCGAAAATGTATATAGCCTATGTCACTCATATTTTTGACGAATTTAACGACACTTCATATGTTAAAAACTGTCCAGCCGTTTGAGCTGTAGGGCGTGCCAAACAATTATACACACATACTGTAAGGGAGCTCAGTTAAAACACATTTTAATTAATAAATCCATTAATTCACAAGAAATACGACGCCGCGTACAGAGAGAATCGTGCGAGTGAGAGGGAAGATACATGTCAAACACTTGGCGCGAATGCGCTTGCACCGTAGCAAAGGATTGCGTTCGGAAATTCCTTACAATACATACCTACATATATACTCTCGAAAAATATAACCCTCCTTCCGGAGTCGGGTAAAAACTTAAGCGAGCACATTTTTTTGTTTAAATTTTTCTACATGTTACTACCAAAAACCTATTTTTATGCGCAAAATCTGCAAAGCGAAGATGCAATGGAACAGTGGGGCCTTAAATCTGTTAAACTGTCTCATTGGTGTAGTAGTTAGCATGCTGGCTTTTATCCATGATGTACCGGTTCGAAGTGTCTGGGTTTCTCCGTCTTGAAATACAGCTTGGAGTCAGGAAGTTGGTGGTGTTGTGGTGGTGGAAATACCCTAGGAACCGCCCTTAATGTAAGCCGTTGGTCCTGCGCCTGATCACTCTCCAGTCATGTCTGCTTATAATGTCTTCCTAGTCGAATTTCGACTACAGCGGCCAATCTCAATCGAGATTTAGCCAACTACGCGGGAGATATTATAGTGCACAAGTGTGTGCGCAATACACAGGTGCACTCTCTGTTCCTTCACTCTCATAATTCGGTGAGACGGCAGTCCGACATGACTGTAGAGAGATCAGGCGCAGGACTAACGGCTTAACGTGCTTTTCAAGGCATGGGGGTGTTAACACCACCAACTTCCGGACTCCGGAGCTGTGTCTGAGTTAATTCAAGACAGAAAAACCCAATACTTTCGGCCCGACTCCAGTAGACCAACGAAGCAGTCTGATTACCGTCTAACTAACCGAACTATAAGAGTGAAGTAACAGAGAGTGCACCTATGTAATATCGCACAAACTTAAGTTTCCATTAGAAGTTAAATATGTTTCTAACATCAGATCACCTGGTTTCCCACCGCCATTAGATCCAAATCCAAACTCTATCAGAACCAAATTATTACCTGGAAAAGGAAATAATGTTGTTATATCCCTCGATTTGGCAAAGGTGTGAACTAACTTCTATGTACGGTACTTAGACGTACTTTGTTACGTTGTCAGGGCATTTTCGCCGTTAATGCAGTTGTAACAAGGTGCAAATAGTTTGCAGTTTAAACGGTATAATAAGCGGTTGCAACTAGTCGTGAAACCACGTGTGAGGTCTGCTTGCAACGTTGCAAGGTGAGGTGGGTCCTCAGTATCAGCGGTTTTTTTTTTCTTGCGTATTATGTATGGCTATAATACGTTGGCTCGACCTAATGGAGAGGCTTTAGGGACTTTTTAGAGTCATGCGGATTGGCTCACACACGCGGTATTAAGATACATAATCTGTGATGCGTAGCACCCACGACAGCGCAGTGACATGTCAAATGTTCTTTGAAATCACAGATTATGTATCTCAATCTCGCGTGTGAGAGCCAATCTGCACGACTCTAAAAAGGCCCTTACTCCGAATGACTATGTTCGTATTTTCGAGTCTGCCTGATTAGTTTAGTGGTCAGCATGTTAAGCACCTACAATCTACGAGGTCTCGGGTTTGCAAATGACAGAACGAGGCTTAATCAAAGATTAAAAGTAAAGACTCTGAGGCCCACTAGAACACGTCCGGATTAGCTATTTCGAACTTTTTCAATGCTTATTATCTGAGTTGCAAGCCCACTTGCACTAGTCTGGATTAGCTAATCCAGGAGTTCTACTACCGCGTTACAACCGGACTGGCGCAAGTGGGCTTTCAACTCAGATAACAGATCTTTAACAAATCCAGATTAGCTGATCCGGACGTGCGGATGTGGGCCTGAGTAGTATAGCTTTTTATAATCGTTACCCGCTATCAGTGAGGACACAAACGTTTGAACTGAAGATGGCGTCGGTTGCGCAAGCGCACCGCACCACGCCCGGCCCAGTCCTTGGTCCCTTCCATACTTTCTTAGCTTATTTAATGTTTTAATGATAACTATACAGGGTGTCCCGTTAATTAAGGATGATCCTTTAGGTACAGATTAGTTACATCATACCGTATTATTTGCCAAACATTTTTTTAAAGTAAAAGTGTTACCAATTTCGAGATATAAATATTTAATTGTTGTATGACCAATTCTACAATTGATGACTTTTTAAAAGTCTGTTTCTATTTTAATACTGTTGAATATTCCAAACACCCAAATCAATAGTAACTTAATTCTTAAAATTTTAGTAAGGTTCCAAAAATAACCAAAATCTCAAAAATGGCAACACTTTTACTTGAAATTTTTTTTTGCATATAGTAGAGCATGATGTAACTTATCTGTACCTAAAGGATTATATCCTTCATTAACGGGACACCCTGTATATAGGAACTATTTGTAACTCTCTTCATAAGTGGAAACTTGTAAATGGCCTTACTCTTGCACTGAATTAAATATTCAATTCCTAGCTGTAAGAGTCCCGAAAACTGTTAAATAAAATAATGGGCGAGATTTGATGGGAGAGACAAATACTGCAAACCATCGAGAATACGAAGGGAATGATGTTGAGACACTTAGTGCGACACGATGACCTTATCAGAATGATTATACAGGGAAAAATCCATACTACTAATATTATAAATGCGAAAGTGTGTCTGTCTGTCTGTTACCTCTTGACGCTTAAACCACTAAACCGATTGTAATGAAATTTGGTATGGAGACAGTTCGAGACCCTGGAAAGGACATAGGCTACATTTTGTCGCGATATAAAAACATTAAGAGGGTGAAATGGGGGATGAACATTTATATGGAAAATCCAACTCTTGCGGACGAAGTCGCGTGGAACTACTAGATAAGATAAAAGGAAGCTAAGAAGGTCCTACATGGACCAAATAAAGGAAAAGTTAGGTGTCATGTCGTACCGAAATGTCTAGGAAATGGCATGGAATAGAGAGGAATAAAGAAGACTCCACAACAAAAAAGAAAACGATTTAGCATGCGTGATGAGGATAAAAAAAGGCATTGAGAACCCAACCTACTTGCTATCGTTTAAGCCTTTGCATTTTAGTCTATCCATTATGTAATGAGTTACTTAAACCCACCCAACCTATGCTATGTAGGGTGGCCACGCGTCTGTATAAAGCTGGACATAATGGACTATTCCTACTACACTATCCTGCGACAGTTCGACTTCGTTCGCGCCACAAATCGATGTTAGACAAACTGTCGCATTTATTATTTTAGTATGTGGTATGTGGTCGGTACCAAAGAATAAATACTAGTACGTACAGAATCTTTACTTCGCAATAGTATTCAAAGAAATGTCTACTCAATGTATGTAACCATTTAGTGTAATTTAGCTCGCCTCAGAGTCAAGCAGCTTTTTTCGTTTAGACATCTTCAGATATCCATTGCAAGCGAATTACTGTCTTATAACTCTGGATTCACAATTCACTAAACCTATTCAGTGAAGTCATAGCATGTGGCGTGCTCGGGTTGACTGCTATCGCCATCTAGCGCACCGCACTAACACTTTACTCATGCTCGTCCAGCCAGCAACGTAGTGCCGCGCGCCACCGGTGAATAAAACGCGCGCGTCTGTCGCTGCTCGCTCGCGAGTCCCTACTGGATTACCCTGCGTGGCAGGTCGCCGTGCGTAGGTACGTTTTTACTACCTACGCCAGGCCTGTGTATCTCCCCGCGTAGGTAGCAAAAGTGTACCTACGCGCGGCAACCCTTTTTAAGGGGCTAAAACAAGTTGCGTGTCGCTTCAGCGGCGGCCGCGCAGCTATGTTGCTGGATAGAGCTAACCGTGTCTTGAGATCTTGCAGTGCGAGGTGTTGCTTTGGTTTTTGCTAGAATAGGATCCCATACCGGTGGAACTTTTTAACCATCTTCTCTATTGAAATTTGGATGTTTTCTAATTTCAATGACTTCGCGTAGCATTCGAGGAATAAAACGCCGTTCTTTTGCAAGTATTTTAGGTTGGTCAAAACCGGCAAAGTTCCACCGGCATGGGATCCTATTCTAGCAAAAACCAAAGCAACACCTCGCACTGCAAGATCTCAAGACACGGTTAGCTTTTTCTGCGTAAATAGGAACGTAAATTAATATTATTGAGTGACGGAAGTTTAATTTTTCAAAACTTTGTTATGACAAATAATACCTTAGTCTCCCTGTGACCACGAACGCTGTAAAGTGTTCGAAACGTCAGGTTTTAAATAAAATGTAAATAAATCGCGAAGTAATCCGTAAAATTGTGTTTTAATGACTAAGTTATTTACTTAGAATCGGAGATACTGGGGTGTCCCAGAAGTAAAGAGACAAAATAATTTTTAAAACATTTAATTAATAATAATGCGATATCATATGAACTTGATATGCAAATGGAAGTAAAACTATTTTATTTTTAAGGTCTAAATCAAATTTACTTCAGCGGTACCTTTGTATCCAATTTTTCTCATATTAATAGCGGCACGCTTCATGACAGCTTTTCCTGATGTAGCTGCTACGCTTTTAGCCAATCTGGTCCATCGGTGTTTGAAAGATGTTAATGTTTGTGGTACATCTGTGTACTTTTTATACTCTTTTTTACCAATACATTTCGATAAATCGAGCTTGAGGAACATTCGGAGCATTGTTTTGTCTAGTTATGAAGTCAACACCCGTAGTCTGTAAATACTGAGTAACTTTAAACTCATAATGGCATGAAGCCAAATCCAGCCAAAACAAAACATATCCTCTGCGATAATGCTTGTATAAAAAAGGTATTAGTCGTTTGATAATGCACTCTTTAAGATAAAATTGGGAGTTCATAGACCCTGTACGATAATAGGGTTCGGAAACATTACCGTTTACATCGATAGCTTGCCAAACAAGGTATTTTTTGAAAAACTTAGCCTTGGGTACGATTTTTTAACTATAATCAACAACGTCACGACTGGTTGCGTGGAAATATTGTTTCCCAGGAACGTCACTCGGGTCTAACGGAACGTATGTCTCATCATCAATTATAAGAATTTTTTTAAAAGTTTTTTCGTAAACTTTACGGCCACCTCGCTTGGCACGCATCTCCTGGTCTTTGATATATTTGGGTGCAGCTAATTTTACATAAGCCTTTAAGCCTATATCATTACATTTTATTCTAGATACGCTGGACTTAGAAATGTTTAATTTATCGGCTGCAACTCTCACCGATGTCGAAGGTACCTGTTCAAAAATCTTTTTAACTTGGTTTATATTTCTAGATGTTGATACTGTACGTGGTCTTCCCGAAATCTTTTTGAAATCAGTCTCTTTCGTTTCTTCGTACCGTTTTATTATTCTATACAGACTAGTTCTTCTTGCTTCCTCTTGAATAAAATGACGTATCGTCTCAGATTTTCCATGACACAAATAGTATTGAATAACTCTCTTTGAAAACAATTATTTTTCAGCTCGCTTCATTTTTAAAAACAAAAAAAATATATTTTAAAACCCGCCTTTTTTGACGGATATGTAATCTATGGTTACCATGACAACCATTTATTTTTCTTTGAAAACTTTTTTTTGTGGCCAGTTTGATTTATACTTCTGGGACACCCTTTATGCAACGTCTATCTAGAAGTATTTTATTTTCTGGTTTCAACTAATAGAAGAAACTTTTCACTTTTTCTTTAGTTAGCGTAACTTTTTAGACGGTTATTCAGGTGACCAAATGGAACTCAATCACATTTTGTATAAGATTGTTAAAAAAACTCAAATAAAAATACTTGGGCCCATTGCGCATGTCCGGAATAGCTAATCTGGATTTGTTTAAGGCCTGTAGAAGTAGTCTACCGGTAGACTACCTAACCATCTGGTAGACTACGGTAGATTTACAACACTAGGTTCAGCCACTAGGTCTTCTATTTACAACACTAGTAAGGTTCAGCCAATAGGTCTTCCCCTATCCCACTGCTGGGCAAAGGCCTCATCTTAACTATGAGGAGGTACGAGTCATACTCCACCACACGGGCTCAGTGCGGATTGGTGGAGGGGTGTCTGTAAGGCAAGTGACCTTACTGCACTACAACCATCTCCGTGTTTCGGAAGACACGCAACAGTTGGTCCTGGCTAATATCAGTTAATTTTAGTCGTTAAGCCTAGTCAGAGGCCCTAGGGCGGCTTGATAACATCTGACAGTAAGGTTTGTCACTTGCCTTACAGACACCCCTCCACCAATCCGCACTGAGCCCGCGTGGTGGAGTATGGCTCGTTCCTCCACATAGTTGAGGTGAGGCCTTTTCCCAGCAGTGGGATCTAATAGGCTGACTTAACATGACATAACAAATCTTTTTTAATTGTTTCAGGCGTGCGTACCCCCTATCCAGTTGGAGCCTGTGGACCTGAGCCTGAAGCGAAGGTCCCCCACACCACGACGGCGAGCTAGATTTGCTGGTATGTGCTTCGACTTTTTAATAGGTTCTTGACTGCCTCGTTGGTCTAGTGGTCAGCACGCTGGGTACTAATGGTACTATCCACAAGGTCCATAAATCAACTTGTACAATTAGACGGTCTTATCGCTGGGAGTGATCTCTTCCAGACAACCTTTAGTTTAAGGAAAACAATAAACAAAGTACGGCAGTTTACAAAGAAAGATATACAATCTAGGTTATTTTAAATTATTCTGATGATTTCATAGTCAAGTCAGGCCTGTGTATCTTTCCGCCTTGGTAGCAAAAACGTACCTACGCGCGGCGACCCCTTGGTAAGGGGCTAAACAAGTTGAGTGTCGCTAGCCGGCAGCGACACGCTCGCGCGTTTTATTTACCGGCGGTGCGCGGCACTAGGTTGCTGGTTGGAAGAGCATGAATAAAGTCCTAGAAAGATGCGCTAGATGGCGTAAGTAGCTTCTTGAGGCAGTCAACCCTATCGCGTTGCGTGATAGTACGTCACTGAATAGGTTTAGTGTATTATGAGTCATATTCCAGAGTTATAAGAATGAAATTATCTTGCAATGTATATCTGTACGTGTCTACACGAAAATGTGCTTTAGTCTGAGGCGAACTGAATTACATCATATAGTTGACAACATTGAGTAGATATTTCTTTGAATCTCATTGCAAAGTCATACTTCTGTACGAAGTACTAGTACTTATTCTGTGGTAAAGTCTTTATCGCACACTACACACAGTAGACATTTACATAAATGTTCATAGATAATAGTACAATTTAGGCGGTCTTAGTGCTAAAAGTCTTAGCTGTAGTAGACTGACTTGTTCTGAAAGATCTGAGGATTCGAAAAGAAGCTATAGGAAAATTGACATCTTGATCTATAGTATTTCCAAACGAATACTCGTAAGTTGGCTAAGATATAACACTTTAAATCAAAGCTACAGATAGAGTATATCATAAATCAAAGCTATATAGTATATGATCCATTAGAAAGAGAACACACAATTCAACCGATCCACCGCAGTTGCAGAGGTCGAAATAAAAAGGCGTCGGCGCTAGTGATGTTCTTGCTCATCAATAAAGTTTTATCGATAGCAGATCATTTTATTTTTCATGCCTTTTTATGACTGAGAATAATTGAACTAAAGAGTAAATTTATCACGTTTTACACGTAAATCCTGCTGTTAATGCTACTATCGTTGTACTTAACTGAGTTGTACTTACATTCCGGCGCAGGCACACCATTGTTCCCAATACAGAGCGCGGCTAAGGATTTGTCGTGGCTCGGTGTTTATTAGTTACACCAAATAAAAGTTATTAAATCATAGTCTAAACTTTCAAATGATACCCATATGTGATGATGAGAAGACGATTTTATTTTTGACATACTAATTAACATTTTGCCATTGTTGTTATGTCAATTTTAACAGTTTAGGTATGCCATGTCACCCGTACCGTTACCATGAGTTTACTGTGGTTTTACTTGCTAGCGACGACATATAAAAAGTGTATGCAAAATTTTAGTTCTCCAAGTAACCGCTAGAGGCGCTGTGCAATTTTCCATACACTTTTTTTACGTCGTCGCTAGCGAGTAAAACCGCCGTAAACTCATAGTAACGGTACCGGGATGGTATGGATTCTAACGATACCACACACATCTAAGTCGGCTCAGGCGGCGTTTAGATGTTATGGTGGCATTGAGAAACGTACAAACATACATGAACCCTGAAAACATTACACTCTGTTTTTTGGGAAATCGTCTATAAAGGGATAGTACTGGCAGACGGACCTTTTGTCCTTTTGAGGTCATTCGTTATCCCGGGTGTGCACTCGTACGTGAGGGCCCAGGGTCCGCTTTGGACCATGATCCAGGAATTGGGAGATCAGGTAATTACAGTGGAGCGACTGCCCTCTAACCGTGACCCTGTTAACAGGGGAATCTGACCAGTTTCGATCATGGTTACACTTTCAGTCGCCAAAGTTTGCAGGTTTCCTCACGATGTTTGTCCTCGTAGTAAGAGCATCGGTATGTACATAACTCAGAAATAGTCATTGGTATATGGCGGCACGTGGGATCGAACCGGTACCTCCCGCATGAAAGGCAACGTAAGCCTAAAACAATTTAAATGTTGTTTTCTATTCAATTCCGTTGCAACTACAACTGGCCAAGGATATAACTGAAGGCCATGCCATGGGAGGCATTCAAACGGCTTTATAACAAGCTCGTTACCCGAAATCGATTGTTCTTTCAACCGCCGCCGTTCTCCCAATCGATCTTATGCAAATCAATCGATTGTCCACAATCGATTCTGTCCCATCACTATCGAAACGTGATCGTCCGAGGCCGTCGAGTACGCGGATGTTTTCCCGGACCTGCACTAATTGTGTGTTTAATATTTATATCTTATTATATTTAAATTTACCCCCCTCATATAATCTTTGCCGGACACAAGATAGATAAATTCTTTATTGCACACAATAAAATAAATGATACATTGACGACCTCCGTAGCGGAGTGGCACGCACGGTTTTCAATGTGTCGCCATCTCTGAGGTCCCGGGTTCGATCCCCGGTCTGGGCAATATGGAAATTCACATTTTCTATATTGACTCGGGTCTGGGTGTTGTGCTACCACCCGTTGTTTAAGATTTCCATAACACAAGTGGTCAAGTTACTTACTTTGGGATCTGTTTAAACAATGGGCTCAATTCCAATGCACCCTGACTAAATTAAATTAAGGTTAAGTCACTCTCTTTCTCTGCCAAACGAAAAGAGACAGACTATATTAATTTCAAAACGTCAGACTAAACAGCTGTCCGTTGCTAAGGAAATTAAAGAATCCATACACAATATAGTAAGGATGTCAGTCGATGACGACTAAAGTTAGAGGAAAACACGCAAAAACTTGTAAAAATCGCATCACTTAATTTGACGTTTTAAAATTATTGTAGTCTGTCTCTTTTTGTTTCTCTAAAAGTGAAAGAGAGAGACTGAACCTAAATTTAATCTTAGACAGGGCGCATTGGAATTTAGCCCAATCGGCTTGTATGTGATGTTGTACAATATTTATTTATTTAATAATGCAACTTATCAACCTACCCCAATCTGTCAAAATATCTCAAATGATATATGAAACAATGTGATCAACATAAGGTTGAAATATGGCTGTGGAAATTGACAGATCAGGGTAGGTTGATGTTGGATAGTGTGTACAGTGGGCCACACATCTGTAAACCACCCCTATTACAAGTGCATTAAGATGCACTAACGTTTGCATTAACCTGTTATTGGCCGTTCTGTTATGTAGGATACAAAGATGTACACTGATTGTGCTTCTTATAGGTAGGCCTAGTATTTTAACGGGTCTCCAAGAATTAACGCAAGATTTGAAATTGCCGCTAGTTGTGTGGTAAAGCGCTGGCAAGACTGGCAACCCTAAATAAATTTACTGCTAAAAGTTTAGGGTTACTTAGTAAAAATGGAACAATCTTCTTTAACCCAAAAAAAACAGTTTAGCTGTCGCGGTTCGAAAATTTCATGCAAAAGATACTTTGTTCCATGGTTTAATTAAAGCTCTATTTTAACCACATAAGCCTAAACCGTCTGCTGTCAAATTGGTTTTTTAGGGTTGTTAGCACTTTATTGCACATATGGCGGCAAATTTAAATCTTGCGTTAATTCTGGGCATCGACGCGACGTGAAGAAAAATATGGACTCCGTGTCTCCTATATTAAAACTGAAGCACCAAAGTAAGCCAGTCATCATCGTAAAAACACGATCTTCTCACGCAAACACTCATACCAAAGTAAGCCGATCAGCCGCCGTCGTAACCCTATGATCTCACACACACAGGCTTGAACCCTGCTTCACTCTTTAGTATCTCGGTACGGAATCCATATTTTTTTCAAGTCGATGATTCTGGGACATCTTATATTTAAATTTTCTGGATTCCTTATGCTACTATGGCTATGCCAATTATTAACATAATGATCATACATAAGTTATTATATTAAGATTGTACACACATGTAATAGTAATCATAATAATTAAAACTTCTTGAATTATATTTTTAACTTACTTGTATCCTTATTATTGACTGATTTGTAGATGTGTGCTGTGCCAGGAACTTATCTAATACTTTACCTTCAGCTTTACATGTTAGTTTTCTTTCTCTCTCTCTCTCTCTCTCTTCCTGGCTATATATCCCACATGGTGGTACCATGTAGGATATATAGCTATAGGGGTCAGCCTTCTTTATTTTTCTCCTCCTCTTCGCCCTGTCCTCGACATCTTCAGTGGAAACTCGGCACTCCCTCATATCGTTTAGCACTACATCTCTCCATCTTTTTTACATGTTAGTTCTATATAGATATATTTAAGAGCTGTGGATTTTGTAAACCAGCTACACAGAAAACACAAGACCCAACCGCAGGACACCAACCACTAAGGCTAGACAGCCCACCCCATCATCTCATCAACGCTCATCCTGTACAAACAATACCCATCTAATCCAATACTCCTTGACTGGGCTAGGTTGCATAACCGCTTGGTTGTGGTCGGGCGGCTGTGGCTTCCCGATCTTCCTCTCCCATCCCAGAGCGTGTCCCTCCTTAACAAATCGTGCACCTTGGTATGCCGGTTTTACCAGAGCTGAGCCCTTGAGCCTGGCCGAGCGATGCACTATCGAATCGAAAATAAATCAGTGAATGTTAGGTCGTTCAAACAGGCTCAACTATTTTACTTCCAACAAATCAGGTAGTAAGTCGGCTGTAACGATACCTAAATTACTCCAAACACAAATGTCTTAGGCTGTCTTAGGCTTCTAGGGAGCGTTTTTAAGTAATGCGGACGGGTCCGGACGGACGAACGTCCGCGCTCCCTAGACGTTTATACAGATCGGTCTGTGCGGAGCGATCCGTACTGAGGGTCCGCGCGACACTAAAACCAGCTTAAATCGCGAACATTGAATCTAAAACAATTACGCACTAAATAAGGGGGCCTACTTGAGACGATGTCTGTTCAAGTCATCGCGCTATCTCACTCTCATCGTTTTAGCATGACAGGGACGGCTGCAGAGTCGAAAGTAATAAATGAGGGACGAATTCCCGAGAGCCATCGCTAAAACTAATTAAGTTCGTGTCGTCTCTTTATCTGATAAAGAAACGAAAAGTGACAGAATATAACAATTTTCAAATGTCAAACTAAACAGCTGTCAGTTGCTGACAATTCATAGGAATTAATAGACAATAAAACACGCGAAAACTTGTGAAAATAATAATAATGTCCTCTCAGTCGAAATTAGCTGACTACGCAGGAGATATTATAGTGCACAAGTGTGTGCGCAATACACAGGTGCATTCTCTGTTCCTTCACTCTCAAAATTCAGTGAGACGGCAGTCCTACATGACCGTAGAGAGATCAGGCGCAGGACCAACGGTTGAAAGTGCTTTCCGAGGCAGGGGGTGTTAACACCACGACTCCACAGCTGTCCAAGACTTTATTACTATGTAAACCTACTATCAGCGAAAGTTGGTTCGTCTAAACAGGCTCAACTATTTTACTTCCAACTAGTCAGGTAGTAAGTTGGCTGTAACGATACCTAAATTACCCAAACACAACATGTCTTAATCGCGAACATTGAATCTAAAACACTTACGTAGTTAGCCAGCTTTAGATAAAGCTTCGCACTAAATCAGGGGGCCTACTAGAGACGATTTCTGTTCAAGTCATCGCGTTGTCTCACTCTGATCGTCTTGGCATGATAAGAACGGCTGCAGTCTCATCTGCATTCTGCCATGGCCGGCCCAAGTTCACCAAACATTTTAACCAAATCATTGAATGAATCATGAATCATTCATTGAACTCAAGGTAGTAAGAAACATACCGGTCAAGTGCGAGTCGAACTCGCGCACGAAGGGTTCCGTACCATTATTTCTAATACAACAGTAGACTTATTTATGACCTATATAGTTTTAAATACGATAAAAATACAATTTTGGATGGGAGCCCCCTTAATTTAAAAATAAAATTAACTATACATACATTTGCAAATTTAATATAAATATTAATATTCTGTGAACATTTCAAGCGTCTACCTGTTGTTGTTTGTTGTATGGGAGCCCCCCTTAAATATTTATTATATTTTGTTTTTATTTGTTATTAAAGCGCAACAGAAATACTCATCTGTGAAAATTTCAACTGTATAGCTATCACGGTTCATGAGATACAGCCTGGTGACAGACAAACAGACATACAGCGGAGGTTTAGTAATAGGGTCCCGTCTTTGGGTACGGAAAAAAATACCCGTATTTAATGAAATAATCTGGCAAGTATTTTACCTTTTTATAATCCTGATTAACTGCGTCAACTTTTGGAATAACTTGCCAGAATAGTACCTACTGCAATTCTCCTCAGGACATCCTTGGACATAACTTTGCTTTTACGAAATTATATCAAATTTCGCTCACAAAAATTAATCGACTGTGTCGTCCGGTGGTACTCGAACCCACGTCCCTTCGCTATCCGGGCGAATGCTCTTACCAACCGAGCTACGGAGGACGTTAGACAGTCGACGAATTTTTGTTAGTGCTTGCTACGCCAGTGAACCGGCGTTCGATTTCATTAATACTTGGGGAATGTATCCGCATGTATCCGATGGAAATATTTTTACAAATATTTGTCCATCAGTTAAGATGAAATCAGCTTATCTTATAATTATTTTTATAACTCAAGCAATTATTTTGCAAGTTTTTACTTTTGAACCATTATTGTTAATAATCATACGTAGAAAATTTCATTCGTAGTCAAAAGTCATTCGTAGAAAAGCGAGAATTTTGTCACTTATTATAAATGAGTGATTTCATTATTTATCATAAATTTATTAGGATTGCAGACAAAAACATATGGACAGTAAACAAAAAAATCAATATTTTGTAAAATAAATAATTTTTATTTTTTGTTTTTTTACTAAATAGTATAGAAAAAGTATATAGAGTTTTTTTTTCAATAATCTGTAATTTTTACATCCCTAGTAAGGAGAGGGGACATGCTCTTACAGAGTAGGTACCTCAACTACTAGAGTGTCCCACATTTGTGGGAATTTATGTTGCGTGAATATCCATTCACGAAACACTATTTCGGTTGTATGGTGAGCGCACTTAACTTCCATCGTGTAGTCCGTATGTACTTACACGTCAAAGTAAATACTACTGCATAATGCAATAGGGCCGAAATTTGCAACGAAAATGTGTGGTCTTACGTGCTGACCACTCTACTAGGTTGTACAGTTGGCATCACATCAGGCCTCTGTATCTTCCCGCGTAGGTAGCAAAAACGTACCTACGCGCTGCGACAAGGGGCTGAACAAGTTGGGTGTCGCTAGCCGGCAGCAACACGCTCCCGCGTTTTATTCACCGGCGGTGCGCGACTCTAGGTTGCTGGTTGAACGAGCGTAAATAAAGTCCTAGAAAAATGCGCTAGATGGCGTAAGTAGCTTCTTGTGGCAGTCAACCCTATCGCGTTGCGTGATAGTACGTAATAGGTTTAGTGTATTATGAATCATATTCTAGAGTAATAAGAATGAAATTATCTTGCAATGTATTTTTGCAGGTGTCTACACGAAAATGTGCTTGAGTCTGAGGCGAACTGACTTACACCATATCGTTGACAACATTGAGTAGATATTTCTTTGAATTTCATTGCAAAGTCATACTTCTGTACGGAGTACTAGTACTTATTCTGTGATCACATCTAGTTACCCGTGTGAACTACGGAAACAGCTTTTATTACGTAGGGAATAGAGGCGGCCCTGTGTACTTTCAGGGATTACCACGAAAACTCTTTTGTAAAGGTTTGCTATGTATTTTTTTATTTGAAATGGCTTTGCTCTTGCCTCTAGACTACGCCAGACGTAGCGTAGGCAGGGACGACGGTGGAGCGAGCTCACCCAGAAGGTTCTGGCACTCCCACTCACCGTCGGAACACAGCAGGCTGCTTGGCGCCGGGCTCCGATGGGAGGGTACCAGGCGGCACCTTACGGAGCCTACCACCGCTGATAGGATCGTTCAGCCGGTGTAGACCACTAGGAGGTAGATTCTTCAAAACCCAAAATAATGAAATGAATGAAAAGAACAGACAATAGCAGCGAAATAGACGTACCTAAAATCGACATCTGAATTTAAATCGATCTAATAAACGATACTGAATACGTGTAAAAACAGATTTAGGGCGTTTTAGAGTCATTTGAGATACATAATCTGTGATGGGTAGCACGCATAACAGCACAGTGACATGTGAAATGTTCTTTGGCTAACTGATTCTTCTTAGCGTTATCCCGGTTGTGCACTCGCGCACGAAGGCCCAGGACCGTAATTCAGGATATGGCAGATCAGCTAACTACGCGGTGCGACTACCATCTGGCCTCCGAGACCCTGTTAACAGGGGAACCTGACCAGCTTGCAGGTTTCGATGTTTTCCCTCACCGTTGAAGCATCGGTTAGTGTACATAACTCGCAAAAAGTCATTGTCATCAAACCCGATACCTCCCACGAGAAGCAAGGCCCGTAGCCAAATGGCAATCTTACTGGAGCGAACTACGCCTGCGAAATGTCAAAGTAATGTATGCAAAAGTCACGTGATGTTTCGATGGCTTATATCAGTTTTGTGGGGAGCCCGAGAGACGGGATCCCACACATGATATTCGGCGATCTTAAGCGCACCGAATAAAAATTTGAAATTGAGTAAGGCATGCAGTCGGCAGTGTGGATTGGAAATATAATACATAGCAATGAATCAAATTACAAGAAAAACACAATAAACAATCAAGTGAACGAAAAATTCAATTCCTTTTTTCTAACCGGCCAGCAACATACTCGAGGCGGCCGAGTAAAGAGTACAGGTTTGCCACAGTTTCATACATGTTGTTTGCGATAACGAACTTCGCGTGAGAATAAATTGCCACTTGGCTAAAGGCCTACCCGCTAGCCACTACGCCACCGAAACTACAGTTGCCAATGGGCTCAATTCCAATGCGCCCTGTCTAAATTTAGGTTCAGACGCTCTCTTTCTCTATCAAACAAACGAAAAGAGACAGACTATAATAATCTAGAAACGTCAAATTAAGTGATGCGATTTGTAACTTATTTGTACAAGTTTTTGCGTGTTTTCGTCTAACTTTAGTCGTCATCGAATGACATCCCTACTGAATTGACTATGGGTTCTCTAATTTCCTTAGCAACGGACAGCTGTTTAGTCTGACGTTTCTAAATCAATATAGTCTGTCGCTTTTCGTTTGTTTGGCAGAGACAGAGAGAAACTGAAACTTAATTTATTCTTAGACATGATGCATTGGAATTGAGCCCAATGTTGGCATCACTGACAGTTGGTATCACTGATTATGTATCTCTAAAACCCGCGTGGTAGAGCAAATTCGCGCGATTCTAAAAATGCCCTTTTATCGTGTTCCATAGTTCAGCAACTGACATCATTCGCAGTTATTTTACTTGCATTTGAATAACACGAAGGCTGCATCGTCTTCATCATGCTATTACAGTAAAAATTAACCGTCAAGTTAGCTGTAACATGGTCCTTATTGCTGAAGGAATAAAGGTGGCTAATTGTGGGATTTAGGGCCAGTAGGGTAACAATTATTTCCTAAGTAAATTCAACACAATGAATGTGTTTATTCATGGTTTGTCATCTGATCGAGTATTCAGCTATATCCTATTTACATTGTATTAGACATTACTTATAGAGGGAATTTAAAAAAGCCTCCATTATAGGGTGGCGTAGTGGCTAACGGGTTTGCCTCATGCGGGAGGTACCGGTTCGATCCCACGTGCCGCCATGTACCAATGACTTTGTCTGAGTTATGTTCATTAATGGTTTCACTAACCGATGCTCTTACGGTGAGGGAAAACATCGTGAGATAACCTACACATTTAGACGACTGATCAGTAACCATGATCCAAACCTGTTACCCTTTTAACAGGGTCACGGAGGCAGTCGCTCCATAATTACCTGATTTGCTACATCCTGGATCATGGTCAGCGGACCCTAGGCACTCGCGTGCGAGTGCGCAACCGGTATAACGCTAGGAAGATGATGATTATAGAGTGTGAATATGTTCATCAACTTAGATCTTTTACTATGGGGTCATGATAATTATGTCTTTTTTGTTTTGATATTGACTTTATAATAAAACTTGTAGGTATTGATGACCATATTCCATCCGTTAAATGTGGAGACTGTTCGAACTAAGTATGTATGGTGACATGTTATGACAAAAGGTTATTATAAAGTAGACGATTATTTGAACGTAAACGTGTGAACCAGATCGCAACAGCATAATTTCTGTATATAAACATTCTTTTTAAAATTGGCTTTGACAATAGTGACTGAGTTTCTTGCGCTGCTTCTTCTCAGCACTAGCCCACAATTTGTTCCGAAGCAGTGGTAGGGCTTAAAAAATTATGTTGGGACAGGTATAAGTGCCCCTTGTGGGCCTACATGCATAAATAAATGACTCTTTACTTTATATATATTCGTAATCCTGGTCGCCATCACAAGCTAACGCTTATTTTTCTTTAAATCATTAGGAGTTAACACTAATCAATCACATAATAACACTTGTTTTAAACTTAAATATAAAATATCGAACTCGATTTAACCCTTCACGTATCATGTTTCCAGACACAAAAGAAAATTAATTGTTATCTATTCGCCCGCAGATCTTATGGGGTTCTGACAGTATGCTAAGAAACAATGCAGTAGTTACGAGTAGTGTACCTACTCGTAACTACTGCGTTGTTTCTTAGCATACGTCACTGAATAGGTTTAGTGTATTATGAATCATATTACAGAGTTATAAGAATGAAATTATCTTGCAATTTATTTCTGTAGCTGTCTACACGAAAATGTGCTTGAGTCAGAGGCGAACTGAATTACACCATATCGTTAACAACATTGAGTAGATATTTCTTTGAATTTTATTGCAAAGTCATACTTCTGTACGAAGTACTAGTACTTATTCTGTGCTATAGTATAGCCGATAGTACTATACAAAAAGTTTGACACCAGAGAAAAATGTTATTATCTCGTTGGTCTAGTACTGAGTACCATCCATGCGGTCCTGTGCTGTTGCGAAGCCGGTATAGTGTGCCATGACCTTAAGCTGTTGGTCCGGCGCCTGATCTCGCTCCGGTCATGTCGGACTGGCGTCTCACCGGAATATTAGAGTGAAGGAGTAGATAGTGAACTCGTGCACTAAAATATCTCCCGCGCATTTGGCTAATCTCTGTTCAGATTTGCCGCTGTAATCGAAATTCAACTAGGATGACATTATTATTGTGTTTAAATAAATCCATTGTATCCTGATTAAGGCAACAACACTATTAATTAACAATAAGAATAAAAAGAATCCATTTCAATAAGATTAAACCACAAAAGCGTATTTAAAAACGTGTCATTACGAGTACCACGATAATTAAGCCGGATCCCGCTTAAAGAACGCATCATGGCCACCCTATTAGTAGTGTTAAAACACATTTACCTCACCTCATAAGGAAATAGCACAATTTACAAGCTGAAGCGTTTTTCTGCACTTCTCATATGTTTTTTTTTTATAGAATGATAACGTAAGAGTTATCAAATGAGGTTCAGTAACTCTGAAACTTATCGTCCATTATCAACTCGGTTCAGTATTCTTTGTAAATCATGTTTTTGTTTGCATTGCGAATATTGTAAATAATTTACCTACAGATTTAAAAAAAACACACGGGGACACATTCGCACCTGCCTATGTGCGAATTTTGGTTTCTTAAACATATAACACTGTGAGTGTTAAAAAAATCTTAAAGCTATTGAATAGCGAAAGCGTCTTTATTCAAGTTGTTTTTTTAATACGTCACTCAATGACATATTTAAATGAGACCAGGAATTTCGCACGGGTGAATAGACTGCACAGTAGCTCAGTTGGTAAGAGCATTGGCCCGGTTAGCCAAAGGTCGTCGGTTCAAATCCTACCCGTTTACAAATTTTGGGTTTCTTATTTAAACTTACGAAAACAACTTTAGGAATGCGATCTCAAGGTCAAAGTAGGGTACCTAGTCTGACGTGCAGCCGTCAGTACATTGCGTGGTCAACCTTGTCACCCTAAATATATTATATATTATACATATATATATTATACCCATATATATATATTATAAAAAAAAATCCACCAGCGGCGGGAATCGAACCCGCGTTCCTCGCATACCGGGCGATTGCCTGACCTGTCGGCCACCCTGGCGTTGGCAGAGCCTGTCGAAATTTTCAAGTGCTTCTTAACGCTGTAATGCCGCGTTGCTTTCATCAATTTTATTGGGATTACACCCTCAACACTCGAAAGAAATACCATTGCAAGTATTTAACAATTGAAAGATGAAGCTTGCAAATACGAAAATTTTTTGTTTTTAAGTTATAAAGTAGACTATTTTATTCAATAAAAGAAAATACACACAAAGACATGCATGAAATAACAATTAATAAACTTAAAACCTACTTAATCAAAAATAAACCCGTATCCTTGAGGCAAGGAGGCGAGAATGCTGGCTGCGTTACCGTGTTGGATACTATACTTATCCTTTGAGCGAGGAACGAGCCAGCTTTACTATTTGCTAAAACAGAATTTAATTTAGGTGCAATTTTTCCAAAAAGTAATTTAGCGGATGGTCCCCACGGTCCAAAAGTTTCAACGCCAAACGGCGCAAACACATAATCACTTGCAAGTGATGCATACTTGCGTCGTTTGGCGTTTTCAGCTAACTCCGCCGCCGCTCCAGCTTTAAGCGCTGATTCCCTGAGATGAGATGGGGCCAAAGTATCGACGCAAGTTGCGTCCCACACTAAGGCCCGACCCCGCTCCCAGGGAATGAGCGTGAGGCCATCGGGTCTCTTGCCATCATCACGGACCAAACCACCTGGTTCCAACGTGGAAGGAACATTGATGCTGGCAAGAGCTCTCCTAATGGCGTCATTAAGAGTAGCGTGACGGGCGAGACGCCCAGCACTTTGCTGGCAACAAAGACAGTGGAGACCATATTTGTCGACCTCCTTGCCACAGGGACACGTAAAAACTTCACAAATAGGAGTACCAAGGCGCAGACCCACACACACCCGGAATGACTCACTATCAAAAAGGGTGCCGAGATTTTTTGATGGTAAAGCATGGAGCCAGTGGCCTGAATCTTTGCAGGAAACTGCCAAGAGCCTTGCACGATTACAATCACTGACAGAATTTTAAAGTAAAGAATTTAAGGTCTCTCTCGCAAGAGGGACATCCCAGAGTTTTTGTTGATGACGTTCCTTTCCTTTTCTCCGAAACGAATAGGAAGCGAAGCCTGAACCCAAGAATCATTGTCAAAATGCAAATTTAGAATTTTTTTAAACAATTTCTAAGGGTGGTATCAAAAAGTTTTAAATAATCCGTTTTTTTTTCAGATTGGACTATCACGAAGGTAATTAGTAAATTTAGGCACAAAAAGACAAGATTTCAGGATTGTATAAGCAATGTGAGAATTTAGACGTTTCAATCTGGGGGCTAAAAGGGTGAAATCATTCATTTTTTTGTCAAGAAAAGGTTCGATGCCAGTATCCAGAAGAGGGGCACCTAGAAGGCAAAGCGACTCAGAATTTAAATTTTGATGTTTGGAGCAAGGGAGTTAAATTTATCAATGATATCCTTACGGGAACCAGAGGGAACATGGTCGTTAATAAATAGTTCACATTTCGAAAGGTTGAGTTCAAGGCCTATTTTCTTGAAGCTCTCTATAATTCGAACGAGGTCCTGAAAAACAGTATCTGCTTTGCCACCGAGTGAGCCATCATCGAGATACCAGGCATTAAATTTAGAATTTAAGGATGAAATGACAGGGTGGATGCCTAAACTAAAAAGGGCTGGACCTAAAGGATCACCTTGCTGAACGCCGAATGCAGATAAAATAGAATGTTCATTGTAAAATAAATTTGATGGCCTATTGTAACGTTGAAATACAAAAGGATATATCTGAGACGAATGAGCTTGAACTTCATTCAGCATGGCAATCCTATCAAGGGAGTTGAAAGCATTCTTCACGTCAACTTTAAAAAAAACGTCAGATTCGTCATCATAGGCGAGAAAATTTCGAGCGGAATGAACCACAGCTTCGCAACCTCCTCTACTGCCAAAACCAAGTTGAACGGGTTGAAAAATTTCCTTCAAGGGTGAAAATAGTTCCCGACAGGCTAATTTGGCTGCAAGACGCCGGAAGGTGCATCCGATAGCAATCGGACGAATGCCACCATCTTTCTTTCGAAAGGCACAAAGTCTTGCGCCATATAAAAACGGGAGGAAACTTTCAACAACTCTGCCGGATAAGAGGAGGTTACAAAGCTTAGTAATATTCGAAAGTAAAGTTCTACCGGCGTCAGCAGCGGAAGCACTAACCAAATGGGGGTGTTGGGGAGTGTTGCCGTCGATACCGCCGGCAGAACCAGCCGGAAATAACATTATGGCAGCAAACGTGTCGCTGTCATCGAGAATCTGAAAGGAATTAAAATTTTGAGGAGGAGGAACAGGGGAAGAAGGAGAATCTGGATGTGAGGGATGCTTACAACGAAGGCTCTCAAGAGTTTCCTGATTAGGGGGAGCGAGCGTGTCGTCGGAGAACAAAATACGGGCTGCGTTCTTCAGGTCGCCTTCCATTACTTTATTTTCAACTGATCGAAAAATATTCGATTTAGAAGAAACCAGAAAAGATGAACAAGATGAAAGGGATGGATTGCGTGGTATTGAGGCATTATCTAAGAGTGCACGGGTTAAAGATTTAGACGGTGAGTTTACATGCAGAAATGAGTATGAAAATGTGAAAAGGTTTTGCCAGGCAGTTTCGGTGTTAAGGAGACAATTTTGGATGCATGATGAGAGGCATTTAGCGATAGCTATTCTCGCTCCCCTAGGGATTCTCTTGACCACTAGAGTAGATTAGTGGAGGTGTGTGATAACAGATTCAAAAGATGGAGTAGGAGCTACTGAAAGATTTGAAAGAGAAGGAAGAGGGAGAGATGAGGGTAAATTTGAACTATTATGACACCGAGAAATATGAAATTCAAGGCCCCTCTTTCCTTTAAAAAGCTTATCAGAATTACAAATATGACAGTGAAGAAACTGCGGCTGTGAGTGGGTACCTGGTGATGCAGAAAATGTACTCATAAAAACTATAAACAAATTACTCAGATTACAAATAAATTTAGAAAAAAGCCTGCCAAATTAATACTTACAAGAATAAAATAAACATTCAAAATCAAAAATAATAATAACTAGGACGCTGATGGACGGATGCCTGACAGTAGTTAGCGCACCCTGGCGCACACCTTCAGACGAGAACTTGACACAGTGGGTGCGCACGCAGGTCTGGCAGTCTGGTTGCCTGGCAACTGAAGCAAATCCTTGATGCGCAAGTGGTTGCCTAGACAACTGCAGCGAGTCTCGTCAACTGAGTTGTCAAAAAAATATGCACATCTTAAGATGCGCACCGAAGCTATAAAAATAATCTTGGAGGTCTGCCCACAATCTTACTTCCACCCAACGCCAAAATAAATCTTGCAAATGCCTTGGCGGACGAAAATAGGCATTAAATTTATTGATTACAAAAAATCTCAATGCCGAGAACTTTGGCATGTGACTTTTTTTTTCTTATAGTTATAAGCATTTACATTGCAATCCAAATATTTTATTGCACTTGAAAAAACGCTTCTGGTGGTATCGACTTTACTAAATTATCTTTTTAAAATAAATTGTAGTATAGTAATATAGTAATAATATAGTAAGTATCGACTGCCTCGTTGGTCTAGTGGTCAGTATGCTGGGTACTATCCACGAGGTCCCGGGTTCGAATCCCGGGTCGGGCCGAGAGTGTTTGGGTTTTTCTGTCTTGAAATTACTCAGACACAGCTCCGGAGTCAGGAAGTTGGTGGTGTTAACACCCCGTGCCTCGGAAAGCACGTTAAGCCGTTGGTCCTGCGCCTGATCTCTCTACGGTCATGTCGGTCTGCCGTCTCACCGAATTATGGGAGTGAAGGAACAGAGAGTGCAC
Organism: Pyrausta nigrata; assembly: GCA_949316185.1. NCBI lineage: Eukaryota > Metazoa > Arthropoda > Insecta > Lepidoptera > Crambidae > Pyrausta > Pyrausta nigrata. Next base: position 6,439,430 of record OX438965.1, read on the forward strand.
CTGTGTATTGCGCACACACTTGTGCACTATAATATGTCCTGCGCAGTTGGCTAATCTCTATTGAGATAGGCCGCCGTAGTCGAAATCGGCTAGGAGGACATCATCATCATCATATAGTAAGTAAATAATATACAGTGTGAGTCTTTAAAAAGTGCACATATAAAAATGGGTGAAACTAGACCCATTTTTATCGAAGGAAAAATATTTAAAAAAAAGTCTGAGTTTTATTTTTTTATTTTTTTAGATTTTTTAAAGTTTAATTACCTTCTGTTGACTTATTGCAAAGAAAACGTTATAACTTTTTATCTAGGAGGTATATCCTGATGAAATGAAAACAATAATAATGGTGAATAACAGATAATACTAAGAAAATACATAAAATTCCTAAAAAACGTCAACAAGTAATAATAAAATGTTACTTTTGAGAAGAATCTATTTAAATTTTTTTAATTAGTGTTTTTTTTTATTATTTGATAAATTCCTCCAAATAATGCCCATATTACAGGTGGTTCTTATTACTTTGTGTTATTTTTCATAGTATCACCTTTGTAAAACCAAAAATTCCATGTCTATCCCAATCACAACTTTAGTAATAAGCTATTGAACTAAGTATCTCTGGGCGCGCCATTCAACGCTTCGTTGCTAAGGGTGGCTCTAGATTTGTTTTTTTTCGTTTTCTGAGTATTTTATGTATTTTATTAGCATCACCTGTTATTTACCATCATTACTGTTTTTGTTTTATCAGGATATACCACTTAGATCAAAAGTTATAACGTTTTCTTTACAATAGGTCAACGGAAGGTAATTTAAATAAAAAAATGAACAAAATTTTTTTTTAGATTTTTTTGACATTTTTTTGTCGATAAAAGTGGGTCTAGCCATTTCATATGTGCACTTTTTAAAGACTCACACTGTAGTAGTATAGTAATATAAGTAATAGTAGATAAATGGCGATAATCTCATCACTTGCTCGCGTCCATTCGTGCTAATGCTCATCTCAATGCTAACCCAGCGATGTGATGAGGTCGAGTAAGGGCTACCATTTGTGTCACAGCTAAGACGAAACGGCCAGTACATTCGTTGCTGGAAGTTCTATAAACGCTATGATCTAGATACTTTCAAGAAAAGAGTGAATAGGCTGGCAGACATGGCCTATGCTTGGCCGCATCGGTCGCTTGCCATCAGGTAAGACTGCGGTTAAATGTCTGACTATTAATTTTAAAAAAAACTTGTAAGTATGAAGATACATTTAATAATTTAGGACATCAAGCATAGAACAAAATTAAACACAAAAGTCATTACGTGCACAAGCACATTAATATAAATTAAAATCTACACAAAAAAGAAAACATTTTTGACCCTAAAATCCAGATGCTCCACAAATAATCTGCGACCTCAATGACAATTGTATGAAGAGTCAATAATTTTTCACGTTTTCGGTGATTATAACTTATATATAACAGGGATATTCATCCCTTTGAATATGAAGACTTGTTTTTTACCTAACACCTGTATTTTTAAGCCACTGACATATATTTTTATGGCAGTCGCTCCATTGTAATTACCTGATCTGTCACAACCTGGATCATGGTCAGCGGACCCTGGGCCCTCGCATAAGAGAGCACAACCGGGATAACGCTAGGAGGATGATGATCTATAGGTATTGGACTAGCGTATCTTAATTGTCTGTGGTCAAAGATAGCGCCTCGGTAATTGGCCTGCCACTTATTGTAAACGGTTTTATCGTAACGCTTCTGTTGTTAATTGATAAAATCGTGTTTTAAATCGAAAATACGCACATTCGAGGCCATTTTGGATCTTCAAAATTAAAGATACTCGTATACAGGGTGAAAATTAAGTTATCATTCAATTTCGTGAACTAAGTAGATTCCACGATAAAATCGTTTAAATCCGCTAGAAAAAATACACATAACATATTACAGCATAATATATACATATAATAGCAAGTACGGATGCGTAAAATTAAATATATTATTTAATTTATATCTCATTTTAAGTCATCATCCTCCTAGCGTTATCCCGGTTTGTGCACTCCCACACGAGGGCCCAGGGTCCGCTGACCATGATCCAGGATGTGGCAAATCAGGTAATTACAGTGGAGCGACTGCGAGCATCTGACCTCCGTGACCCTGTTACCAAGGGAACCTGACCAGTTTTGGATCATGGTTACACATGCAGTCGTCTGAATGTGCAGGTTTCCTCACGATGTTTTCCCTCACCGTAAGGGCATCGATTAGTGAAACAACTAATGTACATAACTCAGAAAGAGTCATTGGTACATGGCGACATGTGGGATCGAACCGGCACCTCCCGCATGAGAAGCAACCCGCTAGCCACTGCGCCACCGACGCTCCTTTATATCTCATTTTAAGTGAAAGGTGAAATTTCTTATGGGAATAAATTTCTTTAAACCTAAAAATATGGAAAGCAATCTTTATAAATTCTAAATAAGCAAACAGCACGTTAAATATAAATAACTTAGCCTAGAGTTCAGCAACACATGTTTAATTTTTAATCAGCCGGTTTAGCATTTTTTGACATATTGTGTATGAGATTTTTGACAAATCAATCGACGTTTACCGACTGTCTTAAGGATTGATGAACACAGGCACAAAATAAGTAGGTACTAGTACTTCGTGCAGAAGTATGACTTAGTCAACAATATGGCGTAATTTAGTTCGCCTCAGAGTCAAGCACATTTTCGTGTAGACACCTACAAAAATCCATTGCAAGATAATTTTATTCTTATTGCTCTGGAATACGAATCGCGAATCTTTAAAAGTGACGAATGATCATTATTATTTTTAACCCCATAAAACCCCATTGTGTTCCGATTCCAACACTTATTTGGCCGAGTTTTTCGGAAACAGTCGTATCATTGCATGCCATTTCGTAATTTCAAAAAATGATTCGTTTTAAATTACATACATCACAGACAGACAATATATAATAGTAATGATGCTATTACGTCCGAAAACGTAAAGTAATATGCGTTCAAACCATTGTCATGTTTAACCTATAAAAGCCTAAAATGTAATATAATACGGATTCTGTTTATGTAACTTGTCAACGATGACATAAAGAAACGGCCACCACTGGTACATTTTTAAAATAATTAAGTAATGTACATGACTCGTTAAAATAAAAATAAAATGCTTCATAATATTTACCACCACTAATACATTATATTTAAATAAACTACTAACCCAAATGGATCTATGTTTCTATTATTTTTTAAATACCCAATGTCTCCCTGTGACCACGAACGCTTTAAAGTGTTCGAAACGTCAGGTTTTAAATAAAATTTAAATAACTCGCAAAGTAATTCGTATAATTGTGTTTTAATGAGCGCAAAAAACAGTGTTGTCTTTAGTAAATAAAAAGTATGGCTTATTTAATATTAGCTGCGAGTATCTCCGGGACTTTATCTGTGTGCAAATATCAGATTTTCAATATGGACTTTCACCCCCCTTCAAGTTACTGTATCGCGACAAAAATTTGACTAAATGTTTTTCTAAGATCGTATTTGTTCATATTTGTAAAAATGAATCCAAAATGGTTAATTTTAGGTGTGATAAGCAGGTTTTCTAAACAACATTAATCTAAAATGCTTAATTATACTCGTATTTGTCAAAAGATGACAAGTTTCTATAGAAAAGTAAAAAGGTAATATTAATGGGAAATAGGAACGTTTTGATATGTTCATATATAACCCAGATTTCGCCAGTAGCCAAATGGCTCAATCTTGCTACTTTTAGTAGCTAAGTACCTCCATAAATCTAGTAAATTTTAGAAGGGAACACTAAAATCAAAACGCCGTAACATAACTCATCCAGCTCTATCTTTGCAATTTGATATTTCCCAGGCCTTGCGGTTCATAATTCACTTAAGATTAAGTTATAAATAAGCCCGAAGGCATAACAAGGCGATAACTTACATACTAAGTTAAAATAATAAGCGTATTAACGAAGTACTTATAAGGGCGACGATATCTAAAATAGTCTTGGTTTCCTTAAACTGATTTTAGGATATATACCACTATTGTTTTTGTTTGAGTCAGTACATAAGAGGTTATGCTCGTATGTATTTGGTATTTAGAATTTTAGAACATCGTGATATCGCTGCACTGGTATGTTGGGTAATAGATAGAGTGATAACTCTTTAATGCGAACCAACGAGACAGTCTCGTTGGTCTAGTGATCAGCAAGCTGGGTACTATCCACGAGTGTTAGGTTTTTCTGTCTTAAAAAAAACTCAGACAGCTCCGGATCAGGAAGATGGTGCTGTTATAACACCCACGTGCCTCTGAAAGCACGTTAAGCCGTTGGTCCTGCGCCTGATCTCTCCACGGCCATGTCGGACTGCGTCTCACCGAATTATGAGAGTGAAGGAATAGAGAGTGCACCTGTGTATTGCGCACACACTTGTGCACTATAATATGTCGCGCGTTGGTGGCTAATCTCTGTTGAGATAGGCTGCCGTAGTCGAAATTCGGCTAGGAGGACATTATTGCAAATCATATAAAGAAGTTATGTGAAATACACAGACAGATGTACAATTGAATCTAATGTGTGTTGTGAAAAAGGCAACAGGAAAAACTAAATAAATTATTGTTTAGTTATTGTCGCATTAAAAATTATTAAGATAGTCTTTTACACTACCAAATCATCAAGTGTTTTAGGAGAAAATTGTGGCTACGGTCCGCAATAGGTTAACTCGAAAATTTTTACGTTTGAATGAAAATATCAATTCCGTGTTATCACTAAGTGTTTTATATTTCTTTGAATATTTTTCGTGCTCACCGTGGGTCATTTTAAAACAATAAAAACTTCTATAACAATAATTACAACTAGTTATAATCTCAAAATACAACATTATCTTACGACACCAACATCGAAATCGCTAAAATAATCTTCCCCATACTAAAACAAATCGCCAGTCTCGTATTTGTATGCAAGTTTTTTTTTAATATTTCGATTAACGTATCATAGAGAAAGTTGATGTATTTAAGCCCCAGAATTGGCTCTTAAGAGGTTATTAGGGTTCTACAAATAACCCTGCATACAGAAATGCGGTATCGCAAAAAATATATCTAGTTTTGTTCAGCACTGGCACATTAGATTAAATATTTTCATTGCAATATCTCCTCTATTGCAACTGCGTAAGATGCAGTGGCGCAGACCATATAGGCAGTTAAGCAGTGCCTACCTCACCAAAATTTGTAGATTGCCATTAAAATAATTGTGAGAAAAATGTCTTCGGTCTATGTCCAGTCCTATCTCTTAGCTAAACCGCTTAACTTGCACCATTGTACGAGCAGTAGGCATTCTCGCGGCTACCTATCAGATTCACTTACACTCACGCAATTTTAGCCCTTAACGACATAGCCGCATATTTAGATAAAAAGGCGACCAAATTAAAAATGACACACTTTTCATATTGGTAAAGCTAAAAACCGTGACATTCACCGTACTTCGGTAAAGTAGGCAAGCCTACCATCTTCCTTTCTCTCTCAAATCCCGAACTAAATAGTTTTTTTGTCTTACTTACGCATGATGGCGTGATATGATAACACTTCGGAGTGCAATCAAAACACGTCTTATTACTATACGAACAACTTTAACATTTAAACTATCTATCAGTTTGTTTTGACACTAATAAATCATATCTTTATTTTTACTTATTGATTGTATTGATAAATAATTGTTTGAAATAATATTAGAAAGAAACAACTTAAAAAGTATATGGCGGCGTCATGTTTCTCGACACAAGATGGCGTGCGTTCCGTACTGCCGGCCGCGTATTATTTTATTATAAACATAACATTATCAATGATGAAATGAATGAATGTGATGGTACGTGCTTAAATCATAATTTTATTTATCATTTAACATTTAATCGTTCCACAAGTAGAAAAAAAGAAAGTAAGTTTTTTATAAAAAAAAGTTCTTCAAACAATAGTTTTAACACAAAGTTTACGCCGGCCATTTTTTTAGGTAATTAGTTTGCTTTCGCCTTCGAGTATTTTAAACCGTAGTTTTATTGTTACGCGATTTCTTTTGCTGTTTTGAGTGATTTAATTTGTTTACGGGATTCAAAGCAGTGCAAAACATTCAAAAAGATGGAGAAAAAACAAGTGTAATTAATGTTCAGTTTGTTTATAAAAATTAATATCAGTTAAATGACATGTCTTATAAATTCGTTCTTTTGCTTATTAACTGTTGTGGTTTAATAAATCAGCGCACTAGGACAAGATGCACCGATAAAAATAAAACTAGGTAAGAAATACTGTTTATTTGCTAGTTCTCAAAAAACTTAGGTAAGTAGGTAATTTACTCGGGACATTATTGAACTTTGTTTTCTTGTTTTTGTTATGCAAAATAACATAATTCCATAACTGCGGTTAATTGTGCATGTATTATACATATTAATGTTCCTCTTGGATAACTCTATCTATATCACCAATAGGTGAAAACTGAAATCCGTTCCGTATTTTAACCTTTATTTTAACAGATCTAGGCGTCTAGCTAGCGGGAATGATTTTGTGGTACTATGTTATGAAAATATTGATTTGATATGATCTTTATCAATATTGACTTATTTTTTTTTGTATGTGCTTACTTCACTACAAAACCAATGCACGCTACTGGTAAGATGCCCCATGTGCAGTCAAGGAACTTGGCTACATCTTAAAGTTATCATGTCGTTAAAAACTCTCACAGACACTCCGAAAACGAGAACTCCGTAACTGCAAATATTTCTAATACATACTCCGCCAAAGCAATCTGCCAGCAATAGATGCGGCGTGCAGATACAAAACGCTATAAACGATAAAATACAACAGCTTTAACATCCCTGATACATATCTAGAGTAAAGTTGAGAGCACAGTGAATGCTAAGCTAGCGAGTTTTGTGTGCAAAATTTCATCGTCATCATGGGGTGCCATTTTCAAATTGAAGTTTAAAGGTCAGCATGTAGAAACCGATGCGGTCTTGAGCCGCTCTTTTTAGCTGGTAATAATAACGTAAAAAGAACCCCTGCAACGTAAAAATGTGCAAAATTTACTTTCGTAATAACATGCAAACCAAATGCCTAAATTATAGAAATAACAGGGAAGATGACAGTAAGCAAAAATCTTTAAAATAATGTGTCTATAAAATATAGTATTTAGATTATGGAAAAAATCTTTTTATTTATTTAAACTTTATTGCACCAAAAACAGAAAGTACAATTGGCGGACTTAATGCCATAAGGCATTCTCTACCAGTCAACTGCATGGGAATGCAGAGAGTTAATAAGTGGCGGGATATTAAGTAAAGTAGAGAAATTATTTTTTAAGACGATTTTATTATTTTATTTTAGAAAATTAAATTGCAAAATACTGAAATCCGCTATGTTTTTTATAACACCATTCAGATTCGAGTTACGTCATACCTTAGTAAATAATGACACTGTCAGTGAATTATAATACGAATTTCGACTTTATCATTAACGTTTGAAATATGTTTACTGAGGTGTTAGGAATATTAGTAGCAAGGAAACTGAGCTGTTTAATTAAAATAAATTGAAAATACCAAAAGAAAACATCGTGAGGAAACCTGTACTCTTAGTTGTTTGCACAGAGAAGGTATTAAACTTTGCGGATTACCAAAGAAAGTCTGTGTGTGTTTCGTTCCAAACGTAATAATTACGACCCTCAATCATGAGGTATACGACTTTGGAGAAATACGAATTATGGCAATGGCAGCGGATCTCAACAGGATCAGCCAAGTAGGTACACACGAAATATCATATGCACTGTGTCTGCGCCATACAAAGGTGAGAGATCAGGCGCAGAATCAACGGCTTTACGTGCTTCCTGAGGCGCTTAGGTGTACCACCATTAACTTCAAGACAGTTTAATTTCAAGACAGATTCAGCCTGATCGAAGTTAAATAATTGAGTTTCTTACTAGCATAGCTTTCAGTGTGCAAAAGCTTAAGTTTCGTAAGTGGTGTGGCGTAACAATGACTACCGAATGTATAAATTCATTCGTAATTGTAGAAAGTAAAGTGTGAGAATCAATTTGTTAGTTTGGTCCAAGATACAAGCGAGAGTCGGTGGCGCAGTGGCTAGCGGGTTGCCTTTCATGCGGGAGGTACCGGTTCGATCCCACGTGCCGCCATGTACCAATGAGTTATGGACGACCGTCTTGGTGTAGTCGTTCGCGCACCGGACTTCTAAACCAGGCAGTTGCGGGTTCGAATCTCGCAAGGGGCAAATGTTTGTGTGATGAGCACGAGCATTTGTACCATAAATCATGGATGTTTATTTGTATTTAAGTATTTCTATCCGTTATCCTAGTCACCATAGCACAAGCGCACGCTTAGTTTGGGGCTAGGTAATTGGTGTGTTTGTTGAAACAATTTATTTATTTATTATTTATTATGTACATTAGTTGTTTCACTAACCGATGCTCATACGGTGAGGGGAAACATCGTGAGGAAACCTGCACATTCAGGCGACTGCATGTGTAACCATGATCCAAAACTGGTCGTTCCCCTGTTAACAGGGTCTCGGAAGTCAGATGGCAGTCGCTCCACTGTAAATACCTGATCTGCCACATCCTGGATCATGGTCAGCGGATCCTGGGCCCTCGCCTGCGAGTACACAACCGGGATAACGCTAGAAGGATGATGGTCCAAGGGACAAGCGTTTGCCATGTGAATTCGTCGCTTTTCAAAATATTTTATTTATTTGGAAAACACTTCAGTATCAACAGCTTAATTAATTGCTAACTACAAAAATAATAACCATTTACGTGTTTCCATATATAGATAGCTATGACTTGTTCAAAAGATAAACAGTAAATCCTGAATAAAACAACAACAGCCGATTTTTTTGGATTCAACTGGAATTGAGCTAAAGTTAAACAGAATAGAAACTAACAGCTTAAAAAAAGAAAAAAAAACTAACAGTCAGTCAGTGCACATCAAACCAGTCCTGAGATTAACGCCTTTTAGTACTATTTATGCTTGAATAAAATAAGTCTATTTCGGAATCGCCAGCCAATATATTGAACGCGTTAGCAGATCGAATGAAGTAAGAGTTATGTCTGTACTTAGTATAACTATGTGGAACGAAAAGAACCGCAGTTCTTCTCAAGGTCCTATTCGGAACTCTCATCTCATATGAAAAAGGTTTTGTCTTTATCCGCACTAAATATTAATAAATGCGAAAGTGTGTCTGCCTGTTACCTCTTACGTCTGAACGCTGAACCTATTTTAATGAAATTTGGTATAGAGTTAGTTCGAGTCCCGGAAAAGATGTTTTAATGCTAGAAGTTATCCTTAAGTGTGTGAAAAAGGGGGTAGAAGTTTGTTTAGGAATTTTTACATTTACGCGGCGAAGTTACTGGTTAAATATAAAATAAATTGTGATTTTTCCTTGGGTCTAGAATAATAAAAGTGTATTTTAAGTTTCTTGTCTAAACCGCTAGCCGCTCCGCTCATGAACTGCACCACGCAGAAAGTCCAATCGGCTAAACCAATCACGGCTGTTAGGAGAATGCGAAAGATACTGTGAGTGGACTGGTCAGTCGGGCCACGAGATAAGCAGGTTTGTGTTAGGCTACGTTTCCACCAAAATCGTGCGAAAATGCATAGCAATGGTGTGTTCGTTAAGAACAAAAAAAAGTTTGTTTACCTAGCCTCGCTTAACACAGTTCCTGTGGAAATGGTTTAGATTAAAATTGCCATATTTTTTCGTTACATTTTTTAATCCTATTTGATGTATTTTCACAGCATGTCGGATTTGTTACCAAGTAGTATGAATATCTTTCGACGAATCACAAGCTTTCACCAGCGTTATATTTGTGATAAGAAAATAAATATAGTGCATATTATTATGGATACGAGGGTCAAACTGAAAGTTCTTAGAAAATCAAAAACTGATTACATTAGCCAGTTATTAGTTTTATTATATCTTTTCAAAATATTGTCCATTGACGTCAATACACCGCTGCATGCGATGGAACCACTGGGAAAAGCACTTTGCCCACTCGTCCTTAGGGGTCTCTTCAATGGCATCGCGATACGCAGCCACCGCTTCTTCAGCATTCATAAACCGCTTTCCTTTAAGTTTTTCTTTAATTTTTGGAAATAAATAAAAATCACAAGGCGCGAGGTCGGGGCTATACGGCGGGTGACCCAGTAATTCAACGTTTGATGTCGCCAAATAGTCGATCGTTCGCTTGGCGGTGTGCGACGAGGCGTTGTCGTGGTGAAGGAGGATCCTACTGCGAGGTCGTTTCTCTCGAACTTTTTCCAAGACAAGTGGCAAACAATTGGTAGTGTACCATTCTGCAGAAACTGTTTTTTGATCCTCTAACACAATTGTTGCGAAATGACCTATCCTTCCAAAGAACGAGGCCACCATTTTTTTTCCCGCACTTCGATCTCTCTTCACTTTAGTTGGCAACTCCTCGAAAGGAAACACCCACTGAGCAGATTGTCTTTTGGTTTCAGGATCATAACAGTAAATCCAGCTTTCGTCACCTGTTAGTATGTCGAACACAGCATTTGAGTCACCTCCGTTAAATCTTTCAATCATTTTACGGCACCAATCCACACGATGGAGTTTTTGAGCCTTAGTCAAATTATGAGGTATCCACCGGGCGCAAAGCTTCCTGACCGCTAAATGTTCGTGGAGGATTTTGTGCACTTGACTCATACCGATGCCTAAGCTTGTCCGAATCTGCTGATAGGTCACTCTTTTGTCAGTCTCTATCATACGCCGCACAACACAGATGTTATTTTCAGTCGTCGCCGTAGAAGGCCGTCCCTCACGTACATCATCAGTGAGATTAGTGCGACCACGTTTAAACTCATTAAACCAGTTGTAAACAGTCGCACGAGATGGGGCTTCATCGTGAAAGGCCAATCGTAGTCTATCATAACTTTCTTGTTGACTTAAATGACATCGAAAGTCATAAAAAATCATTGCACGAAAATTTTCTCGTGTTAAATTCATTTTGACGTGACACAGACAATTTTCAATTTGCCGCCAAGTCGTAAAACAAATGACAAATGAATGAAATATATACTCAGTAATATTGGCAAAGAGTTCTATTTTCAAATTTTAGAATATTTTTTTTATTATATTGTTTATAAGTGGCCAGTTCTAAGAACTTTCAGTTTGACCCTCGTATTAGAGTCTCACTGGATTCGAAAGCCGCGGTTCCTTAGGGGCAATATCACTTACATTGCGACTTTTATCCTGGCCTGGATTCTAGATTTTGAACCTGTTTATCTTAGGATGAATAGTTATTCATAGAGCAGTGGCAATTTAAAAGAAAGAAAGAAAAAGTATTTATTTAGTACCAAAAACAACGGGGCGATTCAGTGCTTAAAACGAATATTTTGGTACCAAAAAGGGTAAGTGCATGTAATTTGCGCTTTATTCTTGAATAATGATTTACTAATCTATAGTTAATTTTGTTAGCGCCTCAAAGGGGTCAAAAGCATTTCTTTCGCGTGTTTCGTGGCCACACCGCCTTGTACCTAAGGGCCATACAAAATGCGTACCGCGACAATTAAGATCTAGATCTATTGTTGTAATAGATTTAGCTCCAGGGGAAGCTGCGGACAATGCTCCTATTCTGATAGGTATTTAGGTCACACGAGAAGTACTAATGACCTTAGATTGGCTAATGTGGTCTGTATTCAAATGAGTATAAAGTTTGAAGTCACGTTCTTGGAATTGCTTTTATCTTTAAAAAATGTCTATTCAGTTTAGGCAGGCATATCTCACTCCATGTACTTGCGCGCGTTAATAGTAGGCATGGAAGATTTCATCAATAGCAGATGAAAAATCATATGAAATGAATTTCATTGTTCACACCTGCTATTTTTTTTCATATAGACTGCTACAAATAGCACTCTGTGAAATCATAGATCATGCTCATTTCATTTCATTCATTGATGACTGCATGTGCAGCAGAGCGAGTCGCGAGCGAGCGAGTAGGAATGATTTGCCCTAGGTGCGTGTTAGAAAAAGACAAACACACTAGTTATGCGATCATAGGTGACGATCGATACTGGGTGGGCATTTTAAGAACTTTAAACTTATGAACATAAAGTTTAGATTCGTTTGCCATGATTTTTCATGGCAACCTAAATATGACATTTCATATTAGTAGCAAATTAGCAACCGTTCACAATAATTCATATTTCATTATAAGTAGCAAATAGCAAAAAGTGTTACATAATGACACTGCGAAAAAAAATCATTGCCAATGAAATTTCACATGTGATTTCATATGAAAAAAAATCATCATTTCATGAAATGAAAATGAATTAAAAGTAGCAATCATTTCCATGCCTAGTTAATAGCCTACTCTCGAGCGCACCGACGTCGGTGCGTAAATCAGTAAACTGCCAACAACCTACGGGCGCGCCCGTATACACTGTTAAATTATTTCTGTTACGGTCGATTCGTTTTTATGCAAACTAATTAAGTAATATGATTTAAAAATTTGTTATTTAATGTACAAATGAAACCAGATGCATATGTCCTGAATTAGTCTCAGATTTAAATAAAATTCTGGACTTATCAGAAGAGTCTCGAATGTTTGAACTTTTTAAATCTTTTAATAAGTTATCATAATTTTACGGCATACTGAAAGTTCCCACAGATGCTTTTTATAAGTATGTATGAATACATTTTTGAAAATAATTTAGCACAGAACAACATCTTAGATCTTGTTTTCCACATTACTACTTAATAAAACTATTTGTACGAATCCGATTTGTTTTTCGGGACAACCGAAAATTTTGCACAGGTAAACATTTTGTAAAACACTATATCATTGTAAAACATTTCAAACCAAGCTACAAATAAAATAGGCCTTGTATCTAAAGAGGCAACCCTGACTTTATTAGTTTTACTCCAAGGTCGCATAGCTGCAGAGGAATAATAACGTAATGTTCTAAACTTAAAGCACATTTTCGGGCGCAGCGGTGTACGACAAAAAATTGTAGGCTATTATAAAAGTAGGTATGGACGATTTTCCTTGGAGTGATTTATCTGTTACGTAGTAACTATTATATAATCTGTGGTACTAGTACTTATTCTGTGACTGTACGTCAATTTGGTGCAGGCTGGGTAGGCAGATAAGTAGCTATTTTTATTCATCGCAGTAATAACGTCGAATCCAGTGGTCTTTATCTTGCAAAACTGCAAAAAAACGTTCAATTTGTGTCCATCCTATCCGACGAACAAATAAAGGACTTTTTACAATTACTAGTCGTTTAAGGACTTTTAAGAGTTCTGCGTAGACGCATAAGTGTTGAACCAAATAGGGCTCTGCTCTTTTAAAGAGGTCTGTGTAACAAATCTGACAGTGGAATCTCTAACTGGAACCCCGGTAACTCGAAAACCTTTTTAAGACAAATACATTTATTATTATCTTTCGTTGAAATACACTGTAGAAACAGTTTTGGTTGATAAATTATGCAATCTAAAGGTTAGATATTGCACTTGAAAAAATAAACGCGTGCAGCGGGAATCGAACCCGCGTTCATCGCATTACGGGCGATGCCTAGACACTCGGCCGCCCAGACTTTGGCAAAGCCTGTTGAAATTTTTAAGCTCTATGTGGTCATTGTGGCGTAGTGGCAGCAGCGCTTTGGTATTGATACCAAAGTTAAGCAACCCACAGCGAGGTCGTGTGTGGATGGGTGTCCGTCCAGTAACCATTATAATAATATATTTAATGTAATAATAAGTTTATTGGTACAAATTGTTACATCTGATCTTAAAATAGGTACAAAGTATTGGCGTCACAATAATAACATACGGTTGAAACGTTAACAGCTGTACTAGTTTTTTTTAAAACTGTATGACAGTTGTTAGCGCCCTCCACCGGCATTACAGGACTCAGGTAAGTTATTGCCATCTCTAAATATACATTTTTCTTTACTAAAAAAAAGAAACAAAATAAAAATAATAATAAGAATTAGATGTTTAACAGTTAATTTCTAAGATCAGCAGAGGAAAGTGTGTGAATATGTGTGTGTGTGTGTGTGTGTGTGTGTGTGTGTGTGTGTGTGTGTGTGTGTGTGTGTGTGTGTGTGTGTGTGTGTGTGTGTGTGTGTGTGTGTGTGTGCGTGTGTGTGTGTGTGTGTGTGTGAGTGTGTGTGTGTGTGAGTGTGTGTGTGTGTGTGTGTGTATAGGCACGTTAAGCAGTTGGTCCTTGCTTATATCGAATGAAGGCTAAGGCCTTCAACAAGACCAACCTTACGGTCAGACACCCTAAGGGGTGTCTGACCGTAAGGTTGGTCACTATAAAGGCCCTAGGGCGGCTTGAGAACATCTGACAGAAAGGTTGGTCACTTTCCTTACAGACACCTCTATTGCATCATCATCTTCATCTTAGCGTTACCGTAAGTACGATGTTTTCCGTCACCGTAAGAGCCGGTTGGTGAAACAACTAATGTACGTACATAACTCAGAAAAAGTCATTGGTACATGGCGGCACGGGGGATCGAACTTGGTACCTTCCGCACGAGACCCTGCTAGCCACTAAGCCACCGGCGTTCCTGTTGCATATTATAGACTGTTAAAAAATCTGTCAAGAAATATGCTCAAAATTGTGGCCCATTGTTGAGTACCCCTGGCCAAAATCATAAACATCCAAGATCGAAAGGCGATTAATCTCGAACGCTTTCTGAGCGGCTCCCGACAGAATTGGACCAGGAAAATGTATGAATAATGATTTCTCTTATTAGGACCACGCAGGGACGTAGTTAGGGATTTTCAGACCTAGGTGGACTTTTGGGTTGTATTTAAAGTAAATTTTAAAATATGTGTTTTATATTTTTTTCTTGAAGTAAAGACTAAATTACGAAAGTAATTTGAGTATTTTGACTTGTTATTCAGTAGTTATTTTGTAATTAATTATTGAAAATTTTAACTTGTGACGTCATAAGACGTCGTACATCCAAATTCACCTTCAAACGGTCTGTTCGAGAACTTTTCCTGAATGATTCAATTTTGTGACGCTCATTACTAGTTTGATCAACGAATTGCTATCTACTTATCATTACTTTTTTTCTCGTCAACGTTAGGTACAGCTACATTTGACTCAAGTATGTATATATTTATTACTATTATGTTTATGTAAGTTAATTGTTTAAAATATACATATATTTAAGTTTATTTATCCTTGTGTTGTTCTTTTTACGCCGCCACGACTATTTCTGCCTCGCCTAATGGTTGACTGGTAGAGAATACCTTAAGGCATTAAGTCCGCCATGTGTACTTCTTTGTTTGTGCAATAAAGAATTAATAAATAAAAAATAAGCATGCCTATAACGACTTTCTCCGATATTAACAGGATTATCTTTGCAAGCAAACTTTTTCTCCATTTGAAACTCTGACACATGCAAATAGTAACGTCATATGTCAGTTTCCGGTGCATTTAGAGGGCATATGAAGGATTCATACTCCGTATTTTCGTAAAAATAATCCCCATCTTTCAATTTTCGGTGGTATAAGTAACTGTATAGTGTTTATATGCATAAATCTTTAAATGGTTTTGGAATTACCATATGTTGTTTTTTACTTTACATACCGAATTAGTACTTTTATACCCCCAGAATCACACACACTTATCTCCCAAATGTGCCCCCAAAATCTCTTACAATTTTTAATGTCCACCCACCACAAAGTGCCCTAACTCCAACCCTGTTTGGACTGGATCATGATAATAACCTGACCATTATTATTGGCACACTGAATTAATGTGACGTTTTGGATCTGAACAACACCACAGCTAACCATTTCCATTAAAAGCTGGACTCTCTTAGAAAACGTGCTCTTGTTGTCAGGGTTCTCACTACGCTGGTCGTGTATGCCTTGATATGATACTGACATGTAAAATTTGTGGGTGACATGCATTATGGTAACTTTAACCCTTGCAGTCATATAACAAGCATGTTCATGTAATTGACTAATATATTGAGCTGATGTAGGTTCGTTTTCTATTTTGTATTTTCAATGATTAAAAAGTTTTCTTGAGTAAATACTACGCCTCTACATAATAATAATCCTTGGCCGATTTCGGCTACGGTGACAATGAAACTCCGCTACAAAGGGTCAACGGTGTGCCCTGACATGGCTAACATATCCATTTTGGTACTAAATGTTCTGGTGCAATGTGGACATGTTAAGATACCGTTGACGTAATTATAATGGATTGAGGAGGGTGGTCTGTTTTTGATTGCGTCCCTTTTTTCATCAAGTTCAAGCCTCTTCTGTTCTTCAAATAATTGGACCTGCTGATGCACCAGATCTCGCCATTGTGTCCGCTGCTCAGCCAAACCGTCCCAACCCGAGGGTATTGCACCTTTTCATATGTCTTTTCAGAACGTCTTTGTATATGAGGAACTGGCCGCCTTGTTTCCGCTTGCCGTCCTTGAGTTCTGAAAAGAAGATGCGTTTTGCCAGCCTCTCGTCGGACATCCTCGCAACACGACCGCACCAACGCAACCGCGCCGCATCAGATAGGCCTCCATACCACAAATATTAGCCCGACCACAGAATAAGTACTAGTACTTCGTACAGAAGTATGACTTAGCAATTGTATTCAAAGAAATGTCTACTCAATGTCGTCAACAATTGGCGTAATTTAGTTCGCCTCAGAGTCAAGCACATTTTCACACCTACAAAAATCCATTGCAAGATAATTTCATACTTATTGCTCTGGAATATGATTCATAATACACTAAACCTATTCAGTGACGTAATATCACGCGACGCGATAGGGTTGACTGCTACGAGAAGCTTCTAACGCCATCTAGCGCCTCTTTCTTGTACTTTATTCATTCTCGTCCAGCCAGCAACGTAGCCGCGCGGCCGCCGGTGAATACGCGCGAGCGTGTCGCTGGCCGGTAGCGACACGCAACTTGTTTTAGCCCCTAAGTAAGGGTCGCCGCGCGTAGGTACGTTTTTGCTACCTACGCAGGGAGATACACAGGCCTGGCCCGACGCAAAACGTCTGTGTTTCTGACTCTATTACCAATGAATATACCAATGGATATTCATAATACGCCTCTAAACGGTTGGTTGGTTGGTTACGGTTCCGTACCTAAAATAACCTTTATTTTGATTTATATGGTACTGCAACAAAATACAAATTGAGACTTAAACTAAGATACACATTTCTTATGCTATCACATAAAATTTGCATTTCGATTATAGCTACACACATTTTCATACAGCAATACATGAAAACTAAATCCATACTAATATAATAAATGCGAAAGTGTGTCTGTCTGTTACCTCTTGACGCTTAAACCACTGAACCGATTGAGATGAAATTTAGTATTGATACAGTTCGAGACCCTGGAAAGGACATAGGCTACATTTTGTCGCGATATAAAAACATTAATGGGGTGAAATGGGGAATGAACGTTTTTATGGTACATCTAACTCTTGCGGCGAAGTCGCGGGGAACCACTAGTAATAAAATAAGGTAAACAAACAAACAGTGATCTATAATTTACTCGTGCGTATTTTTAAGTATATTAAATGAGATTCATAAAAAATATATAAATCTACTTCCCTTCTAACAGTGTAATCAATTCGGTATATTGGATTATTATACGTAACATTATTTCGACTAACTGGAAGATCACAAAGTTGCTGTCTTCTTCTTCTACCATTTGTCTTAAATAACCAACAAATACTCTGGCATCCTATTCAGAATTTGCAATCTTGTAGAGCGTCGACAAGTTAGCTATATCCCGTCTGCATTGTCTTTGCAGTCAATGTCAGTTCTAGATCGTTTTCTTCAAAAAACTCATTCAATTTTTAGTTATGTCAATTCACTGTATATGTAAATGAATCCAAGTTTTAACAAAAGTAAAAAAAAATTGCCTTACCAATATGCATAAATGCACTCATGGTGCAATATACTCGTAATAATGGGCGCTGGTGCAGCGCCTTCCACGTGGCGCTCCGCGGCCGGCCGCGTGCTGACGGGGCGCTGCGCAGGGTGCGCGCCAGCTCCAACAGCCTCCTGGCCGTAATTGCGTACAGGTGGGATAGTCGCTTTTCTAAGCACTGGATCTCGCTACATGCCAGTGTGAGAAAAACTAATGTAAAATAAAATAAACATCGCATATCATTAAATTATATTTATTATTGTAATTATATTTAAAGTTGGATAAAATTTAATCGGATAACTTAAAATTAAATAAAACGACATTGAATTGAATTGAAATCGGGTGAATTGATTTAAAATTAATTTAATTGATTTGGTTAAAATATATATAATGTAATTAAGAATGCACTAACATAGTTTATATAAGTCATTTGTGTATTACTAACAAATTATGGATGTAAAGTCTGAATTAAAGAATTTTTATTTTAATATATCGGATATTTTATTATGGCAAGGGAATAGTACATAGAGAACGTCGGTGGCGCAGTGGCTAGCGGTTTGCCTCTCATGCGGGACGAGCCGGGTTCGATCCCACGTGCCGTCATGTACCGATGACTTTTTCTGAGTTATGCACATGAGTTGTTTCACTAACCGATGCTCTTACGGTGAGGGAAAACATCGTGAGGAAACCTTTTTTTTGGTGGAGGAAATGCGTTACGCATACCTGGTGCTCTGGGGATGGCAGTAGGTTATGTGGGACTCCTCGGTGAATGGCCAAGCATACCCACTAAAACTTCCGCGTGGTTCCTCAGTCTGCTTAGCGGGACGACGAAGGATCGCTGTTAGCATGCAATAAAATTCGTCGTCCTTGCGGTTGGTCGTACTTCCCAGTACGTGTATAGCACCCGGCGGAAGCCTCGTACCTAATGTGGCATCCGTTCTGTCTTGTGGACTCGTGCGATGTGGCAGACGAGGATCCCCACCCGCATCGCCACTAGCGAGAAGCGAGAGCCGTCTGCGCCGGAGTGGGTCAGCTTGGGCATCACATTCAAGCAACTGAATGTGTAAACATGTTCCAAAAACTGTCCCCCTTAACAGGGTCACGAAGGTGAGATGGCAGTCGCTGCATTGTAATTACCTGATCTCCCAAAGCCTGAATCATGGTCAGCGGACCCTGAGCCCTAGCCAGCGTGTGCACAACCGGGATAACGCCAAAATGATTTTCGGGTTTTCTTCACGATGTTTTCCCTCACCGAAAAGGGATCAGTAACTAATGTACATAACTCAGAATAAGTCATTGGTACATAGCGACACGTGGGTTCGAACCGGTACCTCCCGCATGAGAGGCAACCCGATAGCCATAGCCATAGATGGCCATAGGCCATTCAAACTATATTAAAATAAGAAACCAATAATTCGCACACGGGCAGGATTGCGAATTTTTGGTTTCTTGTTTAAACTTATAAAAATAACACTGAGTGTTAAAAAATCTTAAAGCTATTAAACTATATTGTTATGTGATATTAAAAGATACATGTTTTTGTGACTGAGTTTTAGAAGAAAACTGTTTGGTCTATAGCGTGAAATGCCCTAACGAAGCCTAACTGGTGGCTTAAAGTTTTCCAAGTTACTGGCCATCGAACTAACTTAGTTGAAAGCCAGTATAAAATAGACCACGACACTTCTGCAAACTGGTTCCCACGGTTCGCTAAATCGCCAAAGTGGTATATAGGCCAGATCGTTGTCGCCTGTCAGCCATCCTACTTTATTGGGCCACAATTAAATGGCTATTGGGACAAATACGGTGCAAAGATTGGAAATTGAGTGTATAAAGTTTAGATTTAGTACATACTAGCTGTTGCCTGCGACTGCGTCTGCGTATACTCGATTATACCTCAAAATACCGAGAGTACAGAAGACAAACACCTGTATGTACTTCACTTTTCGTACCTTTACACACATACGCACGGCGGTCGCGCTAGGGCTGCAAACTTAAGCGTATGCACAAAAAACTATCGACTAGAGAGCTAGTTTCGGTAGTGGCACACGTATCTAGTTGTTTGATTTGTTTTATTGTTTAGAATGAAACAGGAAAAATGGAATAATACAAAGCCACACAGTCATGTACGCTTTTTCGGCGCGGGGCTGAGGGTCGGAGCGCTTACTTACCTACTTTACTGATCTGTGTTACGTTAAAAGAACCAACGGAGTACAAGCAAATACCGACTTTTGTCTCTGAAACAGCTTAAAAAATGACCATCCATTGCACCGTTTCATGTTGATTGAATCATCCGTACGCTGAACAGTTATAAGTTTTCTTTGTTGCTCCATTTTGCATACTAAAATTTCCAGACGCGTGTCTCAAGCGGATAACACTCGCATTCGCACTGTTCCAAACCGTTCTGAGATATCGTGGCCGTGAGCGGTGTATATGTGTGCGTTGCTCGAGCGCGCTTTGTATGTGGATTGTTTTCTGTACTCTCGGTATTTTGTGATTTCACGAAATGACTTATACTTTTATCGCCGTGCAGTAATCATGACCACTTAGAGAAGACACGCTGTATCTCTGAATCTATTTATTTATTCTATTATGATGCCATGCAAAAAATGTTATGCACATTTCTTCGTTTTTAGAGTTCCGTAGTCCGACAAGGAACCCTTATAAGATCGTTCAGTCCGTCCGTCCTAGTCTGTCACAGCAGAATATTTTCAACGTTTATGGACTGATTTGCATGTAACTTGGTTCGAGGATACTTCACATATAGATCTCATTTTTAAAAATACAAAAAATAAAAATTACCCCTTTACCTTAGAGTATACATGTAAAAGTGGGGGTGAATTATTTTTTTTAAGTGCACCCCCTTGTGTAGGGTATCGTTGAAAAGGACTATGAAAATAAGGTAGGGTTTCCATACAACACTTTTTTAGCTTTACCATTTGCGAGATATAGCCCGCCAAAGTCGTTTACACGGTGTGTGTGTCCCCCCCCCCCTGTAATTTTTAAGTCTTGGACCTATAAACTTCAAATCACTTACGTAAAGAAACAGGCGCGGAAACTCTTATTTAAAATTGTTTTGGGTATCCTGTGATGAATACTTTTGAAATTATAAATAAAATAAAAATAAACACTTTTTTGCCTATACTGTCTAATGTTTTAAGTTACGGAAGTACGGAACCCTTCGCGCGCGAATCCGACTCGCACTGTGCCGGTTTTTTATTTGAAAACCTAACTTTAAAAAAAAAGAATTAAAATACTGAATTCTGGGATTCAAAAAGAAAAAATAATAATTTAAAAAATCTGTAAGGCCTTTTTTAAGCTGAGATGTAAGCAAATGACCCCTTATCCGCCATTTCAATTTGGCAAACGAGGCACCAAACACCCCGTATAGTCTACGTATTTAAGTGGTGCTTCGGACTATACATTTTCAATAAAAAATGTGTAGTATGTTTTTCTCTTCCATACAATTCTATCACTCGTCATTGACTCATCCACTCCTTTCATAATCATATCATGCTTTATACAGTCCATCCATCTCTTTCTCGGTCGGCCTCTTCCCTTCCATCCACTAACATTCATACTCATCACTCTTTTTGTCACATGATTCTCCTCTCTTCTCATCACGTGTCCATACCAAGATAAATGGTTTCCTGTCATTTTTTTCTGTCACAGGCGCCACTTGCAAACTTCCCCTTACATACTCATTTCTTACTTTGTCCATTCTTGTCACTCCACACATCCATCTCAACATTCTCATCTCCGCTACATGCAGTCGTTTTTCATCCATCTTCTTAACGGCCCAGCATTCCGATCCGTACAGTAAGGCAGGTCTTATGATGGCTTGTAAATTTTGCCCTTCAACCTTAAGGGCATCCGTGGATCGCATGTTGTTGCTGTGAACTGCATCCATTTCATCCAACCAGCGTTAATTCGATTTTTAATGTCCCTGTCAATATCGCCGTCATTTTTTTTTAATTTATTTAGGAATAGCAAACGACTACACAATATCATTTTATGTAAACGTGTGTAAACTAAAATATGCAATTATGCAGCCCACGGCGCTATTCTCATATTACTTAAGAAAAATACAATAAAAGTCGCTAGCTGCCGACTAACGCCTAAAACAGAAAAAACAAGAAAAATAAGAAGATACAGAGTTACATTAACAAAGAGAACAAATCAATAGGAAATAATAAAGTTTTATGGTGTCAAAGGCGTTCAAAAATAAAATGAAGTGAAGTGAAATGAAACGATCTTACAGGGACAGCTCTGACAGCTTCTCCATTACAGATTTCTTTTCTTATGCTGATACTACGTGTAAAAATATCAATACTATTATCATTAAAGTTGTCATTGTAAGACCGCATCATCCGACGTATAGGAGCGCGCAAGCCGGAGTTCTTGCGGCACGTGTCAACGGCGAACAAGCCGTAGTTACGCAGCGCTCGTACCTGGGCCCTCCTAGGGACAACAAAGTGTAAGCTAGAGCAGGCCTGTGTATCTCCCCGCGGAGGTAGCAAAAACGTACCTACGCGCGGCGCACCTACGTAGGTGCTAAAACAAGTTGCGTGTCGCTACCAGCCAGCGACACGCTCGCGCGTTTTATTCACCGGCGGCCGCGCGGCTACGTTGCTGGCTGGACGAGAATGAATAAAGTACTAGAAAGAGGCGCTAGATGGCGTTAGAAGCTTCTCGTAGCAGTCAATCCTATCGCGTCGCGTGATATTACGTCACTGAATAGGTTTAGTGTATTATGAATCATATTCCAGAGCAATAAGTATGAAATTATCTTGCAATGGATTTTTGTAGGTGTCTACACGAAAATGTGCTTGACTCTGAGGCGAACTAAATTACGCCATATTGTAGACGACATTGAGTAGACATTTCTTTGAATACAATTGCTAAGTCATACTTCTGTACGAAGTACTAGTATTCTGTGGCTAGAGACACTTTGCACGATAGACACGATAAATATAATAAATAGACAAAAACAAATTGTTTAATCTTAAATCACTCAATAGTGATTTTGTTTTCAACTGTATTTTAAAATAACTAAGAGAGGACTACGGACGTATTTGGATTTTGGATGATCTAAGACTACGGATCATGGAAACAATATATGCAAAATAAGTGTATACAATGAGGTGCTTGTGGCGCAGTGGCGGCAGCGCTTTGGTAGTGATACCAAAAGTTAAGCAACCCACGGCGCGGTCGTGATAGGATGGGTGACCATTCCGACCATTTAAGTGACGTCCATGACAAGCATCTCCGTGCTTCGGAAGGCACGTTAAGCAGTTGGTCCCGGCTAATATCTGTGGTATTAGTCGTTAAGCCTAGTCAGAGGCCCTAGGGCGGCTTGATAACTTCTGACAGTAAGGTTTGTCACTTGCCTTACATACACCCCTCTACCAATCCGCACTGAGCCCGCGTGGAGGTGAGGCCTTTTCCCAGCAGTGGGATCTAATAGGCTGACTTATTTAAGTGTATACAATGACTATAAAAATAAAAACTATTGATGATAGTGTTTTTTCTTTTATTACAGGTGCTGCCATTCCGACTTCGTCCAAACTTGGCAAAGACGTCGACCACAGGTCTACATTGCTATTCGAGTGAGTTAATCGATTTCGGTTCAATTCAATTTGATTCGATTCTGTATAGGGTGTTGATTTAAACTGTTTAAGGAGGTGAATATGGATATCAACTCTATATACAGTCTACTCTACATACTCTATACTATACACGTCCTACTACGAGAGCATTATCTATATACAGGGTGTCCAGGTTTCGACTAGCGATAATTTAAGGGCCTCTTATTTATTAAATATTAAGAGAATACTAAAGAAAAATGAGTTTTTTTAAATGTTTTTTTTAATTCTGAAAAATAACATTTTTGGATTGTTTAATAGGTTTAAAAAAATTATTGTTAGTGTTTTGCAAGATTTCTTTAAAAACATTTTTTTCCTCTATGACGGTTAATAATTTTGAATTGATCTTTATTTCATACTTGACAGGCGATAGCGTTACCTTTCAAATGAATCATTTTCATAACTTTTAAAACCTCCAGTTACATAAAAATAGTATTTTTTAAATATATAAAATGGTTGCCATTTCAAGAGCGGGGACTTAGAACCCAACATAGGTTTTTTTTGTCGACAACATTATAATGAACTCGTAGCCCATAAATTATCGCTAGTCCCAACCCGGTACATTGTATATACATATAGCACGACCAATAATTTTGGGTGTAATTGAATATGAATTAAATTATTTTAACTAAAATTAATTAATTTATGATTCCAGATCAAACCACCAAGTACCCAAAATCAAAGTGGGGCCTGATCTTAGAAGCGCCAGAAAGCCGAAACAACTGACGAACAAGTAAGTTTTAAACCCAATACGAAACACCCTTTATGCCCGAAATAGTACCAGATTACGAAGGAAATTGCATACTCGAATAACGCAAGATTTTCAATAAACCAAGAGAATAAACAATAATAAACAAAAATAACAATAAATAAATAAATAAATAAGAGTTTTGGTAAAATATTGTCAAAAAAATAATTGAAATTTATTTCTTTTCAGACTAAAACCACCGACAACCCAGATCTCAGAACATGCCCCGCAAATGCACCAAACGTCACAACTGTCAAAGTCGCCATTTCTCCCGCCAATTCTACCGTTCGCAATCCCGCCGAAACCGACATCTGACGTTGAAATCAAGAACTTCCTGCTCAATACAGCTCTGCAAAACGCTTTGACGGGGTCATTGAATCAATTGGCTCAGAGACGAGCATTTACGAAGACAGAGAAAGATTCTGAGCCAAGTGCGAGTGAGGATGTTCAGAATAGGCGAAGGCTTCATAAATGCGATGTGGTTGGGTGTCATAAGGTGTATACTAAGAGCTCGCATCTGAAGGCACACAAAAGGACACACACTGGTAAGTTTTGTTTTTTTGCTTTACACATTAGGTTTTTTTTTTTTTTGCTAGTTCGATTCATGGATGAGACAAGCGAACTTTAAAAATATTTGAGTTTTGTTTCTTTTTAAAAATAAAGAAATGTTTCCTTTCAGTAAAATGAGGTAACTAAAGGACTTAAGGGCCCATAGTTTGACGACCGTCTTGGTGTACTGGTTCGCGCCCCGGACTTCTAAACCAGGCGGTTGCGGGTTCGAATCCCGCAAGGGGCAAATGTTTGTGTGATGAGCACGAGCATTTGTACTTAAGTCATGGATGTTTATAAATGTATATAAGTATGTCTATCCGTTATGCTAGTCACCATAGCACATGCTCACGCTTAGTTTGGGGCTAGGTAATTGGTGTGTTTGTTGAAACAATTTATTATTATTATAGTTTTTTTTTTCATTCTGTATAACTTCACTTATTTTACATTACAGGCGAGAAGCCCTACTCCTGCGCCTGGGCAGGTTGTTCCTGGCGCTTCGCCCGCTCCGACGAACTGACCCGCCATACGAGGAAGCACACCGGCCACCGCCCCTTCACCTGCCCCCTGTGTCGCCGCTCCTTCGCCAGGTCAGACCATCTCGGCTTGCATATGAGGCGACATTAAACATGATAAACTAACTTTGATACAGGTCGAAGAGCTAATGTTGATACAAGTCAAATGTAACAGCTGATGTTGATAAATGATGCAGGTTGAAATTAACAGTTAATGTCGATACAGGTCGAAGGTAACAGCTAATGTTGATACAGGTCGAAGATGACAGCTTATGTTAATATAGGTCAAAAGTAACAGTTTATAATGATACAGGTCAAACGTAACACCTAATATTTATTTATATATGTCAATAATAAGTCGCACAGAACTTTAAACGATAAATATCGGAAACGAATACAGCTGGGATGTAAACAGGTCAAATTAAAATTAACTATACCAGCTAATGTTTATACAGGTCAAATATAATACACACATAATCTAATAATATTATAAAACGAATATAGCTCGGATGCAAACTAATAAAATAAAAAAAAATTAAGGAAACAGCGTATGATGAGCTCACCACCCATACGAGTAAGGACACCGGCCACTGCCCCTTCACTTCAAAGTCAAAAAGTCAAAAATTATTTATTCAATTTAAAACACAAAATGCCATTTATGAACGTCAAAATTAATATCAATCAATTAATTTACCTGTCCCCTGTGACGCCGCTCCTTTGCCAGGTCAGACCATCTCGGCTTGCATATGAGGTGACATTAAATATGATAACTAACTCTTTGATACAGGTCGAAGAGCTAATGTTGATACAGGTCAAACGTAACAGCTAATGTTGATACAGGTTAAAGATAACAGCTCTGTTGATAGAAAATTAATCGATTAATTTTTGTAATATAAGTCAGCCTATTAGATCCCACTGCTGGGAAAAGGCCTCACCTCAACTATGAGGAGGAACGAGCCATGCTTCACGACGCGGGCTCAGTGCGGATTGGTGGAGGGGTGTATGTAAGGCAAGTGACAAACCTTACTGTCAGAAGTTATCAAGCCGCGACTTGATTCTGCGGCTTGATAATTTTTGTAAGCGAAATTTAATATAATTTCGTAATAACAGCTAATGTTGATACAGGTCGAAAATAATAGTTTATTAATACATGTCAAACGTAACGCTAATGTTTATAAGGGTCAAACATAAGACACAAAATGATAAACGAATAATATCAGAAACGAAAACAGGTGGGATATAAGCAGGTTAAATAAAAAAGGTCGTTAGATGGGAAAAATAAAATACAATTATTTTGCTTTAAATTTCCGCTAAGACACGCTAGCGCAGGCACCAAAACCACACCAACCACAACCGCGTTGAGTACCAGTTCAGGCAATGGTCGACAGACAGACCGGCCGTAGCTTCAACACACGTTATAAAGAACATATTTCCGCGTATCGAAACAACCACCCTGAAAAGTCACACTTCGCCAAACATCTTTTAGATTCAGGATATAGTATTCCTAATAATCATACTTTTTCCATTTTACACACATGTGAAAAAAGTTTTAAATTGTCTGTTCTGGAACAATTAGAAATCATAAAACATAATAAAGATAATACGCTTACATTGTTGAACGAGCAGGTCAGTTATACCACCTCCCCACTTTTGAATCTATTTTCAAATCAGCAAAATATTATTAATAACCATCAGTCACCAAACTTTTTAATTTTTACTTTAACTTTTTGTTTGCGTTTACGTTACGATCGCGTTAACGTAACGATTACGTCAGCTCATTTGTGGGAACGGTATAAAAGACCTGTTCGCACAGCGACTCATTTCAGTCGTCCGTGCTCAGCCGAGGCGACAACATCTCCTGAGGATGCCGCGTGGAGTGGCGAAACGCGTCGAGGTTTTTTGCACGTTGGTGTTGGTAACTAACAACTGCATTAGCTGTAGTGCATGCGTATTGAGGGAGGGAGGGCGGTGCATTCTGCATTTGCCTGAACTGGTACTCAGCGCGGTTGTGGTTGGTGTGGTTTTGGTGCTTGCGCTAGCGTGTCTTAGCGGAAATTTAAAGCAAAATAATTGTATTTTATTTTTCCCATCTAATAATGGATTTCCGCAAAGTAACGCCTGATTCTATTAATTATAAAAAGGTCGTTACCAGCTAATGTTTATACAGGTCAATCATAAGTCACACATAACATAATCTAATAATATTAAAAACGAATTCAGCTCCGATGTAATCTGGTCAAATAAAAAAATGAAAATAACGAGCTTACCACCCATACGAGGAAGCACACTGGCCACCGCCCCTTCACCGGTCCTCTGTATCGCCGCTCCTTCGCCAGGTCAGATCATCTCATCATTAAGATGACAGCTTATGTTGATACAGGTCAAAAGTAAGTGACACATCGTTAATTCAACTAATAATGCCATAAACCATTACAGGTCGAATGTAACCAGGTAGTGGATTATGTAACTTTGAATGAAATTATTTCAATCAAAGTTTTGTTGCTAAAGTTGGCCATTCACGGCCAGTCAAACTAATTAGTCATTCTGAGGTACGACCAAAATTTGACGTTTTCTATATCAGTAATTAAAATCTAGGCTATAGGCATAAGTACTAAAAAAGTAACTTAACCTTATCATTTTTTTCCGCATTTGCCCATATTTTACCGGTTCTAGGACCTTCCCGCCCACTTTACCCACTAAATTAAAAAAAACAAATGTACCCTTTGGGTGAGGAATTGCCCACGTTCTGGCCTCACTGAATGAAATTCAGTTTTCAGATAATTTTTATGGTAGTGAGTGGAGTAATTTTTCGAACTGATCGTGAATGGCCAGCTTAACAGAGTAACTGAAGTTGTCAAATGTGACATTTTCAAACCATGTCAATCCTGAATTGTTAGCAACAGAGTTACGTAATTAGCCCCCCGGTCAAATAAAAAAAAAACGATTACATAATAATAGCACCACTGTTTTCTCACTTCATCCCCAAAAGCTATAGAGAATAGGGATGATGCCAGTATCCACAAATAATTCCAAAAATCTATATTTAGAAAAAAAAACAACATATCTCAGATATAGGATCATTGATCATTTTCAAATTATCTGTAATATGGAATTTTCAATCACACTTTAATTGTTCAAAAGTAGGTGACTGGAACACAGAAAAGTGTGACGTCACCGTTGTATATTCCCATACAAAATATATGGAAGAGTAGCGTTTTGAAAAAAACGTTAAAAAGTACGTCATCGATTGATGGTCGTTGACAGCTAATGTTGATACATCTCAAAAGTAACAGCTAATATTTATTTATATATGTCAAACATAAGTCACAAAACGATAAACGAATAATATCAGAAACGAATACGGGTGGGATGTAAACAGGTCCAATATTTAAAAAAAAAAATTGATTACCATAATCATAATATTTTTGTGACGTCATTAACATGAGCTAAAATATAAAGACAAAGATGTCAGCTTATGTTATGTTGATATAAGTCCAACATAACGTTAAACTAATATCAGAAACGAAAACAGCGCGGATGTATATTGAACTTTGTATATTGACAGACCTGTGTCGATCGACGATTTCTCATGACCCGAGTCACAGAATACTAGTACTTCGTACAGAAGTATGACTTAGCAATTGTATTCATAGAAATGTCTACTCAATGTCGTCAACAATATGGCGTAATTTAGTTTGCCTCAGAGTCAAGCACATTTTCGTGTAGACACCTACAAAAATCCATTGCAAGATAATTTCATACTTATTGCTCTGGAATATGATTCATAATACACTAAACCTATTCAGTGACGTAATATCACGCGACGCGATAGGGTTGACTGCTACGAGAAGCTTCTAACGCCATCTAGCGCCTCTTTCTAGTACTTTATCCATTCTCGTCCAGCCAGCAACGTAGCCGCGCGGCCGCCGGTGAATAAAAAGCGCGAGCGTGGCTCTGGCCGGTAGCGACACGCAACTTGTTTTAGCACCTACGTAGGTGCGCCGCGCGTAGGTACGTTTTTGCTACCTTCGCGGGGAGATACACAGGCCTGCCCGGGTCGATAATAAAGTGACCCATTCGTGTGGTGATCGGGTCATAATAATTCGATCATTTTGATCAGGTTGACAGCTTTGATACAGGTCAAACGAGATACCTACCAGAAACGTAGATGGAGAGGTTGTAAAAAGAACAGATTATAAATAAGACCACTATTACATCAGATACGGGGTAGACTTTTTATCACGGATTTTTTTTCTGAGTTAGTATGATTATCTGATCAGATTTGTGTTAAAAAATACACTTTTTTTAATTAAAAAAATCCTATTTTTTTTTAACTTATGTTTATTGTATTCAAAGACTTACGAACGGTTATAGCAAGGAGATATTACTAATTTTTAATAGCAAGAAAACTTAATATTGATACACTTACATGCCTGGAAAACAAAAAAGAAATTGCTGTCACCTGTGTTTAAAAACATTTAATTATCAAAAATTATAAAGCACAATTATTTATTGTATCCTATACCTGACTTAATCTATTTAGTTATATTTGCCCAATATCAGACAAAAGTTGCATATATAAGCCAATGGGGATTGATGGTTTTAATATGATAATAATGATGATAAGATGGAATAAGAGCCAAGAACATATTTTTTATGTTTATTTAATAAATAATTAAAAAGTTTAATCTAGTTACAATGATAATACCACAGCGGCATTATTTTTACTTAAGGCCAGTAAAATATACATTTATTTTTATAGATTTTAAGTTTAATGATAGTTATTGAGCTAATGTAAGCTTCTGCGCAGCCAGGAGAGTCGCTAGTTTAAATAAGCCTTTAAAATTAAGATGTGCTTAAATAAGCATCTCTATTATGTGTTGTTCAAGAATAATAGTTTGTGATAACTTTCTGATAAGAAGGTATTTAAATAAAATCTTGAAAAGATAATTTTTTTTACGTATAACGAAAAACATGTTCATGTAATGTTGTAATAACACGATTAAAACTTACTGCTCAAATTAGTTATGAAAATACAGTAAAAAACTTAAAAATATGTTTTTAGTTAAAAAGTAGTATAAAATAAGATAGAAAGCTAATGTTAAAATGGCGTTACTTTAGAAAATGCATATCCATTAATAAAACATATATTAAGGTTCCTAGTTTTATTGAGGTTACAATGCGGAACCTTAAAAACTAGAAAAATCGATTTTTTTTCAATGATTTTAAGTTCATTTGTATTTCAATTTCACCTGATTTGTAATTATAATTTTTAGAATGTAGTTTTAGGCGTTGTAATATGTTTTAACGTTTGGTGTGTACAGAAATATAATTTGTTATACAAGAAACCTGTACCACCGAAGGTATAGACCTTCGGTACCCGACCATAGGGTTCGGGGGACACTTGAACCTATCCATTGGACCCCCATGTATGTTCCGCGATTTTTTATAGTTATCGAAATATTTGTAATAAAAAAATGTATGAAAAAAATATTCAAAGTGCTAATAGAAATCGGTTGATTTATGTTGACTTTACATACTATTCAGTTTGAGGTGAAATCTTATTTATATTACAAATAGCATAAAATGCTCACTTTTGTAAAATTTTGAACATTTCCCGTATATTTTGTTTGCAAATATCTCGAAAACTACCAAGAACCGCTGAACATACAAGGTTCAATGGATAGGTTAAAGTGTCCCCCGACCATAGACCTTTGGTGGTACAGGTTTCCTGGGACACCCTGTGAAATGAATGAAAAAAGAAATCTGATGGTAAGATCTTTAATGATAGTACGTAATTTATAAGTAAGTAAAAGAGTTTTATAGTACTTAAGTTAGTTTACATTATCTATGCTCAAAAATATGTTCCACAATTTTTATAATTATAAAAAAGTTAATACTTATACAGGGCAATTGTGGCAATATTAGAATAAAAAATATTTTCCTATATTATGAAAACGTATTTTTGTATATTTTTGAAGTGTTCTGTAGATTATTTTGTTTTGTTTTCAGATGTTTATGTGTAAGTGATAAAAATATTTTATACACCTAGGTAGATTAATAATATTAAGAGAATAATTTAAGGTAATAAATGACAGACAGTAATTTGGGGCCAGTATTTTTGAAATTATAGAATTTAATAATATTTTTACGTAACGTTAAGAATTTAAAAATGTATTTTGAAATGAGGTATAGCAGATATATACACGGTGCTATTTTCCTAAAGTATTTTAAATTTTTATATGTGAAAAATGATGCAATGATCTCACATTGGTAATTCCTATCTCTCTATTTCTATTAATTGATGATTATTGATCTCAATTTGAATTTTGAAAAGTAATTAAAATGTACCTTATTTTTAAAATGTACCATGTTACATAAGTACTTATTATTTTTATTTGTTTTTTTGATATGATGATAGATTGATATGTTGTTTTTTATTAATTTCGAATCAGGCTGCGTTATTGCTGTTCCAATGACTTCACTTTTTTTTAATTTTATTAAAAAATACAAAGATGAACCATTTTAATATACTACAAAAATTGAAGGTAGGGTTTTATTTTTCTATTGAAATCGACATAATATGAACAAATATTAAAACAACATAAAAATCTATTGTGAATAATTGCATAAAAGTATATTTGCGTCGTATTTGTAAGTACTTAAGATGTTGTGTTATTTTAATAATAATATTATAGTTTTAATTTCAACGTTCTAGCATTTTAGTGGCCAGTAATGCAACTATTAATAAAGCGCACTTTTAGGCCGGGGCTTCTCATACGGCGGGTAAGATCTGTTTTTTTTTATGAAAACTGTAAACAAGCTGTTGAGTTTCTGAATAAATAAATAAATAAATAAATTTAAATGTTGAACAATTAAATGTTTATCTTCGATGTTTAATCGAGATGTGTAGCTGGACTAAAGACAATAAAAAATATCTAATGAATAATTTATATTAAGCTAATAACACCAATCAAATTAAGGCATACTTTAAATTTACTATGTATTATATAAGTTGTTATAAAAATACTGTCAGTAGTCGACTGATTTTGGAAAAAATGGAATCTAAAAGATTAGAAGTAATAAGATCACAGTAAAACCTATTAATTTATATTTTTTTAACAATGGCTTGTCAAAATTGACACCTAATATTTTACTAATTAAACTGACATTATCAGTTTCACCAAAATCAAGGGTTGCCAATCTATAAATCGGTTTCGGTTGCGTTACGTCCGACGTCTTGTAATCTCATTTTATTTTGCGCTCCGGACTACAAAACCAGAGATTGCTGGTTCGAATCCTGTATGATGAGCACGAGCATTTGTACCTAAGTCATGGATGTATATAAGTATGTCTATCCGATGTCCTAGTCGCCATAGCACAAGTTCACGCTTAGTTTGGGGCTAGGTTATTGGTGTGTTTGTTGAAACAATTTATTTAATTTATTTCTCATCTTTTTTATTTTCTGATTTTTTTTCCTCAAAAATCTTAGTTCAGCCCGCTGTGTGTCAAGCCACGGCCGCACAAGTAGATTCCTATTTTGTACTTTTCTACATTGCGTAGTATAAGACGTAGCTATAGGTATTGCAATGTTTTCAAATTCGTAATCTTTTAAATATTTTGTTTGAATAAATTGACTGAGAATCGACACTATGAATTGGTTGTTTTATTTTTATATATGGAAGTTACTATCAGGCTAGATTCCGAGGTTCTCCAGAACCTCGAAGTGAAGAGATAGCTAAGTGATAGAGACAGAACTTTAAATAAGTTAAGATTAAGACTTATTTTAAGTTCTGTCTCTATCACTTCTCTATCTCTTCACTTCGAGGTTCTGGAGAAACCCCCCCCCCCCCCACCCTCTTAAAAATGGCAGCCATTTTAATATTTAAAAAAAAATGCTATTACTTTGGATCTAAAAGTTATGAAAATTATTCCTTTGGAGGGTAACGCTACGGCCTATCAAGTGAAATAAAGATCAATTCAAAATTATTAACCGTCATAGAGGAAAACATTTTTTTTTACAAATCTTGCTAAAAATTTAAAACAGTTAAATAGTTTTTTTAACCTTTTACAAAACTTAACCCCAAAAAATTTTTTTGATGTGTTTTTTTCTCAAATCAAAATCCTTAGGTTTTAAAATTTGGTAAATAAAAGGCCCTTAAATTATCGTTAGTCAAAACTCGGACACCCTGTAAAAATATAACGACAAAATCATTGAGCATAAAACGTAAAGATAAATATTGTAATATTATGTGAATAAACATGGAATTATCATTTAGTAACAGTTCCTTCCTAACATTTTTATTTTATTATTTCATATTATACTGACTTGTAAAAACCTAATTTAACTAAGACATATTGATGTACTAAAATTTGTTGAAAAATATAATTACCTATCTACTGAGATTTTGTATTCTGACTCTATTGACAATCTGTAAATCTTGAATGTATGTATTTTAGTGATTGTACTTGTTAATATTAATAACTGCACGATGACGAAATATTTGCATATCAATAGTTCGATGAAACATGCATGTTCATACCTAATTATTTGTAAGAACTTAATATGTACCATGTTTTTTTTCGCAAATAAATACTATTCTATTCTATTCTATCCTACGTCAAAAATTAGAGACTTTCAAAATGCAATTGAAAATAAAATTAAATGGCAAAAAGTCTTAACAGGTATTTTCTTTACAATTTAGTGTGATCACTGTTAAGACTTTTTGCCATGCGTGAATCTAAAAAATGCTAAACACAAAAATTTTAACTCGATCAATGCAAAAACCAGCCTTTGCCATAAATAAAAATCTACGTGACTTCGGTTGGTCAACGCCATCTAGCGGATTTTTAAGTACCGATTTGTGACACTAGGCAAATCCCTCATTGCTTGCAGGGTAGGAAGTTTATCCAACAACAACGCAGAACTTCTTTAACATCATGTATTTCAATACACCCAGCAACTTTACAAGGATAGGTTGTTAGCTCTATAACTATGATGTTATACAGCACAAGAATCGCAACATTCTAAAAAGACGCCAAGCATAAAATACCGTTTTTCCAAAACAGTATCTGTAAGTCTGTAGTGTGTTGGTGGCAAACGTCAGTGCTGCCAACCGCACCTTTTTAGACCGGGCTCGGTATTCTGACATTTTGCCACAAAGCCAAAAGTTTGGAAATGACACGTTCGGTTTTATCTGTACTTCCAGAAACACCTGTGGAAGCGCGATAATTTTATGGTCACATGTGAACTCTTTGGAGGAAAGAAGAATTGACTTCTTTGTTTTTTTCTAGAGTTCTTGACAACGTCATGTGTCATAAAAAATGACGTCAAGTAAAATGTGAATAAATCAGTATTTTTGTTATAAAATGTGAAGAAACTCCAAAAAAATAAAACAAAATGGCGTAAGTAAATCTTAATAGCACACATAAATATATAAATCTACATATCTACAGCTTTTCGGCACTGAAAAAATAGTAAAAATATATTCTACTGAATTTTTGCTACGGGGGCCAATCCCGTATTCCTATTATTACAAAGTACAGGCAGCAGCACGTCAGGTTACTTATGAGAACTGTATGAACTACGAAAGCAGTTTTTATTAAGTAAGGAATAAAAGCGGTCTCAAGGTCTAAGTGGGGTAGTCTGACGTGCAGCTGAAGTACGCAGAAGAATTATAGTGCACAAGTGATTGGCACGCTGGCTTCCATCCACGACGATGCCATATGGGTTTGAATCCCGGATCAGCCTGGTTTCTGGGTTAAAAAAAGTTTTTGTTTCAATAAATCTTAACATTTTTGGTGGAATCTCCCAGTAAATAAAACAAATACCTTGTGTTGGGAATGACAAGCTGCTTCACGGTTTCACTGTCTTGAAATAGCTCTGAAACAACTCCGGAGTCAGAAAGTTAGTGGGGCTAACACCCCGATGCCTCGGAAAGCACGTTAAGCCGTTGGTCCTGATCTCTCTACGGTCATGTCGGTCTGCCGTCTCACCGAATTATCAGAGTGAAGGAACATGTGTATTGCGCAAACATTTGTGCTCAATAATGTCTCCTACGTTGTTAATATCGGTTCTTCTTAGCGAGTCGATGGAACACGAGAAAATTACATCGTAGCAGCCCAGAATTCAGCCACTTCTATTGCGGATCGACTGCCGTCCATTAAATCCTCTGGCGTGCAGGTGTTGGGGCACGCCGGGCACGATGTTAAGTGTGCCATAGTTTGCACCGCACCACAAACACAGTCCACATCGGAGCTTACCGAAAATCCCCACCTGACCATGTTGTCCTTACTTCGGCCAACCTGAGTCCGAAGCCTGTTTAAGGACTTCCAGATCGGCCATGGTAAATTATGTCCAGGAGGGAGATTCTCGGCAAGCGGGACAAAAGGAGTAGGCAGAGAGGCTTTTTTGCGCCAAAGTTCGCATCTGGCCTGTGCGGGTTCGGTAGAAAGTGGGGCGACACACTTAATAAAACTGCGACGACTTTTTAGCCTTTGCGGCACTGAGACGTAGCCGTGCATAGGATGCCGTGAGGCGCGATCTGCGTTTGCCCTTTCAGTAGAGCTAGCTACAGCCCTGCGGACTTCCGGAGGTGCTATACCAGCCAGTGGAAGAAGAAGAAAGAAGAAGAAGAATTCTACTCGCTAAGAAGAAGAATATCGGTCGAACTTCTGAAAATTTCGGTAGAAGTAAATTCATCAGCCGCAGGATGTCCACTGCTGAACATATGCCTCCTCTATACAGTGTCCGGGTTTGGACTAGCGATATATTTTTTTCATTAGGATTATGTCTTTAAATTTGATAAATGAAAGGCCCTTAAATTATCGCACATCACACTGTAGATTTCCAAAGTGACCTGATACAAGCGGCCTGCATGTGCGATCCTGCGACCTTTATAAGGTCGTCTGTGCATCTTGCCGTCCGTCGTACGCCTAACGCTACGCGTTTAATAAAATGGGCTCTTCGTTGGTCCAGTGGTCAACACGCTGGGTACTATCCACGAGGTCCCGGGTTCGAGTCCCGGGTCGGGCCTAAAGTGTTGTGTTTTTATTCTTGTATTTTTGTGTTTCTATCTTGAAATAACTTAGATACAGCTCCGGAGTCAGAAAGTTGGTGGTATTAACAGCCCGGTGCCTCGGAAAGCTGATCTCTCTACGGTCATATCGGACTGCCGTCTCACCGAATTATGAGAGTGAAGGAACAGAGAGTGCGTACACACTTGCGCACTATAATTTCTCCCGCGCAGTTGGCTAATCTCTGCTGAGATTGGCCACTATAGTCGAAATTCAGCTAGGAGGAAATTAAAATGGGCTCCAATCAAGGAAAATATTATTGTTAAATTTCTCAGTTGCGTGGTTTGCCAGCACTGCCAAGGCAAAGTGTTTAAGGATGACGTCATCACTATCCGAGACGGGTGCAGCTACCACGAGAAATGTCACAAGTGTTGTAAGTAGAAAAAGATTTGATATTGCACTTGAAAAAATGATGGGGCTGGAATCGAACCTGTGGTCGTCGCATATCGGGCGATTGCTTAGCCACTCGGCCACCCAGGTGTTGGCAAAGCCTGTCGGAATTTTCGAGTGCTTTTTAACGCTGTCATGCCGCGTTGCTTTCATTAATGTCATTGGTATTACACCCTCAACACTCAGAAATACTATTGCAAATATTTAACGATCGAAAGATGAAGCTTGCAAATGCAGTTCATCGTTGTTTTTAATTGATGACCATTCACTTAGGAAACTAAAAACGTGGGATCGAACCGGTACTTCCCGCATGAGAGGCTACCCTCTAGCCACTGCGCCACCGACGATCCATCATGTTACTTATACATTATGCCAATTCTTTCGCGATAGCGATTCGCTGCAGAATAGATTGCATTTGTCTGAGGCGTCGTACCCACTGACCTCTACAAGTACGCTGGACTGCATACTGTCAACCTAAAAATGAAGCCATCTGACTATCGCTATTTTGGCACTAGGCTGTAGGGAGCGTGTGGTGAGCGTCCACGGAACTAAATACAGTTGACATAAACGTAAGTTACTCTTTTTTAGTTCCCTGGACACTCGGTGGGGGCGCTTTGATTAGGCACAAAAAATATCTGCCATTTCTTATCCAGCGTACAGTAATACCCAACTGATATAGCTTGCCGATGTACCTGCGCAGAAGATGAATTTTTAAAGCGCGGGAAATGCAGTTTGCGAATCAGCATGCTCGCTCGTCTTTTTCTGAAATGCTATTGGTCATTAGCTGCCGCCATGCTAGCGCGTACCGCATCACATGTCACTTAGTGACGGGGCTTGCGTGAGTGAGACGGAACTAATACCTGCAGTGTACTAAAGACCTTAAGTAGTGAAATCTAAGGTTAATTGTAAATGTTAAGCTTTTTAGTTAATTATTCGGAACCATACTTTCTTTTCTGCGTGAACGAAGATTCATGACGCGCCTTATCAAGTGGGTACTACTGTACTTGTATGATAGAGGTCAGTGAGTGTACCCATCACAAAACTCCTTCCCAGATGTCTGCAGCGAGACGAACCTTCACAAGGCGGAGGTGTTCAAAGGCGTCATCTTCTGCTACAGCTGTTCACAGCGAATCTTCCAGGGATGCTCGACTGCTAGAAGCTACAAGAACGAAAACAGAAGCCAGAGCGCCAGGGGGAAGGTGCGGCCGAAGCGACGGGAGCGGAGGGAGCGTAGTCTAAGGAGGCAGCAGGTTCAGGTGTTAGCACTTGCTGTGATTAAGAATTCTTGAAGAGTTCTGTGCTCGAGTTTATTGTAGAGGTTAAGGCTCCGCGCAGATGGGCTACCGACCGGCATTGGTATGTAGCTGTCGCGCTTCACGCCCTTTGGTCCCGCGCATACGAAGGTGGTCGGTGGCCGCTACAATTTGACATTCACCTGCAACATCCTTTGACAGATTATCCTCCTAGCGTTATCTTGGTTGTGCAATCGCACGCGTGGGCCCAGGGTCCCCTATAGACCATGATCCAGGATGTGGCAGATCGGGTTATTACAGTGGAGCGACTGTCATCTGACCTCCGTGACCCTGTTAACAGGGGAACCTGACCAGTTTGGATCATGGTTACAGATTCAGTCGCCCGCATGTGCTGGTTTCCTAACGATGTTTTCCCTCACTGGAAGAGCATCGGTTAGTGAAACAGCTAATGTACATAACTCAGAAAAAGTCATTGGTACATGGCGACATTTGGGATCGAACTGGTACCTCCCGCAAGAGACGCAACCCGCTAGCCACTGCGCTACCGACGTTTAAGGTTCTTTGATAGATGTTTCGTCAAAATAGCGAGTGGCCGATACCTGTGGCGTCGCGGACGCCACTCGCTTTACGTCCGCGGCGACTCCAAAAGAAGCGTATTAAACAGCTGTCGGCCCATCTGTGCGGAGCCTAAGAATTCTTGACGACCTCTGTGGTCTAGTTTCTTTTAGAGGTTTAGGGCCTTATCATACTGGCGGGATGCGAGCGTTTACTAAGCGGAGCGGATGCGGAGGCCACGCAGCGAACGCCATTTTGTACAGTTTTCTCGAATATAACTAATTTTGTTTTGTCACAATTTAAGAGCAATTTCACCCTGATCATAAGATGGATGCTAAAATGTAGGTTATGGGCATTTTGAAAAAAAAAACTATCCTTCACACTATTCCGGATATTAGGTTGTTAGTTTGTGAATGTAGGTTTTGCCATTTGTAAGTAGGAACGAATTTGTTTTGGATTATTATTATTTTTGATTCTTTTGCAAAACAGTCGATTGTTTGATCCTCCCAAATTCGACAATGTATCCATTTAAGTTTTTTGCGTTTTCGAAGTAATAAAGCCAACAGAAGTGATTCAAATAATGTTACTGGAAACGTTACGCGATCACAACGTGTTCGCTGCGCGGCCGCAACGTCTTCGTCGCACACCCGCAGCGTATTCGCTACGCATCCACTGCGCTTTGAAAACGCTCGCAACCCGCCAGTATGATAAGGCCCTTAGAGTAGAGCCATGCTTCACTGTCATATAAAAGAGTCTATAGTCCGACCGATCTGAGTCCTCGCTGGCGGGGTACAGGGGTAGACGAGAACGGGGACCATGAGCGTTGCGGCGGTGGGCGCTTGTGATTTGATTGGGTGATTTTAATTTTGAAAATAATGATAATTTTGAACTTCAAATCACACATCATACCGTTCATGGTCCCCGTTCTTGTCTACCCCCGCATTCATGTACCCTGCAGGTAAGAACTTAGGCGGTCGGGTTATAGTTAGGTGCTAGACCAGCAGGTACTTATAACCTATTTCTTCATCAGGAAAGAAGAACAGACCGCAAGAGAGCGCATCACAAGGAAGGTGTTTTAGAGCTGACTCGCCTGGCTGGCTACACCACGGATAGCAGCAGCTCTGAGCATAAGAACGGGCCTGGGCTGAGGTAAAGTAAAGTTAGCCTATATAGATCCCACAGCTGGACAAAGGCCTCACCCTAACTATGAGAAGGTGCGAGCGATACTCCACCACGCGGGCTCAGGGCGGATTGGTGGAGGGGTGTCTGTAAAGCAAGTGACCAACCTTATTGTCGGATATTATCAAGCCGTACTTTGGCCTCTGACTAGGTTTAACGACTAATATCAACAGATATTAGCCGAGAACAACTGCTTAACGTGCCTTCCGAAGCACGGAGATGCTTGTCATGGTCGTCACTTAAATGGTCGGAATTGTCACCCATCCAATTACGATCGCGCCGTGGGTTGCTTAACTTAGATATCACTCCCAAAGCCCTGCCGCCACTGCGCCACAAGCACATTGAGGCTGAGGTAGGGTATCCTAAATTTAATACTTAGCACCGGATCGCACATGGCAAATATGAAAGGCGTGTTGGAGCTGACGCGCCTGGCTGGCTCCATCAAGGATAGTAGCCGATGATACAAATCGTTGCATACACGTTAAGGTTGTAATGAATCCTAAAATTAATAATATCAAGATTGCACAAGGCATCACACGGAAAGCGTGGCTGGCTCTACCAAGAAAAGCGGCAGCTCGGAGCAAAAGAACAGACTTGGGCTAATCTTAGGGCGTTTTTAGAGACGTGCGGTTGATTCCAGTCAACAAATTGGACAGTGATCCCGATATAATTAAGTTCAGATTGCATTGCAACGAATTGTGCCATCTGTTCAACGTCGCATAATTATATTTACACACATATGATTATTATTATTTTATATCGAAAAGAATATAATATTAGATTGCAATCTATCGATCTCTAATTAAAAAAGAGCTACGCTCTTGTCGGTGGAGTCTTCTCCATTCCTCTCTATTCCATGCCGTCTTTTTGACTTCTCGGCACGACAGTATACTAACTTTTACTTAACTTAACTTTTCTTTGATTTGGTCCCAGTAGGACCTTCTTTATAAGAACAATAATATAATTATATGCAACAAATAATGCAATTATCAGTAGGCATATCATAAGTTTAATTATTGCATGTTTGTTTTTCCAGCGACCCCTTAGCAACCTTATCGACATCAGAGCTTCCCGAAAAAGAAATATCAAAGGAGGTATATATTATTATTTTATTTATTTTCCTGATGTGTGTGTATACAGCCTCCTCATATACCTATATATTTATAAGAGAGCCATATGTTTGAGCCTTATTAGAGCAATTAGTTTTGTATTGTACCTTAAAAATTCCTAGCCGAATTGCAGCACTAAGCTCCTTTATAAGAACTTCTTTTATGAGTTTTTATTATTCGAGGAAGCTGTAGACACACATATACAGGAAGTTGTTTTGGTCAGCGCCCCCCAACTTAGGGATAGTGGTATGAATTATGCTAATTTAAAAGAAAAATTAAATTTAAAAAAAAAAACCTCTACATCATGTCCAAAAATTTCAACAAGAATGGGAACTCGCGCCCTCGCGCGTAGCTAAGAAACGCTACGCCGTAGCTAGTAAGCTACGCCGTATGTACCGATAGGTTGGTAGTTTTTCCACTCGTTCGCTAGGATTGCAATAATAAGTTGATTTTGTGGGTTTTCCCATGAAAAATTAAGGTATTTTTTTGGTATCAGTATCGTTTGCACAACCACCCTTGAGTCGGGGGCGCTGATCAATACAACAGTTTGTATTTTCCTGGGTTCTGAGGTACCACCTACTTCATACTTTAATGAGCTTAACGGCAGTCTATCCTTGTACCTATTAAAACGATACAAAAAAGAAAAAAAGCTGGTAAACCGCTCTTATATTACTTCAGGATTCAGGAGTCATCAGATAAACAGTGGTTTGCTTAAAATATTTGTGTTATTTATTTATTTTAATAAATGTGTTTCAGAAACCAAAAACTGTAAAAAAAGACAGTGTTGGTACGTTTAATAATTAATTGTTGTTTTCATCGTTATATTACTAGATTTTCATCGTTAAGTAAAATTCATAATAAAGGATTTTTCACCTTACAATCGTTATTATAATTTGATACAAACATTACATTGATTTTTATCATATTATATTTTGATACGTTAAACTTAATTTTTATATTTTATCACTATTGATTCATTAATTTTCACCATAATTGATACATGAATTTTCAATATTACTAATTGTCATATTTTTTAAATAATTTGATACATTTGATTTCAACATAATTCGGTATTAGACAGAACCAATTACTACTGGTCCCCTAGTCAAGATACGATCAATTCTAAAGCAAAGTTCGCTATCGCTATCAAATATATAAAACTGACATAAGCCATCGAAACATGACGTAACTTTTGAATACTTTGAAATTTTGACATGCGATAGCGAAGTTAGCTGTAGAGTAGATTGCATCTTGTCTGAGGGCCCTGATTATTATACATTCTTTCAGAAATGGGCATGACTACTGAAGTGACGCAGGAACTACTAATGCAGATCATGAATTGTCCCGTGGTTAATAATAGAAAACTTGGGTTCGTTTGAATATAACTTATATTATAATATGTATAAAGTAAACTTTGGAGCAATGAAGCTTGCGGCAGGCCTGTGTAGTGTAACTCCCCGCGTAGGTAGCATAAAAGTACCGACACGCGCGCTCGTTTTATTCAACGGCGGCGCGCGGCACTACGTTGCTTGAATAAAGTGCTAGAAAGGTGAGCTAGATGGCGTTAGTAGCTTCTTGTAGCAGTCAACCCTATCGCGTCGCATGATAGTACGCCACTGAATAGGTTTAGTGTACCTATTATGAATCATATTCCAGAGTTATAAGAATGAATTTATCTTGCAATGGATTTCTGTAAGCGTAATTGCGTAACTCTGTTGTTAACGATTCTAGATTGAAATCGTTTGAAAATGTTTTATTAGACATTTTCAGTTTCTACGTTAGACTGGCCATTCACGGTCAGTTTAATAATTTATATTGGTAGTTACACGTTAATTATATTTCAGGGCAAACCAAACATCACCTAAACCACGCGCCAAAGATAAAGGGGACGATACTTTCGTAAGTATTCGATTATTTGTATTAAAAATTAATTATGCAATGTAAAGTTTGAAGACGGCAAGTTCGAATATAATAGAAATTAATTCATCATTTAATCATTGCAATAAGAGTGTAAACATTGACAACTTAACAAAGGAAGTGCCAATAAGGGTTAGCATAAGTCATGGCAGCAGAAAAAATGCCGCCATGACACTGATTTAGTTCAAGAGTTCGAATGTACAGTTTTACCTAGTTTTCCTACCACGTCCAACTTGACAGTTATAGTGGATGTCTTAATTTGTCATACTTTGACATTTTTGTCGTCAGAAAGGGACAACTAATCACATAAAAATTAGAGGTCTGATATGTTCTAAGAATAAAAGGGTTGGAGTTTAGGTTTTTACCTTTCCTTGCAATATAAAATAGATTTAAAATTTTAAAAGCCCGGCCTATATTTTTTTTACTTTTTTTATATTCCAGAACCAAACAATAATATGCAGTGATCTTAGAATAGCGGGTGAGTAGTTTTAACGGTTTTATAACGTTAAAAGATAAGCTGTTGTTGGTGGCGATGTGACATAGGCTATATACATATATATACATTTTACTTTCGTTTGTAAATGTTTAGAGTTGGGAGCATCTACAGAAATAGCACACATGGCTCTAAGGAAGCGGTCAGAAGTTCCAGTGATCATAAAATCTGAGTAAGTTTTAAATTCATACCTTATAAGTTAACATACATCACTATAATAATAATAAATTGTTTCAACAAACACACTAATTACCTAGCCCCAAACTAAGCGTGAGCTTGTGCTATGGCGACTAGACATACTTATACAAGCTTATACATCCATGACTCAGGTACAAATGCTCGTGCTCATCACACAAACATTTGCCCCTTGCGGGATTCGAACCCTAT
The DNA here is from genome assembly GCA_949316185.1 of Pyrausta nigrata. NCBI lineage: Eukaryota > Metazoa > Arthropoda > Insecta > Lepidoptera > Crambidae > Pyrausta > Pyrausta nigrata. Next base: position 6,483,192 of record OX438965.1, read on the forward strand.
CATCTTTATCAGCCACAGCACAGGACGTCCACTGCTGAGCATAGGCCTTCTCCGTATATTTCAAAAGCGAACTGCTACAAGCTGCCGGTATGCATCCTGTTACCTGTAATTATGACAATCTTGCCGGTGGACGCCCTACGCCACTCTTTGATCAAGTAGTCTCCAATCAAGAACCTTGCCCCACTGCCATACCATCCAATCCAAATATGTTTACCGGCTGTTTAATATGTTTACCGGCTGTTTAATATGTTTACCAACTGTTTAATATGTTTACAGGCTGTTTAATATGTTTAACGGCTGTTTAATATGTTTGCCGGCTGTTTAAAAAGTGTTGACGAGTCCAAAAGTAACTGATTATATTTTTATAACTTAAGCAATTATTTTGCAAGTTTTTACGAAATTAAATCAAATTTCACTTACAAAAATTAATCGACTGTGTCATCCGGTGGGACTCGAACCCACGTCCCTTCGCTATCCGGGCGAGTGCTCTTACCAACTAAGCTACACAGTCGATTAATTTTTGTAAGTGAAATTTGATTTAATTTCGTAAAAACTTGCAAAATAATTGCTTAAGTTATAAAAATATAACAAGTTAAGCTGATTTCATCTTAACTGATGGTTAAATATTTGTAAAAATATTTCCATTGGATACATGCGGGTACATTCCCCAAGTATTGATGAAATCGAACGCCGGCTCACTGGCGTAGCAAGCACTTGCAAAAATTCGTCGACTGACTAACGTCCTCCGTAGCTTATTTGGTAAGAGCACTCGCCCGGATAGCGAAGGGACGTGGGTTTGAGTCCCACCCACGTCCCTTCGCTATCCGGATGATACAGTCGATTAATTTTTGTAAGTGAAATTCGATTTAATTTCAAAAGTAACTGGTGAAAAACGTTAAATTTTTTTTTGCTTTTTTCAGAAGTAACATGAAAATGAATTCACTAACATTGTCCGGGCTGAACCAAGAATCAGGTGTGATTTTTTAAAATTGCCTTTGAACATATTTTCTTACATACAGGGTGTTGGTTTAATCATGGAACCACATAAAATGATCTTAATTAGGCCTCTTGTAACAGATTAGTACGTACCTAATACTGAGTTCTGCCTCGTTGGTGTAGTAGTCAGCATACTTCTTCTGCTCAGAAGGTCCCAGGTTCAATTCCCGGGTTGGGCCTATATTTGTTTCTAGGTTTTTAAAATAACTTGGACACAGAGTGATAAAGTTGGTGGTTATATTACCCCCGTGCCTAAGAAAGCCCGGTAAGCCGTTGGTCTTGCGCCTGATCTCTCTCCGGTCATGTCGGAATGCCGTATCTCCGAATGAAGAAATATACGGGCCCCTGTGTATTGCGCACACACTTGTGCACTATATATATATATATATATATATCTTCCGCGCTGTGGGCTAATCTCAGTTGAGATTGGCTGCTATAGTCGAAATTTGACTAAAAGGACATTAATATATTATTGCACTTGAAAAAATGACCGCCAGAGGCGGGAATCGAACCCGCGTTCCTCGCATGCCGGGCGATTGCCTAACCTCTCGGCCACCCTGGCGTTGGCAGAGCCTGTCGAAAATTTTCAAGTGCTTCTTAACGCTGTAATGCCGCGTTGCTTTCATCAATGTTATTGGGATTACACCCTCAACACTCGAAAGAAATACTTTTGCAAGTATTTAACAATCGAAAGATGAAGCTTGCAAATACGATAAATTATTGTTTTTTTAAGTGATAAGCATTCACTTTGCAATCTAAATATATTATTGCACTTAAAAAAATGACCGCCAGAGGCGGGAATCGAACCCGCGTTCCTCTGGCGGTAATTTTTTCAAGTGCAATAATATATTTAGATTGCAAAGTAAATGCTTATCACTTAAAAAAACAATAATTTATATTAAAAGGACATTAGTTAATTTATTATATACTTACTCAGTTTTATTGCACTTGAAAAAATTCCCACCAGCAGCGGAAACCCACCCGACTGCTCGGTGCTAATTTTTTGAAGTGCAATAATATCTAATATTTAGATTGAAAGTGTGAATGCTTATCACTTAAAAACAATAATTTATTAATAGAAAAACATATTTTCAGATGAGTTCGGAGATGTCAATGAAGAATGGGTGGAATCAACGTATTCTTTAAATGATGCAGATAAAACGTTAGTTATAAAACATATTTATGAGGAAAAAGTATTTTAATTTTTTGCCAAAATAATTATGTATTTTTTTAGACGCCGCTGGTTAGATAGAAGAATCGGAAGCATATTGAAAATACCTTACAAATGTTGTAAGTATATTTTTTACGCTTATTTATTTATAACTTCAAAGTCGTCGAGCAACATACATAAGTTAAAAAACACTTGTGAAACATAAGAGTGTTTTATTTAAGCATTCACTGTGCAATATAAAGATACCTACATACCTGGGCGAGCATGGTTACTACTATTTACTTAGTAAAAAAGCTTTTTAATATGCTAATCTAATTGCAAAAACGATAAAAACAAAACGAAAAAGACAAACTTGAACGAATACAAAAAATAATACTTATCGAGCGAGTTTTGGTCCCCGGACACGTATTACCACAGATTATATAATAGTTACTACGTATTACTATAAGACTTTGTCTAATCCACTCGGCCATGACGCTCATGCTTATTGGTGCGAAATGAGCGACACATTCATGAAAACACATTCTGCGTGGTGCAACAATGAGAAAAATAAAACACATAAAATCCTTTCCCGAATTTGGAAATTTTTACAAAATTGGTCAGTTGGTAAGAGCGTTCGCCCGGATAGCGTGGGTCATGGGTCCGAGTCCTATCAGATGACACAGTCGATCGATTTTTGTGAGCGAACTCTAATAATTTTATTATCTTTCAGTCAAAAAGAACATACTGGACCGTAGTTCGTTGATAACAGTGGTAATGTCGAGTGATCGTGAGAGTGGGTAAGTATAGCTGCAAGATTATAAGTCGTTTCGTTTTTAGGGTTCCGTACCCAAAAGGTAAAAACCGGACCCTATTATAAAGCCTCCGCTGTTTGTCTGTATATCTGTCTGTCACCAAAGGCTCTATTTTTTAATCACTCGCGTGCAGATCTCTACTGAATATCGTTCGTTATCTAAAAATCCATGTTTTTGAACTGACATTTTTTGTCTGTTAATACGAGGGTCAAACTGAAAGTTCTTAGAAAATCAAAAACTGATTACATTAGCCAGTTATTAGTTTTATTATATCTTTTCAAAATATTGTCCATTGACGTCAATACACCGCTGCATGCGATGGAACCACTGGGAAAAGCACTTTGCCCACTCGTCCTTAGGGGTCTCTTCAATGGCATCGCGATACGCAGCCACCGCTTCTTCAGCATTCATAAACCGCTTTCCTTTAAGTTTTTCTTTAATTTTTGGAAATAAATAAAAATCACAAGGCGCGAGGTCGGGGCTATACGGCGGGTGACCCAGTAATTCAACGTTTGATGTCGCCAAATAGTCGATCGTTCGCTTGGCGGTGTGCGACGAGGCGTTGTCGTGGTGAAGGAGGATCCTACTGCGAGGTCGTTTCTCTCGAACTTTTTCCAAGACAAGTGGCAAACAATTGGTAGTGTACCATTCTGCAGAAACTGTTTTTTGATCCTCTAACACAATTGTTGCGAAATGACCTATCCTTCCAAAGAACGAGGCCACCATTTTTTTTCCCGCACTTCGATCTCTCTTCACTTTAGTTGGCAACTCCTCGAAAGGAAACACCCACTGAGCAGATTGTCTTTTGGTTTCAGGATCATAACAGTAAATCCAGCTTTCGTCACCTGTTAGTATGTCGAACACAGCATTTGAGTCACCTCCGTTAAATCTTTCAATCATTTTACGGCACCAATCCACACGATGGAGTTTTTGAGCCTTAGTCAAATTATGAGGTATCCACCGGGCGCAAAGCTTCCTGACCGCTAAATGTTCGTGGAGGATTTTGTGCACTTGACTCATACCGATGCCTAAGCTTGTCCGAATCTGCTGATAGGTCACTCTTTTGTCAGTCTCTATCATACGCCGCACAACACAGATGTTATTTTCAGTCGTCGCCGTAGAAGGCCGTCCCTCACGTACATCATCAGTGAGATTAGTGCGACCACGTTTAAACTCATTAAACCAGTTGTAAACAGTCGCACGAGATGGGGCTTCATCGTGAAAGGCCAATCGTAGTCTATCATAACTTTCTTGTTGACTTAAATGACATCGAAAGTCATAAAAAATCATTGCACGAAAATTTTCTCGTGTTAAATTCATTTTGACGTGACACAGACAATTTTCAATTTGCCGCCAAGTCGTAAAACAAATGACAAATGAATGAAATATATACTCAGTAATATTGGCAAAGAGTTCTATTTTCAAATTTTAGAATATTTTTTTTATTATATTGTTTATAAGTGGCCAGTTCTAAGAACTTTCAGTTTGACCCTCGTATAAAATAAGTCATGCGAATTGTAGTGAAATTCGCATTCGCCAGCAAAATTTCATACGAGTGATTCAAAAATAGAGCTCCAGGCTGTATCTCATGAACCGTAATAGCTAGACAGTTGAAATTTTCGCAGAGGGTGTATTTCTGTTCTAAAAACAGAATAAAATATTATTGAAGGGGGGCTCCTTTACAACAAACGAGATTTTTTGGCAGTCTTGGCTCGATATTAATAAGGGCTTACAGGCAGGCACATTATTCACAGAATGTTAAGTTGTATATAATCTTTACAAAAAAGTTATTAAATTAAAATTAAAAAAATAAATATATAAATAAAAAAATAATAACGTTAATTTTCAAACTTTTTAAAACTAAAAAAAGATCATAGTAAAGTGTCTAATGGTGTATAGGTACGGAACCCTTCGTGCGCGAGTTTGACTCGCACTTGGCCAGTTTTTAGGAGCCGTTTGGGGTAGAGACACTTGGGGTGCTTGTGATTTGATTGGGCGGTTTTAATTAAAAAAATTGAAATTCGCTTTTTTTAACATGCTCATGCATGAGAAACGGAGGACCGTGAAAGTTGGCGCCGTGTTGGAGAGGCCTATGTCCAGCAGTGGACTGCAATAGGCTGATATGTGGCTAATGGTGGCTGCTGAAAATCAGTATCGTGACATACCTCGAGCTGTCACGATTAATGCTGAGCAGGGACCTTTTTGGCACCAGTTGGTCTAATATGTACCACCATGGACGAAATATATAAGGACCAACAATCGCCATACAAAAAAGCGTTCCCCGGAAATTCACAAAAATCCAAGTACCATCCAGATGGCGTTGCTAATATAACCAGCCAATGCTTTAATTTTCGTGCAATGTCTATCTGTCTGCTATCAGCGGACTTCCATGCTTGTTGCCAATTTCATTTAGTACTCTTAAAAGTCATAGATGGCGTTTATTAAAATACCGTACGAAAACAAATTTGTCTATTGTGCTCTTGGTTTGTAGTAGTTGACAAACATCGGCAACAGTATTAACATTTCAACTAATGACGTAATGATCGGATGGCGCAATTCGTTGAGTTGTGGAAAATATCAAATCTGATGGTGTCGGGATCGATCCCCGGTCTATATTTTTTACATTTTCTTTGTTTATCATTTTTTTTTAACAAACGATATGATACTGTTTTTTTTATTAAACCTACCTAAATATACACATTCCTATTTTCCCTTTGACTTTTTGGCACAGACTAATGATCTCCTTTATTTAAGTAAGGCAAAACTTTTTTTACAGTAAAATCTACATTTATCTACCACAGCTCTTATTGTTTGATTTTTCTCATATTCGAATTAACAAAGGAAATGTGTGCGGGACGGCTGGAGTTGGTGAGAGGAGTGGACTGTATTACGGTAGGCTGTGCGCTGGTTCACGGAACTGTAGCATGGACGAAATATATTTCGTCCATGACTGTAGGTAGGTACTCCGGTGAACGGTGTCTCCAGTCGCTGCACACTGTAGACGGTGGGTGGATCGTTGTTTGTCGTCTCGTAGAAGGTGGAAGTCTGCTATAAACTCACGAAGTACGGTATCCAAGTCGTAGAAGGGATCGGTGTCCTGTAATCGATGCGGAGGTCTTCACTGTATTTAATTCACTGTAGAGATTCGTTCAGAGGCGCTGGGAGCTTTTCTGTTCTTTGTAGTACTCGGTATGTTACCAGAAGAGAACTGATTCGCTATTCTAAATTGTAATTCAAAACTGTAATTTAAAACTGTAATGCTTACTGCGGCCGAGCCTCCGGCTTATATAAGGTGACTTAGAATTAATTTAAAATGGCGAATGAATTAATTTAATTTTTAATGGCGAATACTAGAGTAAAAATTAACTATTTTTTTCATGTATCATTTTCAATTTAAGTTGCTAGTTTTCGAGAAAAACGCCAAAAAACATTTTGATTTCTAAGTAAAATAAAACACCCTGTTCGTTGTAGGCATTTACTCCTACTCGCTTGCGTACGTTTTGTAAAGGATGTCAATATCTTCCCTCTCACTCCCAGCTTACACGCGCCAACTCGCCATTCATTCATCTCGACCGCGCATAGTCAAAGGTTTGCGGCGCGTTTGTCGGTTTCTTTGACAAGCGCACCGCGAAGCTTTTATTATGCCGCCAAAGCCCAAAAATACACGTGCCGTATTGCCCCGCCCACTTTTACGCGCGCGCGGCGCGGGAGTTTGTTTAGTTCGCTTACAACTTTTCACCTGTTCGTTTGTGCGCAACTCGCGCGCTCCGCGTTGCAAAATGCCGTACCGCTACTCATCGCAAGAGTATTTTAATATGGCTCTGTGCTACAGAGATGCAGGTGAAGTCATGTTGCGCGCTCAAGAACTTTATGAAGAACGACATGGTCGCGTCGTGAGTTTACGCACCATCCTCGGGGCTGTGCAGCGGCTTCGCGAGAGCGGAAGTTTCCAGCCGCGTCCCGACCCAGGAAGACCCTCACCACACCGAGCGCAGATAGAACAAGACGTGCTGGACTTTTTCCAGCGGCACCCAGTGGCGAGCACGAGAAACGCTGCCCGTATGTTTGGCGCAAGCCAATTTTACGTGTGGTGGCTTCTGCGCAGCGAAAGGCTCCATTCGTACCACTACACCCGGGTCCAGGAGTTGCAGCCGGGAGACTACGCGCCGAGGATAGAGTTCTGCAGGACCTCGTGTATGGGAACGCCGGCCATACAATTCGCACAGTAGAGGAACTACGTGCGCGTATCACAAGTGCTTTTGATGTGATGTCCAGTGAACCAGAAGTGCTCAGTGAGGTCCGACGGCATTGCATCGACCGTGCTAGACAATGTGTGCGTGTACAAGGGCGTCACGTCCAACATTTAATGTGAATACCTATCGTGTGTACTGTTTATTATTGCAAATAAAATGAATTAAAGTTGAAAACGAGTTAAAAGTAATTTATTTACAATACCTACATACATTAGGGTACATTTCCACTGAAAAGAAGCGAAGCAGTAATAGTTACTGTTTTTTTTTTGTTGCATTTTTTAGTCTTAATTTGTAGATTGTTTATTATTGTTTACTAAATATCTTTTATCGAGAGTCCTCGCAAATCGCCTCGCCGCAAGATTGGACGCCTTCCAGCCACTGAAACAGGCCGGGTTTCGTAGCTTTTGTGGACTACGAAAAAGCCTTCGACTCCGTCGAAACCTGGGCTGTTTTGGAATCCTTGCAGCGATGCCAAGTCGACTGGCGATATGTGGAGGTGCTGAGAGGCCTGTATGATATGGCAACGATGTCCGTCCAAGTTCAAGGTCACAAGACAAGACCCATCCAGCTGCTCAGAGGTGTGAGACAGGGGGACGTTATTTCCCCGAAACTGTTCTCAAGTGCACTGGAGGATGTCTTCAAGACTCTTGACTGGGAGGGATTGGGCATCAATGTCAACGGCGAATATCTCACGCACCTCCGCTTTGCCGACGACATAGTTCTAATGGCAGAATCGCCGCGGGATCTGCAAAAAATGCTGCACAGCCTAGACTCTGCCTCGCGATGCGTTGGTCTCCGGATGAACTTGGACAAGACTAAGGTATAATATGTTCGTTGAACATTCAACGAACATATTATCCCGGAACCGATAGCAGTCAGCGGCGAGATGCTCGAAGTTGTCCAGGAATACGTTTACCTCGGGCAAGTGTTGCAACTGGGTAAAGACAACTTCGACCGCGAAATCGCCAGAAGGGTGCAACTAGGTAGGGCAGCATTTGGGAAGTTGCATCACATCTTCTCGTCGCCTCTACCGCAATGCCTGAAGAGCAGGGTATATAACCAGTGCGTCCTACCTGTCATGACCTACGGGGCCGAGACGTGGAACTTGACAGTCAAGCTGGCCCACCGACTGCATGTCGCTCAGCGAGCTATGGAACGGTCTATGCTGGGGATCTCGCTAAGGGATAGAATCCGGAACGAGATCATCCGCCAAAAGACGAAAGTCATAGATATCGTTCAGAGGTGCAGTAAGCTGAAGTGGCAGTGGGCTGGTCATGTCTGTCGCAGAAACGACGGGCGTTGGAGTAGGAAGGTTCTCGAATGGAGACCACGTCTCGGGAAACGTAGTGTTGGACGCCCCCCTGCTAAGTGGACCGATGACCTGAGGAAGGTGGCCGGTGGTGGCTGGATGCGAGAAGCGGAGGACCGTGAAAGTTGGCGCCGTCTTGGAGAGGCCTATGTCCAGCAGTGGCCTGCAATAGGCTGATATAAAAGTATCTTTTAAAAATCTAGCTTACACTGCACCGCTTACGGAAATATCCCCTGCAATTAACCTTAGTGAATACCTAAATGCTGCATCAAAAATGCAGTATTTCGTCACAGAAATTTCCTTTATAACAGGTTTCATAATGACATAGTGGCACTAACTACTTATGTTGAGATAGCATTGCATAGCGTAGCTTGTGGCGGAGTCTATTCTATATCTTTTCTTTCGCTGAGCTAGTGCTGTTCATAATTTGAAACAATTTATGAATGAAATGCAGGAAGAGGGGTTGGTTTAGTGAAGTGAGAGATAGGTTTAGTTAGTTAGAGAGAGATAGGCGATAAGACTTTCTATGTACAGCATGCGCCTAAAAATATTACATTTACATTGTTAGGAAAAACAAAAACGAAAACTAGCGGATGAAATAAAAAATGTTACTTGAAAAAAAGACTTTATTTTTGCTCTAGTATTCGCCTTTAAAATATTTTAAATTGATTTCGGCGCGCAGTTCAAAAGTACCGCCTTTATTCTGGAAAGTGCTGTCAACGTCGACCCGCCTCGATTCGGGAATGCACGCGAAAACTCTGTACACATCTCGTGCCGAAAAACCCGACCTTATTCCGTACGCCATAAGGTCGTCATCAGTTCGCGCCGGGCAGTGGTCGTTGTGCCGTACGTAGCTATAGATATATAGCGACTATTGTATTCGAGCGCGGCTATATCTATTCTATAAGTATAGCTAATACGAATATTTGTTTACGAATTATAACTGCTTTTTTACGCGCGCTCTTTAAAGTCGTCCTGTACAAAATGTGAGCCTTTAAAAACTAAGAAAATTTCTAACTTAACTTTCAGGCGCTCGAAAAAATTTAATAATCTACGCAAATTAACACTGAAACTAAAACATAACTATTTCGGAAATAAGCAGGTTATTATTATTTGTCAAATTTTGGACGAGGAAATTGGAGACTACGAAATGCTGGTTTGGTCAAATATAAGAAGCGATTTATCGTCTGAGCTTATTTGTCCCTTTCTTGCTTCGGCAGCCGCCAGAGATTGCATCGAGACAAAAACATTTCATTCAAATACCATTTCTTCGAATGCCACGTGACCACGTTTCCTTTTAACTGAGCCAACTGAGCTAAATTACGAGGTGCTACGGCACGCACTAAAACTAGGTGCCGCCGTAGTTTAAGCTTTGACGAAGAGAGTAGAAGAGAAATGTCAAACTGAAAATGTTATTTCACACGCCACTAACACTATTTAGTTTCTAGGTTATTTAACTTAGAAATAGGGCTCGATTCCGAAGTGCCCTGTCTAAGATTATTGCATGGGATCATGGATTTTGATGACATTTGGATATAGCGTGGAACTTGAGATGCACAACTCAGGAAAAAAAAATGTCCACAAATTTTCAGAAAAAAACCCTAAAAATCCAAAAACCCATATTTGTCATCTCATTATATGTCATAGCATGCAGTAGTGGATAAAAGCCAGCACTATATCGTGTGCTGTGATGAATACCTATGTAAATAAATCAACTTTTGATTGCAAATGATAAAGTACCAATATCAAGTTGTCACAAAGTACTAAATCACAGGTGATTATTTCAAATTTGTTATATTTTTCTTTTAACAATATTGTAGTTTAAATTTACCGCGCGACAGCCCTGATATTGGCTTCGGTTTTGTTCGGAGAGTGTAGTAGAGTGAGAGTATTTTTGAGTCGTCGCGCTCGTTCGCACTGACATGCTGGAATATTACGTATGACAGGGACGGCTACAGCCAAAATTACCGATATCGTCTTACTGAGTAGTTATCCTCTAGTTCTAAAACATTTTCAACTTGTTATCAAATAATCATACTTATCGTACATTAATTAAAAATAATGTGTGAAATGAAGTTAATTTAAAAAAAATGTCATAAAAATCACTACCAAAAGTACGGCAATAATTTGTCTGAGAACGACATATTTCTTTTTTTTATTTAACAATTATAGTAAACACCACGTTATGGCTTATTAAAAGGTCCAAAACGAAAATATTTTCAATAAACAGTATAATGTATAAAAGTCCAGCAGATTTTAGATTAAGCGCCAACTATGCATTCTATGAGCGATTGATAGACATCTAGTGAGAAACAAATGAACCAAAAATCGGGGAACGCTATTTTGTATGGCGATTGTTGGTCCTTAGTACCACCTAATATTCATTATGTCTGCGTGCCAAATAAATGATTAAATTTGATTGATTGAATTTGATATCATGAGACATGCTCATGGTCCCAGTTCTCGTCTACTTACGCACCCTTTAGATTACTTACGTACCCCGCAAACGAGGACTCAGGCGGTCGGTTGGACTCACTACTCTATATCACAGATTACTTTAAGCAGCTTAGGCAGCAGAGTCTAATATTAACTTTACAAATCATTCGTTTCGCTAGCACACATTCTTTCATGACGTAATCGCTCGTTCAAACGCTCATCCCATTCTTTTTCATGTACAGGTTATATTAATAAATAATTGTTACACCAATAAAAAAACCCCCTAATTACCTAGCCCCAAACTAAGCGTGAGCTTGTCCTATGGTGACTAGGATAACGGATAGACATACTTATATACATTTATAAATATTCATGACTTAGGTACAAATGCTCGTGCTTATCACACAAACATTTGCCCCTTGCGGGATTCGAACCCGCAACCGCCTGGTATAGGAAGTCCCGGGGCGCGAGCCACTACACCAAGACGGTCGTCAACGTCATATGATAGTTTCTTTCGATGACTTACAACTATCTACTTACTCCACATAAATAACCGAGACATCTTTCTTGGCTAGGAAAACACGATAACGCGCGCGCCCGTCGTTGCCGCCAACCTACCGAATTTCTATCGTGGCCGATACAGCGACGCGTAGGTAATTAGCGCGCGCAAGTAGGTACATGGAGTGAAAGGGGGCTACTATTGCTACGCATTCTAGCATTTCTGTGGTGGAAACGCAGGCTAAGGCCTCTTATAACAGTTTATTGAACAATGACCCACCTTCCTTCCAGGGCTTTGTTGAAGAAACTGAAAATGCTCTTCCACGAAGAAGTAGCTGAACACCAACGTCAGTAAAATATTTTTTTATAATTTTATATTACAACTTGCTTTATTACAGTCACGAGCAATGAAATGTGCATACAAATAAGTTTTTATGTCATTGTAATAAGGTCTTAAATCGAATGAAGTTTAAACATATTGATGCCCGTGACTGTACATTGGGCTCAATTCCAATGTGTCTTGTTTAAGAATAAGTTTAAGTTCAGTCTCACTCTTTCTCAGCCAAACAAACGAAAAATGACAGACTATATTATTTATTTGTTTCTTACGCTTACGCGAATTGTTGAACTCATTAAAACACAATTTTACCATCCATCTTCTCTATTGAAATTTGAATAGAGAAGATGGTTGGAAAGTTCCACCGGCATGGGATCCTATTCTAGCAAAAACCAAAGCAACACCTAGCACTGCAAGATCTCAAGACACGGTTAGCTCTTTCTGCGTAAATAGGAACGTAAATTAATATTATTGAGTGACGGTAGTTAAAATTTTTCAAAACTTTGTAATGACAAATAATACCTTGGTCTCCCTGTGACCACGATCGCTGTAAAGTGTTCGAAACGTCAGGTTTAAAATAAAATGTAAATAAATCGCGAAGTAATCCGCAAAATTGTGTTTTAATGAGACTATATTATTATTAGAAACTTCAGACTAGTCAGTTTCTAGGAAACTTAGAGAACCCATAGACAACTTAGTAGGGATGTCATTCGATGACGACTAAAGTTAGACGAGAACACGCAAAAACTAACGTTTCTAAATGATTACAGTCTATAAGTCAGCCTATTAGATCCCACTGCTGGGAAAAGGCCTCACCTCAACTATGAGGAGGAACGAGCCATACTTCACCACGCGGGCTCAGTGCGGATTGGTGGAGGGGTGTATGTAAGGCAAGTGACAAACCTTACTGTCAGAAGTTATCAAGCCGCCCTAGGGCCTCTGACTAGGCTTAACGACTAATACCACAGATATTAGCCGGGACCAACTGCTTAACGTGCCTTCCGAAGCACGGAGATGCTTGTCATGGACGTCACTTAAATGGTCGGATGGTCACCCATCCAATCACGACCGCGCCGTGGGTTGCTTAACTTTTGGTATCACTACCAAAGCGCTGCCGCCACTGCGCCACAAGCACCTAATTTATTCCAGTCTGTCTTTTTCCATTTGTTTGGTAGAGAAAGAGAGAGGCTGAACTTACGTTTAATCTTAGGTAGGGCGCATTGGATTCGAGTCCATTATGTAGGTAGGTACATAATATTATTATTATTAATCAATATAATACATAATACCTTATTTTCTCCATAGATCGAGGAGTGAAAAGATTATACTCGACAATAAACAGGCGAAAAATACCTTACAAATTGGGATGGTACATATTTTTTATATTGCCTTTTAATAACCAAACCATTATCATCAGAGCGTTATCCCGGCTGTGCACTCACACGCGAGAGCCCAGCGTCCGCTTTGGACCATGATCCAGGATATGTCAGATCAGGTAATTACAGTGGAGCGACTGCCGTCTGACCTCCGTGACCCAGTTAACAGGGGAACCTGACCAGTTTGGATCATGGTTACACATTCAGTCGCCCGAATGTGCAGGTTTTCTCACGATGTTTTCCCTCACCGTAAGAGCATCGGTTAGTGAAACAACTAATGTTCATAACTCATAAAAAGTCATTGGTACATGGCGGCATGTGGGATCGAACCGGTAGTACCTCCGGCATGAGAGGCAACCCGCTAGCCAGTACCCCACCGACGCTCTAAAAATTTAACCAAATTAATTTATTTTCTGTCAGGTTAAATCTTATGGCAAAAGTGTCTGCGAGGTGTATACAAAATGGCGGAGTTAGTAATTATAGTAAAAAGTAAGTAGTTACCTTTCATTTATTAAATTAAAATATAGCTAAATATGTTGACAAAACTCGAGAACGGCTGGACCAACATGACATTTTAAAAATATATAGCTATCTTTTTATTTAATAATTTTGCTCTTCTTGTTAAAGTCAAAAGCTGAAAATCTTTTCTGTCACGGTACGGAGTTCACCGAGTTAGTTAATTTACTAAAACAACTGTTTAATATCAATTTCTTACGTGTGTTCTCTAGGAAACGTAAAAATCCCTTTATTGCTTTGAATGCTGTTTATTTATCGATTTCAATAGAAATTAACTTTTTTTTTTACAGACCTGGACTCGCTTTAAATGGTAGCAGTAACATGCACTCACCTACCACGTATGTAAACTTGTTCAAATATTTAAATCCAATGCATCTTTCTGTTTGTCTGTCTGTCACCAGGCTGTATCTCATGAACGGTGATAGCTATACAGTTAAAATTTTTACATATGATGTATTTCTGTTGCCGCAATAACAACAATACTAAAACCAGAATGAAATTAATATTTAAGGGGGGCATCAAAATTCCCATACAACAAACTTGATTTTTTGCTAACTAAAAGAAAGGTAAAGGTAAGAAACTAAATAATAGTATCTAATGTTGTATAATTAATGGTACGGAACCATTCGTGCGCGAGGCCGACTCGCACTTGGCCGGTTTTTTTTTAATGACCTTCACTTTACAGAAGGGGTACGATGTTTCATAGGATGTAAGTATTTTTATTTTCATTTTCGCAGGTGTAAACACTACAGGACACATAGTTACAGATGTATGCGAGCTCAAGTGATGAGGCTAGCGGGGCCTACGAAGAGCGAGTAAGTGTTCTTTTAAATTTATTTATTTGCTAAAAAAGCTAGCCTATAAGATCCCACTGCTGGGCAAAGGGGCCACTGCTCACCTCAACTACGAGGAGGTGCGAGCGAGCCATACTCCACCACGCGGGCTCAGTGCGGATTGGTGGGGGGGTGTCGTAAAGCATGTGACCAGCCTTACTGTCAGATGTTGCCTATCAAGCCGCCCTAGGGTCTCTGACTAAGCTTAACGACTAATATCAACAATATTTTAGCTGGGACCAACTGCTAGATGCTTGTCATGGACATCACTTAAATGGTCGGAATGGTCACCCATTCAATCACGACCGCGCCGTGTGTTGCTTAATTTTGGTATCACTACACTAGGGTGGCTTGATAACTTCTGACAGTAAGGTTTGTCACTTGCCTTACAGACACTCCTCCACCAATCCGCATTCCGCACTGAGCCCGCGTGCTGGAGTATGGCTCGTACCTCCTCGAGGTACTCGAGGCACTTGTGAATAAGTACTAGCTCGAGGTGAGACCTTTTCCCAGCAGTGGGATCTAATAGGCTGACTTTGACTTGACTTTGCCAAAGCGCTGTTGCTACTGCGTCACAAGCACCTCGTAGTAATTAAAATGATCATCCTCCTTTCACAGGTTAGGTGCAATTAGAAATAAGATGAAAAAAACTATAACCCCCAAGTTTGTCAGAAATTTAGTCAGAATGAGTAAGTTTATTTTTTAATTGTTGAAATATTTTATAATTGATTTATTATTATTTAACGTAATTACCTTTTATTTGCTACTGCCCTAAGAATTTTCGGACAGCCGTAGCGAGTGGTCGTGTCCACCACGTGCACTGCAATCGGCCGCACCCCAAAAAAGATCTATTGTCTCTAAGCCCAACACGTGCGCGCAAAGGCACCTTTACTGTAAATTTCTCCGCAAACCTCGTAAATAACTTGCAATCTCGAGTAAAAATTAAACAAAATAACCTCATAATCAAAATAAAATTGGCAAATTAAAAAACGTAGTCAAGTAGCAAAAATCTTTTAGCGTTATCGGTGTAAAATAAAAAAAAAGTGATCAAATCAAACCATAGCGCGCTTTGTTTCTTTTTTCAAAAAATATTAAGTGTCGGTGCAAGTAGTGTAATTTGAAGGGGGTTTTTGTAAAAATAGCAAAGTATACTACAAGTGTTTTCTCCTAATACACCCGCGAGTGTTTACGCCCACCGGACCGCATTAAGTTCGTAGTTTATACCATAAAGCTCGTGTGTGATAGTATTTATGTGTAGTGTAAAGTGCTATCAAGCAGTCATAACCCCCCTAACAGCGCCGACAGCCCGACGACAAACAATAGAGCACGCTGTCCAACGTAACAAAGACAAGAACGAACGAGATTTTGGTGAGATCGTTCCATTATTGGCTAAATATAATAAGTCTTAACAACCAAGAAAACGACCTGATTGTTTTCTAGATGCTGGCCTTCTCCTCCAGCAGCACAATAGCAGAACACAAGCGAATAGATAATCAAACCTTGCAATAAACTGAGCCCCCGGGCATAGGACAGACCAGGCTAGCTCATAAGGAAAATATTACTGGCGTATAATTATATGGCATCAATGTGAAATTACGCAGAATAGCATCTAGGATAATAAAACCCTAATAGTAATAGAGCTTAAATCAGAAGATCGCTCAAACCCAACGAGCGCGTTAGGGCAACATAACAGTAAATCGTTAGTTTAAATATTAAAAAGAATATTAATAAATTGTAGTTAAATCAATGCGGTGCTTTAAGATAAAAGTGCCAAGTGCTAATTATCACTCACTTAGGAACCAAAATTAAAACTAAAATGGACAAAAAGATATAGGTTAAACGTAAAAGCGGTATAAAAATTAAAACAGTAACTAAAATACTTTAGCGCAACTGGATTAGGAAGGCAAAGGGAAGCGCTTCCTTCCGACCGGTTGTTATGGTCGGGGACCAAGGTCCAATGGTCACCGTCTTGGTTTAGCTATATGTAGTCAAGCTCGTGCTAAATCTTACATATCGCGGTTTGTGTTGTATGGAGCAGGCTAACAGCGCCATCTAGCCTGTAGGAGCCGAGTCAGGGCGTCGCGTCTGGAAGTTGCTTGCTAATGTGGGCGACAGTGGTAAGATGTCGCTACAATACTATATACTAACTCACACAGCTACCGTCGCATCTACAATCGATATAAGTAAAACGTATTAGCATTAGATCTTAAATTCAAAACCCTAAGTTGTAGAATACTAACTCGTCCATTTAACTAGCCATAAATATACTCATCTACTCAAGTTGTCTAAAACTAGGCAACTCTTTAAAAAGCAATTTATTATTTTTGCTAGCCTTCGCATAGTATATATGTAATATTAATCTTGAAAAATATAGGACCAAAAAAACAAAACCAATCTTAAAGTACGCGTTGAAACGCAATCAACAGCCCCAAACCCAAAACGGTCACATCTGTTGATCATAAAACTATCCTTGAGCAAATATTCTCGGAAAACGGGGAAAAAAAACACGCCTTGCACAAAATTGCATTGGCTGCAACCAACCACTTATTATCAAGCTCGCCCTTTGAAACAAAAAAATATCGCCCAGCGCAACAAAAACATGTGGCTACCATAAAATTAGCCATAACAGAAAAACTCTTACAACACAAAGTCATTTAAAAACATTTGTTGGTGTTATTGTCTATCTTAGCCCAGGGTTTCCTTTATCACAACCCATTGCCTCGATTGCGTCCCCGAAACAAAAGCTGAACATTGCGTAGCCCAACGAAAATCCTAACATCTGATCATCATAAAGACAACCATATATGCGTACTTAGGAGCGATTACGCCTGGAAAGGGTAACTGGACTTATCGGAAAACAATAAATCTTTCGCTAAATCATAAAATATAAATAGCAACATAAACAACCATAGACGCAACTCTCAATAATCAAGTTTCATAGAAAGTAGGCGGCCGCGCCAGCTAAAGTTGGGAAAAATCACACGCGCGCTAACTGTATATCCGGCCAAACCTTACCAACTAATTTCAAGTACTTTAATTTCAGTCGACCATCACCCTAGATTAAGCTCTTTTCACAGATAAACCAACATGAAGGCTATATCTAAAATGCCAGGTGACGGAAACTGCCTATTCCATGCAATCGCTCACCAAATTAATAACCTGCTATATCTGACCTTTGATTATCGAGCAGTGAGACGAGACCTTGCTAAATATGTTGATGAAAATCAACACGACACCGAGATGAACCTTGCTATACAAGGTAATCTGCCAATGGTGGAAAATGGGGATAGCACCGAACAAGTTTTGGAATACATTAAAAACCAATATCACAACGGAACATGGGGAGGAACAGACATACAAATAGCTGCTGCCAACTACTATCTTGTACCAAACAAATAATAAAGCAACTCTAACCTTTAACCTAATCACCGGAAGATGCAATTGGAAATATTGAGCTCTTATACGATGGCACACACTTCGATAGTATCACTGAAAGCGAAATCCAATTGGAAAATACACTAAACCCAAATGTAAGATCCGGTAACGATACAAGCCCACGAAAACAGAAAATCTTAACCAAACCAAAATTGAAATCAACTCCAGCACGAGTAGAACGAGGTTTTAGAGTGCTGGCCACTACAAAGTACTCAAAACAAGTAGTGGAGCCGACGAATATGACTTTTGCCACTTGGAACGTGAGAGGAGCCGCAAACCCGCAAAAGAAATCTACGATCGACCACATGTTAAACAAACATAACCTAGACGTTGCATGCTTACAGGAAACGCACATTGTACGGGGATGCCGTAACAGTTTGATGGGGTTGATTTGAAATGATAGAGAGAATGTTTGTAAAATATCAAAATCTTGTATAATGAACTTGACTTATGCTAGAAATGGATTTTGATGGTAAGTGAGAACGCGCGACTTAATGGTTTGATGGATGCGAACGAACTGAATGTTTGTACAAAAAGTAATGAAACGTAATTTACAAAGTAGGGCGAATTTATGCTGACGAAAAGTGTTGTACGTGCTTGCCCGTACACATGAAAACCGGCAAATTTGATTTTAAAAACATGGACACTTTCGGGCTCTTATAAAATGGGCAGTAACATTTTCCACGAATACTCCAATAGTAATAGTCATATTCTCACCGATATTATACAAAGAGAAAAACTCCGTCTAGATACATCCTTCGGAAGAAAAAGCAGCAAAACAACATGGAAATCCGGTTCAATGATATCACAAATAGATCACATTCTGACTAAAGCCATACCATGCATCAATATTCAAATCAATCAGAGGTATCACAATTAACAAAGAATCAGATCACAAACTAATAATAGCAGTTACCAAGCTGTGCCGAACGAACCAGAAAAATTAGAACATATTAATCTCAATTAATCTCAATCCAAACACGACAAGTAACCAAAACTTCAACTACAGATCTCTAGACTACAAAAGGCTACAAGATGACCATACGCGCAATAAATTCCAACAAGAAACAAACAAAAATGTATGACAAACCAACTCAACACAATGCCTACCGTCTTGGGACTGCTTAATGGTCATAATGAAAATATACGCAGAAAATACCCTGAAACGCGATCCGCATAGGACTAAAGAACGTAGACTTGCCTTGGCAGAAGTACAAAAGGCAAAATTCTGGAAAAAACAGCAACCTGATGATACTAATCGCCGAACTCAACTCATAAACAGCCGTAAAAATTGCAAAAAATAATCAACAAAGAAGACGAAAAAGAGTTTGAATTATTCTTTTCGAATTTGTCAAATAAATCGAATTTGCAACGGATGAAAGTAACCTACGATTTTCACAGACGATACAAACAAACAACAAAAAGAAGAAATACATCCCTATGTCGGCCTGGGAGAAAGAACTAGAAAAGAATGACCTGCGATCCTCTTACATGCCAATGAAGACCCCAAAGACCTCGAAGAAATACCAACATTGTACGAAATCAAAGACTTCATCAAGCAAATGCGCAACGGGACAGCACCTGGACTAGACCAGGTAGTGGCTGAACTATATAAAGCGATTCCTGATGTTGTGCTAACATTCATCCTAGAACACATTCGTGATGCCTGGACAAATAATGTTATACCGGAATCCGGGACTCGGACCGTTCAAATACCTATACCGAAGAAGCCACACCCACAAAACATTAACGATTACAGGCGAATCTCTATATGTTGCACCGGATACAGAATATATGCCAGCCTGCTGCTATCGCGTTTAGACAAAACAATAGAATCACTCGGCAATTACCAAGCAGCTTTCCTAGAAAATCGCTCAACGGACGATCACATCTTTGCTCTACGCTGGACATGTACTTAGAAGAACACAACCCCACATTTTACACGCAGCTCTAAAATACAAGGCGGCCAGACTGAAACATGGCCGGCCAATATTCACATGGAAGGACTCCCTATCACACGACCTAAGCTACTACAGCGAAACACGTGAAGAATGGCATCAACTCGCGGTAGATAAAAACACTCTTAAAAAGGAAGCACAAGAAATATTCAACAGAAGCGAAACGGACAGCGGATCTGAATCGGAGGACGATCAACACCAGCTACACAGAAAACACAAGACCTAACCGCAGGACACCAACCACTAAGGCTAGACAGCCCACCCCATCATCTCATCAACGCTCATCCTGTACAAACAATACCCATCTAATCCAATACTCCTAGACTGGGCTAGGTTGCATAACCGCTTGGTTGTGGTCGGGCGGCTGCGGCTTCCCGATCTTCCTCTCCCATCCCAGAGCGTGTCCCTCCTTAACAAATCGTGCACCTCGGTATGCCGGTTTTACCGGAGCTGAGCCCTTGAGCCTGGCCGAGCGATGCACTATCGAATCGAATCGAATCGAAATACTGCCCTAAGAATGTATATAGAATTGTCATTATCCTTCACTAGATTTCTAGAACTTTAGTAAAATAATTAAAACATATTTTTTTCGACAATAATGACCTAAGCGTTCCGTAGTCCGACAGGGAACCCTTATAAGATCGTTCAGTCCGGACTGATTTGCATGTAACAAAAAAATAAAATTACTCCTTTTAAGGGTACCTCCCCATACATGTAAAGGGGGGGGGGGGGGGGTGAATTATTTTTTTGAGTGCACCCCCTTGTGTGGGGTATAGTTGAAAGGGCTATAAAAAAAACAGCAATTTAAAAAACTAAAAAACACAACAATTACACAGAAACGCAGTCGCGTTTCTGTGTAATTGGAAATAAAAAAAAACCCTAAAACAAGAAAGAGGTCATACCAGGGTTAAATTGGTACTCATATTAAAAATTGTAGCAGTCGGAACCCATTCTAGAAATGGAGGCTAAGTGAATTTAGAGTACATACCTCTATATTACATTGCAGATTACTCCAATCCACTGACGAGACGGCTGACTTTCTAACATGGGTCCCCCCGACTGCTACAATTTTTAATATGGGTACCAATTTAACCCTGGTATGACCTCTTTCTTGGTTTAGGGTTTTTTTTTATTTCGAATTACACAGAAACGCAGTCGGGTTTTTTAGTTTTTTAAATTACTGTTTTTTATTTTATTATTTTTAGTTTTATTATTCAAAATACAACAGACTGTACAAATTATTATATTTTCGAAATAGTCTCTTTACTAGCTTTCATTTGATACCCATATTGCTATGCTAAGGAAAAAATCAATCCCCCTCCCCCCTTTATTTCCATTTGCGGGCGCCATTTTTAAAATTTATATAGCCTATGTCACTCACAATTTTGACAAATTCAACGACACATCATATGTCAAAAACTGTCCAGCCGTTTGGGCTGTAGGGCGTGCCAAACAATTATACATACATACATACCTACATACATACATACATACTTACATACATACATACTCTCGAAAAACATAACCCTCCTTCCGCAGTCGGGTAATAAGGTAGGTTTTCATACAACTGTTTATCAGCTTTACCATTTGCGAGATATAGCACGCCAAAGTCGTTTACACGGTGTCCCCCCTGTAATTTCTAAAGTCTTGGACCTATAAACTTCAAATCACTCACGTAAAGAAACATGCACGAAAACTCTTATTTAAAATTGTTTCATTTTTATCCTTTTTTTTGCCTGTACTGCCTAATGTTTTAAGTTAATGGTACGGAACCCTTCGCGCGCGATTCCGACTCGCACTTGGCCGGATTCTTTCTTTTTAAAGTCACGATTAGCCATCTTACTACAATACTACGAAACTACAAACGCCTAGATAAAACGTCATAGCAAAGGCGTTTTTTGACAAGTTTGTTCACCAATCGAAGTACGTATTTCCACAATTTCATTTTAAGATTGTTGTTATTGGAAAAGTTCCTGAAACTTTTTTTATACAAAATATTAATAATACGTCTATTCAGCATAACATAACCATACCATATTTATACATTGTAAGAGCAGTCGCCCATACTTTTATTTAGCCATGTCCTTTGGAAATTTGACAGATCAGGGTAGGATTAACTATGTGGGGCCCACTGTACATATAAGTACCTATCTTACACGATACAGCCCGGCCACTAGAAATTCATTTTTTATTAAAATATATACTTGTCAAAACAAAATAAGGGCCACGAGGTATTTTTTTCATTTTGGTGTAAATTATTAAACATTTTCATATTGAAAGTAGTAAAATATTGAGTATACAAACTCTTTGATACCTAAACTTTTTAATATTGTAGTATTCATCTAATGCTGGCAACAATTTTAAATAAAATTTGATTTAAAATTCTTTTTGAAAAAATTGTTTCCATTTTCTTTGACGTTTTGCTTTCCTTAGCTTCTTGGTTTATTAGAAATTATCAGAGTTCATTGATATCTCGAGTCAGAAACATCTTTTGCAATATGCCACAAGCACGCAGGCGTCATATGGACTCGCTGACAGCAACCAGAGCCGTTACAATGATTGAAGAAGGTCATTCGCAGCGATCTGTGGGTTTGCAATTGGGATTTTCTCGAAGAGCTATTCAAAATCTATGGAATCGTTTCCAAGAGACCGTCAGTGTTAGAAGAAGACCTGGTTCGGGCAGAGTTCGCATTACAACAGCTCAAGAGGATCGTTACATTCGATTAAGTGCGCGCCGAGATCGCACAACGACGGCCCGCAAGCTGCAAAATCGTTTACGGCTCACAACGGGTACTCGTGTCAGTGACCAAACTATTCGTAATCGATTGCATGAAGACCAGCACGCATCAAGAAGGCTAGTTGTCCGTGTTCCATTAACCAGAAATCATCGTGCAAATCGTTTAAGATTTTCCCGTCAACATTTGGACTGGAACATAAACCAATGGGGCATGGTGCTCTTCACAGACGAATGCAGTAAAAATTTTTAACGACGATCGGCGTATTAGAGTATGGAGAAGACGCGGCGGAAGATTTTCAGAAGCCTGCATCCATGAAGTCGATCGTTTTGGTGGTCCAAATGTAATGATTTGGGGCGGGATAAGCTTACGCGGCAAAACTGAGCTCGCTATTTTAAATGAGGGTACTGTTTGTTACTGCTCAGCGGTATATTGAGGAAGTTGTCAGACCACATGTGATCCCATTTGCCCAGCGAGCGGGTCCTGGATTCATCTTGATGCAAGACAATGCTCGTGCACACACGGCTCAAGCGACTCGGTTTGTACTGGAAGCCTCTCAAATTCAAGTCTTGCCGTGGCCGGCGAACAGTCCGGACTTAAATCCAATAGAGCACATGTGAGATCAGTTGAAACGAAGAGTAAGAGACGGTGATCAGATAATCCACATCAACAGCAACTCATCAACGCTGTTAAAAGGGCCTGGGAAGAGATTCCAATGGAAAATGTCAGGCATTTGATTGAGAGCATGCACTCCAGGCTTCAGGAGTGCGTAGCGAAACGAGGGGGCATACCCGTTACTAAAAGATGAGCATGGAGTATTTTCTTTTGTTTTCAGTAACTTTACATTCTTATTATTTTTACCCTAAATGAGTTTTTTCTTTCAAAAGCAAATAAACTTTTTAATCATTATTATTGGAATAAATTTATTGGTCTACACGTTAAAAACAACATTAGTTTTCGTTATGGAGACAAAAAAATTATATTGGTACTATTATTTTAATGATACAGACAAAATACCTCGTGGCCCTTATTTTGTTTTGAGTAGTAAATATTGTGGTACAATTAAATAAAGTTAACGAGTACTGCAAGAACAATTAAAGAACATTTAATTGATGCGTCTTTAGTTTATGAAATTGACTGTGACCGGGCTACGTCGCAACACGCACGTTACATTTATATTTAAAGCCGAGTTTATTAATATATTTCATGCATTTCCAAATGCTCATACATTATTATACTGTGCACCGTCAGCCATCGAAAAAAAAAATAACTTGTAATATAATTATCATTATTTTACCACAGATAAAAAATACACCGCCATCATGATGTCCCAGGCTTGTGGCAGTGACATGCACGTGCATGATGGTTCCACGCAACGCTGAAAATAAAATAAAATCACATTTGTTGAAATAATAAAATACTTTTTTTTTCATTTGGCATGTGTTTTTATTTATAAAACTCGTTTCATAGTTTCCCTAACGTTGATTAAACATTAATCACGTGATTTTTATGTTGCGTCTGCTGTTCTGTGTTTGGATTGGTAAGTGAACTCTTTATATTCAGTAATAACAATATTATTGTCTATAATATATGGCGATAGCTTTGTATGTTTTGAGGTTGTTATGACCAACTTACTAAGATTTATTACATACTAGTGGTTCCCCGCGACTTCGCCCGCATGAGTTGGATTTTCCATATAAACTTTGATCCCCCATTTCACCCCCTTAATGTTTTTATATCGCAACAAAATGTAGCCTATGTCCTTTCCAGGGTCTCGAACTGTCTCCACACCAAATTTCATCTTAATCGGTTCAGTGGTTTAAGCGTCAAGAGGTAACAGACAGACAGACACACTTTCGCATTTATAATATTAGTATGGACAGTTTTTAGATTTTTTTTAAACGCCTGTGTTTAAAAATAAAAATAAGTGAGTGATTCTCCGAGGACCGTTTTTTGGCGGTCGCACGTTTATAATTCCCAACCCATTTAATAAACAGCTTCGTAATCAACTTCGAATGTTTCTCTGTTAATTCGTCTACACAAACATACTTTTAAACATAAAATAGGGCTTACAGTTATTTTTCAAATAATATTTTACCGCCAAAAACGGGAGCAAAACCGGTGTTCTCCGCGCGTCCCAACGACCTCGCGCTCAGTTTAACCACTAATATCTTTATTGTTTGTTGTGTTATGTACACATACTATATGTCAAAAAAATTGTAAATAAGTCAAGATTAGTTATTCAAAAAACAGTATCGATATCGTTTAAACAGAAAGAGTAAGAAAATATTTTGTCTCGGTCACACGATTGTGGTAGATTCGTCAACGCGATATAAAAAGGCTCATAGCATCAAAGAGCCTCAACTTTCCGACGCGCTTAATGGCCCAACGCAAAATTTTAGTTCCATTACAGCATCATTGCAGGACAAACGCCTTTCTTATAGCTTTGATACGGAAAATACAGGCACATAAATTTATCAACTTTTTTCTGGCAACCTTTTGAAGAAACCCTTCATGGTTAAATTTTAAAGATAATAGAATGATTTAGATGTAAGTGACGAATTCACAGTATGAAACCCCTATTCAACATCTTTTTCCGCTATTTAGTTTTTATATTTGTCAAAAAACAACTTGTGAATTTGTGAAAATGTATAATTTGCGTAACTTTCGTGGCATGATTTTCGTGGACATTTGACCACGAAGGTTATCTTTCACACCACGTAAGGTTACGAAGGTCTTTTTATGCAATCTTAATTTACTTCTATCGGTCTGTAGTTGTTTTGAAATAACCATGTTAACGTTTTCTCCCAAAATTATTAATAAACGAAAGTTTAAGTAGGTATAAGCATAAGTTTTACTTGTATTTATCTATTTTAGTCAAATATGGTTGATATGTCTAATTGATTGATTCCTGATGTGCTACTAACTAAATAAATGATTGGCTATCTGTTGGAACGCAACATCAGAGCAGCTTCATGCGCGGGAGACAAATGCGCCCAACGGGCACCAATGCGATCGCGAGAAACCCCGAGTGGGCCCGAAGCCCTAGCACTCGCCTTGGGACACCCACTGTCGCCGGACATTTTGGTGCGTTATTTGATTTCTGTAAAATTTCTATATAATAGAGGGCAAGAAGTTTAAGTTAAAGTTTCTATGAAATTTATAGACGTCAATAAGGAAAGTTATCCATATAATTCATTTACGAATAACTTGATAAAACACTGTCCTTAATTGAATATATGCACATGTGGAATAAAAAGGATTCGGCATTACCAATACATCAAACACGTTTTAGTAGCATCCCACACTTAGTTGGGGCAAAGAAGCTGAAGGATCTTGGCACTATGTTTGTCTCCCAACAGTGAGCCTTAAAATTAACATGGGCTAGGCGAATTTTAGTCGTGTCCAAGTGGCACCAACTCCTGTATCTATTGGAAACGGAAACTGTGATCTACATTTTTAGACGTCAGGAGTACGTTTACCTGGGATAAGTGATTTGATTTAATAAGGTAGGTTCATCTTGGCTGGGATAAAGTCTAAAAAACTTCTCAAGGGCATCATTTTGACCCAAATATTTCAGTGCTTAAACGAATGTCTAAAACCAATCCAAAACATGGTCTCTTACAGTGGGTGTTATAAAAAAGTTTAAGGACATACAACGAGCTATGTTTGTTTTTACTCCACGGGATTTAATTGAAGAGATACGTAGAAGAACTAAGGTAACAGATATAGCCCTGTAGATCAATAAGCTCAAGTGGCAATGGGTAGGGCACAGTGCAGAAAGCTTCTTGATTGGATACCATTTGGTCAAGAGCGTAGTGTAGCGCGTCCACCAGCAAGGTTAAAAATCGATCCTGCAAAAGTCGCTTGATCGCACTGGATACAAGCCACTTGTAACTGGTCACGCTCGAAGTATTTGGGTTAGGCCTATGTTTATCACAGTGTTAGTAACAAAAATAAACCTTAATTTGTTTTGTACTGGACTAAAGAAACTTTCCTTTCTATCTACTAGTTTGTTCTGATTATATATTTTATGCCGTTAATGTCCGATAGCTGGGTAATGGTTTCCCCGAAGTGTGTTGATTTGTCTCTTTTGTTGCTGTTAGGGAAATTCGCAGCAAAATTAAATATCAAAATAATGAATTGTTTTGAATTAATGAAAAGACCATAATGACTAGTCAGCGCATAAGTTAAAAGAAGAATCACTATCTCAGTGTAAATACAATAGCTTTTTGTATGTTACATTAAATTCAGATGAACTATCTTATAACCCATACGGTAATAAGAAGAATAATTTAGATGGAGGTGCTGCGGTGAGCAGCTAAAGTGATCTGACTCGTTAGAGGACGTTACTAGTGAACCAGTTTTTTTCATAGTGGCTTCTTTTGCCAAAAATGTAGTTAAAAGCTAACTGGGGAGTTTGGGCATGTGTAACGAAGAAATGAAAATACGCCGTTAGTAAAAAGAAACAATTTTCTAGACATTAAAAATTACTGCTGGCTACATGGTGAACAATCATTGACAAAGTCAGGTAACAGGAACAGCCGACCAAATGAACAAAAGACAAACTGGCCCACAGTGAAATGAAGCTAGCAGATATTATATTATCAGTCATTTGCCTGCTGATGCATGAAATTTATTTTGTTTTAAGGTGTTTTATGTCTATATTAACTTTAGCTATAGTGATCTGCTAACAAAACCTCTCTTTCTACTTCGTCGTCAAAGCAGAAGTTTTACTATGTAAAAGGTTAAGAGATTTATTTATTAATGCTTTTTTCTACAAAAAGCCTGTTAATTTTCGTAAAAGCAGGTATAATTTTAGTTATTTAGGTTTTATTTGTAGTATTTTTATGTAATAAAATAGAACTTTGCTATGAAAAAAACGTTTCGTAACTTTCGTGGAATAATAAATAAATAATATCAGAGGAAATTACAAACCGATTTGTTTGATTCCAACAGAATTCATTATAATTTCAGGCCTTCTTTAGTGTAGTATTTTTTCTTGTCAAAAAAACTTAAACTAAAAATCGCCACGAAGGTGACGCGGAGAATGCTTTCCGGAGAATCACTCAAGTGCGAATTTTTGGTTTCTTAGGCCCGCTTGCGCCAAAACTTCGTGTTAACTTCTTTATTCCAGGCTTACTAACTCAGTGTTTCTCTTGAATTTTTAACTCACTGCATTTTTTGCGCCAGTAGAAATTATCCCTGAGTCGACTAACCCCGAGTAAGTCATGATCATTCATTCTATTTCCACTCGGACAAATATGATAGTGTGAATGCTGAATGATTTAAGTATACCTCTCCCTCTCGCTCCACAGTACTTTCAATAATATAACTATAACATAACTTTGTCGCATTATATTGACAGACGTCAATGGCATTGACTATTGCTAGCATTGTTATGTTCGTATGATTATTTTGTGAAAATTAATTTGCGGAAGATGGAACAGAAATATCGTGTTACGCGGCCCAAATTCCACAAATAGCAACAATTTGCTGCTTTGTACACAAAATCTTTTATGAAAATCTCTTTGTGAGAAAAAATTATCGGACCGTTCTACAACTCTTTTGTTATAAGAATCCGAACTTATATATTCTATATCCTCCTCATTATCATCAGACAACAACCATTCGTTTATCATTATGAAACTTGAATAAAACTTATCTCTTTACTGAATACAACAAAACAAACACAACATTTCCTAAAATATTTCAATTTTGACATAACTAGCCTAGAGTTAGTTGACCCTCCCACATCGGTGGGTAAAAATTTTAAAAAAATTACTTTAGGTTAGCCCTTAACTCTTGGTGGTGCAAGATGTGATTAGAATTTAACTCGAAATAAGCGTCTAGCTCGAAGTTAGCCGTGTTAACCCAGACTGGTGCAAGCGGGCCTTAGGTATTAATTTTTTTTAAATAAATTCTAAATCAGAATTTAGACACGATACACATAATGAATGGAAGAGTTTATTTTATTACAAGGCCATTTTGCACCTAGCTGCCGAATAAGTTTTTGACGTACCTATCTTTCTTCAGAATGTACGTACTTTTATGAAATACAGCTATGTACGCTTGTACCTCATGTTGACTACAATGACTACCCACCTAAATGTTTATACGTATAAAAACGAATAGAAGACCTAAGCAACACTGGTTGCACTATCACCCTGACCAAATTTACATATTTTTTGATTATTATTTGCTGTCTTTATGAACGCGAAAATATTGGTTTTTTGGGTGGTTGACATGAACATGTCAAGTAGAGAACATGACTTGAGCCGAACGGCTCAAGTCATGTTCTCTACTTGGTCAGGTTGTGATTTAGTCATGTTCTGTTTTGGTCACTATAATATCAAAACGGATCTCTTACGTCACATTTTGACGTAGCTCTCAGAGGCAGACGTTCCTCAGAAGAAATACTACAATCCTAACTAATTCTACTAAATACTTTTTCGTGCTATTGCTAATGATAACCACAATCAAATCGCGGAGGCCTTGAACTGTCAACAGTAGTTAGTGACCAATATTTCGAGTCGCAAATTGCAGTCGCAAAAAGTACGGTGAACGCAGTACATAATAATCAAGGGAGGGTAGGTGGTGACACGAGAGCAAAGCGGACTTCAAGAGCGGGTGCACATTGAGCCACTAGAGTCAAGACACGGCTACTAAAATAGACCGCAAGTAGGTAGCAAAAAAGTACCTGCGCGTGTCGATCCAATGTGATGGGCTAAACAAGTTGGGTGTATCTAGCCGGCAGCGACACGCTAGCGCGTTTTATTCACCGGCGGCGCGCGGCACTACGTTGCTGGCTGTACGAGCATGAATAAAGTCCTAGAAAGATACGCTAGATGGCGTTAGTAGCTTCTTGTAGTAGTAGTAAACCCTATCGCGTTGCGTGATAGTGCGTCACTGAATAGGTTAGGTAGGTAGGTATTGTGAATCATATTTCATATCTTGCAATGGATTTCTGTAGGTGTCAAAACGAAAATGTGCTCGACTCTAAGAAGAACTAAATTACACCATATCGTTGACGACATTGAGTAGATATTTCTTTAAATTTCATTGCAAAGTCAAACTTCTGTACGGCTTACTAGTACTTATTCTGTGACTAAGCGCTAAGTTATTTATATATTTTGTAAAGTATCGGCGCAAACCGAGCGTTCGAGTGACTGCGTCTGAGCTACAAGCTTCAGGAATCTCTTGCGCTTTATAGTGGTCGCGACTGCTCAATGGGTTTGCTTAATGTGGCAGAGGCCACTAGTGGTCGCATGTAGCGACCGGCCGCGTCTAGTGGCTAAATGTGCGCTCGCTCTAAATAACCGAGTTGGAAGTAAGCATTAATATCGTTCCACTCCTTGCCGCTGGATGGAGCTGGCTGTTGTCTTGGACAGTCTGAAAATAAATTTTCAATACCATCTAACGGATGGCCGGTCGTTTATCATAAACGAGCCCTTACCACAATATTGACAATGAATCGTTTATGTACCTATTTGTATTGCTATCTTAGATCCGCCATACCTGTAGACATTGCATGATACTGACAAACGCATGTCCCCTTTTGATGTCATTTTTTAATAGAGACTTGTTACTTGAAAAGTGTGCCAGGTTTTGATTTTATAAGGCGCAGTCTATCGTAACAGAAGTTGGTTTTATAACTTACAAAAACACCCAAACACTACCTCCATTTTTGAAATTCTAGTCAACGACAAGACCTTTTCGCTGCCATGCCACCGCCCGCCACTCCGCCATTTTGACAGTCGAATGCTTAATTACCGGCTTTTTGTGTCGCCCGCGTCGCGATTGGTCGGTAGATGTGCGCGAGCGCATCTTTTTGCGCACACCCGTGTTCTCAGAAAAGAATTAAGTTAAATAAATTTAATTTGAAATGTTTCAATTCCTGCTTTGGTCTGATTGCTTGGAATGGAATACAGTAACGTCTTTGAGGTTGTTTGGAAGAGATCGCTCCAGTGATAAGGCCGCCTTGGATTGAACAAGTTAGCACCCAACTTGTACAATCCAAGGCGGCCTTATACAATAAATAGGTTTTGTTGAGTCCCTACATTCTTGACTTTTTGGGTTTTGAACTTTATTAATATAATCTGGGGTACTACCTATAGGTTTTGTTGAGTTTTTGAGTATATAATATAAATATTATAGTATTTCTTGGATTTTGAACTCTAATTTACTTTGATGTTTGATAGAGTTCCGGATCCTAATACACTGTAGCTTTTAGGATAGCAATAAAAGCTATCAAACTACTGTCTTTTTTTTTTTGAAATAGGTTTGCTCTTGACTCAAAAGACTAAGCCAGGCGTGGCGCAGACAGAGTCGACGCAACGCAGAAGGTTCTGGCACTCCCACTCACCGACGAAACACGGCAATCTGCTTGGCGCCGGGCTCCGGTGGGAGGGTGGTAGCTACCAGGCGGCACCTAACGGAGCCTTCCACCGCTGAAAGGATCGTTCAGCCACAACAACCTGGAGTTTCTGATGTCGTTGCTCGGAGTGGACCACTAGGAGGTAAGTAGATCCTTCACCACCCCCTGGGGACATTAAAAAATACAGTAACGTAGGTACATTGATATCTACGTTTGTGTAGGCTTGCATATTTTAATTAAGTATAACTTTAACTTAACGTGGCCATAATTCATTACTAAGAAATCCAACAAATGCCAGTCGAGAATTAACAATATTTAGGTATTTAGAAATAAAGCTTGTTGTTACTGGGAACCTTTGCCAATCACAATGGCGAGGTGTTGAAGCGAGTAAGCCGTTTAGTCATGCGCATAGGCACGTTCCTGTCGATAATGTTAGATTTATCGATATTGTGGCCTAAAAGCTTGTGCTTAAGGTAAAAGATCGACCTTCACCGATTTGATAACTCGATGAGACATATATTTTTATTAAATACTGGCAGTTCCCCGCGACTTCGCCCACGCCTAAAGTCAGATTTTCCATACAAACTTTCATCCCCCATTTTACCCCCTGATGATTTTATATCATGACAAAAAGTAGCCTTTGTTCTTCCCAGGGTTTCAAACTATCTCATTGCCAAATTTCATTAGAATTGGTCCAGCCGTTTTTGAGTTATAAGTGTTGTAATGGAAGTGTTGTGTTGTAGTGGTGCAGTGCAAACTATTGCACACTTAACATCGTGGCCGGCGTGCCCCAACACCTGCACGCCAGCGGTTTTAATGGACGGCAGTCGATCCGCAATACAAGTGGCTGAATTCTGGGCTGCTATGATGTAATTTTCTCGTGTTCCATCGACTCGCTAAGAAGAAGAAGAAGTGTTGTAACTAACACAACTTTCTTTTAATATTTTTTTAATATTCGAAATGGGTTTGATCTTGACTCTAGACTAAACTAAACGTGGCGCAGAGTTGACGGTGGATCGAGCTTACTCAGAAGAAGCCCGTTTACTCTGACTTTGAAGATTATTGGGTTGTAATCCGTTGGAAACACTGAAGCGGGCAGTGAGTAGACATGGAAATGATTGCTACTTTTAATTGATTTTCTCACTCACGTCCAGATTCTCCTTCTTCCCCTGTTCCTCCTTCTCAAAATTTTAATCCATTTCAGATTCTTGATGACAGCGACACGTTTGCTGCCATAATGTTATTTCCGGCTGGTTCTGCCGGCGGCATCGACGGCATCACTCCCCAACACCTTAAGGATTTGGTTAGTGCTTCCGCTGCTGACGCCGGTAGAACTTTACTTTCAAATATTACTAAACTTTGTAACCTCCTCTTATCTGGCAAAGTTGTTAAAAGTTTCCTCCCGTATTTATTTGGTGCAAGACTCTGTGCATTTCGAAAAAAAGATGGTGGCATTCGTCCGATTGCTATTGGATGCACCTTCCGGCGTCTTGCAGCCAAATTAGCCTGTCGGGAACTATCTTCACCATTAAAGGAAATTTTTCAACCTATTCAACTTGGTTTTGGCAGTAGAGGAGTTTGCGAAGCTGTGGTTCATTCCGCTCGTAATTTTCTCGCCTGCGATGACGAATCTGACGTTTTTTTAAAAGTTGACGTGAAGAATGCTTTCAACTCCCTTGATAGGATTGCCATGCTGAATGAAGTTCAAGCTCATATGTCTCAGATTTATCCTTTTGTATTTCAATGTTACAATACGCCATCAAATTTATTTTACAATGAACATGCGATTATTTCTGCAGTTGGCGTTCAGCAAGGTGATCCTTTAGGTCCAGCTCTTTTTAGTTTAGGCATCCACCCTGTCATTTCATCCTCAAATTCTAAATTCAATGCCTGGTATCTGGATGATGGCTCTCTCGGTGGCAAAGCAGATACTGTTTTTCAGGACCTCGTTTGGATTATAGACAGCTTCAAGAAAATAGGCCTAGAACTCAACCTTTCGAAATGTGAACTATTTATTAATGACCATGTTCCCTCTGGTTCCCGTCAGGATATCATTGATAAATTTAACTCCCTTGCTCCAAACATTAAAATTCTAAATTCTGAGTCGCTTTGCCTTCTAGGTGCCCCTCTTCTGGATACCGGCATCGAACCATTTCTTGACAAAAAAATGAATGATTTTACCCTTTTAGCCCCCAGATTGGAACATCTAAATTCTCACATTGCTTATACAATCCTAAAATCTTGTCTTTTTGTGCCTAAATTTACTTATTACCTTCGTGCTAGTCCAATCTGGAAAAAAAAGGGATTACTTAAAAATGATTGATACCACCCTTAGAAATTGTTTGGAAAAAATTTTAAATTTGCATTTTGACAATGATTCTTGGGTTCAGGCTTCACTTCCTATTCGTTTCGGTGGTGTCGGAATTCGCCAAATTTCTAGTGTTGCCCTTCCCGCCTTTCTCTCCTCTCTCCACAGCACTTCCGTTTTAGCTGGAAGAATTTTAAAACATTCTCGCCAGCTCTCTGAGGTGAGAGAGGCGGAGGAGTTTTGGCAAGGTATCTGTCCTAGTGCAGACATCCCAAAGGAACGTCATCAACAAAAACTCTGGGATGTCCCTCTTGCGAGAGAGACCTTTAATTCTTTACTTCAAAATTTTGTCAGTGATTGTTATCGTGCTAGGCTCTTGGCAGTTTCCTGCAAAGATTCAGGCCACTGGCTTCATGCTTTACCATCAAAAAATCTGGGCACCCTTTTTGATAGTGAGTCATTCCGGGTGTGTGTGGGTCTGCGCCTTGGTACCCCTATTTGTGAAGTTTTTACGTGTCCTTGTGGCAAGGAGGTTGACAAATATGGTCTCCACTGTCTTTGTTGCCAGCAAAGTGCTGGGCGTCTCGCCCGTCACGCTACTCTTAATGACGCCATTAGGAGAGCTCTTGCCAGCATCAATGTTCCTTCCACGTTGGAACCACGTGGTTTGGTCCGTGATGATGGCAAGAGACCCGATGGCCTTACGCTCATTCCCTGGGAGCGGGGTCGGGCCTTAGTTTGGGACGCAACTTGCGTCGATACTTTGGCCCCATGTTATCTCAGGGAGTCAGCCTTAAAAGCTGGAGCGGCGGCGGAGTCAGCTGAAAACGCCAAACGTCGCAAGTATGCATCACTTGCAAGTGATTATGTGTTTGCGCCGTTTGGCGTCGAAACTTTTGGACCGTGGGGACCATCCGCTAAATTACTTTTTGGAAAAATTGCACCTAAATTAAATTCTGTTTTGGCAAATAGTAAAGCTGGCTCGTTCCTCGCTCAAAGGATAAGTATAGCCATCCAACGCGGTAACGCAGCCAGCATCCTCGCCTCCTTGCCTAAAGGACACGGGTTTAATTTTGATTAAGTAGGTTTTAAGTTTATTTATTTTTATTTCATGCATGTCTTTGTTTTTCTTTTCTTTTATTAAATAAAGTAGATACTGTTTGATGAAATAAAAATAAACTATTACGACAAGTTCTTACACTTGTAGTTCAATTTCCGTTAGTTAGTGATAAGTAGTATAAAAAAAGGGCCAATTCACTTAGATCTTTCATTAATAATAAAGTAATTTAACAAAATTTCGACAAACTGTCTGTGGTGAAAGTAACCACAAACTACTTAGCGTTAAGGTCAGCACCATCAAATTGTGACTCCGAAATGTAAACGTTTAAATACCGAAATTAATGATAATTTAACAAGCCTAAGAAAGTTCCAGAACAAAGTTATCGATATCGATAGCCGGCACATTAACCAAGTTTTAATATCCCTCATTTAATTCGCAAGGGTCGCCTGTGACGAGTTCCGTGAATATATCGACTGTTTGTCGACTGTTCTTATTATTTCATTTATCGATACGGTAGAGTTAGGGTTTGGTCACGTTCGGTTACGGTGGCAACGGGCAGCAAAAGAAGATTGACATAAAATTGGCCCTATACTGCCCTACTAAGCACAAAAGCGGTATCTCAGTGAAAGGTAGTTTTGAGATATTTGACGTTATGTAAAATTCGTTTTTTCGTTAATTTATAGATTGTTATTTTTGGTTATTAAATGTAATTTATACATAATATTAGGTATATTTTCTATCACAATAGTTAAAATATGTATAATATACGTGGAAATGCCTAAATAATGAGATACTGCTACACCGCTTAGTAATTATTACAAACAAGATTTGAGTTGCCGCCTTTTGGTTAGCTTTCTCCTAACATGCTTGTATACAAAAGTATATGAATTTTCAGTCGAATAAAATACATATTCTTATGAAGAAAATAACAAATCAAAGTGCACTTATAAAGTCTTTTATTATCCAAATTTATAATCATAAAGAAACATAAAATATTTAAAAAAGATACGTGTTCCATAGTTCTAATCAGTCAAAAGTGGGTAGTTTTCCTAAAGGACATCCTATTTTGGGGTATAATGTTTTTGAAAAAACTCAAAATATTATAATTTTTTTTGTGGAAACTCCAGTTTTATACGTCACATCAAAACTGCCTCTATTGGCTTCTACTTCGATCATTTCACTAATATATGGACGCGGTCTGATTCGAGACAGTTTTATGCCAACAACATCATAATTTTTTATTCCTTTTTGACATGGTGTATCTAAAACAGTATTCCTTTATTTAAAAAAATAATAATAATAATTATGATGCATCGAAAGTATAAACCTGGGGGAACGTTGTGCAAAAGTTCAAAACGCAAAAGCACGCGTACGCGTAAGCTAGGCAGCAAAATATACAAATCTGGTTATGTATTTTGTGGACTAGCAAATAAAGTTCACAATGCAAAAGCGCGCGCGCGCTGGTTGAGCCGCAAGAAAGGTTAGTACGTAGGTATTGTCTGACCGACTGGTTAACGGTGAATTAAAAAATATCATAAACTCAACAAATAGTTAATTATTAAGTTATATATAGAAAATGCATTCATCTGCGGTTGTGTACAAAAATTTAAACACCAAAATAATAGACAGCAAAGAGGTCACGAGGGTGTCTCTTTTACCAAAAATAACATGCAAATTTACTCTTAACAATATTATGACTAACCTACCTGATTGTCGAAACATAGGTACATTCAAACCACTGAATACATCAATTCACAGTATTTTTCTAAGAAATTTAACACAGGAATCATCAAATTGTCACATGTTTACAACAATAACAAACAAGTAATGACACGAATTTGGCCACGGCAGGGATAAATCATTTTAAGATGTATTAGAAATCCGACCGTATAAATTACACCTTAGGGATTAATTCTACTTGCAGGTGCAGTCGTATCTCATGCTTTGCAAATCAAGTAAGCACAAAAATACTAAGCAGTATAGCGGTAGTACATATTGCCGCTTATTGGCTTAGAACACGACGTACGTAAAATGCTCCAGTTTTTTTAAAGAGATTTGGCGGTATTCAAATATACGGCTGGTTGCCTACGTTACATTGATATACCTCTAATATCCTTAGTAATTATAGGCAAACTTAGATAGAGAAAACTTTCTTAACGTCTTTTTTATATCTTTTAAATATCATACCGCTATAAGGCTTAGTTCAATAGATGCGTATTTTTCTAAGCTATCCGATGACATAAAAAAAACGATTTTTTTGAGATACCGCTTTTGCGCTTAGTAGGGCAGTATAGACAAAGGGAAGTATTTAAACGTACATAAAATATCTTTGTTTTTTATATTTCAAAAATCCCAATTTTAATCAAAACTACTGATTGCACAGAAAAATAGTACCTCAAAATATTAGAAATTTTACAGCAATTTGAGTTCGTGATGCATCGCTATTTAATTAAAAGTAAAGTTTTTTAATTAATTAATTAATTTATTTATTTTTATTTATTTAAGGAAAACATAACAGATTACAATCATGGAGTAAAATAACAGACTAATAAATGGTGTTGTACTAGATAGTAATCCTAGACATGTTTTCACGGCTAAGATATATATATATATATATAGTGGCTTATCTTATCTTAAACAAAACAAAACATTGCGTAAAAATACACCATAAATAACAATAAAAGCAAAAATTACACAGGTTTCACAAATAGCACACATACATTATGATTTACTGATCGCCTAGGAAATATACTTGAGGATATCTTTGACGAGTTTCCGGAACCGAGCTAAGCTCGAATGAAATATATCAAGATCTCGAGACTGATGAACAAACTCATCGTACTGGCGACAAAATCTAGCCAAGGGCTGATTATATGAGACATTGTTGTGATAAAGCTGCGTAATAAAAGTTTTCAGTCTACGTTGGTTGAGTTTGGGATTAAAATCGAGAAAGTGCAATAGTTCCGGACAGTCCAATGTAGAATGCACCAACTTATGCAAGCACACTAGGTCCAATTCCACACGGCGGCGTTAGAGGGCAAGTATTCCGTACGCACTTAATCTTTGTTCGTACGACTGGAGCTGTCTTTTGCGTCCGGTACGGTAACTCAACAGGCGCAGGAACTTAGATTGAACAGACTCTATGCGGTCACGGTATGTAGCATAATAAGGGGACCATACTACCGAACCATATTCAAGATTGCTACGCACCAGGCTACCATACAAACTAATGAGACTTTGGGATTGTTCGAAGTGCTTAGTTTGCCTGGCCACAAATCCTAACATTTGATTTGACTTATTTATCATCGAGTCGTAGTGATCACGAAAGCTAAGCTGTTCATCGAACAGTATGCCCAAGTCTCTGACAACGGATTCACGTCGAAGACTTTGTGCTTCTAAAGTGTAGGTATTTAAGATCTTGTTTCTTTTAAGGGTGAATGAGACCATAAAGCACTTTTTAACGTTGAGGAACATGTTGTTGCATGCGCACCAGTAAGAAAGGGCATCCAAGTCAGCCTGTAGAAGGCACACATCCTCACTCGAGTCGATCCTATTAAAAAATTTCAGGTCGTCAGCGTAGAGTAGACAAGGTGACTTAATTTTTTCAATAAGATCGCCAATGAAGGTGATAAATAGCAAGGGATCCAAATGAGAGCCCTGGGGAACACCTGATTTGATAAGGATCGGTGCAGAGGAGTAGCCCTTTACTGTTACCAGCTGACTTGTATTATCGAGATACGACTGCAGCCTACGCAAAAAAACTACCGTGGATCCCGTGGGCCTCTAACTTTTTACACTGTATACCGTGATCAACCTTATCAAAAACTTTTTTAAAATCAGTATATACTGCATCTACTTGACCTTGGCGATTAAGAGTATTACACAAGTAAGTTTTAAAACAGAGCAGGTTGGTAACAGTCGATCGGTTTTTGACGAAACCGTGTTGTTTTTCAGATAGAGTTGGCTTGAGGTAGAAATAAAGATGATCGAAAACGAGGGACTCAAACAACTTAGGTATTGCTGATAAAATACTTATAGGCCTATAGTTTTCACAACAAGCTCGATCACCGGTTTTGAATATGGGGACAACATTAGCCATTTTCCAGTGAGTACTGCCTCGTTGGTCTAGTGGTCAGCACGCTGGGTACAGCCACGAGGTCCCGGGTTCGAATCCCGGGTCGGGCCGCGAGTGTTTAGGTTTTTCTGTCTTGAAATTACTCAGACACAGCTCCGGAGTCAGGAAATTGGTGGTGTTAACACCCCCGTGCCTCGGAATGCACGTTAAGCCGTTGGTCCTCGGACGGTCATGTCGGACTGCCGTCTCACCGAATTATGAGAGTTGAACAAGGAACAGAAAGTGCATCTGTGTATTGCGCACACACTTGTGCACTATAATATGTCCTGCGCAGTTGGCTAATCTCTGTTGTGATAGGCCGCCGTAGTCGAAAATGGCTAGGAGGACATTATCTAATAACTGGCGCACAACAAACTTATTGCATTTTTTTTTTTTTAACATAGCATTAAATTACTGCAGTTTAGCTAAGTTTAACCATTTCATTTAACATTATTACATGTATAATACGGATT
Organism: Pyrausta nigrata; assembly: GCA_949316185.1. Lineage (NCBI taxonomy): Eukaryota > Metazoa > Arthropoda > Insecta > Lepidoptera > Crambidae > Pyrausta > Pyrausta nigrata. Next base: position 6,522,171 of record OX438965.1, read on the forward strand.
CGAATACGAATAGGTAGACCCAAAAAGAGGTGGTGTGACGACTTGGACAGCTTTGCGACTGATTGGGTGTCATTGGCACTGACCTATTCTATTGAGATGAAACTTAGCTAGGTTGTGTTTGCTCCAGATTACACATGTGGTATGGTATGTATGAGCATCAAAATTTGTGAAACTGTTTTTGAGTCCTACAGAATACACACAAACCAAAATTGTGCAAAATTGTTCCTGCAAATTGCATCCCGCTGACTAGTACTAAGGCCAGGGCATCGACGTGAAGAAAAATATGGCCTACATTAAAACAGGAGCACCAAAGTAAGCCAGTCATCGTTGTAAATACACGATTTTCTCACGCACACACTCACACCAAAGTAAGCCGATCGGCCGCCATTGTATAGCCTGACCAAAAATATATAGGAACTAATTTCTTTTACTGGCAACAGAAACCGCAAATCGTCATTGTCATGTCATTATTTGTCATAATAATTTATGTCAAAGAGGAAGCGTAATCTAGTGTGTGATATTATTATGTGTTAAAAACGCCAAAAACTATTCGCTGTGGTAAAAGAAAAGTGGTTTAATATGTGTTTTAGTCATATTCGACAAGGAAATCTGCGTAATCGTCATAATTTCTTCAAATGAATTACCGATTTAGTTGTCATATCACAATTTTTGGAACGTCATATAGTGCGAACTGTGAGAATTGGCTATTGATGGTACCGGAGAATATTTTAATAACGATTTTGAAAAGTAACAATTTTATACAAGTTTATACAAGTTTATACTTGTTTTGTGAGTTTTATTTTCTTCATTTCACCTTCTTTATTTCAGATAGCTTGCCCTGCTTAGATATTTTACTAAAATAGTTTGTATAAAATAGTTTGTAGAAGTTTCAAAAATTTCATATACGATATTTGTACTAGTCTGATGACATTATAAATAATATCATTTACAAGAACAACAGGTAATTTTACTTCTACTCGACAGTGGTTTAGCAAAAATAATTCCAATTTGGTCTAAATTTCAAGGCTAATATTATAGATAATTTGTAAGTGTTCTGTCTTGTTCTTGTATCGTAGAATCTGTTATGAGACTAAGAAATGTAACATAAATGTAAACTTATAAAATGTTTATTTTTTAAATGTTCAGTTGCCAATCTACGCTGGTATGATTATATCAAGTGTTGTCATATAAAGAGGATTCGTAGCGCCCTTAATTCAGGTCCCATATATTTCTGGTCAGGCTATAACCCTATGATCTCACACACAGGCTTGAACCCTTCTTCACTCTTTAGTATCGCGGTACAGAGTCCATATTTTTTTCAAGTCGATGGGCCGAGGATGTTTTTGATCTTTTCACGAAAATGTGCAAATTTCGTGATGCTTAATAGAAAAAATAAGGCAAATAGGGGTTAATTTGATGTGCAATTAGTTATATTTGATGTGTAAATCATATATTTGTAAATTAAGCAACTTTTTTGCAGCAAATTTAAGAAAAAAAATGATGTACATTTTCGAATATACATTAATTATCTCATGGTATAAAGCTTCCTAAAGAGGTATGCGTTACATGTTATATTCTTACCACCTTCTTGTTTTCTATGATAATGTTTTTGCCACAAAAGATTCAACTCACAATTCACAAGGTGTAAAGTCCAGTGACTCACGTAATTCTAAGTACAAACGCCAGCACATCAGAATATACATTAAAGTTGCAAAATCGCCCTTATCACATTCACTTAAGATGCATCAGTGTTTGGTTTGGGTGTTGCAATTCAAAAGGACCGCCAAGGTATTGTCACTCTATCTTCGAAAATGGCGGGAGGCAAAAAAAATGCGTTTCCTGAAGTACAATATGGGTTGGATTCCGAATTTCTGATAAATAGGACGCGTTAGGGCGGTGGTGTAACGAAAGCTATACGATAAAAGGCAGTCGTAGAAAACTAAATGTAAAGCAATCATTATTTTTTTTTGTTTTTTTGTTTTTCTTAACCTACATTATCCCACTGCTGGGCAAAGGTCTCCCCCAACACCTTCCATTGATCCCTATCAGCTGCCAATGACACCCAATCAGTCGCAAAGCTGTCCAAGTCGTCACACCACCTCTTTTTGGGTCTACCTCTTCGTCGGAATCCGTCTGATGGTATCCAACGCGTGACGACTTGGGCCCATCTGTCTGGGTGCATCCTGCAAACATGCCCCGCCCATTCCCACTTCAGCTTTGCTGTCTTCTCGCCAACATCCGCTATGCCAGTTCTGGAGCGTATTGTGGTGTTCCGGATCTTATCAATCCTTTTAATGCCCAACACGCTAATTTTTAGTATTTTATTTTGACGACCGCCTTGGTGTAGTGGTCCGCGCTCCGGACTACAAAACCAGAGGTTGCGGGTTTGAATCCCGCAAGGGGCAAATGTTTGTGTGATGAACGCGACCATTTGTACCTAAATTATGGTAAACGTATATAAGTATGTCTATCCGTTATCCTAGCCGCCATAGCACAAGCTCACGCTTAGTTTGGGTCTAGGTCATCATCATCATATCAGCTTATTGCAGTCCACTGCTGGACATAGGCCTCTCCAAGACGGCGCCAACTTTCACGATCCTCCGCTTCTCGCATCCAGCCACCACCGGCCACCTTCCTCAGGTCATCGGTACACCTAGCAGGGGGGTATCCAACACTACGTTTCCCGATGGGTCTAGGTAATTGGTGTGTGTGTTGAAACAATTGATTTATTATTTATTTTAAAAAACAATATGCACTGCATGCATGTTATATTATCTATACTAATATTATAAAGATGAAAGATTTGTTTGTTTGTTTGTTTATTTGCATTGAATAGGCTCCGAAACTTCTGGACCGAATCAAATGAAATTTGGCACAGAGATAGTTTGAGACCCTGGGAAGGACATAGGCTACTTTTTGTCGCGATATAAAACCATCAGGGGGTGAAATGGGGGATGAAAATTTGTATGGAAAATCCGACTTTTGGCGCAGGCGAAGTCGCGGGGAACTGCTATAAGTAATAATATAATTATATTGTTATCCAGAAAAGCGTTTCTGGCTTGCTATACAGGTTGTCCAGTAAATGAAGGATAGTCCTACAGACTACTGTACAGATTGGTCACATCAATCATCATACCCTAATAAATAAAACATTTTTTTAAATAAAAATATGACACCATTTTCGAGATTTTGATTATAGGAGAACTAAATCTATACTATTAATATTATAAAGAAAAAAGATTTGTTTGTTTTTTTGTTTATTTGCATCGAATAGGCTCCGAAACTATTGGACCGAATTAAATGAAATTTGGCTCAGAGATAGTTTGAGACACTGGGAAGGACATAGGCTACTTTTCGTCGCGATATAAAATCATCAGGGGGGTGAAATGGGGGATGAAAATTTGTATGAAAAATCCGACTTTTGGCGCGGGCGAAGTCGCGGGGAACTGCTAGTATCTAATAAATCTTGGTGTTTTAATTTTCAGGAGTATTGTTTTGTTAAAACTTTAACTTACTATCTTGTAAAGAAATTGCTTCATTTATAATATCAATTATTATAAGTAATTATTTGTAGAAGTAGCTAGGTACCTACTTATAAACAAAAGTTTAATAAGCAGCTGAAAATGGCAAGACACTTGAAAAACTTGAGCAACCACTGGCATTGTATGGAGCGAGCTCGCCCAGAAGTAGGCTATTTACAAGCACCTTAAAGAGTTTAAATAAGTACCTTAAGTCATTAGTACCAGATAGTCTCATTTGAAAACAGGCAGGACAAAGAGATCGGTCGTCACATCGACAACGCCTGGAAGAGCTTCTGGTCCATGAAAGCGTATATGAAGGGAAACCTTCCTATTTAATTGAAACGTAAACTCGTTGACACCTGCATCCTGCCCGTGCTCACTTACGGAGCGCAAACTTGGTCACTGACCGAAAGTCAAAAGTCTAATCTCAAGGTTTGCCAAAGAGCCATGGAAAGGAGCGTGTTGGGCATTAAAAGGATTGATAAGATCCGGAACACCACAATACGCTCCAGAACTGGCATAGCGGATGTTGGCGAGAAGACAGCAAAGCTGAAGTGGGAATGGGCGGGGCATGTTTGCAGGATACCACCAGACGGATTCCGACGAAGAGGTAGACCCAAAAATAGGTGGTGTGACGACTTGGACAGTTTTGCGACTGGGTGTCATTGGCAGCTGACAGGGATCAATGGAAGGTGTTGAGGGAGACCTTTGCCCAGCAGTGGGATGATGTAGGTTAATAAAAATAAAAATTTAGTCATTAGTAGTTATGAGTTACCTACGCTTTAGACCTTTTTATCCATATACGAGTAGGTATAGCGTAGCTCCTAACTGGATCGCATACCTCACATGTGACTAATACGAAGATTTATCGCCTAGCTCGCAACCCGGATGTGTCCTTTATCTTTGCATTGTCAAACTATTTTTTACATGTTTCAAGAAGTATCTTGCTATTGAATAATTCGCTTGTTATTTGATATGTTAAATGTTAATGGCGGGCGGTAGACACAGGAATGCAACATTAATCATGTGGTGATATTTAATATGATTTATTTGGCTTTATTTTATTTTAAAATGGTCGTTGATAAGGTCTAAGAATGGGTAGGTATTTGCGAATGACGTAAGTGAAGCATTAATAGCGAAATCTAACATCAAAAAACCGGCCATTTGCGAGTCGGAATTGCACACGAAGGGTTCTGTACCATTATCTATGATTATTAATAACATTAGATGCTATATTATAATAACCTTTATTTAGTTAACAAAAAAATCACGTTTGTTGTATGGAATTTTTAATATTTTTTAAAATTAAATTAAATTCTTAATTTTTAATTATTCAATTTAATATTCTGTAAATATTTTAAGCGTCTACCTTTAGCCATTATTAATATCCAGCAAAAAACGGCAAAAAAAATACATTTGTATGGGAGCCCCCCTCAAATATTAATTTTATTTCGGTTTTTGTATTTATTGTTATAGCGGCAACAGAAAAACATCATCTGTGAAAATTTCAACTGTCTAGCTATCACGGTTCATGTGATACAGCCTGATGACAGACAGACAGGCAGACCGACAGACAGACAGCGAAGTCTAAGTAATAGGGTCCCGTTTTTACCCTTGGGGTACGGAACCCTAAAAAGAGGGAAAGTTTGAAAAGTCTGTTTGTTTGTAGATAGGACGTAAGTCATGACTACCGTCTTAGTGTAGTGGTTCGCGCCCCAAACCACAAAAACAGAGGTTGCGGGTTGAACTCCCGCAAGGGGCAAAGGTTTGTGTGATGAACACGAGCAAGTCATAAATGTTAACTCTTATAAGTGTTTCTGTCCGTTATTCTAGTCCCCAAAGCACAAACTCACGTTTTTTGCTAGTTTGATGCTAGGTAATGAGTGTGTTTGTTAAAAAAAACTCTGAAACTACTGAATTTAATCTGAAATGTTACCAGTAAGAAGATGCATTCTACCAGAGCTACATGGCGGGGCCGCCATATTGTAATAAATTGTTAAAAAAACTTGTTTCACAAAAGGCCTAGCACATGTAATTCTATCATTTGTATAGAATTACAATAAAAAATAAAAAATAATATGGGGAGTCGACCATTTCGTTTAATAACAATATATTAATCGAAATGGTCGACTCCCCATATTATTTTTTGCCCAGAAGTTAAAAGTTCATGCGTCACAATCATACTTAATTTCTTTGTTTTTCAATCTAATATGGAAAGATAACAATTGTAACGTAGGGGTTTAGTTTCTGCCCTGGTTTAAAAATGGTACCCATGTCTGGGGTTCAGTACAGTACATTGTCACCTATTTTACTTGCTTCTTAAATTAAAAAGAATACGTGTGTTACGCCAAGGATCCAACGACTTAAAAAAGGAAGGCGTCATTTATTTTCATACCAACGGTATTTTATTTACATTTATAATTAAAATAACATTTCGAATGTCACAGGAAGGTGCATACGGGCCCTTGACGCTTCACGGTTTGGGGTTCCGTATGAAATAGAAATAGAAATCATTTATTTAGCACAACACACAAGACAGAGTAAAGAAAAAAAACAACTGACAAAAATTAAACAAAGCTTAGTATAAGTGTCGTGACAAAAACAGGTTTTGTCACGACACTGATTTTCAGCGGGAAACTTCGGGCATATTGTAACAAGACACACACATATAAAAACACTAAATTACAAGAATACAAATTTAAACAGAGCTAGTGCTTAGTGAGAGATTTTTCATCCTTTTTTTTGTAAGTAACAAAGGCACCTTTTAAGTAAATGTGGCTACTGACTATTCACTACGGAACCCTTATCGTTTCATCTCAATCACCCTTAGTAAGTTTTTTATTTGTTTTTCATGATGGCAGCTCATTTGCCCGTATTGTTGCACTCCGCTTGAGTCTACATGGAAGTGGATCGGACATTTTCGGTTTTCGTTTATTTTCTTGGTCATCAAGCTTTTTATGAAGTCGTATTGTAAAGTTCCATGCAGCTAATTCCTGACTTTAAACTGCTTTTGAGTAATTTCAAGACGAACAAATCCAGAAACAAATATTTGGGCTTAATCTGGGAGGTGAACCTGGGACCCTTTTGGTCAGGGCTGTAACTGACAATAGACCAACATTTGAGGAAACAAATCAGAAAAATACAAAATAACCTACATATCTTTAACACAAGACATAAATTTTAATATAAGTTCCAAACTTCAGGCTTCAGAAGATTGATCAATTAGTTGACGACAGCTACAATTTGATCTTAAATCATTAATTTTCTATGTAATTATGTTAGACTTAAGTTAATTGATGATTTTCGTATGTATTTGATCCCCTTTGTTTATATTTTTGTGTAATAATAAAGAAATTATTAGTTACTAGGTTAAACAAGGATAAAAATATATGTTAGAAAAGGAAATGTATATAGTGCCGTGAGCAAAGTTCTATGGCCGCAATTGGATAGATATGCCAAGTGCAATAGTCACTAAATGACCCGAAAATTTTATAGATAAACAGCCCAGAACCTTGCACCAGCACGTTCACGCCTCTACAGTTGTTCCACTTAGTACAGTGCTCTAGTGACTTGTTCTAGTACAGTAGTAAATAAAATCAGTGAAAGTAAAAGTGCAGTTTCTCTCTGGGGACCTACCAGTGCCTATAGTGCTTACGTCCGAACTTTATACAGTCCACTTGCTAGGAAGTGCTATCGAAAGGCCACACAATTGTTCAGGGAAATGTGTAACATTTTTCAAAAATAATCAATTATCTTTAAGTAGGGCCTATGACAATTGTGACTCAGTTTATTGAACTGCTCCTTCTTACATTCGTCCTGAAGCAATGGTAGGGTCAATATTGGGACGTGTACGTGCACATGATCTAAATTATATAAGGCCGCTTTCACAGTAGGTGGTCAGCAGAACGACTTGATTAAATTACGGTGGCACACTTCATTCCAATAATAGATTCCACCGAGAAAACACCACTGTTGCTTGCATTTTTTTTGTATAGAATTCTACAGCTTTTGAGCAGCGCAACTGTTGCGATGCTTGCGACCTTATTTAAAAGAGCCTTAAAAGAATGAGGTAACATTAATTTATACATCTTTATTAAGTGTAGATAATTATTATGTCGCTTCCCGGCAAGAAAAGAGTCACAATACAAAAATAGCTGTTTCGAGAAAATGTAATTTTAATAGTTTTTCGTTCATTTAATCGTCAATAATTTAAAACTAAAACAGTCAGATAACTCAGTACTTTTAAGTAAATAACTTATTTATATGATATTTATAGAGCTTTAAATATAACAGCAAAAATTTCATTGTGTACCCAATATGTGTTGTGACTCTTTTCTTGCCGGGAAGCGATGTGTTATTTTTGTACGTTACAATTTGTTAAGGAAGAGCGAGGTCTCCTGACACAGGCATACTGAGCCTAATAGAAGACCACAACAAATAGCTAAAATAAGAAAAGTGAAACCGTAAATAAAGTATAAAATATTTATTATTATTATTATCATTCTGGTGGTTATTTTTTGGTCCAATAGTATCTAATTTGCAAAAGTGAAGGGATATCACTTAAAAACAATATTTTATAGTATATGCAAGCTTCATCTTTCGATCGTTAAATACTTGCAATAGTATTTATTTCCAGTGTTGAGGGTGTAATCCCAATAACATTGACTTCTCTATTCTATAGCACTTCAAAATTTCGACAGGCTCTTTCAACGCCAAGGTTAGGCAATCGCCAGGTATGGGAGGAACGCGGGTTCGATTCCCCGCTTCTAGTGGTAATTTTTTCAAGTGCAATAATATTTAATTATTATTATTATTAACATCAACTGCTCTAAAAAACGAATACTCTAAAAAGTTTTTGAAGACATGTCCGCTTCACTCGCGTGTATACTATCGAACAAGTGTTTACTTAGGACAAGCCCTCTCGTAATTGTAATATTGTGTGAGGAGGACACTGCGGAGGCGGGCTTAGCCCAGCTGTGGGCAGTGGGACTGGGGTCTTGAGACTGATTGTTGTTGTGCTTAAAGCAAGTTAATTTTCTCCTGACCGTAACGTGGAAAAGAAAAAAAATTATCATTTTTTTTTTTAAATACAAAACACTCGACTGCAACAATTGACAACATTTCATTATTATAAAGGTACCAAAATTCAAAAACCATTTCGAGATTTGGCGATGCTTGTTTAAAATATGTTAATAATTTTTTACGCTATAAATTCAGAGATATTTGAAAAAAACAAAAAGATGATATGATACAGGCATTATTAATGGACATGCCTTTGCTTGGTTATCTAGTCTGACTTAAAAAGTATTTTACTATACATGCAAGCTAGCTGTCATTTTGACATTGACATTTGACACTGACACTATGATGAGTGAGTGAGAGGAAAGATAATGGTAGTGTTGTTCTATAGAAGTGAAGTTCATCTATATCATATCCATCTAGTTATCGGTAGTTTTAGTAAAGTTTATTTAGGATTGCTAAAAATCAAATGCATTTAAATGCTTATCTACGAGGGTCAAACTGAAAGTTCTTAGAACTGGCCACTTATAAACAATATAATAAAAAAAATATTCTAAAATTTGAAAATATAACTCTTTGCCAATATTACTGAGTATATATTTCATTCATTTGTCATTTGTTTTACGACTTGGCGGCAAATTGAAAATTGTCTGTGTCACGTCAAAATGAATTTAACACGAGAAAATTTTCGTGCAATGATTTTTTATGACTTTCGATGTCATTTAAGTCAACAAGAAAGTTATGATAGACTACGATTGGCCTTTCACGATGAAGCCCCATCTCGTGCGACTGTTTACAACTGGTTTAATGAGTTTAAACGTGGTCGCACTAATCTCACTGATGATGTACGTGAGGGACGGCCTTCTACGGCGACGACTGAAAATAACATCTGTGTTGTGCGGCGTATGATAGAGACTGACAAAAGAGTGACCTATCAGCAGATTCGGACAAGCTTAGGCATCGGTATGAGTCAAGTGCACAAAATCCTCCACGAACATTTAGCGGTCAGGAAGCTTTGCGCCCGGTGGATACCTCATAATTTGACTAAGGCTCAAAAACTCCATCGTGTGGATTGGTGCCGTAAAATGATTGAAAGATTTAACGGAGGTGACTCAAATGCTGTGTTCGACATACTAACAGGTGACGAAAGCTGGATTTACTGTTATGATCCTGAAACCAAAAGACAATCTGCTCAGTGGGTGTTTCCTTTCGAGGAGTTGCCAACTAAAGTGAAGAGAGATCGAAGTGCGGGAAAAAAAATGGTGGCCTCGTTCTTTGGAAGGATAGGTCATTTCGCAACAATTGTGTTAGAGGATCAAAAAACAGTTTCTGCAGAATGGTACACTACCAATTGTTTGCCACTTGTCTTGGAAAAAGTTCGAGAGAAACGACCTCGCAGTAGGATCCTCCTTCACCACGACAACGCCTCGTCGCACACCGCCAAGCGAACGATCGACTATTTGGCGACATCAAACGTTGAATTACTGGGTCACCCGCCGTATAGCCCCGACCTCGCGCCTTGTGATTTTTATTTATTTCCAAAAATTAAAGAAAAACTTAAAGGAAAGCGGTTTATGAATGCTGAAGAAGCGGTGGCTGCGTATCGCGATGCCATTGAAGAGACCCCTAAGGACGAGTGGGCAAAGTGCTTTTCCCAGTGGTTCCATCGCATGCAGCGGTGTATTGACGTCAATGGACAATATTTTGAAAAGATATTATAAAACTAATAACTGGCTAATGTAATCAGTTTTTGATTTTCTAAGAACTTTCAGTTTGACCCTCGTAGTTTGGTGTCGAAATCATAAATGTTCCTTTTATCATTATATCATTGATGTTTCATTTGATTTTAGAAACCAAAAATTTAAGTAAGGAAAATTGCAACGTAAGGTTTTGTAAGTAAGGTTGTGTTTGGATAAACATACTCACTAAGATTATTTATCAACTTCATCGTTTAGACTTATTGTATTTTGATATACGTGCTTACAGTCGATATCGATATCTTACTGCTACAACATACAACACCACAGACGTCAGTTATTTTTTTTAATTTAAAATATGGCAAAGGCATGTAGTCACCACATCCTTACTCTTGTACTTACGCCATTTTAGAATGGAGAGTTTTTAAAGAATTAAATTCAAGGGGAAATAATAGAAAGAAATGAAAAAGAAAAAAAATGTATGTCTTCTTTTTTGATGTACTATAATGAAAAAAAATGTGCATGTAAATTTTTTAAAATGTTGTCAATTATTATATTTTTGAAATGGTATTTTTAGAGGCTTTCATTTAAACCCATATTGCTATGGTAAGGAAAAAATCAATCCTCCCTCCCCCCTTTATTGCCATTTGCGGGCGCCATTTTTTAAATGTATATAGCCTATGTCACTCTCACAATTTTGGCAAATTCAACGACACCTCATATGTCAAAAACTGTCCAGCCGTTTGGGCTGTAGGGCGTGCCAAACAATTATACATACATACATACTCTCGGAAAACATAACCCTCCTTTTTCCGTTATCCTAGTCACCATAGCAATCCTAGGAACAATCGGTCCGACCGATCGGAAAAAGCTTGACTTCTCATCCGTGAGGTCGTGAGTTCGATCCCCGCCTATAACACAGAGTTTGTATACAACCTTACGTACAGTCTTATTCAAAAGATACCGCTGCCTAACAGTAAAGGAAAATATCTTGAGAAAACTTGCATATAGTTGGCTAGTGTGTGAAATGGAGAAGGCAATGGCAAACCACTCGATTAAAACTTGTCAAGAAAGCCGTTTTGTGTGTTTCATTCCACATTATTATCACGACCCTCAGTCTTGAGGTATACGACTATGAAGAAGTTGCCATAGCACAAGCTCGCTGCTAGTTTGGGGCTTGTTATAATTGGTGTGTCAGTTGAAACAATTTTTTTTATTATTATTTTGTAGGTACACAGCTTTTAAAACGTAAGCAGTAGAGGCGGTCTCCAGATTCACACGTATAGTCTGACTTGCGGCCGTTTAGAACATTTATCGAATCCTAAAGCAAGTTTTTTTTCTAACGGTAGCATGTGAAATAAAAGCAAAATGAAAGGTCTTGAATTTTAGCCCATCGTATTACGAGTCTTTGCTCTCTGTACTCTTACTTCTATTGCTGTCCCATTTTTTTAAACTACATTTTTGTACTCACATGATCGAACCGAACGCCTGAATGGAATTATTATATTTTTTTACTAATGAAAAGCAAGAAAATTGTACTATCTACATTCTACAGTTTTATTATTATGTGTAGATACAAATTAATAAAATTGTCTTCCTACAGAAGCCGCTTGTCTCGGCTAATATCTGTTGATATTAGTCGTTAAGCCTAGTCAGAAGCCCCAGGGTGGCTTGACAACATCTGACAGTGAGGTTGGTCACTTGCCGTACAGACACCCCTTCACCAATCCGCACTGAGCCCGCGTGGTGGAGTATGGCTCGTACCTCCTCATAGTTGAGGCCTTTGCCCAGCAGTGGGATCTATTACAGGCTAGCTTTACTACTTTGCACACAAAATTTGGTTGCCGGTGGGACAACACGGTCGATCAATTTTTGCACGCAAAACAAATCTTTTGTAAAAACTTGCAAAGAAAGCTTAAATTGTTAAAAAAAAATGTATTTTTTCAAATTGAATAGAAAGAAAATTTGATTCCAGTTCTAGTATTATATTGTGTTGATATACGTTATTTAAGTTATCTTCCTACTAAAGAACCGCCATCCTACTGTTTAAAACTGTGGAGAATCCATTAACAAATAGGCAAAATGACAGATTTTTAAAAAGTGTTCTAAAATATTCTTAAGTATCTTCTATTTCCAAAAAATATATATTATTTTTGCAATCAATAAAGGTAATATTTTAAAAAAATCAATTTAAGTGAAATGTTCATAAATTGGCGCCAAAACGCGGTCAGCGTGTCATGGCGTCTGCTGTGACGTCAGACCTCAGTAAACATATTTCAAACGTTAGTGTTATAGTCAAAATTCGTATTATAATTCAGTGACAGTATTTACTGAGGTGTCATGTAATTCGAATCTGATTGGTGTTATAAAAAACATAGCGAATAAACTAATAAAATCGTCTTAAAAATAAAAATAAAATATTTTTTCCATAATCTAAATGCTATATTTTATTAGATAGACACATTATTTTAAAGATTTTTGCTTACTGTCATCTTCCCAATTAGCATCTAATTAACAAACTCATTTGTAGTTAATAAATTAGAACGCATTAAGCCTTTAAAAAATAATTTTCAGTAAAAACAAACGAATCGATACTAAGAATAGATAATTGCTTTGAGACGCCGAAAATTTTCCAAAATGGCTGGTGAAAAAAAATTGATGCTCATAATACCATGGTGAAGCATTTGTGAGTTTGGCAAGGGAATTTAGACCTTAAATCAAGGTGGTTGGTGGAGTTTTGTATTGAGTTTGACAGTGTGGAATGTCAAAGTGTGGTTGGGCTAGGGATGGGATGGGACGACGATCCACGCGAGAGTCGAGGACGTATGGTGCAGAGGGTTCAACGACAACCTATATTTTTTTTATGGTTTCGTTCTTGACTCTATACTAAGCCAGGCACGTGGCGTAGACAGAGTCGACGGTGGAGCGAGCTCACCCAGAAGGTTCTGGCACTCCACTCACCGACGGAACACAGCAAGCTGCTTGGCGCTGGGCTCCGGTTGGAGGGTGGTAGCTACCAGGCGGCACCTAACGGGGCCTACCACCGCTGTAAGGATCGTCCAGTCGTCATCACAAGCTGAAGTTTGTGAAGTCGTTACCCGGGGTGGACCACTAGGAGGTAGATCCTTCACCACCCCAAAATGAGACGTCAAAAGCTGCTATGATCCTCCTCATCCTAGCGTTATCCCATTTGTGCACTCACACGCGAGGGCCCAAGGTCCGCTTTAAACCATGATCCAGGATGTGGCAGATCAGAAAATTACAGTGGAGCGACTGCTATCTGACCTCCGTGACTCTGTTCTTAGGGGATCCTGACCAGTGTAGATAGCGGTTATCATTCGCCTGAATAAGCACATCGGTTAGCGAAACAACTAATGTACATAAATCAGAAAAAGTTGTTGGTGCATGGCGGCACGTGGGTTCGAACCGGTATCTCCCGTATGAGAGGCAACCCGCTAGCCACTGCGCCATCGACGCTCCCCAAAAGCTGCAATGATATCAAAAGTTAAGTGAATTGAAATATTGGAATAAGTAAGGTCTGTATCATGACATTCGGCTTTTGGTCTCGTTTCGTCCCAGCCCTATCGTCCAATTAAAAAAATCCGTCGAACAAAAACTGTGGACCGAAAGGCACCTAAAATGTTTCCGACATGTATTTAGCTGCATTTAACATATGTCGAATTGCACGGTTAAAGTTAGTTTGAGACTTCAAAATTTAAGTGATGCACAAAATATTTGCGTGAGGTGCTTGTGGCGTAGTGGCGGCAGCGCTTTGGTAGTGATACCAAAGTTAAGCAACCCACGGCGCGATCGTGATTGTATGGGTGACCATTCCGACCATTTAGGTGACGTCCATTACAGGCATCTCCGTGCTTCGGAAGGCACGTTAAGCAGTTGGTCCCGGCTAATATCTGTTGGTATTAGTCGTTAAGCCTAGTCAGAGGCCCTAGGGCGGCTTGATAACATCTGACAGGTTTGTCACTTGCCTTACAGACACCCCTCCACCAATCCGCACTGAGCCCACGTGGTGGAGTACCTCCTTATAGTTGAGGTGAGGCAGTGGGATCTAATAGGCTGACTTTACTTTTTTACAAAATATTAGCTGAAAAAAAGAGACGAAATAATAAGAGACGAGCTCACCAACTTTTTAACAGCCGGTTTATCTAAATATACGGTATTTTTTTTTTAGTCTTAAACCTCATCATGACTGAGGGTCTTGATCATTATGTGGAATGAAACACACAACGACTTTCTTGACAATTATTTTATTAATGGAGTGATTTGCCATTGCCTGCTCCATTATACACATTTTCCTTCACCGTTAGGCAGCGATATCTTTGAAAAAGACTGGTATATGCGTGAGGATCAAACTCACGACCTCACGGACGAGAAGTGAAATTATTTTCGGTCTGCTATCGGCTTCTATCCAATAATATATACAAGTATGTATACATATAAGTAGTGTTGACGCCATTGTCCACGGATCTCACTCGGTAAAATCCCACTGAAAACCAGCGCCAGGGTCTTCTGACGGCCTGGCTTATGCTGAGTGAGGTACCCTTGATTTGGACATCACAGACACATTTCCTTGTTGTCTTTGTATCTTTTGTTATTTTGTACTTTGTTTGTTTGTGATGTCCCAAATTATTCATGCTTTTCAAGTCCCCCAGCATTTGGTTAGACATACTTACATAGGCAAGCATATGGATTAGAGATGCGAAAAATATATCAATGAAAAGAAAAGAGTGATTCATATCACTGTGATCTACTATCACTCTTTTATATCTTCGGCTCTTTTGACTCAGTGATACAGGATGCGAATCATTGATGAATGAGTGATTTTTTTCTCTCTTTCACATACTAGCGAGCAGTAACACCGTCTCACTCAGTTCTGTAGTTCAGTTCATTTCGTTCAGTCGCTCGAAAAGGAGTCGTATATCAAAAGAGTTAAAGATAATATGTTTGAGATACAAGTGAGTTAGTGAGTGATTAGCTTCTTTGAAAAGATATATACTAGTCAAAACAAAATAGGGGCAACCACGTTTTTTTAGTTTTCCAATAAATGTATTATATTTAGGGGTTGATAAATTATTCGACTTAATTTATTGATTAATTTTTAATGTATTAACATTAAAATTAAGGAAGATAAATTTGAAATTTTTCAAATGTTAGGTTTTGTGAAAAAAAAAAGAATTTTGGCTAAAAATACACTACATGAAAAAAATAAATTTGAAACAATCTTTTTTTTCACTTTTTTAGTACCGTGTATGTCCTCCTCTTCTGTGAATACATTCTCGAAGCCTAGAGGGCATACTCTCTACCAAGTGGCGAACTGTTTCTTGTGCTATTTGTTCCCAGCTTGTTTTCAGTACATCAATGAGCTGTCTTTCGTTATGCACAGGTTGGTTTGTGTTCCGGACACTTCGTTTTAATAAATCCCACATGTGCTCGATTGAGTTAAGGTCCGGACTGTTGGCGGGCCACGGTAAAACCTGTACACCAGCTTCCTCTAGGGCTTCTCGGGTGGCTCTTGCTGTATGAGCGCGAGCATTGTCGTGCATTAATTTAAATCCTGCATCAATTCTTTGTGCAAATGGCACCACATGGGGTCTGATGACCTGTTCAATGTATCGTTTAGCCGTTACCGTACCTTCATTGAGTACTGCGAGCTCGGTTCGACCGGACATCGAGATTCCGCCCCACACCATTACATTGGGACCCCCAAATCTGTCACTTTCATGAATGCAGGCATCCGAAAATCGCTCACCCTCTCGTCTCCAAACTCTAATGCGACGATCGTCACTAAAAAAAATTACTTTGCACTCATCAGTGAACAATACTGTGCTCCAATCATTTGTGACCCCGTCCTGGTGTTGTCTTGCGAAAGATAAACGGTTCGCACGATGCGCACTTGTCAACGGAATTCGCACTACACGTCTCCCAGAGAATTGTTGGTCCTCGTGTAACCGATTTCTAATCGTTTGGTCGCTAACACGAGTACCCGTCGCCTGGCGCAAGCGATTTTGTATGGAGCGAGCGGTGACGAATCGCTCTCTGCGCGCAGTTAAGCGTATGTAGCGATCTTCTTGTTGTGGTTGCTCGAATTTTTCCAGATCACCGTCTTCTGGTTACACTTCCAGTCTCTTGGAATCGATTCCAAGCATTTTGGATGGCTCTTCGTGAAAATCACAGCTGCAGAGCTACAGAACGCTGCAAATGCCCTTCTTGTATCAATGTTATGGCTCTAGTTGCGGTTTACACGTCCATATGTCTACAATTTCTCGGTATTGCTC
The DNA here is from genome assembly GCA_949316185.1 of Pyrausta nigrata. Classification (NCBI taxonomy): domain Eukaryota; kingdom Metazoa; phylum Arthropoda; class Insecta; order Lepidoptera; family Crambidae; genus Pyrausta; species Pyrausta nigrata. The sequence continues at coordinate 6,538,701 of OX438965.1, forward strand.
TTTGAAAATGTTTATTCACACTCAAACTTAGCAAAATTTAACTGCTCGCACACGAATTCACAGTTGGAATGACCTAAAACTTCGTTTAAAAAGTTAGGTAAATTCAAGTGGTTTCAAAAAAAATGTCAAACTGTCACCCACTTCAAAAACTATGCAAGCTGTAAACTCTCACGATGTTCGTTAACGCTTAAGGTAACACCACAAAAAAGTAAGTACTTAACATCAGTTAGAAATCATTAAAATCGCTCCAGATGTCGAAATAAATAAGTGGCCCTTATTTTGTTTTGACTAGTATATATAATTTTTGTCATTCACTCAGGAGTTACACAAGTCTAATATCGATGCTTGCAAGCAGTAGCGTGCATTGGTTTTGTAGCGAAGTAAGCACATACAAAAAAAAATCAATTCAGTATTGATAATAAGAAAATAAATAGAGTTATCCAAGAGGAACATTAATATGTTTTATACATTCTCAGTTAACTGCAGTTATAGAATTAAGTTATTTTGCATAAAAAAAACAAAAAAACAAAGTTCAATCAAGTCCCGAGTAAACTGTTCAGTAATTGTTAAGTAGGTAATTTTACCTACTTACCTAAGTTTTCTGAAAACTAGCAAATAAACAATATTTCTTATCTAGTTTTATTTTTATCGGTGCATCTTGTCCTAGTGCGCTGATTTATTAAACCACAACAGTTAATAAGCAAACGAACGAATTTATAAGACATGTCATTTAACTAGTATTATTTTTTATAAACAAACTAGGTAACCATTAATTACACTTGTTTTTTCTCCATTGTTTTGAACGTAAACACACTGCTTTGAATCCCGAAAACAATTCAAATCACTTAAAACAGCAAAAGAAATCGCGTAACAATAAAACTACGGTTTAAAATACTCGCGGGATGAAGGCGAAAGAAAACTAATTACCTAAAAAAATGGCCGGCGTAAAGTTTGTGTTAAAACTATTGTTTGAAGAACTTTTTTTCTAAAAAACTTACTTAATCTTTTTTTCTACTTGTGAAACGATTAAATGTTAAATAAAATTATGATTTAAGCACGTACCATCACATTCATTCATTTGATAATGTAATGTTTATAATAAAATAATACGTGGCAGTACGGAACGCACGCCATCTTGTGTCGAGAAACATATACTTTTCAAGTTGTTTCTTTCTAATATTATTTCAAACAGTAATGTATCAATACAATCAATAAGTAAAAATAAAGATATGAATATGATTTATTAGTGTCAAAACAAACTTTTAGATAGTTTAAATGTTAAAGTTGTTCGTAAATAAGACGTGTTTTGATTGCACTCCGAAGTAATATCACGCCATCATGCGTGAGTAAGACAAAAAACTATTTAGTTCGGGATTTGAGCGAGAAAAAAGATGGTAGGCTTGCCTACTTTACCGAAGTACGGCGAATATCACGGTTTTTAGCTTTACTAATATGAAAAGTGTCTCATTTTTAATTTGGTCGGCTTTTTGATCTAAATATGCGGCTATGTCGTTAAGGGCTAAAATTGCGTGAGTGTAAGTGAATCTGATAGGCAGCAGCGAGAATGCCTACTGCTAATACCTACAATGGTGCAAGTTGAGCGGTTTAGCTAAGAGATTGGACTGGACATAGACCTACGACATTTTTCTCACAATTATTTTAATGGCAATCGACAAATTTTGGTGAGGTAGGCACTGCTTAACTGCCTATATGGACTGCACGCCACTGTGCAACCGTACCTATATAAGTATGTCTATCCGAGCATTGCATGCTCATCACACAAACATTTGTCCCTTGCGGGATTTGAACACGCAGCCGCTGGTTTTGTAGTCCGGAACGCGAACCACTGCACTAAGACAGTCGTCTTTACATGTAGTAGCTAGACAATCGAATCTACGAAGTCATGAAATCATTATTCTATGTCCCGCTAAGAAAGAGGCAAAAAAAATACCTTAACATAATTTGACATAACCTCAAACATACTCACGACAAATTATCAAAAGGATCAAAGGAAAAATTTAAATAATCAGTCCACTGCTAAGGAATTTTATATTCATACATTTTGTCATTCAATTGTGATCTTTATTCTAAAAGTCCACAGTCGAAATAAACGCAGGTGTCTTAAAACAAACGGTGTGAGCATAAACAATGAATGTTTGACGACATTTTTTTTAATTACTCCTATTTACCATAGACTAAGGGGAACTGTTAGCATTTTTAGGGATCCTTACCCCAAACGGAATAGCATTTTCAGTTGATCGTTACGCAGATATCATGCGTGCGTATTAGTTAAATAATTCACGCGTATAATTTTTCACAGTGGATGAATTATTACGTTTCCTCGAATTTGTTTGAAAGAAAGAAAGAAAATACATTTATTAATGAATAGACATCACATAACACACGAGAATAAACAACGTAAAGGGCGCGGATATAAAACAAAAATCTCAGTAAAATTACAAGTTTTACACAGTTTTTACAGTTTGGTTTTTAAATGTTTGCTGAAATTTAATCGAACTCTGCAAGTTCGATTAAGTAACTGATACTTATCACTCCTGAAAAGTCACACCTTTGCAATGTAAGCCTTTATGAGCAACATACTTCATTCCTCGCATTTACTTAGGGTCCGATTGGTTCTTACCTTCCTAATTAGGATGACTGCCTCGTTGGTCTTGTGGTCTAATCAGCACGCTGGTACTATCCACGAGGTCCCGGGTTCGAATCCCGGGTCGGGCCGAAAGTGTTGAGTTTTTCTGTCTTGAAATAACTCAGACACAGCTCCGGAGTCAGGAAGTTGGTGGTGTTAACAACCCCGTCCTCGGAAAGCACGTTAAGGCGTTGGTCCAGCGCCTGATCTCTCTACGGTCATGTCAGACTGCCGTCTCACCGAATTATGAGAGTGAAGGAACAGTGTGCACCTGTGTATTGCGCACACACTTGTGCACTATAATATGTCCTGCGCAGTCGGCTAATCTCTGTCGAGATTGGCCACTGTAGTTGAAATTCGGCTAGGAGCATTTAATTAGGATCCGTAGTAGGATGCTACAAATAGGATAATTTATTAAGTGCTTTATGCATAGATAAGAATAAATGTTCAACAAGGAGTGTAAATAAATGGCTGGACCGTATTTCCCAAAGCGTATACGTCTTGTAATACGAGTATGTAACCATAGTAACGCCAATTTCTACCATGGATTACTATGTGTCACCATGGTTGAATTACAAGACTTGTACCTACGCCTTCTAAATCATGGCCCTTCTTTTCATGTCGACACTGGTGTTATATTTTTGAGGACCAATACTCGGCGACTAACAGCATTATCAGTAGCGTTGTACAGGTCCTCACGTGTGCAGGTGTAGGGACACATGTAACATGGCCTGTAATCTTATGAAAGACAAGAAGACAGATCAGAAAAATATTCAAGTCTCAATTTTCTGTTTGTACTGAAGTACGGAGTCCCCTGCGTTAAGTCCGACTCGCACTTGGCTAGTTTTTTCCATCGCCATGGTTATAAAGCGGATTTTTTTAAAGTAACTCTGTAGATTATGGTTGCAATAAAAAAGGGACCACCGACAAATATGTGACATGGTTATACAGGTTGTTTCGGTTTAGGTTCGTAAGCATGTATCTCCGTTCGACAAGTCCGTTTGCGATCCTCCTCCTCCTCTTCTTGCAGGAGGTGCGAGCGGCAAGACACGCTACACGTGAGCGGGTGACGACACAGAATAAGTACTAGTACTCCGTACAGAAGTTTGATTTTGCAATGAAATTCAAAGAAATATCTACTCAATGTTGTCAACGATATGGTGTAATTCAGTTCGCCTCAGATTCAAGCACATTTTCGTGTAGACACCTACAGAAATACATTTCAAGATAATTTCATTCTTATAACTCTGGAATATGACTCATAATACACTAAACCTATTCAGTGACGTAATATCACGCGACGCGAAAGGGTTGACTGCTACGAGAAGCTTCTAACGCCATCTAGCGCCTCTTTCTAGTACTTTATTCATTCTCGTCCAGCCAGCAACGTAGCCGCGCGGCCGCCGGTGAATAAAACGCGCGAGCGTGTCGCTGCGGGCTAGCGACACCCAACTTGCTTAGCCCCTTACAAGGGGTCGCGTAGGTACGTTTTTGCTACCTACGCGGGGAGTTACATAGGTTGGTGACGGGTGATGTTGCGGGGAATGGATTTGCTTTGACAATCACGTGTGATTGGCGCTTCTTCGCCCCCCGCACGTCTTGCGGGGTGCAAGGGTCGCGCAAGAACTTGTCGGAATGTAGGTACTTCTAAACTTTGATAGCGAAGTTGCCTATAATCGACATTATCTAAAATATTAGGTTAGCAATTTTTAAAGAAACAATACCCACTTTTTCAATAACTGACTTGTGTGTCCTAAAGTTTCAATACTTACCTATAAATAAATACTTAATTTCACATATTGTTGTGAGCCCAAAGTTAGTTGCTGTTGAGTTTATATAGACGCACTTAGTCTGAATGAACAGTTTACTATATAAAAGTTATGTTAAAATCGTCGCTTTTATACCTTTGTGTTGATTTTTTGTATATTTTATGTCAATAAAGAAATTTCATAAATAAATAAAATAATTGCTATATGTAGGGAGGCCTTTGCCCTGCAGTGGGACACGACAGGCTCCCAATAGATAATAATAATTGCTAAATAAAGGGAGGCCTTTGCCCTGCAGTGAGACACGACAAGCTCCCAATAATAATAATTACTAAATGAAGAGAGGCCTTTGCCTGCAGTGGGACACGCCAGGCTCTCAATAATAATAATTGCTAAATAAAGGGAGGCCTTTGCCCTGCAGTGGGACACGACAGGCTCCAAATAATAATAATTACTAAATGAAGTAAAAGTGATTTAAACAACAGCAGCACAACACCCAGATTTGAGTCATTATGGGAAATATTATTATCACTAGTTTTTTTTTATTGTTTCAACAAACACACCAATTTTCTAGCCCCAAACTAAGCGTGAGCTTGTGCCTATTTATAAACATCCATGACTTAGGTACAAATGCTCGTGCTCATCACACAAACATTTGCCCCATGCGGGATTCGAACCCACAACCGCCTGGTTTAGAAGTCCGGGCGCGCACCACTACACCAAGACGGTCGTCAAAAACTAGATGTACATACTATTATTTATGATTGATTTGGAGTCTGAGAACGTGGTAAATTATATAAAAAAAACAATCTATGAAACAAAACAAAACGTAAAATAAATACAGCCTGTGTACCGCTGTCGAGCAAATAAACCTCGCACACGTGTGACATTTGTCGTCAAACAGACAAACAGACTAACGCACGCTGCACTAATGTGTAGGGAAAACAAAACTTGGTATGAGAATCGCACCTCGTGAGCATTAGTTTTATAATCTTGGGACCAGTGTGAGTTAAAACTAGCCGACTTCGAAAATGGAGGTTATTTGAACGCTTCGTCATACTTAATATTATAAACTGCCTCGTTGGTCTAGTGGTCAGTACGCTGGGTACTATCCATGAGGTCCCGGGTTCGAATCCCGGGTCGGGCCGAAAAGTGTTGGGTTTTTAGACACAGCTCCGGAGTCAAGAAGTTGATTGTGTTAACACCCCGTGCCTCGGAAAGCGCGGTAAGCCGTTAGTCCTGCGCCTGATCTCTCTACGGTCATGTCGGACTGCCGTCTCACCGAATTATGAGAGTGCACCTGTGTATTGCGCACACACTTGTGCACTATAATATCTCCCGCGCTATCGGTTTATTTTTGTTGAGATTGGCCACTGTAGTCGAAATTCAGCTAGGAGGACATTATTATTATGATTTGTTATAAAAATGGCGAATTAGAAAAGAAAATAATTTGTCTCTTGGGTATAGTTTCTTCACAGTACAATATTTCTTTAACATATACACAACAATAAATATGATTATGATTACGTACAAAATTAAATATTATAAAAAGGGTAGGGACCCTTTTTATAATATTTAATTTATTTAGCAGGGGCTAAGAGGTGCTTGTGGCGCAGTGGCGGCAGCGCTTTGGTAGTGATACCAAAAGTTAAGCAACCCACGGCGCGGTCGTGATTGGATGGGTGACCATTCCGACCATTTAAGTGACGTCCATGACAAGCATCTCCGTGCTTCGGAAGGCACGTTAAGCAGTTGGTCCCGGCTAATATCTGTGGTATTAGTCATTAAGCCTAGTCAGAGGCCCTAGGGCGGCTTGATAACTTCTGACAGTAAGGTTTGTCACTTGCCTTACATACACCCCTCCACCAATCCGCACTGAGCCCGCGTGGTGAAGTATGGCTCGTTCCTCCTCATAGTTGAGGTGAGGCCTTTTCCCAGCAGTGGGATCTAATAGGCTGACTTATATACACAACAATAAATATGATTATGATTACGTACAAAATTGAATATTATAAAAAGGGTCCCTGTGGTAAGGTTTCCAGGATGCTGGCAGCATTACCGCGCTGAATAGCGATGTTTATACGCTGAGCAAGGTAGCTGCCAGCTCTTGGGGCACCCCTGATGTCAGATGTACCTCTATCTCTATTACGTCATTACGTATTACGTCATGTCACCTATCTGTCATACATTCCGTATGAGCTGTCTCATACCTAATTTATTGTCACGATAATAATGACCATTTTACAAGTTTTATATTCATAACAGGAAACAACCAAGGGTTTCCATATTTTTCTTCTTTTATTAATGGCTACATCTATATTTACTTACCTACAACCAAAGTTCGTCAAAATAAGTTCAGAGTCGGAACGTTCTAAAAGTAAAAAATACGGTCTGTTATTTTCGGTAAAATAATAGCTTATAAATAGTAATTGCCTACTTACTTAGGTGAATTTTATAGCTGCTTACTCATATTTTTTGCAAAAACACATCATGACTGCCTCATTTTTTTGTCCTATTCAATAACTTCTGCGGTTTAAAATTAACAGCAATTGCAAATTAAAAGCGGGCGTTGGCAACTCAATAGGGGAAATTCAATCACCGAAAAATTCAATAAGAAATACGTCAAAATCATCGCATATTTCGCAAAACTCTTTGTGTTTCGCACAAGCGTTAGTTTACAAAGAGATTCCGTTTGCAAAAACTCCATTCATTAAAGATTAGAAAAAAAATATTGCATCGAATTTCTCTCAATTTTAAAATTGCCAATTTCAACTCTATGCTGTCGAAATAAGATCATAAGTGAACAACTATTCAGGTAACAGATTAACACAGATTCAATAGGCACATAGTTTTGTAACAAAAGAGGTTACGGTCGAAATGCTCTTTAGAAAAAAATTTGGACGCAAGTGGCGAATTTTGGAACTAGCACATGGCTATACAAAATTTTGCCGTTTGTATAGATACTAGCGCCGCAACTAGATCAATTCATCTAAATTGTAACAATATTGCTTTTTTATTGCCTTTGGTAGATTTCGTTAGATTCGTCATCGTAAGTCGTTTGACATTTGTCTAGGTGGTTGGTCGAGTTGTATATTTATTTCTAAGAAAAAAGATGCATAGTTATGTATTTTTATTTATTTATTTAGAAAAACTTAGATACATCTATCGCCAAAAAGGCGCAGCTCAGTTTGTTAGCGAATAATAGATACACTTTTTTACACATAAAAAAAATACCACACGTGCAATCAATGATAGGAACATGATAAAATAGTGTGTACCTATCTACATACTTATACAGTTTCTCACACTTTACACTTCAATACCTCGTTTCTGTAGTGCATCAGGGATGTTCGCTGAAGCAGGCGTAGACTGCTTCTACGCAACAATGCGCAAGCGCTGCGCGTCTCTGGTGCGCAGGGTGCTGGCGAGTGGTAACAGCATCCTGAACATGATAGCCAACAGACTGGACTACCAATACGTCTGTCGATCACGTACCATTTCGGGGAGAGTGGTGCAGAATTGGCCGCTTTAACTATTTATTTCATATTTATTTATTTTTGCTGTGTTTTTAAAATTTAATTTAATTTAATGTATGTATTTTGTTAAATTGAACTAACATAGTTTATAAGTTCTACTAACAACAATGAATCATTGAAACTTTCATATAAAAATTTCATTCATTTATTCAATACTTTTAAAAGGCAGAAAAAATGTATATGTATACAGGGTGTTGTGTTGGTCAACAGCTTCCGACTTACGGCTGGTAGTATACATAACACTGATGCCAAAAAATATTGAAAAAAAAACCAAAAAAAAATTGGACTTCTTCATACAAAGTTGGCCGATCACCGATCGATTTTGTATGAAGAAGTCCAAAAATATTTTTGATATTTAATTTTTTTAAATATTTTTTGGCATAAGTGTCATGTATACTACCAGCCCCGGAAGCTGTTGACCAAAACAACGCCCTGTATTAAAGAGGAAGAAATCCGACAAGTTTAGTAATTTTTAGAATATTAACAAGCTCAGAGTGCGGTGTATTGGTAATAACAAGAGAGGCCATTATAATTGGTTGTAAATAATGGCTAACTAACGCTTAGCCACGGGTTAAGAATAGGGGTGGCACATTCAGTTTTTAATTGCACATTTTTTTAAAATTATTAAGCTGGAATATTACAAGAAAATAGGAATAAGTAAACTTTTGTTTACGGGTTTTGGTTTTGGTTGCGGGTTCGAATCCAGCAAGGGGCAAATATTCGTGTGATGAGCACGAGCATTTGCATCTAAGTCATGGATGTTTATAAATGTATACAAGTATGTCTGCCCGTTATCCTAGTCGCCATAGCACAAGCTCACGGTTGGTTTGGTGCTAGGTAATTGGTGTGTTTGTTAAAACTATTTTTTAAAAAAATATTTAAAAAAGTTGCCAAAATTTTTGCTTTATTTTAGATTATAATATAAGGCTAAAGCTAAAACTTTTTTGTACCATTAAATCTACATTTACCACAGCTATGCTCCTATTTTTTGTTTTGTCGCATATTCGAAATAAAAAAGGAAATATGAACTTTTCATCTCTCTCTCTCCTCTCAGCAGCTTTACATGTAGCGATAGTGATTAAGGAACTGACCCCCCCCCCCCCCCTCTACAAACTAATCTTAAAATTTAACCCTGTATTTTGTCCTTGGCCACAGATATTGAATAAAAAAATATATAATTCTTGAAGATCTTAGTGTAACGAACAAACTATGATATATTATATATGGTTAGTGTCGGGCTTGGGTAAATTTTGTATAAGCCATGACCGTTCTTATTTTAGCATAATTATCAATGATAGCGCATTTAGAAAGACGTAGATGGCTCAAATTGGGCAGGTTGCTCAATTTTGCATTTAAATATAAAAGGATGATGCAAGGGTTTCTATGAAACCTGGTACCCGCTCCAATAACGATGTGTGATATATCATTAGAAAGGTATTATCTTGTAGAACAATAATTGGTATGGCGCTTGTCTCGATTTATTGTCCGATTTGATTACCAGCCTAAAATAAGTTCAACTAAATCAAGTCAAGTAATGTGGATTTTCCGTTAGTAAAATAAAATTAAATACGATTAATGTAAGTACGTTTTGTGCTGTTCATTAGTATAACAATTTTTAGTAATAATTAGAAAAAAATACATGACCTTAATATTATATGAGAATACATTACAAAATAATTGAACAATGAATTAAATAAATGAAATAGGCTTTATGAAACATTATTATCTACTAACACATCATAAGGGCAGGGCATAAAGCAGGAGCTTTATAGTGTTATTAGGTTTTTCTGCGAGATAATGGTGTCCCCAAAAGAAGAGAAATGCCTGGCATGCCTCCTCGCTCTCTAATATTTGAGATATGACTGCCCTAATGGACAAGCCACTTCCAACGTCCTCTTTTCGAACGTCACGCTCAATCCAGGTACCACTTGATTGAAAACTCTACTCCCCGCAGTATCCACCCATCTCCGCTGACATGCCATAGTCTAGCATGCCATTGTAACTTTTGTTTAGGTTACTAAGAGCTAGTACTTATCCAAAGAAGTAACACACCTTGCTATTGGAAGTGCGTACCAAAAGTATGTAGTTGCTATTACTAATTCTTAGATTTTAGTAGGTAGGTACAGTGTAGCTATTACCGAATTAACGATGGAGACTTGGTGCCCTGTAGTAACGTTTGTTTAGGTTACATAGTCATCCAACGACGTAGATATCAAATATTGGTAATGACTACTATGAGCAGGTACTGTTCTTATTCTAAAACTTTAATACCATATAGCTCAGAACGGACTAATGATCGGAATTCGACGCCATAGTAACTTTTATTTAGGTTACTAAGAGCTATCCAACGACGTATCACTCATTGCTATTGGTGGTGGTTACCAAAAGTTGGTGCTAGTTCTTATTCTGAGACTTTAATACCGTATAGTTCTAAACGGAAGTCAGGATACTAAGAGATACCTAACGACGTATCATGCATTGCTATTGGTCGTAGGTACTGAAAGTAGATGCACTAGCACCACTTATCCTGAGAGTTTAATACCGTATAGCTCAGAACGGACTAACGATCGGAACTTGGCGCAATAGTAACCATTAGTCAGAATACTAAGAGCTACCTAACGACGTATCATGCATTGCTATTAGTGGTAGTTCCTCAAAGAAGGTGCTAGTTCGTTTTCTGAGATTTCAATACCGTACATCTCTGTACGGACTAACGATCGGCAGTTGGCGCCATAGTAACTTTTATTCAGGTTACTAAGAGCTGTCTAACGACGTATCACACATTGCTATTGGAGGTGGGTACCAAAAATTGCATCATCCTTTAACGCGTAAAAGAACGTGTGCTCGGAGCATCGAATTCGAATCGCCGCGCAGTACGAGATGACAGGTCTACCCCATTTTTAAATAAATTCACTGTCCGTGATAGATAATTATACTTTTTCTTACAATCGGGTAAAATTATCAATAGGCAGCCCTACGTTTGACGTTTATGGCACAGATACAGGGTGGCATATTTCAACGACGACAAACGATCTGACAGTGAATTAGCCAGTAATCACTGACCTCTGTAATACAAGTACGCTGGACTGCATACTGTCAACCTAACAATGAAGGCATTTGATTATCGCCATTTTAACATTTAGGTATAGTGAGCGTGTGGTGACCGTCCATGGAACTAATGAGAATTGACATAAACATATGGAAGTTACTTAATTTTACTTCTTTGGGCACTTTGATTCGGTACAAAAATTATCTGTCATTTCGAGCTATTTTGCGACGAAAATGTATAATCTTATTTACTGGTTGCTGTACACGAGTAGAACTCATCCTTAGCATTCAGGTTTCACCCCTAATAAGTACATTCGTTACACCCTTCATAGATTTTAACCCCCGTTAACCCCTGGGGTTCAAATTGACAGATGCTTCTGCCTTATCAAGCCTTAAACACATTTTATCATAAAAAAATAAACAAGACAACTGGCACGCAAAAAACGGATTCGAAATTCGAATGTATTTCTTTTAAATTCAGGAAACGAGGTTATCTGTGCCACGCTGGGTCATTCACAAATCGACACATTTGATCTGTATAACACTGGCATTTAAGGTTTTTTAATGCCATTTGTGAATAAAAATACGTGCGTAACGAACCAGTTTAAAATGACATGCACACCCCCCTTTGCTTAGTTCAAAAAGTGCAAATCATCGGACGTTCCTTTTCAGAATGGAGAGGTCTAAATATCCTGGACAAGTTAAGCTACAGACCAGGGTAAAAAAGTCTACCTTTCCTCTCCCAAAGCTTGTTAAACGAGGCTTCAAAAGAAGCCGTGAATTCCGTTGTAGAGGTCAATTTAAATTGGTTATTGGTTTGAAATGTGATTTCAAACCTTTAGAAATGTGTTTTTTTTTTCATTCTATTTTTGACAATGGTTTGAATTCGGTTAGTTAAGACCAGTCACACGCGTCTCGTTCAGTGTTTAGGGTTCTATGTTGAAATAATATAAATGTAATCCTATCACTGTCACTAACTATATCATTTTCTTTTAAACTCAACAGTCTAATTGAGTCTTCGATGCGTAGATTTCGAACATAAAAATGGGTTTTTGGCAATTTTATGAATAAAAATTTAAACAAAACAAAAAAGGTATTCCCATAGTTTTCGTCTTTGTGCACCGAGGGACAGAATAAAATAGAAGTCTTCAAAGGAGTCTGTTTGGCAAAATACCAGCGCCAATAGCTTGCCATGGCACAGACCTGAGTGGGAACTCATTAAAATCTGGTTGCACATCATAATTTTATTTGCATTGTTTTGTATTATAAATAATACACGTTAAGCCGTTGGTCCTGCGCCTGATCTCTCTACGGTCATGTCGGACTGCCGTCTCACCGAATTATGAGAGCGAAGGAATAGAGATTGCACCTGTGTATTGCGCACACACTTGTGCACTACAATATGTCCCGCGCAGTTGGCTAATCTCTGTTGAGATAGGCCGCCATAGTCGAAATTCGGCTAGGAGGACATTATTATTTATTTATTTATTTATAAGGTACACCAACGATAATAACAATGATGCTAACTTAAGACTAACAATATTTAAAAACTAATTGCATTATCACTAATAGGTGCACACCGCGTGCCATGATTCTTATTGACGGTGCTTAGCAGAAAAAAATAACTTTACACTATACTTAAAAGAAACAGGAAATAAAAAAACACAAAACATGATATTGTCACACTAAGGCTTTGGAAGCTGCAACTTTGTACTTGGCTAAGGACATTGAGTGCACATCCAATGATTTGCTAAACTTGTTATAGAGTTATTATTATAATATGTCACGCGCAGTTGGCTAATCTCTGTTGAGATAGGCCGCCGTAGTCGAAATTCGGCTAGGAGGACATTAGTATATGTTCAAATCCATCCTAGAACAACCCGCCAATAGATGGCGTCAGTAGTACATTGACTCACGAGATGTCTGTATTTTTCATATGATTAGATCATCAGAATAGATCAGACTACATGGTTGTTTTATTCTTAGATAAACACCCATAGTAGTAGTTCGAGATCAACATTAGGGCAACGTAGGTCTTTATTCAGTATTAAATAAGTATACTTACCTCTTCGGTTTTTTTTTCTGTTGCTTGTAATTTGGTAAATACCAATTTTTTTAACTTTTTATATTTACCGTAGCAATAAAGGTATTAAATGAGAGCTAGTGAAAAGACCATTTCAACAATATAATATTTTTTGCACACGGGTTTTTAGGGTTCCGTATTGCAATTGCAAGGAACCCTTATAAGAACGTTCAGTTCGTCTGTCCTAGTCTGTCACAGCAGAATATCTTCTACGTTTATTTTGTTTTTATAATTATTACAAGTTCTATTTCATTATTATTTTCTATTATTAATTCTGACCCTAAACGAGTCATTACTTCAAATATTCGACCAACTTCATAAGGTGATTATTAAGAAATATGGTAAGGAACCCTCGTGCGAAATACCTTCTTCCCCAGGTTTTTTTCCCAATAACTACTAAGGGTTGGTTTAAAAAAAGGTTTTAAAGAATGAATAGTGCAAGCTTATTTGTGGCTTGTTTGCGTTTGCATTCTTTATGAAGTACATCAAGCTAAACACTGCTGCATCCTATGCGATTGGAATAGAGGTGATTTTTCAATTGAAATGTGTACCTTGATGTACAGTTGGCAGCACATCAGGTTACCCATTTGAGCTACGAATACAGCTTTTATTACGTAGGGAATAGAGGCGGTCTTAAGGTCAAAGTGGGGTAGTCTGACTGTATACTATATGACTATTCAGGAATGCAATTTCGTCGTGATATTTGATACTGAATATTGGTTTTGGAGTGGTTTGATGATGATGATGCAACCCTGTTGTTCCTCATCAGGGACATAGGGCTCGAAGAAGGGATTTCCACTGCTCTCTACTCGTATCTTGCGCGGTAGCTTCCAGGAGCCCTATTTTTGCATCACTCGTATTCGAATGCGACATAATTTTCACTCTGAATGAATTGATTTTGACGTTTATACTATCGCTCGCCTTCTGTGACGAGTGGGTAGGGGCACTCGTTGCAGATTTAAGTGTTTGAATGCAGTCGATAGAGTGATTCAAAGATGCGGAGTTTTAGATGACGAACGAAAATCAGTAGAAATCTGCACGCGAGTGATTCAAAAATAGAGTCCCAGGTCCTTCCAGCCGAGACCAGTTGATGCAGCCTCTTTCTCAACTGAGCGCCTCCAGGTGGTACGAGGGCGGTTTGGCCTTGCTCTTCCCATACGCTTGCCATGTTAGCCCTTATTTGGACAGGTGGTTATCAGGCTGTGCCAGAACGAGAGGCGCCCCGACGGGAGGGTCTCGGGCAGACGGTGTGGGGACACCTCTGCCCAATCACCAGGGACCCTCCTGAGAGACGGTGCACTTTACGCCTAGTGCGGCGTCTGGAGTGGGGGACCTCTGAATCAGAGGGCGGACGTTGCCGCTGGCAGGGTCGCGGGACTGACGAGATTCCGCGGCCCCTGCTGTCACAGCCAACACATGCGGCGGGCGTCGTCAGGTTTTAGTGGGTATAACCGGGTCCGGGGGAGTCCCACACACGCCTCTCCGTTCCCCTACGGAGAGGTACGGTGCGTAAGGCATTTCCTGACGAAAAAAAAAGGTGGTTATCAGGCTTCCGCAAAACATGTCCAATTCAGCGCCAGCGGTTTATCTCTTATACGAGGGTCAAACTGAAAGTTCTTAGAACTGGCCACTTATAAACAATATAATAAAAAAAATATTCTAAAATTTGAAAATAGAACTCTTTGCCAATATTACTGAGTATATATTTCATTCATTTGTCATTTGTTTTACGACTTGGCGGCAAATTGAAAATTGTCTGTGTCACGTCAAAATGAATTTAACACGAGAAAATTTTCGTGCAATGATTTTTTATGACTTTCGATGTCATTTAAGTCAACAAGAAAGTTATGATAGACTACGATTGGCCTTTCACGATGAAGCCCCATCTCGTGCGACTGTTTACAACTGGTTTAATGAGTTTAAACGTGGTCGCACTAATCTCACTGATGATGTACGTGAGGGACGGCCTTCTACGGCGACGACTGAAAATAACATCTGTGTTGTGCGGCGTATGATAGAGACTGACAAAAGAGTGACCTATCAGCAGATTCGGACAAGCTTAGGCATCGGTATGAGTCAAGTGCACAAAATCCTCCACGAACATTTAGCGGTCAGGAAGCTTTGCGCCCGGTGGATACCTCATAATTTGACTAAGGCTCAAAAACTCCATCGTGTGGATTGGTGCCGTAAAATGATTGAAAGATTTAACGGAGGTGACTCAAATGCTGTGTTCGACATACTAACAGGTGACGAAAGCTGGATTTACTGTTATGATCCTGAAACCAAAAGACAATCTGCTCAGTGGGTGTTTCCTTTCGAGGAGTTGCCAACTAAAGTGAAGAGAGATCGAAGTGCGGGAAAAAAAATGGTGGCCTCGTTCTTTGGAAGGATAGGTCATTTCGCAACAATTGTGTTAGAGGATCAAAAAACAGTTTCTGCAGAATGGTACACTACCAATTGTTTGCCACTTGTCTTGGAAAAAGTTCGAGAGAAACGACCTCGCAGTAGGATCCTCCTTCACCACGACAACGCCTCGTCGCACACCGCCAAGCGAACGATCGACTATTTGGCGACATCAAACGTTGAATTACTGGGTCACCCGCCGTATAGCCCCGACCTCGCGCCTTGTGATTTTTATTTATTTCCAAAAATTAAAGAAAAACTTAAAGGAAAGCGGTTTATGAATGCTGAAGAAGCGGTGGCTGCGTATCGCGATGCCATTGAAGAGACCCCTAAGGACGAGTGGGCAAAGTGCTTTTCCCAGTGGTTCCATCGCATGCAGCGGTGTATTGACGTCAATGGACAATATTTTGAAAAGATATAATAAAACTAATAACTGGCTAATGTAATCAGTTTTTGATTTTCTAAGAACTTTCAGTTTGACCCTCGTATTTGCATGTAGCCTCTTTAATTTTGGTATTATTATTTTTTGTATTCATGTGAGCTGAAGCCGATTATATCTTTTATTTATTTTATTTTATTTTATTTTATTTAACAGTTTTCGGGAATCTTACAGCTAGGAATTGGATATTTAATACAGTAGAAGAATAAGGCCATTTACAAGTTTCCACTTATTTATTTTTTTATAATTTTGCTGTACCTATGAGTCCATTTTCCCCAAACGTTTGAATTGTATAGTCATCTAATTACGTACTAAGTGAGTATTCAAATTTGACATATTCCTTTCAAACATGAAAAACTTATACCAATGGTATATATTCCTTTCAAATACCAAAAAACTTATTCCCAAAAGTATTATGTAACACATAATTTAAGACAAGAAAGTAATTTATTCATATAAAGAATTGTATTACTTACGCATTTTCTAAATGCACCAACTAAGTGTTACTTAGTAAGAAAATAACAGTTTTCTACTGAATAATAAACTTGATAATTAGTCCTCGGGTTCCGGGAAGCAGGATTGTTTTAACCCTTTAGATGCCAACTGTATTTTCGATCACATAAATATTATTGAGATCACATAAATATAATTGAGATTCTATTTTTCCCGTTTAAATTCTTACCCTATAAGTTACTTTCACAAGATTTTACAAAATACCTTTTATGAGATTTTTACCGTTTAACGTACTTTTATTTTTGAAAGTCTTACCTACTTAAGTATTGTTCACCTATAAAATCATCAGATTTAAGAAATTGACTCCTCCGAAAACTATATTGAATTGACTTTCCAATATAATTCTGTAAATATACGTACGTAATTTTAGTTTTTTAGTTAGGTTAGGTTATTTAGTACGTCATCTTTATCTCGTTGTATTTTCGATATCATGGAAATGTCGATAAAAATAAATCTTAATAATTATTGAAAACACAAAACACCAGACTGCTACAATTATTATATTGTGGTGATTTTTAATGATCTTTTTACTGACTTTAATTTGATACCCATAATGCTATGGTAAGTAAAAAATCAATCCCCCTCCCCCCTTTATATCAATTTGCGGGCGCCATTTTCTAAATGTATATAGCCTATGTCACTCTCACAATTTTGACAAATTCAACGACACCTCATATGTCAGAAACAGTCTAGCCATTGGGCTGTAGGGCGTGCCAAACAATTATACATACATACATATACATACATACTCTCAAAAACATAACCCTCCGTCCGCAGTCGGGTAAAAAGATACCAGAAAATGATTTTGGTGTGCCTCATCGACCAATAGGACTCTTAAAGGGTTAAATCTCTTCCCTGCAATGTACATTAATCCTTACCGCTAACAATATAGAGTTGAAAATCGTCGTCACTTTACGAACCAAGCCCTAGAATTTGTCCTACATTTCCATCTATGGGACAAAATTGCGTGAAATTTACTAGAAAATGAAGTCATTATACAAAACCTGACACTATGATAAATTGTGAAGAAAGTAGTCAATTTTAATAATAGGTTTGAGTCTATTTAATGCAGTTAAACTGACATTATTTAGATGGTATCTCTATCGATCGAATTACGTCAAACGCTGTGTACGACTGCCCACCAAGAAATTACAACTTATTCGTGTAACTCTTAGATGAACTACATCTCTTTATGATAAAATAGTGATTTTAACACAGATTTAATCAGTTTTCAAAATTTATTTATTTATTATCAATGAAATTTATACTCAATATGTCAATTACAATACGCCGCACCGTACCGTTTGGAGTCGAAACACTGGGTCCGTGGGGTCCCAACGCTATCTCTTTTTCTAAAGAGATTTCCAAAAGGCTGATTGACATCAGTGGTGACCCAAGAGCTAGCAGCTACCTTGCACAGCGTATAAGCATCGCTATCCAGCGGGGTAAGGCTGCCAGCATCCTGGGAACCTTACCACAAGGACCCTTTTTATAATTTTTAATTTTGTACATAATCATGTTTCTTATAATATTTTCAATGAAATATATTACAAGTATATATATATATATCTTTTTGGGCTAAGCAATAAAGCCTATTAGCCTTACTTTTTTGTTGTTATTGTTCATAACAATTCGATTCTCAATGAAAATGTTAATGCAAAAGTTTTAAATATAGACTGCCTCGTTGGTCTAGTGGTCAGCACGCTGAGTACTATCCACGAGGTTCCGGGTTCGAATCCCGGGTTGGGCCGAGAGTGTTTGGGTTTTTCTGTCTTGAAATTACTCACACACAGCTCCGGAGTCAGGAAGTTGGTGTTGTTAACACGCCCGTGCCTCGGAAAGCACGTTAAGCCGTTGGTCCTGCGCCTGATCTCTCTACGGTCATGTCGAACTGCCGTCTCACCGAATTATGAGAGTGAAGGAACAGAGAGTGCACCTGTGTATTGCGCACACACTTGTGCACTATAATATGTCCCGCGCAGTTGGCTAATCTCTGTTGAGATAGGCCGCCGTAGTCGAAATTTGGCTAGGAGGACATTATTAATAATGTAAACGTTTTTGTGCCACAGCCTGTATAATAAAAACAAATGCCTTAAATCAATCTTCTATGACTATGACTTAAAACGCTAAACATGTATTGAATTGTCCGTCCGTCTGAGTATTGTAATTATGTATGGGACAAGTATGTATTAGATAGTAATCCATGTACTAAAATATGGTTAAAGAATTCTATGGGCAAGGAAGACTTGGATGGTTTTCTCAGGGTTCCGGATTAAACTCTTTTTATTTTACGCAATTTAATTTTAACGCAAAGAAATTAATCACTGTAGATGAATATTGACTTACTATAACTTATAACGAAGGGTAAACATTTGTATTTTTCGACTTTTGTATAAATATACGAAAAAATTCAAAAACTACTGGACCCATTAGGTACAATAATAATAATAATATCCTCCTAGCCGAATTTCGACTACGGCGGCCTATCTCAACAGAGATTAGCCAACTGCGCGGAACATATTATAGTGCACAAGTGTGTGCGCAATACACAGGTGCACTCTCTATTCCTTCACTCTCATAATTCGGTGAGACGGCAGTCCGACATGACCGTAGAGAGATCAGGCGCAGGACCAACGGCTTAACGTGCTTTCCGAGGCACGGGGGTGTTAACACCACCAACTTCCTGACTCCGGAGTTGTGTCTGAGTAATTTCAAGACAGAAAAACTCAAACACTCTCGGCCCGACCTGGGATTCGAACCCGGGACTTCGTGGGTAGTACCAGCGTGCTGACCACTAGACTAACGAGGCAGTCATAGGTACAATAATTATATCACCAATAGAATTCTATCTACGTTATTCCGGTTTGACATAGACATTTTTTTAATTTGGATTTTTGTATGTTTGCGGCGAATAAATTAAAAAAGTACTGGACTGATTCCAAAAAATATATCACCATATAATTATTTTTATAATTAAGCAATTTTTTTGCATTTTTTACGAAATTGAATTAAATTTCGCACACAAAAATTGATCTACCTTCCCGTCCGTCCGTCCCGATCGACCGTGTCATTCCTGCCGAATGACACGGTCGATCAATTTTTGTGTGCGAAATTTAATTTAATCTTTTACCAATAAAATGCTACGTAATGCCGCACGTTTTTTTTCAACATCTTAATCTCAAAAGTGTGTAGCGACATCTTACCACTGTCGCTAACACTAGCAAGCAACTTCAAGACGCGACGCCCTGACTCGGCTCCTACAGGCTAGATGGCGCTGATAGCCCGCTCAATACAACACAAACCGCGATATGTAAGATTTAGCACGAGCTTGACTACATATAGATCAGGGATGCACAGACTTATTAAGACTAGGGGCCACTCGGGCAAATTATGAACTGATGGCGGGCCGCCAGAAGTATAGGTAATTAAAGACAATAAAGAATTGATAATTATGTATTAAAATTGAAAAAGAATTTATTAATTTGAAGCGTGGCACTGCATAGTGCTTACAATCTTTTTTATATTTGGCTCAAATTTACTTGTAGCAACACGTAAAACTGCTTCCAAACTTTCATTTGCAAGGCGGTTTCGATTTTTTGTTTTATTATTATTTAGTATTGAAAAGGTTTGTTCACATATATAGGTAGAACCAAATAAGCTGGCACATTTCAGAGCGTTTATGCGCAACTCTTTGTACGTATTTTTATCAATGCAGCGGTAAAAGTTCAGCAAGTCTCCTTCGTTGAATTTGTTGCGTAAATCTTGGTCGTTTTGAATGTCGATAATTTCTAACTGCACTGACTCTGGCGCATTTTCAACTGAAATCGTGAAAGGATTGCTGAATATGTCCAACAGAGGTTTCACTTTTTTAAACTCCGAAAATCTTTCTTGAAAAGATTGAATCAAAATATCTAGCTTTTCTACATAACTGAAATTAATCGCAGTTTTGTTGAATTTTTCAGCCATTTTCTTATAATTCGGAAAATGATTGTAATTTCCAGAATTCAATTGCGATCTGAAAAGTGTCAGCTTGCATTGAAAGGATGATACGTGAGCGTAGAGCTGGGATATCAGTTGATTTTTGCCTTGAAGCCGTGTGTTCAAGACATTCAAATGATTTGTAATGTCAACTAAAAAAGCCAAATCACACAACCAATCAGGATTTTTAAGTTCCGGGACATCCTTTTGCTTTTCCGCCAGAAATATTCCAATTTCTTCTATTAAATTTAGAAATCGTTCCAGGGTCAATCCACGACTTAGCCACCTTACTTCTGTATAATACAGTAAATCTCCATATTCGCTTTCGATGTCATCAAGGAATTGTTTGAATTGCCTGTGATTGAGTCCTCGTGATTTTATGAAATTTACAGTCGAAACTACCACTTTCATGACATTTTGAAATTCAATTTTTTTAGAACAGAGGGCTTCTTGGTGTATAATGCAGTGAAACTGCATGAGATCTTCAGCGTTTATGTTTTTTTCTTGCAGATGCTTTTTCAGCAAAGTAACTAGCCCAGAATTGACACCAATCATCGAAGGAGCACCGTCAGTGGCAACTCCCGATAATTTTGATAAGTCCAAATCAGTTTTTGAACACTCATCCAAAAGTACATTGAGTATATCAACTCCTCTGGTTTGACCTTTCAATGAACACATTCCTAACAACTCTTCTAAGACTTCAAAATCTTGAGTAACACCTCGTATGAATATGAGAAGTTGAGCTGTGGAAGTAATATCAGTGGATTCGTCGAGTGCTAATGAAAAAAATTCAATGATCTTAGTTTTTTCATTTAATTGTTCCGCAATATTACCTGACAAAGACATAATACGTCTTTGGATAGTCATACGATTCAGTTGAATTTTCTCAAACTTTTTTGCTGCTTCTGGACACATTTTCTTAGCGGCAATTTCTATGCATTCTTTTACAAAATCCCCATCATTGAAGGGGCGACTGCGCTTTGCTATCATTCAAGAAATTTCATAACTAACTTCTGTAGCTGTTTCTGAATCTTGGATGGGTTTTGTAAACATAGCTTGCTGACCAATAAGCTCCCGTTTTAAAGACAACATTTTTTGCTTTCTTAATTCGCCTGTAAACTTGGTAAAAGTAGGATGCTGCGTTTAATAGTGCCTTTTTACATTATATTCCTTTGCAATCGCAACAGAATTCTTGCAAATTAAACAAACGACTTTATTATGCGACCATACAAAAAAGTATTTCTCAGTCCAAATTTCTTGAAACTGCCGATTTTCATCTTTAACCTTACGTTTTTTACTAGGTCCTGGCTTGTCCATGTTGCGTTCTAATCCTGGCTAGGATTAACACAGCACCTAAAAACAATTACAGTACCTACTTAAATTACCCATCCTTTTTTAAATAAGCAAAAATAATTGATTTAAATAGGTAGGGAAACACTTATTAATAACAGAGTTTTACTTACGATTTCACAACACAATTATACACGGCACTTGACGGGAAATCTACGTTGAATGTGGATCAAAATATATGACACCGGCTAGTCGAGTTAAAATCTACACTAGAACTATTGACACTTCACTCAAATTAAAACCGAACTGTCGGTCGCTGCGGTTAGCGTGGCTTTTATACCGCGCGTATAGAGTCGAAAACTGTCTGGAGAAATCTCGAAACCGACCGGAAGCTTCGTGTATCTACCTACGCGAGCAATCGGGAATTCGTGACTATTGCTATCTCGCTCTTAAGCGCACTTAAGAGCGCGCGCGCGAGATTTAAATTACTTTTCGAACATATTTTTTTTGGTTTTATTCTGGAATAGAATTCAATATTTTTCGAATGTACGAGAGTATTATTTTTGCTGTCGGCGGGCCACCAGTATTCGACCGGCGGGCCGCAAGCGGCCCGCGGGCCGCGGTCTGTGCATCCCTGATATAGATAAACCAAGACGGTGACCATTGGACCTTGGTCCCCGACCATAACAACCGGTCGGTAGGAAGCGCTTCCCTTTGCCTTCCTAACCCAGTTGCGCCAAAAGTGTTCACTGGTCTACCTACGGAACCCCAAAACTTCTGAAACACAAAGCACGGCCCGCTGCGTCGCCGCCGATCACTGTTAATCCTAAAGCTGAGTCTAATTAATCAAAATAAATAATCACTGGAGGTTGAGTTGGTGTACGACGACCAACGCGTGTTGATACTTGAACTATAGCGTTTTAGCAGATTTGATCTATGACAGTGTGCCGTTTATATAAAATATTTAATTATTTATTTAACCTTACCTATACGAGTACTAGTGGTTCCCCGCGACTTCGCCCGCAAGAGTTGGATTTTCAATATAAACTTTCATCCCCCATTTCACCTCTTCAATATTTTTTTATCGCGACAAAATGTAGACTATGTCCTTTTCAGGGTCTCGAACTGTCTCCATACCAACTTTCATCGCAATCGGTTCAGTGGTTAAAGCGTCAAGAGGTAACAGACAGACAGACACACTTTCGCATTTATAATATTAGTATGGATACAGACACCAGCACGTCAGGTTACATATATGAGCCACAAAAACAGCTTTTATTACGTGGGAAATAGAGGCGGTCTCAAGGTCAGAGTGGGGTTGACGTGCAACCGTGATACCGACGCTTAATTATTTATATTACTGTTATAATTTTTAATGATGATTCGTATTTTTTTTGCATTTGATTATAATGTAACAAGACCAGCTCATCTTCTTCTTCTTCAACCCGTTGCCACCCAATGCTGAGTATAGGTCTCCTCCAATGATTTCCACTTCTGACGGTTAAGAGCTTGTCTCCTTCAGTTTAACCCAGAAACTTTGACGATGTCGTCTGTTCATCTTGCCGGCTGTCGTCCCACGTTTCGTCGTCCCTCTCTCGGTCGCCACTCCAGCACCTTCCTTCCCCACCTGCCATCCGTTCTTCGGCATATGTGATCCGCCCACTTCCATTTTCTACCCGCTATCACTTTGGCTATGTCGGTTAACCTGGTCCTTCTGCGTATTTCGGTATTTCTTACCCTATCGCAAAGGGAAATTCCCAATATAGCCCGCTCCATGGCTCTCTGGGCGACTTGTAAGCGGTGGATTGTTTGTTGAGTCAGCGTCCATGCCTCAGCGCCGTATGTTATCACAGGGAGTACACATTGCTCGAACATTCGACCAGCTCATAGGACTAAAAAAAATGGAGTCATAATCAATTATTGCTTCAAAACTTAAAGCTTCTGAGAAATTTCTAGAGAGAACCAGAAACAAGCTTTTGGACTGACTTGTGATTTAAAACCTCTTTACTTTGTTTAAAGCCAAGGAACCAGGCTTAAATTATTCTAGTTTTTATTTAACATGTATTATTATTATCCTCTCTAACACAGTCGTATTCATAAAGATATCAAAATCCCCGCATAATGCGTGAAAAGGTATTACAATTGAAAAATTGTCTAATGGCATAACTGGAGCTATTTACTTTTCCAAGATAAGATAAGTTACTCTTTTCTGCATTTCACACACAGTATACAATTACAAAATGTTCATTGACACGAATGCAAAAAAAAAAAAAAATATTAAAAAAATACTTCATTTAAATACCAAACTTCCAAATCCCACTTATCAAAACAAATCGCTAACAGACTACATGACGTCATTCGATTCCCAGAGCTACGGAAACGAAAATAAGAGAAAAACGCCAAGTATCAAAACAGTTTGATCATCTGTCTGTCAGTTTATTGAAGCGTATACGATTATATTGAAAACGAGGGATGCCTGGTGTCTGAAGTAGTATTTTGTTGGTTTTATTTTTTATTGAACATTTATTGTTATTGTTTATTTTACGTCCTTGGCTCCTTCGATCCTTGAGGTAGGCACTTTGATTTCTGTTTGTTTTTCTTACGTAAAAGAGTAATATATATACTTACCATAGATCGCCATACCTATTTGAGAGTGAAGGATCAGAGAGTGCACTTGTGTATTGCGTACATAATAAGAATTACCTTATTATGTTACCTTACCTTATCACGTTCCGTTCGCCTGTTGTTAATAATCTTTTCAAAAACGGATCGATTTCAACAGTGCAATGTTTCGCAGATGGAAATCCTGTTCACCAGGTTTCTGTCACTCAAATCGAGTGGTACCCAAACATCTAGCATTTTCATATAACCATGTTTATGCAAGTGATCTAGAATGTTGAGTGGAAATGCCAAGCACTTCGGTGAATACTTTACGAGTATGTGTCGATCTTCTTAATTTTTGTCAATAATATGCATCAGCACTTTGATATGACGACCACAGCGAGTAACATTTGTAACATCAAAATTACCAGACCTGAATCTGGTGAACCATTTTTAGGATTCCGTACCCGAAAAACATGACCCTATTAGGTACTAAGCCTCCGCTGTCTGTCTGTCTGTCTGTCACCAGGCTGTATCTCATGAACCGTAATAGCAAGACAGTTGAAAATTTCACAGATGATGTATTTCTGTTGCCGCTATAACAACAAATACTAAAAATAGAATTAAAATAGTAGAATATTCACCAAGGGGGTAAAGTGATGTCTTACGTCACGGGCGTCATCTTTAATCTCGAGCGTAACGAAGGATTCGAGAGTTAACTTCCGAACACAGCGAGGGAGTTAAAAGTAGAATCCTGAGTGGAGCGAGGGATTTAAGCTCGCCCAAGACGAAGACATCTTTATCCCCGAGGAGAATACTCTACTTTTCACACTTCCTACGAGGCATTAAAAATGTACTACAAAAACCTTATTTTATCTATGTATAAGTATTATATTCTTTGACTTTTCTGGCAGTCAATTAAGCTTTATATCTAATGGACTCCGGTATCATAAAGTTCGTGACTCGACAGTTTTAGGAAAACATTGTTTGTAATTTCTTAAAATACATAGGTTTATTTTGTTTATTTATTTCTTTTTTTAATAGCGCGCGCTTTTTTTTCATTCCATTCGTGCTAAAATTCTTGGCTGCCAGGTTCAAATTTCAAATATGTTCTCTTTGGTGCGGGACGGGCTAGTGTGATCATGCCAACGAACTCTTATTCGAAATTCAAATCACTTTGCCTCCCTAGGGCGTAATGAAATTTCATACAACATTACGTCCCTAGGGATGCAATAACTCACTTTGAGTCAGGTTTACTTGATGTGTAATTGAACATTGCCGAGTAGGTAGTGTGAAATAGTAGATTATTCACCAAGGGGGTAAAGTGATGTCTTACGTCTCGGGCGTCATCTTTAATCTCGAGCGTAACGAAGGATTCGAGAGTTAACTTCCGAACGCAGCGAGGGAGTTAAAAGTAGAATCCTGAGTGGAGCGAGGGATTTAAGCTCGCCCAAGACGAAGACATCTTTTTCCCCGAGGAGAATACTCTACTTTTCACACTTCCTACGAGGCATTAAAAATGTACTACAAAAACCTTATTTTATCTATGTATAAGTATTATATTCTTTGACTTTTCTGGCAGTCAATTAAGCTTTATATCTAATGGACTCCGGTATCATAAAGTTCGTGACTCGACAGTTTTAGGAAAACATTGTTTGTAATTTCTTAAAATACATAGGTTTATTTTGTTTCAAATATGTTCTCTTTGGTGCGGGACGGGCTAGTGTGATCATGCCAACGAACTCTTATTCGAAATTCAAATCACTTTGCCTCCCTAGGGCGTAATGAAATTTCATACAACATTACGTCCCTAGGGATGCAATAACTCACTTTGAGTCAGGTTTACTTGATGTGTAATTGAACATTGCCGAGTAGGTAGTGTGAAATAGTAGATTATTCACCAAGGGGGTAAAGTGATGTCTTACGTCACGGGCACCATCTTTAATCTCGAGCGTTACGAAGAATTCGTGAGTTAACTCCCGAGCGTAGCGAGGGAGTTTAGTGTTTACTCCCGAGCATAGCGAGGGAGTTAAAAGTAGAATCCTAAGTGGAGCGAGGGATTTAAGCTCGCCCAAGACGGAGACATCTTTATCCCCGAGGAGAATACTCTGCTTTTCACATTTCCTACGAGGCATTAAAAAATGTACTTCAAATACCTTATTTTATCTATAAGTATATATCCTTTGACTTTTTTGGCAGTAAATTATTATTATTAACAATGCCAGCAGCTTTACATCTAATGGATTTCGGTGTTATAAACTTCGTCACTCGACAGTTTAACGAAAACATTGTTTGTAATTTCTGAAAATACAAAGGTTTTTTTTCTTTATTTATTATTTTTTTTAGAAGCGCGCCCTTTTTTTCATTCCATTCGTGCTAAAATTCTTGGCTGCCAGGTTCAAATTTCAAATATGTTCTTTTTGGTGCGGGACGGGCTAGTGTGATCATGCTTACGAACTCTTATTCGAAATTCAAATCACTTTGCCTCCTACTCCTCCCACTTTGAAATTTCATTACACCCCTAGCGTAATGAAATTTCATACAACATTACGTCCCTAGGGATACAATGACTCGCTTTGAGTCAGGTTTACTTGATGTGTAATTGAACATTGCCGAGTAGGTAGTGTGAAAATATATTTAATTATATACAACAAACGTGTTTTTTTTTACTGTTTTTTGGCAATTGGTAGACGCTCACAGAATATTACATTGTATATTCACTTTAAAATTAAATTTAAAAAATACGTTTAAGGGGGGCTCCCATACAAACGTGTTTTTTTGCCTAAACTGTCTAATGTTGTAAGTTAATGGTACGGAACCCTTTGTGCGCGAGTCCGACTCGCACTTGGCCGGTTATTTATTGGTTAGACATGACACAACTTAAAAAAAACTGTCATGTAAAATGAAAATTAGTTATCTATTACTGGTTGCAACAGATGATAAAGTTTTTGCAACAATGAATACGAAATGACTCAAAGAACTGTATTCTATCCATAATCACAGAATGAATAATCGTGCAACTTCAAATATAGCCTCTATCAACGTGCCGGCTTTACTCGAGCCGAACGGTATCGCGCGTGATGATGGCAAGAGACCAGACGGGATGTCACTTGTTCCTTGGCGGATGGGTCGGGCTCTTGTGTGGGACGCTACCTGTGTCGACACACTTGCAGCCTCTCATCTGCCCGGGACAAGCCGTGATGCTGGTTTGGCTGCGAGAGGTGCCGAAAACTTTAAAAAGAACAAGTACAGGCAGATCGACTCCCGGTACCACTTTGTACCGTTTGGAGTCGAAACACTGGGTTCGTGGGGTCCCAACGCTATCTCTTTTTTCAAAGAGATTTCCAAGAGGCTAGTTGACATCAGTGGTGACCTAAGAGCTGGCAGCTACCTTGCTCAGCGTATAAGCATCGCTATCCAGCGCGGTAATGCTGCCAGCATCCTAGGAACCTTACCACAAGGACCCTTTTTATAATTTTTGTTTTTGTGTTGTATTAAGTAATTTATCTTAATTTTTATTAATAAGTGATAAATCTTAGATTTCTAGACTTCATATCTAAAAACCATCTTCGAATACACATCTCGCAAACCCGAAATATTTCTTTAATAATTTATACAAATAAATGTCAGCGAAACAGGTTTGGAGATCATACATCAAATTTTATTAGCTTGAATGTGTGTTTCTGTCTTTTTAGAATTGCCATTAATTTGGGTCTATCCACTTTTCACAGGTTTTTACGTATGGATATAGCTTCTGTCATACGAGATCATATGATTTATAAGCTGTTTAGGTGGGGTATATTGTGTTAAACAATTATTAAGTTATTTAATCAACTACTTTTGACAATATTTTGGATTCCATGATTTATTATTAATCAAAATAATACGTTAAACAATTATTAAGTTATTTAATCAACTACTTTTGACAATATTTTGGATTCCATGATTTATTATTAATCAAAATAATACTCGTAGTTCTAATAAAAAAAAACAAAGTCTTATTATAAAACCGCCAGACATGTTTATATCATTATATTTTTTGTAGAGTCATCATGTATTTATGGCAAAAGGTAAATGGTAAACATTGCAAAAGTTACTCTTAGATCTTAAATATAGTCCGTGCCATTTAACGGTGCATAAAAAGTCATTGACTTGTCACCCCTGCAGACCGTCACCCGTGTATAGTGTTGTAAAAGAACTGAGTCTTTTGGTCCTAATATTGAGACTAGAGTCCTTTTTTAAGACTCGAAGTCAAAGAATAAATAAAAGCTCAAGTCTCTCTGAGTTTTTAGTGTTTTAAAAAATACTCCAGTCTTGCCAAAGAGAACTCGAGACAGAGTCTTTTAAAAGAGCTCACTCTTTATAAAAAGAACTCAAGACTAAGTCCTTTAACTAAAAACTTAGCTTGTGTAATAGAAACTCGCGACTGAGTCCTTGTAAAAAAGAGCCCAGGACTGAGTCTTAAATAGATCAATGGGTAAAAGTAGTTGAAGAAGCTTAATGCTTCTTCAAGTCTGCCCACCCCTTCGGGGATAAAGGGCGTGATTGTATTTATGTATGGTATCAATGAAATGAACGTCCACTTTCAATCGTTTATTCGAACTGTGAGTGATGTGATTATTAAGACTGCAGTCCTCTGCTTACAAAATGCAAAAACTTCATAATATGCTAGTGTTTTTGATTGCGCTCCTCAGCCCTCTACTTTAAAGTTTACGATTCAAAGAACTCTTAGGCTTCATGACCCAAGTCCTTTTGATTGGACTGCAGTCCTGCTGTATAAGTCATGACTCATAGGACTTGAAAGAACTCAAAGGACTCAAAGAGCTCAAAGGACTGAAAAAAACCGTAAGGACTTAGAATAAAACTAACGACTCAAAAAATTTTAGGACTGAAGGAACTAAAATGACTCAAAAGAACTCAAGACTCAGGACTCGGAAGACTAATTAGTCTTGAGTTCTGCAAAAAGAACTCGTAGCCACAAAATGAGGACTAAAAGACTCAGTTCTTTTACAACACTACCCGTGTACCACTGCACGCCAGTATGCGAAGCGCGGCGAACCTAACTATAAGCCGTAGCGATACGAATCTGTCTAACAAATGAACCTCGGTACGAGTCGACCTTGAACCCAAAAATCAAAAGTCGTAATAATCGCTAGTTAGAAAGACAAATGATACGTGTCACAGGGTTTTAGCTGTCAAGGAGAACGACCTTTTATGCACGTTTATCTGGCACGTACTATAGAGGGGACCTTACAAAGAAACTAAAATTATAATCCGGAAAGTTTGACTAAAAACGAATAAAAAAGAAATCTGTCAGTCGCGCTATACAAACAAACTTAACTAAATCACATTGAACTACAAAACCAGCCTATAAAAATAAAGCAAAATCAATAAAAGCTTGTAAAATTAATAATGACACGCCAATAAAGAAAACGATGCCATCAAATCATAGGCACTTATCATTATACACTCAACATCGGTTTTGGCTAAAAGTATGGCAATTTAAATACAAATTGCGGTTTTAAAATTCCTAAAACGATATTCATTCAGAGCAATAAAAAACATGGCGTCCTTAAAAATTTCGCTTGTTGCCTTGTGACCAGCAAGAGTCAGCAGCAGGCCTAAGTCTTATCCAAACTAAGCGTTAGCTTGTGTTATGGCGACTACAATAACAGATAGAAATACTTATACCTATACGTTTATAAGCATTCATGGCTTGGGTACAAATACTCGTGCTCATCACACAAACATTTGCCCCTTGCGGGATTTGAATCCGCAACCTATGGTTTTGTAGAGTCCGGAGCGCAACTACACCAAGACTGTCGTCAAACGGGTCTTAATATTCCTATATTCAGGCTAGATGGCGCTGTTAGCCTGCTCCATATAACACAAACCGCGATATGTAAGATTTAGCACGAGCTTGACTACATATAGATAAACCATTGGACCTTGATCCCCGGCCGTAACAAACGGTCGGTAGGAAGTGCTTCCATTTGCTTTTTTAACGATTTGGGCCAAAAAAAGAATGTATGTGATGCTCTCAAATATTCATTTATTAGTACAGACAATCTACAAGTTTTCTACCTAAATGAATTTAACCTGCCCACTGGCGCCCGGACCGAATATAGCAACGAATGGGAAAGTGCGAAAAATTTCTTAGACGTGTTACGGGACGGTGTTATGCAGTACCACATAATTATGTAGATATATAAGTATTATGTAAAATCTAAATACTGTCATAGAAGATGTGATTAAAAAACAATTTTACGAATTACTTCGCGATTTATTTACATTTTATTTAAAACCTGACGTTTCGAACACTTTACAGCGTGGTCACAGGGAGACTAAGGTATTATTTGTCATTACAATGTTTTGAAAAATTAAACTACCGTCACTCATTAATATAAATTTATACGTTCCTATTTACGCAGAAAGAGCTAACCGCGACTTGAGATCTTGCAGTGCGAGGTGTTGCTTTGGTTTTTGCTAGAATAGGATCCCATGCCGGTGGAACTTTCCAACCATCTTCTCTATTGAAATTTGGATGTTTTCTAATTTCAATGGCTTCACGTAGCATTCGAGGAATAAAGCGCCGTTCTTTAGCAAGTATTTTACGTTGGTCAAAACGTCAAACAAAATAATATGTTCTTCGTTGTGCGGTTTTAAAGGTATTTCAACGGTACGATATAAAGAGTGTTCCAGTAGTAAGGGATCAATAAAAATAATAAAATGAAATCGTTAATTTCAGGACATAGTCCCATATTCTCGAACATTAAATTGCATTAAAATAAATATGTCAGATATTAAAATAAAATCAATAATGTTTTTCGTGTGTGTAATAAATAAAAATAAAAATTTAGCGCTCAAAAAACATTTACCGTCTTCTGGATATAGGTGTCATATTATGTCGTAAAAACTCGCAAAGAAATTGCTTAAATTATAATTTTACATGGGTATATGGGTCATAACTTTGACGACCGTCTTGGTGTAGTCGTTCGCGCACCGGACTTCTAAACCAGGCAGTTGCGGGTTCGAATCCCGCAAGGGGCTTATGTTTGTGTGATGAGCACGAGCATTTGTAACTAAGTTATGGATGTTTATATGTATTTAAGTATTTCTATCCGTTATCCTAGTCGCCATAGCACAAGCTCATTCATGCTTAGTTTGGGGCTAGGTAATTGGTGTGATTGGGTGAACCAATTTATTTATTTTATTTATTTATACAATTTATAATTTGGAGAAATTGCCATTTAAAAATGTATTATTTAGGTATGTCACGAAAATAAATATCTACCAACTTACTATAACAGGCTTAAAGCTAATACTATTTATTCTGTGCTTAAAGTAAAATATAATGTGACTAATCAGTAGTTAAAGGATTAGACAAACGGCTGTGGCTGAGGCTCGAAACTGTGTTGAAGTTTTTCAACACATTAAAAAAACGATTCGATTGTTTAATTGAATCGTTTTTTTAATGTCCTCCCAGCCGAATTTCGGCTACAGCGGCCTGTCACAACAGAGATTAGCCAACTGTGCGGGAGATATTATAGTACACAAGTGTGTGCGCAATACACAGGTGTACTCTCTGTTCTTTCACTCTCATAATTCGGTGAGACGGCAGTCCGACATGACCGTAGAGATATCAGGCGCAAGACCAACGGCTTAACGTGCTTTCCGAGGCACGGGGGTGTTAACACCACCAACTTCCTGACTCCGGAGCTGTGTCTGAGTTATTTCAAGACAGAAAACCCCAAACACTCTCAGCCCGACCTGAGATTCGAACCTGGGACCTCGTGAATAGTACCCAGCGTGCTGACCACTAGACCAACGAGGCAGTCAGAGGTTTTTTAAGGTTAATGATTAATTATATCTAAATGGTTCACTCTCACATAACCCCGTCCATCTAAAACACACAAACATAGACCCGTATTCGTTAGTTCATTGATTTCAGCAATAAATTAGTCTTATTTGAATAATTTTGCAGTTATACTTGACACTTAGGTAAAATAAATGTGTCACGGAATCTCTGTTAATTGTGGATGTGGTATGTTTGAATCCATCATATAATAATACTGTCCTCCTAGCCGAATTTCGACTACAGCGGCCTATTTCAACAGAGATTAGCCAACTGCGCCGGACATATTATAGTGCACAAGTGTGTGCGCAATACACAGGTGCACTCTCTATTCCTTCACTCTCATAATTCGGTGAGACGGCAGTCCGACATGACCGTAGAGATCAGGCGCAGGACCAACGGCTCAACGGGCTTTCCGAGGCACGGGGGTGTTAACACCACCAACTTCCTGACTCCGGAGCTGTGTCTGAGTAATTTCAAGACAGAAAAACCCAAACACTCTCGGCCCGACTCAAGGTTAACTTGATATAGTAACGTGAGCCCATAGTGTGTACATAGCCTGTAAGCTGAAGACGAGCAATATCTTTTGTTTTCTAATAATAAGTTATTTAGAAACATTTTTTTCTGAAAATGTTGAATTGTCTAACTTCATTCTTTTCATTAAAGTTGCCGTATCTATTTATGAAAAAAATTGTAGTTCCATGTTTCTTACCATTTGTCAACATACCAGAACCTGCCATATTGGATAAATTATGTTCAAAACCATCACATTTGACCATTTCAATTGATTACATTATTTTTAACACTTTTCCGTCTTAACACAACCGATTATAGCTCTTATGTATATACGCAAAGATTAGAGCGATATAGACGTGTAAGAGAGTTAGAAAATAAATCATGTTGACTAATTTTTAAAACTAGATATCTTAACGATAGTACTATATCATTTTAAGAAATTAGTGTTGTGTAAAATATGATACTAAGCTATCGATAGGGAACGAACGGTATTGACGACCGTCTTGGTGTAGTGGTTCGCGCTCCGGACTTCTAAACCAGCGGTTGTGCGTTCGAATCCCACAAGGGGCAAATGTTTGTGTGATGAGCACGAGCATTAGAACCTGAGGCATAGATGTTTATTTAAACGTATTAAAGAATGTCTATCTGTTATACTAGTCATCATAGCACAAGATCACGCTTAGTTTGGAAGAAGAACGGCAAAGTTCTTTGATGCTCAGCCCCAAATGCTGGCATTTTTTTGTCTTTGGTGAACAGCCTAAAACTGTATAGAGGAAAAAATAATATAACTGACAGACAGACAGCGGAGGCTTAGTAAAAAGTCCCGTTTTTACCCTTTGGGTACGGAACCCTAAAAACGTAATAACTAATGAACTAAACTATCGAATATATTATATAGTTATAACAAGCCGATGTCCGCGATTTCGTCTGCGAAATACGAATTTCCCATACACAGTTACACATTATTTACCCCCCGTAAAGAGCAAATTTTCAAAAATACTTTCTTAGTGCTCACCTACATTATAAAAGAAAGCATGGTGCAAAATTTTAAAGTGCAAAAGTGTAAAAAAATGAAACAAATGACACTAGGGACGATGTGTTTTATATAATGTAACGTAACAAATTTATGAATTTTCTTTAGGCGTGAAAAGCAACAAAGTTACGTTCTCTCTATCTCTCTATCTCCCTCTCTCTCTTACGTTCTGATTTATAATATTAGTTAGAAATCTAATAAGTAACGAAATAAGCAATTTTTTATTGTTCTGTTTTGAAAAGATCTTGCAAAACAACACATATCTTATCTTGCCAAAGCGCGCTAAAAATGTTTCTAAGTGTTTTAACCTCAATAAATACACATGTTTTTTGTTATTTTGCATTTAAATATTTAGAGAGGGTAGGTATAGAAGTTTAATTAGTTAATTTACAGCGGAGGGCTCGCCACTCAGCCTGTCTGTGATGCGTCAAGCTAAAGACCTCCCGGCAAATATGGGCTTTGACATAGAGTATAAAGTGCAGAGAGGGCAGTTCTTTGATCCGTAAGGTTTATGCCTATCGATGAAAAAAATACAGACAGTTTTATGAAGACACTAGCGGTATCCTAACTAGCTTAGAGCCCGTTCACACGAGGACGATTCGTGATTTTTGACGATTCGTCTTTTTTACACGATTCGTTCTTTTTTTGACGGTGGCAATACTTTTTGAATGCCCATGTTCTCACGGATCACGAATCGTGAAAAAAACGAATCGTCAAAAATCACGAATCGTCAAAATACTCCGTGTATTTCGACGATTCGTAATTTTTTGACCAAATTCAATTAGGATATTTTGACGAATTGTGAAAAAACGCGATTCCGTATGCAATGTGAACGTCCGTCAATGACGGATCCCGTGTGAATGACCCCTTAACGTAACATTCGTTTCCATTACGACCTCTAGTGTTTATTCGATGAATACAGATGCGGTGGTACGATGATTATGAAAATACTAGTGGAAATTATAAGGTTTAATATTGCTCAAGCCCAGAAAAGATTGCATAAGCAGGAAGAGGCCTACCTTCATCCTAGTAGTTGAAAATGGCTGAAAAGAAGAAGAGGACACATTACGACATTATAAATCAAATCTTTACTCCATACTAATAATATAAATGTGACTGCCTCGGTCGGACGGTCTAGTGGCCAGTATGCAGGGTACTATCCACTAGGTCCCGGGTTTGAATCTTGGGTGGGGCTGAAAGCTTCAGGATTTGTCTGTCTTGAATAATTCAGACACAGCTTAACTAACACCCCGCGCCTTCTCTTATGCCTCATTTCTCTCCCGTCATGTCAGACTGCCGTCTCACCGAACTATGAGAGCGAAGGAACAGAGAATGCACCTGTGTGTTGCGCACACACTTGTGCATTACAATTTCTCCTGCATATCTAATTGATCTCTGTTGATATCGGCCGCCGTAGTCGAAACTCGGAATGTTAACGTGAATTTGAAATGAAACGCCGTACGGCCCAATAGTGCAGCTCATTGGTATCTGTCAAGCGATTTTGACGTGAGCTGTCATTAGAAGAGACGCATCCCCGGTACGGTAACGCACGCGCCATTATATTGTTGACTCGTTATTGTATAATTTATTGGTTGTAAAGTTCCTATTATTGAATTGACTGAGAAAATGATTAATATGAGTATATTGATACAAATGTGTTTATTTTATCATCGACTCTGATTCTGTTTTCAGTAGGCATAAAACCTTGCCCTGCCTTATCTGTCCCCATAATCTTCGGCCGCCATACTCGACTTATCGGAGGTTTAGGCAGCCGATAGCAGCGATGATGCATGCGGTCCCTTTTATTTCTTCGCTGCCACTAAGTGTACTATGCGGAGTGACAACAGCTTTAGGGGTCCGTGGGCAGCTCAAAATAAGTATCTTAGGCACCGCGCAGACGGGTCACCGACCACAGTCACCGGTAGCTGTCGCGCGCCACGTCCTTCAGTCCAGCGCAAACCAAGGTGGCTGCCACTATAGTTGGTGGCCGCTACCAGTGATCGGTGGCCGCCACCGATGATGGCCACCATTGTTCCAGTAGTGCATCTAGCAATCCAGGCCAGCGTTGAACTGGAATAATGTAATGTAAAGCGGGCATTTGGTGGCTTGTAGAGCGCATTCTAGCTCTTAGACCCACGCTTTCTTCTAAGTCACATGCTCTTATAAAAGGGAAATCCTAAATGATATTTAGTTAAGATTCTCTCACTTTAATCACATTCAAATACAAAATAATGTTTTTTGACGAAAGGGTAATACATTTTAACAAATTGGCAAGTGCTAGGTTTATCCTGTATCACGGGCGGCCTTTGATGTTTGACAATTATTGAAATCTTATTAATCGAGCAAGTGGTCATTTACGAGACAAATAATATACAATTTTTTACTGCCTCGTTGGTCTAGTAGTCAGCACGTTGGGTACTATCCATGAGGTCCCGGGTCGGTCCGGGAGTTGGGTATTTCTGTCTTGAAATAACTCAGACACAGCTCCGGAGTCAGGAAGCTGGTGGTTTTAACCCTCGTGCCTCAGAAAACACGTCAAGACATTGGTCCTGCGCCTGATCTCTCTACGGGCATATCGGACTGCCGTCTCACCGAGTTATGTGAGTGAAGGAACAGAGAGTGCACCTGTGTATTGCACACACACTTGTGCACTATAATATCTCCCGCGCAGTTGGCTAATCTCGAAATCGTCGAAATTGGACTAGGAGGACATTATAATATACATTTTACGTACAGAACCACAACTCAAAGCCGCGGCCACAACACACCGGGTAATCGGCCAGGCACCCGCTAAGTACGAACGACTAAAGAGTTTTTATTTCGTCCTTTACTATCGAGTTGTCACTTCGTAACTTTGGCTGGCTTGCTTTAAGCACAAATTGCTTAGTATGAGCGTTTTAAACGGCTGTAAAAAATGAAATACCTAAAATGTTTTGTTTCAGTGCCAGTTAAGTTACGTTAGGTTAATTAAGCAGTCCGCGCGTCGTTGCTTGTACCGAGGAGGGGGCTGCTCTCCCCTCCTTGAAGCCGGGCGGGACCCTGTCATATTCGTGGGCCGCAGCTGGGAGCGAGTGCGTGGTGGCATAGCGTCGGCTGAAACCCATGCACTCGCACCGACAACAGCACCGGAGGACACCGTCAGGTTTTTAGTGGGTTGGAGCCCCACATAACCCCCTCTACCATCTCCGCTGGCGGGGGGGTATGCACCGCATTTTCCTGACGCTAAAAAAAAAAAAAAAAAAAAAAAAAAGGTTAATTAAGCAGTTGGTCCCGGCTAATATCTGTTGGTATAAGTCGTTAAGCCTAGTCAGAGCCCCTATGGCGGCTTGATAACATCTGACAGTAAGGTTTGTCACTTGCCTTACAGACACCCCTCCACCAATCCGCACTGAGCCCGCGTGGTAGAGTATGGCTAATACCTCCTCATAGTTGAGGTAAGGCCTTTTCCCAGCAGTGGAATCTATATAAGCTGACTTTAAATTAAAGTCATCAAAATTCTTGAAATTTCACTGGTAAGGTTGGCATCGGAAGCCAACTTCACCGGTTTTCAAGGTCCCGAGTTCGATCCCCGGTCGGGTGAATTCTTATAGAAATTCATATTTTCTATATTGTCACGGGTTTGGGTGTTGTGATACCACAGTTGTTTCAGATTTCCACGAAGCCATTTGATTATCGCCATTTTGGCGCTGAGCGTGTGGTGACCGTCCGCGAAAATAATGAGAGTTGACGTAAATATATGCAAGTTACTCAATTTTAGTTCCCTGTACACTCGGTGGGGGCGCTTCGATTCGGCACAAAAATTATCTGTCATTTCTTAGAGCACGTTTAGTCCAGCGTACTTGTATTATAGAGGTCAGTGGTTCCTATAGATAATCTACACATCGACTGATTAGTACGTCCGTCTATGGTTTATTGCGGCCAAATTATTTATGACTCGAGCCTTAGAGGAACTATACTAAAAGATATACTACCTACGCCTTTCAAAATCAAATCCTAAGCATGGCACAACTTCAATTAACACTTCAAGTGACAGCTATCCGTAACTTTAACAACAGCTGATAATTTATAACATTGAAGTTGTAGTGACAATGGGATTTCCAGACTGACTATTTTCCTTAGACTAATTTTACGTTTATGGGCGTCAAGCGTAAGAAACGGTAAGAAACTGACTACAATTACCTAGAAACGTCAAACTAGACAGCTGTCAGTTGCTATGAAAATACAGACTCTAAAGACAATTTAGCATGGAGCTAAGGAAACTTGTATAAAATTATTTATTTCTTTTTTAATTATTGTTGGCTGTCTCTTTTGGTTGATTACTCGTGTGCCCAAAAAGGATTAGAATTATTTTTGCAGGATCAACTTACCCAAATCTGTGAAAATATCTAAAAATGATATATAAATCTATCTATGTGATCAACATAAGGTTGGAATATGGTTGCATAAATTTGACAGATCAGGGTAAATTAATATTGGCCCGTGAATTCTTAACATTAGTCTTAGATTATTAGATAATTGTTTTTTTTTTTTTTTATTATGACAAAAGAAGCAGAATGAACTTAAAATTAGTCTTAGATATTAAAGGATTGGAATTACCCAAAAAAGGGGACTTGAAAATGTCACGCGACTGTCAATTTCATGCAGTATCTCAGACATGGTTGATCGAAGACCCGAGCTAAAACCACAGACTAACTGAGACAATAACCTGCTATCCCTTTGTAATGTTAAACCATAGATAATCCGGAAAACGTCTCCATTACCGTTAGCATAGAGAGTGCAGATGTACCGAGGGAATATCGTCCATAGGTTATTGTAATAAGAAAGGGTTTGAGATAGACTTTTTTGTTTTTGGTCCAAGTAAAAAACTTATGAATACTTACTATCATACTTATGCCTTTGATAGATAGATAGATACTCTTTATTGCAACCAGAAAACACTTTACAAACATATAATAAAAGAAAAACCATGTTGGTAAGAAGCGCGTTTTGACAGTGTCAAGTAGCCAAATTGTTGTGTCCCCTCGTTTGTCTAGTGATCAGCACGCTGGGTACTATCCACAAGGTCCCAGGTCGAAAGTGTCTGGGTTTTCTGTCTCAAAATAACTCAGACACAGCTCCGGAGTCAGGGAGTTTGTCATGTTAACACCCCCGTACCTCGGAAAGCACGGTAAGCCGTTGGTCCTGCGCCCGATCTCTCTCAGGTCATGTCAGACTGCCGCCTCACTGAACTATGAGAGTGGAAGAACAGGGAGTGCACCTTTGTATTGCGCACAGTCTTGTGCACTATAATATCTTTCTCGCAGTTAGGTAATCTCGGTTAAAATTGACCACTGGAGTCAGAAGGCTATACGGCTAGAAGAACACTACATATTTTAATTCAACCCAATAGTAGGTTCTGCCACAGAATAAATACTAACTAGTACTCCGTACAGAAGTTTGACTTTACAATGAAATTCGATGAAATATCTACTCAATGTCGTCAACGATATGGTGTAATTTGGTTCGCCTCAGAGTCAAGCACATTCTCGTTTAGACACCTACAGAAATCCATTGCAAGATAATTTCATTCTTATCACTCTGGAATATGAATCATAATACACTAAACCTATTCAGTGAAGTACTATCATGCGACGCGATAGGGTTGACTGCTACTAGAAGCTACTTACGCCATCTAGCGCACCTTTCTAGCACTTTATTCATGCTTGTCCAGCCAACAACGTAATTCACACATAGTGCCGTGCGCCGCCGCGCGCCGGTGAATAAAACGCGCGAGCATCTCGTTGCTCGCTCGCAACACCCAACTTGTTTAGCCTCTTCCAATGGGTCGCCGCGCGTAGGTACGATTTTGCTACCTACGCAGTGAGTTACACAGGCCTGGTTCTGCTTTCACCTTGTGCCACACTCCTCTAACAAACAAGTCAGAAAATTAATTATTATCAGCTATTTAGCATACACAAATGGTAGGCGGGGGGCGGTCAGAATAAGCATAGCCCATTGTCATTTTAGGGGGCAGTTAGGAATGTTAAAACTATCACTTTGACGTATAGTTAGCAGACGTCGACCTGCACAAATATCTTGAATGATATTGAACTCTATGGGATCAACATAAAGTTGGAATTCAGTTGCGGAAATTTGACAGATCGAAGCAGGTTGATATGTGCTTAACAAAACAGTCCGCTGGGAAAGGTTTGGTTAAAAATGCACGGCTTTGGAAAGAAAAACTTTCATTGATGGGATTCTTACGAGTAAATAACTAAGCATCTTCAAAAAGACTGATATGAATGGGAACCAATGTTAGCATTACCAAAAATCTTTTCTCTTAACCAAAAACACGGTTCAGAGTTGCTCACATCTCAAAAATGACACAAAAGAAAAACGAATTTCGGTTAAAAGCAACTTTAAGCCTGTTAGGTTTGCCGAAGAAACACAGTCGGTGTTATTACAAAAAAATAGACCCGGTTTAAGCTAGTAATATTAGCCGAAAACAGAGGAATGAATGACACATTCGTGACATAACCTAATAGAGAAACGTTTTTCTAATTGGCTAGCTAATAGCTTTGTCCTGGCTTAAACCCGGTACTAAATTTTTGTAATAACGGGGAGTTTATCCAGATATGAGTTTTGAAAGTATTTGTTCAAGGTAAAGGACTAGTCCTATTTTTGTATGGATGCTGGTTTTTTATTCCAAGATATCACCAACCACCGATAACCTATATTTATCTTTAACCCACAAAAATACAAAACACGTTACCATAGAAATCAGAATTTTAAACGCCTCTATTTTTGAGAAAAAATATGTTTTGTAACAGACATCATCCATTGATCACTTACTTATATTTCCTGGCTGTATGGCTATGTACCATTGCCTTTCCACTGGTGGATAAATACTACTAGGTACTACCACAGATTATATAATAGGTACTACTGTCAATGGAATGTCAATTTTGCTGGCAATTTTTTTTTCATGCATTAATTGCTATAGGCGAAGGTGCGCTTTATGTACAGACAAAGAGAAAAAAATATTT
Source organism: Pyrausta nigrata (assembly GCA_949316185.1). NCBI lineage: Eukaryota > Metazoa > Arthropoda > Insecta > Lepidoptera > Crambidae > Pyrausta > Pyrausta nigrata. The sequence continues at coordinate 6,579,434 of OX438965.1, forward strand.
AAATTTTTCTCTAAATCGGAGGCCTTAAAAAATTTATTAATTATGCAGAAAGGCTAGTTTTTGTGAACTCTTTCATATAATATCTAGTTTATTCTGGTTAGAAATATTAACGAATAAATAACCATTAATGGACAATTGGTCAAAACCAATTTTAATTGCAAAATTCTGTCAAAAAATACGACTTTTGCCTGATATTTTCCGACAAAAGGGATTTTGATCGTTTTTTTTTTTAGATTAATATGCATGTCGGAATGATTTTATTTAGTGCGAATGAGATCTGAATGATTTTACTAATAAAAATAGGTTATACAGTATATTTTTTGGGCAATTCTGCAAATTCATACAGAAAAAGTATCATAGTTATGTATTTTATATACCTAGATCTGTTTAAGTCGACGGACTAGATTCACAAATGTTGCTATTGGCTTCGATTTTGTTATAATTTGGACAAATTTAAAGGGATCAATATAAGCTTTGACTGTAACATCTAGATATAGATAGACTACTGCTAGATAGACACTATTTTTCTATTAACATTTCTAGTTTTTTCTCATTCTGGCGTTAGCATCTGAGTACTATGTAAGAATTACGAGTACTTAATTTCGAAAATAAGTAAAATTACATAACTTTTTTCATTAATCTTTTTAGTTTTTGGCGTATGGATAACTTGGTAAGATACTTACTGGCATACTTACTTTTCACTATGAAGTAAGCTTAGTTGATCCGATGACAGCACTGGATTGAATAGATTTTTCGGTAAAGCTGGGGAGAATTGCTAGTTGGCAATATTTATTTGTTAGGACTTGATATACAATGTGCCATGTCTAAGTTTGAAGTTGAATTTAACTTCTCTCTCTTTCTCTGCTAAAAAAACGAAAAGAGACAGACTACAACAATTTAGAAATGTCAAATTAAGTGATGCCTACGTATTTTTACAAGTTTTAGCGTGTTTTCGTCTAACTTGACTTAAGTGAATGACATCCCTACTAAATTGTCTATAGATAATCTGATTTTTTTAGCAACTAACAGCTTTTTGGTCTGACGCTTCGAAATTAGGTTATATAGTCTGACGCTTTTCGTTTGTTTGGCAGAGAAAGAGATAGACTGAACTTAAATTTATTCTTGGAACTCACTAAATTATATATTGTTATTATTAAATTTAATATTGGAACCCACTAAACGATATATTTTTATTATTTAGACTACAATTGTGACATGTGACTGACACATGCTCATTACTAGATTTAATCGGAAGAAGAGCCATTTTTCTGTCTAAAAAATGATTCTCTGATTACAGTAGAACTCCAATTATCCGAATTAATGGGGACCGGGACCCATTCGGATAATCAGATATTCGGATAATCGGATTTTTAAAAAAAAAATGCCATTGGAGAGAATAAAAACTACGTTTTGATATTGCACTATTTTTTTATTGAATTAAATGAAAGAAACATGAAATTTTCACATGTTTTAAATATAAATAAAATGTACTTATGTACAAGTTTAGAAATAAAAATCATTGTTTTTTAAACATCTCCGTCAATGTAAGCTGTTTTGCGGTCTTCAACCGTTTTCGGGCAGCCAGGTCACGATTCGGATAATCGGCGATTCGGATAGTCGGAGTTCGGATAATTGGAGTTCTACTGTATTAGGAACAAATCAACTGTTTTGGTTTTTAAAGTGTAAATCACTTTACAATATATATCTCAATATTTATCTTCAACTCAATTTTTTTGCGAGCTTTACCACTGAGTTTTTTAAGAAATACTTAAGTGCAGTATTTTCCTATTAAGGTTGCCAGACTTTTGATGTTTTTTTATAGTTAAAATTATATAATGGTGCCATCGAGCCTTAGGGGCCATCCATAATTATGTGATAAAGAGTAGTTTTCTTTTTAATATTTCTGTTTGTGATAAAATGTGTGACACAGGGGATGGAGGAGTAGTAAACTATGTGACGTCACATGTCTACAACAATAGGCTCAAATAGGATTTTTTTAAATAGTATTTTAATGTAAAATTACAACAAATGTGTCGTTACACCAGGATGGACGGACAGGGTTTCACAAATGTGACCATCTGTAAGACTGACCAGTTAGCCGTTACCACGAGTTTACGGCGGTTTTACTCGCTAGCGACGACGTAAAAAAGTGTATAGAAATTTGCCCAGCGCCTCTAGCGGTTACTTAGAAAACTAAAATTTTCCATACACTTTTTTCTGGCCTTTCTAATGGTCATTACTTTTTTTAAGGACTCTGGGCCCGTAGACAAGATGTAATCTATTCTAAAGCGAAGTTCGTTATCGCTAACAAAATGTATGAAACTGACATAAGCCGTCGAATAATCACGTGACTTTTGCAAACATATTTTGGCAATTCGTTGGCGATATCGAAGTTCGCTGTAGTAAGATTGCATCTTGTCTAAGGGCCCTTAAACATTTCATAGGATCAATTTTTAAATAACCATTTAAAACGAATGCAGTAAAATAAAACGAGTGGAAACTTATTCACCTCAAATTTTAAATATGCATGAGATTCTGAAGTGAAATGACAAAGCATTAGTCTTTAAAACATTCATTTATTTATTATAATTACATATTTTTTACATTTATTTACATGATTATGCAGTAGCGTTGGGGTGGCCCGAAGTAGGTACTATAGTTGTATGGAAAAGTAAAAATATAAGCAAGTATACACGGCCGCACGTCAGGCTACCCCACTTTGACCTTGAGACCGTCTCTATTCCCTACGTAATAAAAGAAGTTTTAGTTCAAATGGGTAAATTGACATGCTGCCGACTGTACTGCAAGTTTCATTGCTGCTGCAGGATTTTCTTAAAAAGTACAAAATTCGTTTCTAAAAAAGTAATAAATAAGTTAAAATAAATACAGTTATAATTGTTGCCAAAATTGAATTGGTATTTTTAGGTTAGATATCAAGATTTTTTTAGAATACACAAGAACAAAGTAACTACAACATAATATTAATGTTCTAAATATCACGTGAATCAAAACACTGGCACATTATTATATTTAAATATCTTTATACAATAAATAAATCATTTGGTATCGAAACGCTCACAACAATATCACAACGCTGTGAAAGTGTTACAGTGAGAAATTTTAAATAAGTCTTTTTATAAAACGTCTAATATTACAAAATATTATCTAAAAGTCTGTTCGCACTTTTCAACTTGACTAAGAACTTTTCCGATTCGTTCGTGTAGTATTTTAGCATTCTTTTCAGGTAAAGGTGGTAAAATGTCTCTGATAACCGCATTATTTTTCTCATGAAACATAGCACTTAGTTTGGCACCGATCGATTGTTCATACAACTTCTTTAAAGCGTCAACAGTTCTCTTTCTGAACACACACAAATTGTCCAACATTAGACTGTGGTACACGTTATATTTCTTCAGCAGTCTGTAGCCGTGTAGCAGTCCAGACTCGTTGTCTAGGAAAAGAAGTAGACCACTGTCCATTTTTCTAGCCAAGTTATGCGCGGGGCCATCCATAATGTTTATATTCCACTGATAATTAAACAAATTGTTCACTATCCTATCCAAATTAGCAGTAAGGTAATCGAATATTATAAGATCAGACCACTGTGCTAACTCCACAAATAACTCTTTAGTTTTTCTATTCAGAATCATGTCTGTATGGTCGAAGTTCGCTGTATCACTTTTGGTGGTTTTAACACTTTTCAATTTAAGTTTTTCTATGAAAATTTGTTTGGAAGCGTCAGCAGTATCGTTTTCTTTCAACGACATGGCGAGCACGTCATTCTTATTCAAATGTCGGTTCGAAGGCTTGAATATTTCGGGTATTGTGGCCGATTCTAAGCTCGGTATGTATTGTGTGAGCACTACAGCTCTGTTAGTGTTCCATTGAGCTGTAGCAACTTCGGAAGCCACATTCTTCCATAATTTGTCTTTCAAATCGACCACTTTGACTACCGACGGCGCCAGATTTGTCAAATTGAGTAGCTGTCCCACATAAAAACTGAAGATCTCTCCTTGAATTTGATCTGTGTTCTGTCTGTATCTGACACAAGCTTGGATACCATCTTTGAATGTTACTAATCGATTCTGCATCCTTCCGCATCCCGATTCCATTTTGATAACTTCGCTTTGGTTGACGTATCTCTCCCATACATCTGCTGTGTTTTCACCGTACCCTTGAGGCATGAAATCTTCAACTTCAGGACCCCAGTATATATTTTTATACAACACAGTATGGTCATTAGGAACATAGTCGGTTTTATTTATAACATTCGCGATTGAATGTTTAGTATGAGTGACTATTTTGTTATCTTTTAATATATCTTTCATATCCTCAGTTAGTCCTTTAGGATAGATGTCTTTTCTATATTTGTGTGTTTCAGTCCCAGTAAAAGAAACTGATGCAAATTTCTCATCAATAATTTTGACGTCAGCTTCAATTTCGTTGTCAGTCTTATCACTTTTTAATGAATTGAGATTTCTTGTAAATATTTCTCTTGAATTGTTAATTTTTACTAGTTTTCTAGGAGTAAAGTGCGTTGTTTGAGATGTGCTCATTAAAACAACTCCTATGGCAAATCCAAATATAAAACTTATGACAACACTAACAAAGCAATAATTGTAGTACCTTTTCTCTTTCTTTGTCATTGTTCTTCTAGACATATCTTGTCTATAACTAAAGCTATCGTACAGAATATATTTAGGTTTCTTACTGAGGCAAAATGTGTTTATTTCTAGTGACATTTTGGGTTTTTCGCTTAGTGTTTTTGATATTTCTTCTATATTTCTGACTTCTTGTAGAGTTGGTATTCGGTTTGTGTCATAATTATTAGTTTGCTTCTTTTCTGCTTTAGGATTCATCGTGTTGTCCATGTTTATACGTCTTCTATTCAGCAGTCATGATTTATTTCTGAAACAAAAGAAAATATTTATTAATTAAAATAATTCGTTAGCAATCAATCGTCACTCGCAAGGCAGTTTGTACTTATTAGAAACAGTAATAGCCAAGTTTTTGTTGTTGAAATAAATGATTGTTTAACATTTTTTAAGATTATGTAAAATTCGTCGTGGCTGAAGTGTTTCTCCTAAACACTTCGATTTAGATTCCTTTAAAAAATGAGTGAATAGGCTGCTTCTAGACAGACATATAACATCCTCGACCGCATCTTCGCTTAACATCAAGTGAGATTGCGGTCAAATGTCTGCCTATTAAATATATAAATAATATATATTTTCTTTGCAGAAAAAAGTAATTCCCATTCAAAAATCATCGACTTGAGGACGGTCAATGAAAAATGTAAGTGCAAAATTTACTTTAATTTATTAAAGACTTATAAAAGACACATGTTAAAAATTTATAAATTTATAAAAATATAAAAACACTGTTCCTTTATTACTATCGATTGGATAACAAAATTATATCCTTATTAAACTCTACGACCAGTATTAGGAGTAATTCGCACTTTGCTCTTCAAACGAGCAATATCCGGCTACCAAAACCGGCAGTGACAGACAGACAGACGTACATTAAGATACTGCAGATAGCAGGCTATTAACAGATTAACTGCTTGTAAGATAAATAAAAAAACTCAGAAGCCAGTGCATGTCAGTCAAGCCGGAGATAATTGTCATATTTTGAATGTTTTATCGTGTTTTGATTCTCACGGAATTATTAGGTTAAGTTTTGAGGATAAATCTGTCAATAATGATAAAGCACTTTTATGTCAGAATTGCTTTGCAGCCCTAAAGTACAATTGGTAGATATTGCAATATATATTGTTTAAAATCCACAGTTTAGATCATGGTTACATTCAGTCACCTGAACGATATTTTACCTCACCGTAAGAGCATCGGTTAGTGAAACAACTAATGTACATAATTCAGAAAAAGTCGTTGGTACATGGCAGCACGTGGGATCGAACCGGTACCTCCCGCATGAGGGGCAACCCGCTAGCCAGTGCGTCACCGACGCTCCATTAATAAGTATATGTTAGAGTTAAATACACTTTATATTTGCATATAGACTTAGTTCGTCCCAATATTAACCCTACAGTATGCTTTGGGTCAAGTGTGGGTAATAGCTCTGTGAAATGTAATGAAATTCCTTTATTTGCTATAAATGCTGTGAAGAAGTAGCGTAAGAAAGTCAGTCACATTGTTATCGCCTCTTTTTAGTTTTACAATTGATGCTATTATACAAAACACAACGCTATATCACAAAATAAACAATTATGTTGTAATTAAACATACTTTGCTATATTTTTACCAGGAACTCAACTTGTTCTTTGTTACCCGACTGACACTTCAGATTATGTAGGACGCATGTTTCACACGCGTTTGTCCATCTTCCCGAGACTCGAACCTAACACACAATACCCCATCCTTACTCATAAATCACCTCCATACATATCTTAGTAAATTTCCTCATACATATACGCTTATTACTCAACTCTTTAACTAAATTAAATAATGTTTTACTGTTTCTAGACTTGAGTAATCATAATTAATCTTGTTCGGAGCTAGACGTTTGGAGAAATGGCGCATTCCATACATTACCGCAACACGGAGTCGTGAGGCAAAAATAGTTGTTACTATTAATATTTAGTTGCACTTTAGAAGCCGTTTTATATTCAGTACGCAGTAATGTCTTCCTAGCCGAACTTCGACTACAGCGGCCAATCTCAACAGAGATTAGCCAACTACGCTAGAGATACTATAGTGCACAAGAGTGTGCGCAATACACAGGTCCACTTTCTGTTCCTTCACTCTCATAATTCGGTGAGACGGCAGTCCGACATGACCGTACAGAGATCAGGCGCAGGACCAACGGCTTAACCTGCTTTCCGAGGCACGGGGGTGTTAACACCACCAACTTCCTGACTCCGGAGCTGTGTCTGCGTTATTTCAAGACAGAAAAACCCAAACACTTTTGGCCCGACCCGGGATTTGAACACGGAACCTCGTGGATAGTACCCAGCGTGCTGACCACTACACCAACGAGGCAGTCAATAGTAAGAGTTCAGTATGTAGTTCCGACAAGCGCTTGGACATATGTTTTCGTACCACTTTTCAAACCTTTAACATAACACCTCCTATACATCCATATCCATACTTAATTTTATAAATGCGACAGTGTGTCTGTCTGTTACCTCTTGGCGCTTAAACCACTGAACCGATTGAGATGAAATTGGGTAAGGAGACAGTTCGAGACACTGGAAAGGACATAGGCTACATTTTGTCGCGATATAAAAACATTAAGGGGGTGAAATGGGGGATGAAAGTTTATATTGAAAATCCAACTCTTGCGGGCGAAGTCGTGGGGAACTACTGATAAATAAATATTGGACAACATCACATACATTGCTCATATCCCAAAGCTTAAGCATTTGTGTTATACTAATCTGAAACAACGGTGGCATCGCAACACCCAGTCCCGAGACAATATAGAAAATGTGAATTTCTATTGACTCGACCGGGGGTCGACCCCGGAATCTCAGAGATGGCGACACCTTGAAAACTGGAATGCGAGCTACTCCGCTACGGAGGTCGTCAAAAATCTACACCTACACTTTTTTTCTTCAAAGTTGATACCTGATGATGACTGAGGGTCAACTACAACTTTCTGTTTAATGGAATGGTTTGCCACTGTCTTCTCTATTTGCACAACAACTACTTATGTGCAGGTTTCCTCACGGTGTTGACTAGTTGAGAACCTACTTACAAGAACAGGCTAATGCCTTGTATTGTAAGCTTATTTACCAGTACCTGTAAGTGGTGAGCTTATACCAATCCCAAGGACTCTCTCTCTTAAAACACACGCACACTCACTTACACACACACACACACACAAACACACACACACACACACACACACACACACACACACACACATGCAAACTAACGAGCTTACCTAATGTATTACTTCTGACCTGTTTATTTTCATAGATAGTGTGCCAGACCCCTCATGTCTGTACTCACTACTTGTTACAATTTATTAACTTAGTGATTAAATATACAAAATAGATACTAATTACGGGAAGCAGCGAGTTATTCCCAACACAAGTGTCATTCGACTACTTATCGGGAAAACTCGGCAAAACACTGTAATGCATATTTTTGAAAAAAATAAATTTATTATTATTATGTTTTCCTTTACAGGCAGCGAAATCATCAAAAAAGTCTGTACTTAAGATTTGTACAAACTCAGGCCGGGAATCGAGCCTACGAACACGATTGGAACTGAAACCCCACTTAGCTATCGCACCCACAACAATTTTTTATTACCACTTGCTAAAACCAATTGGTAGTTACTTGAACAAACAAATTAAACTCTTACCCAACCGTAAAAAGGTGCAGAAAATTATATGTTACGCCTAATGCGACGCCCACAGTCAACTAATAATTCAATTATCTCCTTTACGTTATTGTTTTGTAAGACAGTCGTTGGGATGGGTCGTAACCGCTACCTGAATAGAGATGATACAACCACCAAATTCAGTTTATTTTTATTTTATTTTATTTAAGACACAACAGGTTACAATCATTTGATGGTTACAAAGTGTAAAAAGTGTATAAATTATAAATTTATGAATTAAGAGCTAAACTGTAACCTAAAACATGCATCGTTAAAGTACCAAAAAGAAGTACAAACAATGATCCTTCATTGTTCTACATAGTACCGCCTGCTGATTTAAGTCGGTGCAAACATACATAATATGATTTCAAATTTAAAGTTAGTTTTTTTTGTGTTTTATCTAACTGGTGAAGACATGTTAAAGCTAAGTTGAAGTAATATAATATATATTAAAACGATTAAAGTAATATCTCATACTTCCGTAGGTGAGTACTTATTTGTTAAGAAAAAGTTAAAATAACTTTGAAAACCAAAAGTCACTCAAAAATGCTTATAATCCATTAGATGTTATTATTTACATATTTCGGAATCATAAACACTGGCTTCTTAAAATTTGGCTTCAACTCACCCCAGCTCAAGTCCCTGCCAACACGTGTGATGATGATGATGGTTTATTACGTTGTCAAGTAAGTTTTTTAAGTACCAAAGTTGAAAATAATAATTAGCCACACAAAATATACCTATCGATATCTTTGTGACGCAACATCTATGAGATCCATTCTAACTATTATCGTAGTAAATATAATCAAAATTTATGACGTGTTTGGAATGTAGGTGCCTATATCTTTTTCTGCTCTGGCATACGCTCCGCTTCGTGTATATACCTCTACATAAAATCTCATTAATTCATAGAAACTAGTATTTAATTTCTTACTATCAATGAATATTGAATACCGTTTAAAGAGAGAGTTTAGACAAGTATCTTACACTGTAAAAAAATATCTTTCACTCTCTCTCTCTCTCTCTCTCTCTCTCTCCTGGGTATTATTAATACCATCTGATGGTGGGGTCTGCCTTCTCAAACAATATTATTGTAAAGTTTAAAAAAAAAACTCTTTTCAAACTTTATAATAATACTACTGGTTCCCCGCGACTTTTCCCGCAAGAGTTGGATTTTCGATATAAACTTTCATCCCCCATTTCACCACGTTTTTATATCGCGACAAATGCAATTACAGCCTATGTCCTTTCCAGGGTCTCAAACTGTCTCCATACCGAATTTCATCTCAATCGGTTCAGTGGTTTAAATGTCAAGAAGTGTTTAAGCGTCGTTTGCATTTATAATATTAGTATGGATTGTTTACTCAGCGACTAAAAGTGGTATTATCCACTCCAAGTCACACCCTACAAACAAGCTTTTTGTCCAACCGAGAGTCATCGGAGTTTTTTCACCTTTTTTTTTGTTTTCTTTTTTTAGTGCGTCGTGTAAGGATTTTGTTAAACAAATTCTCTGTGGAGTTTTTTTTTTTCGTTTTTTGTAACGTCTCAACTATAATTTAGGTAGTTATTTCCCGTAATAATTGACATGTTTGGAACTACCAATTTTTGAGTTAGCAAACGTATTATCTTGTGTTTATTTTTAGTTAAACAAGGTTTTAAATAGAGACACTCAAATACAAAGATGTTTTTCTTTTTACCAATCACCTAGCCCTAAACTAAGCGTGAGCTTGTGCTATGGCGACTAGGATACGGGGTAGACATGCATAAATAGATTTATAAACATCCATGACTTAGATACAAATGCTCGTGCTCATCACACAAACCTTCGACCCTTGCAGGATATGAACCCTCAACCGCTGGTTTTTAGTCCGGAGCGCGAACCACTACACCAAGACGGTCGTCAGGTGGATGTTATTTATTTTTAATATTTTCTGCTTAAGTAAAAATAGTTAAAATTTACTCATAGTTTGACGACCGTCTTGTTGTAGTCGTTCGCGCACCGGACTTCTAAACCAGGCGGTTGCGTGTTCGAATCCCGCAAGGGGCAAATGTTTGTGTGATGAGCACGAGCATTTGTGCCAAGTCATGGATGTTTATATGTATTTAAGTATTTCTATCCGTTATCCTAGTCACCATAGGACAAGCTCACGCTTAGTGTGGGGCTAGGTAATTGGTGTGTTTGTTGAAACAATTAAAAAAAAATAGTACAGAGGTAGGTATGAAAGGTAGTTTTAGAGTGTGACTGCTGTAACTGTGAATAGGGATTTAAACCCGCAACCGCTGGTCTTAGTCCGGAGCGCGAACCACTACACCAAGACAGTCGTCAGGTGGATGTTGTTAGTTTTGAACTGTTTTGTGCATACATAAATAAGGTAAAAAAGAATTTACTGAGTTATTTGTTTTCAATATTTTTTGCTTAAGTAAATTAGGTAAAATTTACTTATAGTACAGAGGTAGGTATGCAAGGTAGTTTAAGAGTGTGACTGCTGAGAATTAGACCCTTTAATATTTTTTGCTTAAGTAAAATAATATTTTTTTGCTTAAATAAAAATAGGTAAAATTTACTCATACATAGTACAAAGGTAAGTAGAATAGAAGGTAAGCAAGGTAGATTTAAATATGTGACTGCTGAGAATCAGGCCCTCGCATAACTGTGAATAAAATATGATACGAAGCAGTAAAAATGTTAAATTCGCTTGTTGGTTTACCATTAAAATGTCACAAGGCGTTAGAATGGTTTATAGCTCGCTTGAAATTTGGCAAAATGTGGGAAACACGTTTATTAGATTCATTTGAATGAAACTTGTTTGAGTAACACTTTGTAAATTCCAATTTGTTATTGAAAAGTCAGCCTATTAGATCCCACTGCTGGGAAGAGGCCTCACCTTAACTATGAGGAGGAACGCGCCGTACTCCACCACACGGGCTCAGTGCGGATTGGTGGAGGGGTATCTCTAAGGCAAGTGACAAACCTTACTGTCAGATGTTATCAAGCCGCCCTAGGGCCTCTGACTAGGCTTAACGACTAATACCATCAGATATTAGCCGGGACCAACTGCTTAACGTGCCTTCCGAAGCACGAAAATGCTTGTCATGGACATCACTTAAATGGTCAGAATGGTCACCCATCCAATCACGACCGCGCCGTGGGTTGCTTAACTTTGGTAATCACTACCAAAGCACTGCCGCCACTGCGTCACAAGCACCTCATTAGTTATTGGTATTTACAAAACTATGTACTGGCAGGCCTGTGTATCTCCCCGCGGAGGTAGCAAAAACGTACCAACGCGCGGCGACCCTACGTAGGTGCTAAAACAAGTTGCGTGTCGCAACCGGCCAGAGCCACGCTCGAGCGTTTTATTCACCGGCGGCCGCGCGGCTACGTTGCTGGCTGGACGAGAATGAATAAAGTACTAGAAAGAGGCGCTAGATGGCGTTAGAAGCTTCTCGTAGCAGTCAACCCTATCGCGTCGCGTGATATTACGTCACTGGTTTAGTGTATTATGAATCATATTTCAGAGCAATAAGTATGAAATTATCTGGCAATGGATTTTTGTACGTGTCTACACGAAAATGTGCTTGACTCTGAGGCGAACTAAATTACGCCATATTGTTGACGACATTGAGTAGACATTTCTTTGAATACAATTGCTAAGTCATACTTCTGTACGAAGTACTAGTATTCTGTGGTACTGGTTAGGTATCAATCAACACATGAAATTCGGGAGTTTTGCGCGGGAAGCGAGATGAGAAGAGTGTGTTTTCTTAACTTAGTAAATAAGTTTACTGTGAAGTCCACGAAAAACTAATTTACAGTCACCTGTGTGGTGGAATTATCTTGATAATGTGCTGCAGAGGAGAATCAATCAAGTAAAAATAAAAATAGAGTTGATTATTCTATATTATCTATATCGTCGTATGTCGTGATTGGATGGGTGATCATTCCGACCAATTAAGTGACGTCCATGACAAGCATCTCCGTACTTCGGAAGGCACGTTAAGCAGTTGGTTCCGGCTAATATCTGTTGATATTAGTCGTAAGGCCTAGTCAGAGGCCCTAGGGCGGCTTGATAACATCTGACAGTAAGGTTTTTCACTTGCCTTACAGACACCCCTCCACCAATCCGCACTGAGCCCGCGTGGTGGAGTATGACTCGTACCTCCTCATAGTTGAGGTAGAGGCCTTTTCCCAGCAGTGGAATCTATATAGGCTGACTTTTATTCTAATAGTATGATCCGGATCGCTAATCCTGCTCAAAATTCCCTTGAGCATTGGAATTTGAACTACGTTCACATTTCAATGAGTTCAGGCTAGCGAGAATATATAATTCTTCTGAAGTGATGAGCATTCACTTTGCAATCTAAATATATATTATCTATTAAGATAGGGTAAGTTAGTTTGTAGTTTATTGTAAATGTATAGTTGTGCAAGTGATCATTCGATTCGAAGAATACTGTATAAAAGAAATTTTTATTTCAGTTTTTACTGAAGACTTGGCTGTATGGACTTGATCCTTTGCCTACCCAGAAGAGGTGAATTGAATAAAAAAAAAGATGATAATTAATAAAATATTTAGATGTTTTAGGGCAAAATGAAATCCATATATTCTTTATTGTCTTGGGTCTGAATGTTATTTACCACCGCTATTTCTGATTTCCATAACACAAGTGCTTTGGGATCAGAGCAATATAATATGTTATGTTTTCCAATATTTTCTTCTTGATTTATAGTGATAAATATTTTTTTCTAATATTTATTTCTTCGTTTATAATAAATTGCGAGATCGAATTGAAAATCGAATTCGGCTGTTCGTTACGAGAATAAGCCCGTGAAGTGAGTTATGCGCATGTGAATAGCCAAGTCACCGGGCATAATAAGTGGAGAAAGCTGTCAAAACATACTTTAAGTGGCAACCGTTAACTTAGTCAAGTCCCAACTCTTAGAAACGTCCGATTTTTGACTATATAGCCATCTCTTTTCAGTCTAGTCGTCCGGCTTAAATCAGTAGGGCCCGGGATTCGAATCTCAAGTCAGGCCGCTTGTTTCTGGGTTTTACTGTCTTGAAATAACTCACTTTTGGGGTGGTGAAGGATCTACCTCTTAGTGGTCCACCCCAGGCAACGATACCACCACCACGACTAACTGTCAATTTGTAATTCGTGCAAGTTTCTTTGGTCTGTCTATTAGGTTTGTTCAGGAACCTGAGACACGAGGTCCGGGATTTGAATCACAGGTCAGGTGATTGTTTCTCGGTTATATGTCTTGATATGATGTATAAGCAGCTAGGAGTCCGTAAGTTGGTGGTGTTATATGTGCCTCAGAAAGCATGTTAAGTCTTTGATCCAGAAATGAGTTCCTGAATGAATGATACAATTGAAGGACTTCATCTATCTAGTTCATATGTATCACTCACTCACTATAGTCCAAAGCAGTTCATTTAGTTTGGTAACTCAGTGATATGAGAGTAAAACGTACGGATATATTTGTTGATACTGCAAGAGCGAGACTGCAGTATTCTGCTACTGCACTGCAGTTTTCTATGTACAATTTTCGGTATGAATTAGTACGTTTTTAATACGTAACGTACGTACATAAATAACACTTTACATCCTTTGTTAACGCTATGTGTGAAATGCGTGAAACAATATCTTCGAAATTAATGAAAATGTTTTTAATTCGTAATTATAGACTGCCTAAATATTATAAATGTTATTTTTTTGTAATTAGAATTCTCTGTAGTACACGATACATTTAAATTGAATGTAGTAGTGAGTAAGATTTTGATAGTAGATCTGCTGAACTAAATGAACTAATTGAACTAGATGAGTGATACATATCTTCAGCTCCCACTGAACTATATCACTAATTTCACTTCAGTGAACGATTTTGCGCATGTCTACTTTGATCCTGCGCCTGATCTCTGTCCATTTGTCGGATTGCCGTCTCACTGAACTATAAGAGTAAACAGCGAGTGCATCTGCGGATTTGTTTTTCACTTTTAAAATACAATGTTAAATGACAAAGCTCACAGATCGATTACAAATCAATAGATTGCGCATACAGACGTGACCTCACTAGAAATGATCCATAGATCCTGGATCTAGATTACGCGGATCGATAGAGATCAATCGGAGGTCTCAATGCTGAGGTTAAATAGTCTATTGTCTTTATAGTTTGATCAAATAACTTTTACTTGTGCTTGCAACTTTGTCAGCGCAGATACAAACTTTTGCTAAGATAAATCTAACTTATATGTGCTTAGATATCTTCAATTTAGGTATCTAAAGTACCAGAATTATATCAATTTTCGCTCACAAAAATTGCTCGACTGTGTCATCCGGTGGGACTTGAACCCACGTCCCTTTGCTATCCGGGCGAGTGCAAGTGCTTGCTACGCCAGTAAGCCGCCTAAGTATTGATGAAATCGAACGCCGGCTCACTGGCGTAGCAAGCACTTGCAAAAATTCGTCGACTGACTAACGTCCTCCGTAGCTCAGTTGGTAAGAGCACTCGCCCGGATAGCGAAGGGACGTGGGCTCGAGTCCCACCGAATGACACAGTCGATAAATTTTTGTAAGCGAAATTTGATTTAATTTCGTAAAAACTTGCAAAATAATTGCTTAAGTCATAAAAATAATTATAAAGTAACATATATACCTCGTACAGACTTCCGCATTATAATACTATGGCCTAAAAGCCCGCTCCATCATTTTGGTCCATATGATAGATATTTCGATCAATAAATGGATATATTATGGATGGCAGCCTTTTTTATCATAGCTCGCTACTAATAGCCGTTTAATTTAGGCATCGCCAGATTTTTCAGGGAGTGAGTTTAATCTCATCCGGGTGCATTACATGCTGCCCTAGGTGAATACTTTTTTGCCTTAATATTAGGCACTTTTCTTAACAGGTATAAGTAATAGTAGATTGCTGTACAAGGGCAGAAAGTGACCCATTTCACTCGAGAAGTTTCCCATAGCTCGAGAGTAAAATGGGTGCTTTTTCCCGAGTTAAGCATACTACTTTTCATTTCAACTGAGAGGAAAAAAAAACTACATTCATTTAATAAAATAGATAGGTATATATACAGTAATCAATTGAAATTAAAGGTAAAATTTGTGCAGTTAGAAATATTAAAATGCAGAGTTTTGCCGGGCATTTTAATGTTAGAAATTTTCTGAGAAAGCTGCGTCCCTTGTATAGTGAAAGATACTGTTTGAACATTTTCCTCAAAAAAGTTATGACTTTGTGGCCGATCTTGTGCAACGTCTGGCTCCCGAGTTGTTGATGTTCCAGGTTGTGGAGACAGATGGGGTTCAGGTGACGGTAAATGGAACGCACCCCGATTTTTTTTAAGTGTTGGTTTCACAGCTTTGAGTATAGTGGATCCACACTAACTCCGTGACTTTCCACCCTATCCTATCCTAAGAAGGGAAAAGCTATTTCCCACCCGGCTATCTACACATGAAAGTTCAACTTTCCAAACAGGAGAGATGAAAATAGTATTTTAATACAACTTCGTTTGGTCTAGCAACACGCTGCTGGGATGTTGTCCGTCTTACGAACTATGAAAATGAAGGAACAGAGAGTGCAGCACACACACTTGTGTACTATAATATCTCCCGTGCAGTTGGCTGATCTCGGTTGAGATTGGCTGCCATGCCGAAACTTCAACACGCAAAGCCTCCAGATATAAGTAGAATCTCCAATACAAGCTTCAAATATTCTTAGCCAACACTTATTGTCTGAATTTCTAGGCTTTCGTAACACTTAAGATAGAGGGTGTCTGTGAAACAACACCTACCTACGTTTCTTCGCAAAGGTTTATACTGTTTGCGTGTGTGAGACATACGTACTTACGACGTTTGGCGTTTTCAAATAACTCCGCAGCTAATCCAGCTATCGATGACTTAGCCGAAAATGGTTACTTAAGTAAGTCGTTAAGCCTAGCCTTAGGGCGGCTTGATAACATCTGACAGTAAGGTTGGTCACTTGCCTAACAGACACCCCTCCACCAATCCACGCTGAGCCCGCGTGTTGATGTATGACTTACCTCCTCACTTGGGCCACCTGGGCTTAATTCTGGTATACCAGTTTATTCTGGACTTTAGTTCGAAAGCTATTATTGCTTGCCTTAAAGCTTTAACTGCTGTGATTCGAAAGAAATCTAGTTAGATAGCCCTGATGTCAGAAAAAACCACAAAATAATATCTGCAATTTTAATTTTAAAGTTTCAGTAGAGGCGAAGTAAGAGCGATTTTTCTCCGAAACTTATCAGTGCTTGGTACTTATACAAAAAGTGTCAAATTAAGCGTGTATTTTTCAATTAATATTATGAAATATGAGATTTTTCGGTTTTGATCGTAAATAACAATCTTCTGAACAGCACCTTTATTTTAAGATATGTAAAGAAATAAGTGAATTTGTTTGACAAAATGTGTCGAAAAAAAGGGAGACATTTAGTGCCAAGGGTTTTGTCGGATTTTTTCTAAAACAAAATTAATGAGATTTCATCTTTATAGGTTAAGTTCCCGGTGGTTTCTCCAAACATCCTGTATAATAGGAAATTCAACTATAACCCGATACAACATTATATTTACGACTGAAACCTCGGTGGGTGGACAGGACACAATGGGTGACTATTGAATAGAAATATTATATTAATATTGTTAGTTTTATTCAAGTTATAGACTGTATTTGTCTGGGTAAATAGCAAAATGGTGTTCCTGGGGCTAAATAATTTTGTAGTTGACGTTGTACAGCTGAAAAGCTGTTTGAGGATTAGGCATTATCTGTGGTTAGTCTTGACTCGCGATTTGTTTTCTCTGACTTCAAAACGGAAGTGCAATGTTATGTTTTTTTCGTTAATGATTTTCCTAGTGTCAAAACTCAAGTAGATTTTTGTTCAAGAAAAAGGCTGGTTTTGGTGTTTTTGTATATTATAATGTTTATGTTTCGCATGTTTTTGATTCACGCGTACTAACAGGTCGTTCTTTAATATTACAATAATTTGTTTGTGTTATATGCTCAATGATTTCAATGCAATATTTATATAACTTAGATAAATCGCCATCTATCAACATAAAATAGAATTAAAATTTTGATTTGTCAAAAAATCCCTCATTGGGAATTTTGAAATGGATTAATATTAATATTATGACTAAGGTTTGACCTTGGCTGTATGGTAAGAACCTTTGCCTTTCCAATGGTAAAAAAGTAAAAAACTTGCCAATAAAATAATAACAAAATAAGGTTTGTTACTATAAAATAAACATATATGTACGCACATATACCTACTAGTTTATATAAATATTTCATTAACACTCCGAAACGTCAAATTGATACAAATTAATAATCTGTGGCCGTCACATAAAAAGCCAAGCTTATCCCATGACGGATCATAGACTGCATCATTAATCATTCGAATTAGGTGCGCGCGCAGTCACTGTGACGTTCGGATTTTGAATTTGAAATATAGAATGGGTCTTTTGACGTTTTTTTGTTTTTTTGTATATTTGTTTACTTAAGGCTGATTTTCCCTTTGTCAGGTAAAAAGTAACTGGTCGAATATAATTTATAAAGCGACCTATTTGTAATGACATTCAATAAGGAGTATTGTAAGATGAAGACACTTTAAACAGTCGCGGTGTATTTTATTCGACGAATTGTTTTAATAAATAAAACAGACTAAGTGCGAATCTGACTCGTGCACGAAGAGTTCCGTATCATTATAGATAGATACAACATAAGACACTATATTTTACCCTTTTTTTAATTTATAAAACGTCATATAATTGCGTTTGTTGTATGGCAGCCTGTATAAATATTTATTTTATTCTGAGTATTTGTTACTATAGCGGCAACAGAAATACATCATCTGTAAAAAAAACAACTAATAATAATAATAAATTATTTCAACAAACACACCAATTACCTAGCCCCAAACTAAGTGTGAGCTTGTGCTATGGTGACTAGGATAACGGATAGAAATACTTAAATACATATAAACATCCACGACTTAGATACAAATGCTCGTGCTCAGCACACAGACATTTGCCCCTTGCGGGATTCGAACCCGCAACCGCCTGGTTTAGAAGTCCGGTGCGCGAACGACTACACCAAGGCGGTCGTCTAGTAAAAAAATCAACTAAGTATATAGCTATCACGGTTTATGAGATAAGGCCTGGTGAAAGACCAACCTTTTACCCTTTAGGTATGGAACCCTAAAAAATAGTACCTATTTCCCATTCTTTCGATAGCAAAGACAGAGGCTGAATGATTTCAAAAACTGCAAAATTGTAAGTATCGAAGTTCAATAATACGAGAATAACACCCCATAATATTCTATGCAATGTGATGTCAAAATAAACGTCATACGAAAACAATTCAACCGGTTTTTGTCATTATTTTATAACCAACAAATTAATATCGCGAATGGAGAAAAAAAGAGCGAGACGCACGCTCAATCGATCACTCTTGACAGATTCTGTTTTAAGATCAAAACTAGCCTTCATTTACTAAAATACACTTTAATACCTAATAAATAAAGTCCAAAATCGTTTGTCAGCGAACTAAAGCAAAGCTACACGTCTCGATCTCGGAGTCGAAGATTAAATAAAGACTTTAGATGCTAAGCGATTAGGTTGACATTTCTTCGTGTACAAAAATCTTTTTTTATTATTTTTCCGGCCCATTTACTCCAAGATCCTTGTGTATCAATATGAGACATGCCAGAAAACATGTTTTAACATGAAACGGTTTGAGTTTGCAATAACTTGGTGAGAAAATCTGTTTGATGGAGTTGGAATGACACGTCTTTATATTACGTCACACCAATTGGTCCTTCTTCAAGCTTTTAGGTCGACGCAATGCATAGATACAATAAAATTATATATATTACTTATGTACATTGATGTAAATTAAATACTACTACTAATATAAAGTAAAATCGTTTAAAAAACTTATTTTTACAATGGTATATACAGAAGTTGTTGTTGAATTTCATCATATATATAATCATCATCATATCAGCCTATAGCGCCAACTTTCACGGCCCTTCTTCTCGCATCAGCCACCACCGGCCACCTTCCTCAGGTCGTCGGTCCACCTAGCAGGGGAGCGTAACACTACGTTTCCCGAGACGTGGTCTCCATTCGAGAACCTTCCTACTCCAACGCCCGTCGGATCTGCGACAGACATGACCAGCCCACTGCCACTTCAGCTTACTGCACCTCTGAACGATATCTATGACTTTCGTCTTTTGGCGGATGATCTAGTTTCGGATTCTATCCCTTAGCGAGATCCCCAGCATAGACCGTTCCATAGCTCGCTGAGCGACATGCAGTCGGTGGGCCAGTTTGACTGTCAAGTTCCACATCTCGACCCCGATGTTGAATTAACTTTAGCATAATTAAGCATGCGCTAATGATACTAAATAAAATATTGTCAATTTTAGGTACCTATGTAACTACAGATAAAGGACTTGTCCATTAATGGTTTTTTATTCGTCAATATTTTTAACCAGAATAAACTAAATATTATATGAAAGAGTTCACAAAAACTAGCCTTTCTGCATAATTAATATATTTTTAAGGCCTCCGATTTAGAGAAAATTTAAATTATTTTTCCTCATTGTCAGTACATAAACCGCACCTTCGCCTATAACAATTAACGCATGAAAAAAAATTGACAGCAAAATTGTCGTTCCATTGACAGTAGTACCTATTATATAATCTGTGGTAGTACCTAATAGTATTTATCCACCAGTGGAAAGGCAATGGTACAAAGCCATACAGCCAGGAAATACAAGTAAGTGATCAATGGATAATGCCTGTTACAAAACATATTTTTTCTCAAAAATGGAGACGTTTAAAATTCTGATTTTTATTGTTACGTGTTTCATATTTTTGTAGCTTAAAGATAAATAAAGGTTATTGGTGGTTGGTAATATCTTGGAATAAACCAGCCTCCATACAAAAAGAGGACAAGTCCTGTATACCTAAACAGACACATGTAAATAAGCAAGAAGTATTCTACCTTCGTACTATGTAGTAAACATTCATTGACCAACTGATGAAGTTTTGTGTGCAACTTTTATAAAATCGTGCAAAAAAATGCTCAAATTTTAAAATAACCATGAGCATTAATTCACGATAAAATCAAAAATTAGTTTCGTGGTTACGTCAAAGAAAAAACCTTTTTTTTAGTTATTTCGAGGAAGACGACCGTCTTGGTGTAGTCGTTCGCGCACCGGACTTCTAAACCAGGTGGATGCGGGTTCGAATCCCGCAAGGAGCAATGTTTGTGTAATGAGCACGAGCATTTGTACCTAAGTCATGGATGTTTATATGTATTTAAGTATTTCTATCCGTTATCCTAGTCACCATAGCACAAGCTCACGCTTAGTTTGGGGCTAGGTAATTGGTGTGTTTGTTGAAACAATTTATTTATTATAATTTATTTAAGGAAGGAACAACCACTTTTGTTGCAGTTACACAAGTATGCAAGGAACTCTTAGTGCGCGAGTCCCACTCACACTTGCCCGGCATTTAATACTATTTACAGATCCAGAACCAAGGGTGTACCTAGTGTTCCTAGCGACGCCTACGGAACCCTAAAACGAAACAAGTCTAGCCCTTGTGGCTAACAATGCTTGTAACTGGATAGTCTAGAGTCAGAACGGCTAGGGTCAGGTTACAGGCCGGTTACACCACTGCGCTTAAACTCTGGTTAAGCTAAACGTGGAAATATTGCAGTGTACATTAATTAGTGTGGCTTTATGAAACTAAATCAAATTCACCAAAAATATTACTTTTTACATAAGAATTTATTATTATAGAACACAAAAACGCTCCCGATGTCTGTACGCTTAGATCTTTTAAACTTCGCAACTGATTTTATTGCTGTTTTCAAAAGTAGATACATTGATGCTGCAAATTGCACTCGTATGAAGCCAGGGCGAGACACTAGTGTGTAAAGAACATGCTTTATGATTTAAGTATGATATGTACAATGAGAGCTTATTTTGGAATTATCGTCATAAAACTTTCATTGAATTATGTCTTTACCGATATAAAAATGTAAGTAAACACTGATGTCCTAGCCAAATTTAGACTACAGCAGCAATCTAAAGAGAGATTAGCCAACTGCGCCCGCGCAGCTGTAGCTGCTGGTAGCTAGGTTGACAGCTCCCGAGCAGTCAACAGCTACCGATCAAATCACAACAGTTTATATGATTTTTGACCAAGCGATAACGTAACTTCAAGTCAAAATATGTATACAAAAGTGACATGATGGTTCGATGGCTTGTCAGTTTTATACATTTCGTTAGCGATAGCGAACTCCGCTGTAGAATAGATTGGATCTTGGCCCGTAACAAAGTTGCAATTTATTCTCAAGCGAAGTTCGTTATCGCTAACAAAATGTATGAAACTGACATAAGCCATCGAAACATCACGTGACTTTTGTATACATATTTTGACATTTCGTTGGCGATAGCGAAGTTCGCTACAGAAAGATGGCCATTTGGCAACGGGCCCTTGTCTAGGGGCGCTGTAAAATAAACAATTTCGACATTTCTTCTTCTAGACTAGACACTTAGCACTCCACAGTGCAACTAAATGTTAACAGCCGTTTAACCTAACCGGCCATTAAGTGACTGCCGATCTCGGTTTTATGGTTTTTGCAACCGGCCCTAAATTTTATGGCTTTTTCTTTACAATAGGGTTGCGTAGCTATCGATAACTTGACTGTCGATAGGCCTTGAGAAATAGTTGCAATATCGACGCTTGGGCAGTGCTATCGATATCTCAACTTTATTAATAAGATTGATATTGTAGGTTACATTAATACTATAATAATAAGTTTATTTCAGGCAACAGAGAGATACAGTCCCATATGTTGTTAGTAAATAGTAATTACTAACAACATATGGGCCTGTGAATGACTAAATACAAATAAAAATGGTTAGTAACAAAACAATATTGACACAAAATGATAATAACGTATAATTGAGACAAATACAAGGAAAAGTATCCTAGTAGTAGTAGTAGTAGCAATATGTCATACAACTGTACAAAAAATGACTTATGTTACAATTATAGTAATAAAATTTAATTTTTTACCAGATATAGGGTAAAAATGTGATTATAGTTTATAGATGGTAGGTCTGCAGTAATCGAGAGTAGTTTTAAGATAGAAAGAAAGGAAATACATTTATTAATGAATGAACATCACATAGCACACGATGGACACCTGGTTATAAATCAAAAACAAAGTAAAATTACAATTTATGTAGGTAAACCAGTCGGACTGTGCAGTTGTGCGCCTGCGATGTCCTTAAAAAAGGTCCCCACTCAGCTGAAGTGGTGACCCGCTAGTAGTAGTATAGTAGCTTTTACTAATCTATTTATAGTAGTATTACTTACTAAAATAAATACGTTAATAGTACAATAATCTCTTTTATCAAATATCTCTGTAGTATCGATCGTATTAATTCAAAACACGCAATATTTATACATGTACTATTAGATCTAATACTATCGATACTAATATCATGTATCAATTGTATTTTACTGTTCTTAAACTTCCTTGACTCTGAAGCTGTTTCTGAGTTATTTTAAGACAAAAAAACCCAGAAACAAATTACAGTCCGACCCAAGATTCGAACTAAGGACCTGAATAGAAGTGTGCTATCCACTAGACCAACGAGGTAGTCGATAGTATTAATGTCAACTATCGAAATTTTATCGACTATTGATAGGCAACACTGTTTTACAAGCCCTTTTACCATGTCAATTCTTGACAATACTATGTTTTCGCTACTCCTATGCCGTGTAATCTTATCTAAATGTACATAAAGGCTATATTGCAATGATTTTTCAGGCTTTAACTGAATATGCAAAGTAGTGTGATGGCGGTTAAGTATTTTGTAGCTTACAGAATAAAACAGATTAAAATTTGTCGTATCATTTCGCTGTAAATGGCAGATTGAGCACACTGAAATGCATTTCTTGTTTTAAACTTCGATGAATTACACTTAGATAAAAAATAAATTGTTTCAACAAACACACCAATTACCTAGCTCCAAACTAAGTGTGAGCTTGTGCTATGATGACTAGGATAACGGATAGAAATACTTAAATACATATAAACATCCATGACTTTGGTACAAATGCTCGTGCTCATCACACAAACATTAGCCCCTTGCGGGATTCGAACCCGCAACCGCCTGGTTTAGAAGTCCGGTGCGCGAACGACTACACCAAGACGGTCGTCACTTAGATATACAACGCTTTACGAAATCAAAACTGAAGCCAAGCGCAGATTTCAACAGACACTCCAAGTGTAATACTAGGTACAGCCACGAGCATCAATATGTATACATCTGCATTCGATTTGAGACCTTATTGCAATGGCATAAAAAGTTATTTGTATACATTTCATTGCTTGTGCCTGTACTACTACTTACTTCAAGTTGTATAATGCAAAACTATACAGGCATGGTTTATCTTAAAAAGATCTAAGAACCAAAAAAAATCATTTGTACATTTTCGATGTTGATTGTACATGTACACAGGGCCCCACAACAACCGACCCTGGTCTGTCAAATTTCCGCAACCATATACCTTATGTCGATCACATAGAGTTCTATATCATTTGAGATATTTCGACAGTTTGGGTAACGATGCGGGGCCCACTGTACATTGTACATAATCTGAAATGAATCCAAAAGATAGCCTTTTACGAGAATTCATACTAATATATTATTTGCGAATGTGTGTGTCTGTTTGTTACATCTTCACGCTTTAACCGCTGAACCGATTTCGATGAAATTTGGTATAGAGGCAGTTCAAGTCCCGCGAAAGGGCATAGGATATTTTTTATCTTAGAAATAATCCTTTTTGGGGGTAAAAAGGGGGATTACATGGGAAATCCGACATTCGCGCGGACGAAGGCACGATCAGTTACTTCTGGCATATTTATTTAAGCTTTATTGCATAAAAAAAATAACAAACGACGGACTTAATGCCAAGTGGCAAGCATAATTGTCTAAGTTGTTTTTTTTAATTAATAGTCAGACATTTGACGCACTCTCACCTGATGGTAAGCGACGATTGACGTCCTTAGTGTAGTGGTCCGCGCTCGGGACTACAAAACCAGAGGTTGCAGGTTCGAATCCCGCAAGGGGCAAGTGTTTGTGGGATGAGCACGAGCATTTGTACGTAAGTCATGAACGTATAAGTATGTCTATCCGTAATCCTAGTACAAGCTCGCGCTTAGTTTGGGGCTAGGTAATTGGTGTGTTTGTTGAAACAATTTAATTCATTATTTATTTATGGTAAGCGACGATGCGGCCGAGGATAGGTCATGATGTCTAACTAGTAATAGCCTATATGCACTCTTTTCGTAAAGGAATCCAGATCATATTATTTAGAAAACACTTCAGCAATTGTGACAACCTTTTCACTATCTACAATCTAAACTACAGGCAATTTCCGACCTTGCGTCTCACCTAACGGCATTCTGTCAAAAAAGGACAAAACAATATTCAAATATCGTGAAATCAAAGGGCTCATAATTACCAAAGTATGTTCCCAGAAACTGAATTAATAATTTGATCGCGGCCGCTCGGAAAAAACTGTAAAAAATACTTTTGTTAAGCGCTAACTACATCATATATTAAGGGTTCAGTAGAATCTTATTTATACTCATTTTTATGCACGCACTCACACACACTCACACACACACACACACACACACATTTACACACACACACACACACACACACACACACACACACATTAAATTTTTGCTTAGTTTAGTTCTTTGTTTTTGTCTATTTGGTTTAAAAAATTGTGTACATCTAGTTAAGGAAGAGCGGGGTTTTCGAACACAAGCATTTGTTTGCTTAAATAGAGACCCCAATCAACTGTGTAATTTAATAATTTTGTAATAATGAGAAAATTCAAGGTCACGACGCAGCGAGGTTGAGAGAGGGCTATGCTTGGTGTTTCTCTACGGGATCATCATCCTCCTAGCGTCATCCCGGTTGTGCACTAGCACGTGAGGGCCCAGGGTTCACTCTGGGCCATGATCCAGGATGTGCCTCAGGTAATTACAGTGGAGCGACTGCCATCTGTCCTCCGTGACCCTGTTAGCATGGAAACCTGACCAGCTTGGATATTGTTACACATGCAGTCGCCTGGATGTGCAGGTTTCCTCTCGATGTTTTCCCTTACCGTAAGAGCATCGGTTAGTGAAACAACAAATGTACATAACTCAGAAAAAGTCATTGGTACATGACAGCACGTGGGATCGAACCGGTACCTCCCGCATGAGAGGCAACCCTCCAGCCACTACGCCACCGACGCATATAAGTTTCTCTATCAGAATCAGGAACGACCAGATACACGACGTAGAACAACTAAGATAAAGGACATAGCCCTGCGGATCAGTAAGCTCAAGTAACAGTGGGCAGCACATTGCACGAAGAACTGATGGCCGTTGGGGCAGAAATGTTCTTGATTGGAGACCATTTGATCAAAAGCGTAGCGTAGGGCGTCCACCGGCATGATGGACTGTAGAATCGTGGTTATCTCCGGTCATGTCGAATTGCCGTCTCACCGAACTATGAGAGTGAAGGAACAGAGAGTGCACCTGTGTCACATAATAAGTACTAGTACTCCGTACAGAAGTATGACTTTGCAATGAAATTCAAAGAAATATCTACTCAATGTTGTCAACGAATTATGGTGTAATTCAGTTCGCCTCAGACTCAAGCACATTTTCGTGTAGACACCTACAAAAATACATTGCAAGATAATTTCATTCTTATAACTCTAGAATATGATTCATAATACACTGAACCTATTCAGTGACGTATTATCACGCAACGCGATAGGGTTGACTGCCACAAGAAGCTACTTACGCCATCTAGCGCATCTTTCTAGGACTTTATTCACGCTCGTCCAACCAGCAACCTAGTGTCGCGCACCGCCGGTGAATAAAACGCGGGAGCGTGTCGCTGCCGGCTAGCGACACCCAGCTTGTTTAGTCCCTTACGTACGGGTCGCCGCGCGTAGGTACGTTTTTGCTACCTACGCGGGAAGATACACAGGCCTGCCTGTGTATTGCGCGCACACTGCAACAAATAATATCACAAGTGCACTCTCTGTACCTTCACTCTCATAGTTCGGTGTGACGGCAATCCGACATATCCATTCTGGCACTAAAATCCGTATTACTGGAATAAGTATGTCACAGTCATCGTGCCAAGCCAGACATTAGACTTTTTGCAACCTCCCTTCAAGGGTTTATTATTCCCCACGCACCTCTAAATTGGAAAAAGTGGCACCGATCCCTCATTCGATAAGTAACGGCTGAACATAAGCATTTATTCATGTTGCCGACAAACTGGGAAATCGGTTAATGTGGGGAATATCTGATTAACCTCAAAATTTTAACTTGTGATTATAGAAAATATCGATATTTTTTTAGTATACAAAATCATCGAAGGCATAACGTAGGCGGTCATATCGCTGGAAGCAATCTCTCTGAGATTGCAGGTAGGTGTAAGTGAAGGAACATTGCATTATCAGTCCTTCTGGATTTAAAATACACTTTTGAGAAACATTCTGTATACTTACTTAATTTATTTAAGAAATTTCTTGGTTTATTAACAAAGTCTATTCAATGCATAACTACAAACTATTCATTCAATGCATCTTTACTGCTCTAAATAATGTTTTTTGTCGTAATGTCGTTATTACCAAAAAATGAAAGACAAATTGTAAGACCATTAAAAGTGTGACAAACTAGTATGTGGTCCCCAAGTATCTATGAAAAACATGACATAATATAATAATAAATTGTTTCAACAAACACACCAATTACCTAGCCCCAAACTAAGCGTGAGCTTGTGCTATGGTGACTAGGATAACGGATATAAATACTTAAATACATATAAACATATTTCAGCAGTTAAGAAAAAAAATCAGATGAACTTATAACTGCCCAATTTCGTTAACGATCAGTGACATACATACTACCGCACCCGGGTTCTCTCTGGAGCGTGAAAAAACAAGTCCAACACAGGTATAACATACGTATATATGAATGATACGGCACAGTCCGTACGGTCGGCAAAACAGTCAAGGATATTTGAAAATTACAAAATTAATTTGACAGTCGTATTTAAATATTTGGATTAAAAAATATTTTAAAAAGCAAAGTGTGTGAATAGATAGATGAGCGATTTTCCTAGTGTCAAAAATTAGTAATAAAAAATCCGCTAGATGGCGCTAAACACTATAAGTAGATTTTAATATAGGAAAAAGGCTAATTTTAGCGTTGATCATGTTATAAGGTTTATGTTTAGCATATTTTAGATTAACGCGTACTAACAAGAATTTTTTTTTCATTTTTATGGGTTTTCTTTTGACTCTAGACTAAGGGCCACGTGGCGTAGACAGAGACAGAGTTGACAATGGAGCGAGCTCACACAGAGGTTCCGGTACTCCCACTCACCGGCGGAACATGCAAGCTGCTTGAGAAGAATGCTTTTATTAATCATTAAATGCTTTTAGGTTTCGGTTACGGTATCTTTAAAACCTTTTATTTGACGTTTATCAAAGAGATGTTATCTCTCTCTCACGGGCATTATTAACCCCATCTGTGGGTGGGTCTGCGTTCTTAATTTTTCTTTTCCGTAGCGTCTACTCGTCTACTTCGTATTTGCCTTTAAATAAAAAAAAATATTTTCATTATTCATATATAAAACAAAAGGCAGTCAGAAAGTTTAAAATCCTTTGGAGTCAAGTTCATTATTGAAAATCGATCCCATCACATGCGGGCCGTACCCTATCTGCCTGAATTTTTGGAATACCGTCGGGCCCGTGATGCTATCTCGGCCAAACATTCTACTCCCGGTCCGACCGGTTAACTAGGACTCTAACATACTTAATAAGGTCGTATGTGCTTTTCGGTTAATTGTTTACTAATACGCCTTTAGTTGCAACACTTTAATTAAATGTACTAACTGTAAAAGCCTGCGTAAGACGTAATGAAAATACTATAAATTGCTGCAAATATGTATTTTGGAAAATATGACATTAAAAAAAATGAAAAAACATGAGAGTAATAAAAATATTTGTGACATCTTACTCAATTAACTAAAAAGAAAGTCTTATGTCGTAGACAGTAACTAATAACAAAACCAGTGATTTTCGTATGGAGTTTGTCAAATTTTTGACGTGTAGAGAGTAGAGTTGAGTGTAGAGTGTAGAGTTCACGCATACGTGTTTAATATATTATAACAGCCTGTTTAGTGTTTAGTTGCAGTCTCTCAAATATACCGTCAATGGAGATTTACCAGCTGTTTAATATTTGGTGAACTCGTTTCTTAGTGATACTATTTGTATAAGTTTAATTTAAGTGTAGAGTTTTGTATGTGTCTAAAGTAGCCGAGCGAAAAAAAACCGGCCAAGTGCAAGTCGAACTTGCGCGCGAAGGGTTCCGTACCATTAACCTAAAACATTAGACAGTATAAGCAAAAAAGTATATATTTTTATTTTATTCATAATTTAAAAAGTATTCATTACAGGATACCCGAAACAATTTTAAATAAGAGTTTCTGCGCCTGTTTCTTTACGTGAGTGATTTGAAGTTTATAGGTTCAAGACTTTAGAAATTACGAGTACAGGGGGGACACGGTGTAAACGACTCTGGCGGGCTATATCTCGCAAATAGTAAAGCTGATAAAAAAGTGTTGTATGGAAACCCTACTTTATTTTCATAGTCCTTTTCAACGATACTCCACATAAGGGGGTGCACTCAAAAAAATAATTCAACCCCCCCTTTACATGTATGGGGAGGTACCCTTAAAAAGGGGTAATTTTAATTTTTTGTATTTTTAAAAATGAGATCTATATGTGAAGTATCTTCGAACCAAGTTACATGCAAATCAGTCCATAAACGTGGAAGATATTCTGCTGTGACAGACTAGGACGGACGGACTGAACGATCTTATAAGGGTTCCTTGTCGGACTACGGAACCCTAAAAATTCACTTCTCTTTCGAGATCTTAAGTTCTATCTATGATCCCCGCTTGTACCACTGACTTTGTGTAAAAACTTAAGTGCAGTCTTTTTCAAAGACATCGCTGCCTAACGGTGAAGGAAAACATCGTGAGGAAACCTGCACACGACTGCACACGACGATTGAGGTATACGACTGTGAAGATGTGTCTAAAGTTAAATTAAACTAAAGAAAATTGTTTAACAGTTACCAAAAGCTGTCTCAGCTTAGTTAGATGCTCAAAATACTCAGGTCTTGGATTCGAGTCCCAGGTCGTCCTAAAATTGTTTCTCTGTTTTTACGCCTTGAAATTTGCAACTTACTAACCTTACTAATTATAAGGTTTTCTTTAAATTCATTAACAATAAATTTAGAAACAACAAATTGTTTCAACAAACCCACCAATATCAAGCCCCAAACTCTACTTGTGCTATGGCGACTAGGATAACGGATAGACATACTTATATACGTTTATAAACATCCATGACTTAGGTACAAATGCTCGTGCTCATCACACAATCATTTGCCCCTTGCAAGATCTGAATCCGCAACCTGGTGTTGTAGTCCGGAGCTCGACCTTGTGTAGACTTGGAGACTTGGTATAGACCAAGATGGACGTCAACTTTTAATATACCTTAGCTATTTCAAACTTCTATCGTAGTCCAAATACCGACGGCGAATCAAGCATGTGGACCTCAAAAACCGGGTTAATGCGAGTTGGACTCGCGCACGAAGGGTTCCGTACCAGTATTTACACAACTTTAGACACTATTATTATGAACTTTTTTTAGTTCCGATAACGGTAAAAAAATTCCCTTTGTATGGGAGCCGTAGAGAGTAAAACAAAAAGGGGTTGTTTTTTTTATTTTATTTTAATTATTTACTTTTACATACTATAACAACTTAATATTCTGTGAATATTTCTGTTGTCTATCTGTAGCCGTTTCGTATTATTGAGCAAGAAATGCCAAAAAAACACGTTTGTTTCATGTAAGCCCTTAAACATTTATTTTATTCCGTTTTGAGTATTTGTTGTTAAAGCAGCAGCAGAAATACATCATCTGTGACAATTTCAACTGTCTAGCTAAAGCGGTTCATGAGATACAGAGATACAGCCTGTTGACAGACAAACAGACAGACAGACAGCGGAGGCTTAATAGGGCCCCGTTTTTACCGTTTAGGTCATCATATCAGCCTATTGCAGTCCACTGCTGGACATAGGCCTCTCCAAAGCGGCGCCAACTTTCACGGTCCTCCGCTTCTCGCATCCAGCCACCACCGGCCACCTTTCTCAGGTCATCGGTCCACCTAGCAGGAAACCCTTTGGGTACGGAACCCTAAAAATGGATGCCTCTCCGTTCCGTCCCTTGCGAGCTTTTTACAAAAAGCTCCCCTCAAACTAATGACTGAGGAATGCTTTTGTGAGCTTAAGTATGTATTCCGCGAATGGGCTCGGTACAATTATCGTTTTGTCCTCAAGAACGTTTGGTTAAATGTCGTTTTTAGTCCGCTACTTTAATTGTGACGCAATTAAAATGTATTTCTCGAAATCAGAAATAAATATTATGATCAATAAAAATTGAATAAATTGTTTCAACAAACACACCAATTACCTAGCCCCAAACTAAGCGTGAGCTTGTGCTGTGGCGACTAGGATAACGAATCATCATCCTCCTAGCGTTAACCCGGTTGTGCACACGCACGCGAGGGCCCAGGGTCCGCTGACCATGATCCAGGATGTGGCAGATCAGGTAATTACTAGACTAATTACAGGATTAATTATCGACTAGGATAACGGATAGACATACTTATATACGTTTATACATCCATGACTTAGGTACAAATGCCCGTGCTCATCACACAAACATTTGCCCCTTGCGGGATTCGAACCCGCAACCTCTGGTTTTGTAGTCCGGAGCGCGGACCACTACACCAAGACGGTCGTCATGCTTCATGTGATTGCATGCACGTGATGCTTTAAGATGGCGGTTTATATTAAAAATTTCAAACCACAGACAATTTTCAAAGCCAAATTATTATTATAACTTAGTGATCAGTGCGTGCACAATAAACAGGTGCACTCTTTAAGCCAATTTAGCAGAGAAATTAAAGTGCTTAGTGTGTGCGCAATACACAGGTGCACCCTCTGTTCCTTCACTCTCATGATTCGGAGAGACGGCAATCCGACATGACCGGAGAGAGATCAGGCGCAGGACCAACGGCTTAACGTGCTTTCCGAGGCACGGGGGTGTTATCACCACCAACTTCCTGACTCCAAGCTGTTTCTGAATTATTTCAAGACAAAAAACTCAGAATTAGAGCTTGACACAAAAGCTCAAACTATCTCTAAACAAAATTTTTCCCAAATCGGTTTAGCAATTGAGCCGTGAAAAGTTAACAGACAGACAAAGTCATATTAGAGAGGATTAGCGATATGTGCAGCAACGATTAAACTGTAATTTGCGGGACTAAGCCTGGAGTTCACCAACACATAATATTTTTAATCAGTCGTTATAGAATTGTTTGACATCTATACTAATATTATAAAGAGGAAAGATTTGTTTGTTTGTTTATTTGCATCGAATGGGCTCCGAAACTACTGGACCGAATCAAATGAAATTTGGCACAGAGATAGTTTGAGACAATGGGAAGGGCATAGGCTACTTTTTGTCGCGATATAAAATCATCAGGGGGGTGAAATGGAGGATGAAAAATTGTATGGAAAATCCGACTTTTGGCGCGGGCGAAGTCGCGGGGAAGTGCTAGTATTTTGTATAAGAATTCTGTCAAAAAACCGAGGTTCTCCGGCTTCTTAAAAATTGGTGAACTTGGTTCTTATTCAATTAATTAAAAAACCTTTTACTTTTTTATCTGTCAATTTAAAGTAGGAAGCTCTAAAGAATCCTATAAAAAGCCGGCAAAATTGAAGAGCAGCCGAAGTGCCAGGAAGAACCATAGTTTTGTTACGACCTACGTACATGGCCATCCCGTAAATTCCTAACAGGGCACGCGACCTAGGATTCCAAGCGTGGTAGATTGAGAGCCAAGTTTAGTAGAAATTAAAGGGCATTGTAAAAAAGCGGCGATTTACTAAGAACATAGCTTAACTAAGCTTTTTGACACAAAAAACCTTTAATAATTCAATGTTTTTGTTTTTATTTTATTTGATGTGAATTTTTTGCTTTTTTCTGATCGTAAGAATACGAAAAAAGTGCGTATATCATGTGAAATAAGAAATAAAATTTAACGGACATAAAAATGTCAGAGGGATGAGGGGTGTTATACCCTCATATATATTTATGGCTTTTGTCGACAAAATGTAACATACGTAAGTAATACTTGAAGACACTAACACATTTTAAATAAAATTTAATTAAACTTCGCACACAAAAATTGATCAACCGTGTCATCCTGAGGGATTTAATTAAATTTCGTAAAAACTTGCAAACAAATTACTTAAGTTTTAAAAATATTTATACTCCTTTTTTTGTATTTATATACAGTCTGGCCAGGTTTATATCAGCTTATACTAAAAGGTTGACTGCCTCGTTGGTCTAGTGGTCAGCACGCTGGCTACTATCCACGAGGTCCCGGGTTCGAACCCCGGGTCGGGCCGAGAGTGTTTGGGTTTTTCTGTCTTGAAATTACTCAGACACAGCTCCGGAATCAGGAAGTTGGTGGTGTTAACACCCCCGTGCCTTGGAGAGCACGTTAAGCCGTTGGTCCTGCGCCTGATCTCTCTACGGTCATGTCAGACTGCCGTCTCACCGAATTATGAGAGTGAAGGAACAGAGAGTGCACCTGTGTATTGCGCACACACTTGTGTGCTATAATATGTCCCGCGCAGATGGCTAATCTCTGTTGAGATAGGCCGCCGTGGTCGAAATTCGGCTAGGAGGACATTATTTTTATTTTATTTACTTATTTGTATTATTATACTAAAAGGTTATTAAGCAACTATAGCCAGGCATCTCTCACTCAATGTACTTGCGCGCGTTAATAGCCTACTCTCGAGCGCACCGACGGCGGTGCGTAAATCAGTAGGCTGCCTGCCAACAACCGACGGGCGCGCGCGAACGCACTGTTGAATTATTTGTGTTACGGTCGATTTGTTTCTATGCAAACTAATTTAGTAATATGATTTATACATCTGGTATTTACTGTACAAATGCAACCAGAAGCATAATATGTCCTGAATTAGTCTCAGATTTAAATAAAATTCTGGACTTATCAGAGTCTCGAATGTTTGAAGTTTTTAAATCTTTTAATAAGTCATCATAATTTTACGGCAGACTGAAAGTTCCCACAGATGCTTTTTATAACTATGTATGTATACATTTTTGAAAATCATTTAGCACAGAACAACATCTTAGATCTTGTTTTCCCCATTACTACTTATTACTCGTAAAACTGTTTGTACGAATCCTGTTTGTTTTTCGGGACAACCGAAAATTTTGCACAGGTAAACATTTTGTAAAACATTATATCATTGTAAAACATTTCAAACCGAGCTACAAATAAAATAGGACTTGTATCGAAAGTGGCAACCCTGACATTATTAGTTTTACTCCAAGGTCGCGTAGCTGCAGAGGAATAATAACGTAATGTTCGCAACTTAAGGCACATTTTCGGGCGCAGCGGTCTGCGACAAAAAATTGTAGGCTATTATTAGAGTAGGTATGGACGATTTTCCTTGGAGTGATTTATCTGTTACGTAGTAACTATTATATAATCTGTGCTATAGCTTCCTAAAAGCCTCGAATTAAGAGATAAATAAATATTAATGCGGAACGAGCTTTGAGGTTAAATCGCGTGCGCGCGTGAACGAAGCAATTTGGTTAATTTTGATGGCTAAGGCCAGACGCACGCTTGCGACTTTTTCGAAAATTACATCAGATATTATTGTTTTTTTAACAGTTTTCGGGAACCTTACAGCTGAATTTGAATATTTAATACAGTAAAAGAGTAAGGCCATTTACAAGCTTCCTTATATACCTACAGGTTGTATTTCTTTCTATACTGATAGTAGAGCGATCCAAGATACCTGAAGATAAGACCCGAGTTTTGGGCAACGTGCTATCTAAATAAGTTTTAAGAATCTCTTTCTTTTGAGTCGCTTAAAAATGTGTAATTCTAAGGAATTTAATCGAATGAAATTGGTCAAAAAATTTGGGTAAGAATGGGAACACAAATTGAAATATTTTTTACTTTTATTGAATTGTTTTTTTTTTCAAGAAATAATTTATTACGATGATTCTAGTAGGGTCTTCTTGTCTCTTGATAACTTTTGTTAATATTATTTTATTTTGAATTAAATTTAATACCTCACTTTATTTATCTTCTTTAGACAACGCTTTTTTCAGCTGTAAAACCATTAAAAACACACTACTCATTTTTATTTGTTGCAATAGAATCACCACCACTGTACAAGTGACCTTCCACAAATTTTCCCAGTTCTTTTTTCCTTGACTTGCACCAGTAACGGTCAGTCCAAACATCGATGATAATTAGCTTGGATTTAAATTAAGAATGCTAACTAATGACGGCGAAGCCCGTCACCCCGTTTTTTGCGAGTGCGCAGAGATCCTAAGATATGAGTTTGGTAGAGTATTGTCCACGTTCGGTCGACTGGCGTATAAAAGGGGCCTGTCCAATTTGTAAATAGATTGTAAGTAATCATGTAAGTAAAACATTAGTTCTAAGAGAGCCGTAAGGTGGCGCTGTACTACGTTGAATCGCGCTATCGATTTATTTTTGTCAACTGGTATAAGTGTTTAGTGCCGACGTATTTGTGTTCGCATTCTGAATTAACCCTGTGAGAGTTTAACCGATCAGTTGGTTTTATTTAGTAGATTTGTGCCTAATATTTTACAGGGCCTATACACAGTGCAGTAGTTTAGTGTTTTTCTTGAAGATTACACGTGTTTAATCATATAATATTTGTAATTAGTCACTCTCCATATTAAGTGACACAGATATTTTTATGGTACACGAGTGTGTGCGCAATACACAGGTGCAAACTCTGTTCCTTCACTCTTTTAGTTTGGTGAGACGGCAATGTGACATGACCGGAGAGAGATCAGGCGCAGAACCAATGGCTGAACGTACTTTTCGAGGCAGGGGGTAACCCCACCAATTTTCTAATTATGAGCTGTTTCAAAGTTATTTCAAGACAGAAAAACCCACTATGCCCGACCCGAGATCGTAACCCGGTACCTCTTAGGCAGAAGTCAGGGTGCTGACCAATAAACCAACGAGGCAGGCTAATTAAGTGGGCCGTAAAAACCGGGCAAGTCCGAGTCGTACTAATGCACTGAGGGTTTCGTACTAAGGTTTTTTCCACGATGTAACCACGAATTTTTGGTTTTCTTTACTTGTACTGCAACCTTTATTCTTGCCAAAGGATATTGACCAAAGCCGGGCCCAGATTGCGTCTTTGTAGTTTATATTTCAAAAATCTTGTTTTAAATTATAATTGCACTGGTATTTTTGAAATAATTTAACGAATAGGGGTTTAAAATAACACTTAATCACAAAATTCATAATATTTATATATTTTGCCCGAACATTTTGTAAAGACGCATGCTGACGCAATGTGGGCCCAGTTTCTATAGAGTTTTGGTCAAGATCCTTTATGATTCGAGGTCTATGGTAAGTACCCTATAGGTTCTAATTCCCCTGCAAAATTATAGCAAAGACTAAAATGGCATATCTTCTGTATATAAGTATTTGATGTTAATTTTAACATGAAACCTCCACGTGTTCCTGCGAAAAGGGATCCTTACAGACAGATGGGCAGACTGACAGACAGATGGACAGATTGACAGACGGACAAAAAAGTGATCCTATAAGTTTAGTTTTTTCCTTTTGAGGTACGGAATCCTGAAAATTATAATACCTAAAATTGACGCCGAATCAACTAAAACCTAAAACTAAATATTTAAAACACTAACCTGTTTAGAAAAACACATACCAGCGTGATTTATAGTCGGTTAAAGGAAGCGATCGGACAAATTTGTAGCAAGTATTGCCGTGAATTTATTATCAAACCATGTAAAGTGGTTTTACCTGTCTTGGTAGTGATGTACCGGTGTTCGTTTGGGTATCGAAAATTATCGAGTTTAGGTACAGTACCGTTACCATGAGCTTACGGCGGTTTTACTCGCTAGCGACGACGTAAAAAAAGTGTATGGAAAATTGCACAGCGCCTCTAGCGGTTACTTGGAGAACTAAAATTTTCTACACACTTTTTTTACGTCATCGCCAGCGAGTAAAACCACCGTAAACTCATGGTAACGGTACTGGGCTCAATACCAATTCACCTTGTCTCAGATTAAATTTAGGTTCAGTCTCTCTTTTTCTCTGTCAAACAAACGAAAAGAGAGACTACACAGTTTAGAAACGTCAAATTAAGCGATATGATTTCTTACGTACTCGTATTTCCACAAGTTTTTTCGTCTAACTTTAGTCGTCATCGAATGACATCCCTACTACATGGTCTATGGATTCTCTGATTTCCTTAGCAGCTGATGCAAAAACGTATTAACAAGTTGTCTTCTTGAACAAGAACACTCTCCAATTATGAAGAGTTTGGTATTATGTTTTCCAACATTTTAGTCCTGGTTCCATTTTATTGTTTCTTTTTCGGATATTCGGATATACCCACGGTTCATCACTACTATACAACTATATTGAAATCTGATATTGTTTATGATAAATACCTTTAGATGACTAGAATTCTCTTAGGCTTTTCTTTATTTGTTTAGTTAAAAATACAGTTTTTTTAAACCCATAAAGATACAAAAGGAAATTAAAAATGAAAAGTAAGCTTGTATGAAATTTTAACACTGTTGAAGTCAAATCGATATAAGATGTTATTTCGCTCATGTGTTAGAAATAAAGAATGACGTATGTCAGGATTTTTGAAAATTCAACTTCTTAGGAGGTCAAAAGGGCGTGATTTTTTTTATAAGAAATTCTATATTTGCGTGAATAAAGTCGCAGTCAATCGCTAGGCCAGATATACAGAGTAATTCTCTTCACCATACGACATAGGTATAACAAACAAGAAGTTACTGAACGGCGCTGGGCGTATGAGTCATTTTGTATCAACGATTCAATGCAGACAAATTTTTTAGTAAGGAATAAAAACGGAAATTCCTTCGCCTCTCAACCGTAAAAAGTCGAGGGTCAAAGGAATTAAAAAGGTCGTCTATGGTCAGTGTAAAAAATGACACTCAATGGACAAGATGGCGGATCCTTTTGTTGAATACTAATCTTTGAAAGGGCCCGTCAGTGACCAATATTCAGTGAGAGGTCAGGCGTCACGACCGATCATAATTTCTTGTGTTCGATGTTACAGTTTTTCTTTTTCCCACGACATTTTGAAATCGAAAACTGAAGAAAAAAATTAAGGCTCTGGTACATTTAAATATGGCTCTATTGTACCAGAGGTCAAAAAGGTTCGATTTACTTATACAGGATGATGAGAAATGGTAAGATTTTCACTTGAATTTTTTCGGCACATAGTAGGGCATGCGTACCTAACTAATATGTACCTAAAGGACTAACCTTTAATTACAGAACAGTACTGAACGCTCTGTATAGATTTTATAATAATAATAATAATAAATAAATTATAGTAAAAAACAATAACGATTATTTTTATGTGATTTAGTAAAGTAGGCGTTGGTTCATTTTGAAATACCCAAACTGTCGACATGCGCTTGGTTTCTGGATCGTATTGATAAATCCAAGACGCATCACCTGTGTAGGGATAGGAGATCGGGAGCACGAAGTAAAAAAAAAATTGTGTACAATATCAGTGGCTTATGCCTCCTTTTAGGCTTGCAGAAGCCTGTGACAGGAAGCACCGTTCTTCAGTAACACTTTTGTACATAAGAATATACTAAAAGCAGGTAATTTAGACAGTTTTTCCTAAGGGCTTACAGTTCACGAAGTGCCTCTATTTCGTTGTAATTTTTAGTTTGTAACCAGTTACTTAAAATGTCTTACATTCATAAAAAGGTTTACTATATAAATCTAATTCCCTATTAATGAGCTTAACTTAATGAGTTTGACAGAATATTGACATTAATTAAAATTAAATTAAGTTGGTTCAACGGAACATTACAAAAAATGTATGGTCATTACAATACGACCCCAAGAACAAACGGGCCATTAATCATATAAATTGCAACATTATGGTCTTTGAACAATTAAATCAACATGATTAATCGGTTTTATTGTATTGGCACGCTTTTTCATTCGCTTCTAATACTTATGGGATTAATGATGATGATGTCCTCCTAGCCGATTTCGACTACGGCGGCCTATCTCAACAGAGATTAGCCAACTGCGCAGGACATATTATAGTGCACAAGTGTGTGCGCAATACACAGGTGCACTCTCTATTCCTTTACTCTCATAATTCGATGAGACGGCAGTCCGACATGACCGTAGAGAGATCAGGCGCAGGACCAACGGCTTAACGTGCTTTCCGAGGCACGGGGGGGTTAACACCACCAACTTCCTGACTCCGGAGCTGTGTCTGATTAATTTCAAGACAGAAAAACCAAACACTCTCGGCCCGACCCGGAACCTCGTGGACAGTACCCAGCGTGCTGACCAACGAGGCAATTATGGGATTTTGAAGTAATAAAAGCACGGCAGTACATCAAACTATACGAGGCCCATAGACAAGGTGCAATCTATTCTTAAGTGAAGTTCGCTATCGCACGAAACCGGCATAAGTCATCGTAACATCGCGTGATTTTGCATACATATTTTAACATTTCGTTGGCGATAGCGATGTTCGCTGTAGGATAGATTGCATCTCGTCGAAAGGATGACGCACATTGTCGTGTAAAGAACGACTTAACAACGAAATAAATATTTTAGGGCATTTCAATTGCCTCCTTTTTAAATTTCACTTACCCTTTCTGGGTAGGCAAAGGAACTAGCTCCATACAGCCAAGTATTCAGTATAAAATACCATCTTTACTGCATGCATGATAAACGCCTTGCTGTAATTTTTTTACAGACTTCATAATAAAAAAGTTTTTCAAAGATTCACTTGGTACTAACTCGCAATTTTTCTCAAGGTTTCTCATTATGAACGAGAGTGAACTTAGTACCGGTATACTCTCTACAAAGCAGCGTCAGTGCTGCCTGGGGCTGTATATCATTTCTTAAGCTCTAGTACACATTGTTATTGAGTACCCACATAAGTTCGTATTTTTATCTTGAGAATTTCTTGGAGGCCAATGAAAAACTCCTATTGTAAAGGAGTGAAGTAGTTTTCTGGAGCTAAGTTATAGTTTTACAATCGTAATTGTATATCCATTTTTTTCTCTATGACGATTAATAATTTTGAATTGATCTTTATTTCACTTAATAGGCCATAGTTAACCAAACCTTGCTGAAGAATCATTTTCATAGCTTTTACGACCTCCAGATCCATAGAATTAGTATTTTTTTAAATTATTAAAATGGCTGCCATTTCAAGAAGGGGGGAGTTAGACCCCCAACATGGGGGTTTTTATCGATAACATTTGATAATCTAATAGCTCAAAAATATTGCCAGTCGAAAACCGGACACACCGTATACTTTTTAGTAGGGTTTACACTCACAACATAACCTAAGTAAAGTCGCGGGCGTAACTTAGGAATAAGCATTCAGAGGCGCTTACTCATAACTTAATGATAAATAGTCCGCCATATTCTTTCGTAATACTAAGAAATACAATACAGGGTGTGTAGATCGACTGCCTCGTTGGTCTAATAGTCAGCACGCTGGGTACTATCCACGAGGTCCCGAGTTCGAATCTTAGGTCAGGCCGAGTGTTTGGGTTTTTCTGTCTTGAAGTAACTCAGACACAGCTCCGGAGTCAGGAAGTTGGTGGTGGTCCCGCACCTGATCTCTCTACGGTCGTGCTGCCGTCGCGTTTATGAGAGTGAAGGAATAGAGAGTGCACCTGTGTATTGCGCACACACTTGCACACACTAATCTCTGTTGAGACAGGCCGCTGCCGCGGTGTAGCCGAAATTCGGCTAGGAGGACATTACAAAATTAAATGTTAACCCAGTTTTGCGTGTGTTATTTTTTTATAAGAAACATGATTTCAAAAATCCTTTTCACTAACATTGATCAATAACCCATTTTATTGACTGCTGATTTTTGACGTTTCTTATTCTTTATCTCTCTATTGTTGATTTCCTCAAACAAAAAACGAGTCCTTATCATTAATAAATATTTATCTTCTTATTTCCTTAAAACTAGCGGTTGACTGGTAGAGAATTCCTTAAGGCATTAAGTCCGCCTCTTTTTAATGCAATAAAATAAACAAATAAAACAAAAAAGTCCTTATCACAATTTATTTAGTATATTATTTACACCCTGTATAAAAGGTTGGGTAAGGAGATATTTACGATTTCAATGGATTTGCATTGTCTGTGACTTAGAACCAGTTTTGGTTATGAGAAGTTTTCAGATTCTGATGAAATAGAGCCAGGCCAGTTTGAAAATGGTCACATTTTAATGGCTGACCTTAAAAACATTTTATAAATGGAGTCGAAACACTGGGTCCGTGGGGTCCCAACGCTATTTCTTTTTTCAAAGAGATTTCCAAGAGGCTGGTTGACATCAGTGGTGACCCAAGACCTGGCAGCTACCTTGCTCAGCCTATAAGCATAGCTATCCAGCGCGGTAGTGCTACCAGCATCCTGGGAACCTTACCACAAGGACCCTTTTTATAATTTTTGTTTTTCTTTTGTATTAAATAATTTATCGTATTTTTTATTGATAAGTTCTAAATATATTTCTATTATAGTTTAGTTACTAGTGTTTTTATTAGTAAGTAAGTACATATTAAATTTTATAAATATTTAAAGGGAAAAAAATGCAGAATCCATTAAAGAATATATTGTAATAATAAAAACAGCAGACAGCGGAGGTATAATAATAGGATCCCTTTTGTCAC
The DNA here is from genome assembly GCA_949316185.1 of Pyrausta nigrata. Taxonomy (NCBI): domain Eukaryota; kingdom Metazoa; phylum Arthropoda; class Insecta; order Lepidoptera; family Crambidae; genus Pyrausta; species Pyrausta nigrata. The sequence goes on from OX438965.1 coordinate 6,620,846, forward strand.
CATTTGGGTACGGAACCCTAAAAGTATGTATGCCTATCCAAACGATATGATCGCGCTCATAAAACTAATAACATAATTAAAATTATCCATCCGAGATTTTATCACGACTTATTAAAACTGTTGAACACAGAAACACTAATAAAGCGAATTAATTAAAATTAATTTGTATGAAATGTTTTAACTTTGTATTGGGTTTTTAGTTTACTAATTAAATGTTTTCTAGGATCGCCTGTGGTGTAATCATGTGTGTGTTTCCGTTCCCAAATAGTTTCTTATTAATAGTATTCACTAGAATAAGTCCTTGGTTCGGTTCCCAGAAGGGGCATACAAAAATGAATATATCATCCACTGACATTGTAGGTATTTAAATAAATAAATTATTCCAACAATCACACCAATTACCTAGCCCCTAACTAAGCGTAAGCCTGTGCTATGGCGACTAGGATAACGGATATACGTCATACTTATAATACGTTATATACATCCATGACTTAGGTACAAATACTCGTGCTCATCACACAAACATTTGCCCCTTGCGGTACTCGAACCCGCAACCGCTGGTTTTGTAGTCTGGAGCACGAACCACTACACCAAGACGGTCGTCATTTAAAAAAGAGGTAGACCTGTCATCTTCTACTAAGCGGCGATTTGAGTTTGATGCGCCGAGCACACGTTCTTTTACGTGTCAAATATCATGTACGAAATTTCAATGCCAAATTGAGAAAATTTCTTAATTTAAGGCAATCAATTTTCTCGCGCTAATGACTTATCTGCCTATTTTTAAATGCTCTATAATTGATATCACCTATAATAAGTAGGTACGTATGCCCTATTTTCTGATAAGATTGTTATTAATCTATGGCAGACGCATATGGTGGATAATTTAAGTTGACACGAGAGGCTCTATTCTCATTTACACTCAAATCTTGACATCATTGTTGATAATTGACGTTCTATCAGTGCTAACACACATAAAATATCCAACATAATGATATTGTAATTTGACTTTTAGTTACATGAACTGCTCAGATAAATATTCTACATCTACTCATAAATTCATCGATCGTATTCGAGAAGGATTCGAACCCACGTCCCTTTGCTATCAGGGCGAATGCTCTGCCTACAACTACAACTGGGCTACGGACGTTATAGAATCGACAAATTTCCTTCAGCGTTTGGTTTCATTAATACTTGGGTGACGTGCCCGCAAGATCCTCTGGGCTCTTAGACAAGATGCAATCTTTCTACATCAAACTTCGCTATCGTCAACGAAATGTCAAAATATGTATGCAAAAGTCTATTGCTAAGTTTCTATGGCTTAATATGTCAGTTTCATACATTTTGGTAGCGATAGCGAACTTCACTTTAGAATAGATTGCATCTTGTCTACGGGCCGAGGTTTGTCTGCATACTAATACTAAGCACAACTGTCGTAACTCCTTAATGTACAAAAATCGGCCAAGTGCGAATCAGACTCGTGCATTGAAGGTTCCGTACCAACATAGGATTTTTTCTGCGACATATCCACAAATTTGCGGTTAAATTTTTTTCTCCACTTGTGCTCTAAGATCTTCCTTCTTGCTAAATTTGATGATTCCAGGTCTACGGCAAGTATAGGTTTTGTTTCTCTAGCGAAACGTTAAAAAAAGTCTCAAACGGGCGTATCTTTGGTCTGCGTTGACATAAAAGCTTGGTTTTTTCAAGCTTCAAGGAAATGCAGATAAAACTTACTTGATGTTAATTTCAAGTTAATACCTCTACACGTTTGTAAGAAAAAGGATCTTAACAGGCAGACAGACGGATAAGAAAGTGATCCTATAAGAGCCCGTTCACACGAGGACGATTCGTGATTTTTGACGATTCATCTTTTTTCACGATTCGTTTTTTTTTTTTGACGGCGGCAATGTTTTTTGAATGCCTATGTTCACACGGATCACGAATCGTAAAAAATGACGATACGTCTTAAACCTAGTATCGTGTTTTTAAAAATCACGAATCGTCAAATACTATATTTTTGACCAACTTCAATTAATTTTGACGAATTGTGAGAAACACGATTCCGTATGCAATGTGAACGTCCTTCAGTCATGACGTATCCTGTATTTTGACGAATTGTCAATGACGGATCCCGTGTGAATGACCCCTAAGGGTTTTTTTTCCTTTAAGATACGGAACCCTAAATATGAATATTTAGGTAGTTAAGTAGCTTAATTACTTGTGTTATGGAAATCTGAAACAACGGTGGTACCACAACCCCCAGACCCGAGGCAGTATAGAAAATGTAAATTTCTATATTGACCCGACTGAGGATCGTACCCGGGACCTCAGAGATGGCAACACCTTGAAAACCGGTGCGCGAGCCACTCAGCTACGAAGGTTGTTGAAAAAACATTGGGACAAGAAATTTTCTTAATATTAACGGTTTTTAACCATTCTAAGTCTTGTTACAAACCACAGAGTATCCAAAGCAGCTTTGGTTTATCATCAATCTATATTTGGCGTGTCAATTACCGATTATGTTGGGTACCTGTTGTTAAAATTTTATTGCTGTAAGGTAGGGCCACAGAAAAGTTGCGACCATGTATGGGGCGGTATTGTATTACAGTAAGCTAGCGGTTTAACGCGTCTTCGTCTTAAGGGGGTGAAATCAGGGGTGAATAAACTTTCACCCCTGATTTCACCCCCTTAGAGTTTTTATACCGCGACAAAAAGTAGGCAATGTCCTTTCTGGTGTCTGAAACTGTCTCTAAATAAATTGCATCTTAATCGGTTTAGCGGTGTAAGAGTCACGAGGTAACAGACAGACAGACACACTTTTAAATTTTATAGTAACTAGCAGTTCCCCTCGCCTGCGCCAAAAGTTGAATTGTTTATACAAACTTTCATCGCCCATTTCACCCCCTTGATGATATTATATCGCGACAAAAAATAGCCTTAGATGACCTTTCTAGGGTCTTAAACTATACGAGTATCTATATTAAATTGCATCTCAATTGGTTCAGCGGTTTAAGAGGCACGAAGTAACAGACAGACAGACACACGTTCGCATTTTAATATTAAGTATGGATAAGGACTAGCGGTTCAACTCGTCTTCGTCAAAGTAAATGTCAGATTTCTAATCCCATATTTCAACCCTTTGAAATTTTGATCTTGATATTAAAAAGAGACCTGTGAACTTTGACATGATCTTTCAGAAACAAAATTTATAAAATCAGTTCAGTAGTAAAGCTTGAGAAGCTAAAAGATGGACAAGTTAATTTTTGAATTCACAATATTAGTAGGTTACTACATATAAGTTAGCCTAAATAGTAGAATGAATGAATGATTATTTATTTGTGTGTATACATCGGGTCTTAACATTAGTAAAGGTGAACAGTCATGTTTCATCGATGTAACGATAGGCAAACATTTCGTCGTCATGCAATATTAACTAATAAGCAACAATACAGTAAGGAAAATATTTATGTACAGCATTGAGATTGGTAGGAGTTTTAAAACTCCTTTTATCATTTAGATATTCAATAAAATGTAAATATTAATAATTACGTAAATGTCATAAAATAACGGGTATGATGTCAGGTTGTCAAAAATAAACCGAAATATATAACATGTCAGTTATAATCTGATAACAATTCGTTTAAGATGGCCATAGAGTCTAGAAATAAAGCATAAAAGACGCGTTAAGCATTCTTGGCCTAGAAACAAGTTTGTTGAAGGTTAGTTAGCGCATAGCTTAATTTACACGTTGTTTCAAATCTGTTAACAAATAAATAAGCCATGATTTGAAATGTGTATTTCAAGTAAAACTGAAAGATTATTAAATTATCAAACAAAAAAAATATATCTAATAAAAATTATGTAAGTACAAAAATGTCATGCTTATAGGCTGTCTCCAGACGGATACTCCTTATGTGGAATGTTTTTAGGGTTCCGTAGTCCGACAAGGAACCCTTAGATCGTTCAGTCCGTCCGTCCTAGTCTGTCACAGCAGAATATCTTCTACGTTTATGAACTGATTTGCATGTAACTTGGGTACGAGGATACTTCACACATAGATCTCATTTTTAAAAATACAAAAAATTAAAATTACCCCTTTTTAAGGGTACCTCCTCATACATATAAAGGGGGGGGGGGGTGAATATTTTATTTTGGGTGCACCGTCTTGTGTGGGGTGTCGTTGAAAAGGACTATAAAAATAAGGTAGGGTTTTCATACAACACTTTATTTATCAGCGTTACTATTTGCGAGATATAGCCCGCCAAAGTCGTTTACACGGTGTGATTTTCCATATAAACTTTCATCCCCCATTTCACCCCCTTCATGTTTTTATATCGCGACAAAATGTAGCCTATGTCCTTTCCAGGGTCTAACTGTCTCCATACCAAATTTCATCTCAATCTGTTCAGTGGTTTAAGCGTCAAGAGGTAACAGACAGAGAGATAGACACACTTTCGCATAATATTAGTATGGATTGGATCCGATTCCGTTAACATAAGTTCTCGACCGCTCTTTTGCTTAAATAATCTACGATTAAAATTTCCTACAATGTAAGAATTAGTATTATTGTAACAGACATAAAGCAGTTATTATTACACTACAATTAGCAGGAAAAAATCGTTCAACAGAACACGTTTTATTTTTAATCAGCCTGTATTATAATTATTTGACATATTTTGTATGGGAATTCTGTCAATCGAGACTTACCAGCTGTTTAAATTAAAAATTGGTGAACACGAGCCTAAGTCAGAGAGATCCGCTATAAATATCCACACTTGACTTACGCCCGTCGCGCCTTAGGCGGAAAAAATGATAAAAAGACCTTGGTACTCAGTAGGGCGCCTTTTTGGTCGTTTGACCTTTATCAATACTCATACCCCCCGCTATGATTGTCGTGATAGATACCAATGATAAAAGTCGGGTTTTTGTATTTTTTGCGCTGGCCTCCTTGCTAACTTATTTAAGTTTTGCTACTATTGAGGTGCTTGTAGTGCAGTGGCGGCAGCGCTTTGGTAGTATCAAAGTAAAGCAACCCACGGCGCGGTCGTGATTGGATGGGTGACCATTCCGACCATTCGTGACGTCCATGACAAGCATCTCCGTGCTCTGGATGGCACGTTAAGCAGTTGGTTCCAGCTAATATCTGTTGATATTAGTCGTCAAGCCTAGTCAGAGGCCCTAGGGCGGCTTGATAACATCTTACAGGAAGGTTGGTCACTTGCCTTACAGACACCCTCCACCAATCCGCACTGAGCCCGCGTGGTGGAGAATGGCTCGTACCTCCTCATAGTTGAGGTGAGGCCTTTGCCCAGCAGTGGGATCTACATATATAGGCTAACTTTACTTTTTTACTATTGATTAAAGCAGCATAACCTAAACCTTAGATGTATCAATATTAAGTATTCACTACACCTCACAAAACAATTCCATGTATAGAAAGATAGATACAAATCTTGTCAAAAGGAGACTTTAAGATGTCAAAAGGAGACTTAAAATGTACCGCAGTTGTAAGTTTTACGAAATATGAACAGGGCTTGCTCGCTTGAGAATAGATTGCAGCTTGTGTACGGCACAAGCTGCAATCTATTCTCAAGCGAAGTTCGCTATCGCTAACAAAACTTATAAAACTGACATAAGCCATCGAAACCTCACGTGACTTTTGCATACATATTTTGAAATTTTGTTGGCGATAGCGAAGTTCGCTGTAGACAGATTGCATCTTGGATAAGGGCCCAGGTATCTAAGGGTATAGCAATAAACTTTGCTATTCTAAATTGGCTGATAAATCAAACTGCTATTGATGAAAATAGAGGTTCGTAGTGTAGATAATGAAATAATATTAGTTATTATTATTATTTATTTCTCACCATAAGTAGTTTTAAAAATACATAATGTTGTCTAAAAATTAAATAAATTAACAGGGCACGTTAAATTAAACTTAGATGCTATAGACAACAGAGTTACACACAAAATAAAATATTATGGCAGGCTAACACCTGAATTAGGATTGCTCCTGTAGCTCAGGTTATTAGCCCTCCACCCCATACAAAGGGAAATGAAATACCTAGAATCTTAGTAAAATTTATGGCAAAGTACAGTCAATGAAAACTCGAATAAAGTGATATTAATTTTTATTATAGATTCTGATATAGTTATCTTTTACCTTTTGTAGCTTAAGTCGAGTTTAATTTTTAAACAGTCGATTTATCAGTATTATTTATTCTGTGGTATTATTTGACATATTTTGTATGGTAATTGTGTCAAAATAACCATCAATTCATGTTTACCGGCTGTCTCAAAGTTGATGAACTCGGGTCTTAACTGCTTAACTGATTTTGATATTTAAGAAGCAGTAACCAGTGGTGACCTAAGAGCTGGCAGCTACCTTGCTCAGCGTATAAGCATCGCTATCCAGCGCGGTAATGCTGCCAGCATCCTAGGAACCTTACCACAAGGACCCTTTTTATAATTTTTGTTTTAGTGTTGTATTAAGTCATTTTTCTTAATTTTTATTAATAAGTTGTATATATAGTTAATTAGAAGCAGTAAAAATGATATGGGGTACCTTATGTCGCGAAAATGAAACCTTAAGAGGGTGAAAATATATAATGGAAGATTTTACCGGACCACCAACATTTGCTCAGACAGAGTCACAGGAAACTGCGAGTTTGAAATACAGTTGACAACATTCTGCTATAAATAGTTCAATGTAAATTCAATTTTTATCATTTTTAGGCATTTAACTATTAAGAATCTTCCTCATATGTCAATTCAGAATCCTACTGACTATTACCAGTACGAATATATCCGTTATCAATAAAATAATACTCAAACTTTTATGCATGTGAAAAAACAACAATATTTATATCACGAACCGTACAAAAATGACAAGCAACCTTTGCAGGCTCGCTCGTAAAATCTTTTCTATAGCCACCAAACGTTCAAAAAAGTTGTTCGAATAATGACAGAAGAGAAAATAAAATAACCAACCTTTAATAAAATTCCAATCATTATATAATATCGGCGATACGGCTCCAATATCCACTTGTAAGCACAAAGCACTTGGCACTCGGAAAATATTGAGTTTATCTCAAAATGTAAGTCGGTTTGCACTCCGGAAAAACATTTAAAATAACAGTTACCACACTTTTCGCTCGCGGAAACATGCAAGACTTGATTTTTAACGCAAAAAACCGCTCATTACGTCTGATATCTTCAACTCGTGGTCGAACACTGGGGCCTAAGTTTCCAAGACACTTGAATAAGAGGTACATCCATCTCGCTCGCACAGCTGCAACAACATACGCCAAAGCGAGACGGGTATAATGGCATGCATTATGGTACCATGTCTCGGTGGACTTTTTTCCGATTTCTTTGAACGATCCACAAGGGGGATCTATATTATGATCTATAGATCGTTATAGTAAGCTCCGTGAGTTATGCCTCCGTTCGGCGCATGATTCATTGATACAGACCATTTGGGTCGTTTTGAAATTATGGTATTTGATTTTTTATCTATGGGCGCGTGGTTTTTTTGTTGTTTCTTAATTCGTTATGTAAACATGCGTCGTAATATGTTTATTGATTTTCGTAGGGATCGTGAGTTTTAAAGTTTTTAGTTAATTAGTAGTTTTAAAACAGTTGTTAACGAGTCATCTTTATGGCACTTACGTAGTTTGAGTTTACGCGTCTTTCTATACGTTTTATGTATGCTTTTATTTTATTTAAATTATGATTTTTATGAGTTTGAAAATCAAAGAACTAAATAATTTTAAAATGTAATATTAATAGTGCTTCTAACTAAAACAATTAATAAAGTGTCAATTACTTTTAAATATTTATAACTTTGAAAATGTTTAACTGTCCTTGATTTTGACGACCGTCTTGGTGTAGTCGTTCGCGCACCGGACTTCTAAACCAAACGGTTGCGGGTTCGAATCCCGCAAGGGGCAAATGTTTGTGTGATGAGCACGATCATTTGTACCTAAGTCATGGATATTTATATGCATTTAAGTATGTCTATCCGTTATCCTAGTCACCATAGCACAAGCTCGCGCTTAGTTCGGGGCTAGGTAATTGCTGTGTTTGTTGAAACAAATTGTTATTATTATTATTGATTTTAACGCTAGTAATGGCCCACTATTTAATGGACTGTAAGTAGTTTGTTTTCTGAAATAATTAAATTTCATGTAACAATACAAAAGTCAACCGACAAACTTAAAAGTTTTAGGTAAGCTAAGTATCTTAAAAGATAGCAAAATTTGCACCAAATACTAATTCAGTACTTATTGCTAAATAAAGTTGCTTTAAAATGAAAAATAATAATAACAGACTGTACGTTACATCAATGGTTACACCGAATAGCATAATGTCCTCCTAACCGAATTTCGACTACGGCGGCCTATCTCAACAGAGATTAGCCACCTGCGCGGGACATATTATAGTGCACAAGTGTGTGCGCAATACACAGGTGCACTCTCTATTCCTTTACTCTCATAATTCGGTGAGACGGCAGTCCGACATGACCGTAGAGAGATCAGGCGCAGGACCAACGGCTTAACGTGCTTTCCGAGGCACGGGGGTGTTAACACCACCAACTTCCTGACTCCGGAGCTGTGTCTGAGTTATTTCAAGACAGAAAAACTCAACACTCTCGGCTCGACCTGGGATTCGAACCTGGGACCTCGATAGTACCCAGGGTGCTGACCACTAGACCAACGAGGCAGTCACGGCATGGCATGGCGAATGGCATATATAGGCAGCTTCAACCATTAATTTAACATGTCAAACCCCAAAGACCCGCGGGCGGGTTGATAACAATTAATTATCTTTTGTGTCTGGAAACATGATACGTGAATTTTTAAAAACCAAACAATGCATAATTCGTTATTTAATAGTTTTGCCATACTTTTGTCAACTTCGTGTTTCGCGAATCAAAATTTAATATGCGTTTCGGAATGAAATAACGTTTTGATTCAAACTTGCCGACTTAATTTGCAATGAAAACTGACTGATATAATACGTAATCCATTATAATATATTGTAATACCCACCAAAAATGTGTTCCTTTCACCAAAAAGTATTTTAATATCCAACTGTCAAATGTCAAAAACATTCCCACCAATACCGAACTCATTTATTACCGAAAATTCATTAAAATCGTACAATAAAAGTCATTAAAAATACGCACCATACAATGAGGATGGACTTTTTCGTTTTTCGCGATATTTTTATTTATTTTCGCCGATCTAATTATTAACAATAAATCGGGAGTTTGAGATAATGATTGATGAAGAAGGCTGTGTTCAGAATGGTGCCGAAATCATGAGGTGCATTCACTGACCTCCATAATACAAGCTGGACTAAACATTCTCTAAGAAAAGACAGATAATTTTTTGTCCGAATCAGAGCGCCCTCACCGAGTGTACAGGGAACTAAAATAGAGTAACTTAAAGTAAAATATTTTTTAAGAATTACTGAGGTATTTCATTCATTTGGTTCAAATTATTCGTGTAGTGAAAAAGACACCCACGCGTTAGTGATTTAAGTTGTATTTTTTTTTTAACAATCTCGCTAATTATACCTAGTTCGTCCTAAATTAAGTGTGAGCTTGTGCTATGACGACTAGGATAACGGACAGACATACTTAAATGTTTATATACATCCATGACTTAGGCACAATTGCTCGTGTTCATCACACAAACATTTGGATTTGGATCTGATGTACCTAGTGAATCCTTTGAAATAAAATCAAATTTCACTTACAAAAATAAATTGACTGTGTCATCCGGTGGGACTCGAACCCACGTCCCTTCGCTATCCGGGCGAGTGCTCTTACCAACTAAGCTACGGAGGACGTTAGTCAGTCGACAGATACATGCGGGTACATTCCCCAAGTATTGATGAAATCGAACGCCGGAAATAATGACTGACTAACGTCCTCCGTAGCTTAGTTGGTAAGAGCACTCGCCCGGATAGCGAAGGGACGTGGGTTCGAGTCCCACCGGATGACACAGTCAATAAATTTTTGTAAGTGAAATTTGATTTAATTTCGTAAAAACTTGCAAAATAATTGCTTAAGTTATCAAAATATAATATAATCCTTTTAAATAGATCTTCTAAGTAACCATTATCATCTTAGTGTTATCCCGGTTGTGCACTCGCACGCGAGGGCCCAGGGTCCGCTGACCATGATCCAGGATGTGGCAGATCAGGTAATTACAGTAGAGCGACTGCCATCTGACCTCCTTGACCTTGTTAACAGGGGAACCTGACCAGTTTTGGTAAAATATATCATCAGACGATCAGACGACCGTCTTGGTGTAGTGGTTTGCACCCCGGACTACTAAACCAAGCGGTTGCGGGTTCGAATCCCGCAAGGGGCAAATTTTTGTGTGATGAGCATAAGTATTTGTACCTAAGTCATGGATGTATAAACGTATATAAGTATGTTTATCCGTTATCCTAGTCGCCATAGCACACGCTCAGCTTAGTTTGGGGCTAGGTAATTGGTGTGTTTGGTGAAACAATTTATTTTATTTTATTATCTACGAGTAAGTATTGAAATAATACCTAGACTATTAAGAATGATAACTTTATTATAACATTATTATTTTTTCATGGTAACCACAGCCTTACCGGCCAGGTGTAATTTGACTGGCACGCAGGGGGTTCGATTCCCGCCTGATTCTGGAACTTTTTGGCAATATCGCAATTTTGTGAACCACATAATAAGATCCTCCTAGCCGAATTACGACTACAGTGGCCAATCTCAACAGAGATTAGCCAACTACGCTGGAGATATTACAGTGCTCAAATGTGTGTGCGATACGCAGGTGTACTCTGTTCCTTCACTCTCATAGTTAAGGCTTTATGTCCAATTCTTTCACCCTTACTGCCACTCGTCTCTGGTACGGGCTCCCCACAAATATCCAGGAATCTACCTCAAAATTTTCCTTCAAGAAGGCTTTGAGAATTCATTACCAGGAAGAACTCTCTGTTCTGTCTTAATGGAAGAAATGTGTTCTGTGTATTACTATTATGTATGTGTATCATGTGTATGTTTATGTATCAATATGTATATCATCTATTTTATTTATGTATGTAGTATGCATGTCTATTGCTATGTTCATTTTTCTTCATTGCTATGCTTAAGAGTATTTTGCATTGGTTTTCTCAGTTTTATCTTTTTGATGATTTCATGGAATTATATATAAGTATTATATAAATATTTATTTAATACTTTTGTGAGTCAAAAACAAAATTTGCGCAATACCGGACGCAATTGCAAAGCATTTTATTTGGCGGTTATTCGCAATAAAAAAAATTGGTCTGATGTGGTTTAGCCGACTACATTTCACATAATCATAAATATACTATGAGTATGACTGGAAGAGAATAGGACATAGAATTTAAGTCCACCTTTTCTACTACACGTTTGTGAAAAATGCAAGCGTTAGAAATTTTTTGAGACCCCATAGGTGCTCGTTGACCGATAAGTAAATTGTATGAAGACCCCAATGTTATTTAACCACACCATTTTGGTTTCATTTACTGCCTAGTTGGTCTAGTGGTCAGCACGCTGGGTACTATCCACGAGATCCCAGGTTCGAATCCCGGGTCGGGCCGAGAGTGTTTGGGTTTTTCTGTCTTGAAATTACTCAGACACAGCTCCGGAGTCAGGAAGTTGGTGGTGTTAACACCCCCGTGCCTCGGAAAGCACGTTAAGCCGTTGGTCCTGCGCCTGATCTCTCTACGGTCATGTCGGACTGCCGGCTCACCGAATTATGAGAGTGAAGGAACAGAGACTGCACCTGTGTATTGCACACACATTTGTGCACTATAATATGTCCTGCGCAGTTGCCTAATCTCTGTTGAGATAGGCCGCCGTAGTCGAAATCGGCTAGGAGGACATTATTGGTTCCATACAAAAAGTAGATGGATTAAACAAGATGTTTATATAGCCAACTGAATCCGCGGCACCCCACTAGTGTTTTTGATCAGAATAAACCCAAAAGTAATTTGGAGTACATCGAACTTTATCATAATCCGTCATACTGAAATAATGACGCGACGAATATTGCCTCAAAAATCGTGTTTTTATTTTTTTCACAGCGAATTCTTCAACTTTTTACTCGTTTTTGACCGGTTTTTTGACACTTTTTGTTGAACATTGATATGGAAAGTTACTAGTATCATTGTTGCTATGTTTTTGGAGGATTTTCATTCATATTTGGAGCAAAGCCGTACTCAGAGACGTCAATTAAAGTTAATCCTTCCTTAAGTCTCATGGCGTCCTTTTCTATTTTATTGACAAAGAAAGTGACAGGACGAGACTTAAAATTATAGATTAAAAATTGACGTCTTTGACTGAGGTAGTTAGGAGAGTCCTAGTCACGTATTTTATTTCACTCAAGGCTCGATTTCGTGGCAGTTTGATGTAATGTCATTACTTTCAAATCGTTTACATTATCACCACAATCTAAATCACTACCTGTGTTATTACAAATAAAAATTAGACCAGGTTTGAATTAGATCTAATATTAGCCGACAACAGAGGAATGAATGACACATTCGTGACATAACTTAATAGAGAAACGCTTTTCTAATTGGCTAGCTAATAGCTTAGTCCTGGCTTAAACCCGGTACTAAGTTTTTGAAATAATGGGGTACATGATTAAAATAAAAAGGGGTTTACCTGGGAACTAACATACGGCATGCTCGCATTTTCATCAATCATACAAAAGTCCGACCCAACATCTCTTAGCATCCAATTCGATAATGCTGAACTGAAGAAAAACAAACAATGAAGTGTGGGTAAGCTGGTATATGATCTCATCAACATCATTATCAGCCGTAGGATGTCCACTGCTGAACATAGGCCTCCTCCATGGTTTTCCACAGCGACCCGTTGCATGCGGTCTGCATCCAGTGCGATCCTGCGATCTTTATAAGGTCGTCTGTCCATCTTGGCGATGGACGTCTCACGCTTCGCCTTTGATCAAAGGGTCTTCACTCTAGAACCTTTCTGACCCAACGGCCATCAGTTCTTCGTGCTATGTGCCCATCCCATTGGTATCGTATTTGATCTTCTTCATAGTCGTATACCTCATAACTGAGGGTCATTATGTGGAATGAAACACACACAACGACTTACTTGGCAAATTTTGATGTAGTGGTTTGCCATTGCCTTTTCCATTTCACACACTAGCCAACAAGTGTGCAGGTTTCCTCACGATATTTTCCTTCACCGTTAGGCAGCGATATCTTTGGAAAAAACTGTACTTAAGTTTTTATTAAAACTCAGTGGGACGGACCGGGATCGAACTCACGACCTCACGGATGAGAAGTGACATTGCTCCGCTCAGCTATCGCGCCATTCATATATCGTATTTGATCTTCCGAGGGCTTATTTGTTGATAACAGTTTTTGCAAGGCTTATGATAGGTAGTTAAGCTTAGTTCTAAGACTACTTATCTTCACTGCTTGGAATTTTCATTGCTGTCAAGCTGTATGTCCTGTATGACTGCCTCGTTGGTGTAGTGGTCAGCACGCTGTACTGCACTATCCACGAGGTCCCGGGTTCGAATCCCGGGTCGGGCCGAGAGTGTTTGGGTTTTTCTGTCTTGAAATTACTCAGACACAGCTCCGGAGTCAGGAATTTGGTGGTGTTACCACCCGTGCCTCGGAAAGCACGTTAAGCCGTTGGTCCTGCGCCTGATCTCTCTACGGTCATGTCGGACTGCCGTCTCACTGAATTATGGGAGTGAAGGAACAGAGAGTGCACCTGTGTATTGCGCACACACTTGTGCACTATAGTATGTCCTGCGCAGTTGGCTAATCTCTGTTGAGATAGGCCGCCGTAGTCGAGATCGGCTAGGAGGACATCATCATCATATCCTGGCTAAACAGAAGTTGTTATAGGTTAAAAAATTGCTTAGCCAAAATAAGTACTACCACAAATTGAATTTATTTCCTAATTCAAATGCCTCACTTGATCATCGAACCCAACATTAACTTATCAACACAGAGTTACTTTGCAAAGAGGTGCTTAATTTTCAGGAGTGACTCAGAATCAGTAACTTAATTGAACTATGCAAAAAAAGAAGATGAGTAAAAGTAATTGAGATACATTCGTTTCTTTAAGGGGGTCCTGCACGAAATTGAGAAAATTAACGTATATCTAAATCACTTGTACGATGAGCTGAATTAGTTAAATACATTAAAAGAACTTATTTACGATAGCCTAATTATTGCACTAGGTCCTGGTCTTGTTGAAATTTAAAACAAATTCTTTATGATATAATAAACATGACTTGTAGCTAATGATATCTAAGACCATTTTTTTTCGAATACTTGGTGTATATGAAAATATTTATAATAATTTGTACATGAAAATGATTGTATTGATATTCCGTAGGTCCCTATCTTTTTAATATACACGAATAAAATATAAATAAGAAAATATGAACACTTTTTAGTTCTTAACACAAATGTCTGATGTTTTTGCGCATTGCGCAGAATAAAACGATTGTTCTAATTAAATCATCAAGTCTAAAACTTTAAAGCAAATGGATCTAATTAGTAATATTAATTAGTTCGATTCTGTTTGAAGATCGTTTAGACTTACTCGACTTGCATCGCGCTGCACCCCCTAAATTGTTTTCTAGATTTTATTATAAAACTTTGCCACCTCTTTGCAAAGTAACTATGTATTATCATTCAGCGAAACCTCTCTCCTTTTAAAATAGACAACAACAAAACATAATCCTGCTTGGCTTCTCTAAACACTAGTCACCAAAATATTTGACATATCCATGTATCCTCAAACCGTGTCCTTTCCCAGCCACATATTATCTGTGGCACAAAAAATGAGTCACAGCACCGATCATTAAGGGCTGACGTCGAAGGGCATTCTCTAACTGGAATGTCTTAACATAGCTCTGTTAAGGCGAAGATTGTTTAAATTTTTAGGAAAAAAAATTGTTAAAAAATCTTGAAAAAAGTTTTGAGAAGTAGGGGTGGCTGAGTAAAATACTACGAGTATATCGATTTTTTGCAGAAAAATACAGTCACTTAATTATTATTTTTTTTAATTATTGTGGTCTGTCTCTTTTCGTCAGTTTGACAGAGAAAGAGAGAGACTGAACCTGTTAATCTTAGACAGGGCGCATTGGTATTGAGCCCAATGTATTTATTATTATTATTATAAGCCTTTTAATTAATAAAAAAACAGTAACAAAACGTTTAGGTTAATCAATTGACAACCAATGTACGAGTATTCATTATAATGACAACCATGTGTCGTTAATTTCAAATTAGATGTTTTATCTGTATGTTACCCCTTCTTCGCGCTTAAACCGCTGAATCGATTTAAGTGAAACTTGGGGTAGATATAGCTTCAGTTTCAAGAAAGAACGGTAGAAAATGTTTATCCCAGAAATCATCCTTGAATAGTGTCAAAAATGGCAATAGGCCCAAATGGTATTTTTTGTAGTTTTTTTTATATTTTACAAATTAACTTCTATAAATGAGAGTCCTTAATCTACTGATATTTTCTACCGAATTTAGTTTTATTTCTTCGTGTCGTATCATTTTTCATTTAACAAAAAGTTTTTACTCTTAGAGCGTCTCCGCGTCGGTGGCGTAGTGGCTACCTGGTCTGCCTCTCATGCGGGAGGAACCAGGTTCGATCATACATGTGTCAATGACTTTATCTGAGCTATGTACATCAGTTGTTTCACTAACCTATGCTCTTGCGGTGAAGGAAAACATCGTGAGGAAACTTGCACACTGAATATGTAACTATGATCCAAGCTGGTCAGGTTCGCCTGTTAACAAGGCCTCGGAGGTCAGACGGCAGTCACTCCACTGTAATTACCTGATCTGCCATATCCTGGATCATGGTCCAAAGCGGACCATGGGCTAGTGCACAACCGGGATAACGCTAATACGATTTTTTTTTATTTGATAAAAAACTAATTTTAAAATCGTCTTAAAATTGGACATCTACGCCTTAATAGCCGAAGTACGGGGCGCACCGGTGCGGTGTGGCTTCGCTGCTATCTATTTGATTTATCGTCTGCTCGTCTGTCTGCTACACTTTGTATATAGTCTCCGACAGACATTTACTAGGATTGGAACATTTTTAACGGCCGACTTCAAAGTTAATTCGAAGTCAAATGTTGACTTAACGTCAGCCATTTGTAACTATGTTTGTGCCATGATCTTATTTTGTTATTTGTAATATAGAAAGGCCTATTATCTGAGTTGAAGACCCACCTGCACAAGTCTGGATTAGACAATCCGGAAGATCCTCTTGCGCAAGTCCGGATTAGCTAATCCACAACATCCAGGGTGTTGTTTTGGTCAACAGCTTCCGACTCAGGGCTGGTAGTATATAGTAGCTGGTAGTATAATATAGTAGTAGTGGCTGACATAACTCTGATGCCAAAAAAAATATTAAAAAAAATTAAAAAAAAAAAAAATTGGACTTCTTCAACAAAATCGATCGGTGATCGGCCAACTTTGTATGAAGAAGTCCAAAATTTTTTTTAATATTTAATTTTTTTAATATTTTTTTTGGCATCAGTGTTATGAAGACTACCAGCCCTGAGTCGGAAGCTGTTGACCAAAACAACACCCTGTTTATATTTTAAATAATATAGAAATTATTAGGACTACTTGCGCACGTCCGGGTTAGCTATTCCGGACTTTTTCAAGCGCTATAGTCTGAGTTGAAAACCCACTTGCACAAGTCTGGATTAGCTGATCTGGAAAGTCAACTTGCGCCAGCACTAGTGGGCCTCTAGTTTGATTACTTGAATTTAAGATCCACAAAGCTTCTGTAGGGACAAGAATGGACAAAGTAAGAAATGAATATATAAGGGGAAGTTTGCAAGTGGCGCCTGTGACAGAAAAGATGACGGGAAACCGTTTATCTTGGTATGGACACGTGATGAGAAGAGAGGAGAATCATGTGACAAAAAGAGTGATGAGTATAAATGTTAGTGGATGGAAGGGAAGAGGCCGACCTAGAAAGAGATGGATGGACTGTATAAAGCATGATATGATTGTGAAAGGAGTGGATGAGTCAATGACAAGTGATAGGATTGTATGGAAGAGAAAAACATACTGCGCCGACCCCAAATATAATGGGAACAGGGCAAGCGAATGACGATGATGAAAGCTTTTGTAGGGGAGGTGATGACCGTCTTAGTCTAGTGGTTAGGGCTCCGGTCTACAAAACTAGCAGTTGCGGGTTCTAATCCGGCAAGGGACAAATGTTTGTGTGATGAGCACGAGCATTTGTACAGTCGGCAGCACGTCAGCTTACCCATGTGAACTACGAAAACAGCTTTTATTACGTAGGGAATAGAGGCGGTCTCAATGTCAAAGTGGGTAGTCTGACGGGCGGTGTGTACCTAAGTCATGGTTTATAAACGTATTAGACTACAGGCCCATGTCCAAAATATATGGGTCATATGAACCACCAGGTGACGTATATAGGACGATATAAGAGTATGATTCAGCACTATGCCGTCACTTGTAAGCTGTCCAACTGAGTGCTGGTGAGAATTCAAAAGTGCAGTTAGAGTGAGTACATTTTGGTCATATATTTTTGTACGGCATTTTTACCATCGATAGATCCATGAAAAATAATAATAAAGCGCGCAGCGCTGTAATAAAATAATGCGCCACAAAGTCGGTAATTTTTTTTGAGAAAATCAAAATTTTCCGATTTTGTGGCGCACCATTTTTTTCTAAATCATTTTGAGACCGAATAATTCCGTTACAATTTCTTGTCCAGAAATGGGATTCGAACCCTAGACGGTCTTGGCCCAGTATTTCTTACCACTAGACCAATGAGATACAGATATGAATGAAATAGGATACTTAGTATGTTTTTATTTATAGTATTTACTAATACTACGTATATTGTATTACAACCTCATTTATATTTGTTTCTTACGTTTATGCGAATTGTTGAACTCATTAAAGGGAGGGAGTCTCCTTGTGACCACGAACGCTGTAAAGTGTTCGAAACGTCAGGTTTTAAATAAAATGTAAATAAATCGCGAAGTAATCCGTAAAATTGTGTTTTAATGAACCTCATTTATAGTATTACTTGTAGTAGGAATAACTAAGCTATGTCTAAGAACCTCTTAGGATTCTTTCAAACGATCTCCGTGGTTGCGTGGCTCGCACGCCGGGTTTCATATTGTCGCCATCTCTAAGGTCCCGTGTTCGATGCCCCGTTGGGTCAATTGACAACCATATTATCTATATTGTCTTGAGTCTGGGTGTTGTGGTACCAACTTTGTTTCTGATTTTCATAACACAAGTGCTTTAGCTACTTACTTTGGGATCATAAAATTATCTGATGTTACATTTATATGGTAGTAGCACTAGTGGATCCCCGCGACTTCACCCGCAACAGTTGGATTTTCCATATAAACTTTCATCCCCCATTTCAACCCCTTAATGTTTTTTAAATCGCAACAAAATGTAGCTTATGTCCTTTCTGGGGTCTCGAACTGTCTCCATACCAAATTTCATCTCAATCGGTTCAGTGGTTTAAGCGTCAAGAGGTAACAGACAGACAGACAGACACACTATCGCATCTATAATATTAGTATGGATATTTGGCATTCATTGAAATATGACATTATATAAATATTGAACCAACAAAACACAATAGACAAAAAGGATTAGGTATACTGCTTATGTAATGGTCGAATGATAAGATTTTAGATATATTTTGCATACCATCTATTATAAATTTAAGAACCTATGTATTCTTGCAAAAAATATTACTTTCTTACTAAAAAAACGCTATCAAAATCGCTATCCGCTCCTCTTACCGCTTCCTCTTGTTACTATAACCACAGTATTAAGTTTTGTGTCCACTCACACAGTTTTTTTGTCAGTCCGTTTGTCATAATAGGTGGTTATCTATTTAGTGAGCCAAGTTCGGGTGTGATTCAGAATATTTAGGGGTCCGCAGGGAAATGTGTATACTTTTCGACATATTTATTGTACAAATGTTAGACCGCAAAATTAAATATTTTTTTAAGAAGCTGTCATTAGTTGCTACATATGTCCCGAATTGAAGGACAACATAAGCGCAGATCAGTTTCAAAATACAACATACTAAAAGCCAAACATTTTTTCAAGTAAAAGTGTTGCTATTTTCGAGATACCAACTTTTATTTTTTGTATGGAAATTTCTACAAATATTATCTTTTAAAAATCTGTTAATGTACTAAAAATCGATACAACTTTTTACTAAAACGTTAACAAAGCTCTCAAAAATACTCACACACGTGTTAGTAGGGCCTTTAGTCTAAGGCATTTAGTAGGCCAAAAAGAATATTAAAATCAAACAAAAAGTTTTAAAGTAGAAAGCATAATAAATGGACACCCCATAACACACGAAAATAAACAACATAAAAGGCACAGTTTCATAGGAAAAAACAGTAGATTCATACAATTACAATTTAGGTAACCAGTCTGTGTTTATTTTATTTTTTATTCCTATTTTTATTTATTCAGGACAATAAACAATTGTGTTGTCCACATGTAGGGAATAATGTTACTAATCTGTGCCTAAAAGATTAAACTTCAATTACGGGACAACCTATATTATATTTAATCAAGTGTTTAACAAGTAAAAAGTAATGTATATGTATGTGTAAGATCCCACTGCTGGGAAAAGGCCTCACCTCAACTATGAGGAGGGACGAGCCATACTCCACCACGCGGGCTCAGTGCGGATTGGTGGAGGGGTGTCTGTAAGGCAAGTGACAAACCATACTGTCAGATGTTATCAAGCCGCCCTAGGGCCTCTGACTAGGCTTAACGACTAATACCAACAGTTATTAGCCGGGACCAACTGCTTAACGTGCCTTCCGAAGCACGGAGATTGTCATGGTCGTCACTTTAATGGTCGGAATGGTCACCCATCCAATCACGACCGCGCCGTGGGTTGCTTAACTTTTGGTATCACTACCAAAGCGCTGCCGCCACTGCGCCACAAACACCTAATTACCACATTACAATTTAACAAGTATATAAGTCAGCCTATTAGATCCCACTGCTGGGAAAAGGCCTCACCTCAACTATGAGGAGGAACGAGCCATACTTCACCACGCGGGCTCAGTGCGGATTGGTGGAGGGGTGTATGTAAGGCAAGTGACAAACCTTACTGTCAGAAGTTATCAAGCCGCCCTAGGGCCTCTGACTAGGCTTAACGACTAATACCAACAGTTATTAGCCGGGACTAACTGCTTAACGTGCCTTCCGAAGCACGGAGATGCTTGTCATGGTCGTCACTTTAATGGTCGGAATGGTCACCCATCCAATCACGACCGCGCCGTGGGTTGCTTAACTTTTGGTATCACTACCAAAGCGCTGCCGCCACTACGCCACAAACACCTAATTACCACATTACAATTTAACAAGTTACCTATAGTTATTATAAGTAAAGCTTGTGGCTAAATTTTAACAAATTATACTTTTATAAACGTTGTTTATTGACTTTTTCAGAAGTTGACTGCCTCGTTGGTCTAGTGGTCAGCACGCTGGGTACTATCCACGAGGTCCCGGGTTCGAATTCCGGGTCGGGCCGAGAGTGTTCGGGTTTTTCTGTCTTGAAATTACTCAGACACAGCTCCGGAGTCAGGAAGCTGGTGGCGTAACACCCCCGTGCTTCGCAAAGCACGTTAAGCCGTTGGTCCTGCGCCTGATCTCTCTACGGTCATGTCGGACTGCCGTCTCACCGAATTATGAGAGTAAAGGAACAGAGAGTGCACCAGTGTATTGCGCACACACTTGTGCACAATAATATGTCCCGCGAAGGTGGCTAAGGTGGAAATTCGGCTAGGAGTACATTATTATTATTATTATTGACTTTTTACAACTATGGGCTCAATTCCAATGCAATAAAGGTCAATGCCGACAGTGGGGACTGTCTACTTGTTGCGCACTATTGTGGTGTCATTCGCTTCCTTTTAGTTATTAAGTACTAACATTTGTTTGATAAGTTTTTCTTAATTTTACTAACACTGATGTGGATTTTTAGGTTGTCTGATGAATAAACATTTTTTTTAATGCGCTTTGTCTAAGATTAAATGTAGGTTCAGCCTCTTTCTTTCTATGGTTAACAAACGAAAAGAGACAGACTATATAATTATTTTTATAACTTAAGCAATTATTTTGCAAGTTTTTACGAAATTTAAATTAATTTCGCTTACAAAAATTAATCAACTGTGCTATGCGCTAGATGGCGTAAGTAGCTTCTTGTGGCAGTCAACCCTATCGCGTTGCGTGATAGTACGTCACTGAATAGGTTTAGTGTATTATGAATCATATTCACAAGTTATAAGAATGAAATTATCTTGCAATGTATTTCTGTAGGTGTCTACACGAAAATGTGCTTGAGTCAGAGGTGAACTGAATTACACCATATCGTTAACAACATTAAGTAGATATTTCTTTGAATTTCATTGCAAAGTCATACTTCTGTACGGAGTACTAGTATTTATTCTGTGCCTATAGTGAAATAACATAGACCTTCCCTGGTTTTATAGAGGTCAACTGTAGATCTGTTGAGAGACAATACAATGATAGGAATGTCTGTCGCAAATAGGGACATTGACTCTTATCACAAATGAATTCTTACACTCTTGAAAATAATAGTACTATTCAGTTTAGTTAGAGTATATTTAAGTTTTTAGGAAAAATAATTTTTAAAGAAGGACAAGTGGGACTCGAACCCACGACCATTCGGTATCAGGGCGTATGCTCTCCCAACTGAGCTACAAATACGTCAGTCAATTGCCGAAATGTTGTAATTTTTGTAAGTGCTTGCTACGCCAGAGCCGGCGTTCATCAGTTGGTAAGAGCACGCCCGGATAGCGAAGGGACGTGGGTTCGAGTCCCACCGGATGACACAGTCGATTAATTTTTGTGAGCGAAATTTTATTTAATTTCGAAAAAACTTGCAAAATAATTGCTGAAGTTATAAAAATACCCATTCATTAGGTAATACTCAATGATAGTGTATTGAAAAAAGGGGTAGGTTGACATGTCATCTCCTACTAAGCGTCGATTCGAATTTGATACGCCGGACACACATTCGTTTACGTGTCAAATGTCATATGTGTACAATAATTGAATGCAAAATTAAGCAGATTGCTCAATTTGAGGCAAGAAATTTCCGTGCGCCTATGACATGTCTACGTCTTTTGAAATGCACTATCATTGGTCACACTTAACAGTTTCGTCTTAAAGAAAGTAACAAATATAAATTAAGTACGGAACCGTCGCCTTTTTGCTTTCTACTCTTCGCCCGAAGTTTTTTTTCGTTTCCTCGTAAACTGTGGGTTGCTTTGCTTTGGGGTAGGTCTGACGATTTCATTTAGTTTTTTTAGTGACGTCATTGACATTAAAGTCATTGTTCATTTAGAATCACAACCAATTGTACATTTACACTTTTTAAGTCATCTTAGTCTAATCACAGCCTGAAGTCAGTATCCTGCTTCCTGTTAATAAGACTTTTCAAATGAAACTCACAAGAATTTTGGTCACAACTTCTTTGAATTTTTAGATTTAGGGAATTTGGTCGAATATGCCATTTCCCAATCGTCTCAATGTTTCATGTTTTTGTTGTTATTCTGGTATTCTAGGAGGATACGAATCCAACAGATCACAGATCATCAAAATCACTGCTTTGGAATTGCAATCGCCATCACAATAGCTTTTAAATAAGTTTAAATCAGAAACCAAAAATTTGCACACGGGCAGGCCTGTGTATCTCCCCGCGTAGGTAGCAAAAACGTACCTACGCGCGGCGACCCTTACTTAGGGGCTTAAACAATTTGCGTGTCGCTACCGGCCAGCGACACGCTCGCTCGCTTTTATTCACCGGCGGCTGCGCGGCTACGTTACTGGCTGGACGAGCATGAATAAAGTACTAGAAAGAGGCGCTAGATGGCGTTAGAAGCTTCTCGTAGCAGTCAACCCTATCGCGTCGCGTGATATTACGTCACTGAATAGGTTTAGTGTATTATAAATCATATTCCAGAGCAATAAGTATGAAATTATCTTGCAATGGATTTTTGTAGGTGTCTACACGAAAATGTGCTTGACTCTGAGGCGAACTAAATTACGCCATATTGTTGACGACATTGAGTAGACATTTTTTTGAATATTTAATTGCTAAGTCATGCTTCTGTACGAAGTACTAGTACTTTTTCTGTGACACGGGTAGGATTTGAAGCCATGACCTTTGGCTAACGTCGTGTGTTACTTATCGGTTCAACACGCTTCTGAACAGATCTCGTCCAATTATATTTAAACGTATATAAATAAGAAATAACACTGTGAGTGATAAAAAATATTTAGAAAAAACTAATAATTTTTATTTAAGTTATGCGGTAGGTACATCCATAAGCAATAAACCTTATTTAAGTATACTGCCCTTAAAATTGTCTCCACATTTCAAACCTCACCTCCAAACGTTAAGCAATAAAGTAAAATCGCATCCCAAACTACTTTAAAACCAAATTTTTAGGAAGCAATACATTTACACGATCTTTTCTTTTATATGCCCAAAACCTTTTTGTCGAACCTTTAGTGCAAGAAGCGAACAAAAAAACGTGTTTTTCAACGTTAAACAATGTAAGTGACTCATATCACGTCGTACAAGTTTGTATTTTACAGCGAATTTGAGACTTTTTTGACAAAAACGTTTTGACGTTTTAACGGTGAAACCAAAAAAAGGATTTGACTTTGGCGGTTTTTACTTAGTGGAAGGTCGTTTGAGTGACTTTGAAATTCTTATTTATGTGTTTATTATGAAATCATTGATTCAATAGAGGAAATGAAAACAAATACTTGCATAAAATAAAACTAAATGAACCTAAAATCTACTTAATCAAAAATAAACCCGTGTCCTTGAGGCAAGGAGGCGAGGATGCTGGTTGCGTTACCGCGTCGAATAGCTATACTTATCCTTTGAGCAAGAAACAAGCCAGCTTTATAATTTGCCAAAACCATTACTATTATATAATCTGTGCCAAAACTGAATTTAATTCACGGTCACGATTCAAAAATGTCAACGCCAAATGGCGCAAACACATAATCACTTGCAAGTGAGGCGTTTTCTCCTATCTACGCCGCTGCTCCAACTTTTAGCGCTGATTCCCTGAGATGAGATGGGGCAAAGTATCTACTCAAGTTGCGTCCCAAACTAAGGCCCGACCCCGCTCCCAGGGAATGAGCCTGAGGCTATCGGGTCTCTTGCCATCATCACGGACCATACCAGGTGGTTCCAACGTGGAAGGAAAATTGATGTTGGCAAGAGCTCTCCTGATAGCGTCATTAAGAGTGGCGTTTCAGACACTATTACAACAAACTATAGTGAACTACTAGACTATGGGCCCATGTCCAAAATGGATGGGTCATATGAACCACTAGGTGACGTTTTCTCAAAAACAAATACCGACTTTGTGGTGCACTATTTTTTACGGCACTACACGCTTTTCTATTATTTTTCATGTATTTATCGATGGTAAAAATGCCGTACAAAAATATATGACCAAAATGTACTTACTCTTCTCCTGCACTTTTGAATTCTCATTACCACTCACTTGGACAGCTTACAAGTGACAGCATAGTGCTGAATCTTATTATTTTATGCTCTTATATCGGCCTATATACGTCACCTGGTGGTTCATATGACCCATCCATTTTGGACATGGGCCTGTAGTCTATACCTTATGAATAATAATTAATATTTTGCCATTACTATAACAATAGAATAAACATAAAACAGCTAATTTGAAATGTCTGTCTGTCATGTCCCCTATCTGTCATTAATAAAAATTACGTTACGTTAGTCGTTACGTATATTTACTTACACAAGTATTGTAGCCGAGGCAAATTCATTATTAGTAAGGGAGTTGACGATCTAAAGGTTGGTAATAAATAACCAGCTAAAACATAAAACAAAGGTGAGCTAACCGTCTTCATCTTTGTCCGCCATGTTTGTCACAGCCAGGATCCGAACCCGGAACCCTCACATCATTCGCGACCGCAGTGACCGCTGGTTTACGGCCAACAATACCATATGGGGCCCGCATTTTGCACTACGCTCTTTACGGCCTATTACGGAAACACTTTAACTTCGAGGCGCACGGTAGAGGCGGAGCCAAGTTGTTTTAAAATATCCCAAAGCATTGTTCAAATTCTTTAAGCAATGTGTCGGTCTACTAGTTTTGGTAATAAACTTTTCCCAATATATCGCATCGCAAACTACACGCAAATTTTTGTATGGTAAAAAATCACTTATCGCAATTTTCAATTAGCAAAGTCCATAGTACTCGAATACTGTCATCATCCTAGCGTTATCCCGATTATGCACTCGCACGCGAGGGCAAAGCGTACGCTGACCATGATCCAGGATGTGGCAGATCAGGCGAATACAGTGGAGCGACTGCTATCTGACCTCTGTGAGCCTGTTAAGGGAAACCTGACCAGTTTTGGATCATGGTTACACATTTAGTCGCCTGAATGCGCATGTTTCCTCACGATGTGTTCCCTCACCGTAAGAGCATCGGTTAGTGACACAACTAATGTACATAACTCAGAAAAAGTCATTGGTACATGGCGGCACGTGGGATCGGACCCAGCTCCTCTCGCATGAGAGGCAACTCGCTAGCCACTGCGCCACCGACGCTCTCGATCAGTACTCAAATACTGTAATAGTAATAATAATCTACTACAGATTTTTAGATACGGTCGCCAAGCCCAACAGAGATCAACCAGGTACGCGAGAGATGTTATAGTGCACAAGTGTTTGCTCAATACGTGTCAAGTCAAGTCAAGTCAAAGTCAAGTCAAAAATAATTTATTCAATTTAGGACAGAAAATGCCACTTATGAACGTCAAAAATTGAAAATCAGTATAATATTGGCCCTTAGGGGGCCCGAACATGTCTCCTTATCTTTTGGGCCCTACTAGTGCTTCGAGACAAAACACAGACAATCAGGCAAGTGCTGAGAAGAAGCACCGGAAAAAACTCAGTCACCACTAGCTGCCAAAAAAAAGTGAAAACAAAAATACAATAAAAAGGTAGGTACATCAGTTTGGTGCAGGCTGGACTGTTCATACATTCTCGTCATCAAGATAGTCTTGAATTTTACAATACCCTTTAGACATGAGGGTAGTTTTGACATGCGACTTAAACCTATTAATAGGTAGTTCGACAATATTGTGTGGTATATTGTTAAAAAATTTAATACAATTTCCCAAAAATGAATTAATTGTTTTGGCCAATCTAAAGTCTGGAACGACAAGTTTGTTTTTGTTTCTTGTATTATAAGAATGAATATCACTTTTTTTTGTGAAAAGATCTAAATTTTTGCGTACGTACATGATATTATCAAAAATGTATTGAGAGGCCACAGTAAGTATATTAATTTCCTTAAAGAGTTCTCTCAGGGATTCGCGCGGACTCAGTTTGTAAATGGCACGAATGGCTCTTTTCTGTAAGATAAAGATGGTATTGATGTCCGCAGCAGAACCCCACAAGAGAAGACCATAAGACATAATACTGTGAAAGTAACTAAAATTAACAAGCCTTGCCGTTTCAACGTCAGTAAGATGTCTTATTTTTCTAACCGCAAAGGCAGCTGAAGCAAGTCTCCTAGCCAGAGTGTCAACATGTGGTCCCCATTGCAACCTCGAATCCAATTTAATGCCCAGAAACACAGTGGAGTTAGATAGATCTAGTTTCTCACCATTTAGTAAAATTTCTGTGTTACCTTGCTTCACGTTGGGCATGGTGAATTTAACACATTTGGTTTTTCTTGTATTGAGAAGCAAGTTGTTGCTTGTAAACCAATTTAACACCTTAGAGAGAGCCCTGTTTACATCGTCAAATATTTCTTCGCCTCTTTTTGATTTGAAGATTAAGGAAGTATCATCAGCAAACAGAACAATCTCACAGGAGTCTTTGGAATAGAAAGGAAGGTCATTAATATAGATCAGAAATAGCAACGGTCCCAAAATTGAGCCCTGGGGCACTCCCATTTGAAGCACCAGAGGAGTTAGTACCATTAACATTAACTGTTTGTAATCTGCCTGAGAGGTAAGATTCTAGATTAATAATTAGTGTTTTGTAATCAACACAATCAAACGCCTTCGATAAATCACAGAATACACCTATCGCATCATGTTTATCTTCATAAGAATCTAAAATGTGTTTGACAAGTGCCACCCCAGCATCAGTTGTATTTCTACCCTTAGGGAAACCAAACTGTTTCTTGTGCAGTAAATTGTTAAGTTTAAAATGGGAGAGCAGTTGGTTAAATATGAGTTTTTCAAAAATTTTGCTAAATGCAGGTAGTATGGAAATCGGCCTAAAGTTACTCGGGTCACTTTTCTCTCCTGACTTAAATAAAGGTATAATCTTACTATATTTCATTAAAGTGGGAAATTTACCTTGATCAATACATTCATTAAATATATGTGCTAAGTGATATGCTACGAGAGGTTTAATGGGTTTTATTGTGTCAGTTGATATGCCCCATATATCCTCAGTTTTTTTCTGTTTTAGTTCTTTAAAAGTTTTAACTACCATTATAGGATCAATATGAATAAAATCAAATGAGCAGTTACACCTGTCAACACTAGATTCCAGTAGTGATTTTGCATGTAGAGGACATGAATCAAGTTGTTTAGTTGTTTCAATAGGTATATTACAGAAGTAATCTTCAAAGGCGCCTGCCACTTCACTATCAGATTTAATATTCTTATCATTAATTTTAAGTGTAAATGTATGATCACGTGGTTTAGTTTTACAAGTTTCTTTGTTTATAATATTCCAGGTCTCTTTAATTTTATTACTCGATCTGTTTATTTTATCTCGTATGTAATTAGATTTAGCTACCATACAGACCTTTTTAAATAATTTTAAGTATTTTTAACATATTCAACAAACAGTGGATCACTATTCCTGTTAACTTTTTGATTATATAATTCAAACATTTTTCTCCTACTGATATATATACCTGATGTAGCCCAGTCACTGAATTTCAGTTTGTTATTATTTATCACTAATTCCTTTTTAGGAAAATTGTTGGCAAATTCATTTTTGACTACTTCAAACAATTTTTCATATGAGTGGTCAACATTTACATTAAAGAAAGGTAAAATCGGGATTTTGTCACGTATGCAAGCTTTAAATTTTTCTTTGCGAGAATCAGTGACAGGTCTATATTGCATTACACTTTTAGATTGAACAAAATGTTGTTTAAACGTAACCAACTGTCCGCAATGATCAGATTTCACAAAACTTACTATAGATTTTTTTATCACTACAGGCTCTTAAGTTCTGTACATAAGCTAAGTATTGATATTAGGCTACCGTGGGTCTTAAGTTCTGTACATAAGCTAAATATTGATATTAGGCTGTGTTCATTAAACAGCGGTGATTTTTTATACTTTTATTTCATAAAATGGCTAACCATTCCATGAAAGTATGAAAAAGCGGCACTAACGAAAACGAGAACTATGATTAAATGCTGTATACTAAAATACAGCATTTATTTAAAGTATTCTAATGTCCTCCTAGCCAAATTTCGACTACGGCGGCCTATCTCAACAGAGATTAGCCAACTGCGCGGGACATATTATAGTGCACAAGTGTGTGCGCAATACACAGGTGCACTCTCTGTTCCTTCACTCTCATAATTCGGTGAGACGGCAGTCCGACATGACCATAGAGAGATCAGGCGCAGGACCAACGGCTTAACGTGCTTTTCGAGGCACGGGGGTGTTAACACCACCAACTTCCTGACTCCGGAGCTGTGTCTGAGTAATTTCAAGACAGAAAAACCCAAACACTCGGACTCGGACCTCGTGGATAGTACCCAGCGTGCTGACCACTAGACCAACGAGGCAAGTATTCTAAAATACAGCATTAATTCATAGTATTCTGAAGTACAGCATTTATTCATAGTATTCTAAAATACAGCATTTAAACATAGTTCTTACGAAACTTGGCAATTTTTAACAAAACCAAATAAAGCTTCACAAGCGACACTTTCGCGTATTTTTTTAAAGGAGATTGTCAAAACGAAATCGACTTTATTGCCCTAAAATTAGCAAAGGAAATACTTTAAAAGGTTTTTGCATCAATATGCAATGATAAATTTGACAACGCACGTTGACGAAAGAAACTCGTGGATAAAATTATTCACGAGAAATTTCCCCCTACTCAGATTGTTTCGAACATTTCAAATATTGTTTTTAAGTTATAAGCATGAACTGTGCAATCTAATCAAGTTTATGAAAAAAAAACCACATGAGCCGAGAATCGAACCGCGTTCAGCGGGTGATGTAATATTACTCTTGGTGGTATACAAGCAGTCTTATCTTATCTAGTCTTGAATTTATGAAACTTATATTTTTAAAGAATTTTTTTAGGTATATAGGTACAGTCAGCAACACGTCAGGGTACCTATCCATTTGAATTATGAAAACAGCTTTTATTACGTAGGGAATTGAGGCACGCTCAAGGTCAAAGCCTAAGAGGTGCGGCCATGTGTACTTAGCTAATTTTATAAGCTTTTTGAGTCTTTTTACAAGCACAATAACTAAAATATTTGAATCATCCTGTTGCCATGTTGTTATGGTGACTAACCGACTTATCTCAATTACTTTGCAAAGAGAAGGGCAGAAAAAAAACCGTTTTTTACAAACAATCATTAAAATCTATGAGTAAACGTTTATAGTTACCTACCTTATCCTCCTGTGAAAATATCTCAAAAACGGGAATTATACGTGTACAGTTACATAACAATAAAAGAAACGAAAAACAAAGGGCGTTCGTTCCCGACAAAGAGGGAGCCTTTTACATTTTATTACTTTTAAACAATGGCTGCCTTTCTAGGAGTCATTTCAAATCTTAACAAATACAAATAGCACCGTATTTTGCCTCCAATGACAGTTAGGTGGCAATTGTTTCACTCAAAACTGTTTATTTGTATAATACACAGTTTTATTAATATAACGGTTTTAATCTGACAACAAAGCTTTTTCCAACGTTCTTTTGCACCATTGCAAATAAACCAGGGTGTCGCATTTTATTCCAATCAACTCTTCTATGATGGATGTATTACGCATACACACAAGCATTTTATTTTTAGGGTTCCGTACCTCAATTGAAAAACAGAACCCTTATAGCATCACTTTGTTTTCCACCTGTCCGTCTGTCTGACAAAAACTTTTTCAGTCTTTACCTTTATGGCTGCGGTCCAGGTTCGGGTAAAACTTAAGCTTCTAAATAATTAATGCAATCGTAAGATACGGTGATTTGTGGTGCATTGTAGGAAAAAGGCTTATGCCTAACTCTGCACATTCTGAACTCGACACGCAAGATAAATATGTAGGCTCCACTCCCATAATATCGCATCATCACATTCATTCGTCATCTCTACGCCTCCTTCATAGTCACACACATCCATACTCTTTAGTTTCCCTACGCACCTCATTGCATATAACCATGAAACCAAATTAAAAACGTTATGTGAAGTGACAGGGCTGTCACTCGGGAAAAAACAATAATTCGGACAAGACTTCGGTGTCGCTAGCTTTTCCGATTTCTGCGGATTTATTATATATTTCGATTATTCTGAGCGTGTGTGTAAATATTGTGTACCTACTTGACTCTACCTCTATTCTTTGTTTTCTAACTTATTCTTCCATTGCTCCTTCTTTACATCGGCGTGTATATATTGGACGTTTGTAGATATTCCCGTACATAAAATATGTAGGTACAAACAAGAGAAGATTCTTTTTCTTTTTTATTCTCTACATTCTACCACCACCGCCAAACCTATACATAAACTGTATTAGGAGTTTTTGTTAGGTATTTTAAGTAAAAAAAAACCTTAGTACGGAACCGTCTGTGCGCGAGTCCGACTCGCACTTGCCCGGTTTTTTATAATGTACATATAAAACATACATTCTAACCTACCAAATTGTTACTCTGGGTTTCCTGTATTTGGCTTATTTTCCTTGTGGCGCGGTCACAACGAAAATACTATAATACATATATAGCCAAAATTGTGTGGTAAAATATTTATTAATTGGCAGGTCCACTCAAATTTTTCGTGTCAATACGCATACACTAAAATAAAGGGCGATACGAACGCATGATATAATTGAAAAATCGCTTCGGCTTATAAATAATCTCCCACACGACGTTCGACCGACCAACGAGCGATATTTGTATTGAAATGTGACATTCACCGTATTAGCTATCAATATAATGCTGCATTAAATGATTTTAGAAATAGAGTAAAGAAAAAAAACATTTGACAAAAATAATAACAAAAATTAAAATTAAAACATAAATCTAAGAGATTGTACCAAAAAGGTCCCCGCTCAGTATAAGTCGTGACAAGCAGTGCATTAAAATGTTGGTGTATTAAGCGTAAATGAAGTTAAATTGAGGCCAAACCTTAATAGGTTTGCTTCCGCTTAAACAAAACCCAAATAAAACAAGTTTTCAGTAAATATATGACTCAAAAATTGTTGTCTTAAGGTGGGTATCGAACACACAAGCCCTCGCTATCCAAACGAATGCTCTCCCAACTTAGCTACCAAGAACGTTGGTCACTCGACGAGTTTCTGAACTTGCTGCTGTAGTGGCCCGCCAATACCGAAGGGTCGTGGGTTCGAGTCTCATCTAAGAGACGTTCGAAGAATATATGAGCTTTTTTCTATTATTTTGTGGATAAGATTACATTTGATGTATTTTTCATTTTTATTGCGATGTGTACTTGATAAAAACCTTGTCTCTTTTAAAGAAAGAAAGAAAAAAGTTAGTACGTCAGGCTTTCAAAATTAATTAGGTACACATATAGGTATACATATTGTTTTTTTTTATAATAAGCGATTTTTCTAGTGTCAAAACTCCGCTGGCGTTTGATGAAATAGCGTTGAACAGCGTTATTTAGGTAGATTTTAATTGATAAAAACGTCTGGTTTTTCGCGTTGATCATGTTATAATGTTTATTTTTAGCTTGTTTTAGATTCACGAGTACTAACAGGTATTATTTTTTTAACAATTAAGTGATCATTAAGAAGTTTTTTCTATTTAATTTTATTTTTGGTTTTTATAACTTGCTTATTTTTGACGTAAGTAGTTCCACTACATGTCTTCTTCAAGACTACATGTCTATACACGATATATTACAATATTTAGTTTGATTTCGACGCATTTTTATATAACTTAGACGAATCATCATCAGCTAAAATAATACTTAAGTTTTGAGCTGTCAGCAAATCCCTCATAATAACATACTCAGACTTTTTTCGGTCGGTACCTTATAAATTTCATTTTAATCTCAGGACTTATGCGGAGTTATTACAAAAAAAATTGACCCGGCTTAAACTAGGTCTAAATATTAGCCGACAACAGAGGAATGAATGACACATTCGTGACATAACCTAATAGAGAAGCGCTTTTCTAATTGGCTAGCTAATAGCTTAGTCCCGGCTTAAACCCGGTACTAAGTTTTTGTAATAACGGGGTTAGAGCTCCATGCAGTAAGTAATTACTATAATTAATACTACCTATTACTTACTCTACATATTATGATACCACATATTGGGATTTTGAAATCGCACTCTTAATCATCGAACGTGGTAATAAAAACATCTCTGCGTAATTTATACGTGTGTTTACTCAAAAATTGCCCATACAAACATCAGACAGAGAAATTAAAGTATTTTTGAGTTTTTCGACCAAAATATATGATGTTTTATAGCGCAAATCTTAGATAATATACTAGGCTATTTTTTGTGTACATGCTAAACCTCTGGAGGCCTGATTCTGGTGCTCAAATCAACAGGGCGTCCTGTATAAAGGATGATCCTTTAGGTACAGATTTGGTACATCATGCCCTACTATATGCCAATTTTTTTTTTTAAGTATTTCTTTGTAACCAAAAACCAAGACTAAAAAAAAGTATTACCATTTTTGAGGTCTTGGTTTTGAGTTTTTATTATTTTTACAAATATGTACAAATACAAATGCATTTATTTGCGTAAGTTTGAGTATACATTAAAGGTGTTAAATTGTGTTAATTTGGGAGGTTTGCTGACATTTTTAGTAAAAAGTAATATTGATTTTGGTGTCTAGAATATTCAAGGGTATTAAAACAAAAACAGACTTTTAAAAAGTCATTTATTATAGAAGTTTCCATACAACAATAAAATTTGTATATCTCGAAAACGGCAAACTTTTAGTTGATTTTTTTTTGGCATGTAAAGCATGATGTAACTAATCTATACCTAAAGGATTATCTTTTATTCACGGGACACCCTGTTTGATGATGATAAAGCAAGGGGTAAAAGTAAGAATTAAATATGATATCAGAGAACAATTATAAAATATTCGAACTGTATAAAATGCAGGCATTTTATACAGTTCGAATATACAAATAAAATATTTATTTTTTGGAAATTTTTACGAAAGTTAATTTTGTACACAAAGATAATTGACTGAACTGACGAACATCCTCCGTAGCTCAGTTGGAAGAGCATTCGCCTGGATATAGAAAAGTCGTGGGTTTTTATAATTTGTCTCTTTTTTTAAAGACCTTAATAATAATAATTATGTACAAAACTAGCAGAAATCGAACCCAGTGTGTTCCAAACCTTATCAAGGCGAGCCTGCCTCTTTTATCACTACAGGCGCGCCCCCCCGCTATCCTTACAAAGAAATCGTATAAAACCTTAAATTCGAGTGCAAAAGCCCACATAATGAATAATAATAAAGCTCTCGTGTTGATCTTTTGTCCTACATAATTAATTTAATTAATTTGTTGCACTTGCAAAGTACACACTTTTTATTGCAATTATGTCCTCTTAATTTCGACTATGGAAGCCAGCTTTGCCAAATACACAAGAGATATTATAGTTGCAGTGTGTGCGCAATACCAAGTACTTATTCTGTGGCAATACGGTGGCAATACGGTTCGGTGTTACGGCATCCGACATGACCGGAGAGAGATCAGGCGCAGGACCAAACGGCTTAAAGTGTGCACCGAGGCACGGGGTTGTAACACAACCAACTTCCTGACTTCGAAACTGTTGCTAAAATCATCCCCTGAGTGTCATTATCATCTTAACGTTAACCCGGATGTGCACTCTTATGCGAGGGCCCAGGGTCCGCTTTGGACCTTGATCCAGGATATGCCAGACTAGGTAATTACAGTGGAGCGGCTGCCGTCTGATCTTCACGACCCTGCTAACAGGGGAACCTGATCTTTGAATCACGGTTACACATTCAGCCTGAATGTGCAGGTTTCCTAGCGATGTTTTCCCTCGTCGTAAGATCATCGGTTACAGGAACAACTAATGTAATTAACTCAGAAAACCGGCCAAGTGCGAATTTTAAAAAAAAATTACACTTGCTTAAAGTTTTTTTTTTTATTCAAAATTTTATTTAGAAGCTTTGATCGATCAATTCGATCATGACCGCTCCATCTTAACATAAACATAAATTATTCCAACTTAAGGCTAGAGATAGTAAAATTAATTACAACTTTAGAGGCTTCCGAAGTCGGCTCTGCTAATGAATTGGTCAATGGACCAATATCAAATTTATTAATACTAAGTACTCTATAAACAATGCCTCTCAGATTGCGATTCCGCTCACATTCCATTAATAAATGATGCACATCTTCTAATACTCCGCACACTGTACAGTTCGGGGATTCTATTAATTTCATAAGAAACTTGAATTTATTTAACGGCATGTGACCCGAACGCAATCTATGGGCAGTAACAATTTGTAGTCTACTAAAATTGGAATTATAAAACCAAGGGATGCGAGGAGGTTCTAATTGTATTGTTTTATACCAAATTCCTTTTTCGCAAGACGTCTTATTAAAATATTCTTTCCACATATTGTAAATTTTTCTTTTGTATTTTATGAAAACTTCTGAACTACATGGCTTTACATCTATATCAATACCTTCTGTAACAGCTAATTTGGCAAGACGATCAGCCTCCTCGTTTCCCCAAATCCCTATATGAGCTGGTATCCATTGTAAGACAACGGTTATGGAACGATTTTGATAGTCAGACAATGTATGCAGAATGGCATAAGCTAACGAAACTCCTCTTTGTCCAGAGGTGCAATGAGCTATATGCTGGAGGGCGCTTTTGCTGTCTGTGAAAATCACAATTTCGATCACACTCTAAATTTTTTGCATAAGATAATGCCTCATTTATAGCAGCTAATTCTGCAGACATTATATTGATACCGTAATTAATTTTAAATGTGCCAATAATTTTTGATTGTGGATCAAAATAGGAAGCACCAGCAGCATTGGGGTTTTTGGACCCATCTGTAAATAGCTTCCACCATCCGTAATATTTTTCATGAATTTCTTGTAGAACCTCTACTTTTAATGTATTCTTGTCTTTCTGTACTTTAGCAGACTCAAGGCAATCTAGGTTACTTTTTATGCAATTTAAATCAATTTTGGAACACCAGGTTGGAAGATCAAAAACTTCTAGACGAGGCGCTTTGTAAATATTAACGTATTGAATTTCCTGGAATATTAATTGTAATAAAGGCTTTTTCTTTTTATTCCAGTAGATATTATTTAGAAGAGCGCAAAGTTCCTGTAAAAGAGTAATTGTTACATTGTTCGACCATGCCAAAGCCCTCAAACAGTATTTGAGGGCTTTGGATTAGTGGAGGGAGGCAAAGCTTACTTTCCATTACATGAATTGGAGTTGTTCTTATAAATCCACCAATGTCTCTCAAAGCTTTGTTTTGAAGTATTTCTAATTTTGCAAGATTGCTGTTTGCACTGTTGTCGTAATAAAAACATCCGTAATCTAGACGACTGCGTTCTAAGGCTATATACAAACGTCGTAGGTGAATTGGGTGCATACCCCACCCGGATCCAGCTAAAATTTTTAGTATTTTTAATATATTATTTGCTCTTACATACAATTCATTCAAATGTTTTTTCCAACGTAGCCCTGAATCGAGCCAAAATCCCAAATATTTAATATTTTGCACCGACTCTACTTGTGTGTTGTTAATTTCTAGGCTATATCGTTGTGTTCTACATCCGCGACTAAACATACAAAATTTACATTTTGTACTAGAAAGCTGTAGTCCCAATTGGTCTAATAAATTAATCATAGTATCAATAGCTCCCTGCAATAGTAAAAAACTATCATTTAAATTAGTACAACTGGCATAGAGTATGAAGTCATCTGCATATTGAGATATACACACATGTTAAAGATGGGTCGTCGACGTTTTTACAGTCGACGAAACTAGACGGCTTAATTTCGTTCATGGACTGGTCGATCAACTAGTTAAATTCGTCGACTAGTTAACTTGTCGTCTAGTCGACTATTATCGTCGAATTAAACGTGACGATTGACGATTAACTTAGACTAGACTAGACACGTTGCGGTTGGTTTGGTGTTTAGAAATTTTATTTTAATAATAAAGATCTTATTCCCCTTACTATAGTTTACTTTAGATTGTTTCAACTGGAACGAACGACTCGTCGCGTTGACCCGTTGATTTGTGATAATAACGTACCTGTTGCGTTACAGTTAGAGTTTACTTTAGTTTGTTTCAACGAGAAGTAACGTAATATGCGGCCACGTTAAAGAGTCGACGTTGCGTTGCGCGTTGATAAGAACGTGGGAACTACACGTTTAGTCGTTTACGAATTTAACTAGTCGATAAGAGAACGGTAGACCGTCGAAGCGTTTTGATTGCACGTCGACGGTTAATTTAACTAGTCCGTATATTTAACGCTCATGCCTAACACATGTCTTATAGTCCAGCAAATTTCGTCCGTTATTTTTAAATGCCTTTCATGCAAAAATTCCCAAAAGTATAGGCAGATCTTTTTTCCGATTTTAAATTCATCAAGAGTGTTCACAACGCTTTCTACGAGAATATTATTATAAGCGTTTTCTATGTCTAGAAAACAGGCAATAACTGGTACATTTTTTGTTAAGCCAATCTGTATTTGTGTTATAAGCCTTGCTAGATTGTCTAAACTTGACTGAGACTTCCTAAACCCTGTAGCTTCAGGTGCTATAATATTCTGGCTTTCCACAAACCATTCCAGTCTTTTTCGCAATAATTCGTGGAGTACCTTGCAGAGGCAAGACATTAATGATATGGGTCTAAATTTGACTGAGGTGGACATGCCGGCTTTAGGTATCGGTACTATTTTTATGTCGCGCCATTGTGTAAGAACCTCACCAGTATCCAGAATCAAATTATATATCTGTAACAAGTATAACGTTGCAGCTAGTGGGAGGTTGGAAATCAATGAATAAGAGATAGCATCATTTCCCGGTGCTGTATCTTTTTTCTTTCTTCTGAGTACTACCTCAAGTTCATTAAGATTTATGGAAGCTCTAATGTCTCATTTGACGAGTGAAATATTGGCATAGTGTTGACAACGTGTAGTCTGGAGCAAGCGAACATAAAAGTTCTTCCTTTTGTTCCTCTGTTACGCATAATTTAGATTTTTTAATACTTTTGATCCAGCGCATTCGGCTCCATACTTCTGTGGCTGACACCGACTCGTCAATGCCCTCGCAGAATTGTTTCCAGCTATCCGATTTAGCTTTTCTAATTTCTCTCCGTGTTTCGGATATTTTATCATGCAGTATTTGGAGATTTTGTGGAGTAGGGTTACGTCGAAATTGTTTTAAAGCTAATCTACGAACTGCAACAACTACAAAGTTTTGATAAATTAGGGTTCCAAAAGATTTTTGGCTTGAAACTTTTAAGTGGATTTTTACAGGTTTTAATCAGAGGAATGTTACGGTCAGCTGCTGAGTTTATTTTATCTGTAAGGAAATTATACATATTTTGCGTGTTGTCACAAGGTAAGTATTCAGAAGAAAATGATATATCCAAATAGCGTTTATATCCATCCCAATCAGCCTGTTTAAAATTACGTCTTTTAAAAAGTGTTAAATCGTCCTAATAAGAGTAAATTTAATGATAAGGTGATCACTTCCAAAGCACTCATTGGTTACATTCCATTTAAATTGAACTGCTATGTCTGATGATACAAACGTAATATCTGGCGAGCTTTGCTGTAAATGCCCATCAACTAATTTCAGTCGTGTTGGCCTACCATCATTAAGATATATAAAGCCGTTGTCGTAAGAAGTGTCTGCTATGTAGCCACCTCTTGTATCATTTCCGTTGGACCATAATGTGTTATGACCATTGAAGTCACCGGCTATGATAGTTTTGCATTGACTGTCTCCATGAACAAATAAAGAAAATAGTAGTTTTAGTAATGCCATCGCTGCTACATAAAAATTCCCTCAAAAATATCTTGATTTCTTCAATAAACATAGCTATCGCTTTCTTCATTTTTTCTTCGATTCTAGCATCTGATAGTACAATGTCTCTGGCTTTTTGAATTATTTTTTTAAACGAAAATGATTTTACTTTAGCTTTTGTATGTTCTTTTATGTTCCCTGTCTCTTGGCAAGGTTGAAAACATTGTTCCATTAGTGGTTCCTCTTCTACATTCTTGTTTGATCGTTTGTTTTTAGATTTTTTCTTCTTTCCCTTCTTCGGAGTTTCGGTTTCAGTATGTTTATTATAATTTGGTTACTACTTCATCTGTTGATTGACTATCCTCTTCTTGGTGAACTATTGCATTGGTTACCAAAATATCTCTATACGATCTCGTTAAGTTATAATGTTCAGGTATGGGTGTGATAGAACGTTTTGTGTAGTTTTCAAATTCTTTCTCATTATTTTTATCTAAGTGTATCCATAGCGCCTTTCGGTAGGTACAGTTCTCGCTGCACATTATAGATCTTATGTTCTTTTCTTTCAGAAAGATAGGGCATGTGTTATCAGAAGAAGCGTGTGGCCCTTTACAGTTTATACACCGAAAATTGGTTATCTCACAATTGACATGCTCATTGCCGCACTTTGGACACAGAATTATTTTTGTTGGACAAGCGCGTACTAGGTGTCCAAATTTCCAACATCCTGAACATTGGGTAACTGGGAATGTGTTTGGCTCTACTTTAAAACGACATCCGTGTGCAAAAACATACGGTGGTAAGGTGGAGCTTTTAAAGCACAATCTTACGGTCTCGCTATCGATCCATTTCCCATCATGGTTTAATCTTTTCAGCCTTCTAGCTGACACAATATTGCATTCACATTAAAATATTTCCTGTATTTTATTATATCAGTTTCTACTTGTTTTACGACACCAAATGTTAGATTTATTTCGTCTGTGAGTTGGCATCTGTAGCCTAATTTATCCATCTCTTGATTATTTAGAAGTTTATCTGCATCTTCCTTTGAATTAAACCGAACGAGTACCTTGTATGGGCTTTTGTATTTTATTCTCATTATGTTTTTTATGTCATGCGATTGTAAGAGTTTGGCCATAGCTATTTGTTTCGCTAGCATCTCCTTTGAACTCATACAGATCTCGATTATCTCCTCATTATATTCAGTATTCCTTATTGTTGTCATTCAGCACCTCTAGCAGTAGGTAAAATGAGGGAGTTCCTACGTGCCAGGCGTTTGGGTTGTCTCCTAGTTACCGTCGTAAAACCTTCTTCATTTTCATCACTGTCATTCCTATATCTCTTCTCTGGGCGATTGTCCTACGATAACATATCTGTTCCCAAATTATCCTATTCAAAATCCTGGTTTACTTCACTTTGTTCATCACATTCCACATTTAATTGGTTTGTAATATTTTCCTCCATATTTCACTTTGTTTCACTAATGCTTAAAACATTTATTGAAAATGTGGGTAGTCGCAAAAACGACACAGCGCCGGAGTGCAGGCCGGTCACAGGTACGTGCGCTCGATACGCCGCACAGAGCGCCACTTAAAGTTAGATGGTGGGACGCCCATTTTACCACTTTGGAAGCGTCTATCTCTCAAACATTGGACTTTTAGAGAAAATGGTTTTAGGAACTTCGATGTCATTTTAAATATCCATAGACACACATAGGTTTGACAAAATAAATTTTTTTGGTTGTAGTTTTATGTATGGGAGCCCCCGCTTAAATATCTTTTTTTTTTTGTTTTTTGTATGAGAATAGTAAAGCGGTTAACAGGATACATCTACCTACCAAGTTTCAACTGTGTAATGCTAATAGTTTCAGAATAAAGTGGCTGTGACATACGGACGGACGGACAGACAGACAGACAGACTTGACGAAACTATAAGGGTTCCGTTTTTTGCCATTCGGCTACGGAACCCTGAAAAGTTGGTTCATGGCAGCACGTGGGATCGAACCCGGTTCCTCCCGCATGAGAGGCAATCCGCTATCACTCCTTGAGTGTAAGCAGATATTATTACAATTATGTACGAGTATGTAAATAATTATGTATACTTACAATGTATATCTTACTTGACTGCCTCGTTGGTCTAGTGGTCAGCACGCTGGGAAGTATCCACGAGGTCCCGGGTTCGAATCCCGGGTCAGACCCGAGAGTGTTTGAGTTTTTCTGTCTTGAAATTACTCAGACACAGCTCCGGAGTCAGGAAGTTGGTGGTGTTAACACCCCCGTGCCTCGGAAAGCACGTTAAGCCGTTGGTCCTGCGCCTGATCTCTCTACGGTCATGTCGGACTGCCGTCTCATCGAATTCTGAGAGTGAAGGAACAGAGAGTGCACCTGTTTATTGCGTACACACTTGTGCACTATAATATGTCCCGCGCGGTTGGCTAATCTCTGTTGAGATAGGCCGCCGTGGTCGATTTTTCAGCTAGAAGGACACATCATCATTGTTCAGACGAACATTGACCACCTGGGTCAGGGATATGCTGACCTAATAAACGAAATCCAGCAAAGTGCGTTTCAGCAACTTACACTTATAAGACACTAGTTTAAGGTTAAGAATGTGTGTTAAGTAAATGTAGTACCTATATAAACAAATTCAAATTGTAAATAAACTCTCTTTTGACTCAGACGACTTGGATCATTGCTTCCTGGTAACTATATTCCTCTCACTGTGACCAAGACACCCTTAGCCATCAGTCTTGTGAGTCTGCTTGACTGGCAGTGAGAAAACCTTCTCCTCACCTTATTCCTCACCACTTTCCGTCTGCCACCTTAGGTCTTATGGTGCAGACATCCTGTACTTATTTATATGTTTATTTATCACACTATTATACTGTAGGTTAGGGCTGTAGGGACTTAGGAACTTAGGGCCTAGGGACTAAAGCCTTTAGGATTAGGAAACTGTAAATTCTATCCCCAATAGTATAATAGTTTCATGTGTAGCTAGCCGGTTCCTTTAACAAGAGACCACAACACTTACATTCACAGAAAATTTTACACTAAACAATTACATTAGTCGGCAGCTGCACAATCATATCTCACAAACATATACTTTAAAATCAGTAGATCTATTGTATCATGTTTTCAAAAGCGTAAATCCTGATCACACCCTGTCGCCATGTCTTATTTATGTCCAACTGTTACTTTTAAACCGACTTTAAAAAAAGGAGCAGTTTCTCAATTTGTTTTGCTTTAAAATTTAGTGGTTCAAAATGTTTACTGGGAAACCTTTACGCACAGATGGGCTGATAAGTATTTTTGATACTAAATTGCAGATGTTGCAATTGATTTCGTAATATTATGAATTTCTTAGTATTTTGGTAAAATACTCACCTACCTACAA
Organism: Pyrausta nigrata; assembly: GCA_949316185.1. Lineage (NCBI taxonomy): Eukaryota > Metazoa > Arthropoda > Insecta > Lepidoptera > Crambidae > Pyrausta > Pyrausta nigrata. Next base: position 6,662,609 of record OX438965.1, read on the forward strand.
CATTTTATACGTCGGTACTGAGAGGTTCTTATACAAGTATGACTTCCTCGTTGGTCTAGTGGTCAGCACGCCGGGAAGTATCCACGAGGTCCCGGGCTTAAATCCCGGGTCGGGGCGAAAGTGTTGGGTTTTTTGTCCTGAAATAAGTCAGACACAGCCCCGGAGTCAGGAAGTTGGTGGTGTTAACACCCCCGAGCTTCGGAAAGCACGTTAAGCCGTTGGTCCTGTGCCTCATTTCTCTACGGTCATGTCGGACTGCCGTCTCATCGAATTATGAGAGTAAAGGAAGAGAGAGTGCCAGAGAGTGCGCCTGTGTATTGCGCTCACACGTGTGCACTAAATCAGTTCATTAGGATAACTATCCTAATGTATAATATAAGGATAACTATCATAATGTCTAAGTGGTATATAATTCAAGAATATCTTGATGACAATCTTTCACCAAACTGATGTACCTTCTTGAGATTTTTTTATGGCAGCTAGTGGTGACTAAGTTTGTTCCGGCGTTTCTTCTCAGCACTTGCCACATAGTCTGTGTCTTGTCTCGAAGCGCTATTAGGACCCAAAAGATAAGGAGACAAGTTTTTATTATTGATTTATAATATTGATGTTAAAAAATGTTTTGGCATATTGTAGAGCATGGGTCTACCTCTTCGTCGGAATCGTGTAACGACTTGGAAACCTTTGCCCAGCAGTAGGATGATGTAGGTTAATTAATTAATTAAATTAGAAGAGCATGATGTACCTAACTAATCTGTACCTAAAGGCACAGATATTATAATACATGAGTACAGATGCCTCATCACCCATATGAAAACGGGGCCGCCGTAACTCGCGGGGCCGTACGGGCAAAATCGTACTGCTATATTCATCTAAAGGTGGCGCTAGCTAACTAGCAATTCTGCGCCCCTATATTACTCTCGGGCGTGCTTATAATAGCAAGTTGTTGGATGCTTTGTCAGCAAACTAACTCTCACCTAGTACTGTCATATTTTTCAAAAGATTGCGGTTGCTAGCTATCCCGTACTGAAGAAAAAAAGATACAAAATATAATTATTTTTATAACTTAAGCAATTATTTTGCAAGTTTTTACGAAATCAAATTGAATTTCGCTCACAAAAATTAATCGACTGTGTCATCCGGTGGGACTCGAACCCACGTCCCTTCGCTATCCGGGCGAGTGCTCTTACCAACTAAGCTACGGAGGACGTTAGTCAGCCGACGAATTTTTGTAAGTGCTTGCTACGCCAGTGAGCCGGCGTTCGATTTCATCAATACTTGGGGAATGTACCCGCATGTATCCAATGGAAATATTTTTACAAATATTTAACCATCAGTTAAGATGAAATCAGCTTAACTTATAATTATTTTTATAACTTAAGCAATTATTTTGCGTAGTAAGCACTTACAAAAATTCGTTGGCTGACTAACGTCCTCCGTAGCTTAGTTGGTAAGAGCACTCGCCCGGATAGCGAAGGGACGTGGGTTCGAGTCCCACCGGATGACACAGTCGATTAATTTTTGTGAGCGAAATTCAATTTGATTTTGATACAAAATATATTACATTGAACAAAAACATTTATATTTACAGCATAATTATTATGAATATGAATTAGGTAAGCATTAATGAAATTAATAGGAAAAGTAAAAAAGAAACACTTCGAGGATATTCACTGTCTGAGCTTGCCAAAACAAAAATAGAATCTACGAGGTCTTGAACAGTCGACTTAAACCATTGCGTCCTATGTGCTGCGAAAATAAGAATGTAAATATGAATCTATTGCAACATGCAAGTTTTCGCCCTTATCGCTATTGGCTTATTATGCAATATTCAACCCATTTCCTTGGGGACTAAAGCCTATTTTAAAATGTTAAGGGGCTTTAGTCTGCTTAGAAGGATTTCAGTTTATTATGAGCATTATAATATCTGTGTTATGAGTGAGAGAACTGATGTTTGCACATCAGTTCTCGACGGATAGAGACGGATAATATCCTGAATAATCCTGCAGTTTATGATTTAAGTACCTACGAGCGAGAGTTGTTTTTAGAGAAAGAAACACAGTCGCAAGTCAGACTCTTTACTCAATGGTGTTGAGATCGCCTCTATTTTTTACGTAATAAAAGCTATTTTCATGGTTCCAATGTATAACTTGACGTGCTACCAACTGTAATGTAATCGACATTTTTATGACAGTTTTTTCGGTTCTTTAGTTAAGGAATGCAATTATTTGAGTACATTTACGGACACTAACATACAATGTATTTTATTCTATTGTTATTTCAATCCTGCGGACGTTGAGTGTCCGTGAACGAATTACAAAAATGTAAGAAGGTACTGTAGGCTGTAGGTACTCAAATGATAGAAATAGAAAACATTTATTTGGCACAACACACAAGACAAAGTTAAGAAAAAAAACCAACTGACAAAAATAATAACTGTTTCTTTTCATGCAACAAATGCGGGCCATATTACTCACCTACCTACTTAGGTCGATACAGAAGACAGCACGTTAAGCTAAATACTGCAGCTTCTTATGCAGTTGTAATCGAGTATAGATCGGAATGGAAATTATTAATCTGATATGCTGGCCACTATACATTAAATTGAAAATTTTGAGTGTGCTTCAGAAGGCGCGCAGGCACAGGGTCTAAGTACCTACTTATTACAATGAATAAAAATATTAATTGATAAATTAGGTAAGTGGTAAAAAATATGGAACGCACAGGCATCAGAGGGTTCTAAAAAAATATTGAAAAGTTTACATTTACATCAAGCACACTTTTGAAAATTACGGAGATTTCGAATCGGCTTTTATCTGATTTATTTATCTTAATAATATAACTATCGGCTGCGCGCTGCGCTACGCCGACTATCGACCACCTTAGCGAAAATATCAATCGATTTATGCAATAGGTGCGTTCTAGGTTCTAGGATGAAATTACACAACTAGCAAAACACCTGCGCCATCTATACACCTGCTTTTTTCGCCAAATATCTTGTCTTCAATATGGTACCATTTAATTCCGTCAGAGGTGCTAGACATGATTCATTAATTTGAAATTCCAGGAAATTTTACATAATATTATGTTTTTTTGTATTTTGGAGGCTGTACAAAATTTTGTTTTGATATTTTAAGGGCTTATTTCCTTGTTATTTAAAGTTTATAAACAACATCAATAACCAGATGATACACGTGTCGCCATCTAGTGAAATTTTTTTGAAATCGAAAATTTTTCTTCGTGATGAGACCCCGTGCTAAAGGATTATTTTTTATTAAAAGGACATCCTGTATACTTAACTAGCTTTTGCTCGCGACATCGTCTGCTATTCAGGTTTTAAGCTACCTGTAGGTATGCCTTTTATTGAAATCCGTTCAGTAGTTTTTGCGTGAAAGAGTAACAAACGTCCATGAACTTTTGCGTTGATAGTATTAGCACAATAGACAGATTTGTTTTACATCTATATACCGTGGTATTAGTACCTATAGTAAGGATATATATATATCTTTTTTGATTAAAAAAAAACAACGTCCCTCGATTGTTTTTTTTTTCTTTATTGGCTTGCATACCGCTGCCAATGTCATAACAAAATCATAAATAGCTATTTAGCATTTTACTGGACCTTGCTTTTAAAATACACATTACTGATTTTCAAATCATTAAAATTAAAACTTATTTCACGCAGTCCGCATCAATAATGTCCCAGTTTATATTTTGGCACGAGCAAACCTAACTCGCGAGCCAAAAAAAAAAAACCTAAAGGATTTCGTTTTTCGAACATCTAAATAAATGCACACGACGAATGGCTCACATTTGTCTCCCTGCGTGCGCCGGAACGCTTATTTATTTAAAAAAGGAATACATTTTCGGTATTTTTAATAAAAAAAAAGAAACCGTTTTGTTTCTTCGTCCGAGCGCGCGCTTCGGGTTAAAACGGCCATCTTTGTTTCTTTTTAACACGGTACTTTAGAGAGAGAGCGGTGTATTCTTTTCGGCCAGTTATGAGAGCTGTCTATAAGAGAGATCATAAAGAATTTAAAAATGATATTACTTAGACATCCCTGGATACTTTGAATGTTTATTTTGATGCGTTTTTTACGTCCTTTCCCATAGAATGATCTTGGAATTTGTCCGAAACATCCGGGTGTTCTACAACACAGATTGTAATCGAAATAAAAACTTTATTGAATAAACTCTTTTGATCGTATCTCGGCCATGTTTAAAATGAAGAATGGCGGGATTTTATTGAAAAAATAAAACGTCACAGGCTTACCAGTGAGGTTTTATTGATCGGCATCATAAAGAATTATATTTTTATGTGTTTTAGTTTTTTTAAATAACTCTGTGCATGTCCTTATGATATCTTTATAATTTTACGCATAATTATGAGCTTTGATCGATAAATAGCGTTGTTCATTAGAGTTTGCAAGTTTGTACGAAATTAAAAAGTCTTACACTCAAAAATTTATCGATTGTCTTTAGATTTGACGTAAACCTACGACCTTTTGCTATTTGGGCGAATGCTCTTCAAACTGAGCCTCTGACATCGCCCTTGAGGACGTTAGTCGCTCGATGGACGCTGGTTTGTTATTAAGAGACCTCAAATATATTAAAAATTAAGGTTATCCTATTAGACCACTGCTGGGCAAAAGCCTCACCTCAACTATGAGCAGGTACGAGCCATACTCCACCACGCGGGCTCAGTGCGGATTGGTAAAGAGGTGTCTGTAAGGCAAGTGTCAAACCTTACTGTCAGATGTTATCAAGCCGCCCTAGGGCCTCTGACCTGTACCATACCATATTAGCCGGGACCAAATGCTTAACGTGCCTTTCGAAGCACGGAAATGCTTGTCATGGACGCCACTTAAATGGTCGGAGTGGTCAACCATCTAATCACGACCACGCCGTGTGTTGCTTAACTTTGGTATCACTACCAAAGCGCTGCCGCACGGCGCCACAAGCACCTCCTACGATACATACGCAGTAGCATCCTGAATTAAATATTGTATCATGCTCCTGCCAATAACATGAAAGTTTATAAATACACACATGGCATCCAGTTAAAGCTCTTCTTTACCGTTCTCCATCTGCCCTAGAGTCATCATCAATAATGTGGAACTGTTTGGACCACTTTACACCTCACGACACGACTACGATTCTATTTTTGACGGCATAATTGCATTTATTTGAGGATAATACCTTTTTAGGGTTCCGTACATCAAAAGGAAAAAATGAACCCTTATAGGATCACTTTCACGTCTGTCTGTCTAGACACTTTTTCTCAGTGAACAGGAACGCGTGGTGTTATAAGGTTGAAGTTAATATCAAATACTGATGTCTATGGTCCCTTAATGTCATTTTTTCAAGTGCAATTATAAATTTAAGGTAGCTTTTAAAAACCACTAAGGTTTGTTACTAAAGCTAATGAGTTTACACAGTTTAAACTTGGTATCTATATTACGATTCCGTGTCCCTTTTTTTTAAGTCAGTTAAAAAGTGTCAATAGACGATAATACGCCTCATCTGTCCCATGATATTGTATTAAAAAGAGGTAAATCCATACTAATATTATAAATGCGAAAGTGTGTCTGTCTGTCTGTTACCTCTTGACGACCACTAAACCGATAGAGATGAAATTTGGTGTGGAGACAGTTCGAGACCCTAGGTAAGACATAGGCTACATTTTGTCGCGATATAAAAACATTAAGGGGGTGAAATGGGTGATGAAAGTTTATATGGAAAATCCAACTCTTGCGGGTGAAGTCGCGGGGAACCACTAGTAAGTATATATGTCATCTTCTACTACGAGGCGATTCAAAGATGCGGCGAGCTCGGGTTCGTTTAGGTACGTGTCAAATGTCATTTAGGTAGATATGTTGAAAGCAAAATTGGGCCAATTGTCTCAATTTGAGGGAAGACATTTCTGTGCGTTATATCCAACTCTTTTTAATACACTATCATTGCCTCTGTCTCTCTTACTGGCCTTTGTACGCCAGGCACGGACGTACCAGGCGTGCCACGCTTGGAGGATACGCCATATCTATGAATTACCTATGGCACACAAATTTCGTAATTTTATTTATTAATTTCCAGTTCCCTTCCCCCTCTGCTTGCAGCACAATGTCACAGTTTATAGTGCACACACCCTATAATTTATTTAATTAATTATTATGTTTACAAGTACATCTGAAAACCCTCCAAACACATTTTTTTTAAATGGAGGCCAATTTTTGAAGTCTCATAATTTTTTATTAAAAAAAGTTTTTCATCAGTAATATTTTTTTACTTTCTGCATATATATATACAGCTTAACGAAGTTGAGTACTAAGATTGCACCCCTATTTGCTTACCATTTAGTAAAATCAAAGGCTTGCCAACAAGATATGAAATAATGGGAATCTGAGGCCTGAAACTGTGTTAAACGGGTGCCCACGCGTGGACACGCCGCGGTTCTCCTCGCGGAGACCCGACTTACGCAGTGTCGCCAGTACAATTTAAACTGTGTGCTTGTACAGTCGTGGCAATGGATAACTTAATATATTATTACCTAGCAAAACGACAGTCATTTTGTATGCGCGTACGGCCCGTAACACATAGCGCCATGAACTAAACTAGCCCGCGCGTGTCCCCGCGCGGGGAGACGGACGGGCTCTGTCGCGCGGGCGCGGGGCCCGTCTCCCCGCGACGGGTCACTTTTATATGAAGCCGCGCGGGTCCCCGCTTCACGCAGTTTCAGGCCTGACTAAAATCGCGCCATATAAACGCAACGACCTTTTAATGTCAAAACATGTAAAAGAATCCTGTGACTTATGCTCGGTGGCGGGTCGCTTTGCCGCTTTTTACCTTTTGCGTATATTTTTAGGGTTCCGTAGTAGAGAACCTTTTGCTTCGTCCAACACCAGGTAGTGGATTATGTAACTTTAAATGAAATGATTTCAATCAAAGTTTTGTTGCTAAAGTTGGCCATTCACGGCCAGTTACATTAATTAGTCGGTCTGAGGTATGACCAAATTTTTACGTTTTCAATATCGGTAATAAAAATCTAGGCTATAGGCATAAGTACTATAAAACTAACTTAACGTTATTATTTTTTCCCACAATTGCCCATATTTTACCGGTTCTAAGACCTTCTCGCCCATTTTACTCACTAAATTAAAAAAAGCTAAAAGTCCCCTTTGCGTGGCGAATTGCCCACGGTTCTAGCAGCACTCAATGAAAGTCAGTTTTCAGATTATTGTTATGTTAGTGAGTGGAGTCATTTTTTGAACTGACCGTGAATGGCCAGCTTAACAGAGTAACTGAAGTTGTCAAATGTGACATTTTCAAGTGATTTCTATCCTGAATTGTTAGCAACAGAGTTACGTAATTAGCCCCCAGGGCCCGTAGCCAAATAGCAATCTTTCTGAAGCGAACTTCGCTATCGCCAACGAAATGTCAAAATATGTTTGCAAAAGTCACGTGATGTTTTGATGGCTTATGTCAGTTTCATACATTACGCTAGCGATAACGAACTTCGTTTGAGAGTAAATTGCCCAGGCTATGGGCCCAGGTGGACTATTCATATAACTAAACAGAACCAATCAATCGTCAAAGATGTCAAATATATTCCCTCTGTTTTTTTTGTAAAATTTGAAATATGGTCCCGATTTTCGCGCTCAAAACATCCTTGAGCATTGAATGTGAATCGCCCTTGCATTTCAATGAGTTAGTTTAGTTTATATTTTTTAGTCTAAGCTTAGGTCTACAAGTGTAAAAAAAATGCTTAAAGTAGGCTGTATCGCCCCTGTTCCAAGGCCGTAAATTCTGTTTATAATTAAATGTAAAAACTGCAAAGATGTCGAGGATTGAGTGAAATAAAATACTGGAATAGAATAAAGACTAAAGGAATTAAAAGAACTATTAATACTAGACTAGGCTACCAATCATTATTATCAAAGCCTTTTTTTAAGTTTCGTTTGATACAGAAATTGGTGTGCTCTATTTAAACATTTTCATTACCCACCTACGGAACCTTCCCTTTTTAGTTGAACTAACCCTTGCCAGCTTTTTATTGCTTTAAACCTTCAAGGGTATCCCCGACCGGTCAGGGCATGCTCAAAATGTCTACCTGACATGTTTTTTCAACGAAATATATTAATCATACTATTATTAATAGTTACATGGGACGCGGTAAAGGATTAGAAATGACATAGCTACATAAATTATGAATCTTTTGTTGATTTTACTGATAAACTAGTTTGTGTAAGTAGATCAATAGTTAGATATCTTTGTTGCACACCACACATAGTAGACATTTACATAAATGTTTATAGACAAACATAAATGCATAAAGAAAAAAAAGTCATATACTACTTAAGAGGGTGAAAAGGAGGGTGGAAGGGTATGAGATGGGAAACAACCATGTACTAGTGTAGGTAATAGGGTTAGTAAAACAAACATGGTTGTTTCCCATCTCATACCCTTCCAACCTCCTTTTCACCCTCTTAAAGGATGTTTTCTTGAAATAAAAAGAACTATTATATGTATGTCCTTTACTCGATACTCAAACTTAGTAACCCATCATTCAGTCAGCGGTTTTAGCTTTAAGAGGTACCTAAAAGACAGAAATACACACTTTTGCATTTATGATATTAGTATAGATGGATTGGTTAGGAAAACAAAGTCGCCTAAAGCCGTTAAAATAAAAAGCCGTTAGTTCAATAATATCAGTATTTAAATAACCATATGCATTATTATATCCTCAGAGCGGCATTTCGTTAAAATTCATACACATTGATCTTCATCAATATTCTGATACAAAAATTATTTGCCGCCTCACGAAAAGTTCACTTAATATTATAATTAATGAGAAAGTTGCAATATGTCAGTATTTGACACAGATAAATGAGCTTTCAGTATTAATTATACTCGACTACAGAAAAGGAGTGTTAGTCTCGAGAAGTTATGTAAAGGTGAGTTGAACTGGGGTAAAAATATAATAATGTCCTCCTAGCCGAATTTTGACTACAGCGGCCTATCTCAACAGAGATTAGCCAACTGCGCGGGAGATATTATAGTGCACAAGTGTGTGCGCAATACACAGGTGCACTCTCTGTTCCTTCACTCTCATAATTCGGTAAGCCGGCAGTCAGACATGACCATAGAGAGATCAGGCGCAGGACCAACGGCTTAACGTGCTTTCCGGGGGTGTTAACAGCACCAACTTCTTGACTCCGGAGCTGTGTCTGAGTTATTTCAGAAACACCTAAGACAGAAAACACCAACACTCTCGGCCCGACCCGGGATTCGAACCTGGGACCTCGTGGATAGTACCCAGCGTGCTGACCACTAGACCAACGAGGCAGTAAAAATATATTAGTAATATTAATAATAGGTGCTTGTGGCGCACTGGTGGCAGCGCTTTGGTAGTGATACCAAAGTCAAGCAACCCACGGCACGGCGCGGTCGTGATTGGATGGGTGACCATTCCGACCATTTATGTGACGTCCATGACCAGCATCTCCGTGCTTCGTAAGGCACGTTAAGCAGTTGGTCCTGGATAATATCTGTTGATATTAGTCGTTAAGCCTAGTCAGAGGCCCTAGGGTGGCTTGATAACATCTGACAGTAAGGGTCACTTACCTTACAGACACCCCTTCACCAATCCGCACTGAGCCCGCGTAGTGGAGAATGGCTCGCACCTCCTCATTAGTTGAGGTTAGACCTTTGCCCAGCAGTGGGATCTATGTAGGCTAACTTTACTTTTTTTTAAATATTTATAATAGGTTCCGGTGCGGTAATCGCAATCTCTTTCTTTTGTTTGCTTGTGTTTTGATTTACTAGTACTGTCGGCAGCACGTCAGTTTACCCGTATCAGGCCTGTGTATCTCCCCGCGTAGGTAGAAAAAACGTACCTACGCGCGGCGACCCTTACTTAGGGGCTAAAACAAGTTGCGTGTCGCTACCGGCCAGCGACACGCTCGCCCGTTTTATTCACCGGCGGCCGCGTGGCTGCGTTGCTGGCTGGACGAGCATGAATAAAGTCCTAGAAAGCTAGAAAGAGGCGCTAGATAGCGTTAGTAGTTTCTTGTAGCAGTCAACCCTATCGCGTCGCGTGATATTATGTAACTGATTAGGTTTAGTGTATTATGAATCATATTCCAGAGTTATAAGAATGAAATTATCTTGCAATGTATTTCTGTAGGTGTCTACACGAAAATGTGCCCGAGTCTAAGGCGAACTAAATTACACCATATCGTTGACAACATTAAGTAGACATTTCTTTGAATTTCATTGCAAAGTCATACTTCTGTACGGAGTACTAGTACTTATTCTGTGCCCATATGAACTACGAAAACAGCTTTTATTACGTAGGGAATAGAGGCGGTCTCAAGGTCAAAGTAGTGTAGTCTGACGGGCGGCCATGTGTATTATATAACATGGCGTTCATTTTTCTTTATTTGGTCGAAATAACTTCTCCTTGGTCCTAATTGTCCAGTTTTTCTTTCTTTTCTCCCCTCTGTGATGATGAGCCTAGCTTAGGCGACAAAATTAAATAAAAAAACTGTCGAAAACTACGGCCTAGATAATTACTTAATTTATAGACTATCCTCTATCGAAAGGTTGTCTGGAAGAAATTGCTTTTACCAATGGCCCTCTTCAGCGCTTCCTTAAGGAGAACTGGATTGGGCACTAAATCACCTATTTCTCGAGTGGTTAAGCTCTACAACAGGCTCAGTCAATCCTCAGACATCGATATGTGTTTAGTGTCCTTTGCAAATTCCGCAAGTCCCTTCACAGTGTAATATGATGTGTATTTCTTTTTAAAATCATAGTATACGAGTGTCGTTACTTTCACACTTAAACATTGTGTGTATTTAAGAGCGAAAGTAGTATTTGTAATGTAGAGGTATATTCCCTGTTAAAGGATGTTTTCTTGAAATAAAAAGAACTATTCTATGTAGGATTAGTACGAGGGTCAAACTGAAAGTTCTTAGAAAATCAAAAACTGATTACATTAGCCAGTTATTAGTTTTATTATATCTTTTCAAAATATTGTCCATTGACGTCAATACACCGCTGCATGCGATGGAACCACTGGGAAAAGCACTTTGCCCACTCGTCCTTAGGGGTCTCTTCAATGGCATCGCGATACGCAGCCACCGCTTCTTCAGCATTCATAAACCGCTTTCCTTTAAGTTTTTCTTTAATTTTTGGAAATAAATAATAATCACAAGGCGCGAGGTCGGGGCTATACGGCGGGTGACCCAGTAATTCAACGTTTGATGTCGCCAAATAGTCGATCGTTCGCTTGGCGGTGTGCGACGAGGCGTTGTCGTGGTGAAGGAGGATCCTACTGCGAGGTCGTTTCTCTCGAACTTTTTCCAAGACAAGTGGCAAACAATTGGTAGTGTACCATTCTGCAGAAACTGTTTAATGATCCTCTAACACAATTGTTGCGAAATGACCTATCCTTCCAAAGAACGAGGCCACCATTTTTTTTCCCGCACTTCGATCTCTCTTCACTTTAGTTGGCAACTCCTCGAAAGGAAACACCCACTGAGCAGATTGTCTTTTGGTTTCAGGATCATAACAGTAAATCCAGCTTTCGTCACCTGTTAGTATGTCGAACACAGCATTTGAGTCACCTCCGTTAAATCTTTCAATCATTTTACGGCACCAATCCACACGATGGAGTTTTTGAGCCTTAGTCAAATTATGAGGTATCCACCGGGCGCAAAGCTTCCTGACCGCTAAATGTTCGTGGAGGATTTTGTGCACTTGACTCATACCGATGCCTAAGCTTGTCCGAATCTGCTGATAGGTCACTCTTCTGTCAGTCTCTATCATACGCCGCACAACACAGATGTTATTTTCAGTCGTCGCCGTAGAAGGCCGTCCCTCACGTACATCATCAGTGAGATTAGTGCGACCACGTTTAAACTCATTAAACCAGTTGTAAACAGTCGCACGAGATGGGGCTTCATCGTGAAAGGCCAATCGTAGTCTATCATAACTTTCTTGTTGACTTAAATGACATCGAAAGTCATAAAAAATCATTTCACGAAAATTTTCTCGTGTTAAATTCATTTTGACGTGACACAGACAATTTTCAATTTGCCGCCAAGTCGTAAAACAAATGACAAATGAATGAAATATATACTCAGTAATATTGGCAAAGAGTTCTATTTTCAAATTTTAGAATATTTTTTTTATTATATTGTTTATAAGTGGCCAGTTCTAAGAACTTTCAGTTTGACCCTCGTATGTACCCTATTACCCTGTGTGTTTCATGACCTTTTGTTAATAACCTACATAGTGGATCAGTTATTTGAAACAAACATTAGATATATATATACTGTTTATTGCAGACCACACACAATATTAATTTATATAAATGCTATTATTTCACCATGGTGTTATTCTTTCCGAGTTATTTTAATACAAAAAAACACAACACATTCTGGTCTGAACCCCGGGATCTATTAGACTAAAATTTAGTAGTAGATGGTAGTTTTAGTTTTATTTGATCGCTTAATGTTTTTTTTTTCATTTTTTTTTATTTTTATGAATCACTGTACTAATGTTAATGCGTAATTACACCCAGTGCCTAAAGGTTCCCGCTGAAAACCAGTGTCACTACAAGATATCCATCGGCTGTTCAATTCAAACTGACCTTTTTGGCACACAATTTTTTATTTGCATTTATTTTTATTTTATTAATTTTTATTTAATCTTTTTCTTCTCTATTAAAAGTTAGAGCTAGCTGTAAGATATTGTGTATTTGTTGTGCCAAATAAAGACTATCTTATCTTAAAATCACAAGCTAAAATGATTACTACTAGATCAACAAGGCAGTCATTTTAAACAACTCATTAACATAGTCTCCATAACTGAAACAAATACACAACTTAACACACCGCTTATAAACTTGAAAGAAAGTTAAACCTACACTCGCCGAACAAGCCCCAACAATCCCCGAACATTTACAATTATAGGGCCTTTTTCAACATGTTATAAGTCGAAAATGAACAACAGTATGCCGCACAAAAATGTACTCAAGAAAGTTTCTCGGAACAAAAACAGGGATTTCTTTGACAAAAAGAAAAACTCGCAGAAAAATCTCGAAGCACCGTTAAATACGCTGTAATATGGAGAGGCAAGGAGGTGTGAAGCTGTGGAGGCGGTATTTAACTCATTAACACCATACCTGGTCAACTCCGCCATTTTTTTTTTAATTTAATAGACAGGACCGCGTTGTTGGCGCAGTCTTGGAGAGGCCTATGTCCAGCAGTGGACTGCAATAAGCTGATATGATGCGGCAGACATTTGACCGCAATCTCACCTGATGGTAAGCGACGATGCGGTCGATGATTATTATCATTTAGCTTAAAGCTACAAGTACATGCGCGGATCGACCTGTCGGTTGATTCAGCGGGGCTATCGCGTGTCGGCCGAGTCGCACGTTATCTCGACGATCGATAGTCGATAGATACCGTGGTTTTTTACACTTTTGCTAATAGTAACATCATATCAGCCTATTGTAGTCCACTGCTGGACATAGGCCTCTCCAAGACGGCGCCAACTTTCACGATCCTCCGCTTCTCGCATCCAGCCACCACCGGCCACCTTCCTCAGGTCATCGGTCCACCTAGCAGGGGGGCGGCCAACACTACGTTTTCCGAGACGTGGTCTCCATTCGAGAACCTTCCTACTCCAACGCCCGTCGGTTCTGCGACAGACATGACCAGCCCACTGCCACTTCAGCTTACTGCACCTCTGAACGATATCTATGACTTTCGTCTTTTGGCGGATGATCTCGTTCCGGATTCTATCCCTTAGCGAGATCCCCAGCATAGACCGTTCCATAGCTCGCTGAGCGACATGCAGTCGGTGGGCCAGCTTGACTGTCAACGTCTCGGCCCCGTAGGTCATGACAGGTAGAATGCACTGGTTATATACCCTGCTCTTCAGGCATTGCGGTAGAGGCGACGAGAAGATGTGACGCAACTTCCCAAATGCTAATAGTAACAATGAAGACTAATATGTTTCGAAAGCTTTTCTTTACTGTAATAGGATTAACTACAGTAGGAATACATAGTAATTGTATTGTGTGGTAAGCAAGTTGAAGTGATCTCGAAGTACAAAGACTTTGCAAAGTCTCCCTTTATATGGATTTCGAATTTTTAAAATGATTTTTGGTTTTGGCTCCTGGACTATTTGTTCCAATCGTTTTCATGTCGGATTTGATACGATAACGTTATGCCTAGTTATAACATTAAAAATTAAAATAGGTACCTAGACCTACGTAGTTTTGTACAAACAACAACTAAGTTAAGAGTTTCTTGCCTAGGACGTCAGATTATACTGTGTTAACATCCGTATTCTAAGATGTTTCCTTGAGATTTCCTCCGCTCCACTCAACCTTGATTTTGGTATATTAGTAGACATATCCGGCCTATATTTGTCACTTTTCTTACTGAAGTATGAGGTGCTTGTGGCGCAGTGGCGGCAGCGCTTTGGTACTGATACCAAAAGTCAAGCAACCCACGGCGCGGTCTTGATTTGATGGGTGACCACTCCGACCATTTAAGTGACGTCTATGACGAGCATCTCCGTACTTCGGAAGGCACGTTAAGCAGTTGGTCCCGGCTAATATCTGTGGTATTAGTCGTTAAGCCTAGTCAGAGGCCCTAGGGCGGCTTGATAACATCTGACAGTAAGGTTTATCACTTGCCTTACATACACCCCTCCACCAATCCACACTGAGCCCGCGTGGTGCAGCATGGCTCGTAGCTCCTCATAGTTTAGGTGAGGCCTTTTCCCAGCAGTGGGATCTAATAGGCTGACTTTACTTACTAAAGTTGAGTATGAGTCAAGGAATCAACTGTCTAAATTAAGGTTTGTACGTCGTGATCTGCCTCAACGCCATAAATCGAAAATTGTGACGCTATTTTTAAACAAATTATTATAATTATAATTTCGAAGATTGTACTCGTATAGTGTTTTTGGAGACTTTATCATAAGTTCCTTACTACACAATCTTCGATGAACGCACTTAAAGAACCCCCGTTATTCCAAAAACTTATTACCAGGTCTAAGACAGGACTAAGCTATTAGAAAAGCGCTTCTCAATAAGGTTGTTATTGCCCTGGCCTGCTGATGTACCGGCACCGAGGGTACCAATAAAACACCAACATTTACTTGACACTATATTCACTGAACTAGCACTTTTATAACTTCTTGATGTACTGATGAACTGGAGTGTACTTTTGAACTGACATACAACATCCATTGGATACATGCGGGTACATTCCCCAAGTATTGATGAAATCTAACGCCGGCTCACTGGCGTAGCAAGCACTTGCAAAAATTCGTCGAATGACTAACGTCCTCCGTAGCTTAGTTGGTAAGAGCACTCGCCCAGATAGCGAAGGGACGTGGGTTCGAGTCCCACCGGATGACACAGTCGATTAATTTTTGTAAGTGAAATTTGATTTAATGACATACAACACTCGAAGTTCGCACAACCCCCTAGGGGATCGGGAAAACCGTTCTGTCCGTGGCTACGGACAGGTCGTTTGGTTGGGGGAGACGTTTCCGTTTCACGTCCTTGGTTGGGTTGGCGCTGGCGAGCTTTTCAGCTACGAGCCAGCGTCGAGGTCAGTTTGGGTGGTGTCATGTCCGGTGGTCATCAACTATCAGCGAGGCTTGCGCCTGCAAGCTGACAGTCGGGTCAGTCCTGTTGCTGCTGTCCTCGTCACCATCCTGGTGGTGAGGAGGTCTCGCGGGAAAGCTCGGAGTCGAGTCGAGCTGTGGTCTGGTGGCCTCGAGTGGTACGGAGCGATGTTTCTCAAATGCGGGTGCCGAGATCCCTCCGCTCTTCGGAACATACGCTCGGCGAGGTGTCCGACGAAGTCTTCCACAGTCTCGATCTTGAGGTATCTCCGCAAGACGTCATTTCTGACGTAGCGGGGGGCAGCAGCAACGGTCCTCAGAGTCAGCGACTGCTGGGCTTCTATTTTCCCACGTAAGCGCCGGTTGGTCAGCGCGTACCACGCTGGTGCAGCGTAGGTACGAACCCGCCTTGGGTTCGTACGTAAGCTTTATAGACGCCCAGCTTCGCTCTCATGGGGAGGTTGGACGACAAAATGGGTCTCAGCTTGGCTCTCGTTACCCTCGTGGTGTTGATGAGAGCCTTGACGTGTGGAGTCATCTTGAGCTGGCGGTCAATAGTCACCCCCAGGTATTTCACCGTGGGGGTCCATGGTATGGACTCACCTCGGAGTGTAAGCTGTGGTGGCATGGTTCTCCTGTTGCTGACAAGGATGGCTTGGGTCTTCTTGGGGTTAGCTGAGAGCTTCCAGTCGTCCAATCATTGCGGCAGTAAATCCAGGGTGCGCTGGATTTTGATCGCCGCGTGGTAAGGCTTTATCGAGGAGGCCACGTATGCCGCATCGTCAGCGTACAACGCAAGCGTGGCCTCTTCCCCTACAGGGATGTCGTCCGTGTACTTGGAGTAGCACACGGGCGAGAGACAGCTTCCCTGTGGGACTCCTGCTAGGATCGGTCGTTCTGTAGAAATGACGTCTTCCACTGCCACTTGGAAGTGCCGGTTTTGGAGGAACGACCGAACCAGCCTTACGACTCGTCGGGGCGCAGAGGTAGTAGCAATCTTATACAGCAGTCCTTCATGCCAGACGCAGTAGAACGCCTTCTCCATATCTAGGAACACTCCGACGGAGTGCTCCTTTCGGTTCTGGGCGGCCGCTAGTTGGTGAAGGACGCGGGCTAGCTGTTGGGTGGTGGAGTGCTCGGCTCTGAAGCCTTATTGCTCTACTCTGGGCTCAATGTGTGGTAGGAGATGAGGAAGCAGCAGTTTCTCTAGCACCTTCGAAACTGTGGGCAGCAGCGTTATGGGCCGATAGCTATCGGCTCGCAGAACATCTTTTCCTGGCTTAGGAATCATAATGACTCGTCCCAGTTTCTAGCTCTGTGGGAAGTGGCCAAACCTCAGGGTTCCGTTGAAGACTCTAGTCAGCGTCGCGACGGAGCGCGGGGGAAGGTGACGTAGAGCCTCGTTGGGGATGCGATCTGGGCCTGGGGCTTTTCTCAATGGCGTCCTCAGCAGTGCCTTGCGGATTTGTCCCGGTGTTAGGACAATGGGGTCTTCGTTACTTTGGACGTCATGACCAAAGTAGTCCTGCAAGTAGTCCAACACCATCTCTTCGTGGCAGGTGTTTGCTGTTGGGTTTGGCTGGAACTGGGTTTCGAGATGATCTGCGAATATCTCCGCTCTATCTGCGGCCGCGAACTTCTTAGTCCCATTCGAGTCTTTGAGGGGGCGTGTAGGCGGGCGGCTGCCCGTGAATCGCCGACAAAGTCTGTGAACTTTGTTCCAGTCCTCACTGGCGTCATCAACCTCTCGCAGCCAGGTGTTCTCAGTCCTCGTCGCAAGAAGCTGGCACACCTCGTCGGCTATGCGGTTGAGGCGAGACTTCAGGACAGGACAGCGGGATCTCATCCATGCTCTTCTGAGCCTCCTTTTTTCCTCTATCTTCTTCTTGATAGAGGATGAGATGTTCACGGAGGTCTTTTTGCCGTTGGCTGCTTCCTCTGCTGCGGCTAGCGCGTTCGCGGCGCACGCGGTGAACTGCTCTGCGAGTAGATCAACTTCCTTCGCACTGGTAACAGGGAAGGATGGAGAGTGTTCTGCCATGTGCGCGGCGAAGGTCTGCCAGTTGTATCTCCTACGGTCGGGCGGGGTAATCCGGGTCGGATCAGGAGAGTATTTAATGAGCAGCGGCTGATGATCTGAGATGAGGTGGTAGTCCAGGACTTCTACCGTCATGGTGTTGGTCAGTCCTTGGGTTACCACTAGATCTATGACATCCGGTAGTGCATTGGCTTGATAGGGGTAGTGTGTGGGCATCTCTGGCCCGACTACACTGTAGCCTCGTCTCTCGGCGTCGTCAAACAGCCGGGTCCCGTCGGGACAGTTCCTTGTCGAATTCCATGACAAGTGTTTACAATTAAAGTCGCCAGCGATGATGGCGGGTGTACTGCCCAGTGTAGTGTGCGACACACTCCCTTATATGTTCACCAACATATATAAACTCTGTAACCGCCATATTAAGACAGTAATAAACCAATCATCAAGGAGTTAACATCTTTTCATTCACTACTCCCGGGTCCCGCCAGTACATGGCGACCCTGCCAGTGCTGCCTTGTTGGCAGTGCTGAGCAATACCGTCGGTTATTTTATTTGGTGAAATTTTGAAACCGATTTTTTTTTTTTGTGTGAAATTAATTTAAATCAGTCGGACTTTAGTCAATCGAAATGGACTAAAAAAAAAGGAAACAAAAAAAAAAAATGCTGAAGTTATCAGACTGATGCGGACGTGAAAATTAAAATGTAGTGAGAGAAAACGAGAAGAAGTAAGGTCCTGGCTGCCGGGCGATTGTTGGAGCCAGATGGTGTAAGTGCAGAATAATGCTGGGCGCAGGGAGATAGTACGTGTCAGATGAGTGAGATTAATGCAGGGAGCCGGGAGAAGTTGCTGACCATGGAGGATGCTGCTGCCGGGAGGTCGGCGTGTCGCGAGCGACGGCCTCAAAGAGTGATCAGTGTGCTGAGTATTGTTAGGAAGTGAATTGAGGGAATAGTATTTAGTTATTAGAGTTATCAGTAAATAATATACTACTTATACGAAAATGTAATCGTAAATCATATAGGAAAAATGTGTATCCCTTTTAATTAATTGTATCTCTTATATTTTGACAAAAGCACTGTTAGCAATTCAGTAAAACAAACAACGTGTGGTTGTAGTAAGAATATCAATCTTCTCATTGCAATTTCAATTTTCAATTTTATGTCTAAACAGGTAAAACTTAGTAAAATTTTGTTGGCACAAAGAGCTTTGTTTTATAAAAAAAAGGTATATTTTGCTTACATTAATAATAACACCTAAAATATTTGATTACAGCTGAGAAATGACATCAAGCAGGTATGTTGTTTTTCTTCCGATATGTTTTTGTTTCTTTTTAAATAAAAAATTAAAAGGTAATAGTAAAATCAACATCAGTTAAAAAATCCGTAAAAGAGGTATAAAGGATGTGTCTAATATTCTACCAATTTTTTTTTATCAATGATCCGTAATTTAAATTACCTTTTTTAATTTTTTTCCTTCTAACCAAGCTTTCAAAACATTAACCTATAAATGAGATAACTTTAATTTTTTGGCTAATAAAAAATATAACTGATTGAAAATTAATTACTGATTAACAAATTTTAACTGATTTTTTTTTTATAAGAAATGGAATCGGTAGGTACACTTTTAATTTAAAGACAATAATATTAATATTAACTTTAGTGTGTTTTCCTAATAATTCATTTAAACACTTTCTTTTACGGCGAGTAGATATTTTGTTTAAATCTGAATTGACCTTATTACATTAACCTTTGCAAAATGCATCTGAAGTTAGATAACGAAATTGCTGACATAAAGACACATGTGAGCATTAGTGCATCTTGAAATTTGACGCGCTCTGAGTAAGTGGTTGCGAGGCGCTACATTTTCCCACGAATTGTTGCCCTAATTTTTGTTTTACATTTGTATTTGGGCAATATTCGTTACATAATATAATATTGTTAGATCCATTTAAAAAAAAAACTGTAAAAAAAAAAAAAACAATTATGCGTCTTTAGTTTGTTTTAACAACTGTCCAATGTAAATTTAGACATTTCTATAATTCTACTTATTATTTTTTATTTTTCATAGGTAAAGTTTTTTTTTTTTAAAACAGTTTGACGGATATTTGTATAAATAGTGTTTGCTCAAAAAAAAAGTAAGTGATTTCTTTAAGAACTTTTATACAGGTAATTCAACATTTTTTTAAAGATAACTATACAAACAGCAAGTATAAAATATTTAATTTGCCTAAACAAAAGCTTAATGAGTTAATTTTCGTTTTGTTTTTAAATGTTTCGATAATATTCACAAGATAAGTACGAGTATGTTTTTGAAACAGTACAGCTTTATTGCAATGTTTTGAAATACCTTACCAAAAATAGCATAATAGCATGCAGTCACTTCGAGTGCATTTCCAAGAAGATGAATCTGTTACCTTTTATGTATGTAGGCATGCATCGCCATTCCATAAACATAGCAACCCGTAGGTATTAGCACGATAGTTTCAGATTTCTGTTCATTCGATGGAATGTTTTAAATGTACTTTTTCACGGGTGATTTTTTTAAGTATCCGAAGAAATAGTTTGCGTTACAATTTAAATGACGTTAGGCATTAGGATTTATTATTTACAATCGGACTGACAAATTACGTAGTTAACGTAACAAATACCTACCTATAATGACGGTAAGGAATATAAAGGACGGGATAGGAGCAGTTAAGTCTTTCGCGCTCACGCGCCGCGAATACTGCAGATTTTCGCGATATTCTTTTAAAGAAATGGGAGACTAGTGTTTTGATAAGCAGCTTTGTGCAATTATGTACCTACTGCTATACTTATACAGATATAGACTACAATTAGGATAGGAATGGAATTAATATTTGGTTATTTAAATGATGACACCTTAGATGTGCGAGTAATTTGGTTAATAAAATAAAGGAGTGCAGTCGGACTGATCATCCGAAAGAATTACATTATTTTGTAAGTCAAAATATTCTTGGAATGTTGATTGTAGGATAGAAAGATTTTTTTTTTTTCGATTTTAAGGACAGATTTACTCGTAAGTAAACCCGCAAGATATAAGTAGAGATTGTTGAATTAGTCGTACACTATAAAGGTACGAATGTTAGAGATCAGTTCCTTCTGGGTAAAGGCGACGTGAACGAGCTTCATCGCTAAAGCCGGTTGGAGACTAAGAAATGTCTTAATTCTTGATTCTCTGTGATATTATAATAAAATGAGTGTTAGACGAAAATAATGGTACAAGGAGAGTTAGGTCCTTCCATTCGATCATGGTGCGAACGAGTTTTCCTCCGTGAGATAAGTTGGAGTCCAAAAGAGGCTTAAATCATAACCTCTGTTTAGGTACAAATAAGTATTAGGGCGTGCACGACCCAAGTTATAAAATAAATATATTAAATAAAAGTCGACTTTAAAATTAAATAAATAGTGTACCAATAAATAAATATTAAATAAAGGGGGCCCCAGTTAAAATAATTAAATACGACGTCAAAATGTGATATTGAGTACGTACGAAATAAAATGATATGAGAGTACAATAATATGGTACACCAATGACGACAATTATTGTTATAGGAGAATTTATAGAGTTATTAATAATTACAATCTGACGAGGTTATATAATTATTATTAAGAACTTAGGACATGACAAAAGATACGTATCTTATCTTATATTTATTAAGATGTAATAATGAATCAGACAAGTAAATGATAAATAATAAATGAATTTGAGACCGACTTCATGAAAAGTAGAATACCACCAACCTACCTATATCTATAAAGAATGCTATATAATTTAGGACATGTTATTGTTTTTTTTGAGAAAGACGACGATATATTTTGATTTGAGATATATTTTACAGTTTGATTACTGCAGGCATACATTACTATTTTAATTAAAGAATCACTGATTGCTAACAGAGTGCTCCTAATTTGATTATTATGTGTATTATTCTATACTATTATTGTGTAAGTTATATAGTTATTGTATTATGATTACTGTAATGTCTTATGTTTCTGAAAATTATTATGTCTTATTACCTTGTAATTGAACTTTGGGACATAAATAAAAAACAAAATGTATTGAAATTATACTTTCTAAAATATTAATTATTTGAATCTAACTAAATATTGATTTTTGGTTTAAACACTATGTTAATGTTCATCCAACTTTTTTGCCTAATTCAAAAATATGCAAATTGAATTAACATCAGTCATTGCTAATAATTTGATAACTTGAATTAAGTTCTTAATTTTTTAAGTCTAATTCCATTTTTTTTTTAAATTGTTAATAGTTGTTTTATGGGGCAAACAGCAAAATGAAAACAAAAATTGTATGTTATAATAGCTTTGTGAATTGACTGTATCTTTTCAATAATTTACTAATAAACGTTTTTTTTTTTTTTTCAAAAAAACGGGGGAGGTGTAGTGTGCGACACACTCCCTTATATGTTCACCAACATATATAAACTCTGTAACCGCCATATTAAGACAGTAATAAACCAATCATCAAGGAGTTAACATCTTTTCATTCACTACTCCCGGGTCCCGCCAGTACACCAGAGTGGCGTGAATGTCCTCGATATCGAGGCGGATGCTTGGCGCCTTGTAAAAGGTAAACACTCTACATGGGCCCGAGTCAAGGAATATCTCTATCCCGATTGCTGTTGATGACCGCAAGGTGGTCTGCGGTAGAATCTGATGCACTATGTTGTGTCGCACTAGGATTGCAAGTCCCCTATACGCTATTCCTAGTGGGGATGTCTCATCAGCTCGGTAGGTGGCGTAGCCCGCAAAGCCACATCTCTTTCCACTGCTCAGTTGGGTTTCTCGTAGGAGAGCGATGTCAATCTCCTGCTCTTTAAGTACCACCTTAAGGAGTTCTTGTTTGTTACTGGAAATGCCGTCGGCGTTCCAGGACATCACTCTCAGAGGAGGACTGCTACTCATGAGTTTATAGATCAGCCAGCCCTCTGAGGATTATCGGTACGGGATTCTGCCCGACCTGTATGGCTTCTAATACTGCATGAAGTATCTTCAAGCAGCTAGTGACAGTCTTGTCTTGGCCTTCTGGACGCTCTGTCCGCTTATATGCACCATCCAGCCTTACCTGCGCCCCCTGTCTGGGGGCAGCGGTCAAAACTGGTGCCGGTGCAGCCACGGATGGCGGTTGCAGTAGAGGCCTGTCCTCCTCCTTCTCCTGTACCCCGCGGCGTCGCCTGCGACGTCGCTTGCGCCTACCTTCTGTTGTTTGTTGCGGATTTGCCGCGGCCATCAGGGAGAATTGAGTATTCTCCTCCTCCGCGACGGTGTTCTGCGTGGGCCTTCGGGTTGTGCGCGCGACTGTGTTGGCCCGCTTGCTCCTCAGTTCCCTGAGAAACACCGGGCACCGGATGTTGTTCGCGGTGTGCACGTCACCGCAGTTAGCACAAGTCGGCGGCTCCTCTCGCGGCCGCGGGCAATCCTTGGCGGTATGTTCCTCGCCACATCGTACGCAAGCCAAGGTCCGATGGCAATTGTGCGAGGAGTGCCTGAAGATCTGGCAACGGTGGCACTGTGCTGGCCCCTTCTTGCCCCTCCAGGCCTCTATGCGTACTCCTGGCATGCACAGGAGTTCCGAGACCTCGTATATCGCAGGCGTCAAGTCCACCGGACTTGCGTCGTAGTTAGGCGAAGAATATGCACCCCGGCCTGCCCTTACGCGCGCTGATCTTGCGCACGTATTCAGGCACGAAGTTCATCTCTCAGAGGGCTTCTTCTATGTCTCCTGGCTCCGTATTCTCAGGTAGGCCTCTGATGGCTACCTTGAGGCTCTGTTCTTCTGGCAGGGAGTAGCAGAACCAGGAGATTTGCTCGGTCTTTTCCAATTTGGTGAGGTACCGTTGTACCGTCCGGTACTCGTTTCTCATCTCTGGGGAGGAATCTGATTCCCCTCCCAAAGGGTCTCGCGTTTGGTGGTCTCTTCAGGAGCTGCTTCAGCTCCTTGAAGTACCGCGCCCAGTCGGGCAGCCTCTCCACAACCAGGGGTGGGTACCTGCGCTGCGCAGAGGCCACGTGAGTGGGCGAGGAGGCAGGTGGTGTCGTGGCAGGTTGTTGAGTTGTCACCTCCATGGGTGACAAGTCGAGTCGCGGCAGCGATTGGGTTTGGTCGTCCTCAGCCGTAGGCGAGGTCGGGTCCCGGGGACGTTTCGCTACCGGAGGCGGGAATGGAGCTGGTAAGTTCGTCGGCGGGGTGAACCGCGACGGCGAAATAATCCGCACGGTCGGTGACGTCGGTGCGGGCGCGGAGGACGGTTGTGTCTGGGCGGTTCCCCTGGTACGCGGGTCGCGTTGCGGCAACGGCGTAGCCGGCGGAACGCGGGCGCTGGCTCGCGCTGCGGTCGCGGTCAGCACGGTCGACGCGGTAGCTCGCGCGCGGGAGCTCTAACCGCGGACGCGGGCTGCCGAGATGCGGTGGCGCGAGAGGCGGTGGCGGTCGTCGCGGGTCGTGCGGATGGCGCGGCGCGCGATGTGGACGCGCTAGTGGTCGCGGTGCGCGGGACGGTCGCGCTGGTGACGGCGCGCGGAGCGGTCGTGGTGCGCGCGGAAGCCGCGGTGATCGCGGCGGTCGCGGCATAGGAGCACGGCGGCGTTAGGCGCTTGGCGGGCACGGGCGCGCTCGCGGGCGCTGACGCGGGCGCAGTCGCGATGGTCGCGAGCGCAGGAGCGTGCGCGGTCCCCGATGGACGCGGCGAACGCGGCAGGGCGACGGGTGGTGCGGGGCCCGGGGAGCTGCGAGTGCTGATCGGCGTCAGCAACTCGAGCCGCTTGGCCACCCCGGCTATGGGCTCGTGGCGGCGGTGGAAGACCCGCGGCCTGGTTGGCCTGCGGATCCCGGCAGGTGGTTGGGCCGGCATCTTTTTAAAAAGCCGGGCTTTTCGATATCAACAACCATGCGGAATGCATAGCTAGTGATATCGGAAAACACCGTCTCAGAATTTTTATATTACCTTTTCGAGTTGCCTCAGAAAAGGTAATATAAAGGAGGGTAGCTCTCAAAAGAGCTGTTTAAAATAAATCTTTTGGTTCTGGTTACTTCGCTGCTGCGTGGCGACCTCACAAGTAGCTCCTCTTCCTTCTTCCGCGGCTTCTCCCGGTGATACCCGCTTGTGGGAGGCCGAGAGAGAACCGCAGCTTCCGGAGTTCGGTGGCTATCTGAGTCGCTATTTTTAGTCGCATTTGCGGGCGCTATTTTTTAAATAATATAGCCTATGTCACTATCACAATTTTGACAAATTCAACGACACCTCATATGTCAAAAACTGTCGAGCCGTTTGGGCTGCAGGGTATGCCAAACAATTATGCATACATACATACATACATACTCTCGAAAAATATAAGTCTCCTTCCGCAGTCGTGTAATAAACACTACACATTCCCAAATCGCCATATCCATCCTTCGTACATCGGGTACCACACCAAATATCTCTGACAGTCGCAAGAAACGTAACTGCGCGGAAATATCCATCAAAAAACTATGAAATACCGAGCCGAAACACAAAATGAGCTTAATCATTTTCGACCTGAGCAATTCGCAATGTACCATCTGTCTGTGCTCTTATTGACAACTCTATCTCGAACACTTTAAGGTTTCAATTCGTCGTGTAAAAATAAGCTTGTCAAAGTTATTTCATATGTAACTCCGCCCATTTTTTTCCGTACGAAAATGAAACAAGGGTGTGGTTTTGTATGAAACGCCTACATAATGACACGGAAAACATTTTGATGATACAAATTGAGAAATGGCGTTACTGCTTGTTAAATTACGAAGATCAGAGCGCAATATGCTAAAACTTTACAATTTAATTTGTTATAGTCTTAACAGTGTAGTAACTTTTTACTTTTACAAATAACCTTGTATCTAGCTAGCCATAGAGTTACCTGAACCAGGCCTGTGTATCTTCCCGCGTAGGTAGCAAAAACGTACCTACGCGCGGCGACCCCTTGGTAAGGGACTAAGCAAGTTGAGTGTCGCTAGCCGGCAGCGACACGCTCCCGCGTTTTATTCACCGGCGGTGCGCGACACTAGGTTACTGGTTGGACGAGCGTGAATAAAGTCCTAGAAAGATGCGCTAGATGGCGTAAGTACCTTCTTGTGGCAGTCAACCCTATCGCGTTGCGTGATAGTACGTCACTGAATAGGTTGAGTGTATTATGAATCATATTCCAGAGTTATAAGAATGAAATTATCTTGCAATGTATTTCTGTAGGTGTCTACACGAAAATGTGCTTGAGTCAGAGGCGAACTGAATTACACCATATCGTTAACAACATTAAGTAGACATTTCTTTGAATACAATTGCTAAGTCATACTTCTGTACGAAGTACTAGTACTTATTTAGCGGAGTCATTATACGCATTCAATGTATGGGAACCAATATTTTTCGGATCAAAGGATGAGCCTTGGCATACTTGTTCCTTAGGTAGACTAGTGTGGAAAACGCCCGGGAGTCAGCGGCTCACACCCCGCTGGGGGGCTGGGGGAGGGGGTGAAGTTCCCTTACTCCGCACGCACTGTGACTCGTCATAACTGCTAATTTATACCTACTAGGGCAAGTTTGGTATCGTTTTCAGCTAAATCAAAGATGGCGAATTGATTTTTGAAACAAAAACCAAGCATTTTCGTACAAAAAAAATGGAATTACGGCCAAAACTTAAAAAAATAAATTCTTAATTTTTTGGTAATGACCATAAACTTTAAACGTGTACCAATATCTGCTTTAAAAAATATAGGTTAATAGCCGCATTCATACAAATTCTAAAAATATAAGCTTTGTTGAAAATATTTAATAACAAAAATGAAAAAAAAAATTACCTCCACGCAGCAGACACGAAAATTCTTAGAAAAATACAGGACAGCAAAAAACAACTTTTATATGTTGCTAAGCACCTGTAACAAGTGAGAATTAAATATGGTGTTTATAGAATAGGACGAAATTTTAATGCTATTTTGATAAAAAGATATTGTATGAACCCTGTGTATAGGTTTACCGTCGTATTTAAAAACGTGTTGCTCAACTAGATTTTGTGACAATGTTGGGTGACTTGAAGGTCTTTAATTAATCGATCTACATAGATATGTGCTTAAAACACTCACATATATTTACATATGTACTGTCTCTTATGTACATTTGCCCTCGGAATCGCTCAACTACGTGCACTTGTGTTGCCGCTGCAAGCACCTGCATCTGTGGCCGCCACACTTCATTTTCCAACTGCACCTGAGAATTTTAATACATACTCGTACATACAACACATGCTTCGGCTGCAACTGGCAAGTCTGTACATGTAGATTTCCAGCTGCCACTGACTTTGGTCCATCATTCCCAATTAGATGGATCTTTTTGTAAAAAAATGCTTTCATGCATCGTTCACCGTAGAAAATGAACAAGACCTAAAAAAAAGTTTTTACGAATACACTATTCCCGGAACCGATAGCAGTCAGCGGCAAGATGCTCGAAGTTGTCCAGGAATACGTTTTCCCAGACAAGCCGAGACGTGGAACTTGACAGTCAAGCTGGCCCACCGACTGCATGTCTCTCAGCGAGCTATGGAACGGTTTTTGCTGGGGATCTCGCTAAGGGATAGAATCCGGAACGAGATTATCCGCCAAAAGACGAAAGTCATAGATATCGTTCAGGGGTGCAGTAAGCTGAAGTGGCAGTGGGCTGGTCATGTCTGTCGCAAACCGACGGGCGTTGGAGTAGGAACTTTCTCGGATGGAGACCACGTCTCGGAAAACGTAGTGTAGTGTTGGACGCCCAGGGGGCGTAGCAGGGGCTAGGTAGGCCGAGGACCTGAGGAAGGTAGCCGGTGGTGGCTGGATGCGAGAAGGGGAGGACCGTGAAAGTTGGCGCAGTCATGCAGAGGCCTATGTCCAGCAGTGGACTGTAATAGGCTGATATGAATACACTATTGAGTGATTGGTTAATTACGTGATTTCATAGTGTTAATACTCAATATATACCTGTCATATAAACCGACCACAATCTTTTCGATTATGGAAAATGCATCGCTGTTCCTGCTCATATAACACGTATAACACGTCGTAACACGTTCTGTGGCATTGGGGAAAGCATTCAGTGTCCATCGCACTTTTTTACCTTTACAATTGAAGATGGTAACAGTATCACATTTGCCCCATTAAGGTATGGAACAGCAGAAGAACTTACTTTTTGTTGTTCTGTAAAAAGGAAAAGATCTATGTTGACTACTGTACGTGTAAATTCAAAAGTATTTGCTACCACATATAAAGGTTGGTACTGGTGGTGTTTTCCAGTATCAGGTACTTACTCCGAACGAAGAAATTTCATTTGCTCTCTACTTTTTGCTATTCATACAAGTTTGGCCTAAATAAGGACGTGTATGACACAGGCTAATCCTATAGACCTACTATAAAACCGCACTCCGAATACGCAAAGATGAGCTCCATGTAACGATAAAGTGGTGAAGACAAGAATGATGGTACATGTTTGATGCAGTAATAACCACGGCTGTACACGAATCAGATTTCGAACCGTAGACGCCGACGATCGAAGTCGTGGTGCTTGCTAGCTCTCACTGTTGTGCAACGAGTGCCCAGAGCGAACGAAGTACTAGTACTTATTCTGTGCCCAGAGGAGCTATGGGTATTGATGGGTGCACATAGTTACTGTAAAACACCACCATGTCATGAGATAGAAAATCATCTTGGTAAAAATTATTACGATTACCTGGATATTTACTTTTCCTCTTAATTAACTCGTCTCAGTAGGCAATATGGATTTTTTGCTTTTTACAGGACCACAAAGCGAAAAAGTTCTTTCGCTGTTCCATGCCATCATGGGCGTGTATGACCGTGTGATACTGTTTCCAGCTTCAATTGTAAAGGTAAAAAATTGCGGTGGACACTGAATGCTTTCCTCAATGCCACAGAAGTGCACGTAGTTGAGCGATTCCGAGGGCAAATGTACATAAGAGACAGTACATATGTAAATACATGTGAGTGTTTTAAGCACATATCTATGTAGATCGATTAATTAAAGATCTTCAAGTCACCCAACATTGTCACAAAATCTAGTTGAGCAACACGTTTTTAAATACGACGGTAAACCTATACACAGGGTTCATACAATATCTTTTTATCAAAATAGCATTAAAATTTCGTCCTATTCTATAAACACCATATTTAATTCTCACTTGTTACAGGTGCTTAGCAACATATAAAAGTTGTTTTTTGCTGTCCTGTATTTTTCTAAGAATTTTCGTGTCTGCTGCGTGGAGGTAATTTTTTTTTTTCATTTTTGTTATTAAATATTTTCAACAAAGCTTATATTTTTAGAATTTGTATGAATGCGGCTATTAACCTATATTTTTTAAAGCAGATATTGGTACACGTTTAAAGTTTATGGTCATTACCAAAAAATTAAGAATTTACTTTTTTAAGTTTTGGCCGTAATTCCATTTTTTTGTACGAAAATGCTTGGTTTTTGTTTCAAAAATCAATTCGCCATCTTTGATTTAGCTAAAAACGATACCAAACTTGCCCTAGTAGGTATAAATTAGCAGTTATGACGAGTCACAGTGCGTGCGGAGTAAGGGAACTTCACCCCCTCCCCCAGCCCACCAGTGGGGTGTGAGCCGCTGACTCCCGGGCGTTTTCCACACTAGTCTACCTAAGGAACAAGTATGCCAAGGCTTATCCTTTGATCCGAAAAATATTGGTGTTGGCGTATAACAACCCATCTAATTCTGTGGTTATGCATTTCATTTAAGAATTTATTCCATCGATTATTTCTAAGTATCCTAGCGCGGGCTGTCAGATAGGATCAATGGCGTGTGATGTGTCTATTATATCTTAAGCCGCTTAGGGTTCGATTCCCAACGTGGCACCAAATAAAACTATTGTGCTTGCGCATTATAGTATACAAGCGGTTGCCTGCGGCTTTGCTTGTGTTAATTTTAACTTCTTTTCAATTATTGTATGAAAAATAAACATTTAATTTGATTTGTTGCCGGAAGGAAGATACCAAATATTATCTACAAAAGAATAGGAAAAATATATACAGTTGTTTTATTTAATTATGAAATGGTAACGGCTCTATCAAATTCACAACAAGTAAACATAATTTTGAATAAACAAAACACCCAACTGCAAAACTTATTATATTTTTGAAATGGTCTTTTTACTGGCTTTCATTTGATACCCATATTGCTATGGTAAGGAAAATACTCTCGAAAAACATAACCCTCCTTCCGCAATCGGGTAAAAATCAATCCTCCCTCCCCCCTTTATTTCCATTTGCGGGCGCTATTTTTTAAATGTATATAGCCCATGTCACTCTCACAATTTTGACAAATTCAACGACACCTCATATGTCAAAACTGTCCAGCCGTTTGGGCTGTAGGGCGTGCCAAACAATTATACATACATACATACTCTCGAAAAACATAACCCTCCTTCCGCAGTCGGGTAAAAATAATCTCAATGCGCAACTTCAAAAGGTCGTAGACAGTGTTTCTTATGTTAGTTGAAGTATAAAATCTTCCTGTATTATTGGTATAATTTTGAAAATTGATAGTCACTTTTTCTGCGAGTCATTAGTTTTTTTTATTCCTCCATGTTCATTTATTTAGCATTACATTTATTTTCATCATCACCATCATATCAGCCTATTGCAGTCCACTGCTGGACATAGGCCTCTCCAAGACGGCGCCAACTTTTATTTTATACATAGTAAATAAGTCAGCCTATTAGATCCCACTGCTGGGAAAAGGCCTCACCTCAACTATGAGGAGGAACGAGCCATACTTCACCACGCAGGCTCAGTGCGGATTGGTGGAGGGGTGTATGTAAGGCAAGTGACAAACCTTACTTTCAGAAGTTATTAAACCGCCCTAGGGCCTTTGACTAGGCTCGACGACTAATACCACAGATATTAGCCGGGACCATCTACTTAACGTGCCTTCCGAAGCACGGAGATGCTTGTCATGGACGTCACTTAAATGGTCGGAATGGTCACCCATCCAATCACGACCGCGCCGTGGGTTGCTTAACTTTTGGTATCACTACCAAAGCGCTGCCGCCACTGCGCCACAAGCACCTTTATTTTACCTTACCGTAATTTACCCCCCAATTTCACATAGAGTCCACAGTAAAAAAAATATTCATTTTTATGCCTTGCTCATTTCATGGTTTTACATATCTCATATTTTTTTTCATATCTTTATTGAATTTATGTGACTGCTTCATTTGTTCAGTGGTCAGCATGCTGGCTTTTGTCCAAGAGGTGCCGGGTTCATATCCCTGGTCAGGTTATACTTTGTTTCTGGTTCTCTCTATCTAAAACAAGCTCGGAGCCCGGAAGTCGGTGGTTCTGACATTCCCGTGACCGAGAGGTTAGGCAATCGCCCGGTATGCGAGGAACGCGGGTTCGATTCCCGCCTCTGAATATAAAACAATAATTCCCGTGACCGTTGGTACTGCGCCTGATCTCTCTTCGTTCATGACGGACTGCCGTACCACCACACTATGAGAGTGAAGGAATAGAAAGTGCACCTGTGAATTAAGCACACACTTGTGCACTGTTATAAACTCAGCAGCAAACTTGGGTAATTTCTGTTAAGATTGGCCGCCATCACCGAAATTCGGTGAGAGCAGGTATAAGGATATATTTATGTATTTTATTTGTAAAGGAATGAAGTAAAATCAGTTGTATAAAAATCATTTACTATAACTACAAGTTTAAACTAATATGGTCTAGTCCAGATCGACGTTTGAAAGGTCTTCGGTTATCTTCTTTACTTCTTCTTCCGTTCTCTTCTTTTCTCCCAACCTCTTTGCTTCTTCTTTCTTGATTCCGTATAATCTGAAAGTGAGATCATTATATTTGATTCTTACGTTTACGCAAATTGTTAAACTCATTAAAACACAATTTTACGGATTACTTTGCGATTTATTGACATTTTATTTAAAACCTGACGTTTCGAACACTTCACAGCGTTCGTGGTCACAGGGAGACTAAGGTATTATTTGTCAAAAACAAAGTTTTGAAAAATTAAACTACCGTCACTCATTAATATTAATTTACGTTCCTATTTACGCAGAAAGAGCTAACCGTGTCTTGAGATCTTGCACTGCGAGGTGTTGTTTTGGTTTTTGATGTACATTAATATCAATGAGTGACGGTAGTTTAATTTTTCAAAACTTTGTAATTGACAAATAATACCTTAGTCTCCCTGTGACCACGAACGCTGTGAAGTGTTCGAAACGTCAGGTTTTAAATAAAATGTAAATAAATCGCGAAGTAATCCGTAAAATTGTGTTTTAATGAAATCATTATATTAAATTATTGTATTCTTAATATATGTTCAGGTTAAGCCATGGTCAAGGGTCAACAACGCGAATCATTCTAAAAGTTATTACCTAACTCAGAGTTTAGTTAAAAATCTTTCATTAAGTCTAGTTCTGTCACTTTCTTTGTCAATAGATTAAAAAAAGGCCTAGAATAAAAATTTGCTAATCCAGACTTGCGCATTTGTGCTTTCAACTCAGATCATAGGCTTTGCTATAGTCCGATTTAGCTAATCTGGACTTGTTCAAATTGACCTTCCGAATGATCTAATCCAGACTTGTGCAAATGTGCTTTCAACTCAGATCATAGGCTTTGCCATAGTCCGGGTTAGCTAATCTGGACTTGTTAAATTGACGTTCCGAATTAGCTTATCCAGACTTGTGCAAATGTGCTTTCAACTCAGATCATAGGCTTTGCCATAGTCCGGATTAGCTAATCTGGACTTGTGCAAGGGGATCCTCAGTATTAGCTAATCCACACTTGCGCAAATGTGCTTTCAACTCAGATCATAGGCCGTGCGATAGTCCGGATTAGCAATCTGGACTTGCGCAAGTGGGCTTAAAACGAGAGTTAAAACTCGGATAATATGTCATTAACAAGTCCGGATAAGCTAATCCGGGCAGGGGCGATTTGATGGTCCGGTTTAGCTAATCCCGTCTTGCGTGAGTGGTCTTTCAACTCAGATAAAAGATTTTGAACAAGTCCAGATTAGCTAATGCGGACTAGCGCAACGAGTTCCACCGGATGACAAGGTCTATCATTTTTTGTGAGCGAAACGACTTACCTCTTTAAATCATCCACCACATTCTTCGGCAA
Source organism: Pyrausta nigrata (assembly GCA_949316185.1). Lineage (NCBI taxonomy): Eukaryota > Metazoa > Arthropoda > Insecta > Lepidoptera > Crambidae > Pyrausta > Pyrausta nigrata. Next base: position 6,695,486 of record OX438965.1, read on the forward strand.
GTTTCCAGGCGAGGGCTGGTGTATCTCAAACTCGCCTTTCTCATTTTTCACCAACTCCACCACGGAATCTTCTAAGTTTGGCACCTCTCCCGGCCTGGGGGGGGAGGGTTTGCCCACCGGCTTGGGGTACCGCATCTTCTGGGCCCACGTTTGGAGGAACTTGCTGGCATCTGTTTGGAGGAACTGAAATTGAGATTGAGGCTATGATGAGATGGAATATTGATAAAAAATGTTTTAACAAACACCAAATGTAAAGCTCTAAACTAAGCTTTACAGTAACTTACGCGCGCTTTTTTTTTTATTTCGTTCGTACTAAAATTCTTGGCTGCCAGGTTCAAATTTCAAAAAATGATCTCTTTGGTGCGGGACGGGCTAGTGCCTACGAACTCTTGTTCGAAATTCAAATCACTTTGCCTCCCTAGGGGAGTAATGAAATTTCATACAACATAACGTCCCTAGGGATGCAGTGACTCACTTTGAGTCAGGTTTACTTGATATGTAATTGAACTTTGCCAAGTAGGTAGTGTGAAAACATAATTATGTCTATCCATTATCCTAGTCACCAGTGAGTAAAGTTGCTCATTATACATGAGGTTGTGGGTTGCAGCCCGAGCCGTAGGCGAGGCCGTAAATCAGCCGAGTCTCTATTGAGCAAGTTGCTCACAAGTTTCATACGAACTTTTTCAACACACTTGCGAGGAAAAACAAACAATTATTGTATAAATCGTTTAATTCTTAAAACAATTGGTGAATGTACAATTTTCAAAACGATATTGGGTTGTTTGTTTTAGATTAGGCTTCCGTTTACATATTGTGCTGCATTCAGCATTTCTGGCGGGCTTAAATCTCATAATTGTTTATTCATCTTCTGTACTAAAACTTGTCATATTTACAACTAGGTATATACCTACCACACAAGACCACACAGAAACAAATGCGATAACAAACAAAATATGAAAATCATGGCAAATGGCGCCCAAGTTTTTTTTTTCACGTGCCAAATGTATGGTGGTTGATTACATACAGCCATACAGCCTATTTTCAAAATGATAATTTTAGTGATAAAATGCAAATATTTTGTAACGTATTGTGAATTGTAAATAATTTGATAATAATAAATATTTCTTTCTTAATTAGGGACACAATTTTTTATTCCAAAAATGTAAATGGATTTTCGGTGGCATGCAACCTCTTCGTTGTTATGAAAAAATGGTATTACCCGGATAAATTGAAAATGCTCTGTTTACTCACATATAGTTTTCAGTTAGGTACTATTAACTTAATAGTATGCACGCGTGGGTTATAGTTCAGTTTATGGCCCTAAGAAAGATGTAATACATCTCACTTTACGAGCAAGTGTGTTGAAAAATGTACTAAAGTATTTAAAATCTCCAAATGTGGTAAAAGAGGATCTAAGTTGAATACTCCTGACGGCTCGCACACCGGTTTTCAAGGTGTTGCCATCCCTGAGGTCCCGGGTTCGATCCCCAGTCGGGTCAAAATATAAATTCACATTTTCTATATTGTCTCGGGTTTGGGTGTTGGGATACCACCGTTGTTTCAGATTTCCACAACACAAGTGCTCAAGCTACTTACTTCGAGATCTGAGCAATGTATGTGATATTGTCAAACATTTATCATTTATTGTTTACTACAACATTTTGATTTGTTTGTGTACCCTATTGATACTACGCCGCACACACTCACACGCATACCTGCCTTATTTTTATTTGTTTAAAACGTACCGTGAGAACCCCGAAGATCGAGTCGACATCGAGACGTTCCCTATGACACATGTACTGGACTGACCAGAGTGCTTTCGCCGCGTGTGTGTCCTTTGAGGCTCCTTACAGACATTCCGAGTGATTGTGGCCTGTGAAGTGATACCTGAACCCTGAATGCTGATGCGGCAAGTACCTAGCTATAAGTGCTCAGACCTGACTGATTTTCCACCTATCATTGTCGCCCTCCACGTGTAATCCACTGCCTAAACTCTCAAACATTCTGGTAGCAGAGCGTAGTTTTTTATTAGGACCCCTTATTAGTAACGTAATTTGTTTAATTGAGAGTTATTTATTTGCTACTTTCCTTTGTAATTTGAACAAAGCGTCTCGTCATATACCTAACCTATTTACAGTGGATTCCTTGATACCATTCGAGTACAACCCCTTTTGCATAAGTGTCGATTGAATCGATTAGCGCGTTGATTACCTACCCTTTGAGTGCAAGTGAGGTGCGCGGGCGCTTTGTTTCCCTATTGATCACGCCATTGCCGCGTGACCGCGTGCGAGTTGTTTGCGAGTTGCGTTTGATATACCCGGTGCATCTGCGCCGTCCCTTACTATTTGTTCCTTTGCGCATCCTATTGGAATCTTTTGTGAGTTTAATTTACCTACCTTGTTTCTTGCGATTTAAAGTAAATAAAATGTCGGATACCGAAACCGGCAACGAGACCGTAAGGGCCGTACTTTACACGAATACAGCTGAATACCGTGAAGCTATAGGTGAACTCCGTTATATTAGAGACTGGGTTGATGATTCCCACCGAGTTCTTGAGACCTTTTCCTCCAATCGTATGCGAGCGCGTCTTTCCGACCTGCCACTTATGTGCGATAAGTTTTCTGCTGCTTGTTCCAAGCTGTTAGGTAATCTCGATCCTGCGATTTATGAACAAGAATATGTGCAAGTTAAGAACGAGATGCGCGTAGTAAGGGACAAAGTAGACGACTTAAAAATTAAGTTAGACGAAATACGACCTCACCAATTTGAGACGTCCCGTACTAGCACCCCCTTCAAGGAGAATAAATCTCTGGCTATTGATAACCCGGCTAGTAAATTACCTGACCTACCTATACCTAAGTTTGATGGCCGTCCCGATAGTTGGATCAGTTTTATCGACCAGTTTGATAGCGTGGTGGACAACCAGCCTACCCTTACCCCGACTTTGAAGCTACACTATTTAGTGGGAGCCTTATCGGATGAACCTCGTCGATTGATACAACACCTCAAGATTGAGGCGGGCAATTACACCGTGGCCCGTGACCTCCTAAAACGTCGGTACCATAACCTGCGTGTTTTAGCGGATACCCACATAGCTCATATAATGTATTCCCTATTATAACGCCTTAACTTTCCGGGTTACGTGTGTCGTTCCTGAACCCGCTGCTTTCGACTTATCGATGCTTAGAGAGATTGGAACTTCCTGTTAAACATTGGTCATACCTATTAGTTCACTTATGCCTTGCTAAACTGCCTTCAGAGTTAAAATCGAGATTTGAACGTCGTTATGGCGATAATCCTAATCACCTCCCTACTTTTGATCATCTTATTACCTTTCTTGAGGATGAATGTAGGCACCACGACAACGTAGGTAGTGCTTCCGTCGTTGACACTACTACCCCCCCTACTGTGAGCTCCCCTCGTTTGCCTAAGCCTAACGCGCGTTCCCTACCTCCTCCAAGAGCCTTTGTTACTTTTGCGACGACATCTAAATGTCACCTTTGTAATAGTACTTCGCATTACTTACGCGACTGTCCCGATTTTATTCGCCTTCCTACACGTCAACGTGTTACTTTTGTAAAAGAAGCCCGACTGTGCTATCGATGCCTGGATAAACACTTCACATCCCAATGCACGCGAGATTATCGCTGTCGCACGTGCCGTCGTTCCAGTCATCACACGTTACTGTGTTATGATGACTCCTCTCCTGTGAATTACGATCGCGAGCGCTCATACCGAGACGTCGCGGCCTTAGCTTCTAACCAACCGCGGCAATCTTCACAAAGTCACTTAACGGACCGTGTGTCACCCCCACGTACTGAATTGCACCGTGTTCGTACCCCGCCCCCTCGTGATTCCCGTAGAGCATCACCTCCCCGTTCGGGCGGGCGATCCCCACCTGCACCCAACGGTGACCGTACTTATATTGCCCCTCTAGGTCCAAGAACCCAGGATGAACGTGCATTTAATCATAAGTACAATGAGGCCCCACAATTCTGACTAGATAGCCCCCTTTTCCATACCCGCTTTTACATCTTTACCTCGCAATTCTCTCGTTCTTTTACCTACGGCCTTGATTCTTCCCCCTTTGCAGTGGCGTCGTGGACGCATTATTGATTTATACCCTGGCCAAGACCAAGTTGTTCGTGTGGTAGATGTTAAAACTCCGGTCCCGGTAGCGGTAGTACCGGTAGCCTAACCTAAGAGATCTTTGAAGAAATTGGTTTGTCTTCCTGTCTAGTAAACTTCCTTTCCCTTACCTTCTTAACCTTCTCGTAAACACTTGACGTGTTTAGGGCTGGCGATATGTTTACTACAACATTTTGATTTGTTTTTGTACCCTATTGATACTACGCCGCGCACACTCACACGCATACCAGCCTTATTTTTATTTGTTTAAAACGTACCGTGAGAACCCCGAAAATCGAGTCGACATCGAGACGTTCCCTATGACACATGTACTGGACTGACCAGAGTGCTTTCGCTGCGTGTGTGTCCTTTGAGGCTCCTTACAGACATTTCGAGTGATTGTGGCCTGTGAAGTGATACCTGAACCCTGAATGCTGATGCGGCAAGTACCTAGCTATAAGTGCTCAGACCTGACTGATTTTCCACCTATCATTGTCGCCCTCCACGTGTAATCCACTGCCTAAACTCTCAAACATTTATTAATTAGTATATTAGCCAGCAAACATATATATTATACATGGAACAATAAACTACCTTTTCTCTATTTTTGTTTAGTTTCTGTGGCACTGGAGCTGGCGCTTGCCGCTTGCTGTTGGATGAGAACCCTGTACCAGCTGAAAAGTTTTTAAACTTCATTATTACACGGCACTTTTTGACAGATAAACAATTTACAGATTTTTAAAACATTAACGGTGTTATTACAAAAAAATAGGCCAGGTTAAAAATGAAATCAAATTGAATTTCGCTTACAAAAATTAATCGACTGTGTCATCCGGTGGGACACAAACGATTAATTTTTGTGAGCGAAATTCAATTTGATTTCTTAAAAACTTGCAAAATAATTGCTTAAGTTATAAAAATAATTATAGGTTTAAAATGGGTCTAAATATTAGCCGACAACAGAGGAATGAATGACACATTCGTGACAACCTAATAGAGAAGCGCTTTTCTAATTGGCTAGCTAATAGCTTAGTCCTGTCTTAAACCCGGTACTAAGTTTTTGGAATAACGGGGTACGAGCTATCACAGAAAAGCGTGTTTTTTTAAACACTCGCCATTTTAAACAATTAATCACGAATCATGGGGAAAAATGATTAATTCTAAGTTTAGAAACGTCAGGATTGAGTTATTACTGCAAAATCATAATTGTCTTTTAGATGAGTGTAGGTGCACTTTTTTGTTAATTGGCTTTATTTTTGCAGTCATCATTTTGATTTATTACTTACTACATCTAGAATTGCGTAGTTCATGTGACATAGCCTCTGATTTCATATTTTCGGCATCTAACCTCTTTTTTATATCGGTCGGACTGATTCCTTCCTTGGTCAGGAATTTAATCACGGAACGATATTCCAATTTGAACATATCGAAAATTTACCAACTTCCTATCGTTAAAACGCCGTAAAATCAAAACCACAAGCAACAGTACCGTTACCATGAGTTTACGGTGGTTTTACTCGCTAGCGACGACGTAAAAAAAGTGTATGGAAAATTTTAGTTCTCCAAGTAACCGCTAGAGGCGCTGTGCAATTTTCCATACACTTTTTTTACGTCGTCGCTAGCGAGTAAAACTGCCGTAAACTCATGGTAACGGTACTCAAACACCAAAATCATACACAAAAAATCAAAATAAATGACAATCGTGATGACATATTTTTTATTTTATTTTAAGCCGCCATGTTTTTCCAGCCAGAAATTTTCGGACCGCACCTCGTATTGCTTAAATAACAAATATTTTTCAAAAGCACCTAATATTGTGATAGCGCCCAATTCTGTGTGGATTAGGAAGAGAAGGATCATAGACATCATTGGTCTAGTGGCACTCAACACGCCGGCGTTCGACTCGCGGTCGGGGAAACAACACCGAAGTCAGGAAGTTGGTGGTGTTAAAACTCCTGTGCCTCGGAAAGCATGCTAAGCCTTGGGTCCTGCGTTCGATTTCTCTCCGGTCATGATTAAACACTTAGTGCACACAGGTGCACTATATACGAAAATACGAAAGCACACATACTTTTGTATATATTTTTAACAATGCCATTATGTATATTTTTAAATATATTTTTGCACTTGAAAAAATTACCACCAGAGGCGGGAATCGAACCCGCGTTCCTCGCACACCGGGCGATTGCCTAACCTCTCGGCCACCCTGGCGTTGGTAGAGCCTGTCGAAATTTTCAAGTGCTTCTTAACGCTGTAATGCCGCGTTGCTTTCATCAATGTTATTGGGATTACACCCTCAACACTCGAAAGAAATACTGTTGCAAGTATTTAACAACCGAAAGATGAAGCTTGCAAATACGATACATTTTTTTTTTTAAGTGATAAGCATTTACTATTCATTCTAAATATATATTTTTGCACTTGAAAAAATGACCACTAGAATGACAATGTGGTCATTTTTTCAAGTGCAAAAATATATTTAATTTGCATAGTAAATGCTTATCACTAAAAAAATAATAATTTAATTCTATCATGTTCTATATATGAATTCCCGGATTGATATTACACTATCCTATTTGTGTAGCATCCTGCTTAGGAAATAGGAAGATGTAATCGCAGTTCACTACTTCCTACTTTCCTAGTTAGGAAGGTAGGTAAGGTGTCTGGGGCCCCACTCTGTAAGACGATATCCGTAGTTGCGACTGTAGCCGTCCCTGTCACTAATGCCAGCATGTAAGTGCGAGCGAGCGCAACGGCCAGACGCGAAAATACGGACAATGCGTCATCAGAGTAGTGCACCTGCCTATCCATCCTTTCTTCCTAGTTAGGATCCTAACTAGGATGCGACCTTCCTAGTTAGTATCCTAACTAGGATGGTACCTTCCTACTTAGGATACTCGGGCAGTCGCAGGGGGCCCGCTTGATACGATCGGCGCAAACAATGCCTACGGCAAACGCACAGCCGTAAACCTGGCTCCGCGTTTTATTAACGAGCTACCCCGCGACCTTCGGGATGGTATTACGTCGGCCAACGTTAAATATAAACTGAAGGCTCACTTTCTGCAACACTAGCTTCAAATTGTGTCTTCACTACTTGATTTTTCTGTGAAATGTCTGACCCTTTGTCTTATTCCCGTGATGTTTTATTTTGATGTTTAGTATATATTGTTTTTTTAAATTATGTAGTATCGATGTGAAAGGCGGCATTAACACAAACCTTTTATAATGCTGTTTTATTGCTTTTCGTGTATGTGTTGTTTAAAATGTTAATAAATAAAAAATAAAAAAGTTGGATCCTAGGTAGGAAGCTACAAATAGGATGGTGTAATAAGTAAAGTCATAAAAAGTCATAAAAGTCATTTATTTATGTATGTAGGCCCACAGGGGGCACTTATACACGTCCCAACATATTATTTTTTAATCCCTACCACTGCTTCGGGACAAATTGTGGGCTAGTGCTGAGAAGAAGCAGCGCAAGAAACTCAGTCACTATTGTCAAAGCCTCTTTTAAAAATAATGTTTAAATACAGAAATTGTACTAGTGCGAGCTGGTCCACACGTTTACATCATTCAAATAATCGTCTACTTTATAATAACCTTTTGTCATTAGGGTATTAATAAATGATTTGAATTTGTTAGTTGGTAATTCTACAATATTTTTCGGTAATTTGTTAAAGTAATTGACACATTTTCCCATGAAAGAATGACCAACTTTTTGAAGCCTGAATTGTGGAATAGCAAGCTTATTTTTATTTCTAGTGTTAAAATTATTGTTAAGTGCTTAAGCTACACAAGATGCATATCATACATCAAGTAAAGAGAAACTCACTCAGGTTCTTAGTGTTCGTCTGCGGGCCCAGCTCCAGCATGACCTGGAAGTCAGCGTGGTTTCCAAACGCGAACCCGAAGCCCACCCTGGAGTCCGTGCCTGGAATGCAGATGATATAGGGTGTTAACAATCAACATTTAGAGGACGAATATACAGGTTATTTTAATTTAAAAAATCTCCATATCGAATAAGATAAAACTTAGAGGGCAAAGACAACAACATTAATAAATAATGTTTCTAACAAAAACTTTTATTTTTATACGCTAGGTTTCAAGAAAAACGCCAAAGAAAATTTTGGTTTTTAAGTAAAAAGTGTTGTGATTACTCTCTTACTTTTGTTTGGTACACAAGTTCGGTACACAAGTTCGATGTATGAGTGAATCGAAATCAGAGAGACGAAGGCAAAAACGTAGTTTTTAAGACTAAACAGGATGATCTTAAAAATATAGATTTTTTTTGTTCGGAAAAAAAAAATTGCCCGTTTTTTAGAAAATAATGTTCAGGTCGTATTTCTCTAATAAAGTAAAAGGCTCTGTTAAAATATCATCACTTGCTAAAATGTAACCTTGTATATCACTGTAAAAACATCAAATCAGTATATGTTAGTGGGATCGCTAACGCGTTGATGTCTTTTCTATGCGCGTTACGTTTTCGCATGATTTATTCACTATTTACCTTCCTCATCTGGTTTTTTTTTTTACTAAATATCTTTAATTTCGATGAAAATAGGGTGCATCTGATTATTTAGGTTTGATTTGAAAATAATTAAAATATATATTTTCATTAACATTAATTCAACAAATTAATTTATTTCTCAGTTAGATAATTAATGAAAAAATCAAAGTCCTTTATAAAATATCATCTGCTGATGATGTACTTTTGAGAGTCTTTTAAGGAAAGGGTCTACCTTGTTTCGCAGAATTTTTATTGTCATAATTTTATTTGGCATATCATCAAATAGCATAAACTTCCTTTCGCAGAACATCAATAAGCATTCACTCATTTATCAGACGTTCAAAACGCATAATCGTGTAAGCTAGAATCATCTTTAGGCAGAAATTTAATATCCATAATAGTCTTGAAGCAGAATCATCCTAACACAGAAAGTTCACAGATAGAATCGTCTTGTGGCATACAATTCGTATATATACTCATTAATAGGCAGAATCATCCTATCGCAGAAAGTTCACAGTCCGAATCGTCTTTTGGCATTTCGTATTTAAAATCATTACAAGGCAAAACTATCGTATCTCAGAAATTTAACATTTATAATCATCTTTTGGCATACATTTCATATCCATAGTAATTGAAAACGTTAATTAAGGATATTCGTAGTAAATAATTAATTCAGCATGCAAGCAAGCAAGCAAAGCATGCAGCAAGCATGCAGCATGCAAGCAAGCATGCAGCAAGCAAGCAAGCAAAGCATGCAGCAAGCATGCAGCATGCAAGCAAGCATGCAGCAAGCAACCAAGCATGCAGCATGCAAGCAAGCATGCAGCATGCAAGCAAGCATGCAGCATGCAAGCAAGCATGCAGCATGCAAGCAAGCATGCAGCATGCAAGCAAGCAACAGCTTGTATGCAGCATGCAAGCATGCAACATAAATGGTTTCTGTCACGGCTCCGGCGCTGCGGGGCTCCGACAGTCCCACGCGAGCTTGTCGTCGCAGATGGTTTTCGCTCACCATCGCTCCTCAGCTCGCGGGCTGCCTCGCCCCTCCGCGCCTACGCGATTTTGAATTACACTCTAGGGGTAGGGCAAACAAGACTGCGTGGAGTCGGTTTTGCACCGATTCGTTTCTGTCACTAACTTTTGTACCACAACTTAATGACTTTTTAATTCAATTTTAGGTTAAAATACTATTTAAAAGAAATAGCAATATGCGTAGTGAAATTATTCAAAACGAAATTCTGCTTTCTTCATAGTATGCCTAGTCAAATTATGCCAAATAAACATCGTACTTAATAAACATTATGCTTAGCGAAAGTATGCAAAGTAAAATTTTGCCAAAGGTAATTATGCCTTATAAATTTCTGCTATGTTAAAAGTATGCCATTGTAAATTCGGGCATATAAATATTCGACCAAACAATAATTATACTAACAGAAAATTCTGCCTGAATAATATTCGATTAAAGAAAATTATGCCAAGTGTGTTATGCCAAGTGACTTTCGGAGCAAAAAGGTTCTGCCATCCCTCTATCTAGAGGGAACCCTTTAAGGAAATCCATACTAATATTATAAATGCGAAAGTGTGTCTGTCTGTCTGTTACCTCTTGACGCTTAAATCCCTGAACCAATTGAGATGGAATTTGGTATGGAGACAGTTCGAGACCCTGGAAAGGACATAGGCTACATTTTGTCGCGATATAAAAACATTAAGGGGGTGAAATGGGGGATGAAAGTTTATATGGAAAATCCAACTCTTGCGGGCGAAGTCGCGGGGAACCACTAATAATGAGATAAAAAACTGTTTTAACTTACCATAGCAATATGATCAAATGAAATCTAATGAAAAAAAACCTTTTCAGTTGCTTTTACAATTTTTTTGTTTTCTCAATAATTAAGTTCACTTGTTAGGTTTTGATTTTATGAAGCGTTAGCCCTAATGTAATTAATCTAGGCGTAAATAAATTAAATAAATGCTGTACTTACCTTTTTTGATTGGAGGGATGTTGGAGTATGCAACTGACAGCAGCGATGGTAACTCTTCGGGGATGATGATGGAACACGACACTGAAACGACAACAAGCATCATTTAAATAATGTCACTGCTGGTCAATGCTAATGCTGCCAGTATCCTGGGAACCTTACCACAAGGACCCTTTTTATAATTTTTGTTTTTGTATTGTATTAAATAATTTATCTTAATTTTTATTAATAAGTTGTATATATACTACTCAAAACAAAATAAGGGCCACGAGGTATTTTGTCTGTACCATTAAAATAATAATAATTCGCTACGCACTCCTGAAGCCTGGAGTGCATGCTCTCAATCAAATGCCTGACATTTTCCATTGGAATCTCTTCCCAGGCCCTTTTAACAGCGTTGATGAGTTGCTGTTGGTTGTGGATTTCCTGATCACCGTCTCTAACTCTTCGTTTCAACTGATCCCACATGTGCTCTATTGGATTTAAGTCCGGACTGTTCGCCGGCCACGGCAAGACTTGAATTTGAGAGGCTTCTCTTAATTTCTAATAAACCAAGAAGCTAAGCAAAGCAAAACTTCAAACAAAATGGAAACAAATTTTTCAAAAAGAATTTTAAATCAAATTTTATTTAAAATTGTTGCCAGCATTAGATGAATACTACAATATTAAAAAGTTTAGGTATCAAAGAGTTTGTATACTCAATATTTTACTACTTTCAATATGAAAATGTTTAATAATTTACACCAAAATGAAAAAATACCTCGTGGCCCTTATTTTGTTCTGACAAGTATATATTACTTATGTACATTTGTAATAGTAGCAATAATAAAATGATGTCACTTGATGCGCGATTTTCCTAATGTCAAAAATCAGTATTGAAAAATCCGCTAGATGGCGTTGAACACCGTAAGTCAGGTAGATTTATATTTAGGAATAAGGCTGGTTTTAGCATTGATCATGTTATAATGTCTATGTTAAGCATGTTTTTAACGCTGACAGGTAACTTCGGCCGGCGAGTGTATGGCGACGATGTATGGACACTCCGAGATCGTCACTGGTCTCAAGTAAGTGCATCAAACTTTTTAAACCTTTTAGTGGGATTATGCTGCCCTTATACTTACAACATTTTTATTGTTCAATTTACCCATTCTGGGTAGGCAAAGGATCAAGTCTACACAGCCACGTTTAGTTTTTAAGAAACTAAACATATACAAAAGACACACATTTTAAAAACTAAATTTTTGGACTCTGATTACAACCCAGGGCACGGGGGTATTTTTGATCTAATTAAAGCATAAAAAAAAGGAGTCATGTTCTGGCCGCTAATGGGTTCGTTACTTCTAGCTTATAAGTGACTTTTTTCTGTCGTATTTATTAAATGGCATTATCTTGTCATTACGGTCCAATGAAATGAGGAATTTTCCTAGTGTCAAAAATCAGTACTGAAAAATCCGCTAGATGGCACTGACCAATCTAAGTCAGTTAGATTTTTATTTAAGAAAAAGGCTGGTTTTAGCGTTTAATATGATATAATGTTTATGTTTGGCATGTTTATGATTCACGCGTACTAAGAGGTCGTTTTTAACAATTTAGTAATCGTTTTTTGTGTGCAATTTTATTTTTTACTACAATTTAAAACTTATAAAGTTTTAATGTCCTTCCCAGTGTCTCAAACTATCTCTGTGCCAAATTTCATTTGATTCGGTCTAGTAGTTTCGGAGCCTATTCGATGCAAATAAACAAACAAACAAACAAATCTTTCCTCTTTATAATATTTGTATAGATAGTATAGATGAGTAGCGCCATCTACTAACATAAAATGAAACTAAAATGTTGGGCTGTCGGAAAATCCCTCATTATTATTAAGGGTAATGTAACCCGTTGTGGAGCTACTATAATGATTCCAGTTCACCTATCATTAAATATCGATTGACAGTTAATTTGACAGAATTCCCATACAAAATATGAAGACGTACTCGTAAAGTCCATTCTTCTTTGCGTGTCAAACATTGGGCTCAATGCCAATGCGCCTTGTCTAAGATTAAATTTAGGTTCAGTCGCTCTCTTTCTCTATCAAACAAACAAAAAGAGACAGACTACAATAGTTTAGAAACGTCAAACTAAGTGATGCGATTTCTATAGCCTGACCAGGAATATATGGGACCTGAATTAAGGGCGCTTCGAATCCGCTTTATATGACAACACTCGGTATGATCATACCAGCGTGGATAAGCAACTGAACATTAAAAACATATTTTTTATATGTTTACATTCATGTTAATTTTTTAAGCCTGCTGCTTAAAGATAACACAGGTCAACATAAGAGAAAAAAAATGTTGGTGCCGAGATCTTGTTTACGGTTTTGTATTAGGTATACATTGACAACACCAAATTTTTTTTTTCCTTCGTGTAGTTTTTGTCTACCCTAAATTTTTTAACTTTGTAGTAATTAGTACTTTCGTGAGCACAGTTTTAAGTCTCAATTGTTTCTTTCATTATATAAAACGATTTTAATATAATGTCTTCATCGCGTGGAAGTGGTCTCAATGATCCAAATGTGTTTTGTTACATTTGTGGGGAATACACAGTCAAAAAGTTTAGGAACCCATAACAGATTTTATAAAAAGTGCCTTTTTTCGTATTTTAACTCGGAAATTGTAGACGAAAACAAGCCGTGGATACCTCAAATTATTTGCAAAATGTGCTATGAACACTTAAGACAATTTGTCAGTGGTAAAAGAAGCCGTATGAGGTTCGGGGTGCCTAAGCAATGGAGGGAACAAAAAAATCTCTTTGATGACTGTTACTTCTGCTGTGTCGATTTTCCAACGCACTAAGAAACCCACCTTTGGTTTCAAGAACTAAAATTATTTTGCACCCCTTGCACATTAAGCAAGGGCTAATGAAACAATATGTGAAGGCGTTAAATATAAATGGGAAATGTTTTTCTTACATAACAAGAAAATTACCTAGTCTAAGCATAGAAAAGATAAAAGCGGGGAATTAAAAAAAATATTATATGGTATTAGCGGGTATTTTGATTCCACAGATAAGAATATTAATAAGTGATACTAATTTCTCAAGTTCAATGATCGGTTTGGAACTACTTGCATGGAATTTGTTTGTTGAAGTTACTAAAAAAAATCTGGGAAATCACAAGTCAAGTAAATACTCGGAAATTGTGAACAACATGTTGAAGCATTTGAAAAACTAGGATTGGAAAGGACATTATCTTCACAGTCACCTTGACCAGTTTCCAGACAATCTTGATTTCTATAGTGAAGAACAAGGTGATCGGTTTCACCAGGACCTAAAAACTATGGAAGAGAGATACCAAGGCCGATGGGATCAGCATATGATGACTGACTACTGCTGGGGGATGCAACGTGATTGTTATGCTACTCCTCATTCACGAAAATCACGTAAAAGGAAGTTTTTTGAGTGCATAAGAATTAAATTAAAGTTGTTTTTGGTGTAATTATGATGTTTTCTGTTTAATAATAAATTTAGAAAACTACACGTAGAAAATCAATATTTTTGCTTTTTATGTAATTAGAATAGGGTCCTAAATAAAAATAATAGTACAGCTTCTCGGCACCAAAACCACTGTTGACCTGTGTAATAGATTATACGATGAAATAAAATGACAGAACACTCGCAAATTGGGTAAGTACTTATTAAATTCAGTATCTCTTTGTAATATTGGTCTTTAGTTTTGAACCAAGACACAATTCATTTTGCAAAACCACTAACGGGTAAAAGAAACATTAATCCATTGTTTTTCTAAATGATATTATTTACAATGCTATCATAATTTTATATTATGTATAGAAAATCTTGGAAAACTTTACGAACTATTTTTGTGTAATATCCAAGTAGGGTTGAAATATAGAAAATAAAACTCAAAACATGTATTTATAATAATCATTTTTCAAAATCGTTATTAAAATATTCTCCGTAGCCACCAGAAGCCAATTTTCAGTATTCGCACTATATGACGTACCAAAAATTCCTGATGACAACTATATCAGTAATTAATTTAAAGAAATTGTGATAATCACATAGACTTTCTAGTATAGTAATACTACAACACAGTCATGTTAAAACACTTTTCTTTTACGAAAACGAACAGTTCTCGGTATTTTTATCACATAAAAATTGCACTTGGTTGAAAATTTGATTACGCGTCTACATTGACACTAATCATTATGACAACTGATGAAATGTCAATGACGATTTGAGGTTTCTGTTGCCAGTAAAAGAAATTAGTTCCAGTTGTTTTCCGCAATATGGCGAGGTCCCATATATTCCTGGTCAGGAATACATTATGTTTTTGCGTGTTTTCGTCTAACTTTAGTTGTCATCGAATGACATCCCTACTAAATTGTCTACGGGTTCTCTAATTTCCTTAGCAACCGATAGTTGTTTAGTCTGACGTTTCTAAATTAATATACTCTGCCTTTTTTCGTTTGTTTGGCAGAGACAGAGAGAGACTGAATCTTAATTTAATCTTAGACATGGTGCATTGGAATTTAGCCCATTGTAAACAATCTTTTTATGACTTTTGAAACTAATACTTGTGAAAAAAAATACTAATAGCTCTTAAAAGCTTCATATATTATACGGACTTTAACAGACAGACACTTTACTGCATTTATGATTTTAGTATAGTATGTATTTTTAAAAAACGAAGCAGCAATTTTTCTGTTTCACTACAAAGCTTATAGTAGAAATTGACCATTGTATTTTACCTCGTTATTGCGATAAAGACAAACACATTTCAAGTAAACGCTACTTAAACGACTCTTAAGTCCGTGAACCGAGCTAAGTGTTGCCTCACCGGGCTCAAAACAGCACCTTGCGAAACACCAAGTCACAGATCACACACTAATATGCGGTAACGAGTGGCGAAATGCGACATTGGACCTAAATGGCTATTGTTGGAGATAAAACATAATAACATTACATTTGCAGTATTCGTGACTCTTTTTTTAGGGTTCTGTACCTAATGTCTTCCCTAAAGATTACCTGGGTCTCTTTAAGGCAAGAGTGAATAGGTTTTTATCCGACTGCGGAAGGAGGGTTATGTTTTTCGAGAGTATGTATAATTGTTTGGCACGCCCTACAGCCCAAACGGCTCGACAGTTTTTGACATATGAGGTGTCGTTGAATTTGCCAAAATTGTGAGAGTGACATAGGATATAAACATTTACAAAATGGCGCCCGCAAATGGAAATAAGGGGGGGAGGGGGAATAGATTTTTTCTTTACCATAGCAATATGGGTATCAAATGAAAGCCAGTGAAAGGACCATTTTAAAAATATAATAATTTGTTTAGTCGGGTGTGTCGTTTTTTCAAAAATTATTTTTACTTGTTACTAGGTAGATATGAACAACCCTAGACCGTGTACACCTCGCACCAATCATGTGTGAAAATAAAAAAAAATCGCAAAAACGGGACCCTATTAATAAGACTTCACTGCCCTTCTGTCTGTCTGTCTATCTCTCTGTCTGTCCGTACCAGGCTGCATCTTATGAACCGAAATAGCTAGACAGTTTGCACTTGACCTGTTTCTTTTCACAATTTCCATATAGCTAGGTCTTGTTATATGTGAGATCCGTACATAAAAAGAAAAAAAATTGACCATTGTTTTCCATCCATTTTTCTAACCTATTTATTTATTTTTAACTAATATTTTTGCAAATATTTAACCGTCAGTTAAAAGGGAAATAAGCTTAACTTATATATCTTTGATCATGATACATGATCTGAATGAAAAAAATATGAATATGTACCAGACAACTCATTTACTGTCCGAAAAAGGATTCTATTTTGTTTTGATAGTTTGTATTTTTTAAGCGAACACAACCAATTAATTTGTTTGCATAATTTAAACAATTTTTTTGCAAGTCGTAAGCGAGATTTATTTCGTAAAAGCTTGCTAAGAAATTTCTTAAATTCCTAGGTTTGTTGATTACTGAGTAAGCGGGTCCGACTCGCATTTGTCCAGTTTTTTCGTTTGCTATAACCGCACTTTTACACCGGTAACGTGTTGAACTATAGATAAGGCATAACAAGTTTTTGTTTACAAGCATGTAACTTGAATGTAGGTTATATTAGTCATGCATGGTTGCATTTTGGTTGTAAAACTGGAATCGAACTTAGAAACTAACCAAATTTTTACTATGGACATTCGTATACGTCATACGGCATTATACAGATAGATTATATATATCTGTATAATGCCTTGTATTATTAATTGAATACTTACTTTAATAAAATAAAGATGCAAGAAGAAAGCAACCGACAAAGAAGAAAAATAAAATGAAGATTTTAAGAAATAAATAGTTTTTTTTATTTCTTAATAGAAAATCTTGAAAGAATATTACGGAGACACGCAAAATGACAAAAAAATGCATCTGCAAAAATACACATGACCGCACGTCAGGCTACATCACTTTTAACTTGAGACCGCCTCTTTTCCCTGGGCAATAAAGTCTGTTTTCGCAGTTTAAATGGGTAACCTGAGGTGCTTTGTAGGTTAAACAGTCAGCCCTTTCTAGCTCTAGAAGCATTAAAAGCTTCTTTAGTTTTTTTCAATATTTTTTTAACACTCACAGTGTTTTTTCTTATGTATATGTTGCAATGCAGCTCGGGTAGATGTCGCTGCCGTTACGCAATGACGTAAGTAAGACAAAAGAGACCAAGAATTTTCACACGGTTGGATGAACTGCACAGTAGCTCAGTTGGTAAGAGCGTTGGCGCGGTTAGCCAAAGGTCGTAGGTTCAAATCCTACCTGTGTGCGAATTTCTGGTTTCTTATATAACTAATATAAAAGCTTCTTTATCGTTTTTTTTTCATAAATATTTTATATGATTTTGGAGGTATGGCAGTATAATATCAGACGCTACAAGCAGCTCTGCGTCTTTTTATTCTGTCTAACAGACATTTTATTCTGTCTCCCGTAATCCTGGCGTTTATTACGGGAAAAATCGATACGTATGTATTTTAGTTTATCGGTAACTCAACATCACTACTTCCAAGGTCTATAAATTAGCCTTACTCGTTCCGTTCACTTAGCAATTCTGACGATAGGATATATTGGATACTCAACCATTGTTTTACTCTTAGATTAGATAATATCACTGTTTAGTAAATAATGACGACCTCCGTGGTCGAGTGGTGTACACACCGGTTTCATGGTGTCGCCAGCTCTGAGGTCCCGGGTTCGATTCCCGGTCAGGTCAATGTAGAAAAATAATTTTCTATATTGTCTTGGGTCTGGGTGTTCGTGGTACCCTTGTTGTTTCTGATTCCCATAACACAAGTGCTTTAGCTACTTTGGGATCAGAACAATGTATGTGATGTTGTCCACATTTTTTTTTTTTAATGACAGTAAATTTTGGTGATCCAGTTCAGATCCAGATCCACACAATTTATTGTCACTAGTTACGAAGAAAAGTAAATAATGACAGTAAATTTTGTGATGCAATCATTGTATTTTCTTTTTGCTTCGGGATTTTGCTCAAGTTTTTGCCTATTGTAATTAAACAAAAAAAAATTACCACATTCTAAATATATTTTGGTTTGAAGTTTACCGTTCCGTACTATTACTTATCAACGTTAGACACTATGTTTATTATAATCTTTTAATTTATTTTTAAATACGCCAAAACATGGGATGGTAGCGCCCCCCTGAACTATTTATTTTAATCTGTTTTTGGATTACATCATCTGTGAAAGTGTGAACTGTCTACCTCGAGGCATTTTACTAATTATCTACCAAACTCTCTGTCAAACTATATATTTCTGTATAACTATGAAGTTTGTAAAATGGTTATGGAAGTTCCAAAGTCTTCCAAACTGTCCAGTTTTTGAAATAAACTAGTTTAAATTCAGCAAGTAGATAACTCGCCTTACCTAGATAATGTTACCTTAGATCGAGTTATTAGATTAATATCATTACCTTGCTGCGATACATACATGCGTAGGTAGGTAGTAAAGTTAGTATGCAATATGTAGCTAGAATGTCTACCAATGCTCAAAGTTCATGCCATAACATTTTTCATACCACAAAAGTCAGAGAACTTTCCACCAATCAAAAACAATTTTGCAACTCAATTACTTACCGAAAGTGGCCAGGAACAGGAAACAACATGATTTCACTATCATTTCTGCCATATTTCACTTTTAACTATAATAAAATCATTAACATTTTAGATTAAACTCAACCTTTTATCCGTCACTACTTGGTAATCTTTTTTCGTGTGAATAAAAAATAAATTGTAAAAAAGTAAACTGTCACACCGAGTTTTGCCGCCAAACTGAGCTAAAACATATGACTGCATTCCCACCACCAAATGAATGACGTAAGTAAGTGAAAGCCGACAATCAAGTTATTACCTTGCTGCCATTAACATTAGGCGGAAATTCTATTGGCGTGAGTAATAAGAGCGCACTAGTGTGTTCGAAATTTGAATTATGCAAAGTTTATTTTACGAGAAACAAAACCAATCCAAAACCGACCTTTAAAAATGTACTGATAAAGTACAAAATTAATCGTTCAGAAATCACGTATGATTTCTGTGTGCGTTTCCCATTCACTTCAATGAATTTTATGTTCCGCAACATTAGTTCAAGGATAACGTCAAATGAATTTAATATTTATTACTATACTTATAAGGAACACTTTCGATTGTCCAACCTTTCACATGTGACCTTCTGTAACAAGGACAGATACTTTCTTCGGAACTTTCAATTATTGGAAAGAGATAGCGGATGTAGAAAGTGACGTGTGTATTGATTGTATATAGGCGTCTCTTTTCAAACAACTTGCAATCTGCACATGCGATAAAATAAAGATAAGTAGGTGACATGACATGACGATATGAGACAAATTTTTCAAAATTACTTCATAGTCGTAGTCAAAAGTCAAAAATTCTTTATTTAATTTAGGACACAAAATACCACTTATGGACGTCAAAATATCAATCAATTATGGCCCATATCGGGCAGAACATGTCTCCTTATCTCTTGGGCCCTACTAGCGCTTCGAGACAAGTATACTTCATCATGTCTGAGGGTCGTGATCATTATGTGGAATGAAACACACACAACGACTTTTTTGGCAATTTTTAGTGGAGTGGTTTGCCATGGCCTTCTCCATTTCACACACTCGCCAACTTGTGTGCAGGTGAAGCCTAACGGTGAAGGAAAATATCGTGAGGAACACGATATTTTCCTTCACCGTTAGGCTTCGATATCTTTGAAAAAGACTGTACTTAGGTTTTTATACAAACACAGTGGTAGGTACAGGCGGGGATCGAACTCACGACTTCTCCTCCGTAGAGAAGTGAAATTTTCTCCGCTTGGCTATCGCGTTTCAAAATGATTAATACTTATTTTCTTTCTTCTAGCCCGAGTCATCCCACTCCTGGGCAAAAAGCCTCCACTTCTCTACCGAACCCTATCCAGTCTGCAATTCTACTAAACTAATTTTTACCCGCGACTTTGGCTGCTTAAACTCAATGATACAAAATGACTCATACCAATAAAATTAATCTCTTCATCTATATTGGTGTCCAATAATCATCTATACTAATACTAGTGGTTCCCCGCGACTTCGCCCGCAAGAGTTGCATTTTCCATATAAACTTTCATCCCCCATTTCACCCCCTTAATATTTTTATATCGCGATAAAATGTAGCCTTTGTCCTTTTCAGGGTCTCGAACTGTCTCTATACTAAATTTAATCTCAATCGGTTCAGTGGTTTAAGCGTCAAGAGGTAACAGACAAACAGACAGACACACTTTCGCATTTATAATATTAGTATGGATTATAAAGAGGCAAGATTTGATTGTTTGTATTAAATAGACTTTCATTAATCAATTTCATTAAAAAATTTCAATAGAATTTCATTTGATTCAAATCATTAGTTTCCCAAACTAATGAATTGAATCAAATGAAATTTGGTACAATGATAGTTTGAGACCCTGGGAAGGACATAGGCTCACCACTTTTTGTCGTGTAACAAAATCATCAGGGGGGTGAAATGGGACATGGAGGTTTGTATGGAAAATCTAATAGAATAAATTATTGTTTTTACCCGCGTTTCTCGCATACCGGGCTCTGCCAACGCCAGGGTGGCCGAGAGGTTAGGCAGTCGCCTGGTATGCGAGGAACGCGGGTTCGACTCCCGCCTCTGGTGGTCATTTTTTCAAGTGCAAAAATATATTTAGATTGCAAAGTGAATGCTTATCACTCAAAAACAATAATTTATCTTTTGATTGTTTAATACATGCAATAGTATTTCTTTCGAGTGTTGAGGGTGTAATCCCAATAACATTGATAAAAGCAACGCGGCATTACAGCGTTAAGAAGCACTTGAAAATTTCGACAGGCTCTGCCAACGCCAGGGAGGCCGAGGAATAGGCAATCGCCCGGTATGCGAGGAACGCGGGTTCGATTCCCGCCTCTGGTAGTCATTTTATCATGTGCAAAAAAATATATTTGGAAAATCAAATTTTGAGCGAGGGCGAAGTTCCGGGAACAGCTAGTTATTTATAATATATCGTATGATGAAGACAGGGCCGCAGCCAACTAGCAATTTATTCTCAAGCGCAGTTCGTTATCGCTAACAAAATGTATAAAAATGACATAAGCCATCGAAACGTCACGTAATTTTTGTATACATATTTTGACATTTCGTTGGCGATAGCGAAGTTCGCTTCAGAAAGAATGCCATTTGGCTACGGGCCCAGGTCTTACAAGAGTTCGTTGAGTGGCTAATGAACTAAGTAGCTCAAGCGATAGCGGAGGGTCGTGGGTTCAAGTCCCACCTGAAGACGTTCGATTATTTTTTTCATTTATTTACTTTAGGACTGGGGAAAATAGAGGTTGAGCAGTGATCAGCGAGCTATAGACGACCTCCGTAGCCGTGTAGCTCGCACACCGGATTTTAAGGTGTCGCCATCTCTGAGGTTCCGGGGTCGAGTCAATTTAGAAATTTAATAGCTCAGTTAAATTGTATTTCTGCTAGGAAAGTTTTGGGGTAGTTCTGATTTTTTCATTCCATATGTGTTTTGGGGTGCTAAATCCGAATCAGAGGTTTGCGGACAAAATTTCGTGACGCAACATTAAAAGAACCAGAATAAACGTTTTTTTTTGCTTTTTTCAGGTTTTTTGCTTAAAACTAGAAAACTATTAACTTTTGGTAAATGGTCTGTTTACAGAAATTAAAGTACTTGAAATTCGCGAATTTTTCAGACGAATCGTTCGGTTTCTAGTGCGAGTTGAAAATTGTAAATTTTTAGTACCTTATACTATTTAAAACTAACTTAAGGTAGGTAAGGTATGACTTGACGTACCTAAGGTCACAGAATAAGTACTAGTACCTACTCCTTACAGAAGTATGACTTTGCAATGAAATTCAAAGAAATATCTACTCAATGTTGTTAACGATATGGTGTAATTCAGTTCGCCTCTGACTCAAGCACATTTTCGTGTTGACACCTACAGAAATACATTGCAAGATAATTTCATTCTTATAACTCTGGAATATGATTCATAATACACTAAACCTATTCAGTGACGTACTATCACGCAACGCGATAGTGTTGACTGCCACAAGAAGCTACTTACGCCATCTAGCGCATCTTTCTAGGACTTTATTCACGCTCGTCCAACCAGAAACCGCGCACCGCCGGTGAATAAAACGCGGGAGCGTGTCGCTGCCGGCTAGCGACACCCAACTTCTTTAGTCCCTTAAGGTCCCTTACATAAGGGTCGCCGCGCGTAGGTACGTTTTTGCTACCTACGCGGGAAGATACACAGGCCTGCTAAGGTTTAAAGTTTACTTACCTAACCTTTTGACCTTTTTCAGGGGTGATTCTGCTGATCACATAGAACAACTTTTAAAGAGACCAACATCGAAATCACAAAAAAAAATAATCAGCCGATAGCTAAAGTAGTGACTTTAGCCCCCTTGTTACAAAAAACTTAGTACCCGGCTTAAACCAGGACCAAATATTATATAGTAGAGTATTTAGTGACATGGTTTGTATGGAGAACCTCGCAGATCATCAACAAAGGAAGCCGCTTGGCACAGACGTACCTGGTGGTCATCTGAGCTGATTTAGCCCGGTACCCACGTGGCACCTCCCTGCAGGTAGCTGGGGGAAGGGGGGGAAAAATCCATCTACCTTGCTGCACTCTCACGTCCGTATCTCCAAAAGTTTAGCAAATAGGTCGTGTTTAGTGTCATTTCCGTATAATTCAAGGACGAGGAATTCATTTCTTGAACAAAATTTGCACTGGTTTATAGAAAAATAACGAATATAGCGCGAAAATAAAAAAAATGAAAATATTTTTTTTACAAAATCGATTCTCACAATTTAACTACGAGATTATGTTTTATAAGAAAAATACGTTTGAATAGCCCTGTTTATCTAAAATATATTAACATAAACTTTATTAACAGTTTTGACTTCAAAAAATCATTTACGTCGCGCGGCGGAGCTGCGAGCGGCGGGAAAAGTTTGTAATTTAGATAGGAATTGTCACATATTGTTTAATTATGACACTGATTGATTAAGTTATTTTATACCTCAAGATGGTATTATTAATGGTATACCTAGTAAATATTTGTACATAATATCACAGAATATATATATTTAATAATATTCGAACAAATGTTTTATTAATCACTGACAACTTTAATTCTGTATTATTTTTTTATCATTTTATTGAGTACTAATTGGTAGTTACTCGTAGTATTCACATAATATGACATCAAAAGAAAGTAGGTAACAAAGTACCCTACTAAAAATAATAAATTGTACTAACAAAACTCACCAATTTACCTACCAACATATTTATTACAAAACCGGCCATATTAAATAGCATACTATATTATAACATAACATATTACAATACTATAACAGATACTACAGTGTCTACCTTGCAAAGTGTTGTCGACCGTACTGTGCCCGTACAACAATATCAAATTTTGTTACAATATCGAATGATTTTTTTCCGCTGCAACTACACAATTCGGTACACCTTAAAAAAAGAAATATTACACCTTACGAACAACTTTATCAGGTCATTATTATTAGTCTAAACGCAGTCAACAGAACACGGGACGATAGTAGATATTGGTTCTAAAGTTCCTATATAATGTTCTCAATACAATCGCTTGCAAATTATCTGCGGTTTCGCAGGGCGTCTTACTGGAGACAATTAACATCTCTAGGACCACCGACATCTTCATCAGTCGAGAAGCATTAACAAGAGGAAATCGTCTCTACTTACCAGACACCATCGTTTTGCTGCCCGCACTTGGCCACCCCCGCACCTTTGGTTGCTGAATCGATTCATCTGGACCGTCACGAACAAAGATTGCCAGCGCAGCAAGCTTCATAACGCTGCTCGGCAAGTTCCCCACTCTAACCAAGCGTTTTCGTTATATCCACAATACATAGACATAATCGGCCCACTTCCTCGCGGCAAGTTTTCCAAAATTGTGTTTTAAAGGTCGATAGATTCTCTAGCTGGCCTGATGCTTTGCCAATCCTTACAATGAATGGGGGTGAAAAAATGCGCAAAGGCATTTTCCAGAGTAAATCGCTCTTTTCGGTGGTCCATCTCTCGTTATGAAAGTTACCGTGCGAGTTCATGGCTCCCTCACATCTTTGCTACACAACAGCTGCGTAGACACATGGCCTGATTAAGGCCAACGACCGCCACCTCACATCCAGCACTGACTGGATTTCTTGTTTAAGAACTTAAATCAATCCTGCAAGGACAGGCATGGAATCGGGCTAGGCAAAAAGATGCTTAGGCTGACTCGCTTCGATGCAGATACCTTAAAACGAGGTGGTGGCGCTATAAGCGACTCCTGCCTCCTATTAAACCTAGAATCGATGGGCTGGAAATCTTGGCAGTCGCAAGGGCGAAAGGTATGCTTCATGGTTGCGAGGCATCCTCTCGAATGTTGTGCCCGCATTATTAGGTGCGGTTAACCGCTGGGACGGCAAGTGCATGCGAACAGTGATTTTTCGTCGTTCAGCACCCCGATTCACAAGTTTCCGCGTCGGATCCTTTCCGAATTCGAATGGGAATGTCAAATCGTATCTGATCCCATGGACGGCGTTTGTCAATAGGCTTTTTGAATCCGTTCGGAAAGAAGGTTTTGTCATTCGAATACGGGAACGATCCGAAGGGTGCTGATCCCTTCAGCGGCCTGAATGAAAGAGACTTCGCAGAGGTTTTGGTGATACTTGGTCACTCGCCAACTCGCCCTACCTAACCTGTTCCCATTCATAGGGCGGGCTATAATAGAGCAACAAGTGTGTTTAATACATTTCTTCTGCGGAAAATACTAGGTTCACCACCTGTCTGATATTTTCCGTATTCAAATAGTAGTTGATTTTGACACCAATTCCTGTTTTTTAAACCATATGCTAAATCTATACGATACGATACGCATTCCAATAGTTGCTTCACTTTAAATCATAAGCAACAACTATAGTTATATATATTTAGTAGGTATACCTACCTATAAAGCAATGTATTTGTTATAGGTATTTAGTTATAATATAAAAAAACTATTATTATTTTAATAAAATAAATAAACTCTTATTACTTAGATTTTTTAAGTATTTAGCTAACCTAACTTTGACTCTTATACGAGTAGGTACTAATTTTTACGCATAAAATAATTAAAATATGCCAGAATTATGGTTGTCAGTGATCGAATATTATGTACAAATTATTACTAGATAATCCTTTAATAATACTATCTTGAAGGTAAAATAACTTTTATTAATCAATCAGTGTCATAATGGTGTAGTCGTTCGCGCACCAAACTTCTAAACCAGGCGGTTGCGGGTTCGAATCCCGCAAGGGGCAAATGTGTGTGTGACGAGCACGAGCATTTGTACCTAAGTCATGGATGTTTATATGTATTTAAGTATTTCTATCCGTTATCCTAGTCACCATAGCACAAGCTCACGCTTAGTTTGCGGCTAGGTAATTGGTGTGTTTGTTGAAACGATTTATTTATTTAAAAAAATTAAACAATATGTGACAATTCCTATTCAAATTACAAACTTTTCCCGCCGCTCGCAGCTCCGCCGCGCGACGTAAATGTTTTTTTTAACACGCTCCTAAGTCAAAACTGTTAATAAAGTTTATGTTCATATATTTAAGATAAAAAGGGCTATTCAAACGTATTTTTTTATACAACATAACCTCGTAGTTAAATTGTGAAAATCGACTTTGTAAAAAAAATTTTTTCATTTTTTTATTTGAATTCTACGGAAATGATACTAAACACGACCTATTTGCTAAACTTTTAGAGATACGGACGTGAGAGTGCAGCAAGGTAGATGGATTTTCCCCCCCTCCCCCCAGCTACCTGCAGGGAGGTGCCACGTGGGTACCGGGCTAAATCAGCTCAGATGACCGACCACCAAGTACGTTTGTGCCAAGCGGCTTCCTTTGTTGAAGATCTGCAAGGTTGACGTCACTAAATACCCTACTATATATGACCAATCAGAAAAGCGTTTCTCTCCTAGGTAATTTATTTATTTAGGAACAGCAACAGATCACAAATTGAAACTTACATACTAATTACACAATTTAACAAACACTGCGGTAAATTTGCGTTCCGGTTACAGCTGAACACGACATTTGCTTAAAATAAGTTACGTGTTTGAGAACTTAAGCAGAAATATATATATATACTACTCAAAACAAAATAAGGGCCACGAGGTATTTTGTCTGTACCATTAAAATAATAATACCAATATATTTTTTTTGTCTCCATAACGAAAACTAATGTTGTTTTTACGTGTAGACCAATAAATTTATTTCAATAATAATGATTAAAAAGTTTATTTGCTTTTGAAAGAAAAAACTCGGTTAAAAATTTAAAGAATGTAAAGTTACTGAAAACAAAAGAAAATTATCTATGCTCATCTTTTAGTAACGGGTATGCCCCACTCGTTTCGCTACGCACTTCTGAAGCCTGGAGTGCATGCTCTCAATCAAATGCCTGACATTTTCCATTGGAACTCTTCCCAGGCCCTTTTAACAGCGTTGATGAGTTGCTGTTGGTTGTGGATTTCCTGATCACCGTCTCTAACTTTTCGTTTCAACTGATCCCACATGTGCTCTATTGGATTTAAGTCCGGACTGTTCGCCGGCCACGGCAAGACTTGAATTTGAGAGGCTTCCAGTACAAACCGAGTCGCTTGAGCCGTGTGTGCACGAGCATTGTCTTGCATCAAGATGAATCCAGGACCCGCTCGCTGGGCAAATGGGATCACATGTGGTCTGACAACTTTCTCAATATACCGCTGAGCAGTAACAGTACCCTCATTTAAAATAGCGAGCTCAGTTTTGCCGTGTAAGCTTATCCCGCCCCAAATCATTACATTTGGACCACCAAAACGATCGACTTCATGGATGCAGGCTTCTGAAAATCTCTCGCCGCGTCTTCTCCATACTCTAATACGCCGATCGTCGTTAAAAAATTTAACTTTGCATTCGTATGTGAAGAGCACCATGCCCAATGGGGCATGGTGCTCTTTTTATACGAGTAGTATTATTATACGAGTCAACATTTGGACTGGGACATAAACCAATGGGTTTATGACCCAGTCCAAATGTTGACGGGAAAATCTTAAACGATTTGCACGATTATTTCTGGTTAATGGAACACGGACAACTCGCCTTCTTGATGCCTGCTGGTCTTCATGCAATCGATTACGAATAGTTTGGTCACTGACACGAGTACCCGTTTTGAGCCGTAAACGATTTTGCAGCTTGCGGGCCGTCGTTGTGCGATCTCGGCGCGCACTTAATCGAATGTAACGATCCTCTTGAGCTGTTGTAATGCGAACTCTGCTCGAACCAGGACTTCTTCTAACACTGACGGTCTCTTGGAAACGATTCCATAGATTTTGAATAGCTCTTCGAGAAAATCCCAATTGCAAACCCACAGATCGCTGCGAATGACCTTCTTCAATCATTGTAACGGTTCTGGTTGCTGTCAGCGAGTCCATATGACGCCTGCGTGCTTGTGGCATATTGCAAAAGATGTTTCTGACTCGAGATATCAATGAACTCTTATAATTTCTAATAAACCAAGAAGCTAAGGAAAGCAAAACGTCAAAGAAAATGGAAACAAAATTTTCAAAAAGAATTTTAAATCAAATTTTATTTAAAATTGTTGCCAGCATTAGATGAATACTACAATATTAAAAAGTTTAGGTATCAAAGAGTTTGTATACTCAATATTTTACTACTTTCAATATGAAAATGTTTAATAATTTACACCAAAATGAAAAAATACCTCGTGGCTCTTATTTTGTTTTGACAAGTATATATATATTATTTATAGAATCATAGAATACAGCATTAAAACAGTGGCTCATTATAATTTGTCTGTCTGTGTAATGTCACGGATGTGTCATCCATTTCTAATTTATAAGCTAAAATTTAGTCTTGGTTTTAACCTGGTGCTAAGTTTTGTGTAATAAGACCGTAGAGGTTTTCTAGGTAAACTATCAGTATTTCGATGTTGAACGCTTAATAAAAGTTGTTGTGTTTGAAGAGTACAAGCGACTTCAAATACAAAATCAGCGAAAAAGGTATTACATATTTTTATTCTATACCACTGATCAGCTGTTACAGTCTTTGAATTTCGCTCACAAAAATTAATCGACTGTGTCATCCGGTGTGACTTGAACCCACGTCCCTTCGCTATCCGGGCGAGTGCTCTTACCAATCACACACACACACACACACCAGACACACACACACACAGTGACACAGTCGATTAATTTTTGTGAGCAACATTCAATTTGATTTCGTAAAAACTTGCAAAATAATTGCTTAAGTTATAAAAATATTTATAAGTTAAGCTGATTTCATCTTAACTGATGGTTAAATATTTGTAAAAATATTTCCATCAGATACATGCGGGTACATTCCCCAACTTACTGGCGTAGCAAGCTCAGTTGGTAAGAGCATTCGCCCGGATAGCGAAGGGACGTGGGTTCGAGTCCCACCGTCGATAAAATTTTTTTTGTGAGCGAAATTCATTTTTTTTTTTTTTTAGATTTCAATGTTGGTCCTGTAGTAAAAGTTGTTATTTTACAGCAGCAAAATCGCCCCATAAGGGAATAAATTTGATAAAGCTAGATGTTATATGTATACAACTCATCATCAACATCCTAGCGTTATCCCGGTTGTGCACTCGCACGCGAGGGCCCAGGGTCCGCTGACCATGATCCACGATGTGGCAGATCAGGTATTACAGTGGAGCGACTGCCATCTGACCTCTTTGACCCTGATAAGAGGAACCTGACCGTTTTTTATATATAAATGATAGACCTTATATATACACACAACTTCTGACTGAACTGAACTAGAAAAGTCGCAATTGACTTCATATAAGATATATGAAGTCAATTGCGACTTTTCTAGTTGCCTATAATTACCTATAAACCTATAATTGCCTATAAATTACTAGTACTTACATACAAAGTTTTGAAATAATAAAAGTATGCCACCACATAAAAAACACGACGGCTATAGTTTTAAGTAAACTCGTGAGAAAATTATTTCATTTAGAAACAATAGTGTTTAGGGTTCTCTATCTTGAGGCAAAAACCATTGCTTTATGATAAGACGGGCCATGGAAAAATTATACCTAGGTAGATATCTATCGATATACAGGATGTTCCAAAACTTGACATCAACTCGAAACCGGGTGAAAGGGCATGTCATGCCGGTTGTCGGAATAATGTAAAAATAAATAAAAAGTACATACAAAAAAAGTTTTTCTAAGAAATAAGTGCTATTTGTGCAAACTAGAGCAGCTGAATTGGAAATTCTGATAACAAATAATTCTCTTGTTATCAAGAAGTAATGGCATTATTCAGGATTACAACAATAAAAAAGAGGGTGTAATTTTTTTCGATTTTCTTTTAATGCCTATAATTTTCAAAAAGAAGTACCTAAGATTTTTTCATGACATGACTTGCCTATTCACCTGGTTTCGGGTTGACGTCAAGTTTTAGTCAGGATAAGTGCTCTGTATAAGGTCTAACTTTGTAAAATGTATTTCTTTTAGGGGGTTATTCTGCTGCAACATACAACAATTTTACGACGGGACCAATATCGAAATCACAAAAAAAAAAGATTTTTGCGTAGACTGCAACAGGTAAACATAGGTCTAAAATGATGTGATATGTGCTTGAACTAATCAAATGCAACTATTTTCATTATGGGTTTAACGTCGAAATAACTACTGATAATTCACTTACAAAACCACTAAATGACGTTCACTACGATCAGCCTATCATTTCTTTTGTGATTTCAATGTTCGTCTCATAGTAAAAGTTGTTTTATTAGCGTAGCAGAATGACGCCCTGAAAGACATTACTGACTTATAATGTAATGGATGTATGAATAATCTAGCGCTTTTTCTTTCAAATGGAGGTGCTTGCAGCGCAGTGGCGGCAGCTCTTTGGTAGTGATATCAAAGTTAAGCAACCTACGGCGCGGTTGTGATTGGATGGGTGACCATTCCGCCCATTTAAGTGGCGTCCTTAACAAGCATCTCCGTGCTTCGGATGGCAGGTTAAGCAGTTGGTCTAGGCTAATATTTATATTAGTCGTTAAGCCTAGTCAGAGGCCCTAGGGCGGCTTGATAACATCTGACAGTAAAGTTGGTCACTTGCCTTACAGACACCCCTCCACCAATCCGCACTGAGCCCGCGTGGTGGAGTATGGCTCGTACCTCCCCATAGTTGAGGTGAGGCCTTTGCCCAGCAGTGGGATCTTTATAGGCTAACTTTACTTTTTTTCAAGGGGCAAATGTTTGTGTGATGAGCACGAGCATTTGTACCTAAATCATGGATGTGTATAAATGTATATAAGTATATCTGTCCGTTATCCTAGTCACCATAGCACAAGCTCACGCTTAGTTTGGGACTAGGTAATTGGTGTGTTTATTTATTATTATTATTTATTTCTCCCAAATACCCACGCGGTACAATGCAAGTTTCTGCACGGTTTGAAAAATTGTAGAGGTGGTGCTAAAGAATCTGACTGATCGTCAGTTCTGGTTTTTATTATTCCGGTGCGTTTATTATTATAAGCTTGACATCATCATGAGATTTTTCACCTATGGAATCCTGGATACTTGTAGATAATACCTAGACATATACGGAACCATCAACTATCTTTCCAATTCGTACTTCCCGTAATTAACTCTAGTGCTTAAGATAAAACCTATCATTCGACAATCAAACCTCGTAAGGGCCGCGCCACCCGCCAATTTGGCAGCCATTTTGTTTTGCCATGACCTAAAATGGCGGACCACAATTTTTGGAAGTGTTTCGGATTTTTTTTCTTTATCGGTAAGTGGAGAAATATATTTTGTCAATTTTTTCGAGGTAAAAATAAAAGATTTATAACTCAGGCTTATCTATGTTAAATATGTTTGGCGAAAACCCTTAGCATCAAATTCTGTATCCCCGAAGCAATACGTAATTAGATAGCTACATTTTCCAAAATACTTTAACTAAGCAGAGCTTAATAAAACATATTGGTTTTCTGTACATAATATGCACTATCTACTAAAAAGTGTCAATTAGAATTTACAAGTACTAGGTATTATGTTTAAGGCCCGTAGACAACATGCAATCTATTGCATGTTGTCTACGGGCCTTGGGCTCCTAAACAAGACGCAATGTTTTCTTCAGATAAGTTCGCTATCGGTAACAAAATGTATGAAACTTACATAAGTGCAGCAGCAGCACGTCAGTTTACCCATTTAAACTGCGAAAACAGCTTTTATTACGTAAAGAATAGAGGCGTTTTAAGGTCAAAATTGGGGTAGTCTGACGTGCGTACATGTGTACTTAGGTAAGGACGTTGGCGATAGAGAAGTTCATCGTATATGCATTTTGTCGAGGAGCTCTGTAACGTTGACAGACTATCAGATGGTGATAATAACACACCTATAATAAGATTTATTATTATCACAGTTGTAGTTATAGAGTGTTTGGTGCATCGTGTGCCATAATAAATATGGTGCCATAAGGTCCTTGGCACGGATGTTTTGTGTGGCCGCCAGCACCCCCTTGTTCACAAACGTTGGAAAGGTTCCTGTGTCGGATCCATATATTAACTTTATGGTCGGATCCTTACCGAATTTAAATGTCAAACATTGTTTCCGGGCTGAGTTTTCGAAAGCTAATGTCATTTCAAACGGACGGAATCGAAAACTTTGGCGTTTCCTTATTCGATGCCCAAATGACATTAGCTTTCGAAAATTCCGTTCGGAAAGAATGTTTAACATTTGAAATCGGAAAGGATCCGACACGGAAACTTTATAAGGGTGCAGGAGTAGGTACTATTAGTGTGAAAAACGGTTGCTTAGGATCCTATCTAGCACCATATTAGTTAGGCACACCATGCACTAAACATCTTGTATACAAAGTGTTATTGAAATAACGCAACCTCTGATGTTCAAATACAACAACTTTTTCTATGGGACCAACTTCGAAATCGCAAAAAATAATTTTGCTTCCCCATACTCAACCGCAACCAGCTGACATCAGTTTGTATGGACATTTTTTTTGGTATTGCAATATTGATCCTGTACTAAAAGTTGTTGTATTGGAACAGCAGAGTATGCCTGTAAGAGGTTTTGG
The DNA here is from genome assembly GCA_949316185.1 of Pyrausta nigrata. Classification (NCBI taxonomy): domain Eukaryota; kingdom Metazoa; phylum Arthropoda; class Insecta; order Lepidoptera; family Crambidae; genus Pyrausta; species Pyrausta nigrata. The sequence continues at coordinate 6,727,834 of OX438965.1, forward strand.
CTTGCGTTATTTCAATAACACCTTGTATGTATACTAATTATTATTCCCGTTTGTCTATATGTTACAGTAGTACCAGTAAGCTGCATTATCTTCGTGGTTCCTGAAGACGTGCCTGCTGGATTTGCCACCATCTATGGTTTCTCGCCGCGGCTGGTTAAAGGTAAACGCAATTAAAAATAAAAAAATGAAATGTTTACACACGGCAGTAGCAGACGACGTGTCGACGCGACACTACTGGTTTGTATGTATTTGTATGAAATACCATTCGCAGCTAGCGACACGAAGCTTGCATACAAATACATAAAAACCAGAAGTGACGCGGCGACATGTCGTCTGCTGCTGCCGCGTGTAGTCTGCGAGGGAATGGCCTATTAAGAGGACGGTCACGTGGTATTTGAAGAATAGGTATTCTAGTTAAATGTTGCTGTCTCGATGCGATATCTGGTAGCCGCCCAAGCAAGAAAGGGACAAATGAGCTCAGACCGATAAATCCTTCCTAAATAGCATTTCGAAGTCCCCTATTTCCTCGACCAAATTTTGATAAATGATAATATATTCTTCTGAAATAGTTTATCAAAAGGTAGGACTATGCTCCTATGTTTTAGTTTTAGTGTTTTTGCGTAGCGTTTTTTGGCGAGCGTCTGAAAGTTGAGGTTGGAATTAGGCAATTTTCTTAGTTTTTGAAGGCTCATATTTCCTATGATAATTCGCAAAAAACGAAAAATAGGAGCATAGCTAGTTAGTGGTAAATGTAGATTTTATGGTAAAAAAATATTTTGCCTGTAGCCATTATCCTTTAGCCTTTATGTATAAACATAATACGTAAAGTTAAGTACGATCACTTTTTGTTTGGAAAACGATGAGTTTCAAAGTTTACATAACGTATTTGTCCTGACTTACTTAAGCTTTTGGCCTAAAAAAACTCTAACAGAACGTCCTTATAACGAATTTGTGAATTTACAAAGGATATTTTAATACAATCTTTATTTTCCACACTATTCACAAAAAACCTTTTTGTGACATATGCCATTTTATTCTGACCCAAACTGGCTAAGCAATATTGAACCGTGTTGCTGCTGTAGTAGAGTATATCGATAAGTGGGGGTAGCGATGGCTGATTATTACTAAATTAATCGAATTATTCGAATGGTCTCTGTAATCGAATTTATTCGATAAGCAACCGCAGTCATTCGATTATTCTTCGATTATGCGGCGAGCAATACCGGAGTGCGCGGTGCGCCGGCCGTACTACTAACTACTAACGAATGAATCGTCATTCGTCGCGTCGATTAATCATTCGGTCGCCTGTCCCGTGCTCACAGTCGCGGCAATTCGATCGAATGCATCGAAGAGCCCAGTATAGATTATCATTCGATAGTCGATTATTAATCGATTATTTTTTTACGAATTACTAAATCGAAATTCGATAGTTTAAATGGTCGATTATCGATTCATTCTATTTATATTTTTCGAACAATCGCCCATCGCTAAGTGGGGGTCCGCTCCTGCGCGAGGTTAAATGTCAAAATCAATTTTTAGGAAGCCGGCTTTTAAAGTTCAACTTCTGTTTCAGCCAACGACCATCGTTTTGGCTTCGGCTTTCGTCTCGGCAACCAGGCCGACTTCCAAGTGATGTACGAACTCGGCCCTCAGATGTACACCAAGCCTTTGCAGCCTATAAGTAAGTATTGTCCGCCATTTTGTTTTTTGCATGTCATTGAATGTGTAATTAACGCTTGATATATTTCTAAGCATACTTTAGGGTGTTAATATAAGCAATCCCTATATTATGACATCACTGAAATCGTGAAAAAAAATTTACCTTCCACACTGGTCATCGAGGTCGCACAATTATTTATATGGCGCATACTCGTATACCTGTTTTTTTTAATTTTCGATCATGACCCCTGATCCCCCTGATGAGTAGATTACTATAGTATTATGTATAGCCTGACCAGAAATATATGGGACCTGAATTAAGGGCGCTTCGAATGCACTTTATATGACAACACTTGGTATAATCATACCAGCGCATATTGGCTACTGAACATAAAAAAAACATATTTTTTATATGTTTACATCCAATTTTTAGGCTCGCTGCCTAATTATAACAGATTCTACGATAAAATAACATGACAGAACACTCGCAAATTGAGTATAGGTATTGGTCTTAAATTTTGGACTTAAACACTATTATTTTTGCAAAACCACTAATGGGTAACAGAAACATTAATCCATTGTTTTTCTAAATTATATTATTTATAATGTTATCATAATTTTATAAAATTTATAGAAAATCCTAAAAAACTCTACGAACTATTTTAGTTGTTATATCCAAGTAGGGTTGAAATAAAGAAAATAAAGCTCAAACCAAGTATTTATTGTAATTATTTTTCAAAATCGTTATTAAAAGTTTATCCGTAGCCACCAGTAGCCAATTTTCACTATACGCACTATATGACGTACCAGAAATTCATGATGACAATTATATCATTAATTAATTTGAAGAAACCGTGGTGATCACATAGACTTTCTAGTCGAAAAATACTACAGCACATGTTAAACCACTTTTCTTTTATGAAAACGAATAGTTCTTGGTATTTTTATCACATAAAAATTGCACTTAGTCGAAAATTAGATTACGCGTCCGCTTTGACACTAATCAATATGACAATTGATGACATGTCAGTGACGATTGAGGTTTCTGTTGCCAGTTAAAGAAATTAGTTCCAGTTGTTTTCCGCAATATGGCGAGGTCCCATATATTCCTGGTCAGGCTATACTATAATATTATTTATCGTTTTATGTGTTGTCTATGGAATCCCTACGCATAAACTGCTACTTTTTGGGATAACTCTAAGCTGTCAAAGTTAGATTATACAGACTATAACCTAGTACTTATTCTGTGCTATATCATCCAGTTCATAATCTCTGCTATTACACTTATTAGTATCAAGGTCACAGAATAGAAATAGAAAGTGGAAGTCTTACTCCTTTGGTCAGCAAATTGTCACTCGAAGGCGCGGCAACACTTTATCCTGCGCCTGATCTCTCTCCGGTCATATCGGATTTCCGTCTCACCGAACTATGAGAGTGGAGGAAAAGGGAGTCCACCTGTGTATTGCGCACACTGCACCACTATCTCCTTATAGCTTTTATAACGTGAAAAATCGTTGCCTATGACCTTCTCAGGTTCTTAAACTACCTCTATACTAAATTTTATCTAAATCGGTATAGCGGTGGCGTGAACACGAACAGACAGACACACTTTCGCTATTAACGCGAAAGTCTGTCTGTGCTTTAAAGTATGGATTACTTTTATTTCAGGAGTCCGATCAGCAACCTACCGCGAGAGAGTGGTAAGACGGCGTCCCATTCTTGAGTTTCTGCTCAACCTTGGCTTTCTTAGAAAGGAAACATCATATTCTTTTGACGTTGTTCACAAAGATCAGTGTGATTATGAACCGAGATGAATAAATGATTTGTTAAATACCACTGTCGTTTATCCACTTGTAGCATAGATGACAAAATAACTGGTCTTGATACTTGTTATTGACAGTGGCGCCTCCATTTATTTTCCATTCATTTATTTTGTGTTCTTTTAGTTAGACTGTCACTTTGACTATCCAACAGCTGTTAGATAGTCAAAGCACTGTCACTGCTATCATGGGGCTTAGAGCGAGTTTTTTTTCATGATCTCCCCCACTGATCTCACCTTTGGTCAGCGCCCCTAGCGGCACGTTTTTTTATGACACTCGATCGTGAGCGCGTGCGAGTAACAAATAAAAGTTCGCACTAGGCTCTCATGTCTCCTGCTTCTTTTTCTTTATTTTTATTGTTTTTAACGTAATACGAGTACTTATCCTTTTTATTTTTTGTGTGATGTACATAAGAATTTACCCCAGGCATCCGCTGAAAATCAGTGTCGTGGGCTGGCTTGCCCTCGGCTATCACGACCACGACTAATGCTGAGTCGGATGCCTTTTCGGTAGATCATTTCATAATATTTTGTAAACTGTTCCATTGTTCACCGATCTCCGAATAAATGTTTTTTCTTTCTTTCAAATAGCTACTGTTGTCTTGATAAGGTCACCGCCAATCTGGGCTGGGCACGCTGGGTACTATCCACGAGCTCCGGGTTCGAATCCCGGGTCGGACCGAAAGTGTTGGGTTTTTCTGTGTTGAAATAACTCAGACACAGCTCTGGAGTCAGGAAGTTGGTGATGTTGATACCCCCGTGCCTCGGAAAGCACGTTGAGCCGTTGGTCCTGCGCCTGATCTCTCTACGGTCATGTTGGACTGCCGTCTTACCGAATTATGAGAGTAAAGGAACAGAGAGTGCACCTGTGTATTGCGCACACACTTGTGTACTATAACCTATCCCGCGCAGTCGGCTAATCTCTTTTGAGATTGGCCACTGTAGTCGAAATTCGGCTAGTAAAACATTATTGCTAAAAAATCAGCTCTTTTTGGCACGTCTTTCGGTCTAGCGCGCTCCCGGTAGCTAGCGATTGGAGAGATAAGAAAATCGTGTGTATTTTTATTAGATCGAAAAAGAGTTTTAAAAAGAGGTAGATGGGTCATTAGCGCGCGGAAATTGATTGCCTCAAATTGTGTAATTTGCACAATTTTCAAATATGACATTTGACACGTAAAAGAATATGTGTGCTCGGAGCATTAAATTCGAATCGCCGCGCAGAACGAGATGACAGGTCTACACCTTCTATAAACATATACACTGTCAGTGGTTTAGACGCCATTTATGGCTTAACTATCGAGGTGGTACATTGGATTTTATTATTGTATTCGCTAGGTCGTAGAAAAAGCTAGCCTGTCTCATAACTCTAATCGGTTTAGCTACCGAGAGCCCGCTAGATCGAAACACGTCTTTTTGGCAGTTATAATAAATCACAATTTACATTCCTTTAGGCTCAATGATCGTACAACCGATCAACAAAATTATGAAAATCTGTTAGGGGATATTAGTAATTTAAAACACAGAAAATAATTGAATAATTGTAATATTGTAATCATTAATAACATTAGTCTTTTCTGTAAATGGCAATACAATTTTGAACATTAAATAAAAAGTATCTACACATTTGACGGGGTCAACAACACTTTGACATCGCCACTGCTAAGAAAAAACGCGCGCTTTTGACCTGTCAATAATATTTTTAGTCTGTGCAACGAAGCTGTCAACGCAAAACTCAAAGAGGTTTCTATAAAAAAGTGAGTTCTCGCCTTGCTTGATAAGGGCATTCATCTTTAAAATAGTAAGAATAGTTTATAAGAGATTCATTACAGTTTGAATATCCTTTATTAAAATGCCCTATAAAACAATAAAAAAAAAAAAAAAGTAGGTAACTACAGCTTGAGCTCTAAGTCCTTAAAATGTGCCTAAAAAGCGTATTTGGGCACTAAAACTTTATACAACGTGAAAAAAACCTATTTGATCAAAAAGGGGGTGTTTCTGGAACTAAGATACAACAACTTTTTTTACGGGACCAACATCAAACATATAAAAAAAACTTCCCTTGTGATTTTGAATTAATTTAAATGTTGGCCCTATACAAAAATGTTGGTGTCAAATAACAGAAATCCCTCTCTTGGATGAGACAGGGTTTTTACTGTTTACAAGCCAACAACTGTATAGTACGTTACACAAAAATCATTGGTATTTTCTTATAAAGAAGAACCTTACAACGAATGGAGTTATTTAATTCGTTAAATCCTTTGCATCCTTTTGAGGCTTACACAGTCAACATACACATTTTTAAAATTTTTTTTTTTAATGTTATGTCAATTTTCGTTCAAAAACTGAACACAACGGTTTTAACTAAAAATAATTACAATTTAACGTTATAAAAAACTGTCTAAATGATTGTGACGCATTTTAAATGATAATAAAACACTTAAAACTATTAACTTTTATCTACGGACGTTAATTATTCATAATAATAAAGTTAATTTATTACAGTTCTTAAATTAGTTGTGTAATTCCCAAAATTATTATTAGCAATGCAGATATCTTCATTTGTAATAGAAATCAAATAACGATCCTTACAATACAATAAGGCATTAATGATGATTTAAAACATGTCTACGCTTTTTGTATTGACTGTAGTATTCAGAAAATATTACGTTTTTAACACACCTGAAAAGACATCGATTTCGTAGCCACGATTCCTGATATGAATAATTATTCATTTGCCAACTTTACTAACATTTAAACTGCAAAACCATACACGAATAACTATAATAACCTTGGGAAAACACATACACTTTTCGCCGATAAACATGAGATTGATAGCTATGCCACAGAACATTTAATAGCAAAAATACAGAACGATAACTCCGCATTTTTTTTAACACACAAAACCACAGCTCAATAAATCCATAGACAATATCAGTAATAGTTACATCTTTTGTCTATGGTTATTTAGATTTTGTAGATCGGCAGCCATTTTGGATGTCACTAACTCACTCTCCATCTTGCTAGCCTAATATCAATGACTAAGCATTTAACTACTTAAAATGGGGTTTATACCAGCCAACGTTAACGGTGAAGTTACTAAAAAACGTTACTAAAATAACGGTATCGGTACATTTTAATCTCATGGTCTTCAGCGCTAAGTGTCAAAGTTGAAAACATTGGGCTTTATTGCAATGCGCCCTGTCTAAGATTAAATTTAGGTTCAGTCTCTCTCTTTCTCTATCAAACAAACGGAAAGAGACAGACAACAATAATTTAGAAACGTCAAATTAAGTGATGCGATTTATAACGTATTTCTACAAGTTTTTGCGTGTTTTCGTCTAACGTTAGTCGTCATCGAATGACATCCCTACGAAATTGTCTATGGGTTCTCTATGAGCAACGTACAGCTGTTAAGTCTGACGTTTCTAAATTAATATAGTCTGTCTCTTTTCGTTTGCTTGGCAGAGAAAGTGAGAGACTGAACCTAAATTTTATCTTAGACAGGGCGCATTGGAATTGACCCCATTTCCGGCTCTAAGAAAGTTTATCTTACAATAGATTATTTACAACAAACCTTTCAGATTTCAAATCCAGTTACTTAGTATTTTCGCTCTCATACAGACTCCCTGAAAGTACGGATTACCCAGTAAAAGCTTTTTTAAACGCAGATTTTTTCCGTCAAAAATAGACCCACAAAGCTAAGGAATAACCCCGCTAAGCTCTTGTTTTATAAGTTTAAATAAAAAAAAAACGAAAATTCGCACACAAAAGCCAAAGTACGAGGGTTCATATCCTGCCCGTGTGCGAATTTTTGGTTTCTTAATTAAACTTTAAAAATTGAAAAAAAAAACACTGAGGTTAAAAAAACGCTCCTGTTTCATTCATTTGATCCATGCTTCAAGGGACACCCTATATAGGCAGAGCTACAGATTTCAACAAGATCGACTCATTGACGTTTACATGATGAATTGTTTTAACGTCTTGAGGGCGTTTTTAGTATCGTGCGGAGTTGATCACGCACGAGGAATTGAGATACATAATCTGTGATGTCAAAGAACATTTCACATGTCGCTGTCGGTGATGGAATAATTAGCAATAGCTTCAATAATTAGCATGCGGTTTTGTGATTCGCAGTTGCTAAATTTTTCAAGTTGCGAAATTGCGTAAATGTTAAAATTTTTAATAAGAGCGCCCCACACGAACATAGCAGCAGAGCGCAGAGCTAGCGTGCGATTACTTTTACAGATTCGCAGGCACTGCTAGACTAGCTAGCTAGCATAGTCTGAATAATATAATAGGTTCAATTTGTAAGTTGTAATATAGGGTCAGATGTTTACGAATCGGTAGGTAGAATAATCTATTCAGACATCAAATCGATTTACGATTGATTAAAAACATTATCAACCATTACAAAATATTTTAAGTTTTAGTGAATATTTATTTCATGAGTATGTTTTAGAATGACGTTCTATGAACCACAAAAAAAAATAAGTCTTTAAACTCAAAATTGCTTGAAAATGTTATTTGTAGAACCGATAAAGTACAAAGGTGACAGCACTAAAATTAAGAAAAAAAAAAACAGAATAGAACATGGCCGTTTTAAAACTTCTGTCGGCAGTAAAGAGTTTCGATTCAATTTACACTTTATGTAAAAAATATAAACTAAAATCTGTCGCATTAAATACTTTTAAGTCAGTGCTATCTACCTTTTCTTATTTTAAAATCAGTAGCATTTTATTTTCATTGTTTTATGTGTTGTCTATGAAATCCCTCCGCATACACTGCGACGTTCTGTGATAACTCTGAGCTGACAAATTGAGCCTATTAGATTATTCAGACTATAGTGCTATTTTATTTAGCATGCTAAGTGGATCGGGTGTGACCAGGCGATCTCGGTCATCCGACCGTAACTCGAGCGCCAAACGAATGAATGATAGAGAACATGATTATCTGCAATTATTTACATATTAAGCAATGCATTCACGATTTCGTAACTTAATTATAATGCTATTTCTCATTATCAAAGAAAAATCATATTAGCATAGCAATAACACTTAGCATGCTATCACATGAATTTCACATGCTAATTAAATTGTTAATTTGCAATAATTTCCATTACTAATGTCGCGGGTGCTTAGCATCACAGATTATGTAAGTATCTTAATTTCATTCCGGTTGCGTGAACGCTCTAAAAAACCCTTAAACCGGGGAAGAACCGTATAGTTCAAATAATTCACTTTATAAAAGTCCGCTGCTAACTTCAACTTTACGAAATTGTGTCTTACATAATTTCACATAAGAATCTTTGTCGGTATTTTGGGTTAATCGTACAAAAATTTGGAATGATAAAACTAAATGCAACATTTCATTTGATGGCAGTTGCAAATGGAAATCTATTTTGAAATTATAATTTTTTAAATATAAAATAGTTTTGTGTCAGATAAAAAAATCTTGCATAAAAAGTTGGAAGGAATAAAAGTTAAGTAGATAGAAGAATTTATATAAAAACATGTCGAATGAAGAATTTAATAAAACGAATTAGGGAATGATTGATAAAATATTTTGTAATTTAAGTAGTAATGTCTTTTCTTAAACACATCCTATTTTTAGGACGTAAGACCACCAAGATTTTATTACCAATTGATCACAGCAAATGAAATAGTAAAACATTTTAATTTTATCGTCTGAATAAAATTCGTTTTACATTTTATAATTAGATATCAGATATTCGGATGCATATTGACCTACACTTCATTTCTGTGAACCTTCAATTTAAGCGCTAATTACATATTCGCCGCTCTTTTGAGGCCACGACACGCTTTGGTGTCAGGAAGACTGTAGGTGAATATGCATTCGATTACCCAATCTCTATTTATAGTACAATATTTTGAAAGGCAAAGCGTTAGTAAAATAGTCTTTAAAGTCATCAAAATAATTACAATTTTGAAATAAAATTATGATAAGTCTTTAAAATCAATTTTGACTTTTTTCTTAGAAACTAAAATGGGATGAATGTTACGTTTCTTTGAAAGGAAACAGTTACAAATGTATTAAATACATGATTTTTAATCAATAAGCAAACTTTTAAGTAATGACGTGATTTTAAATTTTTTCATGTACCCGTATTTATTAGTAAAATTATAATCATCTGGTAATTTTACCATAATGTATTCTTCATTCAGTAAAAAAATCAACGTTGTTGTATTACCTATGCCTTAATTTTCCATAATCTAGCGATTAATCAACACCACTCGAAAGTCGATTAATAATCGATTTGACAATTGTGTTAGAACTTTTTCTCAGTCCTTTTTAGCTATGGAGGCAAAGGATCGAAGACCATACAGCCAGGTCTGATTGCTAAATCTTCAAACATTACAATATGACAGTTTCAATTCCAATGTTGGCATTACCTGCCACAGTTTATACACAAATTCACTTAAAAAAACCTCGTCACAAATTGTCTTTGGTCCGTCCCACTGGATCACTGTACTAGCTGTCTCCCCCCTCTCTGGAATTGGGCGGGAGGCTCTGTGGACTCTGTGAGAACTGGTTCACCATTTTGTTTTGCATCATGTTCAACAAAATGTCGGAGTATTGTTCGATGAGAGACATCGCTGGGTTGCCAGCGTTGTTCGCTTCTGTAACATAAGAAATAAGTTAGTAATTTTAGTGAAGTTAACACGACAATACAACTATGTATTATTTTTTTTAAAGTAAAGCAATTATTCGCAAGTTTTTACGAAATTGAATTAAATTTCGCTTACAAAAATTAATCGACTGTGTCATCCGGTGGGAACGCTGGCTCCCTGGCGCAGCAAGCACTTACAAAAATTCGTCGGCTGACTAACGTCCTCCGTAGCTCAGTTGGAAAAAGCACTCGCCCGGATAGCGAAGGGACGTGGGTTTGTGTCCCACCGGATGACACAGTCGATGAATTTTTGTGAGCGAATTTTAATTCAATCTACAACATGTATTATTTGGCGACAAATTTATGTATTATTTGGTATGGTCATAATCGGAATTATTGTCTATATATTCACAGACAATCAGGGTCTGATCTATGGTCATTGTAAAGGCCCAAGTTTAACAAACTTGGGCCAAAAATTACACTAGTAAGTATTGTAATTGAATAGCATGATTTTGTAATTTTCCCCATACTTAACTGTCAAAAATATCAGCAGACTTGGGCTCCTGGAATCATGTTTGGTGGAGCAGACATGGACATAAAATGTCCACAAAGAGTAAGCTATAAATACTTTAGAGTAAGTACCTAATTAACCGTGCATAAGTAGAGTTTAAGTTAGTTGATACAAAGCAAATATTCAATGGGGAAGATTACGCAAAACTTTTTGGTAGAGGGCGCTGTGTGTTTGTTACATGTCAAATATTGTTACTCTGAATACTTTTTGCTTTTGTGGATTTGTGAACTTTTTTGACTCTAGACCCTTTTTTGTGGACTTACTACAATGTATTCCTTCTGATGGCGTGTGGATAGGCTAAAGGAAGAATTGAGAAAACGTGGAGCTTCGTTAAAAGGAAAAAAGCTGACCTAGTCGACAGGTAAGATAACAGTGTTTTTTTTATACTTTTACACGTTTTCATAGCAAATCTAGGATAAAATTTGTTAAAATAAAGTCTAAACTAAAAGCTTCTTGTACAAAAATACCAGTTTTATTATTTGTAAAGGTTAAAAAATTGTAAACTCCACATAACCTCTAAAAGCATAAATATAAGCTTAGCATAATGTATTTGTTATAATAGTATGTATCTTTAGCTTTCATTGTTTACCTACCTGTAGTCTTAGAAGTAGTCTCAAAACCAGTTTCTTCGAAATGTTTGCCACATAACCTTGAAAAGTCACTTGATTTAAAGTTTCCTCTTCTCAATGCCTTTCCCATTTTTATCCTTTGCTGTGGATTACTGGGGAATTTGTAGGAACCTATTTCACCACACCCAATAGCTGCACAGCGCCCCATTTTAAAAAATACTAACTAATAACAACAAAACAACAAATATTTGTATGGGTTTTGACAGTTCCTAAGTAACAAACATTTAGCGCCCTCTATAAGGAACTAATTTGACAGTTTGCTTCCCCATTAGATGATTAAGTTATGAAACCATTAGCTTGTCAATGGCTTTTGACCATCGATAATGGATCTCTACTATTACGTATACCTCTTTCTGAGGAGGAGGGGGGATTCTAACGTACTTTTACTATTAGGTATGTTAGTGTATCTGTGTGTGCGTATTGTATGTGAGCACTGACCTCTATAATACAAGTACGCTGGACTGCATACTGTCAACCTAAAAACTATCACCATTTTGGCGCTGACGGCTGTAGTGAGCATGTGGTGACCGTCCACGGAACTAATGAGAGTTAACATAAACATATGCAAGTTGCTCTATTTTAGTTCCCTGGACACTCGGTGGGGGCGCTTTGATTAGGCACAAAAGTTATCCGTCATTTCTCAGAGAACCTTTAGTCCAGCGTACTTGCATTATAGAGGTCAGTGTGTGTGAGTGACTTACGTACCTTTGGAGACAAGGTTCTCCAGCTTCTGACGCGTGGAGTCCACGTTATTTCTACAGTCACCTTCAGCTGACGAAAGACTGCTCAAAGCGTCGCCATTTTGTGTGCGGGAGACAGCGCTTTTGAGGACTTTCTGTGTCTCCAAGATGGCTGCCTCAAGACCTAAGGATAGATAGATAATTCTTTATTGCAAACCATTAGAGCAGTCTTTCTTTTTCATTAGTTTTTCACTAACCGGTGCTCTTACGGTGAGAGAAAACATCGTGAGGAAACCTGCACATTCAGGCGACTGCATGTGTAACCATGATCTAAACTGGCCAGGTTCCCCTGGTTATAGGGTCACGGGTGTCAGATGGCAGTCGCTCCACTGTAATTACGGACCCTTTGACCTCGCGTGCGAGTGCACAACCGGGATGATGATGATTAGAGCAGTCTTTCCCAAAGTGGTTGATAACTCCCCACTTGTGGGTGCTGGAGGCCTAGAGGGGGTAAGGGGCCCAGAAAAAAATTTAGGTGCTGATGTGATTTAATATTGTAAAGTTGCATTATTATCGCTCTTTTTGGCTAGAGGTCTTTAGAATATAGGTTTTATTAAACTCCAGATGGGACAAATATGCTATTGAAATTTTTAAGGTGAAAAACAATAGAGGGCGCTACAAAATATGTAACTAATTTTCAAAGTGCGTTAGACGGAATAAGTTTGGCAATATCTGCATTAGTAACAACAATATAATTTAAACAGAGATGTACACATTAGGGGGTATTATCGCTAAGAGCTATCTCTACCAGACAACCTTTGGAATAATTGGGTAAACGGCAAATGTCACTGGCACTTCACATGTTAATTCGCATGAACTCAACTAATGGCACCTCATTTTTGCAGCTTTCACTTTTGTTTGATATGTTGTAATTTTTGGCGTTTATTTAACCAATTAAACAAATGACAAAACAATGATGGCGCCATTAGTTCTCTATTTATAATAAGTGTTAGACGGTCTTGTTTTTAAATGGAAGCTAACAGAATGGCTAATAATGCATTTTTTTATGATGTCAAAGAGTTATAAGACAAATTAGTAGTAATTATTCTAATAAATGTAAAATTTGCACGTCTGCATGCAGGCTGAATACATTTACTTACTTATGTAAACTGTAAGGCCTTTAAATCATGTATGTATTCTGTCAAATAAACTTTCTGATTTCTGATTAATTTAGGATCACATATAGACTACAGGCCCTTGTCCAAAATGGATGGGTCATATGAACCACCAGGTGACGTATATAGGACGATATAAGAGCATAAAATAATAAGATTCAGCACTATGCCGTCACTTGTTAGCTGTCAAACTGAGTGCTGGTGAGCATTCAAAAGTGCATAAAAAGAGTAAGTACCTAAGTTTCTCAAAAAAAAAATACCGACTTTGTAGCGCACCATTTTTTTACGGCACAGCGCGCTTTATTATTATTTATCATGGATCTATCGATGGTAAAAATGCCGTACAAAAATATATTACCAAAATGCACTTACTCTTCTCCTGCACTTTTGAATTCTCACCAGCACTCAGTTGGACAGCTTACAAGTGACAGCATAGTACTGAATCTTATTATTTTATGCTCTTATATCGTCCTATATACGTCACCTGGTGGTTCATATGACCCATCCATTTCGGACATGGGCCTGTAGTCTAATAAGCATTTGGCGAAGGGGTCGCCAGTTTGGCGGTAAAGGTGGTGGTAATGTAGAGAGTAAGGAAAAGTATTCTTTAGTATGTACAGAATTTATGTACAGGAATATTTTTGCAAACGTCCAATATATTACACGCCGATTTAAAGAAGGAGCAGTGGAAGAATGAGTGGAAAAACAAGGAACAGAGATAGAGTCAAGTAGGTACACAATTTTTACACACGCGAACAGAATAACCGAAGCATAAATATTTAGCAGAAATTACAAAGCTACCGGCACCGAAAGTCTTGTAGGAATTATTGTTTTTTTCCGAGTGACAGCACTGTCACTTCACATAACGTTTTAAATGTTGAATTCGGTTTTATGGTTAATATGCAATGAGGTGCGTAGCGAAACTGAAGAGTATGGATGTGTGTGACTATGAAGGAGGCGTGCAGGTGACGAATGAATGTGATGATGCGATAGTATGGGAGTGGAGCCTACAAGCAACCGTACCATACCTGGGAATGTACCGGAACACACTGCTATCGAAAGACAGCTGGGGTGGTGGATAGTATAGCATATCTAAGACATTTAATCGATTGAAACATATCTGGGATATAGTGTGTCTGGGTTTAGACTGGCGATAATTTATAGGCTACTAGATCATCAAATGTTATTGACAAAAACCCTCGTGTTAGGTTGTAACAAGCCCAAATATTCCGTTCTTTTTTATCTTTACTAACACACGATATTGAAACGAAATAAAATGATTACTTACTTCGCTGGAGCAGATACCCAAAGGGGATCTTGCCTTCTGACAAACAGAAATGATGTCCTCCTAGCCGAATTTCGGCTACAGCGGCCAGTCTCAACAGAGGTTAGCCAACTGTGCGGGAGATATTGTAGTGCACAAGTGTGTGCGCAATACACAGGTGCACTCTCTGTTCCTTCACTCTCATAATTCGGTGAGACGGCAGTCAGACATGAACGTAGAGAGATCAGGCGCAGGACCAACGGCTCAACGTGCTTTGAGGCACGAGGGTGTTAACATCACCGACTTCCTGACTCCGGAGCTGTATCAGAGTTATTTCAAGACAGAAAAAACCCAAACACTCTCGGCCCCACCTGGGATTCAAACCCGGAACCTCGTGGATAGTACCCAGCGTGCTGACAACTAGACCAACGAGGCAGTCAAACAGAAATAGCTTGCACTTAGACCTGTTTTTGTTTTACTTTAGTTCCTTTTTATGTGCTCACACCATGCTTGAAGGTTCCCGCTGAAAATCAGTGTCGTGACAATTTTAACTTGTCACGACTTATACTGAGCGGGTACCTTTTTGGCACATGTTTTTTATTATAGTATTCCATTACATTTATAATGTATAATATCAATTAATTAATCCCATTTATAATGTAGTAATTCCTTGTATTTTGTTTGCCGTGTGCCAAATAAAGACGATTATTATTAAATAAACGAAATGATTGATAAAATTAAAGATCTTACCACTAATATCAGCAGCTGCGTCCGGTTCCCTCTGCAGGCTCGCGTAAAGCTGCACTACCTTGCAAGCTGTCCGCGTTAGCTGCTGAGTGAGAGCCGAGCATAGCTGGGACGATGACACTGCAAATACATGTTCATTTTAATTGACATACTTGCACTGACCTCTACAGTACAAGTACGCTGGACTAAACATTCTTTATACAATGACAGATAATTTTTGTGGCGAATCAAAGCGCCCCAACCGACTGTACAGGGAACTTAAATAGGGTAACTTCCATAATTATGTTTGTGTCAATTCTCATTAGTTCCGTGGACGGTTACCACACGCTTACTATAGCCGTCAGCGCCAAAATGGCGATAATCAAATGTCTTCATTGTTAGGTTGACAGTATGCAGTCCAGCGTACTATAGAGGTCAGTGCATACTGGCGTGTAGTTTTAACTTTTCTTCTTTAAATGTGTATAGAATAGTATTTTGGTTAAAATATATGCTGTTTAGTTTTGCTAAATTAGATTTTAATGTACGGTCGAGTTCATTAATATATGAGCATTTTCAAGGCTTCAAATCTAAATGCACATGGAAGCGTACATAAATATCTGAGGAGATGTTCATATGTTTGATTGATGAATTAATGTACCCGTTCATGTGCATTTACATTTGAAGCCTGGAAAATGATCATATAATAATGAACTCGACTGAACAAGATATTTTTTATTAATGCATAACCTCTTAGGGGCTGATTCTAGTGCTCAAACACAGCAACTTTTACTATGGGGGAAATCGTAAAAAAAATCACCACCCCATACACTGATCAGCTGACATCAGTTTGTGTGGTATGCGAGGAACGCGGGTTCGATTCCCGCCTCTGGTGGTAATTTTTTCAAGTGCAATAATATATTTAGATTGCAAAGTGAATGCTTATCACTTAAAAACAATAATTTATTGTATGGAGAAGTCATTTTTTCTGCGATTTTCATGTTGGTCCCATAGTATTTTTTTTGTATTTGAGCACCAGAATCAGGTTAAACATTAACAAACACGGACAGGATTTGAACCCACGACCTTTGGCTAACGCTCTTACCAATTGACCTACCGTGCAGTCTATCCACCCATGCGAAATTTCTAATCTTTCTGAACACGTCATTGCGTGACGTCAGAGACCTGAGATCTACCCACCCTGACTTCCGAAATAAATGATTTGAATTGATTACGAACCCGTGGGCGACTGGTAGTAAAAAAAATACTTACTTTCACTGTTGGCGTCAGGCGTGGCGTCTTGTTTCGGCCTCTGCCTAGTATTCGACGTCAATCTTGCCGTCACTTCACGCGCTTTAGCGGACAGATCTCTCTCGCTACCACTGCGGCCTGTGGCAAGAGGAAGAATAATTATAAAGGAGTTGTCCCATCATCGGCTAGGTAAATGTACACTATCCCAAAAAATAGAGAAATTATTACTGTTTCCAGGAACAATACAAATGATTCGAAAATTCAAATACTTTAGGTGTTATATCCCGCTGAAAACCAGTGTCGCGACAAGCTATACATCTGTTGTCACGATTCGTACTGAGCAAGGTGTAAACATATATTTTTTTCTTATTTCACGCTTTTTTACGCCTATTATAAATGTCTATAATAACAAAAATATCAGCCTTTATGGATCCAGAACGTTTCCTAATTTTGCCTTATTCGCGCTCTATCAACAATAGGTGTCGACAGTTAACAGGCCGTCAAAGTATCGACTGTATCGATATCTACAGTTAGGCAGAACCTTAAAATAAAAATAAAATTAAACTTATAAGAACGTGCAACTATCGACATTATCATATCTTACCGATCCTCCTCTGAGTATGATCCACAGACCCTGCCCTTGGCCGAGGGGGGACCGCTGGCTTCTCCCCTCCCCTCTCCTCTGCTTCTGAACTCGACTCCTCTTGCCCTCCGGTCGACAAGCTCACTGTGCGATAATGTGCGTTAGTAAGTGGTGTTAGAGCTGATTTTCGATTGGTTAGACTATGCTATGTGGGGAATTTAGTTTGTCTAAGAATCTAGGGTGAGATTGTGTGATATTTGGTTTTGCTTAAATACTAATAAGTAATAGTACTAAGCACTAATTGGTCTAGTGGTCCTGGCTAGTCGCTGAAGAGGTTCCAGGTTCGATTTCCAGATCTATTTTGAAATAACTCTGAAACAGCTCGGAGTCAGGAAGTGGGTGGTGATCACACCCCCGTGCCTCGGAAAGCACGTTAAGCCGGTGGTCCTGCGCCTGATCTCTCTACGGTAATGTCGGACTGCCATCTCACCGAACTATGAGAGTGAAGGAACAGAGAGTGCAACAGCGTATGTCGCATATAATTATGTTTATCGATAAATAAATATAAATCGATTTGAATTCCAAGTAAAGAATAATAATATTTTAAGCTAAATTTATAAAAATCTCGAAGACTGGCTGACTTATATAGCAACGTACGGTCCAAACTAATAAGATTAGAAACTTGAAATTTTGCACCATGCTTCCTTTTATTGTGTAGGTGAGCAGTTAGTAAGTATTTTTGGTTTAACTCCTTAAGGTGACTCCTAGAGGTGCTTGTGGCGCAGTGGCGGCAGCGCTTTGGTAGTGATACCAAAAGTTAAGCAACCCACGGCGCGGTCGTGATTGGATGGGTGACCATTCCGACCATTTAAGTGACGTCCATGACAAGCATCTCCGTGCTTCGGAAGGCACGTTAAGCAGTTGGTCCCGGCTAATATCAGTGGTATTAGTCGTTAAGCCTAGTCAGAGGCCCTAGGGCGGCTTGATAACTTCTGACAGTAAGGTTTGTCACTTGCCTTACATACACCCCTCCACCAATCCGCACTGAGCCCGCGTGGTGAAGTATGGCTCGTTCCTCCTCATAGTTGAGGTGAGGCCTTTTCCCAGCAGTGGGATCTAATAGGCTGACTTATAACTCCTTAAGGGGGGTAAGAAATGAGGGGTAAGTTTGTATGACACTTCGTCAATTTTGAAGCTAAATAGTTAAAAGTTGGTATTTAGCTGTAGTTAGAAATCAAAAATGAAATATTTCAGGATTTTTTAAAATTCAACCCCCAAGTTTAAAGTTTGTATGGGAAATTCAACATTTGCGTGTAAGAAGTCGCAGGCAACCACTAGTCAAATTATTAAGTTCTCAATTTACCAGAACTATAAGCGTTGGCGAGGCCTCGCCTCCTCGCAGTGTTGGCGGCGGCCTTGTTCATAGAACTGATTGTAGGCCGCATGAGGCCCTGCGACCGCGCGGAGGCCTGGGGCCGCGACGGCTGCGGGTCGGATTCCGAGTCGCTCTGTGAGGGAAAACGTTTTGTGTTTTATTTTTAGTTAAGAGGTTGTCATACTATGTAGAGGTCATGTTTTTAGTTTAAATGTAATTTTTCTTATTTAAAACGTCATCGGTGTTACTACAAAAAAAAATAGACCAGGTTTAAAATAGGTCTAAATATTAGCCGACAACAGAGGAATGAATGACACATCCGTGACATAACCCAATAGAGTAGCGCTTTTCTAATTGGTTAGCAAATAGCTTAGTCCTGGCTTAAACCCGGTACTAAGTTTTTAGAATAACGGGGCATATGTCTTATTTAAAGGTCAAACGTTTCAGTTCAGATGCCATATTCTTTAGTTGCATAATGAAGAAATGATCCAAACTAAGAAATACGGCCCATATTTCTTATTTCGAGTTCTTTTCGGTTAAAGGACATTTTTTTTGTTTAAATGTCATATTTCTTAGTTTTAACGTCATATGTCCGAGTTGAAATATGACCTCTAGTCATATTTTTAAGTTTAAAGGTAATATGTCGTAGTTAAGGGGCTATATTTCGTAGTTTAGACTAAGAAATTTAACCTAGGATCTAGACCTGTTTGGAGGAAATATTTGTTCTTAGTTAGGTGGTCTAAATCTGTGCATGACCTACCTGGTTATTCAACACGCCGACACTAGAACTCCTGGTCATGTTTGACTTTCCGTTGTACCGGGGCGCGGGGCGGGCGAACCCGCTAGGAGATTTGGCGGAGTTGGGGCTCGGCTGGGCCGGTTTTGATGCGGCTGTCGTGGGAACATGAGATTAGATTATTGCTGGTTGAAGTATACTGTGATGTTAGTGTTGAAAACAGAAATTGACGGACGGAAGAGATTGACATTTGTAAAGTTTGTGATAGTTAACTTTTTGTTTAAGTAATTAAGATGACACAGCTACCAACAGTGTGTTTTCATTAGAACTGGGCGAGAATGCGTAGCGAGGGATGCGTTGCTATGAACCAATAAAAATCTATTTATCTGCCTAGCTTAGCTCAGCGCAGCTGTTGTGGAAACGGCTTAGCGTAGCATGTCTAGGTAAATGAAGCGATCCTATTGGTTCTTAACAAATACATCCTCGCTATGCATCCTTGCACATCTCTGGTTGAATCACAGCTTCAGTCTTGGTCATTAAAAATGACCAAACGGGTCAGTGCTAAGTCAGTATCTCTTTGTTTTTAAGTATTTATAAAAAGAACACATTTAAATTGACGTAATAAATAAAAAATATATATTATATTAAACAACAATGTCTAAGGTCCACTTTTACAAAACTCGTTAAATACGTTTAGCGGTAATTATGTTTAAAATATCATCCCGTTTCTGCCAACGTCGAATGACTGACAAAGACAGAATGATGTTTTAAATATGTTTAGCGCTAAGTGTATTTATCGAGTTTCGTAAAAGTGGGCCTAAGTAACGAAGTGTAAAATAATTTACAGAAAGGTATTATCTCAAAAAGTGTTTATTATTATTAACTACACGTTTGACTCAAGAGTACAACTACAACATACAATTAGAAACAGATTTTAAATGTCTTAAAGTTGATTAAAGCGAAACATGCACAGTATGTAGTTACAAATTCATGCATAGTCATTTATTTATAAATAATGTTTTAGATTAATATAGCCTAAAAGCATGCTAAGAAACTTAGTAAGAATGATACCAGTATCACCTGTAATAGAAAAGAGTTAAGACAAACCTAGCATTTTAAAAGTACTATAAATTACGACATGATGATTTAAAAAAATATTTTACCACAACCAATTATAATAAAGTAATAACTTTACTATTTAATTCAATTGGCATCGTCTTTGATTATTATCATATTTTATCACCATCAATTATGACAAGAGATGCCACTTATGACTGTCAATCAGCGATAGGCGATTGTTTGAAAAAAAATAATCGAATGAATCGATAATCGACCATTCGAGCTATCGAATGTGATTTAGTTATTCGTAAAAAAAAACAAATAATAATCGACAATCGAATGATAATCTATACTGATTCGATTGAATTGCCGCGACTGTGCAGGACAGGCAGCGGCCGAATGATTAATCGAAGCGACGAATGACGATTCATTCGTTAGTAGTTAGTAGTACGGCCTGCGCACCGCGCGCTCCGGTATTGCTTGCCGCATAATTAAAGAATAATCGAATGACTGCGGTTGCTTATCGAATACATTCGATTACAGAAATCATTCGATTAATTTAGTAATAATAGCCCATAGCTACTGTCAATCATCTCCTTCCATTATCATTCTCTATCATTACTATTACCTTTCATAGTTTCATCACCGTCATTGTTTTTCCTAATATCATCACCTTCACTTCAACACCCACACCTATCATGACCCTTAGTTAATACGCTCACCATCAACTACTCATCACCATCAACTACTCATCACCATTTACTACTCATCACCATCAACTACTCAACACCATCAACCACTCATCACCATCAACTACTCATCACCATTTACTACTCATCACCATCAACTACTCATCACCATTTACTACTCATCACCATCAACTACTCATCACCATTTACTACTCATCACCATTTACTACTCATCACCATCAACTACTCAACACCATCAACCACTCATCACCATCAACTACTCATCACTATCAACTACTCATCACCACCAACTAATGCAGTGTGCCCGGTCACCGATGTCCGAGTCTTCAGAGACTAAGGAGAAAAATTTCAACCACCTTTTTATTAGGATTTTGGAATTACAAATTACTTTTTCACTTTCCCATACTAATAAGTCAATTGGCTATGTAGATTTGTATCGAAAGGTGATATATTTTGGTCTGTTTTCGGGGTTCATGTAATAGAAAAAAATGTTGCAGGTGAACTCATTTATCACCTCTTGATGACTCGGACATCGGTGACCGGTCACACTGTTTACTGTTATCACCAACCAATAACACCATTTAAGTATACCATCACCACCCTCATCTGTCACCATCACCTATTAGTTATACCATCACCATCGTCACCTGCTCGTAACATCACAATCACTTTTTTGACCAGCATCACCTATCATTCCTACTATCACCTGTTATCATCACCACCTTCACCCATCACCAACATCACCCATCACCTATCACCATCACCGTCAAACCTACCTTGCGGCGTTCGCGGCGCCGGCATCGGCTTGGCCAAGTCCGAAAGGGAGATCGCCCGGCGCATGCCCGAAGATTCCTCCTCCTCAGACGTGGCGGCGCGACTCGCTGTATACGTGGCAACGTTAGCATGCGCGTCTGAACGTGTGTGGTGATGTGTATTTATCGATAGGTATAGGTATCGATGCTTTTAGAAAATTAAGACTGCGTAAATTGTTGACCTCTAGATAAAAAAAATATCGTAAATGTCTACTGTGTGGTGTGTGCAATAAAGAGTATATCTTATAGATGGTAACAGCGTGAATACGATCACATCGTTACACAATATCGATAGAAAGTAATAGGACATAGGTACCTCAACCAGCGTCGGGGCCCCTAGCACGACTTACGGGCTTACACGGGTCACGACTAAGGCTAAGTGGGGCCCTTTTAATATGGACATCGCAGGCGCACAACTGCACAGTCCGACTGGTTTACCTACATGAATTGTAATTTTACTGTGTTTTTTGTTTTATAACACTGTGCCCAGTAGCTAGTCTGCCAAAAATTGTTTGGGATTATATTTTTTTCATAATACGGAAGACAGACTATATTATGTCAGATTTTATGTAAGTTTGCGTAGTCCGTGACAGTTTGTGCTTGGACACTAGATTTTAATATTTAGCCTGTAGAGCTCGATCCAGTTGACACCCAAAATAATTTTTAAGTTATTTAGTTCAAATATATCAAATAACAAGTGGATGAGTCAAATTTTGACTCATGATTAAATTTTGAAAATAATATGCAACACACGTTCAGACGAATAAAAGGCAAAAGCTAAATTAAGTCTAGGAATACACAACAAACATGCTGTATACAAAATTGATAAAAAATATACTTAAAAATTGAAGATCAAAACACATGCTTTAAAAATTTAAAAAAAAAGCCGTGGATTGAGATGGATTGTGAAGATCCAGCCAGTGCTTAATAATAATGATGATTTAAAATAGTAAAATAGCCATCAATCTTGTAGAAGAGACCAAAAATATTAAACTTAATAATAAAACGTACTTGAATTAAGAATATTACTTAAGTATAGAGGATGAAAAACAATATAAAAAGAAAAGGTCCTGCCCAAATGTGGTTACGGTATAAAAAGAAATGTTCCCTATGTAACTAATTTACGCGTAAAATAATTCAAGTACTAAAGTGCATATTATGTTTGGCCTTTTCATAATTTACTTTGATAATTATGATAAATTATTATTCCCACACTAACTGTATTCACCAATCTCATCACAAGAACTAGATCGCGTAAGGCATCATCGATAAATATATATTTTTTATTCCAATGTAAAATATAGATAAAATCTGTTGAATTTAGGTAATAATTAATCATTTTAATGGGTCTCGATACTGTAGTAATAATTATAAATATACAATTTTTAATGATTAATAATAGCATCCTTTATTACATTTATTTATCAATCAGAAAAAAATATTAAGACCACTGCAGTATCGATAAAACTACGAACATCACTATTCCAACTAACGATGCCTCAATAAAGCGCAACATAGACGAAACTGACATTTATCTTTTTAAAACATGCGTTGCCAACCTTGCGGTGTGAATTTTGATGGTAACATCGGCGTTTGGAATGGGAGCCTTTTGGCCAGACAAGAACCTCTTACGATACCCCCAGAATACAATACTGGCCGAATTTTTCCCAAAGAAGGTTCGTACATTCGATTCTCCATGCACAATCTTGGAGTAGGTCCCCTTATTATTTTTCTAAAAGGGGTTTTCGGACGATTGAAGCCGTACATGGACAATCTTTTAGGAGAATTAGTGCAGCTGGAACTTGTAGTTGAAGATTCATAGTTTTCACTATCTAAATGGACGTCTGTTTTTGGTATGACCATTTCGTTGTATACTCTTTGCTTTAGAGATTTAGGTGCGTTAGTCAAATCTGTTTTTACTGTATTATTTAGTTTGACTTCGGATTCATTAGATTCAGCAAGCATTTCGTTGCCGGCTTTGTTCGTAACTTCCACCCCTTCGGCGGTTACTAAGCCACCAATTTGTTCAGAATCTAAGATATCGGGAAGACTTAGATTACGTTTTATTTCTTTATTTTCAGAATTTGGTTCTGTATCCGTATCCGCTTCTTCTAAAGTTAAAGACGCGAAGTTAGGAACGGTTGATTGTTTTGTTGCCAGCTTCTCGAATTTTCTAGATAGCACCTTGACTACTCCAGTTCCATCGTTTATATTGGCTTGTAGAGGCCTCATTCGCCATTCCTTCAAAATTTTCTCTTGTAGAATTTTCCGTTCTTCCATCTCGACTAACTTATTAATAATTTCTATCTTTCTTTCGATGTCTTTGTATTTCTTTAGATCGTCACTATCAGGAGCTATGTTCTCTTTGGTTTCTAAATTTTGACGACTATGACAAGGTGCAGATATATCTTTATCATTTCTAGACAGTTTAGAATTGATTTGATCTTTCTTCATCTTGTAAGAAAATTTATTCTCTTGTTCGGCGTAATAATCTAAGGAATCTTTAGCGAAATCATTGCTGCCTTCAATGACGTCCAAAGAATCCATGCTGACTTGTTTCATTCTCTCCATTCTTTGCATAGCGTAAACTTCAAGACTGTCCATTTGTATTTCAGATTTGTTTTCATTTACGTCTTTTTCTTTCACGAATACATCAAAAGTCTTTTCCGCATTATCGGAAGTATCAACTTTGTTGGAATTGTCATCTTCTTGTTTTTTATTAGCCAAGTAATTCTTATTTTGTAGTCCGTCTAATTTGGCCTTATATTGGGACGAAATGGAAGAACTCAGAGCAGATTTATCCAAGCCAGCTTTTAGTCTGTTATTAATTTTGACAGACGAAGTCCTTTTAATAGGCTTTGGAGGCTTATGAGGAACAAATTCCATTGTAATTTTATTATTGTTGTTTTTCTGCGAACCCCTTTCCAGACTCTTAGTTGTATTATTATATTTGGCACCGTTGGCCTTTTCTTTATTCTGTTGATTCTTGCTTGTTTTAGTCTGAGAGTTTTTGCGTATTTGCTCCTCGAATTTCTCCAAATTCTTCTGGACGTGAGAGTTTCGCTTCTCCATCAAGTTCTTCAAAGGATTTGGTTTTGAAGCCGGTTCTAAAACCACTTCGAAACTGCAGCTTTTCGATTTGACCATGGCACTTTGCTCGCAGCCTGCCATCTCGCTTTTGTATTTGTGCTTTTCAGCAAACTTAGGCTGTAGGGATTTAGTATTAGCTACATAGTCTGTCGTGCTCAATCTAGGGATTTCATCTGCAGCTTTCTTTTCTTTGGTATACTGCTGTACGTTATTTCCGTCGAAATAATACGCAATATTTTTAGCAGGTGGAGGCTGTTTCGATGATGAATCGTACAGACTCCGAGATCTGGTCACAGTTTTGTGTCCGGAGTATTCTGGAGTTGGTATTTCAAAGCCGTAAACTTTACTAGCCGGCGCAGGAGGTTTTGGACTCAAATTAGTCAACTGTTCTTTATAATTTGGACTGGTGCCTTCGAAGTAATTGTTATACATGTATCCGGGGAAATAAGGAGCATTGTTAGGACTGGATCCGTAGCTTTTAGACGTGTTATCAAATTCGTAACAACTTTTACTGTTTCTCGGTATACTAGTCTGAGTTCTCTGAAGCTTTTTAGGTTTGGTTCCTTCAAATAGCATTTCAAGAGGAGCGCTTTTGGTGCATTCAGAATCGTCAGATAAAACGCTTTCTAGCGAATTGCAATTCGTTCTAGATAACTGGTTATCGTTATCTAAAAACATTTCATCGGAAAGCACAGACTCTTGGCTGCAACTAGATTTCATATACTTCTTTTGGTTCAAGAAGAAACTAGCGCTACTGTGTCTGTGATTCTCCAAATAATCTGTATCGTGTATATTCTCATACGAACAATTTTGGGAGTCGTTCAAATTGTATCTGCTGTCGCAGAATTTCGCTTGCTGAAAAGCGACTTCATTGCCGTACCTTAGGAATATTTCATTAGAAACACTCGAACAATTAGAATTATCACTTAAAACTGATTCATTGGACCGTGTCACGCAGCGTTTGGTTAGAACACTTTGGCATCTATACATGCTAGAATAATTGTAATTGATAGCATCATCTTCGTCTAGAATTTCATCTAAATTCGACGGCATATTCCTTGGCAGTGTAGAACTTTTCTGACTTATATTCGCAGGCTTAGCCGGCACAGTAGGTCTGGTATCTCTAGCGTATATTTCGTAATTAGATATAGCTCTCCGAGGTTTGGCCTTGTTATGCTTTTTGCAAACCTTTTTGGAATAGAGTTTGTTCTTACAACTAGCGTCTTGACTGAGACTGCAGTCTTCTAAAGAATCCGAAGAGAAATTGCCATCTTCTTTTTCTTCCACTTCTTTAGTAGGTTTCAAATCTAGATCATGTTGCGAGTTAGGTTCGTATTCATCTAAATCACCATACTTTTTAGTGATTTCAGCTATCATCTTTTCGGTGTCACTCTTGATAGTATCTACAATACTTTTGCCGCTATCTTTCACAGATTTACTATCAAGCCCAACGAAGAATGATAGCGAATTTCTCTTTTTGGGATCTAATGAGTTCGTTTTAGGTTTCTGATTAGTTTGATTCTGATTTTGGTTGTTTTGGGCTACCTTATCAGCCCATTTGCATTCTTCAGAAACGGGAGACACGGGGCACGATTTGTAGTTTTTGAATATACTTCGATTAGGCTTAGGTTTCGTTTGGGGTTTCTCATCTGGTTTAATAAGATTTAAATGGAAGTTTCTGGGGGGTATTTTCGGCGGTTCTTTTTCTTCTGCGTTCGGGAATAGTCTATTGAATACTTTGGATTGGACTGGTTTCTTTCCTATGTCTATCGTGAAGGCTAGATTTTGTTTCTGGGGTAGCTGATCTTTAAAAATCATTGGTTTGGTTCCATATGGGGTAAAGTTCATATTTCGTTTATCGTTTTGAGTTGTGGGTATATTCGCGTGAGGGGGTACGTATGGGGGAGGGTTGTCTATGTAATCGGGGATCAGTTTGTTAAGATTCGCAGGGATAGCGTAAGGGCTCTTGTTCCGATAGTCCACGTTTTGAAAAGGGTTTAGACTATCGAAGAAGTTCGAATTGAGACTGTCCAGATTTTCCTCAGGACACACTGGGTTAAGTCCTGGTTAGCGTGGCGGGGAATTAAATAATTTGGTTAGTAGCGATACACAATGATTTAATAATAACCAACAATATAACAGTTTTCATTGAATCCAGATTATTTTTCTATGGCAAATAAAAACTTATATTAAAATACATTGATATTTGTGTTTTTGCTAGGTAAAAGCACGTCATTCAGAAATGGTTTTCTTAAATACTTCTATTTTCATGTAGTTTTTTCATAGATGTAAAAGAAATCACAATGTTATATTGCTCGTCAAACTTGAAAAATATGCAAATGTTAATGATGTGTCACTCTTTAGCAAATATCATTGGTTGTGCAGGTGTGGTCAAACCTTTGCAGAATAAGTTCAAAAAAAATTGTGTATGGTTGTCACATTACATAGCACTTCAAAAAATACAAATGCGTTGTGTATCTATAAATACTATGAGAATGATGTTGGTTTTACATTGGAAAGAAAAAACACATAGTTCCTTCCCCTTTCCACTTTCTTTTTATAAATATTTATACAGGTTGTCCCAAAAAGAGCCTACTAAACTGACACGAGAGAAAGCTTAGCCATAGACCTTTTAAATAATCATTAAATGGCTTTAAGTTAAGATGATAGTCTGACGGTTATGCCACTTTTTTATATTTTTCTTGTATGAAGTATACAAGAAAGAGGCATATTCACCCAAACTATGTCACTTTTACTAGAGTCGTGTTATTTTATTTTACTTTACTAGAGCTGTGAATCTTGTAATAAATGTCTATGGTTAAGCTATTTCCAGTGCCAGATTGGCATTTTTTTTGGGACACCCTATATACTATTTTTTTTTTACTTTATGACACGTTTAAAGTGCTATTGGCGATTTCAGTTTATAGGTGAAATGATTTTTATCAGCTGCTTCTTTACTGTTTCATATACATTCTCCAAATTTATTCACATTTTAATTAGGGTAGTCTTATATTCAAAACTTCAAGAACCTCCCAACAGTTGACCACACCTGCAAACCTTCGCAAACGTTCACAAGCGCTATAAACCTTACTTGTCTTACCATATGGTCGCGAATTGCTCGGCACAGCCATGGACACAGGGCGACTCCGTCGGGAACCATCTTTCTCGGGAATGTACGAGAGATCGTGAGTGGACTGGCTCGATTTCAAGTTTGAGCGGAATGCCACCTGTGGAAGAAATCAGTAATAAAATGAAGGGAAGTAGACAATGATAGTGCATTTAAAAAGATGTAGACGGGTCATTAACGCGCGGAAATTGATTGCCACAAATTGTGTACTTTGCACAATTTTGCATTCAAATATGACATTTATTTATTATGGATAAATTTATTACACAAAATTTAATTGACAATGATTTAATATTATAATTAACTATATATACAACTTATTAATAAAAATTAAGAAAAATGACTTAATACAACACTAAAACAAAAATTATAAAAAGGGTCCTTGTGGTAAGGTTCCTAGGATGCTGGCAGCATTACCGCGCTGGATAGCGATGCTTATACGCTGAGCAAGGTAGCTGCCAGCTCTTAGGTCACCCCTGATTTATTTATTTATTTAAACTTTATTGCACAAAAAAAGGAAAGTACAATTGGCGGACTTAATGCCATAAGGCAATCTCTAACTCTCTGCATTCCCATGCCAACTGAGAGTTAATAAGTAGCGGGATGGTAAGTAAAGAAATTATTTTATGGTAGAACTAAATTACTACTGAATAAATAAACTTACATACTAAGATACATGGATAGGAAGATACAAATACATAAGCTAAGTATTAAACATACATAAATAATAATATAATCAATACGAGAATTGGTCAGGAAAAGTAACACGACAACAATTTTACGGTAGAAAAAGACACATAGTGAGACAGACGAAAGTGGTGGTCACATTTGACGCGTAAAAGAACGTGTGCTTGGAGCAACAAATTCGAATCTCCGCACAATACTAGATGACAGGTCTACTTTTTTTTTAAAATAAATACACTGTCAGTGGGATTAAAACTATTTGGCATATCGATCCCGGCCGCTATTTTTTTTTTCAACCGCAGCGCACAAGAAAGTGATAGATAGATAGATAACTCTTTATTGCACACCATAAAATTAG
The DNA here is from genome assembly GCA_949316185.1 of Pyrausta nigrata. Classification (NCBI taxonomy): domain Eukaryota; kingdom Metazoa; phylum Arthropoda; class Insecta; order Lepidoptera; family Crambidae; genus Pyrausta; species Pyrausta nigrata. Next base: position 6,756,767 of record OX438965.1, read on the forward strand.
CAACAATACAATTTACACAGAATGATGTACAAATTAGGTACAGAATGATCAGGCCACGTGAACAGAATGTGCCCTAAAAATAGACTAAGATCGTCACCCACTGGCTGCCTACTGATGGACGTCGTCCGAAAGGCAGACCCAGAAAATGATGGAGAGATGATCTAGACCACTTCTGCGAAGACTGGCCAGCCCAGACCGGTAACCGCGACCACTGGAGAAGTTTGGGGGAATCAAATTGAATTTCGCTCACAAGAATTTATCGACTGTGTCATCCGGTGGGACTCGAACCCACGTCCCTTTGCTATCCAGGCGAGTGCTCTTACCAACTAAGCTACGGAGGGCGTTAGTCAGTTTTCAAAACTTGCAAAATTATTGCTTAAGTTATAAAAATAATTATAAGTTAAGCTGATTTTATCTTAACTGATGGTTAAATATTTGTAAAAATATTTCCATCGGATACATGCGGGTACATTCCCCAAGTATTGATGAAATCGAACGCCGGCTCACTGGCGTAGCAAGCACTCACGAAAATTCGTCGGCTGACTAACGTCCTCCGTAGCTTAGTTGGTAAGAGCACTCGCCCGGATAGCAAAGGGACGTGGGTTCGAGTCCCACCGGATGACACAGTCGATTATTTTTTGTGAGCGAAATTCAATTTGATTTCGTAAAAACTTGCAAAATAATTGCTTAAGTTATAAAAATAATTATAAGTTTGGGGGAGGCATTTGCCCAGCAGTGGGACAATAACGGCTTAGTAAAGAAAAAATGTATGGATAAAAGACTAATAGAGCAACAAAAAATGTCTAGTAACATCGTACCCTCTCTCTCTATCCATACATATCACTTTCATCATGCGCTGCGATTTCGAAACAAAACAAAATGGCGGCGGGGTCGATATGCCAGAAAGTTCAAATCCCTTTTACAATCCTATAAGGAATCCTTATAAAGGGTTCCGTTTTTTCCTTTTAAAGTACAGAAATATAGAAACGGGGCAAACTAAGGGAAAAAAGAAGATATTTATGCTTACTTCCACTCTAAAGATTGGATAATGCACTTGCAAAATGACTTTCTGACACCATTATTTATATTCCGATTGTTAAATACTTGCAATAGTATTTCATTCGGACGCTGAGGGTATAATCCTTATAAGACTGATGAAAGCAACGCGGTATTACAGCGTTAAGAAGCACTGAAAAGTTTGACAAGCTTAGCCAACGTCTGTGTGGCTCAGTGGCCTAGCCATTTTTTCAAGTGCAATATCTTATCTCCAGATAAGGCAAATACTCGTAATATAACTGGCTCCTTCCTCACTCAAAGGATAAGTATAGCTATCCAACGTACTAACGCAGCTAGCATCCTCCTCTCCTAGCCTCCTTGCTTTAAGTTTATTTATTAGAAGTGCTTGTGCCGCAGTGGCGGCAGCGCTTTGGTAGTGATACCAAAGTTAAGCAACCCACGGCGCGGTCGTTATTGGATGGGTGACCATTCCGACCATTTAAGTAACATCCATGACAAGCATCTCCGTGCTTCGGAAGGCACGTTAAGCAGTTGCTCCCGGCTAATATCTGTGGTATTAGTCGTTAAGCCTAGTCAGAGGCGGCTTGATAACATCTGACAGTAAGGTTTGTCACTTGCCTTACAGACACCCCTCCACCAATCCACACTGAGCCCGCGTGGTGGAGTATGGGTCGTACCTCCTCATATTTGAGGTGAAGCCTTTTCCCAGCAGTGGGATCTAATAGGCTGACTTTACTTTATGTGATGTCCATTTTTTAATAAATGTATTTTCTTTCTTCTTAGCTGAGAGGTTAGGCAATCGCCCGGTATGCGAGGAACGCGGTCATTTTAATTGCAATGTCATTTCTTTAGTGCAAAGTGAATGCTAATCACTTAAAAACAATAATTTATCCCACTCACACTCTCCAACTGTCTTCTCGTCTCCTTAATCCGTCTATGCAGCTCCTCTCTCTTCCTAGCCGCCTCTGGGTCGAGTAGCTTGTTGGGCGTCCGTGGCGCCGGTGACGGAATGTTCCGGGTTGACGCCACTGGTGCTCGGGACAGGTGTTGGGAAGAGAGAGATGTGTTGCCTGAAAGAGAGAAGTTGTTAAGTCCGAAAAAAAACAGCCAAGTGCGAGTCGAACTCGCGCACGAAGGGTTCCGTACCATTATCTATAATACAACAGTAGACTTCTGATTTAGTTTCAAATACGAAAAAAAACATTCTGTATAGGATGCCCGCTTAAATATTATTTTTATTTTAGTTTAATTCTTTATTTTTAAAGTGAATTTACATATTAATCAAGCGTCTACTTATTATTATCAAACAAAAAACGTCAAAAATCACGTTTGTTGTATGAGAGCCTCCCTTAAATATTCATTATATTCTGTTTTTAGTATTTGTTGTTATAGCGGCAACAGAAATACATCATCTGTGAAAATTTCAACTGTCTAGCTATCACGGTTCATGACGGTGACAGACAGACACAGACAGACAGTAATAGGGTCCTGTTTTACATATGTGACGTTAATATACTGACCTATATTAACGTCATTGTCCCCGTCAGCAGCGCAGAGGCTGTCAAACGCTGACTTCAGGTACTTTTCCCTGCGACCAGCCGTGTCCAACGATTCGCACGACCCAGACAACGGGTTCCTGTCTGCGTTGTCACCAGATGGGGTTGACACCTGAAAGATATCGTAAACTATACATAGATTTCATATTGATTGAGTGAATGAATGAATGAGTGAGTGATATAAGAGTCTCAAAGGCCTGCACCCTAATTCACAAACACTCGGAAAGTTTCCATGTCGGATCCTTTCCGAATTCGAATGTCAAACATTCTTTCCGAACGGAGTGTTTGAAAGCTAATGTCATTTATGCCTAATGTAAACGTCAAAGTTTTCGATTCTGACGTTTGAGAATCGCATTTTTTTGACGTCTTCGGAAAACTGCCTCTCGGATTCGAAATCTGTAGTTACCGTCGTTTGTAAATTAGGGTGCAGGCCTTTAAGACCAACTCAATAGTAACCACCGTAATTTCATGTTTATCTTTTTTACATATGGTCGAAAGAGCCAAGTCTTACCTCTTAATATAATAATTTATAATAATGTCCTCCTAGCCGAATTCCGACTACGGCGGCCTATCTCAACAGTGATTAGACAACTGCGCGGGACATATTATAGTGCACAAGTGTATGCGCAATACACAGGTACACTCTGTTCCTTCACTCACATAATTCGGTGAGACGGCAGTCCGACATGACCGTAGAGAGATCCGGCGCAGGACCAACGGCCTAACGTGCTTTCCGAGGCACGGGGGTGTTAACACCACCAACTTCCTGACTCCGGAGCTGTGTCTGAGTAATTTCAAGATAGAAAAACCCAAACACTCTCGGCCCGACCCGGGATTCGAACCTGGGACCTCGTGGGTAGTACCCAGCGTGCTGACCACTAGACCAATGAGGCAGTCTCTTAATATATTCATATGCTGTGTAACATACAGCAGAGTGGCCTGATAGTAGCCAGTATAATTTTATCTTTACTCGTATCTCCTTGTACATAATAAGCTCAAAAAAGTCTGTTACGGGGTAAGCTAATCTAAAAACTTGAAAAAAGCTGCGCCTCTTACCTCATCATCATCAGAATTGTGTCCACAACCAGTTAAGGACGTCCCAGTCCCACTTAACGGTATGGGACTCTATAGCCTGATTGAAGCCTACCGTAATTTGATCTCTATCACCATGATATAAGGTCGAAATTGCCATATTTTACCGCACTAACAACAGAGTCGTCTCCAGACGTAATCAGCAACGTCCCAGTTTATTAAGCTGTTTTCTCAGGCTGTTAGTCGATGGCCTGATTGTAGCCTGCCGTAATTTGATCTTTATGTCCTTGCCTTAAGGGCGATATAGCCAACTGTTTACTACAATATTTTGATTTGTTTGTGTACCCTATTGATACTGCGCCGCGCGCACTCGCACGCGTACTTGCCTAGTTTTTATTTGTTTAAAATGTACCGTGAGAACCCCGGAGCCCCCAGTCGACACCGAGACGTTACCTATGACACATGTAATAGACCGACCAGTAGGGCTATTACGTATCTCATTTGACAACCAAAGTGATTATCACTATGCCTTGGTGTCTAACTGAGAACTGTCAAAACATGGTTTTCGTATTACCGAACTTCTGTTACTAACTAGAATGACGTCATCGCCGGTGGATATGCTGATAGGCACTACTATAGGCACTGGCATATCCACTGTCCAACTTTTGACAGCTGTTTATGTATCGATAAACTGATTTTCGTATTATGTAAGCTCAGTGGATATCAAAATCGTTGATCACCGAAGCTGTCAAGTGGCCATTGATAGAAACTACTAATGAGCAGTGTTTATTGGAAAAACAGTGATAGTCACTATTAACCTACCAAGTCAAACCGTACGTAAAATACAACGTAATTACTAATTATAGTGATACGTATTTAATTTTTAATGGTTTAACGGATATCACTCAGCCAGCAATCGAATAACGAATTAAGTTTGTAAAATAAATAAAGCACTCTGCTAATAATGGCTCAAGCTTTTTTATTGGGACATGCATGGGATATGCCGAGAAACAAAGGAAAATAAATGAGCTGAGGATCAAACACGTTGTTTTCACGATCGTAGTAACTCAATAAAAAAAATTCATTACTGTGATGAAGTCATATAGTAAAATTTTCAAATACATCAGCTTTCTGTTTTAGTACAGCCGCTTCTGATGTGCTGAGACAGCGTTCCTTCGCTAATCGAATCGCTATGGACTCTCATGCTTTTTGAGCGGTTTGGCTAGTCCACCGGTGAAGCGACCTAACGTAAAGTCCCGGTTTCCCTCGGCAAACTACATCAATAAAATTATTTGTCTAAGAGATATATTTCTCCTTGGAGCCATCTAAAATAGGAAAACATTAAACATTTATTATCTAGAAATTTTGTAATTACTATCTTAGCTAAGTGATAGAATGAACCATTGGAATTACAAGTAGTTCCTCACCTTTATCACCACAACTTCTTCTATGTACCTTTAAATAACCGCTGAAAACCACGTTCTCGCGCAATGATTTTTCAAAGTGTAAACATTTAAAAAGTAGCGCGAATAAAAGTTGCTAAGCTATAACCCAACTTATTGAAAGCGTTGCTAAATTAAGTATCATTCCATATTAAATGCAATGGTCTTTAATTTAGCCACATAACCTATCAATAAAACTAGTGATGTGTCGTTCTATGGTCGATATCCACTGTCCACCACCGCATAGCCACTGTCCTATCCTATGATAGGCACTGCTTACGTAATACCAAATATATCAATTCATCAGTTGTCAACTGAGTTCGGTTACCAACTAACCTGAGTTATACACTCGGTGGCTATCTTTTACGTAATAGCCCTGTAGAGCGCTTTCGCCGCGTGTGTATCCTGTGAAGCTCCTTACAGACATTTCGAGTGATTGTGGCCTGTGAAGTGTGTGAAGTGAACCCCTGATGTGGCAAGTACCTAGCTAAGACATGACGAATTTTCCACCTATCATTGTCGCCCTCCACGTGTAATCCACTGCCTAAACTCTCAAACACCAACTTTTCGTTTTTCTGTCTTAAAATAACTTACGACACTGCTCCGGAGTCAGGAAGTTAGTGGTGTTAACACACCTTGCCTCAGAAAGCACGTTAAATGGGTCATGTGAGAGTGCACCTGTGTATTGCGCTCACACTTGTGCACAATATCTCCCGCTCAGTTGGCTAATCTCTGTTGAGATAGGCCGCTGTAGTCGAAATTCGGCTAGGGGGACATTATAGACAACTCTTACCTCATCATCATCAGAATCATGTCCACTCCCACTCAGTGAAGTCCCAGTCCCACTGAGCGGTATCTCCAGCCGTGGGGAGTCTGTTGCCTTCCATCTCTTCGACCGGCGAACTGATTGGCGCAGCTCTTCGGCATCCATCGCGTTCACCATAAACTCTCTGGAAAAATGAGACCAGTGACAATAGGGTGCATGACACCATAAAATCGTTGACGTACATTTTACTGAGTATCAAATCGCTATTCTTTCATATATCTAGTCACCATAGCACAAGTTCACGCTTAGTTTGGAGCTAGGCCAGGCCTGTGTATCTTCCCGCGTAGGTAGCAAAAACGTACCTACGCGCGGCGACCCCTAGGTAAGGGCCTAAACAAGTTGGGTGTCGCTAGCCGGCAGCGACCACGCTCCCGCGTTTTATTCACCGGCGGTGCGCTAGGTTGCTGGTTGGACGAGCGTGAATAAAGTCCTAGAAAGATGCGCTAGATGGCGTAAGTAGCTACTCGTGGCAGTCAACCCTATTGCGTTGCGTGATAGTACGTCACTGAATAGGTTTAGTGTATTATGAATCATATTCCAGAGTTATAAGAATGTAATTATCTTGCAATGTATTTTTGTAGGTGTATACACGAAAATGTGCTTGAGTCTGAGGCGAACTGAATTACACCACATCGTTGACAACATTGAGTAGATATTTCTTTGAATTTCATTGCAAAGTCATACTTCTGTACGGAGTACTAGTACTTATTCTGTGGCTAGACAAGTGTTGTGTTTGTTGAAACAATTTGTTACTTTACACATGATAGCAATCACGAAAAATTTAAAAGCATTACCGTCATCCTAGCGTTATCCCGGCTATGCACTAGCACATGAGGCCCCAGGGTCCGCTTTGGACCATGATCTAGGATGTGGCAGATCAAGTAATTACTGGACAACTTCTATAACTCAAATATCTTACCCAGGCGTATCCTCGTCGTTGTTCCCAGGGTAGTACATGGTCCTATTTCCTCTTTCGGAAGAGGAGGTCCTCTCGCCGTCAGATATGTCCTCAATGTCACCGTCATGCTCCGTTGACTCTTGATCCTAAAGGAGAAAAAGAGATTTTAGAAATAGGAATTGCTTAATTAGGAACTACCGCCAAGTACCAAAATACAACAACTTATGTGTATTCTGTTTTGTGTTCCTAAATAAATAAACTTATCACTGAACATCGTATGTATCTTCAATGTGTATCTTTTAAAATAATAGGTATTATTATAAATAAGCTTATTCCTAAGAATGAGCGAGGTCTCCTAACACAGGTATTACACTAAAAGGAGGCCTTAGCCATGTGTTATTTTAATGTGTCAAAGATACCAATAAAGATTATTTATTTTATTTATTTGGGTGAAGAACGTAATAAATATAAACAAAATGGCCTATACCGCGTCCTCAAGCATTTAAAAGCAAATAAAAATTAAATTAAATTATCTTTTTAACACGTGAAATGTAATAATAATACAAGGCCCCGTAGACAAAACGCAATCTGTTCTACACCGAAGATTGCTATCGCTAGCAAAATATATGAAACTGTCATAACTAAGCCATCGAAAAAGCATGACATTTCGTTGGTGAAAGCGAAATTCGCTGCAGAATAGATTACATGTAGTCTAGAGGCCCTGAATTTCAGCTACACCCAAGCACGATTCGGTGATTCGGCATAAGGACTGAAAGGTATATATATGTCACCGTAAGACTATAAACATCGTTTGATTACAATCTATCTCGTGAGATTGTAAACTGTCAAAAAATTGTGAACCGTAACATATGATTGCAATTTAACGCATTATTTATCGCTATATTATAATCTATCGAAGAGAAACTGTTAAATTACAATCTGTCCCGCGTCAAATTGTCAACTGTCCGAAAGCTGTTCCTGATTGGTCGGTCTTATTGTAAGAGCGACCAATCACGACCAGCCGTTCTTTGTCCCCGCAGAGTTAGAAATGAAATAAATACTAAAACAAATATTAAAACACGAAAAATTTATGTAATTTAGGTTATGTTCGGAAACTAGCACTAATTCGTTGGTTTATCATTCAAACTGCTTTTTTTGGTTAATCACAGAAATGTTTACGTCCACAATAATTTTACATATCTAATTCTATTCATATAAGTTATTTTCAAATTAATTTATAATCAGGAAAACACAGTAGTTTACATTCAACAACAAACCAAATAACATAAAAATATGGCGAGTGCCGGAGCGGCGGGGGGCACATAACGTTCAACCAATCAGCGCCTGAGATGCATTCCGTTCTACGCCGGTTCACAATTTGACCGCTTCCCATCGATAGATTAAAATATAGCGAAAAATAATGCGTTAAATTGCAATCTTAAGCTACGGTTCACAATTTTTCGACAGTTTACAATCTCACGAGATAGATTGTAATCGAACGATGTTTACAATCTCACGGTGACATATGCATCGGAAATTCCGAACCCTTATAATAATAATAATATATCAAGACTTTTGGGTCTGCTTATAATGTTTAAACAGAGGAAACGTTGGTTTAAATAGTGTTAATTTGTTATTTTGTTTCTTTTTTCTATATTAAAAGTGTGTGTTTCCCAAAGGTTCCTGCTGAAAAATTTTTGTTTTATGATTATGTACTTACATTATTATTATTATTTTTCTTTCTTTGGTTCGGCGTTCGAAATTTGATTATTACTCTATGTTAGTTTATTCTCATGTAAGTGGCTTGTCTTTTTTTGAGAATAAACTCTTTAAACCTTAAATCAGTGATATGCTTGGCGGTCACGATTTATGCTGAGCAGGGACCTTTTCGGCACACACTTGATCTAATGCTATTTACCGTACCTACCTTAGTATTCATATGATTTTCGTTCCAGATAAATTTTATTTTATTTCTTACATTATTAAAATAAAATAAAAATAACACACAACCATAAACAAAACAAAATCATAACGAACCTCATACTTAAAGCTGCCGAGCGAGGAATCGTCCGTGTGGTGGCGAGTTCGACTCTCCGTAATGCGCGTCTTGGACAAGTTAATCGTGACCTATCAGAAAATAATGAGAATAGAACAAAAAATAACAAATAAAAAATTAAGGTGAAAATCATAGACAATGCTAAATAAAACGTACTTTTATTAAAAAGTAATAATGTTAAGCTAGCATATACAAATCCCACTGCGGGGCAAACGCCTCGCCCCATATATGACAAAAAAAATTTACAATTGTTTTAGTCGATTTCAGAATTGACTAAAAAAATGAATTAAGTTTTCGATAACCCTTGCAAATTGTTTATGAATTCTGTTTTTGTTTTCTTATTAACAGACAGTCGATTAGTTTTACGTTTCAGAATTATTGAAGTTTACCTCTTTTCGTTTCTCGAAACAAAAAATACAATCATAAAAAATATAAAAAGAAGCGCCGAAGCCAACAACAATGATTGAGATAATGAGAGTGTAATGGTGATGATGGTGATAAGCCATAAAATATAATTCATGCATTATATGGTTGAATGTAATGGATGGCTAATATTGTAGCGAAAATACATCTTGAAGCATGAACTTCTACTTGTTTTTAATATTTTTTAACACTCACAGTGTTCTTTCTTATTAATATAAGTTTAAATAAGAAACCAAATTCGCACACTGGTAGGATTTCCGCCGTTCCCCCGTTCGTCGTCACGCAATGACGTAAGACAAAAGAGACCAAGAATTCCACACGGTTGGATAAACTGCACAGTAGCTCAGTTGGTAAGAGCGTTGGCCCTGTTAGCCAAAGGTCGTAGGTTCAAATTTTTTGCTTCTTATTAAAACTTATGAACTTCCACTTTTTTACTAAAATACCTTATAAAAATAAATTTAATAGCTTTATGGAGTTTAATATACTTTTAGTGGCATCCAAGGTAGTGTTTAATATTATTTTAAGAATTTAGTGTTACACTTATAACATGCAGGCATTGTTATATTGTTAGAATAAGTATTAAACTACTGATAATAATGTTAGAAAATCGAAACGACCACTTGATTCAAACTAGACACACCAACTGGATTCAAACTAGATAAATTTGGATATTTTAACATTGTGTATGTATTGTACCTAAAATCTGTAATAGCCAATTTTCGTATAATTCGTTTTTACAAACTATGCAAAATACTTCAATAAATTAATCATCTAGCTACATAAATTAATTAATGACTATGATCAATTCCAAAGCGCCCTGTCTAAGATTAAATTTAGGTTCAGTCTCTCTCTTTCTCTATCGAACAAACGGAAAGAGATAGACTACAATAATTTAGAAACGTCAAATTAAGTGATGCGATTTCTAACGTATTTGTACAAGTTTTTGCGTGTTTTCGTCTAAGTTTAGTCGTCATCGAATGACATCCCTACTATATTGTCTATGGGTTGTCTAATTTCCCTAGCAACGTACAGCTGTTTAGTCTGACGTTTGTAAATTAATATAGTCTGTCTCTTTTCGTTTGCTTGGCAGAGAAAGAGAGAGACTGAACCTAAATTTAATCTTAGACAGGGCGCATTGGAATTGAGACCACTGTATCTCCAAATATCAGTCTAATACTAGAAGAATCGAAATTACTTTACAGACCAATTCCAAATAAAAGCTAGCTATTTGAAACCATTATCATTTACTTATTTATCTTGTATTTTAATGAAGTTACCTAAATACAGTTCAACCACAACGACTACACCGACGTATATTATTTTCTTAGTGATTTATTTCTCTATGGTATAACAGTACTTCGACACAGACGGAGAACCAAGAACCTAAAACCAAATGTAACTTTTATAAATTTGTTTTTTTTTTCATTCACTCATTTTGACTTTAACTGTGTTTTTTCTTAAAAACACTTAATCTTAATATTACGAACATACGTAACTTTGAAATGCCTTCGCACGCACAATGTGCCAGTAGTTTTTCAGCAGGAAAAGCGAAAAAAATCAAATAGAGCAACTTAATTTCTCACTTTTATTGGTTCTTCTTTAGCGTATTATTGAGATTGTTCTATTACATAATAACAATAAAGACCTCGAAAAAACTAACATGTACTAAATAAAAAACTAATTTGGAAGCCTGTCTTTCTATTCTCAATTCCCGCGCAAAACTCGCCACATTATAATAACTTTTACGACCATTGACTAGCAAAACTACTACTACAAACAACTAGTCTATAGACTATAGTTCTATTTACGTCAGTGTACGCATTTGTGGTTAAACCTAACCTACATAGATACAAACAAACAGATGAAAAATGACAAATGTACTGCCAACATACAAAAGCGAACTCAAACAAACACAATGCGAACTAAAAAAAAAAGAAAAAACAAAACCTTTTCAACGCGGGGCGATATCGTCAAGATATCATACGTTTTTTTCATCGTCGCATCAAAATTACGAAACAGTGCTTCCACGCGTGGCAGTTGACTCAAGTTGAGCGATTTCGGCCTCTAATCCGGTGGAAATAAAGACCATAACCATGTGAAAAGACAGATGATTAAAGTAGGTATAGACTTGAATCACCTTGAATGAAATTAGAATAAAATTGTAAAATTTGACGAATACATAGCGCATTCATTATAATGTTTTTTTTTTAAATATAAATATTGCTATATAATTTACTTTGACCGTCAACAGAGATTCGAACCCAGGCCCAAGGTTGATGACTCATTTTCCAGAACAACATAACTATACAGGTCAATTATTATTATTCATTTTTTAACAAAAAATATTGACACCTCACATTGATACTGAGTAAGTATTAATGTCAGGTGTCAATATATTTTTATTTTTAGTCCGGCTTTAAATTTAATACTTATTAATAAAATTAAAATTCGTCAGATTTTACATAAAAAATATACACAATAAGAAAATGTACAGTATTGACCAAAAAACCATCACCACAATAATAAAACCAAAACCATTTTGTGAGTGATTAGACAAAACAAATTAGTGATAAGGGAAAACTATAGCAGTCGTGTTCAAATATTGTTTATGGTGTTCAAAGGGTGTTTTTAAGTGAAAAATATGCAGTGTGTCCGAGTTCCGACTAGCGATAATTTACGGGCTATGAGATCATTAAATGCTATCGACAAAAAACCCCCATGTTGCGGGTCTAACCCTCTCTTGAAATGGCAGCCATTTTAATTATTTTTTAAAAATGCTATTTCTATGGATCAGGGGCACGATTTTCATGCAGTGGAAAAAAGTTCACATTCGTAAAAATGTATGCAAATTTACGAGTGTGAACTTTTTTTCACTGCACGAGAATCGTGCGCCTGGAGGTCTAAAAAGTTATGTAAATGATTCTTTTGGAAGGTAACGCTATGGCCTATCAAGTGAAATAAAGATCAATTCAAAATTATTAACCGTCATAGAGGATTTTTTTTATAAATCTTGCTTAAAATGTAAAACAAATAAATAGTTTTTTAAACCTATTACAAAACAACCTAAAAATTCATTAGGTTTAAGTAAGTTAAAAATTGATAAATAAAAGGCCCTTAAATTATCGCTAGTTGAAATCCGGACACCCTGTATACAACATAAATTGTGCAGACCCAGTGTGTATTGAAATATAAATACAAGAACAGTAAAATTACCCACGTAGTGCCCTCATTACATTTTATTAACTGTGCATTAGTACTCATAATAAAAACTATTTGATTATGTTTAATTCAAAAAAACAACACGTACATATTTTCTGTAAATAATACTTTAAAGGACCCCCAAAAACACATCAATTTATCAACCACGTGGAAAGGTACAATACATATTTACAATACACATTAGTTGAAACGATCAACACATGTTGAACAACATCGAATACATGTTAAACATGGTGGTACACATTTCTGAACAAGGTTGAACACATGTTGAACATGATTCAAACCGTGTTGAACATATTAACATACCTGTTTAACGTTTTGTTGCCGTTTCTCAATATACCGCGTATCCGTGCCACTGTCTAAAGAACTGTCTTTAGATCCGTCCGAATCGCGTTTCTCTGCGAAAAAATATATCAGTTTAGTAGAAATTACAATACAGCAACGTAGTGCAACGCGCCGCCGGTGGATAAAACGCGCACGTTCGCTCGCGACACTCAACTTGATTAGCCCACCACAGTGGTTTGACGTAGCATCTGTCACGAGAGAATGTCACCGTCAGATATGGTTACCAATTTGAACTACGAAACAGTTTTAATCACGTAGGGAATAGAATCGGGCCTTAAGGTCAAAGTGGGATAGTCTGGGGTGCGCCGTGTCTACATTATTCTTTGGTAACAGTTAATTAGTAAATTATTGTTTTGTTAAGTGTCAATAAGCATTCACTTTGCAATCTGAATATTAGATACTATTGCACTTAAAAAAATGACCTGAGACGGGACTTGAACCCGCGTTTCTCGCATACCGGGCGATTGCCTAACCTCTCGGCCACCCTGGCGTTGGCAGAGCCTGTCGAAATGTTCAAGTGCTTAACGCTGTAATGCCGCGTTGCTTTCATACTACAGTTAATATTATTGGACCATAGCAGCACGGAAAATTTATTAGTTATACCTAAATGGCATAGACACTCACACACAAAAGCACGTCTACTCATACGTGCACACAAACACACACAGTGTGTGTGTGTCGTGTTTTTAAAAATCACGAATTGTAAAAATACACGGATTTTTGACCAAATTCAATTAGGATATTTTGACGAATCGTGAAAAAACACTATTCCGTATGCAATGTGAACGTCCATCTGTCATGACGTATCCTGCCGGAGGACATTATTAGTATTTACCTGCGGGGGGGTGCACGCGGGAGGCCCACTTGCCGCGCGCGGGGGGGTCTGGCGCGGGGCTCTCGGGGGGCGCTAGTTCGTCCCCGAGACTCTTCTTGGCCCACGAGGGCAGGCGACCTATTCGTAACCTGGGAACAATACACACAGTTATAGCAAAACTGGTTTTATAGTCAAAATAATTTCATAGGTTCAATTTGACAGTTGACATATAGGGTCGGGTGTTTACGAATCGGTAGGTAGAATAATTCAGACAGCAAACCGATTTACGATCGATTAAAAACATTGTAAATCATTACAAAATATTTTACGTTTTAGTGACTATTTATGTCATGAGTATGTTTAACAATTATGTTCTATGAACCACAACTAAAATTTAGTCTTCGATCTCAAAATTACAAACTGAAAATGATATTTGTTCAATACCAACCGATAAATCTGTACCTCCGTAACGAGTAAAAAAGTCACAACACCAGGCCTGTGTATCTTCCCGCGTAGGTAGCAAAAACGTACCTACGCGCGGCGACCCCTTGGTAAGGGACTAAACAAGTTGGGTGTCGCTAGCCGGCAGCGACACGCTCCCGCGTTTTATTCACCGGCAGTGCGCGACACTAGGTTGCTGGTTGGACGAGCATGAATAAAGTCCTAGAAAGATGCGCTAGATGGCGTAAGTAGCTTCTTGTGGCAGTCAACCCTATCGCGTTGCGTGATAGTACGTCACTGAATAGGTTTAGCGTATTATGAATCATATTCCAGAGTTATAAGAATGAAATTATCTTGCAATGTATTTCTGTAGGTGTCTACACGAAAATGTGCTTGAGTTAGAGGCGAACTGAATTACACCATATCGTTAACAACATTAAGTAGATATTTCTTTGAATTTCATTGCAAAGTCATACTTCTGTACGGAGTACTATACTCGGCCCGGCGAACCTTGATCCTTATGACATTGACAGTTATTCCTACGACACAACATTGTAGTGGCGTCACCGTTACATTAGAATCGAATTGGAGGCTTCTATAAATGCCATTTATTAAATTTCAATAGATATATGCCATTACAATTATATTCCGTCGGTATTATAACAATTCTTAACATTTACAAGAAATTATCTCAATCAGACTTTACGTTTACGTCCTGCAAAAGTTACTTCGTTCGGAAGATATCGACTAGTGCGGAAAAATATCGATAAACAAATGTCGATAATGGAAACGAGTAAACATGATTTATAACCATTTAAGTAATAGGTGCTGAATGTTAAAAAGTTGCATGAAATTGTTATAAAAAGTTTTATTTCACTCAAATTTATAAAATATTTCTGGAGATACCAGGTTTTGTTTTATTTAAGATTGGATTTTATTAGTATCAGTTTTCATGTGTGGCATAATTAAGTGACAAATTATGAGTGTCATTACTTTTTCATACTTAAGTATTAGTACATTCTCTATTGAATAGAACGGCATACTTGCACTCACGATTGTATACCCAAGAGAATTAAAAAAATATCTGTAGGACAAAACCATATAAAACAAAAGCTGTTCAGCGATCATTTATTTACATATTTTAATCTGAATCTTATAATGACATTAGAGTTTGTGTCACGAACTCGAAATCTGAACTGCAGCTGCTGTCGCCTACGTTTATCAAAAACGGCTCATCTACAATGCTGTCGTATCGCACGTCTCGATCCCAATCATCAAAACAAAGTTTTAAAGCATATATTGGCAGTGGTAGGGCGGTTGCCAAATCCCATTAAGTTACATCGACACGACCCATCACTAACATGAACTGTCATAGGGATCAAGGATTCTGTGACAACACTAAAATTAAGACACCAATTGAATTAGAACATGGCCGTATTAAGACGTTTGTTAGCAGTAAAGAATTTCGATTCATTTTAGAAAATACTACTTCATGTAGAAAATATAAACTAAAATGTGTTGCATTTATTCTAAAAATCAATAGCATTTTATTTTCATTGTTTTATTTGCTGTCTATGGAATCCTTACGCATATACTTCTACGTTCTGTGATAAATCTGAGCTGTCAAATTGAACCTCTTAGATTATTTAGACGTAGGTGTTTATCGAAATTAAGTTGCATTTTATTGGTTGCCCATCCTTTTTAAATACAAGCACGAGCTGCGTTTATGGGCTCGCTAATCCACCTGGCAAGCGTGTCGAGTACTGAAGAACCCCTCAAATGGACTTAACTTAAGTACATTTTTAAAACGCTTTTTCTCAGAATTATTCAATGTCAGTGGGAAAATTCTAAAGTACTGTCGGCAGTACATCAGGGGGCTAATTACGTAACTCTGTTGCTAACAATTTGAAATCGCTTGAAAATGACACATTTGACAACTTCAGTTACTCTGTTAAGCTGGCCATTCACGGTCAGTTCAAAAAATAACTCCATCAACTAACATAAAAATAATCTGACTTTCATTCAGTGCTGCTAGAACGTGGGCAATTCCCCACGCATAAGGGAATTTTAGTTTTTTTTTAATTTAGTGGATAAAATGGGCTAAAAGGTCTCAAAACCGGCAAAATATGGGCAATTTGTTACCTTTTTAAATGTACTATAAGACAGCTGTTTGTTTCCCTAATAAAGAAATAAATAAATAAATAAATAAATTGTGGAAAAAAAATTGGAGAGCCTTGACCTCCGCAGACCTCCCCGGTTCCCAACCAACTCAGCGGCTATGGGACGAGCCTCTTTGTAGAGTAGTTCGTAAAAATCTCTTATTGTCGACTACGAACTCTACAGACCGTGCTCGTCTTTTAGCTGTTGGTGAATGGGAATCAAAGGACTTGTCCATTAATGGTTTTTTATTCGTCAATATTTCTAACCAGAATAAACTAAATATTTTACTAAAGAGTTCACAAAAACTAGTCTTTCTGCATAATTAATATATTTTCTAAGGCCTCCGATTTAGAGAAAAATTGAAATTAATTTTTCTCTTTGTCTGTACGAAACCGCACCTTCGCCTATATCAATTAACGCATGAAAAAAAAATTGACAGCAAAATTGGCATCCCATTGACAGTAGTAACTATTATATAGTCTGTGGTAGTACCTAGTAGTATTTATCCACCAGTGGAAAGGCAATGGTACATAGCCATACAGCCAGGAAATACAAGTAAGTGATCAATGGATGATACCTGTTACAAAACATATTTTTTCTCAAAAATGGAGGCGTTTAAAATTCTGAGTTCTATGGTTACGTGTTTCATATTTTTGTAGCTTAAAGATAAATATAGGTTTATTAGTGGTTGGTGATACCTTAGAATAAAAAACCAGCCTCCATACAAAAAGAGGACAAGTCCTTTATGGCTTAAAGCGCTGCCCTCTCCTGCCCTAGGCACACTTTTTGATAAAATATCCTTTCGCATAGCAGTAAGTCATCGCCTGGGTGCTTTTAATTCAGCAACCCATCGCTGTCCTTGTGGGAAGTTAGTCGACCAACTTGCTCACCATGGCCTCTCTTGCAGCCGAAGTGCCGGCAGGATCCCCCGCCATGCCAGCTTAAACGATGTCATTCGTCGGGCGCTCGCTAGTGCACGAATTCCGGCTGTTTTGGAACCGAATGGGCAATCGCGTAGCGATGGCAAGCGTCCCGATGGTATGACACTCGTTCCTTGGAAGATGGGTAGGCCGTTAGTGTGGGACGCTACTTGCGTTGACACTCTGGCGCCCTCTCATCTTCCTTTCACTGGCAACAAGGCGGGTTCTGCTGCTGCTTCTGCAGAAGACCTCAAACGGCGGAAGTATGAAGGTCTCGGTGAGTCTTTCATAATTCAACCGTTTGGAGTCGAGACTTTGGGGCCGTGGGGACCAAGCACCAATAATGTTTATCGTGAGATTTCAAAACGTTTAGTGGAGACATCTCACGATACGAAGGCTGGCCTATACTTCGGCCAGCGGATCAGCCTGGCCATCCAACGGGGTAATGTGGCCAGCCTTATGGGCACCTTCCCGCGGGACAGCGACTTAAGTCGGGTATTTTATCTATAGGTTTATTCCTATTTTTAAAATACCTGACTTACTGGCATGTAAATAGTTTAGTTTTAAGTTTTTATTTTTAAGTTTATGTGTGTATACTAACTGTATTTTACTTTAGTTTTTTTTTTTTAATAAATAAATAAATTTGTTTGGAAAAAAATAATAACGTCAAGTTACTTTTTTAGTACTTATGCCTATAGCCTAGATTTTTATTACCGATATTGAAAACGTAAAATTTTGGTCGTACCTCAGACCGACTAATTAGTGTAACTGGCCGTGAAGGGCCAACTTTAGCAACAAAACTTTGATTGAAATAATTTCATTCAAAGTTCACTCACGCCATTCACGGCTAGTCAAACTGATTAGTCAGTCTGAGGTACGACCAAAATTTAACCTTTTTTAATATCGGTAATTAAAATCTAGGCTATAGGCATAAGTACTAAAAGGTAACCTAACCTTATAATTTTTTCCGCAATTGCCCATATTTTACCGGTTCTAAGACCTCCCCGCTCATTTTACCACTAAATTAAAAAACTAAAAGTACCCTTTGCGTGGGGAATTGCCCACGTTCTGGCCTCACTGAATGAAATTCAGTTTTCAGATTATTTTTATGGTAGTGAGTGGAGTCATTTTTCGAACCGACCGTGAATGGCCAGCTTAACAGAGTAACTGAAGTTGTCAAATGTGACAATTTCAACCGATTTTAATTCTGAATTGTTAGCAACAGAGTTACGTAATTAGCCCACAAGTTACCCATGTGAACTACAAAAACAGCTTTTATTACGTAGGGAATAGAGGCGGTCTCAAAGTCAAAATGGGTTAGTCTGGCGTCCAGCCGTGTGTACACAATTTATGTATATTAATAATTACAGAATCTACACATTCGTCTGAGCTCTTTTATCAGGAACTATACCACAGAATAGCTACTTAATAGAAGCTACTTACGCCATCTAGCGCATCTTTCTAGGACTTTATTCACGCTCGTCCAACCAGCAACCTAGTGTCACGCACCGCCGGTGTATGAAACGCAGGAGCGTGTCGCTGCCGGCTAGCGACACACAACTTGTTTAGTCCCTTACCAAGGGGTCGCCGCGCGTACGTACGTTTTTGCTACCTACTCGGGAAGATACACAGGCCTGGTACTACACTAAAGATTTATTTAAATCTCCTTTTCAATACTAATACCATCTCATTCTACTCACGTGTAGTCAGGAACGACAGGGGTGCTAAACTTATTGTCCTCATAGGGTAATTCCCGAGGTGGTGACCCTAGGTGCGACTCGCTCTCACTGTCCAGCCCTGACATGCCGTTTGACGGTGTGGTGACTTTCCTGTAAAAAAAACATTTGTTAAGGTCTTCGGTAGAGAAAACAGTTTTTTTAAATACCCACCTCATATGGGTTATTGGGTGAAAGTTTGCGCAGTCTTGGAGAGGCCTGTGTCCAGCAGTGGACTGCAATAGGCTGATATGAATGAATGAAAACGTTGGGTTATTTGAAAAACACCAAAGACTAGATTCTAGTACAAGAATATAAAATAAATAAAAGTAAAATAAAATCGTTTGATTCAGGACATAGTTACATTACATTGCATTAAAATAAATAGGTCAGATATTAATCAAAGTCAAAATCAAAATTAAAACCAAAATTAAAATCAATATTAAAATTAAACCCGAGCTGCCGTGATATGCCTACTGCAGCAATGCCACATATAGGGACTTGGGTCAGTCAAGACGGTCTGCACTCATTGTCAAGACGGTAATATAGCAACATTATCTATGGGACCAGCATCGACATCACAAAAAAACCCCATACTAAATCGCCATCAACTGATTTCGGTTGCATGGAAAAATAAAATTCCATGTTGGTCTCATAGAAAAAGTTGTTATAATTAGGAACCAGAATAGGCGTTATCAGGTGTATGGTGTTTTAAAAATAGCTCTGTATCAGCCGCCTATCTAATATAGATCTTTGTGTAAATTTTTCATGAATTTGTAAATGTACCTATGATGGGTATGTACTCGTAATAATCAGAGGTCGGAATTAGGTAGAGTTATTTATGTACTTGCATCGAAATGTTGATATTAATGTGGACCTTCCCGGGATTTCTAATGGACAATCCCGTGTCCCGTATTAAGTAGAGTCCACAATCCAGTAAACAAGCCAGGGTCAAACAGGATTCACCACACAAAACACAATAGGAAACAAGTGAGCGCATTCAACAAACCGAGGTAAGCGAATGAGCTGTGTGAATGAGTAATCCGATTTATTGCTAATAGATAGTTTAATTGCGGCAGAAAGAGACAACATTTTGTACATTCCGTTAAGCGGGAACTGCTCCGCATTTCCGCTATTGTATTCTTTTGTTCTCACAAGCTACGTTGTGCGAACTACAACTGTGGCAACATCGCGCGTATTGGAATTTTGCAACTTCGAACATCCGATGTCATTGATGTAAGTTTGGCAACGTCACGCGTGCAGTAGTTTAAATTGTGTACAATTAAATAAATTTTATTTAAAAAATCACAGGTTTTTTTTTGCTCTTTAAAATTAATCTCGGGATTTGAGGCATGTCCACTTTATTCTTTCGCTGTATGAAATCAGTGTAAGTACATGAATAACCTACCAAATTCCGACCTCTGGTAATAATGAGTTATCCATAAATATATTATTGCACTTGAAAAAAAAAACGACCACCAGAGGCGGGAATCGAACCCGCGTTCCTCGCATACCGGGCGATTGCCTAACCTCTCGGCCACCCTGAGTTATCCATAGATCTAATCCAATAATAAATACTTTTAATAGTACATTTATTCACTTCTTTAGAGGATGTTTTACAATATTCGTGTGGGAGTCTCCATTTGGGCATGAAAGAAAACGCCTGTTCCTGGAGCCACCGCACTTTTATAGCTACTATGGATATTATAGCTTAAATTAGCTTTACATTATAGGAACTATCAGAGTCAATCGACTTACCACTTTGCAGATAAATTCGCAGGCCTTTGACGATTTCAACATTCGAATATTCAATAATAAAATATTTAATAATTTAGTTTACTTCAAAAAATTTATGTCAGTGTAACTGTGAGTGCGTATGAATTTTATTGTGACATCGCCAGAATAGCTATTTGGTTTTATTGTCCTTAAAAAATTACGATGCGATGTGGAAACGATTTTGGCCCTAAAGGTCATGACACAAAATACCGGCACCGCAACGGCAACGCCTTAACCCAGCAACTAACTTGCCATTCAAATTAGAGCATTAAGTTGTGAGGCGTACAATATATTTTGTAAATTCAAGGCGACGCCGTGCTGCAGCCGTGCTGTTGCGAAGCCGGTATAGTGTGTCATGACCTTAAGACTGACAAGGCGCACTTGTCCTTAATAAATAGTACATAACTAACTTATTTCTTTATTCTATACAGGGTGCTTATTTCAATCCGAGCGATATTTAGTAAAACGACCTATGATCACTTACAAAACACGCATTAATAACCAATTAACGAGAAAAAAAAATGAAATTATAAACGAACATTTTTTGTAAAACCCTTACTGTACTGTGGCGTAAGATACCGCGATACGTTTGCACTGTACGAGTAGCAGGCGCGACGAGTGATAGGTACCTACTCAGCTAGTATCTCCTTGCTGACTTTTATCTGACGTCTGCGTTGTTCCTAAATGTGTAAATAGCTATTTGTAAAACAACTGATCTCACGTACTTCAATTAGTTGATACCAAATTTCCCTTCCTACTTTTAACGGGCTTAGGACCGACAAACATACCTAAAATTTATTTGTACCTTATGACACCTATGAATTCAACACGCTGAATTTGGGCAATTAATTAGAAATTGGTCCCTGAGCTTTCAATATCTTAATCAACACTAACCCAAACCCTTTTAAAATTGAATATGATAATGACGTGAAAGTCGTCTGTATCTTATTGCGCACGATTATTACTGGATACGGGAGATCAATCGGGAATCGAATCCCGAACTTTCAATACGTCTTTACATTGCTAACCTAACCTTTTTAAAATTAATTTGGTTTTTATTGTTTATTGATGCAAAGTGAAGTCTGTAACTTATTGAACACGATTCGAGTGATCAACCAGAAATCGAACCCGGAACTTTTTGTACTAGGCTAAGCTAACTTTTTTTTAAATTGAATACCTAGTTTTAGTTGTATTAATAAATGAGACAAAAGTCACCTTGTAACATCGCTTTCGTGAATTCGGACAATAAACCGGGAACCGAACCCTGAGCTTTCGATAGGTATGTTAATTTTCGCTAACCTTTTCAAAATTAAATACCTAAAGTACATTATTAAATGTCGTGAACCTTAAGTGTTTTTGGCGTAGTTAAAAATGTGGAATCAACTTATTTACAACGATTTATCTTAATACCTTCCTAGTTTTATGTACGCTTTTATTTGCACTAACCTTAATAAATGTTCAAAGTGGCCGCCAGACTGAGCAATACACAGACGTGCACGGCGTCTGCTATTCCTTTTTAAACTATTCAACACTAATTGATTATGTTTGACTGTTTGGTACGCACTCACTATTCTTTGTCTCAGGTCCTCAACACTTGTTGATCCTTCCGTATACACTAATCTTTTTACATCACCCCACAAATAAAAGACTAAAGGCGTTAAGTCTGGGGACAGTGGTGGCCAAGGCACAGGTCCACCACGCCCGATTCACTGAGTTCCGAATACACGATTCAGGTAGTCACACACTTGAAGACCGTAATGAGGCGGTGCTTCGTCGTGTTGGTAGAAAAGGTTATGAACTTATGATGGAGAGACAATGGTATGTCTTCTTACATCTCTTCAACGACGACTTTTCCAGCAGTCCCGGGAATGTAACACTGGTGAAGCGGCCTTCGATGAAGTAAGGTCCCAACAGGTGATTCCCTACTATCCCAGCCCACACATTGAGACTAAAGCGATGTTGAAATGAGTCCCTCTTGGTGACGTGTGGGTTGTGGTCACGGTGGGTCCACCAGTGCTCATTGCTCATCAACTAGCTCAACGTTAGAATAGTTTTGCGTCATTTTGAAAAAAACACACGGACGAGTTGAATTCGCGATGTTTTCGTTACAACTGAGTTGGGCCGGAGTAAGTGTGACAAAGACGCCAATAGCCGCCCGGGCGCCCAGCGCGCGCGCTAATCCTTTGTATGTATTGTAGTGAGCGCGTCAAAACATTCGTTCGGCGAGTGTTGGGGTCCGATTCCGGAATCGAATGGGGACTATTATAAAAATCGTGATAATTTAATAATTAAATTAATTTTTTTTCGAAGTCTGTTTTTTTAGTGATTCGTGATCAGTATAAGGTACATAATCACTTATGAAAATACCGCTCGGATTGAAATCAGCATCCTGTATACTTGCGGGTTCGAATCCTGCAATCCCGCAAGGAGCAAATGTTTGTGTGATTATCCTAGCACAAGCTCACGCTTAGTTTGGGGCTAGGTAATTGGTGTGTTTGTTGAAACAATTCATATACTCACTTCCCTTGCCTAATGGCTTGCTGCGCCAGTCTGGCCCTCATGGTGACCACCATGTCATGAGGCACACGCCACACGAAAATACAGCCGTCTCCAGACGCTGACACTAGGTGCTGACAGTCGGGGGTGAATCTGCAAGGAAAAAACATAATATATCAAAACAAACAGTGATTGACAGCGAAATTGTGACCTTGGACCTAATGAGGGATTTCCTGACAGCTCAAAATTTTAGTTTTATTAAATTACTAGTAGTTCCCCGCGAATTCGCCCGCAAGAGTTCGATTTTCCATATAAAGTTTTATCCCCCATTTCACCCCCTGAATGTTTTTATATCGCGACAAAATGAAGCCTATGTCCTTTCCAGGGTCTCGAACTGTCTCCATACCAAATTTCATCTCAATCGGTTCAGTGGTTTAAGCGTCAAGAGGTAACAGACAGACACACTTTCGCATTTATAATATAGTATGTTTTTTTTTATTTGTTTTATTTATTGTATGTTGATAGATGGCGCTAATTATCTAAGTTATACAAATATTGCGTCGAAATCATTAAGCATAAAACAAAAACAAATTATTGTAATATTATGCGTACAGACATGTTGTGGAAGTACTTGCGTTAGAAATAAGCAAGTTTCAAATTGCAGTTAAAAATAAAAGGACTTGTCCTCTTTTTGTATGGAGGCTGGTTTTTTATTCTAAGATATCACCAACCACTAATAAACCTATATTTATCTTTAAGCTACAAAAATATGAAACACGTAACCATAGAAATCAGAATTTTAAACGCCTCTATTTTTGAGAAAAAATATATTTTGTAACAGGTATCATCCATTGATCACTTACTTCTATTTCCTGGCTGTATGGCTATGTACCATTGCCCTTCCACTAGTGGATAAATACTACTAGGTACTACCACAGATTATATAACAGGTACTACTGTCAATGGAATGTCAATTTTGCTGTCAATTTTTTTTTTCATGCGTTAATTGATATAGGCGAAGGTGCGATTTCGTACAGACAAAGAGAAAAAATAATTTCAATTTTTCTCTTAATCGGAGGCCTTAAAAATATAGTAATTATGCAGAAAGGCTAATTTTTGTGAACTCTTTAATATATTATTTAGTTTATTCTGGTTAAAAATATTGACGAATAAAAAACCATTAATGGACAAGTCCTTTAATAGAAAAAACGTCTCGATGATCACTCAATTGTTAAAAAACGACCTCTTAGTACGCGTGAATCAAAAACATGCAAGACATAAACATTATAACATATTAAACGCTAAAAACAGCTTTTTTCATATATCAGAATCTACTTACTTAGATTGGTGATTACGACTTAGATTGGTCAGTGCCATATAGCGGAATTTTAAGTACTGATTCAAAAATCAAAGACACTAGGAAAATCCCTCATTTCATTGGACCGTAATGACAAGATAATGCCATTTAATAAATAGGACAGAAAAAAAACACTTACAAGCTAGAAGTAACGAACCCAGTAGCGGCCAGAACATGACTCCTTTTTTTATGCTTTACTTAGATCAAAATACCCCCGTGCCTTGGGTTGTAATCAGAGTCCAGAAATTTAGGGTTTAAAATGTTTGTCTGTTGTATGTGTTTAGTTTCTTAAAAACTTAACGTGGCTGTGTAGAGTTGATCCTTTGCCTACCCAGAATGGGTGAATTGAACAATAAAAATGTTGTAAGTATAAGGGC
The DNA here is from genome assembly GCA_949316185.1 of Pyrausta nigrata. Lineage (NCBI taxonomy): Eukaryota > Metazoa > Arthropoda > Insecta > Lepidoptera > Crambidae > Pyrausta > Pyrausta nigrata. The sequence goes on from OX438965.1 coordinate 6,781,637, forward strand.
AGCATAATCCCACTAGAAGAAACGCGGTTTAAAAAGTTTGATGCACTTACTTGAGACCAGTGACGATCTCGGAGTGTCCATACATCGTCGCCATACACTCGCCGGAGTAGTAATCATACACGCTCAGTATCTTATCCGTGCTGGAGGTAGCGAGGTAAATGCCGCTGTTGTCGAGCGCCACCTAGTGGTGTAATTTAAAAAAAAAGGTTAACAATGCCAATAAACTTTTTTGGAAGTATTTTAAAGCTGTGGAAGAAATTTTGAAAATACTAATAACCTTCATTTCGCAAAAAGGTTAATGATAAGCGTTTTTATAAAAAAATGACAAAGAAAACAAGCAATACGACTTTGAAATTGAATATCCTAATAACAATAGGAAACACAAGGTACACAAGGTAGAGGTAAAAAAAAACAACGCAATAAACTCAGTTGCAAATTTTTTTTGTAATATAAATAATGTATACCTTTATTAGTGTGCCATCTTCCGCCGTCGTGCCCCTAAACGTTTTCGTATGCCTGCCTTGCACAGCACTGTACACTCGCACGTTTCGATCCTGTGGTGAGCAATAAAAACCATTTACATAAATATATTTGTTATACAGCACACAACTCTTTTGTTTATATAAATATTCCTTAAAAAGATTATACTTTTAAATCCGAGAAAGGTAGATGGATATATAACTCTTTGCACAACATAATAGAAAAAATAACAGTACAGCAATTTATAAAGAAAGAAAGGTACTTATTTAAAGAGAGAAAAAAAATAAAAACTCTCCTTAGGCGGTACGAAGTTTACAGAGTCAGCTAATTTTTATATAAAGAAAAAAAATATTTATTTTTTTAATAAATATTTTTTTTTATTTATGTAAGTTTTAGCTTGGGGAAAAAAGTATTTTCGCATTATAGTATATTTTGTAATGGCTGAAATGCGGTGCATTTACCTGACACGCGGTGAGTATATGCCTGCCCCCCGCATCCACCTCCATATCGTACAGCGTTGTTCTTCCGGAGACGTTCTGCCCGCGTGCGAACTGATAGCTACCGTCTGATGTCTGAAAATAAAACAAAGACAGTTTAACAAAGATTTAGAACACAAAGCATTTTCAAATATATTATTGCACTTTGAAAAAATTTCGACCACCACAGGCGGGAATCGAACCAGGGTTCTTCGCATACCGGGCGATTGCCTAACCTGTCGGCCACCCTGGCGTTGGCAGAGCCTGTCGAAATTTTCAAGTGCTTCTTAACGCTGTTATGCCGCGTTGCTTTGATCAATTGCCCGGTATGCAAGGAACGCGGGTTTGATTCCAGCCTCTGGTGTCATTTTTTAAAGTGCAATAATGCCTTGTCACTTAAAAACAACAAATTAAAGCATTTTTATCTTCGCATACTCTATGACTGAGGGTTGTGATTATTATGTGGAATGAAACTCACACAACGACTTTCTTTGCAATTATAATTGATTGCTTTTACATTTTACTCTTACAGTACAGTAGTAAGGTTCTCCTAGCCGAATTTCGAATACAGCAGCCAATCTCCGCCGAGATTAGCGATACTAAATTAATCGAATTATTCGAATGGTCTCTGTAATCTAATGTATTCGATAAGCAACCGCAGTCATTCGATTATCCTTCTATTATTCGGCGAGCAATACCGGAGCGTGCGGTGCGCAGAACTACTAAGGAATGAATCGTCATTCGTCGCGTCGATTATTTCGTTCGTTCGCTGTGCGCACAGTCGCGGCAATTCAATCGAATGCATCGAAGGGCCGAGTATATATCATTCGATTGTCGATTATTATTCGTTTTTTTTTTCTTAATTACTAAATCGACATTCGATAGTTCGAATGGTCGATTGTCGATTCATTCGATTATTATTTTTCGAACAATTGCCAATCGCTAACTGAGATTAGCCAAATGCGCAGGAAATATTATAGTACACGCGTAGGTATGTATGTTGGCACAGGTGCACTCTCTGTTCCTTCACCCTCATAGTTCGGTGAGACGGCTATCCGACATAACCGGAGAGATATTAGGTGCAGGACCAAAGGCTTTACGTGCACACCGAGTCACGAGGGTGTTTATGCCATCAAGTGCCTGACTTCGAGTTGTCATCCAATTATTGCAAGATAAAAAAACTCAGAAAACAGTTTCGGCCTAAGCCGGTATTCAAACCCCGGTTCACTTGGCTATTGCTTTAACCACTAGACCAAAAAGGAAGTAGGTATTTAGCTAAGCATTAATTTTATTACTGAAAACGCGATGCTTACAGCTCATGAGCTTTATGTAGTGAGAAGAAACAATCAAACCGACACTACCTACTATAAGTATTATCGATTACTTCAAAAGTTGAAATCGAAGACCGGATTTGAAAATTTGTAAATCTGTACGTACTATCAGTACTATATTTGAAGTTCATTCGGGTTCATTCATTTTATTAACAAAAGGTCATATCCTTAAAAATGCATTGAAGTCGCTGCCTGCTTTTATTTTATCACATACTTACTGAGACGTCAATCAAAGTTAATCTAAAGGATTAACTTTGATTGACTTAAGTCTCATGCCGTCCTTTCCTATTTCATTGACAAAGAAAGCGACAGAACGAGACTTAATTATAGATTAAATTTAATTGACGTCTCTGAGTGCGGCAGTTAGACATGTATCTTCCACAACAATTAATGTCATTTAGTTAAAAAGTATCCTACGATTATCTTTTTAAGGCTGTATAGTCAAGTACGCCTTGGTCCCACTAGTTCACATAATTAAAAACAAAATCTTCCCGCTCTTCGGCGCTCGTCCTTGAACGAAAAAAAATAAAAGTTTATTGTTTTTTGCTGCGATCTTTTCGTAAAAATTTAGAAAATGAGTGAAATGCAATTACGTAAAAGAATACCCATTAGTTATTATGAAGCGGACGAACCGTCGTTCGATGAATATATTTGTCAGTGATTTTCGTTTGAAAACAAACAACATTATTGTTTTTTCTCTTCAATAACTTGGAGTCGTATTTCTTTCAGACTGCGATCACTGTCAGGACTTTGTGTACGAATATTGTTCATTACATGGGCCACTTTTAGTCGTGCCAGACGATGAGGTAATTTTTTCTTATTTTCCGTAGCTAAGTTAACTAATGCACATGAAAAATATTTAGTAATAAAAATGTATGGGAAGTAAGAATTTAAATCATTGACCTGTCAAACCCCATAAGACCCGCGGGCGGGCCTATAACAATTAATTTTTATTGTGTCTACATGTAACATGATTCGTGAAGATTTAAGTTTGCTAATTAGGCAGATGTACCTACTTTATTGTTTTGTTATAAATTATGAGATGGAGCCTTGGACAGGCCTATGTATCTCCCCGCGGAGGTAGCAAAACGTACCTACGCGCGGCGCACCTACGTAGGTGCTAAAACAAGTTGCGTGTCGCTACCGGCCAGAGCCACGCTCGCGCGTTTTATTCACCGGCGGCCGCGCGGCTACGTTGCTGGCTGGACGAGAATGAATAAAGTACTAGAAAGAGGCGCTTGATGGCGTTAGAAGCTTCTCGTAGCAGTCAACCCTATCGCGTCGCGTGATATTACGTCACTGAATAGGTTTAGTGTATTATGAATCATATTCCAGAGCAATAAGTATGAAATTATCTTGCAATGGATTTTTGTAGGTGTCTACACGAAAATGTGCTTGACTCTGAGGCGAACTAAATTACGCCATATTGTTGACGACATTGAGTAGACATTTCTTTGAATACAATTGCTAAGTCATACTTCTGTACGAAGTACTAGTATTCTGTGCCTTGGACTATAATGTACTGTAATGGAACCTAATTCGAGTAATCTTTTTTGTAATATGTTTTATGAGGTCCAATAAAGTGATCTGTCTACTAACAAGTAAACATAATTTTCGAAAAACACAAAACACTCGTCTGCAAAAATTGTATATTTTTGAAATGGCCTTTTTCCTGGCTTTCATTTGATACCCATATTGCTATGGTAAGGAAAAAATCAATCCCCCTCCCCCCTTTATTTCGATTTGCGGGCGTCATTTTTAAAATTTATATAGCCTATGTCACTCTCACAATTTTGAAAAATTCAACGACACCTCATATGTCAAAAACGTTCCAGTCGTTTGGGCTGTAGGGCGTGCCAAACAATTATACATACATACTCTCGAAAAACATAACCCTCCTTCCGCAGTCGGGTAAAAAGGGAGTTATCTATTTTTTTAGATTCAATAGATTAGGTAAGACCTTTGTCCAACAGTGGGATCTATATAGGCTAACTCAATGATAGTGCATTTAAAAAGAGATAGACGAGTCATTAGCGCACGGAAATTGATTGCCTCAAATTAAACAATTTGCTCAATTCTTCATTCAAATTTCGTACACATATGACATTTAATACGTAAAAGAACGTGTGCCCGGCACATCGAATTTGAACCGCCGCGCAGTAGAAGATGACAGTTCTACCTCTTTTTTAGGGTTCCGTACCCAAAGGTTACAAACGGGATCCTATTACTAAGCCTCCGCTGTCTGTCTGTCTGTCACCAGGCTGTATCTCATGAACCGTAATAGCTAGACAGTTAACATTTTTACAGATGATGTATTTCTGTTGCCGCTCTAACAACAAATACTAAAAACAGAATAAAATATGTTTAAGGGGGCCTCCTATAAAACAAACCTGATTTTTTTGTGGTTTTTGCTCTACATTAATAACGGCAACAGGTAGACCCTCAAAATAATTTTATTTTAATTAATAATAATCCTCCTGGCCGAATTTCAACTACGGCGGCCTATCTCAACAGAGATCAGCCAACTGCGCGGGACATATTATAGTGCACAACTGTGTGCGCAATACACAGGTGCACTCTCTGTTCCTTCACTCTCATAATTCGGTTAGACGGCAGTCCGAAATGACCGTAGAGAGATCAGGCGCAGGACCAACGGCTTAACGTGCTTTCCGAGGCACGGGGGTGTTAACACCACCAACTTCTTGACTCCGGAGCTGTGTCTGAATAATTTCAAGACAGAAAAACCCAAACACTCTCGGCCCGACCCGGGATTCGAACCCGGGACCTCGTGGATAGTACCCAGCGTGCTGACCACTAGCACAACGAGGCAGTTTCAATTATAATAATATTTAAAGGGGGCGGCTCCCATGCAACAAACGTGTTTTTTTGCTAAATAAAAGAAAGGTTATAATATAATTTCTAATGTAATGGATAATGGTACGGAACCCTTCGTGCGCGAGTCCGACTCGCACTAGGCCGGTTTTTTTAATACAATGTCAGTGGGCTAGCTTTACTTTTTACTTTTCTTTTAGGTCCCTTCTAGGAAAGACAACCCACCGTGCGTTCCCCGCGCGGCTCTCACCATTCCGAGTGAATTTGTACACATCGCTCCGTCTATTATACCAGGTAATTTTAGTTATTTATTTTAGGCTCTTATTACACAATCCTATTTGTGTAGCATCCTACTTAGAAAATAGGAAGATGTATCGCAGTTCACTACTTAGGACTGCCTCGTTGGTCTAGTGGTCAGCACGCTGGGTCCTATCCACGAGGTCCCGGGTCGGGCCGAGTGTTGTTGGGTTTTTCTGTCTTGAAAAAAACTCAGACACAGCTCCGGAGTCAGGAAGTTGGTGATGTTAACACACCCGTGCCTCGGAAAGCACGTTAAGCCGTTGGTCCTGCGCCTGATCTCTCTACGGTCATGTCGGTCTGCCGTCTCACCGAATTATGAGAGTAAAGGAATAAAAAGTGCACCTGTGTATTGCGCACACACTTGTGCACTATAATATGTCCCGCGCAGTTGGCTAATCTCTGTTGAGATAGGCCGCCGTAGTCGAAATCCGGCTAGGAGGACATTATTATTATTATTATTAGGTTTCTACTTTCCTAATTAGGAAGCTCGCGTCCTAACTAGGACTGGGGCCCCACTCTGCAAGACGATATCTGTAGTGTCAGCTGTGGCCGTCCCTGTCACTAATGCCAGCATGTCAGCGCGAGCGAGCGCGACGGCTAAACGCGAAATTACGGACAATGCTTTATCAGAGTAAAGCACCTGCCTATCCACCCTGCCTTCCTAGTTAGGATCCTAAATAGGATGCGACTTTCCAAGTTGACTTTGACGACCGTCTTGGTGTAGTCGTTCGGGCACCGGACTTCTATTCTTCTTCCGGACCCGGTTGCGGGTTCGAATCCCGCAAGGGGCAAATGTTTGCGTGATGAGCACGAGCATTTGTACCAAAGTCATGGATGTTTATATGTATTTAAGTATTTATATCCGTTATCCTAGTCACCATAGCACAAGCTCACGCTTAGTTTGGGGCTAGGCAATTGGTGTGTTTGTTGAAACAATTAAATATATGTATAAATTAAAGGAAGCTACAAATAAAATGGTGTAATATGTGATTTACTTAGTTTATTAAATTATGGAAACTGTGTTTCTGAAATAAACAATTTCATTTCAATTCATTTTCCTACTACAGGGGCAGGACTAGGCGTATTCGCTACATTGACTCTGCCAAGCGGGGTCAGATTCGGGCCTTTCGTTGGGCGAAGGACTAAGCTTGTCTCATCTCAGTACTGCTGGAAGGTATGTTTAGGGTACTTATAGCTTTTAACTAATTTATTACTAGCTGTTGCCCGCGACTTCGTCTGCGTAGACTTGACAATACAAAATGGCTCATACTCCTACCGCCGCACTAAGGGGTATTTGAGGCAAAAATCCGGTCAAAATTTTTTAGGGGCCTATATTATCTAAAAAACGTAATGAAAAACAATTTTTGATCAAATTATCGATTTAATATTAAATAAACATAAGAAAACATATAAGTATTTTTTTTTCAATGGTTTCAAACAAATTGAATTTTATTAAAAATCATATGCAATCTTATTCGCTGATGACATCAGAATCTTCCCCTATATCACCATCTTCGACAGTATTGTCATCAGACTTGTTTAAGTTCGGTGTTGCTGCAATTAAAATCGTCTTTGCTTCGTTGGAAAATGGCAAGATTTTCTTCTTATTCTTTGGCCGACTACAGCTGATGAGAGGATCGGATGTCAGAAGTAATCTATTTAAAACGTCTCTGTTACATTCAGTCCTCGAAAATTTCCGTGCATAGTCCACCCGATATTTGCGCAAATGCTTATTTCGTGCTTCAGCGGCCTCCTCAGACAATTGTCCTATTGGAAGAATTGCCTCTTCCATCACCTGCGCTCCATGTATTAGAATTTTGTGGACTGTAGGCGACATTGGATGCCAGCCGTACAATTGCACATATAGTTTGGCAGTGTCTTGAGCATAATCATCGAATTTTTGGTAATCAATGTTAAAACCACTTGTTATTACCTCAAGAATCACTTTAAACCTAGTAATTAATTCCCTGTTGATGCCGGTGATGCGAGAAGAGCATTCTGCGTTTTGAAAAAATCTCCTAGTCGTATTCCCATCATTACTATTTCCATAGCCAGCTTTGGGAACATCAACAAGCAGACCCATTTCAGCTCTAAAACATTTCTGTATTTTCTCTTTTGTTTCTTTAACAATTTTTTTATCTTCTGGTGTACGGGTTTGCCACTTTTTAATGGGTTCTTTATATGCTAAATGCAACAATAACTCAAAAAAGCGTATTCTGGCTTGGAGTACTGAGAGCCCGAAACTTAGAGCTTCTTTTTTTATGGTTTTTTTTTTTAATTTATTAAAGTCTTTTGATGTTTGACCGCATATATAACATCGCATAGTTGATGCAGTGTCCGTTGCGGAGTTGCAGACCTTTCCGTCTACCATCGTCAGCAAAATATTGTGAGTGATTTGCACTGATGTTTCACTTTCTTTAGTTTTTATCAGATCTTTGGCTTGATTTCCGATGTAGTTTATTTCTTCCTTAGTGACATCTTTCGTTTCATGTACGAATCGAGCTCTGATCGGTCTGCAAAATCTCACCGAAGAAGGAGTAGGGTTCTGCCAAATGGTTTTTATTGTTTGACCATCAATAGAAACAACCAACCTCACCGGAACAATCGAGCTCACAAATATATTTGAATCATCATCTGTGACACTTGCAAATTTTTGCTTAAATGGAGTTTGGTGAGATCCATCACATCGCCATTTTGATATCAAGAGTAAGTGCTGCTTTTCATTGTCAGTTAACGTATCTATAACTTCTTTTATATATTGAATGAGGCGCAAAGACGTATGATCGAGCAAAGCTTGAAGTTCAACATTAAAACTGGTCTCTGTAACAGTTATTTTGTCATCATCTGGGTAGCACTCTTTTTTCGCCTTTTGCAGCAAAGAGTAACAAGGGTAGATATCTTTGCGTCCACCTTGTAATAAATTCCACTGGCTTCTTGTGAAATTACCTTCAACAAATAATGATAACGCTTCCCGTGGGGTATATTTCATCTTCACGTGGTCTTTTTTAGACGAAATTAATCTTCTGATCTTCTTGGCTCTTGTCGGCGTTGAAGTTATTTCTTTGATCATCATCGAAATATCATTTTTCCCTGAAGTGCCCTGACTAACACACGCAGCGAAAGTCAACTCCTCAACTGGTACGTGAGCCCGTAATTCTTCAGTTTTCCGCCGCTTGCTCCTTTCACTCAACTCGTGAAACTGTTTAACTGGGCGACTGCTCTTGTGTGATGACCACAAAGGAAGCTCTAGTGATGTTTTAAGCCATTCCTCATTATTTTTCAAAAATCGTTCATCTGTGTAACTAGCTGCCGTCCATTTCTGCTTAAAACTTGTCTTGAAATGCCTCAAACAACGAGACAACACATTTCTATATTTGTCGCGCAAAAAGTCAGCTCGGCAAGCCTATCTTCTAACAAGTTAAGTTTCTCATCGATTCTTTTTCGTTTAAATTCCTTTAGGATATCATAAAGTTCCCGCCTAGTCATAGTTTTCACCATTTGCGGAGTACCTGAGAACAAATGTACATACATTGTATTATTTTTTTTAATTACACCTACAAACTTATATAATATTTATTTAAAAAAAAGGGGGGACGTTGGGGGACAATTTTATTTCTGTTTTGGTCAGGAGAAGGTTAACGCTTTATTATCATAATTAAAATGTTGCACGACAAAGTCCGACACATAAACAAAAACACAAATGTTATAAAATTTTAGGAAAAATACCACGTTATGGAATGGCAATATAAGATTAAATGCTGAAATTTAAGAAATAATTTACTGTAATTTATTAAAATATAAAGTACATACCTTCAGATTCCATATTCAATAACTAATTTTCACCACACACACACATATAAACACCAAAAAATTTGCAAAGTTATCCAGAGCGCCGAGAAAAAAGTCATGCGTTTTACACAATGGCTGAGTTCCGACTGATTCTGTGGTGAGAGCGCAGGTAGAAAACGGGTTTGGAGGCGCGCCCTGGATGGACCGGTTATTGTACTTTATGAAACGTGCATTGTTTGTGCCATTTGGCAAAGTTTGAAAAATACAATTTTGACCGGATTTAGGCTTTAAATACCCCTTAGTGCGCCGTCCAGAAGATATGACCTCTTATTTCTACTGTGTCGTATAGTAAAGAGAGGTCATCCTGTATATCTGGATGTTTTTCTCCTGTCAGGCCTGTGTATCTTCCCGCGTAGGTAGCAAAAACGTACCTACGCGCGGCGACCCCTTGGTAAGGGACTAAACAAGTTGGGTGTCGCTAGCCGGCAGCGACACGCTCCCGCGTTTTATTCACCGGCGGTGCGCGACACTAGGTTGCTGGCTGGACGAGCGTGAATAAAGTCCTAGAAAGATGCGCTAGACGGCGTAAGTAGCTTCTAGTGGCAGTCAACCCTATCGCGTTGCGTGATAGTACGTCACTGAATAGGTTTAGTGTATTATGAATCATATTCCAGAGTTATAAGAATGAAATTATCTTGCAATGTATTTCTGTAGGTGTCTACACGAAAATGTGTTTGAGTCAGAGGCGAACTGAATTACACCATATCGTTAACAACATTGAGTAGATATTTCTTTGAATTTCATTGCTAAGTCATACTTCTGTACGGAGTACTACTACTTATTCTGTGCTCCTGTTAAGATGAAACATAGCTTTGACCGTGCACTAAACTATACCCCCATTATCGGCTAATATTTAGACCTTGTTTAAATCTGGTCCCATTTTTTTGTAATAAGGCTGTACATGTCCAAATTGTAGTATCAAATATATTCAGAAGATTAAGTTTTCATAGGGAAATATATTACAGATAAAAAATAATTTAACATTTTTGTACTCCACTGAAACCCTTTTAAAAATATATATATTAAATAAAACTGTAGAAGGACGACTCAAAAACTACATTGATTTTTTTTTAAAATAAAAAAAATTTAATGAAAAGATCAGTGGAGTACAAAAATATAGTTTTTTATTAGCCTGTATGTTTGTTCCTTAATAAATTTAGATTTAGAAATCGGCTGAATAATTTCTCTATGGTCATCATCTCGCAGTTATAACATGTTAAGTCCAGTGCACTACTTGACTATGCCTACGTCTCATTCGTCTCAATAGGATAAGTAAAAGGAGATAGGAGATCTTCTCAATAAAAGAAGAAAGGTCACGATTACTGGACGGTGAAAGTATGAATATTTTTTTATCAGAGAGCTAGCGCAGACAAAGTCACGGGTAAATATAGATGTTTCTGTATTGTTTTTCTTTACCATAAAGAATACTTATTCCATTCTATAGATACACGACAGCAAAATGCGATTAAAACACGCAATAGACGCTGGCGACGCGAAAGAATCTAACTGGCTACGCTATGTGAACTGCGCGCGTCACTGGCACGAACAGAACCTAGTGGCATACCAATACCAAGGCCAGATATACTACAGGTAAGACGACATCGCACTTAGAGCCTTAAGCCATCGTCTTAAGGTCGACTGTGGCTACGCTATGTGAACTACGCGTCATTGGCACGAGAAGAACCTAGTGGCATACCAGTACCAAAGCCAGATATACTACAGGTGAGCACCGCACTTAGAGCCTAAAGCCATCGTCTTAAGGTCCAATTTAGCTGCGCTCGACACTGGCACGAACAGAACCTAATGGCATACCAGTACGAAGGCCAGATATACTACAGGTAAGCGCTGCAATTAGAGCCTTATGCCCTCGTCTTAAGTTCGGACCCAACTGGCTACGCTACGTAAACTGACTGACAGAACTTTATGGCATACCATGTCATTATTACCAAGGCAAGATATAGTACAGGTTAGCACTGCACCTAGAACCTTAAGCCATCGTCTTAAGGTCGAACGTGAACTGCGGTCGACACTAGCACGAACAGAACCTAGTGGCATACCAGTACCTAGGCCAGATATACTACAGGTGCCTAAGCACTGCACTTATAATCTTAAGCCAACGTCATAAGGTCGAATCTGGCTGCGCTACGTGCACTGGTACAACGTACAACTGCAACTGGTACAACTGCTACGTACACACACTGTCGGTGGCACTGGCCAAGACAAATTTTCTTACTAGACGAGGATGGCACCGACTCAAAAAAAAAATGCCGTTTATTTTTTTTAGTAAACGTGTCACTTTTTTTGGAAAATATTTCTTACAGAAAGTTCCTTTTATTTATTTAAGTGTTTTTTTAAATATGAGTGGATTAAGGCAGTATTTTTATTTATTTTATTTATTTAAACTTTTTGCACACCGTTTATTGTACAAATGTCAACCATAGGTCCAAACAGAGAATGCAGGCAGTATTTTTCAAATGTAAATTGCACAGTCCTTTTTATCAAAGAAAGTATGAAATTCAAAAAGTAATTTATTTGAAAGAAAGTTTACTATTTTTAGGACAGTAAAAATAATCCCTCGCTTTACGGAACTCATGGTATTCTACGGCAGCGAGTTTGCTATGACCCTAAACATTGACTTACGGAACTATAACTCGGAAAATTATTCCCAGACTATAGTACAAAGAAGAAATAATACAGGTAAGTTAAATCTAGAATATTTTTTGTTTATAAATGAGCTCGATACCAATTTGCCAAAGATAAAGTTATGTCTCTTTCTTTCTCTACTAAACAAACGAAAAGAGAAAGACTATACTAATTTAGAAACATCAGACTAAACAGTTGTCAGTTGCTAAGAAAATTTCACAATCCATAGACAATTTAGTAGGGATGTCATTCGATGAAGACTAAAGTTAGACGAAAACACACAAAAACTTTTAAAATACGTAAGACATCGCATCACTTAATTTCACGTTTCTAAATTATTGTAGTCTGTCTCTTTTCTTTTGTTTAGCAGAGAAAGAGAGAGGCTGAAATTAATTTTATATTAGACAGGGCACATAGGAATCAAAAAGTTAAATACATAAAATGCTTGCTTTTTAATTCCTGTTTATAATTCAAAATATATATCCTATATCGTTAAATGCCAGTTGGCATAGAAAGAAATATTGTTGGTCGCCCCATACCAAGTGGAGGGGCAATTAATGGAATTGGCATCCCAAAATTTTAAGCTAGTGACGAAATTATCTTATAATCGTTCATTAAATAAATTCACTCATTCGTATTTATGTACTTTTAGTTGTCTATGCGGCACCAACTATTGACACAAATTTAAATCTTAACGAAGAAAATTCGACTAATGAATACTCGAATACTAATATGAACTTTGTAGAAGAAGAAGAAGTAAGAAATGAAAACATTGATTTCGAAGAAGAAAACAACAATGCACCAACCACTATTGATGACTTCATAATCATAGACACGCCTAAAGAATCGAACGAATCGAAATCCCATACAGAAGACTATATGAACCCTGAATCTCACACAAGCTCATACCAATCTAAACCCGATGAGCCATTGCCATATATCAACAATTTAATATGTTTCATATGCAAAAAAGTATTTGGTAAAGCATACAATTTAAAAAGGCATTATAAAACACACGGTATTCATGATAATGATATAAATATGATAATGGAAAATATACAGCGAAATAGTTTTCCCAAATCTTCTGATAACGAACAAAACATGACTCCAATGTCTAATAAATTTGATATTACTTGTAATATATGCTGCAAAAGCTTTTGTTCCCGACACTCCCTAAAACGACATATAAAAGCGGTTCATGATACCAAAAAAAACGAACAAAGTATTTTACGACCACAGTATTTGCCGACATCTTATAATAACAAACAAAACCTGTCTGAAATATCTAATACAACTGATATTACTTGTCACATATGCCAGAAAGGCTTCAGTTCGCGATCCAGCCTAAAACGACACAAAATAAAATTTCATATTGACGAGATAAGCCAACAAAATTTAGTATCACACCTAAATAATGTTAAAAGTACAGACAAATGCAACATCTGTGATAGAATCGTCAAAAAAGGCAATTTATCACGTCACATGTACACACATTCAGTGAAGCGATATAAATGCTCTCAGTGTTCATACAAAACTAATACAACACACGATTTGAGGGAACATTTAAATGTACATACAGGTTTTCTTTACAAATGTGATTTATGTTCTTATAGTTCTAAATGGAAACGAAGTATTGTGCATCATTTGCAGACACAACATCGACAAAAATAAAAACGGTTTTGGTGCATGTAATTTTTTTTACCGATTCACTTCAGCACCGAATATCAACTCTATTATAGGTATGTTTTAAATTCGTTTCGCAAATGTAATTGAATGAATGAAATGTGTAATAAGAACCTTACTTTACCAAAACTTTTCATAATTTATATTGTTAACTTTTATTACCTAAAAAATTGGATAGCATGTGTTTTTTACTTGTTCAATGTTTGTTGATTAAATAATCATTAATTCTACTGAATGCTGCTGTGATTACGTAATATTTAATTTAGTCTGTTGAATATGATTTTTGAATTGAATTGTATTGTATTGAATTACACTAATAAATGACTTTTTGTGTTACTTTTTTGTACTTCTCAGTAAAAAAATGTAGGTACTTAGGTATTTTTAGTCAAACGATAGAACCATAGCAGAACTGTCGAATCGTTAGTCAAAAATAAATATATCTTAAATTCAATACGATATTTTTGCATTTAGACCTAACAAGGGACTAAACTCACCGTCCTCAGCTGTCTAAACAGTATAGTCTTGTCCGCTCCACACGAAACCATCTGCAAGCCGCCACCGGAGCTGAGGAACCGCACGGCTGTGATAGACGAGGAGTGTTCGTCCAGTGTCTGGAGGATTTGGTAGCCCTGCGGATGAAAATGTTTATTATTATTTATTATCCCCAAAGGAGTTGTCCAAAAGCGGATTTTTATTCGTAAATATTTCACTTAAAATAAAAGCCAGCATCTTGCCAGCCAAGTGAAACAAAGATGAATTCAAAATTAATAATTGTAATAGAGAATAAAAAATAAGAAGAAATCTTGCTAAAAATTTAAAACAATTCAATAGTTTTTTAATCCTATTACAAAACTAAACACATACTTAAATGAAAAAAAAAATGTTTAAAATTTTTTTTTCAGCTCTAAAATTTTATAAATTAAAGGCCCTAAAATTATCGCCAGTCGAAACCCGGACACTATGTTACTGTTCTATAATTTATTCTGTGGCTATACATCATACAACTTTTAGACGAATAACAATACAACGTCTATTGGACAAGATGAACTCTTGTGTGTGTAAAACTCACCTTATCAACATGAAACACATGTATCAACCGATCCCTAGACGCAGAGGCCAGCAGTGCCGGCTTGGGCGCGTACTCCAGACACAGTACTTCCGCGTCATGAGCTTCCAAGGTCCTGAGCAGGTTTCCATTAGAACCGTGTATCCAGATGTTGCCAGCCCTGTCGCCGGACGCAATGTGTTGCCCGTCCGGGGAGACTCGGACGCATCTGTTAATTAAAAAGGTTATTTTTTAACATTACAAGCAATCGTTTTTAGGGTTCCGTAGTCCGACAAGGAACCCTTATAAGATCGTTTAGTCCGTCCGTTCCGTCCGTCCTAGTCTGTCACAGCAGAATATCTTCTACGTTTATAGAATGATTTGCATGTAACTTGGTTCGAGGATACTTCACATATAGATCTCATTTTTAAAAATACAAAAAAATAAAATTATCCCTTTTAAGGGTACCTCCCCATACATGTAAAGAGGGGGGTGAATTATTTTTTTGAGTGCACCCCCTTGTGTGGGGTATCGTTGAAAAGGACTATGAAAATAAGGTAGGGTTTCCATGCAACACTTTTTAATCAGCTTTACCATTTGCGAGATATAGCCCGCCAAAGTCGTTTACACGGTGTCCCCCCCCCCCCTATTAATTTCTAAAGTCTTGGACCTATAAGCTTCAAATCACTCGCGTAAAGAAACAGGCACGGAAACTCTTATTTAAAATTGTTTCGGGTATCCTGTGCTCGAGTCCGACTCGCACTTGGCCGGTTTTTGATATTTTTAATACTGACAGTGTTCTTTCTTATTTATATTAATTTTTAATATATTAGTTGAATTTATTCTGTAAAGAATAACTACTTGACCCACTGCCACACACAACCTAAAGACCACGCATTGCGGGGGACTTACATTCGCCTAGGTTATGCAGTATCACTGCATAACAGCCAGCCCCGCCCCCTTTCGTTCCTCATTCCGCTACCGAGACTCAAAGTAACAACATTCACCTTGCTCCCGAAAAAAAATAAAAATGAGCTGTAATAATGACGTATTGTTCAGTAAAATGGTGTGAAAAGTGTAGTACAACATCTAGTCTCACGAAAGATGGCATTACATTTCACCGGTAAGTAATTATTCCTATCAAATTAATTGAAATACTCCAATATCAAAAATGAAATAAAATGTTTTATTTCGAAGAGCACGCGTTGATGCCTTTTTTTTTGCTATCCCTTTCTCGCAAGTTTAGTTCAAATGATGTTGTCTCAATTTGTCAATTAGCAAGGAGTAAAATAGTGTCGAGACACATACTAGTAAACCTAAAATTCAAAATATCGACCAATCCTAAACAAAACAAGTGATAAGTGGGTATCTAAATTTCAGTTATTTCATATATATTTTAATAAAGTGACTTTACAAAAGAGCACTTACGATAAATTGAAATAAGTGTAAAGTGCTTAAACAAACAAACTTTAACTAATAAAACAAACAACTTAACTAAACTTTTTAAAATAAATATATCAAACTCACATTGCGTACGATTGCCATTTTTTTACACTTAGTTTTCGTACACTTAACAAGATGATGTTGAGTGAGATAGGTAACTTGTTTTACTAAAACCGCAAAATTATGAAAAGTAGCTAAATAACGTGAGATCTCCGGCGATTGACCTTTGTCCACACCAGTTTTTTTTTAAATTGCTATTTATCGGAAGTCGGTTGTGCGTGTGTTTTTTAAATGGATTATTTTAAAGCTCCTAAATATTTTCTTACTTTTTTTTAACACAGGTATCGATATCTTGATATAAGATATGTCTTGCCCATCACTAGTGAGCTATCGCTGCCATTGTCAATTTTGACGTCTCCTTGTACTAGCCAATCGGAACGAGTTGATAAAAGCGTGGTCTTTAGGTTGTGTGGTCTGTGCCCACTGCTGTTGCAATACAGCTCGAGTAGATGTCACGCAATGATGTATTCAAAAGAGAACAAGAATTTCGCACGGGTGGATGGACTGCACGGTAGCTCAGTTGGCCCGGTTAGCCAAAGGTCATGGGTTCAAATCCTACCCGTGTGCAAATTTTTAGTTTCTTATTTAAACTAACATTACAAGCAACATGTATACGGTCAACAAAAAAACAGGCCAAGTGCGAGTCGGACTCGCGCACAAAGGGTTTTATCTATACACCATTTGACACTAATATAACCTTTTTTTGGTTTAAAAAACGGTAAGTTAATCACTTTTATCGTATGGGAGCCCCTTAATTTTTTTTTCATTATAATTTCATTATTTATTTTTACAGTAAATATATAACTTCATATACTGTGAATATTTCAAGGGTTCACTTTTCAGGGCAACAGAAATACATCATCAGAGAAAATTTTAACTGTCTAGCTATCACGGTTCAATGTTCGTTAATACAAGCTTCTAAGTAAATGCAATCCAGGATTGCATTCATTTAGAAGCTGGACATATGGATTCAATCCATATATCCGATTATTTAGGTCTTATTTTGAAATACTTCGCAAGGGAATTAAACCTCTGGGGTTAAAGTCAGCCTATTAGATCCCACTGCTGGGAAAAGGCCTCACCTCAACTATGAGGAGGTACGAGCCATACTCCACCACGCGGTCTCAGTGCGAATTGGTGGAGGGGTGTATGCAAGGCAAGTGACAAACCCTACTGTCAGAAGTTATCAAGCCGCCCTAGGGCCTCTGACTAGGCTTAACGACTAATACTACAGATATTAGCCGGGAGCAACTGCTTAACGTGCCTTCCGAAGCAAGGAGATGCTTGTCATGGACGTCACTTAAAATGGTCGGAATGGTCACCCATCCAATCACGACCGCGCCGTGGATTGCTTAACTTTGGTATCACTACCAAAGCGCTGCGGCCACTGCGCCACAAGCAACCTATTGGGTACTTCCTATAGATCTAGAATCATTAAATTTGGCAAGAAGGAAAGTCAGCACAAAAAAAGTTTTAAAATGGTGTGAAAGGAACTCTTAGTGCGCGAATCCGACTCGCACTTGCCCGGAAATAGCTTAGAATTAAAATTAAAATAGTATATGACACATTGTTCTTTCCGTTATCCTAGTCGCCATAGCCACAGAATAAGTACTAGTACTTCGTACAGAAGTATGACTTAGCAATTGTATTCAAAGAAATGTCTATTCAATGTCGTCAACAATATGGCGTAATTTAGTTCGCCTCAGAGTCAAGCACATTTTCGTGTAGACACCTACAAAAATCCATTGCATGATAATTTCATACTTGTTGCTTTAGAATATGATTCATAATACACTAAACCTATTCAGTGACGTAATATCACGCGACGCGATAGGGTTGACTGCTACGAGAAGCTTCTAACGCCATCTAGCGCCTCTTTCCAGTACTTTATTCATTCTCGTCCAGCCAGCAACGTAGCCGCGCGGCCGCCGGTGAATAAAACGCGCGAGCGTGTCGCTGGCCGGTAGCGACACGCAACTTGTTTTAGCCCCTAAGTAAGGGTCGCCGCGCGTAGGTACGTTTTTGCTACCTACGCGGGGAGATACACAGGCCTGCCATAGCACAAGCTCATCTTAGTTTGGGGCTAGGTAGTTGTTGTGTAATTACCTTACTCCAGTCTTGTCGTCATAGGACTTCGCTTTATCCTTGTCATTGGTGGCCGTGAGGTCGACGTCCTTCAGAAACTTCAGCTCGGGGTCAATGTACAGCACTTTGCATAGTTCCTGAAATACGTATCAAGTGTTAGCGGATGGAAAGTTGAGTGGAAATTGTGGGTTAAATACCTACTTGGTATTATTATTAGGAGCCCGTCGTGACCCACTGCAGGGCAAAGCCTCCCTACTCTTTTTCCATTTCCTACTATTTTGGGTCACCTACTAATCCCGGTAGATGACTAATATTCTTGTTTATTACGTCTTCTTACTAAAAGTATCTAGTGATATGATAAAATACCAATTTATCGTCAGTGATATGTCGTTTCACTGAACTAAATCTAGTAAAATGTCAGAAAAGCGGATACTGCCGAATAATAATCGAGCCATGCATTTTTCTCGCTTGCTCTAGAAAATTTTCATACAATTTCTCATTTTCCATCAAGAATAGTCTTAATTGTCGAGCCTCAAATACTTTTAGAAGTCTGTTTCTTCACATTTTTTGTACCTAATGAACAAATCCACATAGAAAAGAGTATTATATGTGATATAACTGTTATGTTATAATGTTAAGTGTGATATACACGTACGTACATATAGGGTGTCCCGGAAAAGCATACTCACGTTGGTATAAATATTAGGCGGCTGCGGCGGCTGCAGCCTCCACGCCCTCACAGTATCATCGCTAGAGCACGTGAGGAACGTCCCTGGCGGCAGGGGGGGCGCCCCCGCCGGCATGTCCAGTCCCCAGATGCACGCAGAGTGGTACAGGGCCGAGTGGGACTTGCCCACCTGTGGGGGGGACACATTTTATCAATGATAGTGCATTTAAAAAGAGGTAGATGGGTCATTAGCGCGCGGAAATTGATTTCCTTAAATTGAATTTCCAGAAATCGTTAGCGCTCGCTTCGCTCGCATTTTAATAACGGTATTTTCTTCAATAAAATGATAAAAATATTTATTACTTCTTTTACAATCAAGTCAATATGATACAAGAAAAATACTTATGCGCTATGTTTCAAGTTTTGATTGTAAGAGAACTAGAGCGGGTATTTTTTTAGTTACGAGGTTTGTACAAAAATGGTATACAATTAATTTTGAGTAAGGGTGTCCTTGGGACAAGCTACGCTTTTGCAAGCAAAAAACATATTTTGAAAGGGGCCGTGCCCACAACCTTTTTTGAGGGTTTGAGATGAGTGTCAATTGTAGCGGCCACGACCTTTGTTTGCGTGGGACCAAAGAGCGTGGCGCGAAAGCCATCTCCGTGCTTTTCGATGCTTGTTTTAGACGCCCAATAGTCATACTAACCCGCTTTATATCCCGCACATTTAACACATACAGACTGTGGCCGTTGTACACGCACGTCAGCTTGTGGTTGCGCGCGTCGTACGTCAGGATCCGATGCATTTGACTGCCTAAAGTGAGTTCTAGTGGTGACCCCAATAAATTTTAATATGACCCGTTATTTGGTCAGCTTCTTTAAAATGGTCTATACTGACGTCTGCTCTACTCTCTACCACTCTTCATACTAATTAAGAAGACGTCTAAACGTATAAACCTATTACGGGCCGATAAAAAGTCACAGTTACACTTTCTATTGGCCGATAGTTTAGTCGGCTGCGTAATCGGTGTGAAGAGGCATGCACATTACAATCGGCTGTAACAAAAAAATTCTTTATACTGATAGAAGCCGACACAACTGATAAAATTTCAAACTGTCGCGGTATATCAGCCGGTAGGAGTTTACATTATCGGCTGATAGAAGTCTAGTCAGCGCGGGGACTTACCTACCTCGCGGTAACCCGCTAGCGTCTTATCATCATCCAATTTAAAAGCTTGACGCTTGTCGATCTCTTTCAATCAGCAGTAAAATAAAAATAGATATCTATCGCTTACCCGCTTGATATCCCGCACGTCCCACACATACAGACTGTGGTCGTTGTACACGCACGTCAGCTTGTGGTTGCGCGCGTCGTACGTCAGCGCTATCGCGTCGGGGTAGCGCGCGCCGGGGGGCTGGTTGAACATGTGGCTGGAAAAGAGGATTGTGGTTAGAAATAGGGCAATGAACTCACACAACATAGGCACATCACTAGATATTATTATTGAGAGCCAGTAGTGCCCCTCTGTAGCGTCATTTTTCTACTTGTTTTTTCTTTACTCCTATAGATATTTAAATAAAAAAAAACTTTATTTTTATTTGTAATGGGTTTGTTCTAGACTAAACCAGACGTAACGCAGACAGAGTCGACAGTGGAGCGACCTCACCCTGAAGGTTCTGGCACTCTCACTCACCGACGGAACACAGCAAGGAGCTTGTTATTTGTAATTTAGCTTAAAGCTACAAGTACATGCATTGTAATTTAGCTTAAAGAACATGCGCGGATGAACCGGTCGCTATGGATGTCACAAGCCGGCCGCATCGCATATAAGATTGACGACTAACGCGCGCGTTTGGCGTCGCGTCTGTCGACCCTACGCTGTCAAGTGAGATGAGTTTACGCGAAGAGAGGC
Source organism: Pyrausta nigrata (assembly GCA_949316185.1). NCBI lineage: Eukaryota > Metazoa > Arthropoda > Insecta > Lepidoptera > Crambidae > Pyrausta > Pyrausta nigrata. The sequence continues at coordinate 6,802,443 of OX438965.1, forward strand.
AAATATCTAGGTGTTTATAGCGGAAGGCCATTGGCGTGCTTGAATTGATTAATTTGCACTTGAATAACTTTGCGGAGTGATCCTTCTGTACTTGTACTATAATTTATTCTGTGGCTGAATTAAAATTCAAAAATATGTCATTCATAATTTTTAAATAAATATCTAAGTACGGTCGGCAGCACGTTAGGTTATCCATGTAAACTACGAAAACAGCTTTTATTACATAGGGAATAGAGACGGCGTTCAGATGAAAGTGGGGTAGACTGACGTGCGCCCGTGTGTACCCATCTTTATCGATTTAGCTTCTGTAGGGTGCGCACCTGCATAAATGCAGCGCACACAGTTTTGAACTTTGACTAGATATAGGTTAAGTATTCCTGTGTCGCGGGCAGTCGCTCGTTAGCTCTAGACTGTACTGGGCGCGCTTAGGCGTCCCAAAATAAATGAAGTATATCTGAACACGCATTATTATTTGGGGTCACCCGAACCAACCTTCTGATTAGAGGCCTAACCTCTAAACTACAAACTGACATTGCTTCACAGAAACTAACCCCCCTTTTTAACCCCTTAAATGCAAATATCCAAAAAGAGTATTCACCCGGATAGCGCAAGGTCATTGTTAAATCTCCACTGGACCCCACACAATCGATCAGTTTTTGTGTGCATAAAACTTTCGTAAAAACTTGCATAGAAATTGATTAATTTATAAAAAATATTGTATAAATTGTATTTTTTTACATCAATATCAACGCTTTAAAAGTACATACTTTCGAAGTCTTCCAACATCATCTTATAAAGCAAACTGACAACGCCTAAAAAATACAGCCAAACTGCTCATAAAGCGGTTTAGCTATAGGGTAAATCACCTGATATTATTCCCCTGCGCGACGTCCACTCCTAGATAGTGCGTGCGCGGGAGTGTGGTGACGTATCGCAGCGAGTCGGGCGCGAACACCCGCACTATGCCGTCCGCGCACCCCACGAATATGTAGTTGGAGCCGATGGCCATGCAGTTTGCTGATGACGTCTGAGGAAGAGAAATGCAATGTAATAAGGATTTTTTTTATCGAAGTGGGTTTGCTCTTGACTATCGACTAAGCCAGACGTGGCGCAGACAGACTCCACGGTGGAGCAGTAGGCAGTGGCTCCCAAACTGTGCGGCGACACCCTAGGGCGCCGTGGAGGATAACCAATGGTGCCGCGGAGGCTATCCTCATTTAGCAGAAATTTCCGTACTCAGAGACGTCACTTTCTTTTCTATTTGTGTATGTAATCTTTAGTAGGTTTTGGGTTTGCTCGAAATGAAATGTAATATTAGTCTGAGGAAACTTAGTTGGTTTTTGTGTTATCTATAAGTGTTGTTTATATTTATGCCATAACAACTGTATGTTTCCCAAATAATAATAAAATAAAAATAAAATATTTGATTGACAAAAAAAGTGTCAGAACGAGATTTAATGAAGGATTAACATTAATTGACGTCTCCAAGTGCGGCGTATAAATAAATAAGTGCATATAGAGGCGCCGCAACAGAGTATTAAACCTGAAGATGGTGCGCCAGGAAATGATAAAACTTTGGGAAACCCTGAGATAGAGAGTATAGCGTGTTTGAATTTATAGAGTATAGACCATCCTTAAAGGAAATAATGTGGGTGGTGTGTAGTATGACAATAAACAGGAGACGTGGCCACGTCTCCTGTTTAAAACGTTTATAATAATAAAGTTTATAAAACCTGATTATAATTATGTAAACCCCTCTAAAGTATGACCCGTCTTAAAATCAAAGATGTAACCTTCAGAAGTATAACCTGTTTTAAAGCAAGGGATGTGGTCCCCAACCTCAAAAATGTGACTCCCTCAAGTATAGCCCGTCTTAATTCTAGAGGCGTGATAGCATACGAGCTGTCGCTGGCCGCCCCCCTCCCGCAGACCACGTCGCAGAACTCGTTGTCTTTCTGTTCTCCTTTTTAATAAATTATACATTTAATTTATCAAAAGTTTCCCCAACGCATGTAGGTGACTCTCATAAGAGTGACTCACTAAGCTGATCTCTAAGCTGCTCTTTAAAAAAAAAACCCTAAAGACTTACTATGAGCTCCACTTACTTATTCAACAGTCTTCTGCTATTTAATTCGCATAGTATCGGTGGTCCTCAAAGATATGACCCCCCTCTAAGATATTACCAGTCTCAAAGCAGAAGGCGTGATCCCTGATCCCAAAGATGTGACACCTCCTTTTAAACCTGAAAGCGTGGCCCAACCCCAAAGATGTAACCCTCAGAAATATAACCTGTCTTAAAGCAGGGGACGTGGTCCCCAACCTCAAAAATGTGACCCCCTCAAGTACAGATCCCAAAGATGTGACACCTCCTCTTAAACCTGTCTTAAATCTAGAGGCGTGGCTTTAAACCCGAAAGGTGTGACAGACAGACTCACCCTCAACTCCACCCACTTGTCCAGCAGCCTCCTGCTGTTGAACTCGCACAGCAGCCCGCCCCTCGTGATGGCGTACGTGCTGTCGCTGGCCGCGCCGCGCCCGCAGACCACGTCGCAGAACTCGTTGTCTTTCTGCTCGCCCAAGATGGCGGAGCGCCCCATGAGGGGAACTGGCTCTTTGAACTGGAAAAAAGAGAGAAGTTTTAAACACCTAATATTTTTTCTATCTAAATACTAGACTAACATGAAAAGACGATGCCGGATTTGCATTTGATTTGCTTAGAATTAACGGTATTCAGATACAAAGTGTGTGCATGTGTGTATGTGAAATGGGTTAGCTCTCGACTCTAGACTAAGCCAGACGTGGCGTAGACAGAGTCGACGGTGGAGCGAGCTCACCCAGAAAAAGCCTGTTCACTCTGACTGAAGGTATATGGATTGTGATCCTTTGGAAACACTGCTTATTTTCTTTTTACTTGCTAAGGGGAATCGCCGGTGAAGCGAGCTCACCCAGAAGAAGCCTGTTCACTCACTCACTTGACTTGAAAGGTTTTTTAGGTTGTAATCCGTTGGAAACACTTCTTATCTTCTTTTTAAAGGGTTGCTCACACATAAACGGGTCGACACTGTCAGTTCGGTAGTTTAATCAACAAAGTCGACGCAAAGCAATTCCTGCACTTTCCGGTCAAAAAAGAAATTGGGGTGCCCATACAAACTACGATTATTATTTCAAGACGGAAAAAGACTCGGCCCGACCTGGGATTCGACCTCGTGGATAGTACCCAGCGTACTGACCACTAGACCAACGAGGCAGTCGAAGCTCCGGAGTCAGGAAAGCGGTGATGTTAACACCCACGTGCTTTAGAAAACACGTTAGGCCGTTGATCCTGCGCCTGATCTCTCTACGGTCTTGTCGGACTGTAGTCTCACCGAATTTTGAGAGTGAAGGAACAGAGAGTGCATCTGTGTATTGCGCACACACATTAACTTTATCGGTCTATTAGTACGGGAGTCTTTAATTTATGTTTGCACCGCACTTAAATCATAAAAAAAAGAGATAAAAATGCGTGACCCGTGCGAATGCGACATGGGCAAAAGGAACTATCGATCTACGTGGCGGAATAGTCACAGTTCACGGACATTTGTGTGCATGCACTGCGCGCCATAAGCGTTGTGGATTGAATTACTGTGTTCCTTACGCAAGGATTCCTTACGAGGACCTTTTAGTACTTACCTTCTAGGTCTAGTTACGCACACATAAATAAATTTGGCGTCACAGATTCGCGTAGGATTGCCAAGTTATTACATGTCTCTTCTTTTCTATGATCTGTGACACCGCACAATATTGGTTCCGTAGAAAAAAATATTGTTGCAAAGCAGAAGAATAAATGTCAAAATGACGGGTTATAGCAGTTTTTCCCAAAGTAGGCGATAGCGCCCTCTTGTGGGCGCAGGAGGTAGGAAACCCTACCACCCCAGAAAAAATTGGGGGTACTGATGTGAGATATTGTAATGTAGCATTATTATTTCTCTCTGGTAAGAAAAATCTCGTTTAGAATATAGGTTTAATTAAACACCAGATGAGACTAATACGTTATTGAGGATTTTTAGGTGAAAAAAAAATTGGGGGGGACTAAATAACTGATTTTCAAAATGGGCGTTTGACGAAAGTTTGGGAATCTCTGGATTACAGGATTTGTTAAGGAACAAGTTGTATAAAGAACAAGCTAGGTTTAAGTGTTAATAAGTTCAAAACCCATTTTGCGTCTCACCTTAGCATTTCTCGAGTACTCCAGATACCAAAACTTGACGTGCCTAAAGCCAACCGTCACGAAATAGTTGCCGCTCTCTGAAAAACTGACTGCCTTCACTCGAGAGGAAACCTGAAACAACAAAATTTATTATTATTAATATCATAGTTAATATGCAACCCTGTGAAGTTACAGTGGGCCTCGCATCAACCTTCCCAAATGTGTCAAAATATCTCAATGATATGGAACTCTAATGTGATCAACGTAAGGTTGAAATAAATAAATTAATGAGCCTATAAAGATCCCACTGCTGGGCCAAGGCCTCACCTCAACTATGAGGAGGTACGAGTCATACTCCACCACGCAGGGTCAGTGCGGATTGGTGGAGGGGTGTCTGTAAGGCAAGTGATCAACCTTACTCTCAGATGTTATTAAGCCGCCCTAGGGCCTCTGACTAGGCTTAACGACTAATATCAACAAATATTAGCCGGGAGCAACTGCTTAACGTGCCTTTCGAATATGCTTGTAAGGGTTGTCACTTAAATAAATAAATAAATAAAAAAAATATAAAAAATGGTCGGAATGGTCACCCATTCAATCGCGACCGCGCTGTGGGTTGCTTAAATTTGGTATCCCTACCAAAGCGCTGCCGCCACTGCGCCACAAGCACCTCGACCAGGTTGAAATATGGTTGCGAAAACACAGATCAGGGTAGGTTGATGTGGGGCTTACTATACCTACCTATTATATTTTTATAACTTAAGCAATTATTTTGCAAGTTTTTACGAAATTAATCGACTGTGTCATCCGGTGGGACTCGAACTCACGTCCCTTCGCTATCCGGGCGAGTGCTCTTACCAACTAAGCTATGGAGGACGTTAGTCAGTCGACGAATTTTTGCAATTGCTTGTTACGCCAGTGAGCCGGCGTTCGATTTCATCAATACTTGGGGAATGTACCCGCATGTATCCAATGGAAATATTTTTACAAATATTTAACCATCAGTTAAGATGCTCAGCTTAACTTATTATATTTTTATAACTTAAGCAATTATTTTGCAAGTTTTCACGAAATTAAATCAAATTTCACTTACAAAAATTTACCTACCTACCTACTTTTCACAGTGAATCCCGAGGAATACGTAGCAACACGCTGGTAAAGATTTCACCATTTCAAACTAAGCGTAGTCAAAGATTTTAGGCAGCATTGGTATAAGTTGTCCAAATGTTACTTTAAAAATACCCCTTAGAAGTGATATTTAGACCCGGGTTCTTCTAGTTTTAAACAGCCAGTAACACATCAATAGATGGTTAATTTGATAGAATTGTTTGACGTAGTTTGTATGGGATACAAAGTAGTACGTCAAATAATGCTAAACCGGCTGATTAAAAATTAAACAAGTGTTGATGAACTTGGCCGTTGGGCAGAAAGGTTTTAGAGTAGAGAACCTCGAAGACGTCCACCGGCAAGATGGACAGACGACCTTGTAAAGATCGTAGGATCGCACTGGATGCAGACCGCTTGCAACCGGTCGCTGTGGAAAACCGTGGGGGAGGCCTATGTTCAGCAGTGGACGTCCTACGGCTGATAATGATGATGATGGTCTACTCTAGTCATAGAAATATGAGCGGCGTCTTATCGGCCTCTTCGCTAGACCTCATCCAGACATATACAACACACTATATCGTTACATGAAAGGAAAGACACCGACTTCTAAACCAGGCAGTTGCGGATCCGAATCCCGCAAGGGGCAATGTTTGTGTGATGAGCACGAGCACTTGTACTTAAGTCATGGAAGTTTATAAATGTATATAAGTATGTCTATCCGTTATCTTAGTTAGTTTGGGGCTAGGTAATTGGCGTGTTTGTTGAAACTATTTATTTATTTATTTTATTTATTTATAGTACCATGCATAAGTTTTAGGTATAATTATTGTGTCCCTTGTCTATTCGTTTGTATCTCGTCAACATTATGAATAAACCACAGTGGAAACTTGTTAGACTTCAGCACTAAACATTATCTGTAAACTATATGTAAGATTAACAGCTGTTTGTTTCCCTAATAAAGATAAATAAATAAATAAGAAGTTAAAGATAATTAATAATAATAATAAATTGTTTCAACAAACACACCAATTACCTAGCCCCAAACTAAGCGTGAGCTTGTACTATGGTGACTAGGATAACGGATAGAAATACTTAAATACATATAAACATCCATGACTTAGGTACAAATACTCGTGCTCATCACACAAACATTTGCCCCTTGCGGGATTCGAACCCGCAACCGCCTGGTTTAGAAGTCCGGTGCGCGAACGACTACACCAAGACGGTCGTCAAATCAATTACAATCAATCAATTACCTTATTACTGGCTAACTTAAGGTTGGCGCGCCAGTCCCACACGTTGACAATCATGTCATGTTGCGACCCAACTGAGACTAGATACTTCGACGACGTCGAAAATGCCTGAAAAGATAAATTAAAAAAATAATTTAATTCTGTAACAAAAACTTGCAAGGAGCACGTCTAAACATAGATAGAAACCTCAAAACTAGCTCGTAAGGTCTTTACCAAGCGGCATCGGCTCCACAGTGTGTTCTACAGTAGTTGCATAAGTGGCTAAAGCGCCTCTGTACCCCTAAATAGCGATGGGCGATTATTACTAAATTAATCAGATTATTTGAATGGTCCCTGGTATTTAGTGACATGGTTTGTATGGAGAACCTTGCAGATCTTCAACAAAGGAAGCCGCTTGGCACAGACGTACCTGGTGGTCATCTGAGCTGATTTAGCCCGGTACCCACGTGGCACCTCCCTGCAGATAGGTGGGGGGAGGGGGGAAAAAGCCCATCTACCTTGCTGCACTCTTACGTCCATATTTTCAAAAGTTTAGCAAATGGGTCGTGTATAGTATCATTTCCGTATAATTTAAGGACGAGGAATTAATTTCTTGAACAACATTTTCACTCGTTCATAGAAAAATAACGAGTATAGCGCGAAAATAAAAAATCTTCAAAAAATTTTTTTCACAAAATCGTTTCTTACAATTTAGCTACGAGTTTATGTTTTATAAAAACAATATGTTTAAATAGCCCTGTTTATCTAAAATATAGAAACATAAACTTTAATAACAGTTTTGACTTATAAACGTGTCAAAAAAATAATTTACGTCGCGCGGCGGAGCTGCGAGCGGCGGGAAAAGTTTGTAGTTTGGATAGGATTTGTCATGGATTTGTCACATATTGTTTAATTATGCCACTGATTGATTAATAAAAGTGATTTTATACCTCAAGATGGTATTATTAAAGGAATATCTAGTAATAATTTGTACACAATATTCAAACACTGACAACTATAATTCTAGCTTATTTTAATAATTTTATGCGTAAAAATTGGTACCTACTCGTAAAGGAGTTAAAAGTTAAGTTAGCTAAATACTAAAAAAGCTAACATTAAAGTTTAACTCCAGTAAATCACCAATTTAAGTTATAACTAAATACCTATAAAAATACATTGCTTTGTAAGTAGGTAATTGGTGCTTATGATTCAAAGTGAAGTAACTTTTGAAATGCATATCATATCATGTAACATTTTGTTACATATTTCAGATTTAGCATATAGATTGAAAAACAGGAAGTGGTGTTTAACAACTACTATTTGAATACGGAAAATGTCAGACAGCTGGAGCACCTAGTTTCCGCATAAGAAAAGTATGAAACACACTTGTTGCCCTAATATAGGCCCTATAAATGGGAACCTAGGTAGGATTTTGGCGAGTGGCCAAGTACCACTAAAACCTCTGCGGAGACTCTCTCACTCAGGCTGCTGAAGGGAGATCAGCCCCCTTGTTCACAAACACTCGGAAAGTTTCCGTGTCGGATCGTTCCCGTATTCGAATGTCAAAACCTTCTTTCTGAACGGATTCGAAAACCCTATTCACAAATGCTGTCGGTGGGATCCGATACGATTTGACATTCGAATTCAGAAAGGAGCCGACACGGAAACTCTTCGAGTGTTTGTAAATTAGGGTGTTGAACGACGAAAAATCGCTGTTCGCATGCACTTCGCCGTCCCAGCGGTTAACCGCACCTTATAATGCGGGCACAGCACTCGGGACGATGCCTCGCAACCCATAAAGCATTCATTTCGCCCATGCGACTGCCAAGATTCCCAGCCCATCGATTCTAGGTCTACTAGGAGGCAGGAGTCGCTAATAGCGCCACCGCCTTGCTCTAAGGTAGCATCGGAGCGAGTCAGCCTAACCATCTTTTTGCCTAGCCCGATTCCCTGCCTGTTTTTGCAGGATCGATTTAAATTCTTGAACAAGAAAGTCGGTCAGTGGTAGATGTGAGGTGGTGGTCGTTGGCCTTAATCGGGCCATGTGTCTACGCAGCTGTGTAGCAAAGATGGAAGGGAGCCATGAACTCGCCCGGTAACTCTCGTAACGAGAGATGGACCACCGAAAAGAGCGATCCACTCTGAATAATGCCATTGCGCATTTTTTCACCCGCATTCATTGTAAGGATTGGCCAAGCATCAGGCAAGCTAGAGATAGGAGTTGACATTCGAATTCGAAAAGGAGCCGACAAGGAAACTCTTCGCGTATTTGTAAATCAGGGTGCTGAACGACGAAATCGCTGTTCGCATGCACTTCGCCGTCCCCCAGCGGTTAACCGCACCTTATAATGCGGGCACAGCACTCAGGAGGATGCCTCGCAACCAATAAAGCATCCCTTTCACCCATGCGACCGCCAAGATTCCCAGCCCATCGATTCTAGGTCTACTAGGAGGCAGAAGTCGCTTATAGCGCCACCGCCTCGCTCTAAGGTCGGAGCGATTCAACCTAAGTATCTTTTTGCCTAGCCCGATTCCATGCCTGTTTTTGCAGGATCGATTTAAGTTTTTGAACAAGAAATTCGGTCAGTGGTAGGTGAGGTAGCGGTCGTTGGCCTTAATCAGGCCATGTGTATAGCTAACGACGCAGCTGTATAGCTAACGAGAGATGGACCACTGAAAAGTGCGATTCACTCTGAAAAATGACTTTGTGCATTTTTTCACTCGCATTGCATTGTAAGGGTTGGCCAAGCATCAGGCCAGCTAGAGAATCTATCAACCTTTAAAAGACAATTTTGGAAACTTTGCTGCGAGGAAGTGGGCTAATGATGTTTATGTATTGTGAATATGACGAAAACGCTTGGTTGGAGTGGGAAACTTGCCGAGCAGCGTTATGAAGCTTGCTGCGCTGGCAGGCAAGGCAATATTTGTTCATGCCGGTCCAAACGAATCGCTCAGCCACCAAAGGTGCTGGGTGGCCCAGGTGCGGGCAGCAAAACGATGGTGTCTGGTGAGTAGAGACGATTTCTTTTTGTTTCTTCTCGACTGATGAAGATGTCGGCGGTCCTAGAGATGTTAATAGTCTCCAATAAAACGCCCTGCGAAACCGGATACTTTGGAAGCGATTGTATTGAGAGCATTATAAGTATAGGGTCAACTTTAGAACCAATATCTACTATCCTCCTATGTTCTGTTGATTGCGTTAAGACTAATAATAATGACCTGATAAAGTAGGTAATATTTTTTTGTAAGGTGTAATATTTCTTTTTTAAGGTTTACCGAATTGTGAAGTTGCAGCGGATAAAATCATCCGATATTGTAACAAAATTGAAACTGATATTGTTGTACGGGCACAGTACCTACTGGCGATAACACTTTGCAAGGTAGACACTGCATTATCTGTTATACTCGTAAAATTGTAATATGTTATGTTATAATATAGTATACTGTTATAATAGGGGCGGTTTTGTAATAAAAACTAGGTAGGTAAATTTGTGTGTTTGTTAATACAAGTTATTATTTTTAGTACGGTACTTTGTTATCTACTTTATTTTGAAGATATATTATGTGAATACTACGAGTAGTTATCAATTTGTACTAAATAAAATGATCAAAATTAAATAAAATAGAATAATGGTTGTCAGTGATTAATAAAATCATTTGTTCGAATATTATTATTAATTATTCTGTGATATTATGTACAAAATATTTACTAGGTATTCCTTTAATAATACCACCTTGAGGTTTACAATCACTTTTATTAATCAATCAGTGTCATAACTAAACAATATGTGACAAATCCTATCCATACTACAAACTTTTCCCGCCGCTCGCAGCTCCGCCGCGCGACGTTAATGATTTTTTGTGACACGTTTATAAGTCAAAACTGTTGATAAAGTTTATGTTACAATATTCTAGATAAACAGGGCTATTTAAACATATTTTTTATAAAACAACTGGTGGTTAAATTATAAGAAACGATTTTGTGAAAAATTTTTTTTGAAGATTTTTTATTTTCGCGCTATACTAGTTATTTTTCCATGAACGAGTGAAAATTTTGTTCAAGAAATGAATTCCTCGTCCTTAAAATTATACGGAAATGATACTAAACACGACATATTTGCTAAACTTTTGAAGATATGGACGTGAGAGTGCAGCAAGGTAGATGGGCTTTTTCCCCCCTCCCCCCACCTACCTGCAGGGAGGTGCCATGTGGGTACCGGGCTAAATCAGCTCAGATGACCACCAGGTACGTCTGTGCCAAGCGGCTTCCTTTGTTGAAGATCTGCAAGGTTGACGTCACTAAATACCCTACTATGTAATCGAATGTATTCGATAAGCAATCGCAGTCATTCGATTATGCGGCGAGCAATACCGGAGCGTGCGGTGCGCAGGCCGTACTACTAACGAATGAATCGTCATTCATCGCGTCGATTACTCATTCGTTCGCTGCCTGTCCTGTCGCGGCAATTCAATCGAATGCATCGAAGGGCCGAGTATTGATTATCATTCGATTGTCAATTATTATTCGATTATTTTTTTTCCGAATTACTAAATCGACATTCGATAGTTCGAATGGTCGATTGTCGATTCATTCGATTATTTTTTTGATCAATCGCCCATCGCTACCCCTAAAAGGTACACACCTTGTACGGGTCTATACTACCTGTACAATGGCCATAGAGGCGTGTTACTACGAGTGCAGTACAACCCTCATCTTCTTCTCCTTTTCATTTCATGCCTTTTCCTTTAGTTCTGTTTATGTATTTTTGCGGTCAAATTCCAATACTCGCGAAAAACAGAGCATTATCAGTGGCGTTGTACGTAAAATAAGTCAACAGTGTGCCATTGTCTGGGCAATCCTTCTAATAAAGACTCCTCATAATATAATATAATAGAAATAATAATTACCACACAGCTGACTCCATGTGTGTGGCCAGGAAACTCTCCTATCTGCACGGCCCCTGATGCCGTCGGATCCTGGAACAGATGAATGCTTACATCAATAAAGTGCAATCGACGTCTTAAAAGACTTACTACAGGGCATGGGGACTGAATGGGGGCAGAAACTGGCATCATGCATGAACAGAACTCTGATCTAAACTCTGATCCAGGGTAGCTCATCACATTTACTTTCAGACTTATGGCATCAAACCTTCACTACTCATAGATGCTAAGAAAACGAGAATATGCAGTTACATGACCCATCATAATGTTCATAAATTCCATATAATTGACATAAATAATTATTTTAAAAATAAGATTTACCTGACGAGAGATAAATATTTTGTGAATAATTATCTCAAAAGACAAATAGCTATTTCGCTATCATATTGTATAGATTATTCAGCCAAGAACTTGGCTACCAAGTCTGCTTCTATTGAGCAGACCAATGACATGAATATTCAACCTTTGGAATCCGTTCCAATTAACAATCATTTAAATTAAATATTCAGACAATAGAGGAAAACTCTTGCTTACAACAAAGCCTAGCTAGCTTGGAAAGTTCAAATCATTTAAACATAGTGCATCAAAATATTCAAGGCTTATCCGGGAAAGAATTAGAAGTAGAATTATTCATACAAGAAAGGAATATTCATGTTTTATGTGTCACTGAGCACTGGCTCAAAAAGTATGAACTTATGTTGTCTTTTGAAAATTGTAGCCTTATTAGTTCGTTCTCTAGGGAGGCGGCCATCCATGGTGGGTCATTAATATTAATCAATAATAATTTAAAATGTAAAGAGCGCAAAGATATTGTATCTCTCTCTGTTGAACGAACTATTGAGTTATCATGTGCAGAGCTGGACGATTACATAATTGTTTGTGTTTATAGACCCCCAACTGGTAATTTTAAATTATTTGAGTCAATAATGGAAGAATCACTCAGGAAATTATTTACTAATAAAAAGAAAGTAGTTGTATGTGGGGATTTCAATGTCGATATTATAGATGAAGAAAAAACCTATCGAGTGAGGTTTTTAAGCCTTTTCAAATCTTTCAATTTAATGCCTGTTTTTGCTGAACCGACTAGAATTACTGCTACAACAGCTACTTGCTTAGACAATATATTCTGTAACTCTGTTGTGATAAAAAAATCTATAGTAAATTTTGTAAAATCCGATCACTGCGGTCAGTCAGTCACGTTTGAACACCGTTTTGTGCCAACTAAAAATGTAATTCAATTTAGACCAGTCACTGATTCCCGTAAAGAAAAATTTAAGTCTAACGTAAGTGATAAAATTCCGCTTTTGCCTTTTATTAATGACAATGTTAATAACCAATATGAGTATTTTTTTGAATTAGTTAAAAGTGAATTTGATAAAAATTTTCCTAAAAAGAAATTAGTTATAAACAATTTGAAACCGAAGTTCAGTGACTGGGCTACAGTAGGTATTTACATCAGTAGGAAAAAAATGTTTGAATTATATAATCAAAAAGTATATAGAAATAATGACCCAACATTCCTAGAATATGTTAAAAAATACTCAAAGTTATTCAAGAACGTTTGCATGGTAGCTAAATCTAATTATATACGTGAAAAAATTAATAAATCCAGTAATAAAATTAAAGAAACTTGGAATATTATAAACAAAGAAACTTGTAAAACTAAACCACGTGATCACACATTTACATTAAAAATTGATAATAAGAATATTAAATCTGATAATGAAGTTGCAGGTGCCTTCGAGAAGTACTTCTGTAATGTACCTATCGAAACCACAAAACAACTTAATTCGTGCGCTCTGCATGCGAAATCACTGCTGGTGTCTAGTGTTGACAGGTGTAACTCCTCATTTGATTTCACTCATATTAATCCTTTAATGATAGTAAAAACTTTCAAGGAATTAAAACAAAAAAGAACTGAGGATATATGGGGAATATCAACTGACACAATAAAACCCATTATACCTCTCATAGCATCTCACTTAGCACATATATTCAACGAATGTATTGATCAAGGTCAATTTCCCACTTTAATGAAATATAGTAAGATAATACCTTTATTTAAGTCAGGAGAAAAAAGTGACCCAAGCAACTTCAGGCCAATTTCCATTCTACCTGCATTTAGCAAAATTTTTGAAAAAGTTATATTTAATCAATTGCTCTCTCATTTTAAACTTAACAATTTACTGCACGAGAAACAGTTTGGTTTTTCCAAAGGTAGAAATACAACAGATGCTGGGGTGGCACTCGTCAAACACATTTTGGATGCTTATGAAGATAAACACGATGCGATTGGTGTATTCTGTGACTTGTCGAAGGCATTTGATTGTGTCGATCACCAAACACTCATTATTAAACTTGAACATTACGGTGTATCTAATAACGCGTCTAAAATGTTGAAATCTTACCTCTCAGGCAGACTACAAACAGTAAACGTTAATGGTACTAACTCCTCAGGTGCCCCGCTTCAAATGGGAGTGCCCCAGGGCTCAATATTGGGACCTTTGTTATTTTTGATCTATATTAATGACCTTCCTTTTTATGCCAAAGACTCCTGTGAGATAGTTCTGTTTGCTGATGATACTTCTTTAGTCTTCAAATCAAGAAGAGGCGAAGAATCATTTGACAATGTAAGCGGAGCTCTCTCTAAGGTATTAAATTGGTTCACTAGCAATAACTTGCTTCTTAATACAAAAAAGACTAAATGTATTAAATTCACCATGCCTAACGTGAAGCAAGCTAACACAGAAATCCTACTCAACGGTGAAAAATTACATCTATCAAACTCCACTGTTTTTCTGGGCATTACATTGGATTCGAAGTTGCAGTGGGGACCACATGTTGACGCTCTGGCTGGGAGACTTGCTTCAGCTGCCTTTGCGGTTAGAAAAATTAGACATTTGACTGATGTTGAAACAGCAAGGCTTGTGTATTTTAGTTACTTTCACAGTATAATGTCTTATGGTCTTCTCTTGTGGGGTTCTGCTGCGGACATAGATACCATCTTTATTTTACAGAAAAGAGCCATTCGTGCCATTTACAAACTTAGTCCCCGCGAATCCCTGAGAGAATTCTTTAAAGAAATTAACATTCTCACTGTCGCTTCTCAATACATATTTGATAATATAATGTACGTACGCAAAAATTTAGATCTTGTTATAAAAAAAAGTGATATTCATTCGTATAACACAAGAAATAAAAACAAACTTGTCATTCCAAACTTCAGATTAGCCAAAACAATTAATTCTTTCTTGGGAAATTGTGTCAAATTTTTCAATAAAATACCTCATAATGTTATCGAACTACCTATTAATAAATTTAAGTTACATGTCAAAACTACCCTAATGTCGAAGGGGTATTATAAAATTGAAGACTATCTTAATGACGAGAATGTATGGACAGTCCAGCCTGCACCAAACTGATGTACCTACCTGTTTATTTTGATTTGTTTTATTTTTGTGGCAGCTAGTGGTGACTGAGTTTGTTCCGGCGTTTCTTCTCAGCACTTGCCAGATTGTCTGTGTCTTGTCTCGAAGCGCTAGTAGGGCCCAAAAGATAAGGAGACATGTTCTGCCCCATATGGGCCATAATTGATTGATATTTTGACGTTCATAAGTGGCATTTTGTGTCCTAAATTGAATAAAGAATTTTTGACTTTGACTTTGACATCCTCGCCGCATCGTCACATCAGGTTAGATTGCGACCACATATCTGCCACCTGCTCGGTTTTTCAGAAGTTATTCTTAGCTTGAGCGGACCGTGAATTGAACAATACTCGACTCGAAATCTCTACTTCGCTTCGATGGATATACTTGCCACTGTTAACTGCTGTTCTCCGCTACATTCCGCCTATCAGACTAACCTGCAGATCCCAAACCCGCGGGGGAATGGCCACACTCTCTGTCTGATTACAATGATACCTGCTACTTATATCCTGGATGATGGTCAGAGAACCCTGGGCCCTCGCGTGAGAGTGCACATCCGTGATAACGCTAGGATGATGATGTTGAGTGATCTAAATCTCCACTACCGTCCCACTCCGCTTCAAGAAACACTTGCCACTTTTCACTGCTCTTTTCCGCTACACTCCGCCCAGCTCCATGTCAGTGAAAACGCACCTTTTTAGTGTCAGATTAACCTGCAGATCCCAGACAAGCACAGCAGGGGCATAGCCACACTACCTGCGGCTGAGAATAATAATAAAACGGCTTCCTTTATGTTGTCCAACTAACCTGCAAATCCAAACCCATACGGTAGAGGCATTGCCACTCTCCCTGGGGCTGATTATTATGATAATGATGGTATTGGCACTTGGTTTATGCTATCAGACTAACCTGCAGATCCCAGACTCGGACAGCAGGGGCATGACCACACTCCCCAGTAGCCAGGTACCTCCCATCAGGCGAGAAGGCGACGCACGTGACGCTCTTCCTGGACGCATTGAGCACGTGCGACTGCCTGTTCTTTCTGACGTTGTACAGGACTACTGTGCACCTGGAAGAGGAAAAGGGAATGATAAGAATAAATGTGACCACATTTGATCCTTTACTCCAGGGTTTCCGTAACTACGGATCGCGGCCACCTGGTGGGTCGTGAGTACGATGCCGCACTAGGTATCGATATTTGACCTCGAAAATCATCTACAATATCGATAGGCATTGCGGTCGATACTATCTACACATAGCAATTGGCTCTGACCATTGATTTAATATATATAGGGATATCTCATCACACTGACAGCTATGGCACATGCTCTAATCGGCCGGATCGCCATTTTAAGCCGATTAAGTATCTAATGACGCGTGGTTCGTCAAACAATGAACATGCCTAAGTGTGTCGTCAAAAATTGCAAAAATCACAGCTCAATTAATTGTAAAATATATGGAATGACGTTTCATCGGTAGGTAAATATTATTGATAAGGTTTGAAACCGAAATAATACTTGAAACCTGCTTCAATATTTTATTTTCTAATTAACGTAAAACTTTGCCAATCTTCTATCACTTTCACACCCAAAGCTAAAATGAAACAAAATACGTGACGTCATCGGAACAAAGTCAATTTTAAGGATGGAGTCGCCAGTGAATTTTTTTTGTTAAACAAAATACTTGAGTTTTTAGGTTTCCACAAAATTATGTTTGTGAAGAAAATGAAGCAAATTTATCGCAATAAACCAGGACGATGAGTTTTATGAGAAAGGAAAATATAGCGTTGAGTGTTCGTAAATTTTTTCTGAATCTGATATGTAGGTATTACACTACACGTAAAGGGATGTAGATGCAAAAAGGCTGCAATTAGGCTAGTATTCGGGGCACCCCGCCTATGTTTTTATGTTGTATTTCACTTGCTTGTTGTTTAACTGTCATATATCTTAGCCATCGGTAAAATCCAATGTAGAAGTTAGGTATAACGAGTAGGTACCTAGACTAAAGAAACGGTTTTTAATTTTAGTACAGCCAGCAGTACGTCAGGTTACATGTCAGCTATAAAACAGCTTTTATTACGTAGTTAATAGGGGTGGTCTTAAAGTGAAAGTGGGGTAGTCTGACGTGAGCCGAGTGTACTTACACACCGCAAGTCAGACTACACGTGTTGACCTTGATACCGCTTCTACTCCTTACATGATAAACGCTGTTTTTGTAGTTCAAATGTATGCCTTGACGTACTTCCGACTGAACTTAAGTAGGTTACCTTATTCACCTCATTTTCAAATTAAGTTAGCCAACTGTTTAGAAGAGAACCTTCTAGCTACCTTAGCAGTAAATCAAAGTATTTTCATAAAACCACACTATAATAAATAACTGTAGCTAAAATAAAGACGAAAAAAGTGTTTTATAAATAGTAATTTCTGCTGGAACTCTTGTCTTTTAAACCGTGCTAACAATAAAAACAGCTGCAGAGAAATAATAATGTAATGTTCAAAGCATAAGATACATTTTCAATAGAATAATTTAGTAATCCGATTATAATACTATTACACTCATTAATTAACTAAATTAATACCTGTGGCAGTAGCCTTATGCTTCTTATAAATCTGTGGAACATGTTGTTGGTGTGTGTATACTATAGTACCTATAGAACATTTTGCCTCAAAATCAATTTTGTACATTATCGTTTGTGTCATTGTCGAGCATCGAAATGTGAACCATCCTCGCATTTCAATGAGTTAGGTTAGGTTAGTTTGTAGTTTAGTGTAGTTGTAGTGTACCTACCCAGAATTGGTGAATTGCGTCAATATAATTATTATTGGTTGTAGTATGACAAGTTTGGACCTGTATAGTAGAAATGTAGAAATATGATTATTTAGAAAGTGTTTTCATTACAAAAATACTCGTATTCTCATACACATAATATACCTAATTTTATGAAAAGTAGTAAATAAAATATAAATCATGACTTCCATCAGTTACTTAATTTCATACAAAATATGAACAAACAATCTACTCCATTACTTATTTGTTCGTATTATTGGCTTATGAATCTTCAAGTCATGATAATTGACATATGACGTAGTGTCGTCATCCATTGCTGCGTAATTACACATGAAAATTTAAATAGCTGAAGCTTAAGCGGCAATGTATAAACTTAGCCAGTTGAAGCTTCATAAGGTGAATAATAACATGTGCCATGTTTGGGCTTTGATATTGTATGGCGTAGTGCATCCTTATATATAATAAATCAATGGCTCTGACTATTGCAACAACTATCGACAACTATCGATAGGGAAAAACTATCGATACTATCGATAGTTTTTCCCTATCGATAGTGACCTTTTTTTCAATAGTATTGTGAATATTGTTTGATGTAAATGTGAACATTTTGAAGCTTGTTTTATAAAAGGCCGTTCAGGATCCCCGTTATCGTCTACCCCCGAACCCCTGTACCCCGCAGGCGAGGTCACAGATAAGCGATCGAATTATATTATTCTATTATGTGATATGCTATGTATGATGCCCTATGGGGGATTGCAAAACCACTTCTAATGTAACTCTTTGTTTTATTCTACTACTCAAACACATGTTTTGGCTTACAGTTTAGTACCTACTTGTGTTTAAAAACAAAAATTTGTTCCCCGCAACTGTAAACTGTTTTGTGTTATTATTAAAATAAAAAATAAAATATTAAATAAACAGAACAATTATATTTCGTGAAGAAGAAAATGTTTAAGTACCTGTGGTAGTAAGAACACCATTAAACAGTATCCAATCTACCTCACTAACAGCAAATAAACGTGCGTTTACGCCATAAAACCCCCATAACGAGTCAACAGCCCCTTTCACTCCGATTACATAGTATGGTGTTTGTCTAACCGTCGATCGAGGGGCCGTGGGATGCTACACCATGACCATTGTGCATACTAATAAGTGGTTAGAGCTATGGTGATAGACTGAGCGATATACGTAAGCAATCGCTTAGCTCAGGTTCTTATACTTTTAACAGCACTCTGATTCACAAACACGCGGAAAATTTCCGTGTTGGATCCTTTCCTTTCCTTTCCAATAATTTATCCTAATGAAATCAAATTTTCAATTCCAACGAATCGCATGTTTTAGATGTCTTTAGAAAACTGCCTCTCGGATTCGAAATCTGTAGTTTCCGACGTTTGTGAATAAGGGTGCAGGCGGTTATTTATTTTATTTATTAATATTTCTTTTTATCCCCCTTATGTAATTTCCAAAAAAATATGTCTTAGTGCTTACCAACACTATAAAAGAAAGCATGGTATATCTTAGCAGATATGGTGACCAAATACTTCTAAATAGTTTTAAATGTCAATATACACTTAAAGTAACCATTTATATCTGAACATTAATATCTAAGCAGATGCTAGTCAATAACTTCTGTACTTGGGCTGTGCGTTAATATGTCAGGCAGACAGTCATTAAATCAGTTATCCTTTTTATATAAGTAGATTGAGGAATGCAAATTGCTATGATGATCACCGAACTTCGACAGAAGATGGCACCTTAATAAATAGAAGAAGAGTAAATCGATGTGACGCTGATATCGAATCCGCTACCCGCTCCGCTCGTCAGCAAAGTCTCAACTCGGGCGCGCCTCTTATGCGACAGTCAATACAACCTACACGCGTGATCGCCTGCTGTATGTGAATTATAACGAGGCAAAGTACTGAATACGGTAGCTTAGACTATTAACATAAGACTATTGTCTCGATTCGATAGACAGACAAATGTATTATAGTAAACAGGTCCCTAAAATAACTGAAAACCGTAGGAATAGTTATTTACGGGATTGCTGATTGCCATCATTGTAGGTACCTTTTTTTTAAATTCCGTGTTCATGGCGCTTGCAACAACTTACAAAAAAAGATAGGTTGATAGCAATCTCGTTAACTAGGTATTCTAATAGTTACAATGAAAGTTTAAAACAATATATTGCTTAAAAGGCGTTTCGTTCATCCATATTTCGCTCTTGATACGAAGTTTAAGTTTTATTAATCTGTAGCTGACTCGACAAACATCGTAGGTACCGCCATAGGACAGATTTTACAATTCTCCTCGGTAATTTATATTTTTTCGACTTTAACTTACTTATTCTGTGCTTTAACTAATATTTGAAAGAGAAAATGACGAAATATACTATAGCGGTTCATGATGCATAATTGAGAGAAAACAACTAATGCAGTAAGTGAGCGCCCGAAATCCTGAATTCCGAAATTCAAAGAGGGATGTCCATTCCCTCATGACATGACACACCTCTAAGGTTAATGACCTAGTGACGTCTACCCGTTTATGCGTTGTCACGGATGACATTGTTTTTTTTCTCTAAAAAATCAAGTCATTGTCTTATGATAACGGGCAATTCTGCCAAAAATAGAACCTATTTAGAACACTTTTTTGGCTAGGACTGTATGTAGGCTGAGATTAGAAGAAGATTAAGGCTGGGTTGCACTATCTTACTTATTCAAGTTTCATTGATTTATTTTTTAAAAACCGGCTAAGTGCGAGTCGGGCTCGCGCACGAAGGGTTCCGTACCATTATCCATAACATTAGAAATTAATATTAGATTCTATATACTCTTACTTTAAGTTAGCAAAAAACACGTTTGTTGTATGGCAGCCCCCCTTAAATATTATTATTATTAATTAAATAAAATCATTTATTTTTATAGTTTATATTGATATTGATATTCTGTAAAAATGTCAAGTGTCTACCTGTTGCCGTTATTAATGTAGAGCAAAAACCACCAAAAAAAAATCAGGTTTGTTGTATGGGAACAAAACAGAATAAAAATAATATTAATATTATTCCTTTAATATTATTTTCATTCTGTTTTTAGTATTTGTTGTTATAGCGGCAACAGAAATACATGATCCGTGAAATTTTCAACTGTCTAGCTATCGCGGTTCGTGAGATACAGCCTGGTAACAGACAGACAGCGAAGCTTAGTAATAGGGTCCCGTTTTTACCCTTCGGGTACGGAACCCTAAGAATGTGAATTGCCACATTTTTAGGGTTCCGCAACACTTAATAACACTTAAACATTAGTATGTTGTATTTTCCTTTGTTTTGCCCTAATGCAACAGGTCATTGGCTTATATGTATAAGGTGTGGCCAACAATTCCCTTCGGAGATATGCTATTTAGTATGACTAATCAAAATAATGAGCATTTTGTATGACAGGTAGGGGACTAGGATATAAATAAAGGGGATTGTGTAACCAATAAAAATAATTTTATTCCTATAATATGTCCTCCTAGCCTTATTTCGACTACAATGGCCAATCTCAACAGAGATTAGCCGACTGCGCGGGGGATATTATAGTGCACAAGTGTGTGCGCAATACACAGGTGCACTCTCTGCTCCTTCACTCCATAATTCGGTGAGTACGGCAGTCCGTCAAGACCGTAGAGAGATCAGGCGCAGAACCAACAGCTTAACGTGCTATCCGAAGCACGGGGGTGTTAACACCACCAACATCCTGACTCTGGAGCTGTGTCTGAGTTATTTCAAAACAGAAACTTTCAGCCCGGCCCGGGATTCAAACCCGGGACCTCGTGGATAGTATACAGCGTGCTGATCACTAGAACAACGAGGCAGTCTAGATAAATGAATACTGGATAACATCACACACATTCTTCTGACCCCCAAACTAAGTTTGACCATTCTCCCTTTTACTTCATTGAATATCTTGTTTAGCACATTACTATAACGAGATAATTTCACCAAAAAATCACAACAATAGCTCTACGAAAAACGAATTAAGGAAATCAAAAGAAAACCCAATTTTTCTTTCCTCGCTTCCAATGCACTCCTATCCCGTAGATAGCTAAATAGAATATAATATTTGATGGTTACGTCTATATGGTTGGATGTAAATCCTCAATGAATACATGCGTGGTAGCCTCGGCGTGGAACTTGACAGTCAAACTGGCCCACCGACTGCATGTCGCTCAGCGAGCTATGGAACGGTCTATGCTGGGGATCTCGCTAAGGGATAGAATCCGAAACGAGATCATCCGCCAAAAGACGAAGGTCATAGACATCGTTGAGAGATGCAGTAAGCTGAAGTGGCAGTGGGCTGGGCATGTCTGTCGCAGAACCGACGGGCGTTGGAGTAGGTAGGTTCTCGAATGGAGACCACGTCTCGGGAAACGTAATGTTGGACGCCCCCCTGCTAGGTGGACCGACGACCTGAGGAAGGTGGCCGGTGGTGGCTGGATGCGAGAAGCGGAGGACCGTGAAAGTTGGCGCCGTCTTGAAGAGGCCTATGTTCAGCAGTGGACTGCAATAGGCTGATATGATGAGCCTCGGCGTGCGTGACATCGCCGATAAACCACAAGAAAACCGGCTGCGATGCTTTGGACACATGAAAAGGAGACCACCTGACTACATCGGCAATGTAGCACTCAACCAAAACTTACCGGGTCAAAGACGAAGAGGAAGGCCTAAACTGCAATGGTTGAGTGTCATTAAGAAAGACCTAGAAAACTGTGACTTAACCAAAAACGACGTCCAGGATAGGGCAAAGAAGAGGAAGAATAGTCGAAAAGCTGACCCCGTCACCAGACGGGACAGTTGCTAGGAAGAAGAAGATGGTTACCTCTTCATACACACACTACACAGGATATTATAAAACAAGTTTCTAATACGAATTTTCCAGCCAGTCCAGTTTTAATTGAGTTTTATCCTTCTTTCCGCTTCCGTTTGCTTTTAGTAAGAATCGATATCACCCCCCACAGATACCCCTGGCTTAGTTGCACAGCTTTTTAAACTTTTGTTATAGTCTACAACCACCTATACTACCCGACCAAGTCAATTAGAATGTCAAACGACGTGTGACGACGAATACAACGTAAATACCGATGGAAATTAACAAGCAATGGTGTCAAAATAAACTTGGGCATTTCATCTAAATTTCACAATAATACTTTTTAATCGCCTTCGGTATTTTCGTTGTATTCGTCTTGGTTTGACATTCGTCAAGTTGGATTTGTCGAGTAGTACACACCATAACCTACATATACGGTGTGTTATCGAAATTCGTGTGGAAATATTATTATTATTTGTATCTCTCCTGCGAGAAATCACGGCACGATGCCGGTCCTTTTGGAAGGCGTACGTGGGGATATAGATCCGAAGACGAAGAGGCCCCTTTGAGATACGATAATGAGTTGATTATTATTATTATTATTATTATTACTGTATGTATACTATAACCGCACCTTTAATTCTAAATCTAGATCGTTTTCGGAAATATGCATCGCTATCTTTTTTATATTTTGTTTAAATCACAAACATTATAACTACAACAACAAAGCTATTTTGACTAATATTTTTGCGTGCTCGCCCCATATACGGCATATAAGGGAACACAGGGCGAAAAGGTAGGAAAATAAGTTAAATTAAAACTACCCCATGCAAAGCCGGGCGGGCGTCTAGTATCGATTAGAGGTGCGACCACCGCTCCCCTGTGGGCTGTAGGGCTGCCAACCATACTTTATAATAACGTTGACTGCGTCGTTGATCTAATGGTCAGCACGGAAGTTACTATCCACGAGGTCCTGGGTTTTAATCCCGGGACGCGTCTGGCCAAAATTTGTTTCTGTCTTAAAATAACGCAGACACAGCTCCGGAGTCAGAAAGTTTGTGGTATATACACCCTCTTACCTCGGAAAGCACGTTAAGCCATTGGTCTTGCGCCAGATCTAAGATCTCTCTCCGGTCATGTCAGATTGCCGTCTTACGAGGGTCAAACTGAAAGTTCTTAGAACTGGCCACTTATAAACAATATAATAAAAAAAATATTCTAAAATTTGAAAATAGAACTCTTTGCCAATATTACTGAGTATATATTTCATTCATTTGTCATTTGTTTTACGACTTGGCGGCAAATTGAAAATTGTCTGTGTTACGTCAAAATGAATTTAACACGAGAAAATTTTCGTGCAATGATTTTTTATGACTTTCGATGTCATTTAAGTCAACAAGAAAGTTATGATAGACTACGATTGGCCTTTCACGATGAAGCCCCATCTCGTGCGACTGTTTACAACTGGTTTAATGAGTTTAAACGTGGTCGCACTAATCTCACTGATGATGTACGTGAGGGACGGCCTTCTACGGCGACGACTGAAAATAACATCTGTGTTGTGCGGCGTATGATAGAGACTGACAAAAGAGTGACCTATCAGCAGATTCGGACAAGCTTAGGCATCGGTATGAGTCAAGTGCACAAAATCCTCCACGAACATTTAGCGGTCAGGAAGCTTTGCGCCCGGTGGATACCTCATAATTTGACTAAGGCTCAAAAACTCCATCGTGTGGATTGGTGCCGTAAAATGATTGAAAGATTTAACGGAGGTGACTCAAATGCTGTGTTCGACATACTAACAGGTGACGAAAGCTGGATTTACTGTTATGATCCTGAAACCAAAAGACAATCTGCTCAGTGGGTGTTTCCTTTCGAGGAGTTGCCAACTAAAGTGAAGAGAGATCGAAGTGCGGGAAAAAAAATGGTGGCCTCGTTCTTTGGAAGGATAGGTCATTTCGCAACAATTGTGTTAGAGGATCAAAAAACAGTTTCTGCAGAATGGTACACTACCAATTGTTTGCCACTTGTCTTGGAAAAAGTTCGAGAGAAACGACCTCGCAGTAGGATCCTCCTTCACCACGACAACGCCTCGTCGCAAACCGCCAAGCGAACGATCGACTATTTGGCGACATCAAACGTTGAATTACTGGGTCACCCGCCGTATAGCCCCGACCTCGCGCCTTGTGATTTTTATTTATTTCCAAAAATTAAAGAAAAACTTAAAGGAAAGCGGTTTATGAATGCTGAAGAAGCGGTGGCTGCGTATCGCGATGCCATTGAAGAGACCCCTAAGGACGAGTGGGCAAAGTGCTTTTCCCAGTGGTTCCATCGCATGCAGCGGTGTATTGACGTCAATGGACAATATTTTGAAAAGATATAATAAAACTAATAACTGGCTAATGTAATCAGTTTTTGATTTTCTAAGAACTTTCAGTTTGACCCTCGTACCAAACAATGATATTGTAGGAACAGAGAGTCCACTTGTATATTGATTATGACATCTCCCGCGCAGTTTGCTATCTCTGTTAAGATTGGCCGCCGTAGGTACTTATTATCCTATTTAAAAATGTGTTACGGTATTTTTCTCAAAAACAGTTGGTAACCCTAGCTGTGGGTAGGGTCGCCATATATCATTGATTATAGTGTTCTACGGTAAAATGGGTAGACGGAAGTAATACCTACAGACTTTTGCGGGATTGTTTTAGGAAGTTCCGACAGCTTAATTAAAAGACATTTACCATATAAAACGTTTACGTCAAATCAATATCTGCACTAATATTATAAAGATTTGATTGTTTATTTGTTTGTATTGAACAGGCTCCGTCACTACTGGACCGATTCAAATGAAATTTAGTACAGAGATAGTTTGATACCCTAGGAAGGACATATGCTACTTTTTGTCGCGATATAAAATCATCAGGGGGGTGAAATGGGTGATGAAAGTTTGAATGCAAAATCCGACTTTTTGCACGGGTGAAGTCGCGGGGAACTGCTATAAATAATAAATAAATAAGTCCCCTTTTAGCAATTATTAAGGGAATTCCCAATTATGCGTATACATTGTCGTTAAAACTTGAATTAATGTTATAAAATAAATTTGTTTATAACTAGGAAACTGTTAAACTATCACTTGAAGTGGTAGTTCGTTGAAAGTTAGGTAGGTTCGTGGTAGGTCTTGATTTCGCATAGCGCAGTATTTCCTACTGTACTTTATCAAAGTACAAAGCCCCAAAAACAAAATTTAGTTTTTTGTAAGTCTACAGAACCCTCATAATCGTTGTTCAACTCGGAAATGGTCAAATAAGTTCATTCCCTTACCCTTGGGTGTTATTACGCCCGTACACGAGAGTATTATTTTTATTTATAAGCTAACTTTAATTGCCTGTTATGAACTTTCCTCATTTACCAATTCGATTAGGTAAAGTTCAAGTCGTTTGAGTTTTTAATTAATTTAAGAACTTATTAATGTTTAGTGAAGTCAGAAACAGCAGTTTTAAACTTTTTGCGCACCTATGAATAACATCAATATCATACTAAACACAAAGAGGTATAGTGTCCAGTAATATTATAAGAATAATTGTTAAAATAAGTGCCCTACTATAAGCGAAGTGAGTGATACCAAATTTAAGCAACCCACGGCGCGGTCGTGATTGGTCGGGTGACCATTCCGACCATTTAAGTGACGTCTATGACAAGCATCTCCGTGCTTCGGAAGCCACGTTAAGCAGTTGGTCCCGGCTAATATCTGTTGATATTAATTTGATAATAATTTAATACCTTATAATGAGTGTAACAGTTTACGGTTAAATAAAGTTTTTTTTATTATTAGCCTATTCAAAGGCCCTAGGGCGGCTTGATACCTAACATCTGACAGTAAGGTTGGTCACTTGCCTTACAGACACCCCTTCACCAATCCGCACTGAGCCCGCGTGGTGGAGTATTTATTTATTTATTTATTTTTAGGAAGATTTACAGTTTTAATGATCACTATATCCAAATTACTTAATACTTAACATCAATACTAATAATAATTCTCCACATATGAGTAGTCAGATAACAAGATAAGGTCTGATTGGGGCGACTACAATCCAAAGGAAAGGAAAAATAATCTCACAATACAAAAAAATAAAATAATGTCTAAGGAACAATGGTGTTAGTCCAATTTATCACGAAGCTTGAGAATCTCAAAATATGAATTAGTCATTAATCGCTTAATAGAGGTACTAGAGGTATGACTCGCTCCTTCCTTATAGTTGAGGTGAGGCCTGTGCCCAGCAGTGGGATCTTTATAGGTTAACTTTACTATAAGCGAACAGCTTTTTTTCTAAATGGTCACCCATCAAATTTTCTACGGACACACAGTCTCTACCTACTACCTTACATTGTGAAATCTAACGTCACACTGACAAAGAATCGGTGGTGGTTGGATGCGAGAAACGAAAGACCGTGAAAGTTGGCGCCGTCTTGGAGAGGCCTATGTCCAGCAGTGGACTGCAATAGGCTGATGTGATGATGATAGTGACAAAGAAAACGTTAAAACTGGTCATTCATCAACTTTTTGACCGCCGCTGACGCTCCTTAACCTTACCATATGACGTCACACGTCTCAACAAATAGTCAAAACGGTCACCCATCAACTTTTTCACCGCCGCAGACGACGCCTAACTTCTATTTATGACATCACACGATCGAATCTCCATTCATAACGCGAAACGACAGACGAAATTGGCCACGAAATGAATGGGCTGACCACAGAGGTCAATGACCCGTCGCCATTGTGACATAATGACTTCCGATCAGTGTAATAACAGTATGGCAGGTGGACGGTAGTTTAAATATTATTTTGTTTCAGCGTCTCTTCGCAGCACTTGTGTATTATTGTGAAGTATTCCTGGATGTAAAAATTGTTTTACCCATGCATGAATTACGCTCTTACGGTGAGGAAAAACATCGCGAGGAAACCTGCACATTCAGGCGACTGAATTCGTTACCATGATCCAAACTGGATAGGTACCCCTGTTAACAGGGTCACGGAGGTCAGACGGCAGTCGCTCCACTGTAATTCCCTGACCTGTCATATCCTGGATAATGGTCCAAAGAGGACCCTGGACCCTCGCGTGTGAGTGCACAACCGGGATAACGCTAAGAAGAGAAAAAAAAAGAATTTCACTAGGATTTACTCATCATCATACCATTTAAGAGCTTTGTCTTGACTTTCCCTATCGTCCGCCATTTTCTTGACCTCTTGATTCGACACGATGACCCTTATAAACACAATAAATGAGTAAAAGATAGGATTTAAGTACCTACTACGCTTTACGAAATCAAAACCTAATTATAGTACAACTTTCAAGTTATTAGTTATGCATTACTACATAATATTATGATAATTAAAACATCGAAGTTTTGAAGGGACTTCAAATGTTGGTTGTTAGTAGATATCATTCCTCTCTACAGGTTGATCTAAGTTGTTGCGGTAGGTAAAAAAATATATACAGTCGGTCCGAGTTTGGACTAGCGATAATTTATAAGCTACTAGTTCATCAAATGTTATCGACAAAAAAACCATGTTGGATTCTAATTCCCCTCTTGAAATGGCAGCCATTTTAATTATTAAAAAAAATACATTTCTATGGATCTGGAGGTCCTAAAAGTTATGAAAATGATTCATTTGAAAGGTAACATCGCCTATCAAGTGAAATAAAGATCCATTCAAAATTATTAACCGTCGTAGAGATAAAAAAAAATTAAACAGTTTTTTAAACTATTACAAAACTTAAGTAAGAATTGAAATTTTTTGTTTGTCAAAAAAAATTAGGATTTTGTCTTTAAAATTTAAAAAAATAAAAGCCCCTTAAATTATCGCTAGTCGAAACCCGGACACCTTTATTATTCTACCTTCCTAGGTTGCGTAAGGCTAGGAAGAGGAATTCGGTGCCGGCTGAAGTGTTTCCTAAACAATATCTGGATTCCTTTAAGAAAAGGGTGAATATGCTGTTTCTAGTCAGAAATTACCCAGCCTTGGCCGCATCTTCGTTTACCACGGGTGAAATTACAGTCAAATGTTTGCCTATTATAATATACATTATACTTTAATTCACATGTTGTTCATAAGAAATATGTCACATTCAAAAACCTTTTAGATTCTCAAACGATAAAAAAATCCAACCTTCAAATTAGAAACACCGTAGAAAACAAACTGCAGTCTGCAAGCTCTGAAAGCAATATCTGACAGCTCCATCTACTAACGATAACGATAACGGTAGCCGTTTACCTAAATAGCGGTTATTTTTAGAAGGCAAAGGTCAGCCTTTTAGCCCTGGCTCGGATGTTAGTTACAGACAAGAAAAGTTCAGGCAAACTAATTTGGATCGTCTTTTGTCATGGTAATGTGTCTTTTAGGGAATTTCAAGTCGATTGACTGAATTAACAACAAAATACTAGCGGTTTTCGCAACTTCACCTGCGCAAATGAAAGAAAGAAAGAATCATTTATTAATTCGGGAAATCACAAACAAACATCGTACAGAATTACAAAAAAATACAAAATTACAAAGATAACAAAAATATAAAAACAATACAAAATAAAACCTACAAACAAATCAGTAACTAATGTAGAATTGCTTAGTAAACTTCCATCCCAAATTCACCACCGTAAAGTCGTAACTCCACGTGAGACGTAAGGCACAGTGGCGGCAGCGCTTTGGTAGTGATACCAAAGTTAAGCAACCCATGGCGCGGTCGTGATTGGATCGGTGACCATTCCGACCATATTATAAGTGACATCCATGATAAGCATCTCCGTGCTTCGGAATCCCGGCTAATATCTGTTGATATTAGTCGTTAGGACTTGTCAGAGGCCCTAGGGCGGCTTGATAACATCGACAGTAAGGTTGGTCACTTGCCTTACAGACACCCCTCCACCAATCCTCACTGAGCCGGCGTGGTGGAGTATGGCTCGTACCTCCTCATAGTGGAGGTCAGGCCTTTGCCCAGCAGTGGGGTCTTTATAGGCTAACTTGACTTTACTTTGGGTATAAACGTAATGGGCGGAAAAACAAAAAGAGGATTTTGTTGCTCACCTAACTTTGGGGTGGTTTTACCTCTAGTATAAAAACAGTAATAAATCCCAACTTTGCTAAAACACACTTATTTCTTAAACTTGCAAAAACACTCTCCCAACTCCTAAATAAAATAACTTTTACGAGAGTTTAATCTTTATAAAACCTTTGAGTGTCGGCCTGAGAATACCTCCGTAGATAAATATCTGCAAAGTAATTTTCAAGTAGGTATCCGCGGCGAGCAGGCTTTTTGGTAAATTATTTTCGCTTCCTACACAAAACAGACATTCAATAATAGTAGGTAGGTAGGTACTTTTTAAGGGTAGGGGGTTTTAGACAATTTAAACAAATAACGCTAGGCATTAAGTCCGCCTTTTGTACAAAGTTTTAGTTGTTCAATAAAGTAAATAAATAAATTTGTTGTTAAATTGTTTTATGCTAGTTTGCTCCGCATTATAATAATTTGATGTATATTTCTCAAATTTTATTATTATTCAAAATATTAATTGCAATAACAAAAAATATTTCGTCATAATTTTAATTGTATTTTTGTGTTTAAATACTTCATCGTAATATGTTTTCTTTTAGTTTGATTTGTTAACTAGATTCTCATATTGTGTAAACTGGCTATTTAATTTAAACAGATCTAAACTAATTTTATAGTCTTGTCCTTGTCTGTAGTTGTATCTTGTGCACTACCAAATAAATAAATAAATAGACAGTCGCCATCTTACAAGAAGTAAATTCAATCATAATTCCCACAACGATTACTATGGGGACATCAGTAATATTAAAAAAAAAACTCTTTTGGAGCATTTTTTTCTTTTTTGGCTTGTGCTTTGCTACAACGGTGTGTAAAAGATTGGGAAACGTTAGGAATGAAAAATACTTTTGGAGCATTGCATTTGAAACATTTAAGATTTCTAACACGATAGGAAAAATTTGGAAAAAATAACCATTTATTTACCTGGTAATTTGCATTTTTTTAATATTTTACTTTTAAATAATTAATTGTATCACTATGAATATGGATCCTGTATCTCTGTAGAATGCTATTATTTTAAAACCAGACCCGGTATTTGCTTGCAGCTTAGCCACATTCTATTCAAGTAGTTCAGCAGTGCACTATTGCGATCCATTTCACTATAGGTCAGTAGGGCAGGTCGGTATAGGGTACACAGCTAACAGCTGATTTAGTTCAAAGTTATTGCCAATTAGTTTGGAGAAGGCCGTACAAGTGTGCAGGAAGTGATTATTGATAATTATTTATTTGTATTTTAATTGCAATTTAAGAACATGGATATTTGGCTTGAACCCAAATGCATAGACGGGTAAAAAATTACTTATTTTCTAGTGAACATCAACTTCAAAAATCATTTATTTATGAATACACATTGGCCTGTTTCAGCCCAGAACATGTCTCCTAATTTTTTTGCGCCTTATTATCGACTTTCAATATATTTCCAAAAAGAGAGGCGCATTTAAGGAGGCCTCTGTTGAGTTTTTTCATTCCTCTTAAATATTCATGATTATCTATTATACATTTCCCTGAACATTTTCGGCTAAAATTACTATTATACGTTCATGTAAAGGTAAATTCAAGCTGTCTTACTTTTAAAACGAAAAAACTTTTACGTTCTTTACCTGATTTCCCTCACAACTTAAGTTTCTTTTTAACAAATACGAAAAATTGAAAAGCCATTTTCTTAAACTTTTAACCCAATGTGACTGGTCTCTCAAAAATATTTCCCTGTAACCGATATCGGAAATATCAGCTATATAATTTGCACGTGGTTTATCAAGTTTCCTATTGGCTCCGACCGTAAAATTAGATGCTCGGAGACCCTGGCCGTCGACAAGATGCAATCTATTCTAAAGCGAAATTCGCTATCGCCAATAAAAATAAAACTGACATAAGCTATCGAAACATCACGCGACTTTTGCATACATTTGTGTCATTTCGTTAGCGAGAGCAAAGTTCGCTGTAGAATAGATTACAGTCTAAGGGGCAGTAACGGCCTTACTCTGGATGACGATGTCCATATATATTTTAGACTGTAGCCATCTCTGTTACTCATGCCTGGATGACCGCGCGAACAAGTGGGATGGCTAGAATGTCCGTATTATGGATGGACGCCATGCATTCTGAGAGCTAAGTGCGAGTTTTATCACCGTTTCACCTTCGTCCGTGTGACGAAAACTTGTCTATACTAATATTATAAAGAGGAAAGATTTGTTTGTTTGTTTGTTTATTTGCATCGAATAGGCTCCGAAACTACTGTACCGAATTAAATGAAATTTGGCACAGAGATAGTTTGAGACACTGGGAAGGACATAGGCTACTTTTTGTCGCTCCAAAGTCGGATGAAAATCCGACTTTTGGCGCGGGCGAAGTCGCGGGGAACTGCTAGTATGGAAATATGTTCGCGCCTCTAGCGGCACGTTAGCGAAACCTGTTTCTTCCTATAATAATGAGGGGTTTTCTGACAACTCACAATTTTAGTTTTATTATATCTTGATAGATGGCGCTATTTATCTAAGTTATATAAATATTGCGTCGAAATCATTGAACATAAGACTAAAACAAATTCTTGTAATATTATGTGTGCAGTCATGTAATGGAAGTAGGTACTTACGTTAAAACCTTAGATTAGTCAACCACTGGACCCGCAATGACGGCTAATTTTGTTTTGCCCCCTTGGGAACTAACCGAGATTTTTAGCCTCACCTAATGGTGACGTCTTGTCAGTATGGTGTCAGCTCTCGATGAGAAACATTCTATTCAAAAATGGTTATATGTGCCGTTTTGTATTGAAAAAACTATTTGGAAAAGCCAGAAAAAATATATTTACCCTCGTTTTCCAGTGTCGCATTACCTGCCTTTTTATCCTCATCTTACAGCACGTCCGCTCTCGTTGCGAGTATCCTGCAGCCTTCTACTGCAATCTTCGAAGTGGCGCGTTTGGATGAGGCTAGAGATGCTTGGGAAATGGCTTATCCAACAAAATTCCCTTCAGATCTAAAAATTCAAAGGAGTTGGGACCAAATTTCTTGTGAGTTTCTTCTGAAAAGTCTGATTGACAGTAGCACCAATAACGCGGACCTTGCCAGACTAAAAGCGGTTTCCACCAAGGAGGCAGGATACCTATCCTTCAGCCAACGTGGGAACCCTTTTGGACTCCGAGACCCTACGAGTCGCGATAGGTCTGCGTGTTGGTGCTGAGGTTTGCCTTCCGCATAGATGTCCTTGTGGTACTGATGTCAACTCGTTGGGACATCACGGACTATCCTGTACTAAAAGTGCAGGCCGTTTTTCGCGCCATGCCAGCATCAACGACATCATCCGTCGGTCTCTTGCCTCTATCAACGTGCCGGCTTTACTTGAGCCGAACGGTATCGCGCGTGATGATGGCAGGAGACCGGACGGGATGTCGCTTGTACCTTGGCGGATGGGTCGGGCTCTTGTGTGGGACGCTACCTGTGTCGACACACTTGCGGCCTCTCATCTGCCCGGTACAAGCCGGGATGCTGGTTTGGCTGCGGGAAATGCCGAAAACTTAAAAAAAAAACAAGTACAGGCAGATCGACTCCCGGTACCACTTTGTACCGTTTGGAGTCGAAACACTGGGTCCGTGGGGTCCCAACGCTATCTCTTTTTTTAAAGAGATTTCCAAGAGGCTGATTGACATCAGTGGTGACCCAAGAGCTGACAGCTACCTTGCACAGCGTATTGGCATCGCTATCCAGCGGGGTAACGCTGCCAGCATCCTGGGAACCTTACCACAAGGACCCTTTTTGTAATTTTAATTTTGTACATAATCATGTTTTATAATATCTCTTTGTGAATTGATAAATATTTTTTCCCTCGTACGTAATGTATTATCATATTTATATTGTTAGTTTTTTTTTAAATAAATAACGAAAGTTTTTACAAAAAAACATAATCTGCCATTTAAAAAAGTAGTAAACCGTTTCTAGTCTTGTACCAAAGGTATGTCACATGTAATTTGGTCGTCTTATTTTGTTTACACAGTTCATTCACTTCATTTATTCTTTTTGATAGGGCTTGAAAATATCGATATTTGACATCGACAAAAGTAAAAGTTATGAAATTTATTATCCATTAATGCGGAAAACAGGACAGGCAGACAGATGGACTGATGTATATGACGAAACTTTAAATCCGTCTTGACTACGGAACCTTAAAAAATACCTTGTATGAACTATATTTTATCCATACAACTAAATGGCTTTTCAAACAGATTTGAACAATTCTTAATCAAAGAGTCATCCTATGCCATTTTGGGTCGATATGTGTTGATAATGAATAGCTTAATAAACTTTAACTGAGTCATACATAGGTACTCCACTTATTCTGATAATAGCAACGTGGCGGACTTTCTTGATATTCATTTCAGTTGTTATCTAACTAATCAACACAAATATAAAATTAATATGTAACTGTGTACCACCACATAAAACCAATAAGCAACTCAAATACAGCATGCACTACCTTACAACTCTAGCAATAAGGACTCGCACTACGCTACTTCGAGTACTACAAACTAGATGGCGCTGATGGTCGATCGACTCACGCGAACAGATCACCCAGTAGTACAAATAATAAACCTGTACAGTTGTAACTTGATTTCGATCTCACTAAGTGTCGGCGCTAAGTCGGTGGTGTCCCCCATATTTTTGAGAGACTTAACACCTGTACAACACGGATCCCGCCGTCTAGTCAATTCCTTGACAAGACGGCAGTAGCAGCAGAGTAGCGGCTTCACAACTGTGTATTTGTAGGCCCCACAATATTTGGCTGGTAGGCATTGTTCTTTAATCCAATGTCAAAAGCAATAAAATTAATACCAATAATAATCCATACTAATATTATAAATCTGAAAACTTGGGGGCCAGGATACAAGGCTTAACTGGAGGTTGACCTGGTTAGGTGTTTAACTTACTCGGGATAAAAACTAACATATCGCGGTTCAGGATTTCATAGTAATGACATTTTGTTGTACGGGAAAATTACAACCGCGATACCAGTGTCATCTATCGTTGGGGAGCCGAACAAATCTGTCTGTCTGTCTGGTACGTCTTGACTCGTAAACCACTGAATCAATTCACATGAAATTTACTATGGAGATAGTTTGAGATCTAAGAAAGGACATAGGATAGTTTTTATTCAGAAAATCTATTAATAAAGTTTTCCAACAAAGGGAAGGAAATTTTATATGGAAGGTGATGCCATCTGGAAGCGAATTTTGTAACCATTTTACGTTAAACTTTAAAGTACCTATGTCACTGATAGTGCATTGAAAAAGAGGTAGATGGGTCATCTTATCAGCACGCGAAAGTTGATATATTCAAATAGTGTAATCTGCACAATTTTCCATTAAAATATGACATTTGACACGTAAAAAAACGTGTGCCCAGAGCATCGAATTTAAATCGCCGCGCAGTACGAGATGACCCATCTACCTCTTTTTAAATGCACTATCAGTGACCTATGTACATTGTTCGAATTCCTTCCAACACTATCCGCCAATAGACGGCGTTAGTAGTATTTTTCCAGTAGCAAATATACGTTAACGTACGTACGTTTTTTCAGTAGAGATAGATCACCAACACATAAGATCAGACTTCTTGGTTGTTTTCTTTACATAGATAGACACCCATACCCATAGTTAGTAGTTCCAGAACAACGTTAGGTCAGTTAGGTCTTTATTCATACACTAGCTTCTTCATTAACTTCCCGCGACATCGCCCGCGCCTGAAGTCGGATTTACCATACAAACTTTTATCCTCTATTTCAACCCCCGGATGACTTTATAATATGACAAAAGTCCTTCCTAAGGTCTCAAATTATCTCTGTACCAAATTATGTGAATCGGTCCAGTAGTTTCGGAGCCAATTCAATACAAAAAAGCAAACAAACAATAAAATCTTTTCTCATTTTAATATTAGTGTAGATTGAAATTAATTTATAACCATGGAAGACAGAGGTAAAGAGAGATAACGGTAATCAATTAAAAAAATTAAGAACTATATCTTGAGGAAAGAGTTGAAAAAGTGTCCAGTTATAAGCAGTATTCACCTCGAAAATCATCCAAATTTGCACTATAGCGTAGACATAGGTTTTGGTATGAATGTAGTACTTGTTGACAGATTGAAGTATGATGGGGTATAAAATCTTTCAATACTATCAATAGTTTTGCTTTACTAACCATCAAACATAGCCCACTCGAAAATGACGTATTATCGATACCATCGAGTAGGTTATGCAACGACCCATTGTCGGTAAAACGGACGAATCTAATGAAATAACTTTATCAATGAACTGCAATGTAAAATATTATGAATAATGTGATAGAAGAACTGTATTTGTGAGCAGCTATATTACCTTTTATGAGCAAGTAATAGTATCGAAATGTGTTCAACTATCGATATAGATTTCGTGATGATAGTATAGTCATTTTCAATACTATCAACACAAAAACTATAGATAGTATTTGTGCTAATGCTATGGGAAGTATCGATACTATTAATATTTCGCGATAGTATTACTTACCAGTTTTAAGCAATCGACACTATCGATAGTATGGAAAATATCGTCATAAGTCGATAGTTTTGATAGGTTAGACAAAAATAGCGGTGCATCGATATATCGCAGTTAACGCTATTTGACGGACACATTTTCATAACAGAAATAGTTCTCCTTTACATCTTTCATTCAAAATAGAACGAGTGGCGTGTGGGGCAGCGAGGAGGGTTTAGATTTCTATAGTCCAACGCTTATCTGCACCTGAGGAATGCGGGGTTAGACGAGAACAAAGATTTGATTTGTTGATTTGAGTTTTAAAAAGAAGTTTCGAATATCAAAATTCGATTTCCAAATCACAAGCGCCCAAGGTCCACACCGCTCAGGACCCGTAGAGATTTGAACTAAGCCCCTATGCTGAGCTTGACGCGTCTAGCAGACCTTCAGAAACTTTTATGCTGACCCAGGCCCGTCAGGTTTAAGAGACTGTGCGCAGAGCTCCAGAAGCCTTTATGTTCACCCAGGCCCGTCATATTTTAGATCTTAGGCGTCACACATTTCTAGCAGAGCTACAGAGACTTTTCAGTAGACTCAGTCTGTTTTAGGGATTATTGCGCGATTTTTATACATTTAATTTAACAAGTTTCATTCACCATTCGCGTAAACATAAGAAACTTTATCTCAAGTTTACCAATCATTTATTGGCCTGTTGACTTTAATTCCTACACAGTATTTATATTGTCAAGTCAAAATCACTTTTTCACTATTAAAATTGTCAGCAAATTGATGAAAAAGGAATGTATGTTAATAGGTATTGGCATGGTTATTATAATATCGCTATGGTTTTATCAAAATTGATCAATGTTTTTTGACTATGAATGAAAAAAGCTTTCCAAATAACTTATTACCATGCGGACGAAGTCGCGGGCAAAAGCTAGTAATAAATAAATTGTTGTAACAAAAACACCAATTACCTGTATAATTATGGTGATTAGGATACGGATAAATGTACATAAATATGTTTTTAAACATTTACGACTTAGGTACAAAAACTCGTGCTCATCACATAAATATTGCCCCTTACGGGACTCTAACCCAAAATCTAATAATGATTTTCAAATGCAACAAAATAGAAGTAGATCATTCAGTCATTCATTCATCCTATGTCGATAAAAAAAATCGACATTTGGATGCACTAAACCTCAATAGTTGTCACAAAATTGACGGGACGATCCCCCTCCGCCCCTCAAAAGTCGGTCGATGATGTTCCCATACATTTTCTTTTACGTTTCTTATCCAGTGGTTAATTCATCCAAGGTTAAAACTTAACAAGTTTTAAATTTTAGTTAAAAATATTTTATTTTTAGCAATATTCGTCCTTAGAATAATAAATACGTCTTGATGATCACTAAATTATTAAAAAACGGCCTGTTAGTACACGTGAATCAAAAATATGCTAAACATAAACATTAATAACATTATGACATAATAAACGCTAAAACCATTTTCTTAAATAATCGCGTCGCGTCGATTAATCATTCGTTCGCTGTCTGTCCTGTGCGCACAGTCGCGGCAATATGATCGAATGCATATTCGAGGGCCGAGTATAGATTATTATTCATTGTCGATTCTTTTTGTCGAATTACTAAATCGACATTCGATAATTCGAATGGTCGATTGTCGTTTCATTCGATTTTTTTTTTCGTACAATCGCCCATCACTACACTCTGCTCACTCAAGAGCCCGCCCAAGCCCGCGGGAGCGAGACAAAATACTTGTTTCGAAAAAACTGACAACTTCTAACAAAATAGGCTGGGATTGTAAAACATGTCGTATCTAGAATCCTTGTAGATACTTCGAATGAATATTTAAACAGGTTTGCTCAAGACAAACTGTTTTAGAGCATTGGCTCTGAATAAAATAAGATAGGCCATGGGATGGGCTTAATTCAGAGGTGCAACGACGGCAGGTCAGATTACAAATTTGAACAACGAAAACAGTTCTTATTGCGTAGGGAATAGAGGCGGTCTCAAGGACAAAGTGGGGTAGTTTGTCGGTCGGCCGTGTGTACTTAATACGGGCAGACTTAGTCTATGTCTAAACATTGTTGATCTGTCTCTTTCTACGCTGAAGAAGCTCAAAGAGACAGACTATCATTTTTAAATTCAATTTAGCCATTTTGAGTAGGCAAAGGATAAAGTCCATACAGCCAAGTCTTTAGTAACTTGCCTTGCAGTAATTACTAACCCAGAATTGGTGAATCCAACTAAAAAAAAAGTTGTTTGAGGAGGACACATAACTTAAAATATCCCTTTATTCTGATGATTTACTTACCCTGCAGGATACGCGACAACTTCAGTGTTGGGGTCGCAGTCGAGAGCAGCATTGCTGCTGACCGTCAGCCCCAACACGCTCTCCAACTTGATCTGTGGACAAGGAAACCGATATTTAGTTGTGGTGACTTTTTTACTTTGACGGTGACGTTGCATTGACGTTTGACGTTGCATTATGCGTTTTTGCGTGTCGAATCTAGTCCCTGACGCGTGTAGTTAAATTATTATTATTTTTATTTCATATGTAAGTATGTTAGTCTGTAAGGTATTTATTCTATGGGCCTGTATTCCTTTGTAGTCTGTAGCCTGATTCTCTCTCTGATCTGAGAAAGATTTGTTTTATTATTATTTTTAATCTAAATTTTTTTTATACCTCGATACATCGGTTTTTTAAGATATCCACAAGTCGGGGCCAAGTGAATATCATACAAGCTGAAGCTAATGGTGTGTTGAATTGGGCGATATCTGTACAAATTTTCTGACAATCCTGCAAGATTATTATGGAAACACATTCATTGAAAAGGAAAATAACGCAACAGAAAGTAAAGTAAAACATCATTTACCTCTAGTTTAGACCAGGTTAAATACCACCAAATACCACCAAATGTCTTAGTTTAGGTCAGTAGAGTACAAAAATGTAGGTTTTGACATTTCTGTCATGATTTTCCTTAATGATTCAAAACGGAGTCAGAACTGGGCCCGTAGTCAAGTGGCAATTTATTCTCAAGCAAAGTTCGTTACTTTACGTAACAAAATGTATGAAACTAACATAAGCCATCGAACATCATGTGACTTTTGCATACATATTTTGACATTTCGTTTGCGATAGCTAAGTTCTCTCCAGAGAGATTGCCATTTGTCTACGGGTCCAGGATATTCTATCATCGAGTCTACGTAAACAAACTAGACGAAGACGAATAATTAAGGGAATCTACGTTGCCGGCAGGCGTAGAAATTATTCAGACTCCAATAACGATTTTAGACATTCTGCAAGCCTAGCACAAATATAATTAGTAATATTTTTACAACCTGTCAGCTTTTAATATACATTTTTATGTTACTTCTTCATAAGCACGCATTTTATCTCGTATATTTTATTAATTTTGCATACTTATACGTGGATTACGTGGTGGGATGTGTTACCACTCATAGTTTATATGTTTTTATTCATTGTTGTAACACATTTGTTTGTAATCCTTAAAATAAAAAAAAATAAAAAAAACGATGACCCACAAAGCACATTTCTTTCGTCATAATCATGAACTGGGTAACTAGGCAAACATCTTCAATGTTTTGTCGGGTTATCTTCTCAAGGTTTCGGCATATTTGAATAGGAACTAGTACAGCCTTGTACAGATGGCTGCAAGTCAGACTACACATGTTAACAATGACAGCGCCTCTCTACCCTACGTAATAAAAGATGTTTTCGCTGTTCAACTGTACCTTCCTATGTGCCTCCGACTGTACAACTGTGTCTAGTTGGCACTTACGTTGTTTGACTATAGATTACCGTATGCGTACCTACGCGCTGATAAAAATGCGTAAAAAAGTTTTAATTTGAGGATAATTTAGTAGAGGTCAGGTTTTACGGCTATAGTTGAGGTTTCTTTAGTTCTTAATAACAGGTAACCTATAAGCGTAAAAAAATTCTCATGAAAACATCTCTTTACCCAGTTAACAAGATCAACTTAATGTTTTAATAGGTGTTGACTTATATTAGTTAAAATATATAATACTTAGGAATTATAAAATTTCACCCTGTCACCAACCCTACACATAATCGCACAGCCGTACAGCTAGAGTTTGTTAATTCATCAAGTTCATTTTCAAAATAAAAAAAGCTGAAGCATATTGACTTTGACGAGCTTCGACGACAGCAAAGCTCAAAATCATTCAAAGTCCAAAGTCCAAATAATACGGTCATCGTTTGGGCGCAATTTTAGATTTTTCTTTGGCAGGCTCAATTTTTTTCTAAACCGCCATGAATGAAACATCCTAAAAACAAAATGGCGGAACATCAACAAAGTCTTAAGTACCAAGCCCTTAACTCAGATATCGTAACAGGTTTCCAGGGTTCTTATCGTGATAATGTTACAAATCTGAAGGTAAACGAAGTCAAAAACGCGTAGCCAAGCTCAAGGTCGCCAGAACCTGTCTGGTAGGTAACGGAGACGCATCCTTGCGCGCGGGCAAGGACGTCCGCCATCTTGGATCGGTGGCCTTCGCGAACCTGTTTCAATGACGATTGTGTTGTGAAGCTGTAGCTTGGGTGCTTGTTGTTTGGTACGTAGGTATGTACTGTAGGACTCAAGTAATAATAATGTACTCCTAGCCGAATTTCGACTACAGCGGCCTATCTCAACAGAGATTAGCCAACTGCGCGGGAATATTATAGTGCACAAGTGTATGCTCAATACACAGATGTACTCTCTGTTCCTTCAATCTCATAATTCGGTGAGACGGCAGTCCGACATGACCGTAAAGATCAGGCGCAGGACCAACGGCTTAACGTGCTTTCCGAGGCACGGTTGTTAACACCACCAACTTACTGACTCTGGTTGCTGTGTCTGAGTTTTTTCATGTCAGAAAAACCCAAATAGGTACCTCCCAACTCTGAGCCCTACCTGGGATTCGAGCCCGGGACCTCGGGGATAGTACCTAGCGTGCTGATTACTATTAGACCAACAAGGCAGTCAAAATTACTCTATCAACGCTAGTGCTTCACGTTGAATGGTAGTTGTGCTGCCGAAAAACTATTGTAATATACTGTAGGTCCAAATAACGACAGTTCTTATATTAACAAACGTATTCACAAGGTAATTTGAATACTACAATATTTGCGACTCTTATTATGTGGATCCCGTACAACTAACTGCGTCAAGCGATAAAAAACAAGACTTATTCATCAATCAATATTTGCAATTCATACTCGGAGCTTCAAACGAGATAGACATGGACTGTCAAGGTTTCATCCATAGCGATATACCTCCACAGTACTGTCTCGGTACCTACTGCCCATTAGTGACGACTATCACAAATTCACAAGCATCTCCGTGCTTCAGGTTCCTGCTATAATAAGTAAGCATGTTCAGTGTCCCTAGGGGCTTGATTACATCCGACAATAATGTTGGTTACTTGCCTTACTGACACCCCTCCACCAATCCGCACTAGAGACAGCGTGGTGGAGTATGGCTCGTATATCATTATCACCTTACAGTTGAGGCAAGGAAACTATTTAAGACGACCGTCTTGGTGTAGTCGTTCGCGCACCGGACTTCTAAACCAGGCGGTTGCGGGTTTGAATCCCGCAAGGGGCACATGTTTCTGTGATGAGCACAAGCATTTGTACCTAAGTCATGGATGTTTATACGTATTTAAGTATTTCTATCCGTTATCCTAATCACCATAGCACAAGCTCACGCTTAGTTTGGGGCTAGGTAATTGGTGTGTTTGTTGAAACAATTTATTATTTATTTATTATTATTAATTCCTTTATTACTGCCTATGCTCAGCAGTGGAATTACAACTGGTTAGCTTTACTTTTATTTTACCTGATACCTGTGTAATGATCAATGCACTAATGTATGACATTTTACATGGTTGATGCTTGTTATCCATAAAACAGTTCTGTATCTTAAACATTTGCATAATCATCAAGTAAAAAGGCAGGTGAAAAAGGTGGCAAACGAATTATTAACGCATCTTGTAAATTGGTTATAATAAAATGAAAGAATGAAATGAAAATGCATTTTTACTATCTTAAACGTCTTAGTGACAATATACTGCTCCATATCTTATATGCATATTTATTTAATGGACTAACAATGCACCTTGCACAAGAGAAATAAAACGATGTTTTATTAAGTAATTAAAAATGTATTAAGAGAATAATTTAGCGACTCTAATAAAACGAAAAGATACACACTATACTTGGCTGCCACTTAACTGTTATTTAGGGAACCAATAATTTCATAAAACTATTTTAAAATAGGGCCTAGCAGCTGCCATCCTCGGCCTTCGTTGAGAGGCCTCCCTAATAACTAAGGTAAACTCTCCATCGTCGACTAATGTGTTTACCCCCTACCTCCATTATATTTTTTTCAGGAGGCACAAAAATCTGAATGCGTGCAGAACTTAGTCATAAAAAAATAATTAAAAAAAAAATAGAATTACCAGATTTGACACTTCAGACGACGTAGCTTTCCATATTCTCGCTTGAACTACAACACTAGACTAACCTCTGACACCGTTTGGACCATTCTATACAGTTTAATTTAAATAATTACTTCATACCAGACTTTCGAATGCTATAAAAATTAATAATCGAGATGCAATCGACTCTCACTTTCACTGTGATCGAGTGGCACAATCGGAGCAAACGATAAATCGTTTTGAGATTACGATCAATAATGGCTTTTGAATGCTAGGTGCCTATATACCTACGTGAAGACAAAGATTAATAAAAGGTTTTTTAAGTTTTTTTTTTAATTACTTGAGACATTTCCAAAAAAGATGCCGGGAAAAAAAGTATAAAAAATGTAAAAAAATATTTTACTCAATGTTGAAAATAAATAAACATAAATTAACGCCTTCACAGTCTAGGTCTAGGGTTTCGGTTAGGAGTCGGCCAACCAGCGAGCCGAGTTCGATTCCTAGGAAAGAAATTTTTAACTTGTTTTGTATTATTATTATTAATAGCCATCCATTTGACCGCAATCTCAGCCGACGGTAAGCGACGATGCAGCCGAGGATCATGCATGCCCAACTAGTAACAGGCTTTTCACTTTTTTCACAAAGGAATCTAGATTATAGTGTATAGGATTTAGGAATTCCACTCTCTAGCCGTACGCAAGAATTAAAACGTAAAGAACCTCGATCCATACAGCCAAGCATTTCGGTTGACAAAGTTCTAAAAAGTACCGTACCTACTAGTTAGACAAAAGTATGGCAGAAACTTGCAGAAACTCATGAATGGAATGCCGATTCACAATCAGCTGATTCGCCCACGCCACGCTAGTATGGCGAAACTGTGCGCAAAGGTATTTCTACATACATCTTACAAATTGTTGACATGACTCTTGTTGTGTTGCAAGCGTGGATAAATGTTTAATTTTTAATGTAATTCAATTATAATGTAGACTTGGTGCATCCTTTAGAATCCCAAATAAAGATAAACTCTACCCCCTTACCATAAGAAACAATGCAGTTTCAAAGCCTGGCAAGTACCATTTTAAACGTACATGACCGTGAAATTAGCAGGCCCGCAGGGGGGCAGCCAGATAAATAGATATATTATAATGTATAGCCCCGTCTCGCTATTTCATCCTGTAAACCTATCACCTTGTAAACGCTCATGGTACGAGTTTTAGCCATGTTAATGTTGGGCAGTTTTCTGATTGCTGGCATCAAGATCTCACGATAGTTGATTTGCTGATAGACAGGCCGTGGTTGGTTTTTATTGTCAGGAAAATACTGCTACGTATACCCTCAGCACGCGGGGGTGGCTAGGGGGTATGTGGAACTTCAAGCCTCAGAATTAGAACAGACATTTTGAACTGACGGTGTCCCTCCTTGTACCATGTGAGCTAAGATTTCGTGAATGACCTGACGTTAAAAAGGCTTTTGTGGCTTGAATAAGTAAAAATTTTATTCTAGTTTTATTTGTTCTCATAGCGGCAACAGAAATACATCATTTGCGAATATTCCAACTGTAAAGCTGTCAGGGTTCATTAGATACAGCCTGGTGACAGACAGACAGGCGGACGGACGGACAGTGGAATCTTAGTGGTGGTGATAGGGTCCTGTATTTACCCTTTGGGTACGAAACCAAAAGTATATAAGGAGGGTAATTTATATTCCAGAATTTAAGTCTGAACTCAATTGTCAAATTATAGGACTAGCCAGTCTTGCTGTGCTAGGGGTAAATGGTAGACATACTAACTTGTTAAATCAGTTTAATATACATATAATAAAGTTTATAGGTAGATTTAAGCCACTAGGCTGGGGGGGGGGGGATTCCCGACAACCCTCTCGAAGACTAATTTTAAGTTATGACTTCTCTTTCTTTGTTGAAGAAACGAAAAGAGACAGACACTAGACTTGTGTGAATGACAAAAATGATATATATCTTTTCAAAGAAGCTAATCACTCACTAACTCACTTGTATCTCAA
Organism: Pyrausta nigrata; assembly: GCA_949316185.1. Lineage (NCBI taxonomy): Eukaryota > Metazoa > Arthropoda > Insecta > Lepidoptera > Crambidae > Pyrausta > Pyrausta nigrata. The sequence goes on from OX438965.1 coordinate 6,847,076, forward strand.
ACATATCTTTAACACTTTTGATATAAGACTCCTTTTCGAGCGACTGAACGAAATGAACTGAACTACAGGGCTGAGTGAGACGGGGTGACTGCTCACTAGTATGTGAAAGAGAGAGAGACATAGGATAGCAAACAAAAAAATCACTCAACAATCACACACATTCATCGATGATTCGCATCCTGTATCACTGAGTTAAAAGAGCCGAAGATATAAAAGAGTGATATATATCAGCAGCTCACAATGATATGAACCACTCTTTTCTTTTCATTGATATATTTTACGCACCTCTAACAGACACAATATTTGGAAACGTCAAACGAAACTGCTGTCAGTTGGAATGGAAACTACATTTAGTAGAAATAAAATGTCAAACGATGACGATGAATTAGACGAAAACTTGTAAAAATGCAGTGAAATAGCTTCGCCTAATTTGACATTTCTATATTATTGTAGTCTGTCCCTTTACGTTTGGTTAGCAGAGAAAGGAAGAGAACTTAAATTTAGTCTAGAGAAGGATCGGGTCCCGATTATACGTGCTTATTATATGTTAGAGTAGTAGACCTAGCAATAAGAACTAGCCTATGTCAGTCACGTACATCCAAATACATTGTATTTCACTAATGCCAACGACTGTTTTAAAGCCCATTACAATAAACAGTTACCATACATTGAAATGAGATGTTTCCAATGTGCTTTACGTGAACTGTGTTCGGATACGCAAATGGCCAAGTGGCATTATGTCAAGCATTTGTTATGCAAAGCCGCTAGGCTGCCCACGCGAATGCCTTTGCCATATTGGTCTTGTTAGTTATGGTCACCATAGACTAGGTTCTATAAATACATCCTACGTGCTGCAGTAAATATTTTGGTAAAGTGCAAACATAGTTTTGTTAACATACATTTTAGAAAATATACTAAATTTTAAACATGTTACTAGCCAAACTATTTAAAATGTTAGACTATATTTTCTTACTTCCTTCTTATTCTCTTATTTACTGGGTATATTATACCTACCTCTGGGTAAAAATAGGTCACCCGAAGATTTCCAAAATGACCTGCTCTTACAAGCGATCTGCATCTAGTACCTACGATCCTGCGCACTTTATTGGATCGTATGTCCATCTTGCTGGTGGACGTCCTACGCTAAGTTTTTGATCAAATGGCCTCCAATCAAGAACCTTTCTGCCCCAACGACCATTACCATTACGAATTAGTAATCTATGACTTGATATTATTTAAGACCGCCCTAACACTCAAACGTAATTCAATTTAGAATATGTTTTATGTTATCGATGATGTCAAAACAAAACGCGGGAAAATGATCTATTGGATACAATAATAACAATGCCTGCCTTATCCATAATTAATTAGAGATGTGATTTATTAGCTATTAGGAACTTCGATAACTGTTATTAGTAGGTAACTAGCCCACTGCCCGCTATTCTATTAAGAACAGAGATATTAAATAAAAGGCTAAAATGTATGAGAAACTCAGTCAGGAAGGAGCACGTTGAAAAATTATATTTATGAATTTAAATTCCGCTGACAAAAATTGATCGACTGTCTAATCCGATGGGTCAGACTTCACCTAAATTTAATCTTAGACAGGGCGCATTGGAATTGAGCCTAATGTATAAAGGATAAAATTGATGTAAATTCAAAATGTTGTCAAAGGGCGACTTGAAAATGTCCCGCGACGGTAAGTTTCTTGTAATATGAATATCTGCAGGTATAGTTGAACTAGGGAATTTCCTGTAAGCAAAGAACCTCTATATCTATCATGTAACTATCTTGAACACTAAACCCGGAACGTAGAAATATCTAATTATTATTTGATTACAAAATAATGACTCTGCGAAGCTGTCAATCAAATCTTTTATAAAACGTATTATCTAATTCAGTAAATAAACATAATAACTGGAATTTGGTGTTATTAAAATAGACTTAGCGGTTAATTCGTAAATTGAATTTGATACTACTTACTTAAATTATATAATTCAAATGTCACGTTTATAACCCGGATTTAATACATGTTCAATACAGTTATTATATTTTGATAGAGCTTATGCTGCATAAGTCGAAATTAACGTAATATTGGTTTATTTCGTAGGCAATAACACCAGTAATTAATTTAAAAACAATGACACCATTATGTGTTTTATGGGGACGCCAATAGCTGGATTTGATTTGGATCTTGTTTTGTTTTATATTTGAAATGGGTTTGCTTCTTGACTCAAGACTGAGCCAGACGTGGCGTAGACAGAGACTCAGAATTGACGGTAAAGAGAGCTCACCCAGAAGGTTCTGGCACTCCCACTCACCGACGGAACACAACAACTGGCTTGGCGCCAGGCTCCCGTGGGATAGTGGTAGCTACCAGGTGGCATCTAACGGAACCTACCATTGCTGATAGGATTACGAATTTATTAATTTGAGGCCTCATACTAGCACTGGACTGTTTTGTGCACTGATAATGTAAAAGAAGGCAATCACAAGAAGTGATGATTTTAAACAACGTCTATAAAAGCGAGTGTTAAAATTTATCTTATGAGCACATTACTCCGAATCAGCTTGATAGGTCAATAATCATGAAATTGCATGAAATGGTCGCATTCATAAGGTCGTACCGCACAGCGCAAATAATAGGCAGTGAATTGAGTTGGAAGTATACAGATTCAGGACAATAGGACATAATATCAAAATACAAAAGAAAGAAATAAACTCACAGAGAAAAATAATAACTGATACATTTATAACGTTTTTTTTTTATTAACATTTTTTTTACAAATTATCTAATCCAGAATATACAATATATGAATCCAGACTAGTTATAAAAATAAAAAAATATTGCCAAATAAAAAAAGACAGAATGTAGGTTAGGTACCTAGTACTGTACTGGTCAACAAGGCCCTTTATCGAGTTTTTTTCATTCATCCATTCTGGGTAGTCAAAGGAAGGTACGAGGTCCATCCATACAGTCATGTATTTTCGAAACAAAAAAAATATACAAAAGACTTGGCTGTACGAGCCTAGTTTCTTTGCCGACTCAAAATTGTTGATTAAGAATAAAAGGAAACAAAATACAGAAATACAGAGGAAAAAAGGCAAGTCAAGTTACCTACTTACTTATACTATACTATACCTACTGCTTTGGTCCGTGAGATGTGAGCAGTGAGGCCCACCCACGGCTCCAGTCAATTTAAAACGTCATTCACACAGTTTTATAGACTTAGCAATTCATCTGGCATGATCTCATTGTGATCAAATATAGAAGATATTAATTCAATAGTGTTATTCATCCGTTTGTAGGTCAGGTTTCGACATAATTCACGATTTGCGATGATAGACTTCTCGGTAAGATGGATACTTACGTTATAATGTCTACTTTTTGGTAAGGCTAAGGTTTTCATTTCCTCCTAACCTAAGACCCAGGCATGAGCAAAGTAGTGAGTAATATAAGTCCAATTAAAACGATTTTTTTTTTTTTTTTTTTTCATTTATTTACCATATCAAAAAAAAAAACATGAAAGACATAGTTATGAAAGTCGCATTCTGAAACCACTGAGGTTTGTATTGACACGACCTGAGTCGACGTTTAAATTAATAATAAAAGTAGTAGGTAAGAATTAATAAATAACAGACATAATAAAACTACTTAACAACCAAAAAGGAGGAATCGAGAAAACGCACATCTGCCAACGGATCTAATTATAAGTTTTCTAGGAGGTATAATTTTAACTTTCGTTTTATATTTTTCATATTTAAGCTATCGCGCAATTCGGTAGGTAACGTGTTTATCAGTCTTGGAATAATAAAACTCGCCGTTCGCTCCCCGTACATGTTGTTTGCACGACTAGTCTGTAGCTTACGACTGCTTACCGCGCGCGTACACACGGGGTGATTTATTGCCTGTTTTAATGTGTCGTCAAAAAATTGTTTTTTTAAAAGTACATATTTCAACTGCGTATGGACTGGGAGAACACTACAGTGCTCGAAGAGCGAACGTATACGTAGCCTATTTCATTTAGAAATATTGTCGCTTTATATAATGAGTTTTAAAATCAGAGATTACTTCATTCAACCAAAACTCACATTATCTATTTTTAATATTATAAAAAATAGCAAATAATACTAGGTTACTAACTACTGTCTTTAGGCCAAAATAAATAAAAAAATAACTTTATACTTTAGGCCTAGCTAGGTAGTACCATACTTACTCTCCTAGTTTGTAGATAGACCTTTATACAGAAAGCATAGTTAAACATAAAATTAAAAATAACGCTAGTCTGTATGAATAAAACTAATTTATTTTAATACATGACGATCTTCGAAGAGCGAAAATAAAACGATATTATTATTATTACAACACATGCATAATAAAACTTCCTATCTGAGTTCAATAAATCAATGATGCAATAATTAATTATACAACCATTGCTTTCACAGAAACTAGAAATCTTAAGCTTTAATAAACATAGGAGCCGTCAAAATGAAATCTATACCAAGTTAATATCAAGTTTTCTGATGAATACCACTTTCTAGCCAAGCTAGACAGTCTAAGAATTTCTTACTGAACGCAAAGGAAACATTACTTAGAACTAGTTAGAATGTTTTCTTATTTTTTCAGAAATAAATTGATATCACGAATTTGTCTTGTTATTATTGATAAGTAAAATTGGGAAAGCTTTTAATGTGTTATATGATAACACGGACTGGAACGTATCTAATCAACACTGTCTAGGGATATTTTGGATATAATAATACTATGTTTTGTATATCCCTAGACGTTGTTGATGTGTGTATAACCTCGGAATACTGATTGAACACGGAAGGGTAGTGTAGGTAAAGCTATTTTTCAATTTATTATCAAAATTATCACGTCAATGACATAGTAAGCATTTTTCAATTACTACAACTGGATGTTAATTTAATGATACCTTTGCTACAGTAAAATTTTTAAAAAAATTAAGAAAATATAAGCATTGCCAATCTACTAGATCTTCGCTATAGCAATCAATATGTAAATAAAAATATATCGAAAAATGAGACAAAGACTCCCCACAGACAGACGATAAACTAGACCAGTCCAGCGTGATTAGAACGCCGAATAAGCGAAATTGTTTCACGAATAGCAACAGTTCACTCACCTCGTACGCCGGTGTGTGCAGGCTGTCCTTGATGACTGGCGCACTGTTCCTCGGTCCGATAAACGCCATATTTTCATTTTAAAACATAAAATGATTTATCTCGATGCGAAACAAGCTAATTAGCTCAATTAGCCAGCAACTGTAAACTTTGTGACACTTCACTGTCTGAAAGGACTCTTGTCCAAAACGCACAACTTTCATCTATGGCACTTAAACGTTTTGAATTTGAATTATAAACCCCACTGGCAGTTTTGACTAATGACTGTTCGATGAGAAAGTAAACTGTCAAAACTTTGTAACTTTTGGCGCGTAATGCAGATTAAAAAGAACACAGATGGTTTTACTTCACAGCTTATGCACACTTCCTACTGATGTAATACAAGGTCACTTGAATTAACGTGAGTTGGTGGATGTAACACTTCGTTATTTGTGAATACTAATAAGTCGTTACTTTTTGCACATTTTACATGTTCGAATTGACGCAACTTTTTGGTGCAAAACCTGGAGGATTTGGTAATATTCAATACACTTTCCAACTATATTTTCTGTAGATTGTAGAAACTGCGGATCATTCTTCGTGGCATGTGTGCTTAATAGCAGCATTATTTATTTTTCTGGCTTATTTTTTATCTTGCTCCATACGAGATAGTCATAATATCATGTGTGTGCGAGAGTCTGAATGAATGTTTAAAAGCAAAGTGACTGTGATGTTTGATGATATTTTGTAGTTCCGAATGAATATTAGTGTCGTGTAGTTCCGGAAGGTCAATAAGATGGCATGTAATTTGAGAAGACACCATTCCGTAGTAAGTATAGCTGTTAAATAAATACATAGATAGTACTTATGGCATGTCATTCTTTAACTTAATTATTGGTTCAATAACTGCTCCTTAAGCAGATCAGATATTGTTTCTGCCCTGAGGCTTCGTTCTGGTCACATCGCAACAAGAAAATTTAAATATTTTTTGGGATTTACACAATCTCCCCTCTGCGAAGAATGCGGAGTTATTGAAGATGTATGTCTTGGTGAAGTGCGTCCGGAGCGAACAGCTAAGGGTTCAACTGTTCCAGTATGATAGATGCGCGATTGGCAAGTGCAACAGTGTTCTGGCCGCTCCCTTGTCAGATAAGGCAAAGGCGCTTTACAAAATTTTATTCTGGTATATTTCTTTAGTTAATTAGTTTTAATCGTATACAATGTGTAAACTTGGCGGAGCGACATGGTCATTGTTGACAAAGCTCCTTAAATAAAGAAAAAAAAACATGTTCTCATGTAAGTGCCCGAAAATGTATTTTTGGGAATACAAACCTGAACGTAGATTTTCTGTACAGTAAAGCTATTTAGTTGATATAGTGAGACTCAACACATTTTCCAAGCCCTGCAGCCGATGGGGACCACTTTCACCAAGACCTGAGTTTAATTGGGCTCCGCAGCTTTCGCTCGCCTGGTCTGGTGTCGTTTATTATAGACTAGCTGTTGCCCGCGACTTCGCCCGCGTAAACTACTATTTCTGTATCCTACAGGAACTGAGTTTTTTTTCGGGATAAAAAGTAGCCTATATGTTATTCCAGACTATATTCTATCTCTATGCTAAATTTCATCCATATCCGTTTAGTAGTTTTTGCGTGAAGAAGTAACAAACATACACACTCACACACTCACAAACTTTCGCATTTATAATATAAGTGGGATAACTAGCGGCTCCCTGCAACTTCACCCGCGCAAATGTCGTATTTGCTACATAAATAAACTCCCATTTCACCCCCTTAAATACATTTATCGCGACATAAAGCCTTGTCTTTGTCCTTCCCCCAGGATCTCGAACTATCCCCACACCTTATTTAAGTCAGTTGAGCGGGTAAAGCGTGAAGAGTTAACAGACAGACACACTTTCTCATTTATGATATAATAGTATGGATACATTTGTAATCTGTGGCGCTGTCAGCAGCGGGTAGAGAAGCACTTAATTCAACTAGAAATGGAATATGTATCTTTCATTTCCATTAGCGCTTCATAAATGGTCCAATTTTATGTCCAGGATCCAGGAACACAATTTCGCAGTCAATCACTGTTTGTTCTGATCCAGTTCGCTACATAGGAGCCGTTCGCTTAACAACGAGGAGTTCTCGAGACGGACGTCGTCCTCGCTTTTTTATTGAATCACGGCTACAATATTTCGAAAAGGCGCAATTTCTGTCCTGTAGCATACTGGCCACGCCCTGCATGTCTAAAGCAGCACTTACCCCCAACCAAATCTGCGTAGGTATCTAGGTGCCTTATCTTGTAAGTCAAGCTACATGTAAAGTAAAAAATCTAAAGCAAGTGTCAAAACCTTTCAGTTCAAAAACACTTGAAGCGCCAGTTCGACACAGCAGCGACGATACTTCAAAGACAATAGCTGACTTTCCGCTTAAAAACGTTTGGAGCCTTGCCATGCCATTACATCGGCATTGTGTTGTGTATAACGCTATTGGGGCGATATTAAATACTAAAGGGACAATATTTCACACAATCCGTTAAACTATTTATTATCCAGGCTTTATGAAGTCTAACCTAGGTCAGAAAATGAAAAGGGCTAGAATAATAATATTCTACCTACTTTAGTAAGTAAATAATAATTAATAATTTATTTGTCTCAAATTCTATAACATCGTATGCTTAAATAGATGCTTCTGCACTAAGCAAGCTTGTGTTTGTATCGCAGTATCTATTTCAATAAATATTAGACGAAATTATTATCATCCAAAATCGTGGACTTACGCAATAATCATTTGTCTTTAAAGTAGGTCAGGGAAGGCACACGAAAGATTTAGCACAAACTCATTCGGACATCATTATCACTTTATTTACACTCGCCACTTATATCACAAAAATTAAAGAGGCCCGTGAGAAAATTGAATACTTACACTTCTCATAGATCACTTTATATTTCTATAAACTAATAACATTTTACGATTATTTCTTCCACCAGCTTGAGTCGATTATTATTAGTTAAATAAGCACTTGAAATAAGTGTGTGAAGTGATCAAGCGATCACATCAACGGTCGGAGATATGATTTAATGCAATAAATCATCTTTCATTTCATGGGTACCGTATGCCTAAATTATCATAAAAAGCAGCTGATCATTTATGTTAAGAATTTTCACATCATTTTCACCCTGTACCTATATTCAAGTAGTCGTGAGTGACGCTTTATGTTAGTTGCACCTTTCCTTCGCCTGTCAGTCACGTTCTCCTACTTATCATTAGTTTCTGCTCTATAATACCACACTATTCATCCACTTTCAGATACTAAATAGCGCATGTGGTCTTGTAAAGAAATCCTTAAAAGTAATGTCACTAATACATTCACCATCGCTGCATCGTTCGAAGATAATACACTAATGCTGTTACTAAATCCAATTCATGAGCTTACCGTCATAATTCGTCTCTTGTCACGATGAGATATCGATTATTGTGTCACGATCAATACGAAACCTAACACTATTGCAATGTTGTAAGATGATTAAGTAATAAATAATACTTGTTTTTGGGACACGACGCCGATGCATTGCAAATACTTAGATGTTTGCTTTAAATAAACAATGTTCGAGTATCAAGTAAGTTTAACTAAGTTCAGTATGGGGTCATCACTTTTGCCTAGTACCTAGCATTTATTCTCTGCTATTACGTAAACAGAAACGTAAAGATGAATTAAATAACTTGAAGCTTTAATTTACCTTTGCAACTACAATTACTTACTTATTGCATGAAATACATACGAGTATTATTGACGTCATGTCAGATACAGAAAAGTTGCAACACTAAAGGAAAGGAAAATTTGTTTTCCTCAAGCAACCCCGCAATGGGTTTAGACCGCGATTACTTTCAAATTCGAACTATTCCAATTTTGCAATTCGCCAAGTACTTTCCGCTATCAAAATTGGAGTATTAGGTAACCAGAGGTCACGGATGAAATGCCAGCCTGCCCAACAGTCGCCCCGGGCCCTCCGTGAGCGATGGATGAATGCTTTACCGTGCTATCTCTGTTTATCCAGATGACGTGCTAGTGTTTTCACTTTCAATATTTGAACTTTCAAGTCGTTGTCACTTCAAAAATGATAGCATTCATACCTTAACGATATATAACTGATGTTAGATCGTAAAGATTAGAAGTTGAATATTTGATTTACTCGATAGGTAAGGAAGTGCTAATTTTCTAAATATGTTATTGTATTTTTTTTTAGAGTCGTAAAAGTATTGGTTTATTACTTATTAATAGCTACGTTTTTGTTATAAAATCACTGCCTTAAATATATACTTAGTAGGTATACTGTAGCAAAATGAATCTTAAAATCATAACTTAAAACCTTTCAAGTTTCAATCTTTCCAATAACTGGTATGAAGAGCAAAACAGATACAAGATACAACGCGTCAAAGCAAAGAAAATGTCACTGCTTCCGGCAATCTGTGATGGCGGAAACCGCATGCAAGAAAACTCTTGAGAAAGTGCACTGTATTGACGCTACGTCAGCCACATTTTCGATCTTATATCTATTGGTATAAAAGCGATCTATTACTTAACTTGGGGAAACGTTTTTAAGTACAGACTGCAAGTGGAACGGTGTTTTTAATTAATAGAATAGTTATGTTGCAGCAAAACCGCTTAATTTTACAGTTTAATACGCATTTAATTGGAGTAAACGGCATTTTTTCTTGCGGATCAAGAAGGAACGGCTTCATTGCTTTTATAAATATGACAATGCGTTTCTCGCTGTTGGATTAAATTATTATTGGCTCGACTGTAATTAAAATGTCGGCTTTCATCGGCAGCAAGCGACCAGACATTCTTTGATTTTATTTCGGTGCAAGCGCTATTTTATTCAAGTTCAATTTATGATACATTGAAATATAGAAAATTATAAATTGTATTTTAAAAGGCGATATTTTAACACATACTTAGCTTTATCTCTCACGCATGGTTTTAATAAAACCAATTACCCGAAAGGTTAAGAGGACCTGCGTGAATTTCAAAAAGCGGATCAGAAAGAGATGCGCATGTGAAAAGCAGCGTCTTCTGGTGTCGGAGGCCAAGATCCACATTCCTTGTCAGTACTGAACATAACAATAAATAAAACAACACTACTCATCCGCATAGAGGATCTATAAATAAACCAAACAAGTCGACATTAATCAATCAATTATCACGGAAATCGCGACCCAACTCAACAATACCATAAAAATAATTCTATTTAAGGCACTACCGCTAGATGGCGTCCGACCGGAAGCGACGCCATGTCAGGCAAAGCGCGGGAAACTGACCATAACTTGCATGAGTGACCTTTTTGGTGCCTAATTATATGCATGATACATTTTTTTTTGCTTGGAAAAAACGTATTCAATATTTTAAATTAATGAACGAATACGACTACCACACAGCTACATAGGAGTAACTAACCTGTCAAAGCAATGTCAAATGAACAAAAAAGTTAAGAAATATCGCTTGTCATTTTAATAACAATGCACTGTGTTTTAGTAAAAAAATACTAGGAAAATAACACATAATGGTTTTAAAGAAAGCTAGTTTTTTGAAGGTCTTAAAAAATTTGCAGCCTAGTTTATTTCGTAAAACAAAAACTCACTTATTACTTAGTTAGTACGTACCTAAAATTAAAAGTTCCTTACGAGACTAGATATCAAAATGGCCGACTAGCCGTAAAATACCTACAACAAAAAATATGTTAACGTATTTACCTGTAAACACGACTTGATTACATTTTTGGTTCAAATTTAAAAAAAAACTACAACAATACTATAGTGTACAGTAGTCAGGTCAAAACGTCAGCTCAGCCTATATGTATATTTATTTAATAAGATCACCAACAAGGTTACATTAAAACATACAATGAACACTAACATTGATACATACATTGTTACATGATAAATGCAAACTTAATTATAGGTGACAACGACATGCAATATATCAAAAAAACACCACTCCCGTTATTATTTAATCACCTTTATATCTTTACTTGACGTGCTTTCACCTGTTCCTATTTTCGCGAACTGATTGGTAACGCAAAATTAATATCCCTTCAAACTTGCCAATAAAGCTAGTTATCAAATTTCAGTTACAAAAATTAATCGACTGTGTCATCCGGTGGGACTCGAACCCACGTCCCTTCGCTATCCGGGCGAGTGCTCTTACCAACTAAGCTACGGAGGACGTTAGTCAGTCGACGAATTTTTGCAAGTGGATGACACAGTCGATTAATTTTTGTAACTGAAATTTGATTTAATTTCGTAAAAACTTGCAAAATAATTGCTTAAGTTATAAAAATATAATAAGCTAGTTATTGTTCACTGAAGGTAAAGTTAGCAAACTCCGCCTGCTAGACATGTGATTGGCTTCTCATTAAATATTATTTAATAACCGGTCGATTGATTGAATCATACGGCAGGCGGTAGCATATGCACTTGCATGCTAATAGCATATTACGACAATTTGCATAAGGTATTTGCAAAAACTAAGCATCTGAATGTAAACAACAACCCTGAAGTCAATGCAGATAAGGTCCAAAATCAATGCGTGAGGACGACTGTACGATACAGTGCGCAACAGTTGCATGATTTATTAGAATTATCAGTATGCAATGTGCGTTCTGTATAGTTGAGTTTTTGCGATGAAAAAGTACATTAATGACATTTAATTAATTAATTGGTCATTTACAGCAGCGGTGACATGACAATATTAATCAATGAAAGTCTTAGGTATATGATTACAATAAGAAAGGGTGCGGACTATAAGTAAGCATAATAATGACCAGCTTAGTACGCCTTAACTCACGTAAGCGTATTGTATGTCTCCGTTATCTTAGTCGCACAAGCTCTCGCTTATTTAGTTAGGAGAGATAAGTGTCAAACTGTTGTTTATTGAGGTTAAATCGGAGTTTAAGCACATAACGTTTCTTGAAAATTGTAAGCGAACATGGGTAAAACGTTTAAAAGTACCTTCGTAAGTATTTTCTATGAAAACTATAAATGATTTAAACAAAAAAAATGATCAAAATGATTAGTGCCTACTTTATTTGGTGATACCATATTATGTTTTTTTTTAATTTGCCGCCTTTTGCTAGGTTCAGCTTTCGTTAGCCAGACTATCTATCCACCCATCGATCAAATTTTAGGAAGTTAGGAAGAAACAAAAGCGGTGCAAATAATGTGCCTTGTTTAAAAGTAAAGAGTCACTATTTCATCATCCTAACAATCGAATTTACGATACGTTTGAGACTATATTCCAATCCAATAAAACACAATCAGATTCTTCGAAGTTTAAGCCTAGCCCTAAGCATCAGTTGAAAGCTTATGCAACGCTGTAGTTCCTTGTGAGAGCTTCAAAATGGAATGCTCACTCACATGATCACATCGTCAATCAATTCTGACCCTCAGGCCATAATAGAAAGTGAACAACTCAAGCAAAGGCGTCAATGATCTCGAATCTCTGGCAAGCTGATAAAAGCGAGAGTTACGCATGAAACTCATTAACATTTAAGACAATCGCAAGTCCTCGTCCTTAAAAATATGAATATTTATGCCAAAAAACTTGGCAAGTATGCAATGGTAATTAAAAGAAAGAAAAAAAATACATTTATTGATGAATGATTATTTGATGCTTGGTGTTTCAAATAACCGATATTACTTTTGAATGACCTCTTTCCGTATTTGTTTTAAGCGTAACCATTCTACAACTTGCAAGAAATACAACAAATACAAAAAAAAACTAAAGTGCCAACATAAAAAAAAAACACTTCACAGCGCCAATAAAAAATATTTTTTCTTAATTTTTTTCGGCCAGGACTTTCCTTTGTACTTCGACATTTTTTACTTCCATTTCTTGCAATTATAGCTGTACTGTATTTTAGGTTACCTACTCACATTTTGGGATTACATTATAGCCGTATACGGAACCCTAGGTATTAACATCTAGAAAATTCTGCATACACTCAACTCCCAACACGTGGGTGTCAATGACGACCAATGGAACAAGATGCAAGATTAGAGACTCCAATGAGGATATGACTTCATTTCTAACTGCGCCAGTTTAGCTATGATTTTTTCTTCGTTTATTTTAAGAGGCACTCGTCTTCGTCATGATCATTTAGGGGGTTAGTAACCGGAGGAGAATCATAATGATTATATGAGTTACAAGTTCAGAAAATGACATCGGGTTTACAAAGAATTCGAAATCCTACAAACCGACCAAATTCAGTTGAGTTAATTATTAACCCACTTTGATTTAATTTATCTATATTGCAATCACAGTGGTTTTGTAAAGGAAGTATTATGTCATAGATGTAAATCAGTTAAGAGTCTGAGGTGCATTGTTTTTGTGTGGTCAAGTTACTTAAATGCAATTTCTTGCTAAACCAATTTTGTTCAGAAGCTGTTATAAAGATTTTGTAAGAATTGCTCAATTTATATTTTTACTGACTTGGCCTTAGAACTCATTCACACGAGGACGATTCGTGATTTTTGACGATTCGTCTTTTTTCACGATTCGTTCTTTTTTTTTGACTGCGGCAATGCTTTTTGAATGCCCATGTTAACACAGATCACAAATCCAGAAAAATGACGATAGGTCTTAAATCTAGTATCGTGTTTTTAAAAATCACGAATCGTCAAAATACATGGATTTTTGACCAAATTTAATTAGGATATTTTGACGAATCGTGAAAAATCACGATTCTGTATGCAATGTAAACGTCCATCCGTCATGACGAATCGTGTATTTTGACGAATCGTCAATGACGGATCCCATGTGAACGAGCGCTTAATATTGGAAACCGGCCTAGTAAGTGTATGAAAATAACTCATTTGCTTGAAACAAATATGTTTTCTGACCAAAACTACTAAGGTATCCAGGCACTGCGCTTCATTAATTTAGTATTAACACTTATTTACACTTACATAAATAAGTACTAGGTATATAAATTGTATGTTTTTTTAATAATAAAGGTATTTGTTGTAGTTGCACCATCACACTTTACTTAATATTTAGCATATATTTTGTCGTTGGCATAACTGGTTTAAACCCAACACAAGCTGTAGTGGCCGAGATAAGCCCTCATCATCAACATTATTAGAACGTCCACTGCTAAGCTTTCCTTCATTTGGTGGAAATAGTTTCTCATTGACCCTGCGATTTTCGAAATTCTTAGACTCAACGAAACTTTCCATATTTTTAAAGCTTTTAAAAATATAAAATTGTCCCACTCTGTCTGAACTTGAGACCGCCTCTATTTCCTACGTAATAAAAGTGGGTAAACTGACGTACTGCTGATTGTACATTAAATTATTGAGAACGCTAACTTTGGCTATCCAGTGCATAACAAGCCTTATGATAAATTTAGCCGACCTTTAGAGAATGAGCTTTTGTTGCCTAAGTTATTGAGTTGACAGCTGTGACAAATATTCCTAACTTTGGAATACGAACCTGTTAAGTTTTAGGTGAGGAAATAACAAAGAAAACTTTAAATAGATCTCTAGTCACTACAGGTTTAATTATTTACTATTCAGTCGCCTAATTACCTAAATTCCATATATTCCTGGTTAGAGTATTATTCCTATATCGGTATCCAGATTTGAAATACTTATTATATGACAAGACAAAACATAATTAACAAGCCTTCTTGCGTTAAGTATGGTAACGTGGCCAAGTATTCTCAACCACCCTCGACGGGTGGCTAAACTTACATGTTTAGTTGGTTTCACTTTTTCTTATTCTATTTTCGTTTTCATTTCTATTTTTTTAAGTTATATTAAATAATAACAGTTACTAGAATTTTATTAGGTTGCAGTACGCTTCGAAAATGTAAGCACGTTATGTACACTATTATTGGATTGCCGTTTTTTAGAAATCTAAGTATTAGTACGAGGTTAAGACAGCATTCTGTTTGTGTACTTTTACAAATAAATAAATAATTCTATAACATCTGGGTGGATTAATTTAAAATGGCGCCTACTTTAAATAGTATAGCATTGAGTGAAACATTTTGCCACTTGCCACCGGGATTTTTGCGACTTCGACTCCCATGTACAGTGGGCATTAAGTTGCCTAAATCTGTCAAAATATCCCAAACGATATGGAACTGTATGTGATCAACATAAGGTTGAAATATAGTCACGGAAATTGACAGTTCAGAGTAAGTTGACGTGGGGCCCTCATCACACATACATTTTTAACTTTTTTAATAATAATAATAATAATTTATTGCTGTATAAAACTTAGGCTAAATACATAAAACTTAAATTAAGCTAATAAGATAGTGATTAAAGTACGTGATTTATTTATGTACCTAAACTAAGCAAACTGTATTGCCTGTGTTTTAGGTATCTATTCTTATTAAGTAGGTTAGTGCTTATTTGACAATTATATATTTACACAGAAACAATGACTAATTACGAGTATGACAAAAAGTGAAAGTTTATAGTTTTATTACATTAAATCAATTTGCTGATCTGCTTATTTCTAGTGAAGTATGATTAGGTAATTACTTTTAACAGGTTTTCTGTGTCATCGTATGTTTTCCCTTTGAGCCATTCTTGCAATGTATATTTGCACGTATTTTTATTAAGGGGATAAATACAAAGATACTTATTTATTCTATTGTACAGGAAACTTCCGAGAAAACAAAAGAATTTGTGCGTGTGTTCCCTATTGAATAGTTCAGAAGGACATACGATGTCTGCGCGTCTTTTGCCGGCTAGGAGGTCAGGGTAAAAGGTAGTTAGTGAGTGCTTTTTAATGATGGTTAGTAGAATGAACAGCTGACGAACTGAGAGGACATCGCAGTGAGTAAGGAGCTCTATTGTAGGGAAGCGGGTTGGTAGGAATGTGCTCACTTTCAAAACAGCTCTTTGAGCTATTTCCAAACTGAGTAGTGTGGTTTTGTGTGTGCTGCCCCATGACGTTATACAGTAAGCAAGTAACGACTGGCATAGCGTAAGATAAATATTTTTAAGAAGAGGACCGTTAGCGACATGTCTAAGATTTTTAAAAACAAAGATCAATTTTCTAATTCTAGATGTAAGGGCTTCAACATTACCTACACCATTCTGCGCGTGTTATTTGACCGATTTTTTTTATACAGACAAAATAACTTAAATAATATCAATGGTAATCAGACTTTAGTATCGACTAGTGACTTGGTATACCACAGAGTCGTTAACTTATCATACTATGCGATAACATCGTGGAAATGACAGTTCATTGACTGAAAAACAATTTGCTTTCCAAGTGAAATAGCACTTTTAATTTTTTACGCGAAACCAATCTTTGCAACAGCTGATTGCGACGCAAATGGCGGACCGTCCGTAAAATTTTATTATGCCTGTTCATATTTATCGCTTTTGCACAATATGTGCGGAACCTTGTACGGTGATTGTTTTGTAAAGTCCATAAGCCTACCACAGAGTGACTGGACCCACCACACAAACAGCCTGGACAAGTCTATAATGGTATAGTCATAAGTATCCTGCCATATTTTGGTCAAGTATCTACATAATTACTATAAGAAATATATAGTAGCAAAATCTATTAAAGAAATTAAAAAGACTAGGCGGCTAAGCTTCCGTTCCTTTGCCTTGCCTTTTGCTCAAACATAAAAATATGACTGTGAAGAGTTTTCTCACTATTTTGAAAGCTGTCATAGTTTTCCAAAATTCTTGACTATTATTGCTTTCCAATAACCATTTAAATATTCTTGTTTCCCATCACCTTTACTACATTTCTGACTGGTCATTTAAAATTACCGTAATTTTCCGTTCCTAAAAACACTTCTCTACCGTTTACTCGTACTTCGTTGTGGTGGTCTATGCACAAGCCGTGTAGGCCAAAAACAAAAAAAAAACAACGCAGTTAGGCTTGTTGGTATGTGTCCACCTTAATAAAAACAATTGAAGAATGCATAATGGCACGCCCTATCAAATAATCTCACTGTGTTAATGATATGCGCTTGCATATTCGGCCCACGGTTGGGTGCCGAAGGAAACCGAGTTATATAACATGGAGATTTCGATCGCCATTACTATTACATCGAGTTGCTAATACAGCCATTATAGGGTTTGGTGAGGCGAAAATAATTTGAATTTTACAGCTTATTGGTTTATTTATAACTTATGCAAACTATCACGATAAGAGTAGGTGGCTATTATGTTAAAATACGTCACATAAAACGCGCAGTTAGTAACTCTACATCTAGTCTAATATTCTTAAAAACAAGTTTATAAGTATGTTTGTAAAACGATATCTCTTGAAATACATACTAAACCGATTTAGTTAAGTTTATTTTTCAACAGTAGTAGGTAGATATGCTTAATTTTTTTAAACTAATATAACTGAAAAAAAAACCTATACCTAGACATAAAAAGTTTTGTGTTAATTAGATGATTACCGTAGTAGGTTAGTATTTTTGTGTTTATCTTATTTTTAAATTAAACTGTTCGATAAAATGGAATGTCAAAATTGTATACAATATTCGCATTACAATAAGACGGGATTAAATCTTTAACTTCTATTGAATTAACCTCAATTTCAGTGCTAATTATAACGTAATCTTGTATTTGATTAGTATCAGCCTCATCTTGTATTCGTTGGTTGTTTGTTTTCCTGCTTTGTCATATGCACTTATACGGAAAGTAGCTTTACATACAGTTATAGTATGTATGTTGTTATCGTTGAAGTGTTTCCATTTCAAATTACATTTATTTATAAGTTGGACCTTTTGTAATGTTACCAAAGTCAGTTTTTGTAACGCAATTCAGCTATAAATTAAATAAAGGGACGTGTCGCGAGTTTTCAATAGCCAGATAAAATATTCTTCAAATAAAATACATTACGATTTACGACTAATTTATTTATTTTTAAACGCCATCACCTCATCTGTGACACTTCTGAATTACATTTTGAATAGGAGTAAGTTTTATTAAACGTTACAGAATCAGTCTTAAAATAAAATAACTGGTAAATATGCACTCATTCTCGCGCATTAGCCACTGAACTAAAATTTGAAATAGAGATAATATTATGCGTCCTTAATAGCTTAAAGCACTTATTAAACCATCCTATTTGTACACTCCTACTTAGGAAATAAGAAGATTTGATCGCAGTTTACTACTTAGGTTCCTCGGGAAGGCTCGCTTCCCAACTAGGAAGGTGTCTGGGGCCCATTTTGTAAGACGATATCCATAGTTTCGGCTGTAACCGTCCCTGTCACTAATGGTATGACAGTTACGATCCTAACTAGGATTGTACCTTTCTAGTTAGGATTCTACAAATAGGATGGTGTAATTAGTGCTTTAGCCATAGCTTACCCGTTTATTTCACAAACTTCTCTCAAATCTTCTGGACTTCGCATCAAATACTAAAACATTCATAGCACAGTTGTTTATATTTTTAGACGAATGACATCATCTGTCCTTACGTTCTTTAAGTGCACAGTTTATTGTAGTCGTCTTAGCTCGAAGGTCGCGATCTAAGTAATTGCATAGATCGTGTTATGATCATGCCTTAATCATAGTTTTGCAAATAATATGATCTTTAAGTAGTTGTATTGTAATTAATTTACATTCTTCTTTTCGTGTCGACACTGGCGTTATATTTTTGAGGACCAATACTCGGCGACTAACAAAGCATTAACAGTAGCGTTGTACAGGTCCTCACGGGTGCAGGTGTAGGGGCACGTAGGGCATGACAATTAGGTGTGCCATAATTCCATTTTATTTTATTAATTACTTACATGGAATTTATTCTAGATATTTATGGTAGAACATTGGATTGTTATGCGTTAGCATTGATAAGAGTAGTAAGCTCTTCAAAATGATGAAGTGAATAAAGCTCAAAGTCCATCAAATAAATTATATTATGCTTATATGCGATAGATTCGAGTGGTGAGGCTTACTAACTATAACAATACTCAAACACCTACATTTGATTGCAAGACCTATGTTAATGTAATCAAATAGGTATTACAAATTCTTTAATAATAAATAAATCGAAGTAAGTCATTTGAAATGAAAACTCCAAAAAGAATGAAATACATACTTATACTCGGCCCGGCGAACCTTGATCCCTATGACATTGACAGTTATTCCTACGACACAACCTTGTAGTGGCGTCACCGTTACATTAGAATCGAATTGGAGGCTTCTAAAAATGACATTTATTAAATTTCGGTAGATATATGCCATTACAATGATATTCCGTTGGAATTATATCAATTCTTAACATTCACAAGAAATTATCTCAATCAGACTTTACGTTTACGTCCTGCAAAAGTTAGTTCGTTTGGAAGATATCGACTAGTGCGGAAAATATCGATAAACAAATGTTTAGCTTTGCGGATAAGAAATGGAAAGCACCTTCGATTGCACCACATAAAAAAAGAAATGCACTATTTCTTTCCTCACAGTCGAAATGACAAATAGTATGTTTAACTCGGTTGGAAGCACCCATTCCACTCTCGAGCTATTGGCAAGAAACTTCTCGAGTGGAATGGTTACTTTCGTCCCTTGTGTAATAATCTACTATTATTTCACTCAAATTTATAAAATGCAAGTCACGCCTTTGCCTATAAAAAGTTAAGTTACATCGACACGACCCATTACTAACATGAACTGTCATAGGGATCAAGGTTCGCCGGGCCGAGTGTAGGTCTTACAAGATTTTTTTGATACAACCCACACGATCTACTTATACTTCTTTTGCTATGCCATGTATGCCTATTTCCATGCCTTATGCAATAAAATTACCTAACTCACAGTAGATAGATACATATTATTAGTATTATCATCAATATTTAAAGCCTAAATAAACCACAAAAGGAAGCGTCTACCATCATACCCAATTTTAGACGCAGTTGAACCACTTATCTTAATTTACATTGCGATGACGGCATTTTATGTGTAACACTTTCATTTGATGCCTTTTACGATGTGTTGTAATTAACTTTTTAAGTCATAGGCGAACTTAATGATAATGATTTTATCATTAAATGTTAAGTACTTACGTATACCCGGCAGTTACTGGTGTTTTGGTACGAAGAGATTTACAAGGGAAGACTCTTTTTTCTCTTTTTAGGGTTCATTCCTCGCAAGGAAAAAAGGAACCCTTATAGGATCACTTTGTTGTCTGTCTGTCTGTCTGTCAAGAACCTTTTGCTCCGAAACGCGTGGAGGTATAAAGTCAAAATTAACATGAAATACTTGTCTATGGTCCCTGGAAGCTGTACAAAAATCAAGCTTTAAGCCAACCAACGCAATCAAAAGATACGGCCTTTTTTGGCCTATTATCTAACATTTTTCAGGGGAATAAAAAAAAAAAAGGGTACTTGTCATGGACCTAGAACCATGAAATTTGGCAAGAAGGAAGGCCCAACAGTACAAGTAAAGGAAAAAAATCCGGAAACCGCGAATTTGTGATTAGACTGTAGAAAAAAAAACCTTTGTTTATATGGAACCCTCAGCGCACGGATCCGACTCGCAGTTGCCCGGTTTTTTAGCTATATTTGTGTGATTTCAATTCCAATAAAATAAAATATGCTGGGTTATTCACATTCATATGGCCAGCTAGAGCTAAAATTTGCTACCCGAATACTAACCAAAACATTCTGGCGACTGGATAACTCCAGTACTTCTTTATTAAAGGGAATAAGATACAGTAGGCAGCAGGCACCACGTCCAGGTTACGTATTTAAACTAGGAAAACAGCTTTTATTATACGTAACACTTACGGCACAGGTCCCAAGGTCTAAATTGGGTAGACTGACGTGCAGCCGTGGGTTGTGTACCTAGGTACTTAATTTTCCTAACTTTTTATTTCTGTTATTGATTCCAATTGACATCATTTCATTTTTATAATGGTACTAAAATTCAAAAACCATTTCGAGATTTGGCTATGCTCAACACGTTAAAAATATTTTAAAATTTTTTGACGCTATGAATTTAGAGATATTCGAAGAAAAAAAACTGAAAGGTACTGTGATAAAGGCATTATAAGGGGACATGCCTTTGCTTGGTTATCTGGTCTGACTTCGAAAAAGTATTTTACCATACATACAAGCCAGCAGTCATTTTGACATTGACATTTTTAAACATTTGATGTTCCATTTGATTTTAAAAACCACAAAAATTAATGTTGCAATTTTTCTTTTGTGTTTGGATAAAAATAATCACTAAGATTATTCTATTATTTACTGCTCCATTTAGACTTTCTTATTTTGATATACGGGCTTACTGTAGATATCGATATCTTACTGCTACAAAATACAACACTATAGACTTCAGTTTTTTTGTAAAAAAATAAAACATGGCCAAAGCGTGAAGTTGTCACATCCTGTACTTACGCCCTTTTAGACTGGAGAGTTTTTAAAGAATTAAATTCAAAGGGAAATAATGAAAAGAAATGAAAAAAAAAACGTATTTCTTTCTTTTTTGACACACTTTAAGGATGAAAATAAAACTGTGCATGTATTTTTTTAAATGTTGTCAATTCTATACTTTTCAACGTCTGACACGAAAAACAGAAGAATCAACAACATCTCATTCATTGTTTATTTAGTTACGCACAATATTGCGGCTCAAGTAAATTTTAATACCAGGTTTAATTCCGCACTGCGCTTGTAAAGTCACTTCGTTTAGTAGAACCATTAAAAGACAATTCAATTATACTTTACTTACTGTTACCGTAAACGATCAAGCTAGACACAGTTCCGCATCCTTAGTACATAGAGAGCATTCCGAACCTTAACAGACGTCTAGGTTGCTTCCTGTAAGGGCTGTTGTAAAGCTGCGTACACATTATGTAACTTCAATTCGGTCGGTAAAGTAAATTTTAAGGTATATTTTTTTCTTGAAGTAAAGACTAAATTAAGAAATTAATTTGAGTATTTTGAGTTTTTATTCAGTAGTCATTTTGTAATTAATTATTGAATATGTAAACTTGTGACGTCATAAGTCTAAGCCTAAGCATATGACAACTTTCTCCGATATAAACAGGATTCTTTGTCTTAGGAAGCAAAAATTTTTTTTTTTTTTGATTGGGATTGGGAAACTCTCACACATGCAAATAGTAAGGTCATATGTCGGTTTCCGGTGCGTTTAGAGTGCGTATGAAGAGTAAATTATATTCCGTATTTTCGTAAAAATAATCCGATCCCCATCTTTCAATTGTAGGTGGTATAAGTAACTGTATAGTGATTATGGTGAGTTTTGTAATTCATCATACCGAAATGAGCCGTCAGCATTTTACTTTTAGGTAAATTATTCAATCAGGTACACGACGTACTACCAAATATATCGCGTGCTCATTCATACCATTACCACTTAACCATTTTAGCGAAATTACTTTGAATAGAACTTTGTCTTTCGTACCAGTAACTTTAATTTATACGAGTATACCTTACCATACATAAATAACTAAAGTCTAAACTAAACAGGCGTACTGAGGAAACCCGCACACTTGTGGTTGGTTGATGGCCAGTGTGTAAATGGAGAAGGCAATGGTAAACCACTTTATTAATATTAAATTTGGCGCAACTGTGTTAGGAAGGCAAAGGGAAGCGCTTCCTACCGACCGGTTGTTATGGTCGGGGACCAAGGTCCGATGGTCACCGTCTTGATTTAGCTATATGTAGTCAAGCTCGTGCTAAATTTTACATATCGCGGTTTGTGTTGTATGGAGCGGGCTAACAGCGCCATCTAGCCTGTAGGAGCCGAGTCAGGGCGTCGCGTCTTGAAGTTGCTTGCTAGTGTTGGCGACAGTGGTAAGAGGTCGCTACATTAAATAAATAAATAGATCATGGACGATATTACATACATTGCTCTGATATAAAAGTAATTAGCTAAAGGTCTCAGGTCTGGGTGATGTGGTGCCACCGTTGCTTCTAATTTCCACAAAAAGTGCTTCATCAACTTACTTTGGTAACAGAGGAATGTATGAGATGTTGTCCAATATTTAAATATATTTATTTGGGTAAATACAAAAAACGATAAATTTTTGTTTTTAAGTGATAAGCATTCACTTTGCAATCTAAATATATTATTGCACTTGAAAAAATGACCGCCAGAGGCGGGAATCGAACCCGCGTTCCTCGCATGCCGGGCGATTGCCTAACCTCTCGGCCACCCTGGCGTTGGCAGAGCCTGTCGAAATTTTCAAGTGCTTCTTAACGCTGTAATGCCGCGTTGCTTTCATCAATGTTATTGGGATTACACCCTTAACACTCGAAGGAATACTATTGCAAGTATTTAACAATCGAAAGATGAAGCTTGCAAATACGATATATTTTTTCAAGTGCAATAATATATTTAGATTGCAAAGTGAATGCTTATCACTTAAAAACAAAAATTTATCGTATTTGCAAGCTTCATCTTTCGATTGTTAAATACTTGCAATAGTATTTCTTTCGAGTGTTAAGGGTGTAATCCCAATAACATTGATGAAAGCAACGCGGCATTACAGCGTTAAGAAGCACTTGAAAATTTCGACAGGCTCTGCCAACGCCAGGGTGGCCGAGAGGTTAGGCAATCGCCCGGCATGCGAGGAACGCGGGTTCGATTCCCGCCTCTGGCTGTCATTTTTTCAAGTGCAATAATATATTTAAATACAAAAAACACTCAAAGTCAGAGTGAACAGGAACATGTTATGTTCCTTTACCTAAAGGTTGTCTGGAAGAGATCGTTTATGGCGATAAGACCGCCTACATTGTACATCTTTCTGTGTAAATCGTTGTACTTACTGTATTTTTATGTTATGTTGTGCAATAAAGAGTTATCGATCTATCCACAGGCTTCTTCTTGGGTGAGCTCGCTCCACAGTCGACTCTGTCTACGCCACGTCTGGCTTAGCCTAGAGTCAAGAGCAAAACCCATTCCGAATAATAAAAAATGCATTCGAAATTCGAATACCCAATAGACCCCACACATGTGCCCTAAGCCGTATCTCACCGTTTTGCATACAGATTAGTGCAAACAAGATTTAAAAAACAGAATTCCATCAATATTACCAAGATTAAGAAATTCGGCTGTTGTAATCTTCATTTCAATTTCAGGTAGGTAATTTAATGCGACAAAACATCAACTGATTAAGATCTAACTAGAAACAATTATTTGTAGCAAATCGGTGCTGTTTTTAAAGTCGATACTTTCCTATTAGTGATTCAGTCCAAGTTGCATTCTATTTTAAGTTCACTATCTACGAAACGACTGTTTTACATAAAAATAGGTGACCGTTTTCTTCGAAATAAAGCCATTATCTTTACGACCCTCACGAATTCGGCTAGATAACCCCATAAAAACCATTTGAGAATGACCCAAATAACGTTACCATTGGCAAAAATATCGATTGAGAATAACAGGTTCTATCAAACGCCCATTTAAAATTGTATAACGTACCAATTATTCAATGTTTGACCTTCGCAAGCCGAAACTACTGCCTACAGATGCGAAAAATTTGGTCACACAACCATGAACTCAATATATGTCGGCGTAATACATATTATATGAGCTAATCTTTGTATAATGTGTTCAAATACTTGGGTGGTAGACTTGAACGGAAATTCTTCTGATGCACTGACGCTCAACGAGAAATAAATTTGGAATTTAATCGAACGCGTTGAAAGATTTCTCCTACCTAATTGTCATAATGTACGGAAGTTTTAGGTGGTTCATGTTTAAAAATAAAATTGTATTTAAAATAAAATTGTAACCGAAGATTGTATCAGTAATGCGCAGACAGACTCGTGCCCACAATGAATAAGCAACCGTAATCTAAGATTCAAATCAATCCAGGCAATATTTGCGTACCTGTCCATTGAACAATCCACGGTAGACATGGCATGGCTGTCAGTGTCAAAATTACCTACGAGTTCAATCGACACACAAACAACCAAAGGCTGACTAAATCTTCGATCTTGCATCGGTTACTAATTTCGTGATTTAAAATAGGTTTTAAAACTTAAGATTGTCATAGCGCAGATTGACTCATAGGACAATCTCTTAGCATGACTATTCATGAACAATAGCAATTAATAGTATAGTTTCCATGGCCAAACAGAACAGCAGACCACCTACATACAATTGAGTCTATTTGTACTTAACTAATTGAAAGTTGATCGATACAGCAATATCAATCCAATAAACTGACATGACAATAATGATAGCTCCTGTACCTACCGCATCATTCATGACCCTCCTATCTAAGAGCACACACTATCACATATGAAATTGTTGCTTAATAAACGTTCTAGCCAATCACAATTAATTTCTGTTTTCCAACTTGCGTTTCGTGTCAACTATGCACTTTCGAATAGATCCCGCTATAAATACAACTTCTGTCAAAAGGGTTATGAAGCATATCCACTAGGGGAAAGGCAATGGTACATAGCCATACAGCCAGATCTTAACCCTTTTTACAATTCCGCAGTTTCTACAAACATTTTTTTACCACTTGTCACACGCACTTTTTTTAAACAGCACAGGCACAGACATTCGTGTTAACTACTCTCGCTAGAGAGAAATTATTTCGTTCGGTCGGCGTGCGACCGTTTCGCATCGCGGCCGGGGAGTGACTGATTATGGTAGTAACTTGGTAGTGGGAGAATGGTAATGTGTTATTCGGTTTAATTTGCGGATGTCTCGTCTGGTGTGGTATAAAGGGTGTATTAAAACGGGATAGGTAGTAGATGCACTCGGTGGATTTGTTTTAAGGTAGATACTTCAGATTTCAAATACTTATTTAGGTTAATTTCGTTGCAGGTTTTAACTTTAACTAAGGTAGGAAAGTTTTCCTGCGAGACTACTTCACATTTTGGAAAGGGTTTTATTGGATGCAAAGTGATAGGTCTTAGCTACACTACTGTGTAGGTTTTTTATAGTCACAAAGGTACGCCTAGTGCCTACTAGTGCCTAGTACGCCTAGTGATGTCTTGCGTTTCAAAAAGACCTCTTGATGACCTTACGAATCAGCGTCCTTGCCTTTTCTGTATTGAATTCACGTGATTCATTTCCAAAAGCCATATTTTTTTAAGCGCTCTCATTCAGAAATAACATTGTAAACAAATACAAATATGATATGGTTGACTTTGGTACTTACCTTTAATTGTGTAGGTAGAACAAAATCATTGATTGAAGCGTATCAAACGACACTGTTGATAATAATATTAAAGATATATCTAGTCACTAAAATGATTCCGATGAATTTAGTTATAGATCTTGGCAATGCTATCTTATTAGAACTAAGTCTTCAACAAGAAGTTAACCTGTTCTTAATTACCTAATGAATTAAGTAAAATCTTATCGAATGATAAAACCTTATTTCTAAGCTTAAGCTATTAGGATATACAATATGGAATATTTTTTTCATACTGCTCGTTACTAGGTTAATACCCATTACATCATTAGTTTTTATAGCTAGGTAGGTAGGTAAATTAAATAGGTACTTAACTAGACGAATTGCTAGCGGGCACACGCAAAAACCGTGTAAAAAACTAAGAGCCAATGGTCATCTTTGTGCACAATAAAATGTTGCCATATTTGCGTAACTACTTACAGAAAATTGTAGCACGTGGCCCAAATCTAGTATTAACACACGTCATCGGTAGCTCAGATTGCAGAGGATTTGCCCCGATAGCGAAAAGTAGTGGGTTCGGGAAAAACCTGAAAACGGTGAATTTTTGGATATCGCCAAAACGTGAAAAGACATTCCCTAAGTTAAAGTATATTTAAGAGAATGTAGATATGTATAATGTCTTCCCCAGTTGATTTCCAGTCACTTTAATTTGTTTTTATGCTGCACACGTGTCATTGGCGGAACAGTGAGCCCGAACCGTAACAGAAAACAGGAAGAAGATTAAAAAAACAATACAGTATCATTTTAAAAACTTAATTAATTACTAATCACAAAATAATAACATTTATGTGTTACCACATAGTATACATATAAATAGCTGTAGCTTGTTCAAAATACAAAAACGACATACACAGTCGAATCTTCCAACTTTTTTGGAGATGGATAAAGAAAAATACAAGATACTCAATTAAACAGATAAAACGGTGAATACCGGCAATTTTGTATTTACAAAGCTTTAGTGATAATGCTGATAAGTCCTCTATGAATAATAGGCATTGTTTGTTAGTGGGTTATCTATCTGTAAGATAAGGGATGTTCATGATAACATTATGACCATTTTCGCTGGGTGAACACGATATCTAGGTAAATTGATATACATACACTCACATTATTTTAATAAAAACGTGGTGAAGTCATCTTCATAATCGGACGTAAATTTCTGCTAACTCACACGTACACAATTAATATAGTAATATGAATAATAAAATAATAAATTGTTTCAACAAACACACCAATTACCTAGCCCCAAACTAAGCGTGAGCTATGGTGACTAGGATAACGGATAGACATACTTATATACATTTATAAACATCCATCCATGACTTAGGTACAAATGCTCGTGCTCATCACACAAACATTTGCCCCTTGCGGGATTCCGACCCGCAACCGCCTGGTTTAGAAGTCCGTGGCGCGAACCACTACACCAAGACGGTCGCCTACCGGTAGTAAGCGAGTACCTATTTTGAATTATTCTATGAAAATCAATAAAACCATTATGGATATGACAAAAATTATATACTAAAGTAAAGCTATCAGCTGCTGGTTTAGTAAGCATAAAACAAGCAACCAAACAAATATGTCTACACAGTGACCCACAGCTTAAGAAGAAATTGAAGACAACCTTTTGTAAAAAAAATACACTACAGGTCATTTTCATGTAATGGACGAAAGCACGAAAATTAAAATCGTTTTTGGATCTGCAATTTTACAATCAGAAAATAAACTTGACCTCGATATTTTCTTTTCAAATTGTATTTTTTACAGAAAATTCCCTCAAAACAAACCAATTTACTTCAACGGAAATCTCATAATTTCCCTAATTGATTCAGTCTCATCTCGAAACGATTAACTTCCTAGGGTTCCGTCCTCAAAATTATAAAAAGAACCCTTATTGGATCACATTGTTGTCCGTCTGTCTGTCAAGACCGTTCTTCTCATGTACATACTTTTAGCAAGTACAAGTAGCACAGATCGACCGGTTAAATTTCGCATCAATACCCCGTTCTCGTCTTCCCCCGCACCTCTGTACCCTGCGGGCGAGGTCTCAGATAAGCCGATGGACTATAATTTTAAAAAAAATCCGACTTTAAGACTGCCTATAGTGCTAATTAAAACTAAAAATTATAATTAAAAAAAACTACTTCAAAACTGCCTAAACCACAAATTTAAACTAAAAAGTACAAAAAATATTAAAATTACCTAACTATTTTCTACGAAATAATAGAAGAAACCTATTTCCAATTTATTATCTGTTATTTTTTGGAGGCAGTGCCAGCCGAGAGATGGTTTAATCCTGTATTTACTTGCAAAAAAACATTAGAATTAGAATTCCTTAACCAATGACTGAGATATGAGGTAACATAGCCACAAAAAAAAACATACAGTCGAATTGACAACCTCCTCCTTTTTTGAAGTCGGTTAAAAAACATGTAGTTACGTCATAAAAAAAAGTATAAATACAGGTATTTTTTTTCTCGAGCGCAAGTTCGACTCGCAACTGCCTAGTTTTATTATAGCTTCAAACTAAGCACCGATTGATGAGGCAATACAGGTCTTCTAATGGTTGACCAATTACGTCGAGATAGAATGTTAGACAGCTGTGATTTAGGCAGTTAAAATCGCTATTAGTTTTAAAACAGTGCGTGAAAAATTTGCGGTATAGTCGTCTACAAAATTCAATACGATTTTGATGTACGAGTATATAGGGTGCCCTAAAAGAGCGTGCTAAACTGACACTGGAGATAGCTAAGCCATAGGCTAGGCACCTTTAAATCAAATAACATGAGTCGTAAAAGTGTCATAGTTTGGGAGATAATGCCACTTCTAACATGCATGATCCTATAAGGATTCCTTTTTTCCTTTTGAAGTACGGAACCCTAATTTCAAGACTACTCCAATCAAGGAGTTATTCCCATTCGATCCCCCATAACGGATACCCTGGTGGATCCGTTTTATTTTGTATTAGTTTTTATTCCCATCAGATCCCATAAATGTAGCGGATAAAAAAAAAACATACTAGCAGTTCCCCGCGACTTCGCCCGCGCCAAAAGTCAGATTTTTTATACAAACATTCATCCTCCATTTCACCCCCTGATGATTTTATATCACGACAAAAAGTAGCCTATGTCCTTTGCAGGGTCTCAAACTATCTCAGTACCAAATTTTATTTGAATAAGTCCAGTAGTTTCGGAGGCCTATTCAAAACAAATAAACAAACAATCAAATCTTTCCTCTTTATAATATTAGTGTTAAATTTATTCTACCCTGATCTCTAGTACTTACTAGCTCGTTTTTGGTAGTCAGTAAGTTTTCTACTCTTTTTGTTCTGTCTGTAGGTACTTACAGCCTTACTTTCATTTGAAATAGGATTGGGGGATCTGGTGGGATAAGTAAATTAATGGGGGATCGGATGGAAATGACTCCATACATGGGTTGTACGTGTTTTATCTTAACTTATGGTTAAATATTTGCAACAAAATGTTACGATTGTCTTCGGGTGGGGCCGGAACTTACGACCCTTCGGCATCCGGGCAAATTCCCTCTTAACTGCGCTACCGAGGACGTTAGTCACTGGACAAATTCTTGTAAGTGCTGGCTGCGGCAGTGAGGCGGCGTTTGATACATCAATACTTTCAGAAAGGTATCTGACTGTAACATTTTGTTGCAAATATTTAACCATAAGTTAAGATAAAACACGTACAACCCATGCATGGAGTCATTCCCATCCGATCCCCCATTAATTTACGTATCCCACCAGATCCCCCAATCCTATTTCAAATGAAGGTAAGGCTGTAAGTACCTACAGACAGAACAAAAAGAGTAGAAAACTTACCGACTACCAAAAACGAGCTAGTAAGTACTAGGGATCAGGGTGGAATAAAATTTACACTAATATTATAAAGAGGAAAGATTTGATTGTTTGTTTATTTGTTTTTAATAGGCCTCCGAAACTACTGGACTTATTCAAATAAAATTTGGTACAGAGATAGTTTGAGACCCTGAAAAGGACATAAGCTACTTTTTGTCGTGATATAAAATCATCTGGGAGTGAAATGGAGGATGAATGTTTGTATGAAAAATCTGACTTTTGGCGCGGGCGAAGTCGCGGGGAACTGCTAGTATGTTTTTTTTTATCCGCTACATTTATGGGATCTGATGGGAATAAAAACTAATACAAAATAAAACGGATCCACCAGGGTATCCGTTATGGGGGATCGAATGGGAATAACTCCTTGATTGGAGTAGTCTTGAAATTAGGGTTCCGTACTTCAAAAGGAAAAAGGAATCCTTATAGGATCACTTTGTTGTCCGTCTGTCTGTCAAGAACTTTTTTCTCAGGAACGCGTGCAGGTATAAAGTTGAAATTAACATCAAATACTTATGTCTATGGTCTTTTGAAGCTGTACAAAAATCAAGCTTTTAAGTCAACGCAAATAAAAGATACAACCATTTTTGCCCAATTTTCTAACATTTTTCAGGGGAATCAAAACCTATGGGGTACTTCCCATGTACCAAGAACCAAGAAGGAAGGTCTAACAGTACAAGTAAGGGAAAAAGTCCGAAAACGGCGTATTTGTGATTAAATCGGAGATAAAAACCTTTGCTTGTATGGAACCCTCAGTGAGCAAGTCCGACTCGCACTTGCCCGTTTTTTTTTGTGCGACTTGTGTGGGAATAATAAATGTAATTTCTCACTTTTCAGCCTTAATTCAAAATCGACTGCAGTCGTCCTTGTTACACTTCACGCTAGCGAGTAAGAGCGTCGAGTAGTATTACAGAGTAGGCCCCGAGTTTCTTGGAAGAAGATACCGTACAGTGACAACTACGGATGTTATGGTGATGTGAAAAACTTGACGCGAACTCTGTAAGAAGACAGTCAGACAGTTTAGTGCGAGTTTTTACACGCGCTCACCATCGTACGTGTGACGAAAATTTCAATGGAAATTAGTCTAAAAATGACTATGAAAATTAGTCAGCCCCTATTTAATTAATCCCACAACTTCTTGCGCGTCCCTCCAGCGAAGCGAAAGTCGAAGGGCGAGGATAAATATATTTTTAATTTTATCTAAAGTATTTATAATTTACGTAAATATTTAATTTAATATTCTGTGGTGTTCCAAGCGTCTACCTGTTGCCATTATTAAATTCCAGCAAACAAGCAAACACTGCAAAATTTATTATATTTTTGCAATGGCTTTTTTACTGGCTTTCATTTGATACCCATATTGCTATGGTAAGGAAAAAATCAATCCATCCTTTCTCTTTTATTCCCATTTGCGGGCGCCATTTTTTAAATGTATACATATAGCCTATGGCACTCTCACAAATTTAACGACACCTCATATGTCATAAACTATCCAGCCGTTTGGGCTGTAGGGCGTGCCAAACAATTATACATAACACATACATACTCTCGAAAAACATAACCCTCCTTCCGCAATCGGGTAAAACGGCTAAAAAATTCACGTTTGTTGTATGGGAGCCCCCCTCAAATATTAATTTTATTCCGATTTTAGTATTTGTTGTTATAGCGGCAACAGAAATACATAATCTGTAAAAATTTCAACTGTCTAGCTTTAACCCTTTGGGTACGTAACCCTAAAAACGGGTCCCTATTACTATGCCTCCGCTGTCCGTCACCAGGCTATATCTCATGAACCGTGATAGCTATATAGTTGACATTTTCACAGAGAATGTATTTCTGTTTCCGCTACTACATCAAATACTGTAAACTAAATAAAAAAAAATTTAAGGGGGGCTCCCATACAACAGAAAGTTTTCCGCTGTTTTTTGGTTGATATTAATAATGGTAACAGGCAGACGCCAAAAATATTCACAATATATTTACTACAAAAATAAACAATAAAATTAAAATTTAAAAAATATTAAAGGGTACAATTCTCTTCTCCCATCCAAACGTGTTTTTTAAGCCATAACATAATATAATGTCGACTAATGATGTATAGATAATGGTGCGGGGAACCCTTCGTGACCGAGTCCGACTCGCACTTGGCCGGTTTTTGGCATAATATATACCTACTTATCACACTTTTTGCTTATCAGATCCTCGACGGAACTCCTCTTGACATCATTTTGAAAAGAAATAACAAGCCAAGACATGAGATAAACTTTTAATTCGGTATCTTCTGAGTTTCTGACCCGTTTCGAAGAGCTGCTGCCGAGAGTGCCACTCTACCACTAGAGGGCTCTTCACCGGCTTTCGGTTTCATCATTTTGCTTTTTACACCTAGAATAATTTTCCAGAAACATTATGAAATTGTGTCAAGGACAGTGACAGGTTGGGTTTACTTTTAATTCCATGCAGCGTCATCATCATAATCAGCAAGAAATCAACTGCTGAGCGTAAGCCTCTCCAATAGGTTTGCTAAGTGACCAGTTGTATGCGGCCTGCACCCAGCGCATTTGCATGCCAGACTGGCCTTGTTGGCTGTCAAAATATTTTTCATTAGTTCGTAGAAGTATAAAGGAAAATGAAATGACAAAACGTGAACAACAAGAACCCGTGTAATATAATAAAAATTGTAATAACAAAATATTAAATCATCAATAGTGTCCTCAACTTTTGTGTTTTTTCCATAACAACGAACGGAGATTTTATCATGGATACCTCAGCCGATTACCACTTCCAAACTTCCTACGACCTCAATTTGTCAGGGACCCTTTTTTGAGTTAAACTCAAAAAATGGATACTTCAGCTAACAGTTTATTTATACATGCGGGTACATTCCCCAAGTATTGATGTAATCGAACGCCGGCTCACTGGCGTAGCAAGCACTTGCAAAAATTCGTCGGCTGACTAATGTCCTCCGTAGCTTAGTTGGTAAGAGCACTCGCCCGGATAGCGAAGGGACGTGGGTTCGAGTCCCACCGGATGACACAGTCGATTAATTTTTGTAAGCGAAATTCAATTTGATTTCAGTTTATCACAATTCTATAAAAACCTCAACTGTTAATATTCTTCTACAGAACTTCGTCAATAGCGGACAATATCAACAGAGATCAACCAGATGCGCAGGAGATACGAGTATTATGATGCATAAGTGCACAGGTGCACCTGTGCACTTCACTCTCATACTTTAGTGAGATGGCAATGCGACATGACCGGAAAGAGATGAGGCACAAGACCGATGGCTTTACGTGCTTTCCGAGGCACGGGTGTGTAACACCGTCAACTTCTTGACCCCGAAGCTGTTTCCGAGTTATTTCATGACAACCTAGAAACGAACTATGGTCTGACAAAGGATTTATGTGGATAAGCCCGCGTATAACTCGAAACCACGAACCCTTGCTATTCGGGCATTTTTCCCCCAACTAAGCTACGGAGGACTAGGCATGGCAGATTTCACAAATAGCAGGTGAAAAATCATATGAAATGAATTTAATTGTCACACCTACTATTTTTTTTCATAAAGACTGCTACAAATCGCACTCTGCGAAATCAGAAATCATAGATCATGCTCATTTCATTTTATTCATTGAAGACTGCATGTAGCAGAGCGAGTCTAGCGAGCGAAATCCTGAGCGAGTAGGAATGATTTGCCCTAGGTGCGTGTTAGAAAAAGACAAACACACCAGTTATGCGATCGTAGGTGACGATCGATACAGGGCGGGCATTTTAAGAAATTTAAACTTATGAAAATAAAGTTTAGGTTCATTTGTCATGATTTTTTATATAGTAGCATTAATTAATTAATTAGCAACCGTTCACAATAATTCATATTTCATTATAAGTAGCAAATAGCAAAAAGTGTTACATTATGACACTGCGGAAAAAAATTATTGCCTTTAAGAATGAATAGCCTTTATCTCTTATTGTTCACACATATACAGCCATACAATTAAGTTTTTCTTTAACAAATTTTAATTGATTATGGGGAGCTAGGGTGGGGTGCGGGTTCGAATCCCGCAAGGGGCAAATGTTTGTGTGATGATGATGAGCATTTGTATCTAAGTCATTGATGTATATAAATGTTTATAAGTATGTCTATCCGTTATCCCGGTCACCATAGCACAAGCTCACGCTTAGTTTGGGGCTAGGTAATTGGTGTGTTTGTTGAAACAATTTATTTTTCCCAATGTTCTTTCAGTTTTTCCGGGATTTCACGGCTATCCCACTAGGAAGGTCCTAGAACTTTTATGAGCGACATACTGGGATGTGTCCAAGCATATTCCAAAAGGTCTCGTTTGGCAATTTTAAATGACCGGGTCAAAACCTAATTTTACTGAACTAAACGAGGTTCAACCCCATCAGAAGTTTGTTATCAACCTTCTGATGGGGTTTGACAAGTTAACGATACCAGACCTCAAATATTACACTAAAGACCTCACTTTGACTTTTACCAAAACTGAGCTGTCATTAAAACTAAATACAGCTGTATACTAAAAAAGGACACCAGCTGTTTGTTATTTATACGACACAAGGTCAAGGTTTATTTCCGTTTCGGTGTTAATATAAACCGTAATAAGGCCTTTGCCACACTTCACGGAAAATCCGCCGCCGAATTTACGTTACGGAAAATCTTGCGAACGAATGGAACGACCGATCTTCCGCGTAGTGTGCCCGCTGTTTGTAATTAATATGTAATAACATGTTTTGGCGTTTCGTCGTGGCAGATCCGCAACGGACTTTCCGTCAAGTGTGGCAAAGGCCTAAATATTCACTCTGTTTGAAGATTTACGATGTATTAATAAAGGCTTAGTGTTGAGGAATCAGAACTAATAATAAGGATACGTTTTTGATTGGAAGACAGTAAAGTCAGCCTATTAGATCCCACTGCTGGGAAAAGGCCTCAACTATGAGGAGGTACGAGCCATACTCCACCACGCGGGCTAAGTGCGGATTGGTGGAGAGGTGTTTGTAAGGCAAGTGACAAACCTTACTGTCAGAAGTTATCAAGCCGCCCTAGGGCCTCTGACTAGGCTTAACGACTAATACCACAGTCCACAGAGAATCGCTATTGGAAGATAGTACAAGTTTTAAATAAGAAAGAACACTGGGTGTGTTAAAAATATTAAAAACTATGGAAGATGACTCTTTATTGCACAACAGAAATCAAAGTAGAAAGCTTTGTAGGCAGTCTAAAAGAAAAAAAAGTCATAAAAGTCATTTATTCATGTAAGTAGGCCCACAGGGGGCACTTGATGATGATGTCCTCCTAGCCGATTTCGACTACGGCGGCCTATCTCAACAGAGATTAGCCAACTGCGCAGGACATATTATAGTGCACAAGTGTGTGCGTAATACACAGGTGCACTCTCTGTTCCTTCACTCTCATAATTCGGTGAGACGGCAGTCCGACATGACCGTAGAGAGATCAGGCGCAGGACCAACGGCTTAACGTGCTTTCCGAGGCACGGGTGTTAAAAAACCACCAACTTCCTGACTCCGGAGCTGTGTCTCAGTAATTTCAAGACAGAAAAACCCAAACACTCTCGGCCCGACCCGGGATTCGAACCCGGGACCTCGTGGATAGTACCCAGCGTGCTGACCACTAGACCAACGAGGCAGTCGGGGGGCACTTATTCACGTCCCAATATATATTTTTTAAGCCCTACCACTGCTTCAGGACAAATGTGGGCTAGTGTGTGTCTAGCGATCTCTTACAGACAACTTTTAGGTACAGGAAATTCTTTATCACAAGGAGTTATAAGGACAGGTAATTACTTTCAAGAAAAGAGTGAATAGGCAATTACTAGGCAGACATGATCCATTCTCAGCCGCATTGTGAAATTGCGATCGAATTCCTATCTATTATTAAAAAAAATCGAAGATAGAAAATGTAGGATAGGGTGAGGTCTTGGTCAATTAGAGATAAAGAATGAAGAAAGAAACTTAAATAAATCGGGAAGTGGTAGGACTCAGGTCTTGGCTTGGACAATTTTAGATAAAAATAGAAATAAGGAAACCAGGAAACGGTAGCATAGGGATGGATTATAGTGGGAGTAAAGAAATAATTGGGTATCGTAATAAGAAGAAAAGGAATAAAAATCATTTTTTCGTAGCACAAGTTTCAGTTTGCAAAACAATATCGAGACGTAATTATGTGGTTTATTAGTCTGTGGAAGAATTGTAGGGCAGGAAGCAAGGAAGGGTAAAGGCTGGAATTTGATGGATATTAAGTCATTCACATTCATTGTTGGGGGCTACTGTTGTTTTTTTTTTAAACATGGCATAGTTTAGTTATATTGTAACTGTGCCTATCACCATTACAATTATTTAACGCCCGAATTAATACACTAATCCGTTATTTAAAGGTAGTCTTCGAAGCAATGCTGCTTGCGGCTCCCGCTCGCCGCATTCGGCTATCGTGGAACTATGGGAGTGTATGGAATGGCCGAATGCGGCCATGACGCATCCATGGCTCCTCCACGCCATGACTCCTCGGAGCCGCAAGCCGCATTGCTTGGAAGTGTACTTGATTCAAATCAATCCCTGCTATTTGCGTATCTATTTAACAGTCCACGGACGGTAGACACGGGCTACGGTTGCTAGTGTCAAAATTGATATGCAACCAACTGCAATTGACCTAAACCGTCGAACTCGGATTAGGGTTGCCAGGTGAGTCGCGAAAAAATACCGGACAACCCCAAACGGTTTTTTTTTTATATGTTTCAGTAGTACCGACTTTCCCCAAAATACCGGACATTGTTCTGTCCGGTATGACCATTTCTATTTTACCGGACAGGGCTCGAAAATATCCGACTGTACGCTTAAATACCGGACATCTGGCAACCCTAACTCGGATCGGTTATCAATTCCAGGTTTAAATCGTCGTCACAAAATTAAAAAAATATGTTAAAAACTTACTCGATCAGAAATGGCCTCCTCCATTTTCCCGCGCTTCAGCCCCGGCGCGCGAATGACGTTAGGCGGTGGCGCCACCACCGTTGGCGGGGCGGCGCTGCCGGGCAGCAAGCCCGCGCTAGCCGGTATGAAACCAGCCTCCATTATCTACGCATTCCCGCCGCTCACCAACAGATGGCGTTAACCACTAACACCATAACTTACACTAATCAATTCACTGTACGGACGTATTATGAGCCATTGCGAGGAACTTTGAGCACTATTGAGCACAAATATGGAACGGAATGAGCACTATCACTTAATTGCACTAATTAACACGATCACAGTGGTGGTTTTTTCTCAGAACGGGCGTGTATCGTCCTCTCGCTCCGTTGACATGTCTGCGAAAGAAACGAACACGTTATTATGGTAATTGACAAAACAACTTCGTAGTATTGGCACAGTCAAAAGACAAAGGCCAGGCTGGCTGTTAAGCACAACCTAAGATTAATTTAAAGCGTACCACCGCTTGTGTGGCTGTTAAGTGCCGCCTGGTAGCTACCATACCAGCCTCCCACCAGCTTGCTGTGTTGTTTCCGTCGGTGAGTGGGAGTGCCAGTACCTTCTGGGTGAGCGCGCTCCACCGTTGAATCTTGTCTACGCCATGTCTGGCTTAGTGTAGAGTCAAAAGCTAGCCCATTTCAAATAAAACAATATACACTAGATTATACCACTACGCCAACGAAAATCAAAACTTAAGAATGGCACAACTTTCAACTGTCACTTCATGTGACATTGAAGTTTTAGCGACAATGTATTGACAACATTGAGGGATTAGGGGGACTTGAAAATGTCTCGCGGCTGTCAGTTCTATGTAATCAATTTATGTACAGTTAATTTAAGAGCGCAACCCTTAATGTGTGTGCGCAAGATTTAGTATAGAGATCCAATAATTAAGAATTTGACCTCTGTTTTACACCTATGGTTGACTGTTAAAAAATGCTTTTGGCATTAAGTTCGTCATTTGTTACATTTGTGCAGGAAAGTTTGAACAAATGCTCTAGCTGTTTTCTTTTTGCTGTGCCATCGGACAGGTTCTACAAAGAGCTGCTAATATTAATTTATCAAGGTCCAATATCTCGGGGGTATATAAATACGAGTATATCACAAACAGGTAGCCGATTAGATTAGCCAACGCTAATGTGCGTCTAACTTGTTTACGTACAGTCAGCATCAAAATATGAACACACTATATCAACCTATGAAATAAGTAACAATTTTGTTCTAAATTGTGTAGATATTTTTGATGTTGACTATACCAATATCAGGTGTCTAATTTTTTTAGGACAAAGCGAGCTTAGTTAAATGAAATTATGAAAAAATAAAGTTCACAAATATTTTTGACGTTGGCTGTACCTACCAATGTCAGGTGTCTATTTTTCGGAGGACGAAGCGAGCTTAGTTGAATGAAATAAATAAAAATAATATGATGAGAACAAGATTTTATATTGGTAGATTATAAATAGCCTAGGAATACTATTTAGAAAAAACTCTACAGATTCGATAGTCAATAATAGTATTTTGAGCGTCTAGCTAGTACTATCAATAGTATTGTAAAATCTATACTATCATTGTATTGTACAGTAACCTTATCTTAACCGTCGATAATTTTGCAGGACTAGCATTATAACCGCAAAAGTATCTTAAAATTGAATACAAAAATGTAAAAATTATAAATTCTCATACCAATTCATTCATTATTATTGGCGATTCGTAGTGATAGTAATTTGTCAAATTCAGCACTGATTAATTGATGTCAATAACATAACACTAATCAGTCACCTGACTTATATTTTTGACGTCATGAGCAGTATTTTTTTTATTTTGGAGGAAACTAAACCTATGAATTGTGTGTATTAAAGTGAGGAAAGAAAACCATTGCAGCATCTTAAATACTTACAGTTGTAACAGGTACAATTTGTGCAAAAACATTTTTAAAATTTTGGAACTAGCGAAAATTTATAAAGGTCCGATTAATGAGAGCATAAATACGCACCGCATATTCAATAAGGAAAACCAATACGCAATAACTTAAACAGCTTTAAGCAAAACCTAATACGTCGTACATACATTCGTTTTTCCCCACCCACATGTTAATGATTGGCTAAATCATTAATCAACATCAAAACATACAATTAAACTACCTTCCCTGCTCGTGAAATTTCTAAGGTCAAAGCATAGAAAGCGCCTAAAACATACACAAATAACCTTCGGTGGAACATTAATCAAATAAACTACATGCTTTATCAGGTTTCAAGTTTCGCCTTTACAACCATTTTGGATGGTATCTTAACCTGAATTGCGCGAAATTAGTAAAATTGCTGAATACACAACGCAGACCTAGGAAGAGGGTTTTATCAAATTACAGTATCTGGATTTTATATCACAAATTGACTGGCAGCATTGAAAATCTGATTCATATAAATGTAAGATTACACATTATGGGAAATAATACGTTCCAAGATTCAAAAATATGCAGACTCTTCCATTACCTATGAAAATATTACAAATCCGACTAGCAATACTACCAAAATACTATTTAAATGTGTTAAACGTGTTTGCATTGTTTTTTCTTTTACAAAATGCCAAGTTTTGCCAGTATCTGATACTGAAATTGTGGTAATAACCATCTCACCCACAGCAAATATTTCATACAACAAAGTCTAGAATGACATTATCATAACAATGTTGGCAGAACTCCAACCGAAGCCGCGGCGACACCATTCAGACCTTAATGGGTATAAAAACAAAAATAAGTTAACGTATTTTTATAGAAAACCCTAGTTTTCATATAGCGTCTTGGGGCTAAAAGCGTTTAATCCTATTACAGTAATGCGCTTAAGGCGGATTAGAATCGATTAGCAAAATGGTATCAATTGGATTTTTCTGTTACTTCTGGTCGATGAAAAATGCGAATAATGACGATGATAACTATGTTATAATAATGGATCTTGATTGGAAAATTAGTGGCTAAAAAACAACATAAAATTTTTGACGTAAAAACATTGACAATCTTTAAAAAGGGTCCTCTTTATAATGTTAGTGTGGATAGAAGACATCATGTGTGGGCTATTAATAAGTAAAAACCTAAACAATTAATATGATAATCATTTGGAAATACTTGTTTATATCCGTTTATCCGCAGCGCAGTCTACGTTTGGGTACCGTTGAAAATTGTTGTTTTTTAATTAATAGACAGACACTTGACCGCAATCTCACCTGATGGTAAGCGACGATGTGGCCTAAGATGGGTTATGTCTGTCTAGTAACAACAGCCTACTCTTTTCTTGGAAGTATCCAGATCATAGTATTTAAGGAACACTTCAGCCGGTAACGAACGATCTAATGAAAAGATTGAAGTTTACTCTACAAAATCTCAATAGATTTTTAACCCCGTACTAGATGAACTAGTTTCGATCGACTCAGGCCTTTAGTGAAAGAAGTTCATTTTTCGAAATATAAATTCCATTTCTGCTCGTTGACCTGTGCTATTGAGATCGCTGGAAACATGCCAATGCAACTAAGCAGCAAACATCAGAGGGCCTATTCGCGTAACTAAAACACCTAAAGAACACTAAGATATACTACGTTTTACAAAATCAAAACCTAAACATGGCACCACTTTCAACTGACACTTTAAGTGACAGTTATCAATTACTGGTTAACAACCGATGATGATTTATTTAATACCATCAAAGTTGTGGCGCAATGTACACACACATGTAAATTGGATTTAAAGTCCCCCAAATGTTGTCAAAAAGAGGGACGTGAAAATGTCCCACAGATGTCAGTTTCATGTAATATATTTAAAAAAAAGTATGAACTGAGTCCACAATGCCATCAACGTCGCCGAATATTGCAACAAATGAAAGATCCTTGTGCAGGAGAAAATCATAAATGGAGGCCGTGACCCTTAGAAATGAGGAAACGACGCCCACAGAGAGAGGGAGAGAGAGATGTAGAAATACCCCTAGGTGTATGGTTGATGTAAGAAAACACATTAGATATTTCCCTGACAGGTTGACTTCTCGATGGCACATTTGACAAACCAGCATCTCATTAAATCGAGTGTAGAGATACGGGAATAAAGCCACGAAGCACTTCAAGAATTGGTACCAGCAATATTGGCATTAAATACGAAAGAAAGATGAAAACATTTTCTAGAATTTGTTGCTAAACGAAAACGAAATGTTAGCTAAACGTGACGCGTCAAATTTTGACAGACAGACAGAGATAGATATAGACCAGGGAAGTATGTAAGTATTGTTAGAAGAATTCATATTTAGAAATTGCGGTTGACTATCCCAACGGGCCATTGATTCAAGATCAGAATATTCAAGAAATTATTATAATTATTATATTTCAGAATTTGTTATATGACGATGTAAAACCAATCTGTATGCGTGATTATTACATTCTAGCCATCCCGTTGATCGCACTGCCATGCTGGCATGAGTGACAGGGATATACAGTCGAAAATACGGATATCTTCTAGAGATGCGCAAAAAATATCAATGAAAAGAAAAGAGTGGTTCATATCATTGTGAGCTTCTGATATATATCACTCTTTTATATCTTCGGCTCTTTTAACTCAGTGATACAGGATGCGAATCATCCTCTCTTTCACATACTAGCGAGCAGTAACACCGTCTCACTCAGTCCTGTAGTTCAGTTCATTTCGTTCAGTTGCTCAAAAGGAGTCGTATATCAAAAGAGATAAAGATATGTTTGGGATGCAAGTGAGTTAGTGAGTGATTAGCTTCTTTGAAAAGATATATATATATCATTTTTGTCATTCACTCAGGAGTTACACAAGTCTAATATTTTCGTCATTTGTAGTAAGGCCTCAGGTGTAATTAAAAATTACAAGCCCAAAAACCTAACTAATAGAACACCCCCAATATCCAAAAATTTGCATTGGAATTTCGCCAACTTACCATTGTTACGAACCATGTCACAACTTGTATGTAAAAATGTGTGAATTACGCAATGTGCTTGTAAAATGACCTATGCTAGTGATGAGATGAACTTAAAGTTAAACCCAATAACAGTGTCGTAACGTTCTTTTTAAGTATCGATTTCCAAAGACATATCTTCCATCAAAGGGGATCCTAAAACAACGCTTTCGCAGATAGCGCTTCGGGCGAGACATGTCAACCATTTAAACCTAGCCTTAAACTAAGCGTGAGCTTGTGCTATGGTGACGGATTGATATACTTATAATATACGTTTATAAATATCCATTTCTTAGGTACTAATGCTCGTGCTCATCATCATCACACAAACATTTGCCCCTTGCGGGATTCGAACCCGCAAACGCTGGTTTTATAGTCCGGACTGCGGGCCACTACACCAAGACGGTCATGTTAAAAAGTGTGTGTTAGGGTACTATATCCGTCACATGACATTTGTTTAACGATTTAAATAATTAGTTATTTAGTTTAATCCCCATTTAAAAGCCAACTTGACATGATAAACCAGCATATAAAAAAATATATTTTAAATTCTGTCTAGGACACAAAATGACAGTTGATGTGAACATCAAATGTGATGCTCAGAGGCCGTTCTCTTTATTTTTTGGGCCTTACCAGCTATTTTTACGGATCAAGAAATGCATTTCGTTGTGTTTATTTAGCTACAAGGTACTGAATATATAACAAAAACGCTAGTTCACTGTAACAAATAATAAGTCCATTGTGTCTTACATAACGTGTCATCTATTGTACCTAACACGGTAGCTCATTTTCTCATGATAGTTGATACTAGACGATTTCGTGATCACTAATCACGGTAAGAGAAGCTGAAGGGGATTGGTGGGTATCGATATCGAAAAACATCGATGCTTTTCAACCCGATTTCGATCCTTAGTCTCTTCGCATCACTAGTAAAATCATTCATGATTTTCACGGTGTGTGTACGTCTAGTTATGCTAATTCAGCCCTAGTTTTTCAACGTTTTCCGTAAGGAAACACATTTGGCCTGTATTGTCTTACGGGTTAATTGCGTCACTTCATGGTTAATTGCCAGATTGTCTGTGTCTTGTCTCAAATCACTAGTAGGGCCCAAATATTTTTGACTTATTTATTTAATGTAATATTTTGATGTACCTATTTTTACAAATCAATAGTTAGTTTATTACATAACACTTACAATTTTACAGCCGGAATTTCTAGAGAAATCAGCTAAAAATTACACTAGGAAAAATTGCAAGTCGCACATGCGGTCATTAGAGAAAAAATGGCCAAGTTCTAAACGTCACCCAAAACTTGACGTTTATCTAGTAGAGAGTGCGACACACTTAACAACATTTGGCAATTTAAAGCTATCAATCATATTTTAGAGACAAAAGAAACATAATAACTTAGGCTAATTTTGGCGAGTTTAATAAAGTTGAAGGGTGTGAAAACCGGGAGACGAAAGTTTGTAACGTCAATACGACATTCGAGTCGCGGGAAATTGAATACCAACATTGCCAATCAAATAAATACAAGTTACAAGACAAGAGAAGCTTCACGCTAATAAAAGCCGTGCTAAAAATACTCACAACAGACAACACACAACTAGTAGAAGTAAATGTCACCAGACAACTGGATACGATTCCGATTAATCGATTTCAGCATCGATGCGTGACGAGAAAACCATGAATCGAGATGCCGATCGCTGTCACACCGGACCGTTTCCTAGAAACGAGTGATCTAAGAAATCGAGACGTATGACGTCACTGTTTTCATGTGGCACTGGCAAACTGGCATCCTTGTAGGTCAGGAATTTCAGACCGACTGACAACTGAAAAGTGGTCATTAAAAAAAATCAAAAAAATCTTTCACGTATTAAATTTTGCACGCAAAAATTATCCGTGTCAATGCTCTCCTAATTGAGTAACTGGGGACGTTAGTAACTCAACAAATTTATGTTAGTGCTTGCTGCGCTCAGTGGGAATGGTTGCATTTAAGAACAACAATATTTGGATGATTTCATCAATACTTTGCAAACACAAAAAGTCCTCGATAAATAA
Organism: Pyrausta nigrata; assembly: GCA_949316185.1. Taxonomy (NCBI): domain Eukaryota; kingdom Metazoa; phylum Arthropoda; class Insecta; order Lepidoptera; family Crambidae; genus Pyrausta; species Pyrausta nigrata. The sequence goes on from OX438965.1 coordinate 6,891,268, forward strand.
CGCCCAAATACTAATTGACGGATAAGTTATGACAGTTTGTATGGGGACACCAATTCCATAGCAAACGTTGCATTAAAGCAGAAGACCAATATTTATGTTAAGTGGTGGGATATAAAAGAAACACGTTGTATTAATCAGAAATTCAAAATCTATATTACAGCAGCTTGAACAGTTCTGAATATCACCACTGTATCAGTGGCTTTCCACTTGACTTATTCCTCTTCATGGGACGCGAAGCTCTGATGTACAATAACAAGTTTATACAGACATCTTCAATATTGAGACTTTATAAAATGCAACGTCTCTCAAAATGTTTTATGCATGGTAATAATTCAATTGAACGAAGAAATGAGTATTCATCGCAGAGAATTTAAATTTGTACTTGAATGTCATTTGATGTTCATTCAATATTCAACAACGCTCAATGGAAAAATATTTCTAAAAATTCTTACATTTTCCATTGGAGGTCTAAATTCGATATTCACAAAATGTTGACAGGAGAACACAAAATAGCTACACACAGAACAAACAAAGGCTGCTGTGTCTTAGGGATTTATTGTACAAAAAGAATGTCATTTGATGTTGATGCAATATTCAAAAGAAAACACACAATGGATAAATATTCTAAAAATGTATATTCTATTAGAGGTCTAACTTCAATACAAACAAATTACAAATACTACAAATTTGCCACATAAAGAATAACCAAAGGTTGCAATGTCGTAGCGATTTATTGAGACAAGATTGGCAGAACCTACCACACACTCTGCCATTGAAGAATGTTACTGAAGAAACACCTTGATGATATACGAAAACAATGAGAAATGTTGTTCTACATAAGTGAAACATAATTATAATAAGACAAATGAGGAATTTGCATTAACAATTAGCCGTCCGTGTTCTGCGTCTGCTCTTGTTCCATTAGGAGTAGATACCGGTAGGATCATTCTAACCAAAAACACTTTGGTGCTTCAGTGGTGTAGTTAGTCGCCCACAAGTGTTTGACAGATCCAAGTACAAATGTTTCTCGATTTTGGATTTAGAGTTTAAGATACTTTTAGTACAACTACCCGAAAACTGTCTCCGACGAGTGTGGCATCACCATCAGGTGAGGTTGCGTCCAGAAAATTCAAATGTGTGGCTATTTGTAAAAAGCTTTCTATTATTATATCGACTTTCAAATACTCTAAATAATACATTAACTCAATCGTCGTTGATATTTTCTTATTTTCATCCAAAGGATTTTTTTTATAGATATCAATGGTTTCTATCCCTTTTTGTACTTGTTCTTTTATGTACTCGTAAATAAAACAGTTGTCACCCTAAAACCGTGTCTTACAGACCTTCTTTACTATTCCTTTGAATACCTTTTAAAGCCTATGTTTCCCATAAAACCCTGAGCTATCCAGCACCATGCAAATGCTCGAGAGTACAGAAAACTAGGAAAACCTACACGCAGACAAGAGCAAGGCCCTTTTCAGATGGTTAACGTCTTTCAAACTCTCAAAGTTGCAAGTCTACTGAATCTCTCTGCTTTATACGTGAGCTTTCACGCTCTGATTGGCACATAGATGTCGCTCCAAGCAACGGCATATTCTTTGTTCCCACGCGTGACCACTCCCGAGTCTGTTACCAAGGTCGAGTTCTCTCGAATTGAATAAACATTAGACATTAATTAGAAGCATTCCCATCAGATGTCAGCACGAGCATTTCTTGAATGTTTGTTGCTGAAACAACGAGAGAATTCACTGCTTTTGACACGAATGTCATAATATAGTAAGCGTGCTGTAGATTATCACTTACCTCAAGGTAGTATTATATATTCTGGACCCAATTAAGGCAAGAAAGATTGCAGACGAAGAAGAGGTTGAAACTTAATCAGGGTCAAAGATTTTTCACCATTTAACCCCTAGGAACGAAAAGCCTACCCTTGGCCATTCCAAAAAAATCAAGCTTTTTAAAAATTCTTTATTTCTACATAGGGCATACTTCAACGATGAATTGTAAGGTTGCTACAGCCCAAGCCCAAGATAAGTCGGAGCCCCTGCTGAAACTAAAGCTATTATTATCTTATTTTTTAAATATCCGATTTGTAGACCTAATTATAACACGAATGTGTAATCTCTTATTAGGATAAACCACCAACAAATAATAAATTTCAAATGAAGCTAATCAACAAGTATGATGCAAGTGAAATGCAAACATATGTCTATGGTGCACTTATAGAATATGGAGTAATATGATTACCGTTAAGATATGATTCAGACTGATTAATGTCACGATAAAACTGTCTATCAAATCCAAATATTTAAATAGATAATACTGAGATCTTTAATCAATGCTTGTACAGATAAAACACTTGAAACAACCTAACCTAACCTCATTTTGTAGACAAAAATCTAAATAACTTTCTTTGCTGAAAAAGTGAATATGTTATGTATCAATCATATATCGACAATATAGTATTACACATTTGTTTCTGATAGATAATATTTAAGACCCCCATACTAACTGACAAATAGATAAGTTAATGTAATATAGTTTGTATCGATGGGGACCGAAATTACAGAGGAACAAATATCTCAAGATCTCAAGTTCTCAAGTTATGATTGAATAAAAAAAAGGTTTTCGAGGCTGTTTAGATTTTATCAAGCTCTCCTCAAAGGCTCATCAAAAACCTCTGCAGCAGCTCATAAATAATCACTCCCCATAAAAGAGTATGAAGAACTAGCAGTGTTGAAAACTTGGTGAAAGTTTCTAGCCTTTGTCGGCGAAGTTAGAGCCAGAGTCCTTACTGCAGACAATGTCCATATTTTCGAGTCTAGCCATCCCGCTCGTTCGAGCTATCATGTCGGAATGCATGACGAGGGCAGCAATAGTCGAAAATACGCAGTAAGGCCAAACGAACGTCGTATTTTCGATCCCTCCTGTCGTCCTACTTACTCAAGCCAGGTTACTAAGTACTTACACTGCTGAAATCAGCGTAAGTGAGAAAGAAGCCTAGTCGAAAATACAGACAATTTCAAACATAGTAGGGCCCTGCAACTAGAGATGTTGGTAGATGTAAGATACTGAGATCCGCGTTTATAAAGTTAAGATAACTTCTTCGTTTTCTAAATGACGTTGGATCTTTAAAGGTTCATGAATTAATATTTTAAAAACATTTCAATACGTAGTGTCGATCATTACGCAAAAATTCTTCAATGGATTATACACACAACCATAAACCTCACGTTGATTAATAATCAGCTAATTCTAATCCATAAGATACAGATTTAATAAACGCAATAAAACAGAGGCCTATTCTCACGGATAAGCAGATAATATGTTATGCACGCAAAACTCGTTTCTAGTACATTGTAGATGACGTAACTGCTTTGTCATATGAAAAACATAATTCACCTACTAATGGAAGGTTATCTAAGAGTGTTCAATAAATAAAATTCAACGTCATTCTGAAATTGTTGCCTTAATCACATGAAATAGAATTCATGTGATTGAGCGGCCTATGTTCAATGGAGGATGACCATGATGAATTGGTGGCACTAAGTAAAAAAATAACTATCCTCCTAGCCGAATTTTGACCACAGCGGTCATTAATTATTATAATATAATTGCGTAGAGACGGCACTCCGACATGACCGGAGAGATATCAAGCGCGGGACAGCTCATCGTAATTTTCGAGGCACGGGGGTGTGGACACAATCGCTGCCTGACCCCGGAGCTAAGTTATTTCAAGACAGAAATACCCAGAAAAAATATTTCAGCACGACCCGGGATTCGAACCAGGAAACACGTGAATAGAAAAGCCAGATAGCCGACCACTAGACCAACAAATTAAGCAGTCACAACAATAGCCAAGGTCTGGTTGGGTTAGTCACAAATAGGAATAGAATGCTAGTAAGTAAATGCTGCCCAATCATCTATACTGATCAAACAAAACGGGTCAATAGACGGTTCCCTAAGGATCTACCGCAAAACGCAGTCAGAGTTAGTAGAGCAAGAACACAATCGGACTGGATCAAATTGTCCATGAAGAATCGATTCAGGCGATCCAGTTGTGGAGACTGAGAGCCAAGTTCGGAATTATAATGTAATTTGTAGATCATTCACGTTAGGCCTCTCCAGGGCCAACAGGGCCCCTAGACAAGATTCAATTAACTCTACAAGCGAAGTTCGCAATTGCCAACAAAATGTATGAAACTAAATATATTTGTGACTTTTGCATACATATTCTGACATTTTGTTGCCGATAGCGAAGTTCGCTGTTAAATAGATTGCATTTTCACAAGGGACTTTAGCTGGACCTATTTAACCTGTATTTCGAAATAGGATGAGAGTTGAATTTTGAATATTATAAATAAACTAAATGTGGTCGGTGGACGGAGACTTTAGTCATACATACAAAGATATTATTACTAAGTTATATTTTATTTATTTTAACATTAAATAAGCATTTACTAGTGAATCTAAAGATTAGAAATTACACTTGAAAAAGTGGTCGGCTGAGGCGGTTATCAATCTCACGTTTTCCGTATATCTACCGAAAAACTGCCTTAGCCACTGAGTATATTTTTTAAGTACAATATCTAACCTTTGGTTCTTTGAAGATTGTGACACAAGACATCATAACTTGGCACATCGCACAACCGCGCGCCCGGATTCACCGAATTCGTTCAGCTAAATCGATTATAGATGAATAATTTTAACAGTGCTCAGTTTTAATAGCTTTGTGTATCGATATTCTCTCCGATTAGAATGAAAGTGATCTGCGAATGGTTTCTGGTTCTTGTGTTTATCTGATTGCTTTGTAACTGCTTTCATTGGTGGTCACGATTCGATTTATCGAAGGTTTTCGTCGAGGTCTAAATACATTTACTAGATCTGATATACAAGTTTAATAAGCATTAACTGCGGTACCACATTCGTGTCAAAAGTCCTACATGCCAAACGGTGTTTTACAGGGTACCGTACCCAAAGTGTAAGTAATAATTTTCTTGCAATTTTTCCTCTTCTTAAAAACCTTTGTCGAATTAAAACATTTTATTTGAGATAATTGAAAAAAAATGTTCAGTTCTTGAGTTTTATGCCATTTATTTCGGACCTAACGCCCACTTGCGCCAGTCCTGGCGCTAGTAGGCCTTCCGGATTAGCTAATCCAGCCGTGTGCAAGTGGGTTTCAACTCAGATAACATATCACTAAAAAAAATTGAATCTGCATACAAATAATTTATTTATTCCCTAATTAGATTATACAATTCGGTCATTCACCGTTTCTTTATCCCATCTAAGGGAGTTTATCATTAAGTATTTCGAGTAATATACAAAATTGAAATTATTTGTTTTTTTACAAAACATTACAAAGTGTTAAAAGGCTTAAAAATATGTTGGGGGGATGTGTATAAGTTCCCCCTGCCTGTGGGTCTACATGCATATTAAATTATCTTACTATCTGAGCATTACCTGATCTGCCACATCCTGGTCGGCGGATCATGGGCCCTCGCGTGCGACAGCACAACCGGGACAACGCTAGGAGGATGATGACAAACTGAACATTAGCCGAGTGACCAGTGTTAAAAGTAAAAAAACTGGCTAATCTCAGTTTGTATTAGAATAAGATGGGTGTAAAATTCTTAGAAGACCACATTTTATCTATCTGTTGACAGACAGTGTCACGTCTCGCTGCGCTTGCGTCGCAAGCCTAAACATGGCGTCGTTCATTCATATTCCGATCGGATAGAACAATAGGATATGTAGGTTCTTTGTTTAATGGTAACAAAAACTCGTAAATCCTTAAGAGTCCTGCAGGATTGGCGGCTGACTTGAAAAATATCGAGATGGCCAGTGACATGTATGAATTGTCATTTTTAGGGTTCCGTACCCGAAGGGTAAAAACGGGACCCTATTACTAAGCCTCCGCTGTCTGTCTGTCACCAGGCTGTATCTCATGAACCATGATAGCTAGACAGTTTGAATTTTCACAGATGATGTATTTCTGTTGTCGCTATAACAACAAATAAGTATTAAAAAAACAGAATAAAATTAATATTTAAGGGGGGGCTCCCATACCACAAACGAGATTATTGCGTTTTTTCTCGCTATCAATAATGGCAACAGGTAGAGACTCTTAAAATATTTACAGAATAGTAAGTTTTATATTATTCACTATAAAAATATATAAAAAAAAATAATTGAGGGGGGCTCCCATACAAACGTATTTTTTTGCTTATACCATCTAATGTGGTAAAATAATGGTACAGAACACTTCGTGCGCGAGTCCGACTCGCACTTGGCCGCACTTTTTTTTCAGTTTGATGCTATCCTGGCAACAGTTTGAATTATTAACCATTATTGCTTTCCTGAAAGCGATACCTATTCCCATCTTTGTCTTTAGCTATAAAATCCATCAAAATCGGTTCTCCAGTGCCAGTCTTCGGTGCGCGACCTTCCTGCGGTCGCCAGACCAGGGGTGCGGGGGGCGAGCCACGCTAGACGTTAGCGGGTGACGGGTGATCAGGAGGGTCGCGCATTTATTTATCGGACTCTACCAGAAAAACAGACAAATTACCTTTAAAAAAATATTAGTAAGTAAATATTCCACCTTCGCTTACTGATTACACAACAAACAACAATCTTGACTTGACAGTTAACCACATAACATCATGTCGGCTTCAATACTAAAATATCAATCTAAACAATTACAGATTCGCTACATCAACCTACCAAATCTAACCCTTGTATTGTATTTTCGTTTGTGACTAAATCAAAATTGGCGTTCTGCCAACGGGTTAACCCCTACATCACTTTTGCATACCCATAATCCTTTTAAGCAAATATAACTTTAAACCCATTCAAAATAGAGTTTAGAAAGTCTCGAGCGGTTTTCTTACCGTTATTCAATTTATGTGACAAATGAAATAGGTCTTAAAGTTTGCGACACAAAGTTTAAAACTGTTTGGATTTGTTTTGTTTACTTTAAGCCGGACTTTAATTAAAGCTTTGGACTGTAAATTTGCAATATTTCTGTTTTGGACTGATTTTCTATAAAAGCTTAAAAATGACCCTCTGTCTTGAAAATGTGACCATCTGTGACAAGGGCGGGGGAGGCTTAAAAAATACGAAATCGGTGCGACATAATTTATAGATGGCCCTCAATAATCTGTGACGTATCGTAAGCCATAATCAATTAATCATTCGTCCGTCAAGTACGAACGACATTACTTATCTCTCAGTCTGCTACCGAAGCCCTGCGTTTTTTTTTGCTTTATTGATTGATAGTAATAAAATAATAATAATAATAAAATGCGTTTATTGCTTCCCATACAAAAAGAACTTATCTCTATCACAATTTCTTAAAACTATAGCTAAAACTAGGAATGCAAATGGATGTGGCTCAGCTAGTGTTGGCAAAAGTCAACGCTGATTTTCAGCTACTCCCATCCCTCTTAGATCTTGTGCTAGGGTTTAAGTTACGAGGGCTTAAAATATACAAGTAGCAACAAATTTAAATGGATTAGAAAAATTAGTAAGATTAGTAAGGTACGGAACCGTGTGAAATCCTTATTGTATTTAAAATATTAGTATTTTAAATACAGTTTTTTTTTTAAATTTATTATTTTGGATAGACACACTGTCTATCTTTCCAAAAGCAACAATTTTTCTTTTTCAAGCTAAAACCGCTGGACCAATTTTGATGAAATTTGGTATTATGATAGTTTGAGTTCTGATTTTGATGAAAGAAGAACGGCAAAGTTCTTTGATGCTCAGCCCCAAATGCTGGCATTTTTTAGTCTTTGGTGAACAGCCTAAAACTGTATAGAGATAAAAATAATACAACTGACATTGAACGACATTTTATTTGGTGCATTATGTCGGACTGACATTATTTTAAACATTCCTTACCGGAACATTGACGTTTGATATAAGACTTAAACTTCATGATTGACTGACACGTCAAAGTTTACATCGTTCATTTTTTTTTCGCATCTTTGAAGACATTTAGTTGTACTAATTTGTACATTCTGAAGATATTTTAAATTTTAATTCCCTGCTTTTTAAATTACCATAAAATCATACAAAAACCAGCTAATAAAGTGATATTTATATTTCATGTGTCTCAATTAGTACGGTGTCTCTATCTATTGGGTCGATTTATGCCAATCTTCTTTGGTATAAACAAAGATACTATCTTCAAGATAGTTTAAGTCCCGGGAAAGGACCAACGCATAATTTATCCCAGAAATAAGTCCTTAGTGAGGTGAAAGTTCGTACGGGAAATATGTAATTTGCATGGGAAATACATCATTTGCGCAGACAAAGCCGCGGGGTACCGCTAGTGATCAATATGTCAACGCCGTACGGTGTCAAGTCGAAGCCACCGAGTTTATCGACCTTGCAGTGACGAGTAAAAAACATCCACTTATTGGAGCGTGCTGCTTCGCGAAATGTTTCCGACGGAACACTTTAGCGGTTTTGTTTCTAGTCAAGCGGAATTTACTTCAAAAAGCTTTAAGCGCACTACCGTTTATTTGTTGTTGTTATGAAACATTAATTAATATCAATAAAATACTGCTAGAAAAAAATATGTAAAAACGTAACAAATCAAAATATATTTATTTTTTTAATTTGATTATATTTAATAAAACTTTGGCGCAACTGGATTAGGAAGGCAAAGGGAAGCGCTTCCTACCGACCTGTTGTTATGGTCGGGGACCAAGGTCCAATGGTCACCGTCTTGGTTTAGCTATATGTAGTCAAGCTCGTGCTAAATCTTACATATCGCGGTTTGTGTTGTATGGAGCGGGCTAACAGCGCCATCTAGCCTGTAGGAGCCGAGTCAGGGCGTCGCGTCTGGAAGTTGCTTGCTAATGTGGGCGACAGTGGTAAGATGTCGCTACAAAACTTTCAATTTAAACTATTGTACGAGGGTCAAACTGAAAGTTCTTAGAACTGGCCACTTATAAACAATATAATAAAAAAAATATTCTAAAATTTGAAAATAGAACTCTTTGCCAATATTACTGAGTATATATTTCATTCATTTGTCATTTGTTTTACGACTTGGCGGCAAATTGAAAATTGTCTGTGTCACGTCAAAATGAATTTAACACGAGAAAATTTTCGTGCAATGATTTTTTATGACTTTCGATGTCATTTAAGTCAACAAGAAAGTTATGATAGACTACGATTGGCCTTTCACGATGAAGCCCCATCTCGTGCGACTGTTTACAACTGGTTTAATGAGTTTAAACGTGGTCGCACTAATCTCACTGATGATGTACGTGAGGGACGGCCTTCTACGGCGACGACTGAAAATAACATCTGTGTTGTGCGGCGTATGATAGAGACTGACAAAAGAGTGACCTATCAGCAGATTTGGACAAGCTTAGGCATCGGTATGAGTCAAGTGCACAAAATCCTCCACGAACATTTAGCGGTCAGGAAGCTTTGCGCCCGGTGGATACCTCATAATTTGACTAAGGCTCAAAAACTCCATCGTGTGGATTGGTGCCGTAAAATGATTGAAAGATTTAACGGAGGTGACTCAAATGCTGTGTTCGACATACTAACAGGTGACGAAAGCTGGATTTACTGTTATGATCCTGAAACCAAAAGACAATCTGCTCAGTGGGTGTTTCCTTTCGAGGAGTTGCCAACTAAAGTGAAGAGAGATCGAAGTGCGGGAAAAAAAATGGTGGCCTCGTTCTTTGGAAGGATAGGTCATTTCGCAACAATTGTGTTAGAGGATCAAAAAACAGTTTCTGCAGAATGGTACACTACCAATTGTTTGCCACTTGTCTTGGAAAAAGTTCGAGAGAAACGACCTCGCAGTAGGATCCTCCTTCACCACGACAACGCCTCGTCGCACACCGCCAAGCGAACGATCGACTATTTGGCGACATCAAACGTTGAATTACTGGGTCACCCGCCGTATAGCCCCGACCTCGCGCCTTGTGATTTTTATTTATTTCCAAAAATTAAAGAAAAACTTAAAGGAAAGCGGTTTATGAATGCTGAAGAAGCGGTGGCTGCGTATCGCGATGCCATTGAAGAGACCCCTAAGGACGAGTGGGCAAAGTGCTTTTCCCAGTGGTTCCATCGCATGCAGCGGTGTATTGACGTCAATGGACAATATTTTGAAAAGATATAATAAAACTAATAACTGGCTAATGTAATCAGTTTTTGATTTTCTAAGAACTTTCAGTTTGACCCTCGTATTATGTTAAATAGAAGTATTTAAAAAAAAAGGTTCCATTCTTGGAGGTAAACAGGGTTTAGTGATATGGATAATGAAAATAGAAAGAAAAATACTTATTTAAAAAATATATTTGAAAAGCACTTGAATTTAAATATATTTATGAAAACACTACCTTGACTCTCTTCAGGAGTGACCACCACTTTCGTTTGTCTCACTACTTGTCCTTTTCGTCTGTAGGTAATAATGTCGTCATATCACTTTTCTTGACAAATTGTATCGTATGTTATTATATTAATATTTATGTATGTGTATTATTTCACGTATATATGAGTTTATTTGTATGTATGTATCTAGTATGTACGTTTATTTTTACAGTATTTTGTTAACTTTTCCTTAAAAGTATATCAATACTGAATGTCCCGCCACTGATTATCTTTCTGCGTTCCCACGCGGTTGACTGGTAGAGAATGCCTTAAGGCATTAAGTCCGCCAATTGTACTTTCTTTTTTGGTGCAAAAAAGTTTAAATAAATAAATAAATTTAGAAAATTATATAGTCTAGATTTTAGACAATATATTTTTCTAAATTTAAATTAACGGTTTTTTAAATTTTGTGTATCGGTACACTATGCGTTTAAAAGAAGTAAAGACTGTAGCTGGCATATACAGCTATCAATATGATAGCAGAAATTATTGAGGTGCAAGGGGGATGTCTCGGACTCAACTTTTTGAGGTCAAATATTCAAATATTAATAAATTTTAATCAAATATTATTAGACTACGCGGTATTAAGACAGTCTTACTAAGACTCAGCGTAGTGTAATAAGAGTTAGCCTGGTAGTCTGTAAGACTATGCCCCATCTCGCTCTTTCACAGGATGAAAGATCGAGATTGGGTATAGACTGTCTCAGTAAGACTGTCTGAATACCGCGTAGTCTAAACTGCCTTAGACAGACGGACTATTGTCTCTCCGATTCCAATGACAATTCGGTTCTCGTCATATCAGTGTACAGAGCTTTTTTTTTTATTTGAAATGGGTTTGCTCTTGACTCTAGACTAAGCCAGACGTGGCACAGACAGAGTCGATGATGGAGCGAGCTCACCCAGAAGAAGCCTGTTCACTCTGAGTTTGATGGTCTTTGGGTTGTAATCCGTTGGAAACACTGAAGCGGGTAGTGAGTTCCACAACTTAGCTGTGCGCATTATAAATGTTGATAAGAAGCGCTTAGTTCGTATCGTTGGAATATCAACGCGATATGGGTGGTATCCCGCGGTGCGTCTAGAGGTGCGGTGGTAGAACGGAGCCGGTGGGATGAGTTCATGGAGCTCTTGAGCACACTCTCCGAAATATAGCCTGTAAAAGACCGACAAGCAGGCAACTTTGCGGCGATGAGCCAGGCTGTGGAGTCTGGCGCATAGCTCTTCGTCACCGATAAGCCTCCTTGCTCTGCGATCCACCGCGTCAAGTGCAGCTAGTTGGTACTTAGCTGATCCATCCCAGAGGTGACTGCAATACTCCATGCAGAGCTGAACATCAAGTCGTGTTTACATGAGTTTGAGCAATCAGCCCGTTAGCATTGTGGTCGGAATGGATATGTTTGTCGCAGGAGCGGTGTGGACAGCTATTGTGTGCTCACTCTAACATCCTGCGTAGGGGATAGAGTTGGTCACACTGTTCATGCGAGCGAGACAGATACTGAAATAACATATTTAGCCGATCCAAATTATTTTCGCCCCTGGCAGGCCTGTGTAACTCCCCGCGTAGATAGCAAAAACGTACCTACGCGCGGCGACCCTCCATGGTGGGCTAATCAACTTGGGTGTCGCGAGCGAGCAGCGACACGCTCGCGCGTTTTATTCACCGGCAGCGCGCGACACTACGTTGTTGGCTGGACAAGTATAAATAAAGTGCTAGAAAGGTGCGCTAGATGGCGTTAGTAGCTTCTTGTAGCAGTCAGTTCAAGATGCACAGGACTTTTAACACTTCGGGACTTGAATCACCGCGAGCGATACGGTAACCTCCTGTATACCGCAACTACACGTCATTCATCATCATCTTAGCAATATCCCGATTATGCCCTCGCACGCGAGGGCCCAGGGTCCGCTTTGGACTATAATCCAGGATATGGCAGATAAGGAAATTACAGTGGAGCGACTGCCATCTGATCTCCGTAATCCTGTTAACAAAGGAATCTGCGCAGAAGATGAATTTTAAAGCGCGAGAAATACTGTTGACGAATCAGCACGCTCGCGCGTCTTTTTCCTGTTCCGCTATTGGTCATTAGCTGTGTCATTCTAGCACTCGCGAGAGTGAGATGGAACTAATACCTGCAGTGTACTATAGACCTTAAAGTAGTGCAATCTAAGATTTATTGTGAATTTTAGGTTTTTCGGTAAACTTCGGAGCCATACTTTCTTTTCTGCGTGAACGAAGATTCACGACGCGCTTTATTAAGTGGGTACTACTGTACGTCATCATCATCCTAGCGCTATCCCGGTTATGCACTCGCACGCGAGGGCCCAGGGTCCCCTTGGACCATGATCCATGATGTGGCAGATCAGGTAATTACAGTGGAGCGATTGCCATCTGACCTCCGTGACCCTGATAACAGGGGAAACTGACCAGTTAGGATCATGGTTACACATTCAGTCACCTGAACGATATTTCTGACATCCGATGTCATTGATTTAAGTTTGGTAACTTCGCGCGTGCAGTAGTTTAAATTGTGCAAAAGTAAATAACTTTTTAAAAAAACCACGGGTTTTTCTGCTCTGTAAAATTTATCTTGGGATTTAAAGGCATATCCACTTTATTCTTTCGCTGTATGAAATCAGTGTAAGTACATGAATAAATCTACCTAATTCCGGCCTCTGGTCGTAAGCATATAAAAATACATCGCCTGGCATCCTGTGGGTCACAACTATCACAATATAGGAGATTTAATTTAGAATTCATCGGCCACGAGCATGCCTTTGTCTCGGCACACCGCAGAACGTTTCTACGCAATGAAAAATGGCGTGGTAGGTCTGCTGGTTAACAGACACTAAAGAATAAGAACATATGCTTGAAAATAAATTCTGTGAAATGTGCTCTCATAGCCGAATTCGGACCACGAAAGCCAATCTTAGCTGAGATTTCCTTCCAGGGGCCGGTCGCCAGAGATGTGGGGGCAAGGCATGCTAGATGTCACCGTTGACTGGTGGTGTTGCTGGGAAGAGGATAGGCGCTTCCTCACCGCACTTCTTGCGGGGCACAGCACAGGACACTTAAAATTATCGGACTATTACTGCGCGGAAAATATTATAGTGCACAAGTATTCACAGATACAATCTCAGTTCCTTCACTCTCATAGTTCGATGAGATGGCAATCTGAAATGACCGGAGATAGTTCAGCAGGAACCAACGGCTTAACATGCTTTCGAGGCACGAGCGAGTTCACACTACCAAAAACGTCTTAAATCTTGTGCTGTTTCTAAGTTATTTGAAGAGCAAAAGAACTTAGAAACAAACGCCCCGACGCGAGATTTTACCCCAGGATCGCTAAGATAGAAGCCAGCGTAGGATGCATAGGATGATTTTCACGCGACAGAAATAACGTAATAATGGAACGGACCTTCTTTACCTCCCTACGTTGTGGATTCTACATGTTTGCAATGTTTATTTTCACTGTGGGTCTGTTTGGAGTCTAGACTTAGCGTTGAGGCAGGACCATTCGCTAGAATAATAAAATCTAACTAGGAAGTGAACCTGGAAGCAGCCATACTTAAGTTGTAATCACGCAAGTGGTACAGACGATAGCACATACAGGGTGTTCCGAAAAAGAGAGTGCCAGACTGACACTGGAGAAGTGGAGATAGCTTAGCCCTAGACCTTTAAAAAAAATATGTTTTTTTAAAGTGATAAGCACTAATTCTTAAATCTAAATATTATATTATTGCACTTAAAAAAATGACCACCAGAGGCGAGAATCGAACCCGCGTTCCTCGCATACCGGGCGATTGCCTAACCTCTCAGCCACCTAGCGTTGGCAGAGCCTGTCGAAATTTTCAATGAAATAAAACTTGGCTCTAATGAAAGATATGGTTGATTTAATGCAAGATTCGGAAGATAATACAATTTTTTTTTCATTTCTCTTGTATGAAAAATACAAGAAAGTGGTATTATCTACAAAACTCTAGCAAAAGTGTCATTGACACTTGTTAGAGTTTTGTTATTTGATATAGAGGTACCTATGGCTAAGCTATCTCAAGCGTCAGTTTGGCGTGCCATTTTTTGGACAAAAAGTGGCATTATTTCCCAAACCAAAATACTTTTTTTAAAGTTAATCTGTAAGATCTGTAGCTAAGCTATTATCTCCAGTGTCAGTTCGCCCTTTTTGGGACACCCTGTATACACTGCGGCATCTCATGCAATTGTAATAGGGGCGATATTGCAACGAATATGTGTAGTCTGATGTGCTGGCTACTGTACACATACACGGCTCCAAGTCAGACTACACCTTTAGACCGCCTCTATTTGCTACGTAACTTTGACTTTGAATTCAACTATTATTCATCTATCATCATCTCAGACATCAGACATCTATTATTAATATCATAATAATTTTATTGAATCCTGACATTATTTTTTTAAAGTTTATTAAGTACCAATCTCTTGTAAAGTAAAATTTTGTTTGCGATTTAGTTATGTGTAAACTGGCATGCCTTGGTGGTCTGCACTGTAATATACCATGTGTAAATAAATAAATTAAAAATATATATTCTCTACGGAATATAAGCTGTTTTCGTTGTTCATATGGGCAACCTGACGTGCAGCCGACTGTACATCGAGCCGAAAAAAATCACTGGGCGGCGTATGCAGTTACAATAAAGGCGATTTTGCAACAGATATCTCCAGGCTGATTCATTGGCGATTATATTTTATGTGTTCAGAGGTGCAGCAGGAAACCCATTTTGCGATAAGATGGACGTAACAGTTTCTTTATATTGTGCAGTTCTTGGTCTTTGGCGCTCTTGTTGGTATAGTGGTCGGCACGTTGGCTTCTACCACGAAGTTTGAATCTACGGTTGGGCCGAAATTCCTGAACGACAAGAGTCATATTGTAAAGGAAGAAAGAAAAGGCATTTATTCGAAATTTACACAAAATTCAGATCCAAAAAATTCACAAAACTACTGCCACAGTCCACATACAAGGGTGAAAAAAACATCCGCTCAGCATTAACATTATTGGATAACGAAAGATGACCAGAGGAATCCTCTAGTAAAAACTGTTGAAACTCTTTCACCAATACAACGCTATTATTACAAACGCATCACCAACACAATACACAACATCCCATTGTGGCGGCATAATGGCAGGAAGGACGGACAGACGGACAAGACGATATCCAGTTGAACACCTTTAGGTCTTGTACCAGAATTACTAGGCTCTTAAACTTTATAAGTAGTTCTTGCAACACTTTGAAATAAAAGGTTTTTCTAGACGAATTTCGGCTACAGCGGCAAATGTATAGCGATTGTAATGAAGATTAGATCAAATTAAAACTCTTTAATTTCGGACCATAAAACCATATTCGTGTTAGTAACAATTTGCTTATAAACTATGTTAGTAAATCAAATTTTAATATTAAAATCCTGCCCAAATAAACGCGACGCCCACTCAGCAGCATCTGCGACTCAGTGCTGCCCACTATATATTACAGTGCACAAGTGTGTGCATAATACACAGGTGCAATCCCTGTTTTCTTTTGTTGCAAGTGAAAAAAAGGAAATGACTGAAGAGATATCGTAGGACCAATGGGTTGACGTGCGCGCCGAGACACGGGGGTGTAAGGTGCACTTGCGCACGTCTTGATTAGCTTATCTGGATTTGTTCAAGGCCTATTATGTGATCTAAAAGTCCACTTACGCCTGTCCAAAAGACTGACGCAAGTGGACCTTCCAAATAAGCTAATCCAGACTTGTGCAATGGGCTTTTAAGTCAGATAATAGGCCTTGAAAAAGTCCGGAATAGCTAATCCGGACGTGCGCAAGTAGGCCTAACACCACCAAACCAACATCCTCATTTCGGAGCTGTTATTCAGTTTCAAGACGAAAAAACCGGCCAAGTGCGAGTCAGACTCAAGCACGAAGGGGTCCGTATCATTAACTTACAACATTAGACAGTATAGGCAAAAAAAACTTTTAAAGTTTTTTGGAAAAAAGTATATATTTTTATTTATTTATAGGTTCAAACGTATTCATCACAGGAAACCCGAAACAATTTTAAATAAGAGTTTTCGCGCCTGTTTCTTTACGTGAGTGATTTGAAGTTTATAGGTCCAAGACTTTAGAAATTACAGGGGGGGGACACCGTGTAAACGACTTTGGCGGGCTATATCTCGCAAATGGTAAAGCTGATTAAAAAGTGTTGTATGGAAACCCTACCTTATTTTTATAGTCCTTTTCAACGATACCCCACACAAGGGGGTGCACTAAAATAATAATTCACCCCCCCTCTTTAAATGTATGGGGAGGTACCCTTAAAAAGGGGTAGTCATAATTATTTGTATTTTTAAAAATGAGATCTATATGTGAAGTATCCTCGAACCAAGTTACATGAAAATCAGTCCATAAACGTAGAAGATATTCTGCTGTGACAGACTAGGACGGACGGAACGGACGGACTGAACGATCTTATAAGGGTTCCTCGTCGGAACCCTAAAAACCCAATAACAAAGGTAACTGGTCAAATTTGACCCGGTTTTCGAAAGATTTCCTACAGTAATCAAATAAGTTGTCAGTCTTATAAATGCATGATCTGATTTAGTAGATATTGTTCACAAAAAAAATACCGTGATTCGTTTATGAACTGACTTTTTAACCAATTGATAAAAAAAAATGCAATGACAAGGCAGCTAGTATGGGCAACCAGCATGTAACTAATTTATTAGACCAGTTTTTTATTAGTTTTTCTATCAGTGGTGACCCAAGAGCTGGCGGCTACCTTGCACAGCGTATAAGCATCGCTATCCAGCGCGGTAACGCTGCCAGCATCCTGGGAACCTTACCACAAGGACCCTTTTATAATTTTAATTTTGTACATAATCATGTTTTATAATATCTCTAAGTTGCCTGTAAATATTTATAAGTTAATACCTACAGCTCAATGTTATAAAATTGCATATTAATCGTTACTAATTTATTTGCTAAGTTTTTAATACAAATTCGATTTCACTAGAAATCGAGTGTCATAATTAGATGGACGATGTCCATACAAAAACATATCATTTAAGATAAGACTAGAAATCAACGTTTCCCATCCGTCAAAAGTAAAAGCAGGCCTTACGTTCGCATCCGTTAAAGCCATCGCGCTCACTCCCACTGCTTCACTGTCATGAGTGAAAGAGCCAGTTGTAATCGAAGACACATCGTCTTGAGTAGGCCCTCAGTCTTCATACATTTAACGGTCACAATATAGCCCACTAACATACTGAACATATCATTTCGTGGGAAGTGGAGGAATGTGGTAGCATACAAGACAATAATGCTCTCATCTTGCGATCACGCGAGGATTGATGAGTTTTATAATCTTTCATTACACATTATGAGGAAGGTAAATAATTGACACTTATTAAAACTAGCAGTTCCCCGCGACTTCGCCCGCGCCAAAAGTCGGATTTTGCATAAAAACTTTCATCTCCCATTACAGACCCTTAAGATTTTATATTGCGACAAAAAGTTGCCTATGTCCTTTCCAGGGTCTCAAACTATCTTTGTACCAAATTTCATTTGAATCGGATCAGTAGTTTCTGTGCCTATTTAATACAAACAATCAAATCTTTTTCTTTATAATATTAAGTGTAGATTACATCCGTATTCAAGTCTAAGTCAGTCATTAATGATGATACGAAGAACTGTATTCTAGATTTTGAATTTCGATGAACTCGACTGTACTATTAAGTAGTCTGAGCTACTACCCTAAAATTAGGTCAATCAGAGAATATTGTGTGCCATGAGAATGATTATTGAAATATTTTCTTTGGCATTTCTTGAATTTAATATTTAGTTGAAAACGAAAAGTTCATCACACAGTTCATCTATCCAATAACAAGGTCTGAAACAGTAATGGTTTGGCGGAATAAATAAATTAATTGTTTCAACAAACACACCAATTACCTAGCCCCAAACTAAGCGTGAGCTTGTGCTATGGCGACTAGGATAACGGATAGACATACTTTTATACGTTTATATACTTCCACCATGACATAGATACAAATGCTCGTGCTCATCACACGAACATTCGAACCCGCAACCTCTAGTTTTGTAGTCCAGAGCGCGAACCACTACACCAAGACGGTCGTCGATTGGATATACATATACAGCATAAATCTTTAAGGCAATCAGTTTAAAGGCTATGTCGAGTATTATAACAATTAAATTAATATTCAAACTTTGACCGACGAAACGTCTAGAATTCCATTAAGACTGTTCAATATTTACGACGGCAGTGCAATCGTGATAACTATGTACCATGCGACATGTTTATTTAAATTACGAGAAGCTCTGATCAAATCAAAGGCTACTGGGCGTGATTCTATTTGTTATTATTATTAAATTTTATTTTGAGGTGCTTGTGGCGCAGTGGCGGCAGCGCTTTGGTAGTGATACCAAAAGTTAAGCAACCCACGGCGCGGTCGTGATTGGATGGGTGACCATTCCGACCATTTAAGTGACGCCCATGACAAGCATCTCCGTGCTTCGGAAGGCACGTTAAGCAGTTGGTCCCGGCTAATATCTGTGGTATTAGTCGTTAAGCCTAGTCAGAGGCCCTAGGGCGGCTTGATAACTTCTGACAGTAAGGTTTTGTCACTTGCCTTACATACACCCCTCCACCAATCCGCACTGACCCCCGTGGTGAAGTATGGCTCGTTCCTCCTCATAGTTGAGGTGAGGCCTTTTCCCAGCAGTGGGATCTAATAGGCTGACTTATTAAATTTTAACGTGGGAATCGAAAGACTCAAATTGCAAAGGTTAGTTACTAAGGTGTTTATTTCTTGACTAGTTAAGATTTAAGACAGTATACTACCCGATAAAGCCGATTAGACGACTGACAAACAACGAAGAATACAACGAAATTACCAATGGCAAAAAGCAATTTTGTTGCATGCAATATTAATACAATATTCTTAAGGCTGTTTTGCTCGAAATCGAGAAAATTAACGTAAATTAAATCACTTGCACGATGAGTTTTTTTTTTTTTTAATATTTTTATAACTTAAGCAATTATTTTGCAAGTGCTACGCCGGCTCACCGGCGTAGCAAGCACTTGCAAAAATTCGTTGACTGACTAACGTCCTCCGTAGCTTAGTTGGTAAGAGCACTCGCCCGGATAGCGAAGGGACGTGGGTTCGAGTCCCACCGGATGACACAGTCGATTAATTTTTGTAAGTGAAATTTGATTTAATTTTGAGATGAATTAGTTAAATACATTAAAACAACTTATTTTAGCCTAATCATTGCACAAGGTCCTGGTCTTGTTGAAATTTGAAACAAATTCTTTATGATATAATAAACATGACTTGTAGCTGATGATATCTAAGAGC
Organism: Pyrausta nigrata; assembly: GCA_949316185.1. Lineage (NCBI taxonomy): Eukaryota > Metazoa > Arthropoda > Insecta > Lepidoptera > Crambidae > Pyrausta > Pyrausta nigrata. The sequence continues at coordinate 6,911,050 of OX438965.1, forward strand.
ATTTTTTTTCGAAAACTTGGTGATTTTTACGCATGAAACAATAATTTGTACATGAAAATGATTGTATTGATATTCCGCAGGTCTCCATCTTTTTAATAAACACGAATAAAATATAAATAAAAAAATATGATCAATTTTTCAGTTTTCAACACAAATGTCTGATGGTTTTGCGCATTGCGCAGAATATAACTATTGTTCTAATTAAATCATCAAGTCTAAAACTTTAAAGCAAATGGATCTAATATCTCATATTAATAAGTTCGATTCTGTTTTGAAGATCGTTTAGACCTACTCGACTTGCATCGCGCTGCACCCCCTTAAGTTTATTATAACAATAATGCTTTTTAATTTCCATGGGTTATTATCATATTTTCGTTGTATTCGTCGTCGTTGTCATTCGTCTAGTCGGCTGAGACGTGCAGTGTACCAAAGCAGTCCACTTGTTTTTTTTTTCAGACATTATCTGATCCTAACAGTCTCCCTGTTAACAGGGTAAAGCAGGTCAGATGGCAGTTCCTCCACTGTAATTACCTGATCTGCCACATCCTGGATCACGGTCAGCGGACCCTGGGCCCTCGCGCGCGACTGCACAACCGGGATAACGCTAGGAGGATGATGATGATGATGATATGACATGTTAGCAGCGATAGACAAATGATATAACGCTGTCAAAATACGATAAAAGGCCGTGATAATAACATGTCGTTAATCCTATGCTAGGGCCGTCCTAACAGTCAAAAAAAACAAATAAGCAACCTGTTAGTCCTGACAGTTTCTTAGCGCGGCTTAAGGATGATTATATGGCCCCAAGTCACGTGTGAGATGGCAATACGAATGTTAAATTGTAAAGGACAAGCACATATTTTTAAAACGTGACTTTGTGTTATTAGTACAGTAGTATGTTGCGTAACAAACCTGTCCTAGTACCGAAAGTGATAAAAACGAAGCCTCAATAATCTTAGTCCGAGGACACACGCGGATGGTTATTACGTAAAGTTTTGAGTGGTCCAAGTTGCAGTTGTATATACGGTGTGTCCCGGAGATAATTTAACGGCCCTCAATTTATTAAATTTTATCAACATTATCGTAATAAGAAAAATACATTTTTGGAGTTCGTTTTCTTATAAGTTTAAAAAATTTCGTATATATTTTTTTCTCTATGACAGTTTAATAATTTTGAATTGATCATTGTTTGACTTAATTGTTACCTTCCAAATATTTTTTTTTATTTAATAATTTTTAGGACCTCTAGACCCATAGAAATAGTTTTTTTTTAAGAATTAAAATGGCTGCCATTTTAAGAGCTCTTAAAATGGCAGCAAGCAAATGTCAAAATGGGAGGGGGAGATAGAACCCTACATGGGGGTTTTTGTCAATAACATTTGATATATTAATGACCCATATATTAGCGCCGGTCAAAACCCGGACATCCATACTAATATTATAAATGCGAAAGTGTCTGCCTGTCTGTCTGTTACCTCTTGACGCTTAAACCACTGAACCGATTGAGATGAAATTTGGTATGGAGACAGTTCGAGACCCTGGAAAGGACATAGGATACATTTTGTCGCAATATAAAAACAATAAGGGGGTGAAATGGGGGATAAAAGTTCATATGAAAATCCAACTCTTGCGGGCGAAGTCGCGGGGTACTACTAGTACTGTATATATTTTTAAATTATTTTAGACATTTGGCAGCAATTGGCAGGTTTCCGATCTTCCGAAACATGCGATTCTCAAACGTGGGAATCGAAAACTATGACGTTTCCACTATGCACAAATGACGTTAGATTTCGAAAACTCCGTTCGGAAATAATGTTTGACATTTGAATTCGGAAAGGATCCGACACGGAAACTTCCGACATTTGTGAAAAGGGGTGCTGCTGGTAAGCGACGAGTGGCGACGATGTGTTTGAGGACTCTGAGGACAGGCATCTGAGGCATTATGACGTCTGACTAGTAACAGCCAATTCACTCTTTTCTTGATATCCAGATCATAGTATTAAGGAACTGCCTCGTTGTCTAGTGGTCAGCACGCTGGGTACTATCCACGAGGTCCCGGGTTCGAATCCCGGGTCGGGCCGAGAGCGTTTGAGTTTTTCTGTCTTGAAATTACTCAGACACAGCTCTGGAGTCAGGAAGTTTGTGGTGGTAACAGGTGTGTCCTGCGCCTGATCTCTCTACGGTCATGTTGGACTGCCGTCTCACCGAATTATGAAGGAATAGAGAGTGCACCTGTGTATTGCGCACACACTTGTGCACTATAATATGTCCCGCACAGTTGGCTAATCTCTGTTGAGATAAGCCGCCGTGGTCGAAATGCTAGGAGGACATTAGTATTAAGGGAACATTTCATTCAGCTGGCAATTTTACTCTTAAGCTAGCAACATATTATATTAAAAACTATTCGTTCATAGTAGCATAGTATCATATTAAGTCATGTACCTCAATTTCTCAATACCCTGCTAGATAAACAGACAGAATAACCCAGAAAGAAATTCCGGTCTGACCAGGGATTCAAACCCAGGACCTTTTGGACAGAAGGCAGCATGCTGAAGGCAAGTACTAGCCGACAAGGCACACCTAACTTAATATCCCACCAATAACTATGCCTCTGTTTGACTGGTAGTGAAATTTATTAACATAAGATAAAAATCATATCTACCCCACAATTGATAGGATATCTACATGACGTCAAATGTGTATGCAGTCATCATTGCAAGTGCAGCCAATGCGAGGTATAATTATTTTTTTTGTGTCTGCAGGATGTGCTGACATAGATTGGAGACCTAGAATCTAGCTAGTTAGATGATTAATCATTTTTTGTAACTATCAATGCTAGGTGACATTACCAAAATAGCATATTTAGGTGTTTCTGCGGTTAATTTTATTTTTTTACACTTTTTGACAAATTTATGTTACAAAAAAAATCAGCTATTAATGAATAAAATTAATGAATTTTAGCATTGCATGAACACTGTCTTAATCTCAAAATAATAATGTACTTTATTATTTTTTCTGAGTGATACAATTTTTTTTAAACAATAGTTTGAGCTTTTTCTGAATGTAAAGGTAACCCTAAGTTATTAAATAAACAGTACATGAGAAAAAGAAAATTTATTATCGCAGTACACAGATAAAAGTGAAAATTTAAGTGCAAGGGCACTATTTTATAATCATTACAATCAATCAGGTAATTAAGATTACACAGAACAATTGAGAAATTGACATACTAAATAAATTATGATGCAAAAGTTATTACAATTCTTATAAGCAGCACTCAGACAGTTTACGACATGTAATTTTGCATTAACATACAATTCTGAAGGATGGTTGTGGGTGTCCGAAGGTGTTGACCTCAGGGAGGCTAATCTCATGTTTAATATTTATTTCAAAACTATTTACCATTACAGTTTTTGATAAACTGTATTGTTAATTTCCCAACAAAAGAATGAGAGAAAAATTACTTCTGAAATAATGAATGAAAAAACAACAAATTGAGTGTGTTTGTAGTTAAGATAGCAGGCCATCAGTTTTATTTCAGTCACCAAGAGTTGATTGTTTATAAAAATAGATTTCCTTCCAAACTATGTTCTTTTTAAATAGCTGGCAAGTTGTTGATGTTGACAGTTTTATTTATTCTGGTTTAAGTGGACAGCGCAAAAAGAACCCGTAAATTTAGGTATGTTTTGAGTCTCTCATGGGAGTTACTTTGTGATTACAACAAACAACACAGATAGTACACATTTTCAAAACTTTTGACTGAAAACAAATTTATTTAATTATGAAAAGAACAAATTAAATTTACGTTAACGTTGAATAGTTACAGGAAAATTGTACCCTCAGCTAGTAAAACAGTGCATGTTTGACTCATACAAATAGTCTTTTTCCTTTTCTAGATCCTGCATCAAAATAAGTTGTATGACTAAATAATACTTGGTTAGAGTTAGTCGTCTCGTGTACTTTCACCTATTACCCCATTGTGCGAATCTGAAGAACAAAATCGCTCCGAAGGGTTCCACTTTACCACCCGTTATAAAAGCGGATAAATTTAAACCAAACATACGAAAATCAACTCACCTGAGGATATTACGCATTCATAACCGCCAGGATTGCAGCACAATCACTAAACACAGGTATTTATTGTGATAAGAATGTGTGATAAAAAGTAAATAATGTCTAAAACCTCTTGTTTGGTTGTCACAATATGGTCACGACACGACTCACGGCGACACTAACATTCACACGGCCTACAACACTAATTTGTATAAAAACAATAACAGCATGCACGAGGAATAACTTTTATTGAGAGTACACTGTATAAATACAAGCGACGGATAGTTAATTCTACTTGATCGGTTGGCAATCGACACAAAATGCTTTTTTGAATTGATTGATTGATGAATCAATGATGATTGACTGGAATTTCTTTGTACTTTCATTCTCGAATGTATGGTTGTCTGTGTTTCTAAATGTTTTTATGGTCTATGCCTTTGTTGACAATTTAGTGATGTTACTTAATATCGATCTAATTTATTTTTTTAATAATGAGTGATTTTCTGACAGCTACAAAATATTAACACCATTTTATGTTGATTGACGGTGCTATTCATCTAAGTTATATAAATATTGCGTGGAAAGCATTGAACTTAGAACAAAACCAGAATGTGTAAGATTACGGGTACAAACATGTAGCAAGTGTAAAATAAAATCAAATGGGAAAAAATGTCTTGATAATCACTAAATTGTTTAAAAAACTCTGTCTGTACGCGTGAATCTAAAACATGCTAAACATAAACATTTTAAGATAATCAACACTAAAACCAGGCTTATTCTTAAATAAAAGTCTACGGCTTACGTTCTTCAACGCCATCTATACTCGGCCCGGCAAACCTTGATCCCTATGACATTGACAGTTATTCCCATGACACAACATTGAAGTGGCGTCACCGTTACATTAGAATTGAATTGGAGGCTTCTAAAAATGCCATTCATTAAGGTAAGGTAGATATATGCCATTACAATGATATTCTGTCGGAATTATAACAATTCTTAACATTTATAGCCTGACCAGAAATATATGGGACCTGAATTAAGGGCGCTTCGAATGCACTTTATATGACAACACTTGGTATAATCATACCAGCGCAGATTGGCAACTGAACATAAAATAACATATTTTTTATATGTTTACATCCATGTTAATTTTTAGGCACGCTGCCTAATGATAACAGATTCTGCGATAAAATAACATGACAGAACACTCGCAAATTGAGTATAGGTATTGGTCTTAAATTTTGGACTTAAACACTATTATTTTTGCAAAACCACTAATGGGTAACAGAAACATTAATCCATTGTTTTTCTAAATGATATTATTTACAATGTTATCATAATTTTATATAATTTATAGAATATCCTAAAAAACTCTACGAACTATTTTAGTTGTTATATCCAAGTAGGGTTGAAATAAAGAAAATAAAGCTCAAACCAAGTATTTATTGTAATTATTTTCCAAAATCGTTATTAAAAGTTTATCCGTAGCTACCAGTAGCCAATTTTCACTATACGCACTATATGACGAACCAGAAATTCATGATGACAACTATATCAGTAATTAATTTGAAGAAACCGTTGTGATCACATAGACTTTCTTGTCGTAAATTACTACAACACATGTTAAAGCACTTTTCTTTTATGAAAACTAATAGTTCTTGGTATTTTTATCACATAAAAATTGCACTTAGTCGAAAATAAGATTACGCGTCCGCTTTGCCACTTATCAATATGACAATTGATGACATGTCAGTGACGATTTGAGGTTTCTGTTGCCAGTTAAAGAAATTAGTTCCAGTTCTTTTCCGCAATATGGCGAGGTCCCATATACTCCTGGTCAGGCTATACAAGAAATTATCTCAATCAGACTTTACGTTTACGTCCTGCAAAAGTTACTTCGTTCGGAAGATATCGACTAAAATATCGATAAACAAATGTCGATAATGGAAACGAATGTACATGATAAAAATCATTTAAGTTATAGGTGCTGAATGTTAAAAAATTGCATGAAATTGTTTTTATTTCACTACACATTCTCTATTGAATAGAACGGAGCGCGGCATACATGCACTCACGATTGTATACCCAAGAGAATTTAAAACTAACTTTAGGATAAAACCAAATAAAACAAAAGCTGTTCAGTGATCATTTATTGTATATTTATAGTTATTATATATTTTTATTGTTGGGGGCGGGAGGGAGGTGTTAGGAAGGGGGGGGGGAAGAGGAGGGAGCTGCGCCTTTGACTTTGTTTTGTTAGCATCCTATACAGTACCTGACAAAACATCTGGTGTTTTAATTACTAAACTCCAAATTTTTAAGGAGTTCCACCATCAGCTCAGCTCCACATAATGACTATCAGACGTAACAACATGTCAACATTAAGATACTAGTACGAAAACACTATACGTGCCTTCAAAATTTGAGGGTTTCCTTCGATTACACCAAGATTTGAAGAATTGTTTGGAATTGTTCGGCATATCAAAGCATACTTTAAAACGTCAAATTGCCTCTATTCCATACGTAATAAAAGCTGTTTTTGTAGTTCGGATGTGTGACCTGGCGTGCTTCCGACTGTACTTATTGTATGTTGTTAACGTTTAACCTCACAACTTTATACAAAATGTTATGTTAAGGAAACCTAGTATTGGCCTACTAAATTAGCAGTACTTATAAAATAGCATAATTCATTGTAGCTGTTGGTTTCTTAAATAAATAAATAAATAAAAAATAAAGATCCCATCATCAGATCTCGACTGGGCTAAAATGGGACCAACTAGAAGGTATAGCCTCTAGATAAACATATTTTTTTTCAAATCGGTCCACAACTGACTGAGATATGCGGTAACATAGCCACAAAAAAAATACAGTCGAATTGATAACCTCCTCCTTTTTTGAAGTCGGTTAAAAAAGTTAAGTTTCATCGATACGACCCATCACTAACATGAACTGTCATAGGGATCAAGGTTCGCCGGGCCGGGTATAGTTGATATTGAAATACAGATTTTTGACACTAGGAAAATCGCTTATTATCAAATCATTTCGATATCATAATAAATCACGGTTTATTTACATTTATTTGGCTTGTTATCAATCTTACTAGTCTCTTGAGTTGAAACGAGTCGATAAGGTTATTATGCAAAAGTTTATAAAGAAATAATTGATCTCTTTCAACACGGCGAATGAGTAAAGAAGGTACGGACTCGTTATGAGTACAGATTGGGACATCTAAACTCAAGATGTTTCATGATTTAAGTCGAGTACGGTCAATCAAATCTATGTATTTTTTATAGTGCGGGCTCCACACAACAGATGCATATTCCAGAATAGAGCGAACATGTGAGTTTAATAAAATTATAAGCGTGGAGCAATTCTTGAAGTCCATAACAATTCTTAGAACAAATCGTATGCTAGGGATACGATAAGATTTCGATGATATTGCACTAATGTGAGCATGGAATGATATTTCACTGTCAAGGAGAACACCTAAATCTTTATCTCAAGTACTCGATTAATCATATTCAAATTAATATAATAATTAAAGGTTATAGGTTTTCGTTTACGAGTAAAAGTTATCAAATTACACTTTTGACACATTTTTAACCACTCTAAAAATGTTTATATCATCCGATATAAAAGGACATAGCTATTTCTTAATATACCGATAATGTCATTGATAAAAAAATTAAAAAACAAAGGACCGAGGTGGAACCCCTGGGGCACACCAGACGCAACAGGGACAAAGAAGAAACATATCCTGTAACAGTGACTGGCTGACTACGATCGCGCAAATATAGATGACCCACCGGAGAAGATCATCATGTATACCGACCGCTTGGCTTGGCAAAGCTTGTGAATCAAGACAGAATTAAGTATTGAGTATTAAGTATTGAACAACATCACATACATTGCTCAGATCCCAAAGTAAGTGGCTTAAGAACTTGTGTTTTGGAAATCTGAAACAACGATGGTATCACAATACCCAGACCCGAGACAATATGGAAAATGTAAATTTCTAATATTGACCCGACCGGGGATCGAACTCGGAACCTCAGAGATGGTGACACCTTAAAAATCGGTGTGCGAGCCACTCCGCTACGGAGGCCGCCTCGAGAATGCGAGAGATCTTATCAAATGCTTTTGAGTAGACGGTATAAACCGCATCAACCTGATACCCTCGTTCCATTGCAAAGGTAACTCGATGCACAAATCCACAAAGGTTAAACTCCGTTTATTTCCTACTAATGAATCCATGTTGTTGTTCCACGATCACTGGTCTTAAGATCGGATAAATGGCATCGTAAATATTTTTTTCAAATATTTTGGCAATCGAAAAAAGAATGAGAAAAAAGATATGTTATCTTTGAAATCTGCCTATAATCTTGAACATTATGCTTATTGTCGGACTTAAATACCGGAACAACAAAAGATTGCTTCCAGATATTTGGCATTACACCCGAACTCAAAGACAGCGAAAACAGAATATGAATTGGCAATGCTATGTATTTGTGGCACATCTTCAAGAAGACAGGGGGCAGGTTATGAGGCCCCCTTATTGGGGTCCAAACCCTTCAAATACTTTTCAATAAGTTCAGATGAAAGATTACTGAAAATATTCATTGAATAATGCGCAAATTTTTACACCGTCTGATGATGATACATCACCAGAAAACATAGTGTCAGGAATATTAGTCGCAGACTTCTTGGACTTTACGATATTGCATAAGAATTTGCTATTATACTTTATCCTACTCTCAGAGTACCGAATATATGAATCGTCGTAACATTGCAACTGAATACGCTTTTGTCTATAACGCAACAGGCAAAAAGTTTCATAGTCACTTACGAGTAGTTTACCAAACATTTTTCATCTTTTATGATATTAAAGTTTATCAGAAATCATTTTTACTAGAGATCTGGAATACCAACACGGGTATCGTGTGCAATTTTTAATTGTTTTCCTAGGGACATGGGCTAAAATAATTCCGTTAATAGTTTTATAAAAGCTCTCGACAACTTCATCTATACATTTATTACTCAGCAGTTCAACCCAGTTAACCAGGGAAATTTCACGATTAATTACATCAAAATCTACGACGTATTTGCATCACTTTGTTTCCCTTCCGAGTTACTCAGTCGCAGTAGTGAGTGGTAAATAAGTGAAACCACAGATGATTTAATAGAGTTAACTAGTTATGTCTAATTGAAACCCTCATATGAAAAATCATCAAAGTTACGGAAAACACGTTTACGTGACTTTTTGATAACAGTTTGACGTGTAGCTCTTGGTCCTCTTCTTCTTCTTAAAATAATATTAAAATAAAATGATCGGGCATCACAGCGCAGCGCGCTGTAAAATGTAATAAAATAAAGGTTATCATTTTATTTTAATGTTAAGGTGCATTCGCTCAATGCGACGGTTTTGACTTGTAAAACAACATTACGGAGACGACGAAGATGGTTACAAACTATCTGCAACATGGAATTCATGTGCACACACTCGCGATCATTTTGAAAGGCCGACATACGTATACAGTTGGATAGACGAAAGAAAATTAGTCATCCCCACAGACAGACAAACGGGCGGACTTATGGCGAAAGTATAAGGGTATGTTGTTGACTACGGAACCTTAAAAAACTAATGGCAAAGATCAGCTTGTTGAAAATAGTCACCTCACATGAATGTTCAATATTCACACTGAAGCCATTCAATGATTCTGTTCAGTTCTAATTTTTAACATGTTACATCACTATGTTTGCTGTCAATATTATTAGCTGTCAAAATCCTGTCAAGAATGAATGAATGATGACCGAAATTTCCATTTTCTTCAGTGACAGCTGTCATTATTTATTTGTCAATCAGCCGTTCCCGTTTTGTTTGTTTGCTAAATGGTTAAAACCATCAGTTTTGCTTGTAAATGAGATTAATTATTAATAATATTAGAATCTCTAAACAATTGCATCTTTGTTAGACTAGGGCGCAATTCTTTTATCGTGTTACTAAGTATTATAACCTTAAAAATGGAAGACGACAATAAATCGGATAAACCTGCTGAAATAAAGGAGCAATCGGAATTTAAGAAGCCTGTGCTCATAGGGCGCATTGGAAAACTACCCAAGAAGGCTAAACCTGTAGCAGAGAAGGTCGTAGAATGTGAAGAAACGCAGAAATCAAATGAACAAAACAGTAATGATGGTAGTAAACAACCTCAATTAGATAGCAAGAGTTCCTTGCCTCCTGCTGTGTTACTTAAAGAATTATCGACTCCTATACCCTATAAAGAACCCAAATGGTCTGGATTAGCGCCTGATGGTAAGTCTCAATGTCTGGGCTAGACTGGAGTAACCTTTCATAGGCTCACGACCTATGAAAGGTTACTCCAGTCTACCAACTGTTCTGTCATTTTAAAGTAATCAAACTTTTCTGGCCAAGTAGGATCTCATATGGCAATGTGGGGATCCCTGCAGGGCCTCACACTATGTGCGTTTGTCCATTTATATGTATCCGGTCCAGTTAAATGACCAATGACAATTAATATATATTGCATTAAAAATATCAATGCATACTATGTGCGTTTGTTATCAGGTCTGTATACATATGACCAATCACAAGTAGGATAAATTAAAGAATAAAAATATGAACACTGAATATGTAAAAGTTGATAATAGCAGCAGTTATGATTTTCTATCATACTATGTTGAATTGTATATTAAAAATTAAGATCTGTCACCATGTGAATTATTATCTAAAGTGTCAGCTTGGCTTCTGTCACAAGACTACAATAGTACAGAAGCTTTACTAGTAATCCAGAATTGAAATGCACACAATATACAAATAAACAAACATATACACACACACACACACACACACAGACAGACAGACATACTCGCACGCATATAAACTTTGATGTCAGAGCCTACTTACTTTTATAATTTTTATTTTTTGCATGATATCATTGTTTGGCTATAATTATTATTATTTTCTCTTAATTAACTATTTATAATTTTTTGTGCTGTAATTTTTGAATCTTTGAAAATCATCATTGTTGTCTCATAAATATGATATTTTATGACAATGAACTCATTGTCATAAAATTTTTTTTTTTTTTAACTATTATTATTTGATTACATTGCGTCCCACCCGCTAGCTCTATATACAGGGTGTGGCGTAAATAGTGGTCCAAAGCAAAGGTGTGGATACACTGTACACTGAAGCACCACATACCAGTATTTAAAAAAAATTATGTACAGGGTTTTCAAAAAAAAAAATTTTTTTTAATTTTTTTAGAAATCGTTACCTTGCCTTACAAATTTGGTTATAATTTCCAAAAATGACGGTTTTTTTTTATCCATTTTTTTTATTATTATTGCTGATCACTTGTACTTAGTACTCCATTCGTTTTTTTTTTTACAAACTGAATTTAATAAAAAAAATTAAGTTTCTTTCAAAATTCAATACTCACTGCTAGCAAATCGTTTGACTTTCAATGCTTTTGGTGCAAAAAAAATGTACCACACAGTCAGTGCCCATTGTTTAAAAAAAATGCCCATCTTTTGCAGATTCTAAAATGGTGCAACAATAAGTGTTACGACTTACAGGAAAAAAGTTATTGCTTTTCGAAACAAAAAGGAGCCCAATTCAGAAAAACAATTTATTTGAAGTTCAAGGGTTTACAAGGGTTGTAATTTTTTTCTGTGTGGTCCAAAGCAAAGGTGTGGATACACTGTACACTGAAGCACCACATACCAGTATTTAAAAAAAAATTATGTACAGGGTTTTCAAAAAAAAAAACAAATTAATTTTTTTTAGAAATCGTTACCTTGCCTTACAAATTTGGTTATAATTTCCAAAAATGACGGTTTTTTTTAACCATTTTTTTTCCATTTTATTATTATTGCTGATCACTTGTACTTAGTACTCCATTCGTTTTTTTTTTTTTTACAAACTGAATTTAATAAAAAAAACCCTGAAAACCCTGAAAACCCTGTACATAATTTTTTTTTAAATACTGGTATGTGGTGCTTCAGTGTACAGTGTATCCACACCTTTGCTTTGGACCACACAGAAAAAAATTACAACCCTTGTAAACCCTTGAACTTCAAATAAATTGTTTTTCTGAATTGGGCTCCTTTTTGTTTCGAAAAGCAATAACTTTTTTCCTGTAAGTCGTAACACTTATTGTTGCACCATTTTAGAATCTGCAAAAGATGGGCATTTTTTTTAAACAATGGGCACTGACAGTGTGGTACATTTTTTTTGCACCAAAAGCATTGAAAGTCAAACGATTTGCTAGCAGTGAGTATTGAATTTTGAAAGAAACTTATTTTTTTTTATTAAATTCAGTTTGTAAAAAAAAAATCGAATGGAGTACTAAGTACAAGTGATCAGCAATAATAATAAAAAAAATGGATAAAAAAAAACCGTCATTTTTGGAAATTATAACCAAATTTGTAAGGCAAGGTAATGATTTCTAAAAAAATTAAAAAAAAATTTTTTTTTTGAAAACCCTGTATATATATTTTTTTTAAATACTGGTATGTGGTGCTTCAGTGTACAGTGTATCCACACCTTTGCTTTGGACCACACAGAAAAAAATTACAACCCTTGTAAACCCTTGAACTTCAAATAAATTGTTTTTCTGAATTGGGCTCCTTTTTGTTTCGAAAAGCAATAACTTTTTTCCTGTAAGTCGTAACACTTATTGTTGCACCATTTTAGAATCTGCAAAAGATGGGCATTTTTTTTAAACAATGGGCACTGACAGTGTGGTACATTTTTTTTGCACCAAAAGCATTGAAAGTCAAACGATTTGCTAGCAGTGAGTATTGAATTTTGAAAGAAACTTAATTTTTTTTATTAAATTCAGTTTGTAAAAAAAAAACGAATGGAGTACTAAGTACAAGTGATCAGCAATAATAATAAAAAAAATGGATAAAAAAAACCGTCATTTTTGGAAATTATAACCAAATTTGTAAGGCAAGGTAACGATTTCTAAAAAAATTTAAAAAATATTTTTTTTTTGAAAACCCTGTACATAATTTTTTTTTAAATACTGGTATGTGGTGCTTCAGTGTACAGTGTATCCACACCTTTGCTTTGGACCACTATTTACGCCACACCCTGTATATTGAACTTGGTAAATGCTAACTTTTAAGGCCACCTGTGATACAGGCATTAAAGCCTAGTATGGGGACCGTATAACTTTTGTCATATGTGTTTTTAAATTTGAATTTGTAAATGGCTGGTACAAATATTGTCTATACACAGTTTAAGGTTTCAGTCTAGTTCTAAGTGTTAAAGCCTGTACTGTACCTACAAGATTTTTTGATTGTTACCTGTTGTGTATGCCAATAATAAATAAATAAATAAAATTGTACTTGGAGGCGACACAAGTACTCACCGGAGGTGGCTATTTGAATACTACTATTCGGTAGTGTGATAAAGATATAGTAACAACATTATTTAGCTAAGCTATCCTTATTTTTCTTGTATAATGTCCTCCTAGCCGAATTTCGACTATGGCGGCCTATATCAACAGAGATTAGCCAACTGCGTGGGACATATTATAGTGCACAAGTGTGTGCGCAATACACAGGTGCACTCTCTGTTCCTTTACTCTCATAATACGGTGAGACGGCAGTCGGACATGACTGTAGAGAGATCAGGTGCAGGACCAACAGCTTAACGTGCTTTCCGAGGCACGGGGTGTTAACATCACCACATTCCTGACTCCGGAGCTGTGTCTGAGTAATTTCAATCTCTTGTAACTTTCTAGGTATTGTTAATTTCAATAAATTATTATTAATTTTATAATTTTTTGTACTTTCCAGGTTCCCAATATGCATTGGAAGTGCTGAAGTCCGGAATGATAGTTGACAAGGTTGATTTAACTCAGAAAGCGTACTATGTGTTTGGGCGTCTTGCTAACTGTGATGTAGTCTTGGCTCATCCTACAATATCTAGGTGATGTAGTATTAATTAGCAAAAAGCAATTAATCTTTTAACTTAACACATAAAGACAAAATTTCTTAAAATATGATGTGGTCAATATTATGAATGAAAGACTAGATATGCATGTGCAATTAAATACGAAAATAAAAAGAATTAATTATATTTTCTTCCTAAAATCTAACATGTTATGTCACTATGTACAAGACGACCGTCTTGTTGTAGTGCTTCGCGCCACGGACTTCTAAACCAGGCGGTTGCGGGTTCGAATCCCGCAAGGGGCAAATGTTTGTGTGATGAGCACGAGTATTTGTACCTAAGTCATGGATGTTTATAAATGTATGTAAGTATGTCTATCTGTTATACTAGTCACCATAGCACAAGCTCACACTTACTTCGGGGCTAGGTAATTAGTGTGTTTAAAAAAAAATACTATTGTTACTGTAAGTCAATAAATGACCCCATGACAGAGAAAAACATTTTTTACTGTATTCATTGTTACAATATTATGCCAATGCGGCGGCGATATAGGCGAGAGCACTTTATCATTTAGGTGACTTTTTTAGCGCGACTGTAGCTCTTCAGTCGCGCTACAGTCGTGCTGCTGTTAATTTATTTATGTTTTAAAATGTCCTCCTAGCCGATTTCGACTACGGCGGCCTATCTCAACAGAGGTTAGCCAACTGCGCAGGACATATTATAGTGCACAAGTGTGTGCGCAATACACAGATGCACTCTCTGTTCCTTCACTCTCATAATTTGGTGAGACGGCAGTCCGACATGACCGTAGAGAGATCAGGCGCAGGACCAACAGCTTAACGTGCTTTCCGAGGCACGGGGGTTGTTAACACCACCATCATCCTGACTACGGATTTGCGTCTGAGTAATTTCAAGACGGAAAAACCCAAACACTCTCGGCCCGACCCGGGATTCGAACCCGGGAGCTCGTGGATAGTACCCAGCGTGCTGACCACTAGACCAACGAGGCAGTATTTATGTTTATTAGAGAAACAAACAGCTGTTAATCCTGCATCTAGTTTACAGATAATGTTTAATGCTGAAGCCTAGCAAGTTTTAACACAAACAAAAATAGGTAGACAAGGGACACCAATAAATACCTTAAACTTATACAGTACACTAGAGTTGCGCCGAATAGTGGTTTCACCGAATACCGAATATTATTCGGTTCAATCTTTACCGAACCGGATATTCGGCCGAATTATTCGGTTTACCATTACACTGCATTCCCGCGTAAACAGGTGCAAACATGCACGCCGCCTGTCGCCGCTGGCTAGTTGCGAGCGAGCCGTACCTCGCCGCCCGTCACCCGCGCACACACCGCGCTGTCAATTTGCTTTAAAACATTGCACGAGTAAGGAGTTAAAGTAAGGAGTTAATAAGTTAAAATAATAACTTTACCGTGTTTGTAACTTATAAAAAAACATAAATCTTCATAAGAAGCTTGTCTTTCAGTTCTTTTCCATGTTATGTAGCCAGGAAAATAGAAATACTCAAACTGAATATATTCGGCACTTTAACCGAATAATTCGGCCGAATACAAATAGTGGAAAAAGTGCCGAATACGCCGAATACCGAATATCAAACGAATATTCGGCGCATCTCTACAGTACATGATGCTTAGATAAATTTATACAAGCTTAAGTAATTTAATACTTTAAACGTTAGCGCGTCAACGCTACAGTAGCGCGGCTGTCTTTTTTAATGTGAAGACATTCGCTCTTGCCGCGCTACTGACGCCCTAATGTAAAAACGCTGTTAAACTACATCCCTTATTTATAGCTGAGACTATATTTTTATTTTTATAATTCAGCTGGCTTCTGGCACCAGCTGGTACCTACTTTTAAGAAAAAAAATGAATGTGTGGCGTAACTTTTGTCACTACTATCCACAAATGTTTATGTATATCTTAGTCTAACCAAAAAGGTAATATCTTTTTACAGACACCACTGCGTTATTCAATATAAAGCATTTGCAGAAGAAGGTGAGCCAACCTCCGGATGGTATCTCTATGACCTTGGTAGCACTCACGGAACATTCTTAAACAAAGAACGACTGAAGCCAAGCCATTATACAAGGATCAGGGTTGGGCACCAGTTAAAGTTCGGGAGCAGTACACGGACTTATATTATGATTGTAAGTCAACCAAAATAAGGTTGCAAAAATTTTTTTTTATATTTTCTTTGATTTTCAAAGTCAGTCCATATCAAATCACCATCAGATATGTTGAGATGCTAAGCAATCAATTATGGTAAATAAAAATAATATGTTAAGACGCTTTTTCTCACAAAGGTGTGATAGTATCAATTTAAAATTACCACGGTAACACCACATACTCATGACTGTGGGTAGACCCTTGAAGCTGTAAAAAAACCGGCCAAGTGCGAGTCGGACTCGCGCACTAAGGGTTCCGTGCCAACTTTAACTGAATTAGGATCCACTTACTTCCGCTTAGCCAGAATACCACAATATTTTGTTGACAGCAAATAATTATAACTTTGTTTTTTACGAAATGAAATCAAATTTCGCTCAAAAAAATTAATCCACTGTGTCATCCGGTGGGACTCGAAGCCACGTCCCTTCGCTATCTTACTGGGCTAGGCTAATTATAACTTTGTTTTTCACACTTATGTTTGTGGTTGTTGAAAATGTGCTATATCTCAAAAACTACTAGTTCGATCTCTTTCAAACCGACAGACAGACAGACTTGACGAAACTACCCTTATAGTTTTTAGTACCCCTTACCCCCCCCTCCCTTACCATTTACCCTTATAGTTAGTTCTCTTTTTGCCATTCGGCTACGGAACCCTAAAAAGTCAACGCAATCCATATATACATCGTTTTTTGAGCCTTATTTTCTAACCATTCACGTGCCAATCAAACCCTTTGCGGTACTTCCTACAACAAATCGCTTAAATTATGAAAATAATTGTTTATTTATTTTCCCCAATTTCTTAATTTTACTCAGTTCCCCTGTTAAGGGTTGCGGAGGTCAGACAGCAGTCGCTCCACTATAATTACCTGATCTGCCACATCCTGGATCATGGTCCAAAGCAGACCCTGGACCCTCCCGTGCGAGTGCACAACCGGGATAACGCTACAATGATGATGATGACTTTACTTATTTTGCCTATTCTATTGCCCAGGGCCCGGACTTCGATTGCGAAGGTGAATCGGAGCTATCAGTAACAGAGATAAAGCAGAGAGCGCTGAACATGAAGCTAGACAGAGACAGAATGATACGCGAGGAAAGGGAGCAGAGAGAGAAGGACAGATTGGAGGAGGAGAGGAAGAGAGAGGATCAGGGCATTGATTGGGGGATGGGTGAGTTTTAATTTGCCTTTTAGAAGTTCTAGTTTTACCACAAAAATACTTAAATAAATAAAAACCGAGCTAAGTGCGAGTCGGACTCACGAATGAAGGGTTTCGTACCATTATTTGATGGAATCAGGTGTTAGTTTGCGATTGCGGAAATTCATCATCTTTCTAAAATCCACCATATATTGCTAGGCCTGATTCAGTCCGCAATTTAGCCAGGGCCCAGGCCTGTGTAACTCCCCGCGTAGGTAGCAAAAACGTACCTACGCGCGGCGACTCCTTGGAAGGTGCTAAATCAAGTTGGGTGACGCGAGCAAGCAACGAGACGCCAGCGCTTTTTATTCACCGGCGGCGCACGGCACTAATGTGTGCTTTACGTTGCTGGCTGGACGAGCATGAATAAAGTGCTAGAAAGGTGCGCTAGATGGCGTAAGTAGCTTCTTGTAGCAGTCAACCCTATCCCGTCATATGATAGTACGTCACTGAATAGGTTTAGTGTATTATGATTCATATTCCAGAGTTATAAGAATGAAATTATCTTGCAATGGATTTCTGTAGGTATCTAAACGAGCATGTTCTTGACTCTGAGGCAAACTAAATTACACCATATCGTTGACGCCATTGAGTAGATATTTCTTTAAACTTCATAGCAAAGTCATACTTCTGTACGGAGTACTAGTACTTATTCTGTGATTTAGCTTAAAGCTACGCTTGGATACTACTCCTAGGACGTCAGAAAAGTAATGATAGGTAGATATAACTAGTTATCCGATATTCTGTTTAAAATAATAATCATAATAAAGCTTTGTTTAATTCCGTACAAGTTACAAGATAAAGTTTTGAAAAAGTTCAGTTGAAATAAAAACTATGTGATTTGTGCGGTCTGTCTTTGGGTAAAAGCCTCCACCAAGGCATGCCATTTTTCTTCATTCTGAGCTACTGTTAGCCAATCACGACCCGCAGTCTCCACTACTTCGTCCACCCATGTTGCGTACAACTTCATCTTACTACTTCTAGGACGTCAGAAAAGTAATGATAGGTAAATATAACTAGTTATTCTGTTTAATTCGATATTCTGTTTAACTAAGATTAAAACGATATTAACCCTAACGCAGTTCGAAGAGCATAGGTTACGCGATGGAAAGAGATGCAGCTATTAGGGGCGGCTCTTATCGCTGTCGCGAGCTGAATTGCGCTTTATTGTGTCGCCATAAGAGTCGCTATTCATTAAAATAACATTGCGGAGTGATCCTTCTGTACTTGTACTTTATTCTGTGATCTTACTCAAACCCTCAGGCGAAGACGCCGATGTGGAGACCGACCTGACCGACAACCCCTACGCGGTTCCATCCAACGAAGAGCTCTACCTGGAAGACCCTAAGAAGACGCTGCGAGGGTACTTTGAGAGGGAGGGACTCGAGCTCAGCTACAACTGCGAAGAGAAGGGCATTGGACAGTTCATGTGCAAGTATGGAAGTTTCTTAGAATGTGCAATCATTTTGTTTATAGGTGAACATCACATACTGCGATCCTGATTCCCGAGAGCTTTTTAAATTCATACCGTCTCTTTCTTTGCTAAAGAGACTAAAAGAGACATACTAAAATAGTAAACAAACGTCGAGCTTATTGTATTTTCTTTAAGGGGGTGCAGCGCGAAGCAAGTCGAGTAAGTCTAAACGATCTTCAAACAGAATTGAACTTATTAATATTAGTAATAAGATCCATTGCTTTAAAGTTTTAGACTTGATAATTTAATTAGAACAATAGTTTTATTCTGCGCAATGCGCAAAACCATCAAACATTTGTGTTAAAAACTGAAAAGTGTTTACATTTTCTTATTTATATTGTATTCGTGTATATTGAATTAGATTAACACAATTGACAACGTTTCAAAAAATTTACATGCATTTTTTTCTTTAAAATAAAAAAGAAGACAGGTATTTTTTCTTTTTTATTTCTTTCCATTATTTCCTCTTGAGTTAAATTCTTTAAAAACTCTCCATTCTAAAAGAGCGTAAATGTGACGACTTCACGCCTTTGCCATATTTTAAATTTAAAAAAATAACTGACGTCTATAGTGTTGTATGTTATAGCAGTAAGATATCGATATTGACTGTAAGCACGTATATCAAAATACAAAAGTCTAAATGAAGAAGTAGATAAATAATCTTAGTGAGTATGTTTATCCAAACAAAACCTTACTAACAAAAGCTTACGGTGCAATTTTCCTTACTTACATTTTTATGGTTTTTAAAATCAAATGAAACATTATTGAAATATTATAATAAAAGGAACTTTTATGATTTCGTCACCAAACTAGATAATCATTTAAATGCATGTGTATTTTTAGCAATCCTAAATATACTATACTATTAATATTTTTAATTTAATTTTTGTCAAAATGTTTGTTATTATTATAATTGGTGTACACTTATTATGGACTATTAGTCTGAAATAAATGAATTTTATTTTATTTTTATTTATTTTATTTTATGATGAGTGATTGAGAGAAGAGATAATGGTAGTGTTGTTCTATAGAAGTTAAAAAATGACATTAGATAAAACATTACATTAATAAAATAGAATTAAATTAAAAGTTAAATCAAACATTTTCAAAATTAAATACAAATAAAATTATTACAAAACAAATTAAATTAAATTAAATATATTTTTTTTAATATTATTATAATTTTTAATTTAAATACCGGCCTCTCTCTGGAGCACCAGGCACAGTTATTTGAATTGTCATCCAGTGTTGCAGAAGAGGGCAGTCAGGCTAGTATCATAGTGTCAGTGTCAAAAGTCAATGTCAAAATGACAGCTAACTTGCATGTACGGTAAAATACTTTTTAAGTCCAGTCCAGATAGACCAGATAACCAAGAAAAGGCATGTCCAATGTCTATTTATAATGCCTGTATCATAACACCTTTCAGGGTTTTTCAAATATCGCTGAATTTATAGCGTAAAAAAATATTAAAATATTTTTAAGGTGTTAAGCATCGCCAAAACTCGAAATGGTTTTTTGAATTTTAGTACCTTTATAAAAATGAAATGTTGTCAATTGGCATTTTAGTATATTTTTGGCTGCTCTAATAGGGAGTATCCCCATAACTTGTTACTCTTTATAGTCATTATGTGTAAATAAATATTCACCATCTCAATATTTCTAACAGGGTGGAACTACCGATCGACGACGCGCGAGGCAACCCGGTGGTAGCAGAAGTGATACACCGGGGCAAGAAGAAGGAAGCGGTTGTAGCTTGCGCCTTGGAAGCCTGCAGGATACTGGACAGAGCCGGGCTGCTGAGGCAGTCTAAACATGGTAAGAAAGGAGATGTAACAATTTTTGCCAAATCTTGTACAGGAAACCAAAAAAATCATACGAAAAAGCACTTTCACTCCCTAAAAATATTTAATAAAAATATCTTTCCTTTTTTTGACGAACAAAAACATTTTTCTGTCACACATTCATTATTGATCGCAATTTCTATAGCTATATTTGAGGACGTTCAGAAATCCAAATGCAGTGTATGTAATCTATCTATGATTCAAAAATCAACCTAGTATTACTATAACCATTAGGATACTATGTTACTTATATCAGGCCTGTGTATCTCCCCGCGGAGGTAGCAAAAACGTTCCTACGCGCGGCGCACCTACGTAGGTGCTAAAACAAGTTGCGTGTCGCTACCGGCCAGGGACACGCTCGCGCGTTTTATTCACCGGCGGCCGCGCGGCTACGTTGCTGGCTGGACGAGAATGAATAAAGTACTAGAAAGAGGCGCTAGATGGCGTTAGAAGCTTCTCGTAGCAGTCAACCCTATCGCGTCGCATGATATTACGTCACTGAATAGGTTAAGTGTATTATGAATCATATTCCAGAGCAATAAGTATGAAATTATCTTGCAATGGATTTTAAAATGTGCTTGACTCTGAGGTGAACTGAATTACGCCATATTGTTGACGACATTGAGTAGACATTTCTTTGAATACAATTGCTAAGTCATACTTCTGTACGAAGTACTAGTATTCTGTGCCTATATTCATTTTACTAAGAAACAAATATAAGTCGAATGATGAATCTGTTATTTAATTTGAATTCACATGCAAAGCCAAATATGTTTTCTGAACGATCAGCGGCTAAAACGTTTGGTTCCAAGCGTGAATAAAGTAGCTGCCATTAGTGTCCTTTCCGCCGTTCCGTCATTACGAGATGGTAAATAGCAAAATGTTAAAAAATAACTTATTTGTGTACGAAAACAATGAAGGATTTTTTTTTAAATATATATTTATTTATTTCTTGAGGAAATAGTAGTACATCATATTTTTAAGTAAATCCATATAAAATAATAGGTGTACCTAAGGTGCGCGAGGCTGGTGCCTGAAATAGGTTAGGATAACCGGTTCTACGAAGTGCGAATTGGTGGAGGGGTTATCAAGGCGCCCTAGGGCCTCTGACTAGGCTAACCGACTAATACCACAGATATTAGCCGGGACCAACTGCTTAACGTGCCTTCCGAAGGACGGAGATGCTTTTCATGGACGTCACTTAAATGGTCGGAATGGTCACCCATCCAATCACAACCGCGCAGTGGGTTGCTTAACTTTGGTATCACTACCAAAGCGCTGCCGCCACTGCGCCACAAGCACCTCACGATGCCCATTTACGGCACCCACCACCACAAGATAATCCATACTTCCTAATAAAATTGCACAATTCCCAGAATCCCGTAGACGAAAGCAACGCGACTGGAGCGCGGACGACTACTACGATTCGGACGAAGACACGTTCCTGGACCGCACCGGAAGTGTGGAGCGGAAGCGCAAGCACCGGATGCAGAGGCTCGGCGCGCTGGAGAAGGAGCAGGAGAAGCCGCTCACTTACGACGACCTGGTGAGTGATGTTATGGGAAGATCTCAACTTCGGGTTATTTAACAATAATAATTATTCAGCATGAGGCTATCATCTAAGCAGGTGACCTGTAGACTCCCGCCATAGTCCCAATGGGGTTGGCAACTGAAAGCAGATCTCAGATGGCGCCACCACTGTACGAACCGTTGTCAAAGCTGAAAAAAACTTTTAAAAAACCTTATTTGTGTCAATTTTATGATTTGGAACTTGTACACCACTTGGTCTTGTGACAAAAACTTCAGGTTTTGGGCAGTCTATTCAGGGCAGGGCAAAGCATACACTTTTTTTTGTCCATACTGATGCGACTGATTCTGACTTTTTTTTGCCAAAAGTGTAGTTTTTTTGTATAAGTCTATTTTTTAAATATAAGAAGATGTCAGTGAGGCAAAAAACATGAAAAAAGACTTCATTGACAAAAAATACTATAGTACGTGCCAGATAAACGTGCATAAAAGGTCGTTCACCTTGACAGCTTAAACCTTGTGACACGTATCATTTGTCTTTCTAACTAGCGATTATTATGACTTTTGATTTTTGGGTTCAAGGTCGACCCGTACCGAGGTTCATTTGTTAGACAGATTCGTATCGCTACGGCTTATAGTTAGGGTCGCCGCGCTTCGCATACTGGCGTGCAGTGGTACACGGGTGACGGTCTGCAGGGGTGACGGGTCAATGACTTTTAATGCACCGTTAAATGGCACGGACTTTAGTATGGGTTTTCGTCGATAAATTTTCACATTCAATCGTGTGGGTATCGGAAATCCGATTTCTTACGCACTTTACACTAAAACTCGTCAATAGTTTTTTGACTAAGTCTGCCAAACTTCCACCACTAATACACCTTCGTTCCAGCTCAAACAAACAACCGACATAGAATCCAAGATAGCGCTCGAAGAGAAGTCCCTAGCTCGCCTCCGGTCGGTCGGGAAGCCTCAACCGGAAACGGAAGAAGACGCGTTGGATGCCTTCATGAGCTCGCTGCGGAACCAGGGGCAAAGCATGGCGCAGAAGGCTGATATATCTAATACTAAGGTAACACTTGTTAAGACTATTTTTCGTATAGGAAAGGAGTGGTGACAGTTGTTAGTGTCATTGTAAATTAAACTTAAGCTTTATGAACTGGGTTTCTTTATGATTATATTTTTGCACTTGAAAAAATGACCACTAGAGGCGGGAATCGAACCCGCGTTCCTCGCATACCGGGCGATTGCCTAACCTCTCGGCGTTGGCAGAGCCTGTCGAAATTTTCAAGTGCTTCTTAACACTGTAATGCCGCGTAGCTTTCATCAATGTTATTGGGATTACACTCTCAACACTCGAAAGAAATACTTTTGCAAGTATTTAACAATCGAAAGATGAAACTTGCAAATACGATAAATTATTGTTTTTAAGTGATAAGCATTCACTTTGCAATCTAAATATATAATTGCACTTGAAAAAATGACCACCAGAGGCGGGAATCGAACCCGCGTTCCTCGCATACCGGGCGATTGCCTAACCTCTCGGCCACCCTGGCGTTGGCAGAGCCTGTCGAAATTTTCAAGTGCTTCTTAACACTGTAATGCCGCGTAGCTTTCATCAATGTTATTGGGATTACACTCTCAACACTCGAAAGAACACCACCATTACCACTGAATACCATAAGAATTTACCCCAGGCATCCGCTGAAAATCAGTGTCGTGGTTTGCCCTCTGCTACCACGACTAATGCTGAGTCGGATGCCTTTTCGGTAGATCATTTCATAATATTTTGTAAAGTGTTACATTGTTCACCGATCACCGAATAAATGCTTTTTCTTTCATTGCAAGTATTTAACAATCGAAAGATGAATGATTTCGTTATGAATTTTTGCTTCATTATGGTGTGTATTTTCCAAATTATTGGCGAAACCAGTTTTGTGACATACCTACACCCTTACTAACCTTTTATTCTGAGCCGGTATGGCTCAGAATAAAAGGTTATTCTGAGCCATACCGGCTTCAAGCAGGCTTAGAGATAATGAACCGTGTTGCTAATGTAGGAGACTATAAACGAGTTTCACCCAATCGTTTTAAATATTTTTAACACTCACAGTGTTCTTTCTTATTAATGTTTAAATCAGAAGCCAAAAATTCGCACACAGGTAGGATTTGAACCCATGTCCTTTGGCTAACCGGGCCAACTGAATAACTGCGCAGTCTATCCAGCCGTGTGAAATTCTTGGTCTCTTTTGAATACGTCATTTCACCCAGTTTCACCCACTCAATGTCAATCAGCCGCAGAGCGGCGTCGGCGTAAAACGAAGTGTTTTGAATCATTTGATTTTTTTTAAAGAAGAAGAATTGATTACAATATCAAGTTAATTCCTCCATTTCTCCACAGATGCGTATACAAAAACTGAAAGCTGAATTAGCCAAGACCCAGCGTCTAGCGGAACTGGCGCGACCGGCGCACCTCCCGCCGCTTGTGAAGAAAGACGAATCCAAGATGGCCGTCAAGATGGCGGGCAACTCCGTTGTCTATGGCAAGAGGTAATAAACTCTATAGACGTGTGTGTCTTCAGCTTCCTCATAACATGCAAGAACTGGAGAAATTAATTATATCATACCTCAAAATTCTCAGCTGAATTGCAGCTCTAGGCTCCAAAATTAAAAATTTATCTCGCTATTGATGTTAATAAAATATGATATGCTTAGTATTTCTCATTGTATATGAGCAAGCTAGAGACATACACTTTACATATTGATGTACGAAATTTAGGTAGTAGAACTCATTAAAACACAATTTTACGGATTACTTCGCGATTTATTAACATTTTATTTAAAACCTGACGTTTACAGTACTTTACGCTGGAAAGCGTTCTGATGAGTGTTTTATTTATATTTGATATGGTAAAGTGTTTTAATGAGTTCAACAATTCGCGTAAACGTAAGAAACAAATATAGGTATGTAGTAGAATTTTGTAATGAGGTTTTGTCTTAAATTTTTTTTTAATAGTAGAGCTATTGCGTTATTTAAAAGCCATCGCGATTTTATATTTCGTTGATTCCATTGATATACTAGCACTAATCTTATCATTCTTTTAGGATACGATTAAAAGAAGACGCCGAAAGAAAACCAAAAGTCAAGCAGAATTTAAAGAAAGAAGAAGAAGAATTCGTCGAAGAAATGGACTCAGACGAAGAAGCCGAACTGACAGCTAAAAGTAAAGAAGAAAAAGCGAAAAGCATACACAATCAAGAAAAACATGAACGAGTAGCCAGTAAGAGCGAGACAGAGAGTAATTCACAAGAGATTGACAAAGAGCATAATGATAAGAAAGAGAACAGAGATGATTCCAAAGACAATGAAAAAGAAGAAAAACAGAAAAAAGTCTATGGTCCAATGAGGCCGCCAGAAAATTATGTGATCCCAGAAAGTTACTTTGAACAGGAATCTGATAGAGATTTGCCAGAAATTATGGAAGAAGAGTAGTTTTGCCGACAAGGTTTCTCGAAACAGCTTCAATAAAGAAAATAACCTCTAAGAATACGTATAAAGTATCGATGCCTTTTATCGTTGCGATAAAATTGATCACAGACGGAAATGTTGTAACAATTTAATGCTAAGAAATAAATTATTGTAGAAAATGTTGTGGCGTTTAATTGGAGACTTGATAATTTTGATTTAATAATTTATGCAATGTCTGTGCAAGTAGGGGGATAATGCTATATCTACGGGTCTAGCAATGTATCCGGCTTTGGCCAGCGGTAGTTTAATAGCCTTTAACTAACAAAAAAAAGATTTTAGAAATATTGCTAAAAATATGGATAAATAGTTTTTAAACTTATTACAAAACTAACCAAAAAATAGTAAGACCCCTTGAACAAGACATGGGGGGACTTTGTCGATAACATTTGTTGAATTAAAGGCCCTTCTTGTCGCCGGATGACACCCGCACACACAGTATCAAGCGTGCCATATTTCTCGTAATTGTTATTAAAAAGTACGAGATAAAGGAGATGTCCCATCCCAGGTCCGTACATGTACGTGGTACCAAGAATCGGTAAAATACTGCTATTTCCATTAAAAATACAATTAAATTTTTTTACTGCGTAGTTGAGTGGCTTGAAAATAAAATCAAACACTTAGGCCGCGCTCAGTTTGGACACGAATTCGTATCGTACCTATACGTACGAATGTGGTCGTACGAATTGGGTGCTCACACTGAATACGTCTTTATCCGTCTATATGTCATTTATCCGGTGACATCGCATTCGTTAAGTCCTCTTTGGTTGAAGCGCGATGAATAATCTTTATTACCTTCAAGATTCTCTTATTACTCGAAGACTGCGGCGGCGGCGTCGTCGCTATCGTAGATCCGAATGGGTACGTGAAATATATTTGAAAAGAAAAGATTTCGGCGAATTTCATCATATTATGGAAGACCTATATAAAGATGCTGAACTGTTTCGTGGTTATGTACCAATGGAAAAAGAAACTTTCGAATATATCCTAAATGCTATACGACCTAACTTGACTAAATATAGCAATTTTAGAGACACAATATCACCTGAAGAACGATTAATTGTAACTTTGAGGTAAGGAAGTAAAATATACTTTTTTAATTTATATCTCTTTATTCAACATAATAATTATTATTTGTGGGATTAAATTGCATGACATATTGAGTGAGGGTACCATCTGATAATTGGTTTGGAAGAATACTAATAGATTGTTGTGATTCTCCTTGTATTGAATAATTTTGTGGCACACTCAAATCAACATTATACTGACTCGAATCACTATTATCAAACTGTACTGCGGATGAAATTGCATCTTGTTCATCTATGAGAACTTGCTGTAATTTCGCTCGTACCATTAATTTACGATGTTTTGGGATATCTTTTAGAAATGGTAGGAGGCTCATGAGGAACTGAGCATCAGGATCGTTTGCACTTTCTTGAAAGTATCTTAACTTCTCCTCTTCAATCTGCAATAGTCTAGAATAAATTTCATCTACCTGACGTCTTTTGACTTTTCGTGGAGATTTAAATATTTTCCTTGGAGTTCGTCATTTGGTTTCGGAGAGGATGACGAAGGGGGAGCACAGTCGGAATTTATGCTTGTATTTTCACTGTTCTCCTCATCAGAAATATCATTTGTATCTGGCACGTTACCTTGAAGATCTCTTTGACTCATTGTTCCTCGAAGAAACAGCAAAAATGTAAAATAACGCCATTTAGAGTTAGGTTCTGTATCCGCTGCTTGACCAGATTTTTTGCTGATGACTTTTTTGAGTTTTTTGCCGAAAGTATCTCTTAGTCCTAAGCGCCATTTTTTTTTAATCTCGTCAACTGAAAAAAATAAAACTTGTATTTACTTACAGGTACTTGGCAACTGGTACATCGTTCAGAGGACCATGATATTCATTTAGAATATCGAACAATACTATTGGTTTCATAGTACATGAAACTTGTAACAAAATTTTTGCAAACGCAAAAAATCATATGAAGTTTCCATCGAGCGAGGATATGGTCAACATAACTAATGATTTTTGGACAAAATGGAGGTTTCCTAATTGTTCTGGCAGCATTGACACTGATAAAGGTACCAATGCACTCCGGTAGTATGTTCCGTAATTACAAGTCATTTTTCTCAATTGTATTGCAAGCTGTTATGGATGCAAACTACAGATTTATTACTATAGATGTGAGAGCCTATGGCAAAGAGAGTGATGGTGGAATATTTTCACATTCAAATATCTTAAGACAATTGGAAATTGGTGCTCGCAACGCAAGCCAGGAAAAAATATTACCGGGCACTGACATAGCTTTGCCTCACTTCTTAGTTGGCGATGAAGCTTATCCCTTGAAGACTTATCTCATGCGTCCTTATCCCCAAAGACATTTGGGTCCAGAGGAAGAAATATTTAACAAACGCTTATCAAATGCAAGGCAAACTGTTGAGTGTGCCTTTGGTATTTTGTGTAGCAAGTGGAGATTGTTATTAAAAGCAATTGAAGTAAATCCCGACCGTGCCGATAACATAATAAAGTGTGTATGTTTACTTCATAACATAATAATTGATAAGGAGGGTATTCATGAATTATAGCCTGACCAGGAATATATGGGACCTGAATTAAGGGCGCTTCGAATCTACTTTATATGACAACACTTTGTATAATCATACCCGCGTAGATTGGCAACTGAACATAAAAAACATATTTTTTATATGTTTACATTCATGTTATTTTTTAAAGCCTGCTGCATAATGATAACAGATTACACGATAAAAGAACACGACAGAACACTCGCAAATTAAGTACTTAATAAATTCAGTGTCACTCGCAAATTAAGTACTTAATAAATTCAGTAACTCTTTGTGATATTGGACTTGAATTTTGGACCAAAACACAATAACTTTGCAAAACCACTAACGGGTAAAAGGAATATTAATCCATTGTCTAGGAATTTCCCTACTTGGATATTTTAGTCAAAATATCCAAGTAGGGTTGAAATAAAGAAAATAAAACTCAAAACAAGTATTTATTACAATCATTATTCTCCGTATCCATCAGTAGCCAATTTTTAATATTCGCACTATATGACATACCAAAAATTGGTTATGACAACTATATCAGTAATTAATTTGAAGAAATTATGGTGATCACATAGACTTTCTTGTCGAAAAACACTACAACACCATGTTAAACCACTTTTCTTTACGAAAACGAATAGTTTTAGGTATTTTTATCACATAAAAATTGCACTCGGTCGAAAATTAGATTACGCGTCCACTTTGACACTAATCATTATGACAATTGTTGACATGTCATTGACGACTTGAGGTTTCTGTTGCCAGTAAAAGAAATTAGTTCCAGTTGTTTTCCGCAATATGGCGAGGTCCCATATATTCCTGGTCAGGCTATACCTACAGAAACATCACGCCAACAACACGAAAATAGGAACAGATTCATGACTGCAGGAGAAAACAGAAGCGCAACGAGAGCCCACAATATCAGGGATGCACTTAAAAACTATTTTTCTGGAAATAATTAATATAATTTATCTGTTTTTCATTAATAAATGAAATTAACTTACCAGATATGTTCATTTCTTCAGCTATTTCTTGCCATGCTCTTCGCTGAACGTCTCGTAAGTGATAACTTGAATCACTCTGATCCCACAAACATTTTTTACTATGAACTAAATTAATAAATTGTTCTACATCCATTCTTTATTTCTTTTAACTACGAACTTTACGCACGAATAGGTTTGAAAATCCCAACAAGTTCGGATTGGTTTCGGACGTCGCAACTACACGTATGTAAACGTACGACTAACTCGCACGCAGTCTGAGCGCTCCCATAGTACTTTTAAGGTCGGGATTGTTCGTGCGTGTTCGTACGTGTACGCACGAGTGAAATTCGTACGAAATCGCGGCCAAACTGAGCGCGGCCTTATTGTTTCTCTTTACTTTGTAAAGATGGCAACTGTTATTTTTTCTTTACTGGGATTTACGGCTTTGTGCCCCAGCCTTTTTAGGTAGGTATTTTGAGTTATTTTCTAATTTTATTATGCTTTATATGATGTGCGTAATAACTATCTCATATTTGAGGAAGCTGGAGACCAACCTGGAAACACACGTCCTAATTTAATACTCTGTGACTGTGACATTCTATTATTAATTTTCTAAATTAATTTTTTGTTGTGATTGGGTGGTGGAATAATCTTAATAATATGCTGCAGGCAGAGGAGAATTAATGAAGTGAAAGTAAGAAACAAAGTAAGGCAGGCAGGCTCCTATCTGATCCGTTCGTTTGTTCCCGCTCATTTTCTTGGGACTTGAGAGCATTGTTTGAACCATCCTTGTATTTCAATGAATTAGGTTAGTTTAGTTTGTAGGTAAGTGTTAGTTTAGTTGTGTAAGTGTATAGGAAGAAAAACACTGAAGACAAGAATGAAAATTATACAAATAACAATACTGAAGACGTGGCAGTATGAACTTGATCTTTTGCCTATCCAGAATAAGTGAATTAAACAACAAAAAAAACTAGTGATTTTAGTGTGGAATAACGTGTTTTATTCGCTTATGATAAAGTGTATTTCGGTATGAGCATAATTTGGATATTTTTTGGCAAAGCTGTCAATGATACGTTCTAATATACACAAAATGCGTGCAGTACTACTTCTTTTGAAAAAAATGTAAATTATATTGCAATAGGGTGTCACAAAATTGAAATATGTAATTCAAATCTATGCCTTATAAAAATTGCGTCGCATTTCATGTCATTTAAAATATATTGGAGTTTAACACGAATTAAACTGCAATGTAAACTGAACTGCGTGCGTAGAACGGAACTCAGTCCCTCAAAGATGGCCTCTATGCTGAATGTTTTGCTGCGGAAATCCGCAAATTTGAGCCAAACCAAGGCCCTCTTACTGAATTTGCCGGCAGTTCATAATGTGAAGTGAGTTAAGTTTCCTAAATTCCTCAAAAGTTTAGCTTCAAACTTGTGATTTATTGATTTAAACAATTATGTAATAATTTGAGGTTATACGTTTTAATAACTTTATTTTCTACATTAATTTCTTTATACATTCCTTAGACTTAACATAAACTATTTAACCTCTCTTTTAATAAACCGTTTGCAGGCCAGTTAGTTATTAGTGTTTATTATTATTATTGTTTATTATTGTTGACAGACAAAGACAAAGAATGCCCTATTTTATCTTTTGATTATTACGATTAAAGACTATTTTGGTCTAAAATCGTAATAATTAAAAGATACTCGCATTAAAAACCTAATACATTACCTACTTACCATTACAGATACCTTACTTAAGTGTTTTAATTATGTGCAATATTTTGAACCATCATATTTATCAAAAAAATCGAATTGTAGCTCCCAACGCAAAGCACATAGATGGATGCCGGATGTGGAGTTCGTAAAGCAGTTCGAGGGTCCTGTTATGTTCCCGGATGAGGTTACCGCATTGATGAAACATCCACCTTATACTGGTAAGAAATTTTAGTATACATACTTAAATGAATAAAATGCTGGTTCAGAGTGTATCTTTGGTGTTCGGCCTCACTGTAGGTGTAGTGCGGGTGCGAATTATCAACATGTGAATCAGAATCAGAATCAGAATATATTTATTTGCTCATAAATAGGGTTACACTAAAGATCTTACTTTTATTATAACGTTCATCCTATTTAACTATTAACAATAGCATGCAAACATTTATTATTTTATTACATTTCTCAATATACAATAACTATGTTTTTATAATAATGTCAATTATCTATTTTATTAATTATTATTAACAAACAATTCAAACGTACACATTCACATCTTATTATTCATTCACATTGATATTATTATTAAATCCAGAAATGTCAAGTTAACTATTTTATTGTTCAAAAATATTTCCTAGCTATTCAAAAACTCTTGAATTGAATAAAATCCACGTTCTACCAGCCATTCATGTAGTATTTTCTTAAATTGACTAATAGGTTTGTCTTTAATATAATCAGGAATCTTATTAAATATTACTACACACATACAAAAGCAGTTTTTTTGTATCTGTGCACTTTTGGGTATAAAATTAAGAACGAATGTGAAAAGCGCCTTTGTGGCCATAGGCGTATAAGGTGTGATACTGTGGCATTTTCATATTTAATTATCCATTACTAGTTTACATCATATGATAATTTGTAACATTGAATGTTATCAAAGAGGGACATAATTGTCTCATGAATGTCAGTTTCATAAAATCTTCACAGTCCTATATAGAGATGGGCGGTGGGAAAAAACCCTTTGGGAAAATACCGGGTAAATACCCATTTTGGGTAAATATAGGGTTTTTACCTGGGAAAATACCCAAAACATGGGTACACACGATTATTTGTTTATATGGGGTGATGACAGACCAGGATTTTGTATTTCTAGTTAGATTAGATAGAATCTAAAGGTTAGATTGTGATAAAGACATACAATTTAAGTTTACGTTATGCCTTAAGTCATGTAACATAAACGCACTTGGAAAATACAATGTTTGAGTAACTAGTTAAAGTAGATATCAATAGGTGGCATGTAACAATATCATCAAAAGCTGCCGCTTGCTATTGTTGAAGCGCACTGACAAAAGAGATAGATAAGACAGTTAGACTGTCTTATCTATCTCCTTTGTCAGTGCGCGTTTGCGGATTTCTTGGAAAACAAATAAAAAAGATTGAAGGGGCGCGTAAACAATTTCTCACTCAGAAAATAACATTGTAATATGAAAAACCAAAGGTCTTAATAAACATATCTAAGAGAAAAGGTACATTTTTAATGGTACAATTCGTAATAGTTTTTCAAATTCAAGTATTATGTTTGATCATGAATACAATAAGTAAAGTATGTAAAATATCATCAAAGTCCGTGGGCGTAGCAGTAGTAATAGTCGTCAGTCAAAAGGGTATCACGATTATATCACGAAGCACTCGAAGTCCATAAGATAAATGTCCAGGTTGTCAAAACTGGTTGGCAGAATTAGCACGTGCACAAAACTCGTATGACAGATAATAATCGCGTAATGGTCGATTCAAAGCAAATACCACAAATCATATAATAATTACTACGTAACCGATAAATTACTGATACAAAAAAGTACATACCAAACTTTCATAATAGCCTACAGTTTTCTGTCGCAGACCGCTGCACATGAAAATGTACCTTGAATTTCGAATATTACGTTATTATTCCTCTGCGGCCACTCGACCTTAAAGTAAAACTTATAAAGTCAGGGTTGCTTCTTTAAATACATGGTTTTTATTGGTAGCCCTCGGTTTAAAAATACTTTATTTTAGCTACAGTTATTTTCATAGAGGTAGTGTAATGTTTTAAAAATGTTTAAAAAAAAAAAAATCGTTTTATTGCGAAGATATCTAGTAGGTTAATCAGGTAACCTAGTTATGTACAGTCGGAAGTATGTCAAGATATAGCTACATATGAACTACAAAAACACCTTTAATTACGTAGGAAATAGAAGCGGTCTCAAGGTCAACACGTGCGGTGTTATTACAAAAAAAATAGACCCGGTTTAAAATGGGTCTAAATATTAGCCGACAACAGAGGAATGAATGACACATTCGTGACATACCATAATAGAGAAGCGCTTTTTATAATTGGCTAGCTAATAGCTTAGACCTGTCTTAAACCCGGTACTAAGTTTTTAGAATAACGGGGGTGTAGTCTAACTTGCGGTGTGTAAGTACATAAGGCCACACGTCAGACTAGCTCACTTTGACCTTGAGATCGCCTCTATTTCTACGTAATAAAAGCTTTTGTCGTACTTTACAAGGGTAACTTGACGTGCTGCCGACTGTAAAGAAACTAAAAACAGTTTTTTAGCCTAATTTGTTTTACATAACTATTACATTGGATTTTACCGAATGCGATATGACAATTAAACACTAACGGCCGTATACTGAAACGCTACTCAAATATTAGACGGCTTCTCTAACAATTAAGCAGCTCCTAAACTCAGAATTCGCTAAAAGTGGCTAGAAGTGCCATGACTAGCCTCGATAAAATCTGGAAAGATCGTAATATTCAAAACAAAAAAAACGAAAAAAAAAAAAAGAATGCATCTACTATCTTGCATCAATTGATTTTCAAATCAGACACCTCATTAAAAAAATAATCACTAAATTGTAGACCTTAGTGATTACAGCAAAAACGAAGTCAATAAAAAAATGGGTGCCATACTAAATTATAAAACTGGTGTGTATGTCTAGAATTGAAATGTTTTTTTCAATAATGACTATATTCCACACTTAATCATAATTTACTATGCTATAGTGGGCCCTGATTTTTTATTTGTTTAAATAACGAGTATTTACAAAAAAGGAGTAGCGGTCTCTGTGCTCTGAAAGAATGCAACCGGAATCACGCTTGGATGATGCTGATGAGTTAGGAGAACCGGGAAACTTGTTCTGGAGAAGGGCCCTGGAACACTATTAGTCCCCACTGTCATCAAGCATACCTCGTTCCACGCAAGTCGGGAGTGAGGCAAAACTGCAAGAGGTTGTGGCACGAATTTGTTGGATTTATTAGGGTTTTGTACCTGAAAAGGAAAAAAGGAATCCTTATAGGATCACTTTGTTGTCTGTCTGTCAAAAACCTTTTTGTCTGGAACGAGTGGAGGTATAAAGTTGAAATTAACATCAAATACTTACAACCCTTGAAGTTCCTTGAAGGTCCAAAAATCAAGCTTTTAAGTGAACGCAATCAAAAGATACGGCCATTTTTGCCCTATTTTCTAACAGTTTTCAGAATCGGAATCAAAACCTATGGTGTACTTCCCATGGACCTAGAACCATGAAGTTTGGCAAGAAGGAAAGTCTAACAGTACAAATCAAGGAAAAAGTCCGAAAACCGCGATGTTGTGATTATATTACGATATACGATACTATTACGATATAGGTACGGTAGAAAAAAACCTTTGTTAGGTTTCCCTCAGTGCGCGAGTTCGACTCGCACTTGCCCGGTTTTTAATATTCAACCCGTATTCATACTTACAGGCGTAATCGCCCCGGCTGAGAAACATGTCAGGAACATGGTACTCAACTTCGGCCCGCAGCATCCCGCTGCCCACGGAGTGCTCCGATTGGTTCTGGAGCTCGATGGAGAGGTTTGTACAGATTTATTTATTTATTTATTTTATTATTGGCATACACAACAGGTAACAATCAAAAAAATATTGTAGGTACAGTACAGGCTTTAACACTTAGAACTAGATTGGAACCCTAAAGCGTGTATACACAGCGATACCAACAATACTTAAACTTACTTTAAAAATATAAAGCTTAAGCTATCCAGACACAATAACAATATTTGTACCAGCCAGGAAAGCTCAGTGGAGGATACGTCTGACGTTATGCG
Organism: Pyrausta nigrata; assembly: GCA_949316185.1. Taxonomy (NCBI): domain Eukaryota; kingdom Metazoa; phylum Arthropoda; class Insecta; order Lepidoptera; family Crambidae; genus Pyrausta; species Pyrausta nigrata. Next base: position 6,946,197 of record OX438965.1, read on the forward strand.
GAAATGTGACAGATAATGTCCTCCTAGCCAAATTTCGACTACCTTCGGCCTACCTCAACAGAGATTATCCAAATGCGCGGGAGATATTATAGTGCACAAGTGTGTGCGCAATACACAGGTGCACTCTCTGTTCCTTCACTCTCATAATATGCTGAGACTGCTGTCCGACATAGAGAGATCAGGCGCAGGATCAACGGCTTATAATGCATTCCGAGGCACGGGAGTATTAACACCACCAACTTCCTGACTCCGGAGCTGTGTCTGAGTTATTTCGAGACAGAAAAACTCAACACTCGGCCTGACCCGGGATTCGAACCCGGGACCTGGTGGATAGTACCCAGCGTGCTGACCATTAGATTAACGAGCTTTTCTCACGACGAGAGACTTTATCTCAGCTGGGAGAGCACACGTCTGCATAGTGAAGGGTCGTGAGTTAGAGTCTCACCTTAGTATGGTTGATGAATTTTTGAGTGTAATATGTTCTTTCGTTAATACTTTGACAAGTAATTGTTTAAATTGTAAAATAATTATAATTTGACTGTGTCTTGTACCCAAAAGCAATCGCAAATTATTTTATTTTCTCAGACGGTACGCGCCGCCGACCCTCACATAGGCCTTCTCCACCGAGGCACAGAGAAACTTATAGAGTATAAAACATATACTCAAGCGTTACCCTACTTCGATCGTCTGGACTACGTGTCTATGATGTGCAACGAGCAGTGCTACAGCCTCGCTGTCGAGAAACTGCTGAACATCGACATTCCTATCCGCGCTAAGTACATAAGAAGTAAGTAATTTAGGTCTGTATAGGTAAAATATTGTTTGGATAATGTAAAGCGTTGGACTTAGAATAGTGCCCTGTGGAACACCAGCACTCTTATTCACAAACGTCGGAATCTACAGATTTCGAATCCGAGAGGCAGGTTTCCGAAGACGTCAAAAAAATTGCTCTAACGTCGGAATCGAAAACTTTGACGTTTTCATTAGGCACAAATGACATTAGCTTTCGAACACTCCATTCGGAAACAATATTTGACATTCGAATTTGGAAAGAACTTAAAAAACTTTCCGAGTGTTTGTGAATCAGGGTGCAGATTCTAAGGTCGCCAAATTGCTTATATTGCGATCGGCGGTTAGTAGATTAGAAGTTATTTAGTCAAGAAAGTGTAACCTAAGTGTTAGGATTATGTAGCGTTGGACTTCGGAATGTGCCCTGTGAAACACTAGATTCTGAGGCAGTGTAGAGTTAGTATATTAGATGAACGGACACCTACTAACAATGGTAGGAATAGGTAGTTTCAGTAAAAACTTGTGAAACCAGACAGAAGTAGTATTTTAGCAGTTTCACTGGCTGAACATTTTCTTTTTACAAATTCTGCTATAGTTTCTACTATCGGGACATAAGACGCAGGCGGAACCCCCGCCTTAACCCTTATGTCGTTGACATACCACTAATACGCACCAAACGTTTTAAATCTTCGTTCCTGGACGAGTGGAATTCGGTGCCGGCTGATGTGTTTCCTAAACACTACGATTTGGATTCCTTTAAGAGTGAATAGGCTGCTTCTAAACAGATATGTCACATCCTCGACCGCATCTTCGCTTACCATCAGGTGAGATTGCGATCAAATGTCAGACTATTAACACATTGAGCGCCATGGTGTTCACCGGTGACCCCCAAACAATATAATTCTATTGTGTCCAGTTCCGTGGCAGTCAAAGGCTTAAATATACAAAAAAGCAGAGAAAGTATAATTGGGTTTTCATAGTCCAAAATCAGGAACCTTTACTGACATCGTCTGACATTTAACTTTTACACTACTCTCGTATTCCGCATCCTTGACCTAGGCCAAAAGTAAAAAAACTGTGCCTGCTTCAAGGTGCCATCCTAAGTCCTCCGCTTTATAGTCTTAATAAATTAAATATTCAAATAATTTCAGCTCTCTTCGCCGAGATAACTCGAATCCTAAACCACATAATGGCGGTGGGAACCCACGCTCTCGACGTGGGGGCATTGACGCCATTCTTCTGGCTCTTCGAGGAGAGAGAGAAGATGATGGAATTTTACGAGAGAGTGAGCGGCGCTAGGATGCACGCCGCATATATCAGGCCTGGGGGTGTGGCGTTGGTAAGTTTCATCTGCCCACAATGTTTTTGACATGACATTTAATATCATTCGATCACATTAAGAGCTAGATTCTCTTAATGTGAACGAATGATATTAAATTAGATTTTGACAGTTGCCCTCGCGCGGGGAGCGAACCCCTCATTTATTGAAGCTTGCCTGCTTGAAGCCAGTTTGGTTCAGAATGAAACGGCGTATGTCACAAAACGGTTTTTCGTAAATAATGTGGAAAATATAGACTGTAATAAAATATTTTTTATACATTTTTTATACATTTTCTAATTCATCACATTCCGTAAGAGGTTTTTTTAGGCCAAAAGCTCAAGTAAGTTAAGAGAAATACGTAGGCTCGCTACGCTCGGTTTGCTGCGAGATCGAATCCGAAATAAGGAGGTACGTAGTGTTAGACCGATATCGACGGAGGTGTACAGCCCTACGGCCGGGCGACCCACATCCCTAGGAGTCTGCTGTCAACTGTCATGGGAGCGTCCTCTCTGACAAAACGTGTTGTACCGTATATCGCTAATCAACATGAAATAGGTTGTAATGTGATCTGATGAATGATTTTTTGGTTTCTTATTTAAAACTTATATAAATAAGAAAGAACACTGTGAGTGTTAAAAATATTAAAAACTATTGAATAGCGAAAGCGTCATCATTCAAGTTGAATTTATTCTGTAAAGAATAACTACTTGGCCCACTGCTGTTGTCATTCAGCTCGGGTAGATGTCGCTGACGTCACGTAATGACGTATTCAAAAGAGACCAAGAATTTCACACGGCTGGATAGACTGCACAGTAGCTCAGTTGATAAGAGCGTTGGCCCGGTTAGCCAAAGGACGTGGGTTCAAATCCTGTGTGCGAATTTTTGGTTTCTTATTTAAAACTTGTATAAATAAGAAAGAACACTGTAAGTGTTAAAAATATTAAAAACTATAGGGTGTAATCTATACTAATATTATAAAGAGGAAAGATTTGTTTATTTGCATCGAATAGGCTCCGAAACTACTGGACCGAATCAAATGAAATTTGGCACAGAGATAGTTTGAGACACTGGGAAGGACATAGGCTTTTTGTCGCGATATAAAATCATCAGGGGGGTGAAATGGGGGATGAAAATTTGTATGGAAAATCCGACTTTTGGCGCGGGCGAAGTCGCGGGGAACTGCTAGTTACTAATATAACGCTTTACGGAAGAATCCCCTTCTAATAGTAGAAGAACTAAGGTAAATAGCTCAAGTGGCAGTGGGCAGGGCACATAGCGCGAAGAAATGATGGCCGTTAGGGCAGAAAGGTTCTAGAGTGGAGACCCGATGATCAAAGAAGTGTAGGTTGTCCACCGGCAGGATGGACGGAAGACTTTGTAAAAATCGCAGGAACACACTGGATGCAGACCGCTTGCAACCGGTCGTTGTGGAAAACCAGGTAGTGAGGCCTATGTTCAGCAGTGGACGTCCTACGGCTGATAATGATGATGACCATGGGGCAGGAATGAATGCTTATCACTTAAAAAATAAATAATTTAAAAATCCCCTCAGGACATGCCTCTAGGCCTAATGGACGATATATACGAGTTCTCGAGCAAGTTTGGCGAGCGGCTCGACGAAGTGGAAGACGTGCTGACCACAAACAGGATCTGGGTGCAGAGGACCAAGGATATCGGCATTGTAACCGCTCAGGACGCGCTTAACTATGGGTTCAGGTAGGATGGTATAAAATGTTAGCCAATGCATACCCCTTTTTGATATGATCGCTACATCGGTCTGACCTCAGCTTTTTTTTAAATTTAAATATAAATTCAATACTTACCAATGCATTCCCCCAATGTAGATTTTAAAAGAATTTTGATTTGAAGAATAAAATTAAGTAACTTCAGCTACCTTGCTCAGCGTATAAGCATCGCTATCCAGCGCGGTAATGCTGCCAGCATCCTAGGAACCTTACCACAAGGACCCTTTTTATAATTTTTGTTTTAGTGTTGTATTAAGTCATTTTTCTTAATTTTTATTAATAAGTTGTATATATAGTTAATTAGTAACTTCTATTTGATTGTTAGTATAATCGAACGTTAAATGACAATATCAGTCTATAGGTATTTGAAAACATTCTGTGAGTTTGTGTCATTCATTATCTATGAAGATACATACATATGAAGAAATCGGCATTAAGAGTACGCACCTGATCATCATATAGACCTAGCATACAACCTTGAGATACGCCTAACATCCATCATTCTACCTCGTTTTATATACACTATATTGGTACTATATTAAAGTAGAAAATATATATATTTATTTTTTAACAAAATTGACAAAATCATAAGCCCCGTAGTAGGGTAGTCATGTCATGTATCACAGGCGGTCTAAAATGTTTTTCAATTATTAAGTTCTAAATAATCTAGCAAGTGGAATGCAAAATATCCTATCATTAAGTGAAAAAAAAGTATAGGACCCAACACAGCACCTTGCGAAACCCCTCACGTACAAAATTCTTCCAGCGGCGTCATGCTCCGAGGCTCGGGCATCAAGTGGGACCTGCGGAAGACACAGCCCTACGACGCGTACCATCTAGTCGAGTTTGACGTACCCATCGGTACCAATGGAGACTGCTACGATAGGTCAGTATCGATAAATAAATATTAGTTCACTTGCAATGTTTTTAACTACGGTCACTAACATAAGAATAGTTACGGGGTTGCACCAGCATTACCGAATGCAAAACGCAATAAAAGATTTCGAAATAGGATCGACCGGTATAAGTAAATAAAGTTAAGCTAACTAATCTAAAGATTTTTGAGATTGGTTAGTTTGCAAAGGTTGACTCTGTCCGAGGCTTGTTATAATCTCTAGCGAACTGTATTTTATCTGTTTCTATGGGACTTATGGTTTAGCTGTTTACATGGAAGCTTACGTACTAAATATAAATTTTATTAAGTACAATATAGAGAGGTGCTTGTGGCGCAGTGGCGGCAGCGCTTTGGTAGTGATACCAAAAGTTAAGCAACCCACGGCGCGGTCGTGATTGGATGGGTGACCATTCCGACCATTTAAGTGACGTCCATGACAAGCATCTCCGTGCTTCGGAAGGCACGTTAAGCAGTTGGTCCCGGCTAATATCTGTGGTATTAGTCGTTAAGCCTAGTCAGAGGCCCTAGGGCGGCTTGATAACTTCTGACAGTAAGGTTTGTCACTTGCCTTACATACACCCCTCCACCAATCCGCACTGAGCCCGCGTGTGAAGTATGGCTCGTTCCTCCTCATAGTTGAGGTGAGGCCTTTTCCCAGCAGTGGGATCTAATAGGCTGACTTATAAGTACAATATAATTTGAAATAAATTTAAAACAGACATAATTCTTTGTTCATCATTTGTGATCAGAATCTTCAAATTACAAGGTACTCCTAGTTTACCCCAGTGGTTGTCCAATTTTCAGAATACTTTGATCATAGGATCGTTTTAGGGTTGCGTAGTCTTGACAAAGAACCCTTTTAGTCATCGTCATGTCCGTCTGTCTGTCTGTCCGTTTGAGGTTTTGCATATGGACCGTTCGTACTAGAAAGCTGTTATTTTGTAGGTAAATGTATACCAATTAAGCCGTTAAGGTGGTAAAATTAAAAATTTGGAAAATATTTTTTTAGGGTAGCTGCCCCATGTGAAGTAGGAATGTTTTTTTTGTCGTTTACCCTATCGTGTGGAGTATTGTTAAGTAGGTCTTTTAAAATGACTTAGGTGTTTCTATTACAATTTTTCGACCATTCTCCCCTATTTGGGGAATCTACCCACATGTATCCGATGGAAATATTTTTACAAATATTTAACCATCAGTTATGATGAAATCAGCCTAAATTATAATTATTTTTATAAAAAGTTTTTACAAAATTAAGAATATGGCGTAGCAAGTACTTACAAAGATTCGTCGACTGACTAACGTCTTCCGTAGCTCAGTTGGTAAGAGCATTCGCCCGGATAAAGAAGAGTCCCTCCGGATGACACAGTCGATCAATTTTTGTGAGCGAAATTTAATTTAATTTCGTAAAAACTTGCAAACAAATTCCTTATTCCTATACAAATAATTATATTATTATGTAAGCCACGGTAAATAAACAGTAAATCAAGTATAAAATACCGTGTACACCAGATACCTGTGCCGCGTGGAGGAGATGCGTCAGTCGCTTCGCATCATTGATCAGTGCCTCAACCAGATGCCGCCCGGCGAGGTCAAGACCGACGACTCCAAGCTGACCCCGCCATCTCGCGCAGAGATGAAGGTATTTATAATAACTTTTAATAAGTAATGTCCTCTCAGCCGAATTTCGACTACAGCGGCCTATCTCAACAGAAATTAGCCAACTGCGCGGGAGATATTATAGTGCACAAGTGTGTGCGCAATACACAGGTGCACTCTCTGTTCCATAACTCTCATAATTCGGTGAGACGGCAGTCCGACATGACCGTAGAGAGATCAGGAGAGAGATGAAGGTATGTGCTTGGCGAAGATTGTAAACAATCTTTTTGTGACTGAAAAATAATACTAGTAAAAATACTTACTATTATCACAGAATTAATACTACGTACATGAGGTATTACTCTGCAATAGTATTCAAAGAAATGTCTACTCGATCATGGGGTTTACCCTCTTCACTCTAAAGAAATATTATTTATCTAATTACAACAAACAGCAACTAAAAATCAATAATTTATTCGCATTATCATTCTTGGAATATTGAAAAACCCACATTTGACACTTGAAAAAAATACTCCTAATAAACGTTATGAATAATAAAACGGCAAAATAAATGTTTATTATCTGATGGCCAAATTGTTAAGAATTTTCCACCTCTACGTCTTTGAAGGCTGATTTTACACAAAAATTACCCATTCAGTGCTATTTTTTAGGAATTATTATTGAAGCTGAGAGACTGGAAAAAATTTGGAATCTACTTTAAAACCTTGAAGTCACCTTTTTTATTTTATATTTAAAGTGGATATTTTAAGCCATAATTAATGTGTTTACACTACGGACCAAAATTTTCGTAATTTTCGTCTAAGTTAAGAATCTGATTATTTCAGGCATAAAATTACAACTTTTTTTATAAAAAATTTTTTTAGTTGTTCAGGTCGAAAATTCTCAAAAGTTCAGAAAAAAAATTATAACTCGAAAACGAAAAATCGCGGAACATACATGGGGGTGATTCGGGTACCCCAAGAGGTACTCAATCTCTGGACTTCCGCTTTACCGTACTTCTTGGGACATTCTGTATTTAATATTTATGTATATTTGTGTCCGCAGACGTCAATGGAGGCGCTGATCCACCACTTCAAGCTGTTCACGCAGGGGTACCAGGTCCCCCCCGGCGCCACCTACTGCGCGGTCGAGGCGCCCAAGGGGGAGTTTGGGGTGTACCTCGTGTCCGACGGCAGCTCCAAGCCTTACAGGTGCGTGGGGGACTTTGTTGTAACAAGCTGTTCACGCAGGGGTAGCTTGGCACTACTATTGCGTGGTACAAGCGCCTAAGGGGGAGTTTGGAGTGTACCTCGTGTCAGACGGCAGCTCCAAGCCTTACAGGTGCGTGGGGGACTTTGTTGTAACAAGCTGTTCACGCATAGGTTCTTCGGGGTCACGTATTACGTGGTACAAGCGCCTAAGGGGGAGTTTGGAGTGTGCCTTACAGGCTTGTAGATGTTGTGTTGTTTTAATACTAGCCGGCTCGCCAAACTTTGTAACGCCTCGTGACAAAATTTTAATCATAATAACTATTTTTTCACGAAATTTTATGATTCCGTTCATATAGTGTCTTCTCATAAGTTACAGCTAATATCAACGTGCTATAGTACGTGCCAGATAAGCATAAAAGGTCGTTCACCTTGACAGCTAAAACCGTGTGACACATATCATTTGTCTTTCTAACTAGCGATTATTACGACTTTTGATTTTTGGGTTCAAGGTCGACCCGTACCGAGGTTCATTTGTTAGACAGATTCGTATCGCTACGGCTTATAGTTAGGGTCGCCGCGCTTCGCATACTGGCGTGCAGTGGTACACGGGTGATGGGTCAATGACTTTTTATGCACCGTTAAATGACACGGACTATAGCTTGTCCAATTATAATTATTGTTATAACTCGTGACTGCCTCGTTGGTCTAGTGATCAGCACGCTGGGTACTATCCACGAGGTCCCGGGTTCGAATCCCAGGTCGAGCCGAGAGTGTTTGGGTTTTTCTGTCTTGAAATTACTCAGACACAGCTCCGGAGTCAGGAAGTTGGTGGTGTTAACACCCCCGTGCCTCGGAAAGTACGTTAAGCCGTTGGTCCTGCGCCTGATCTCTCTACGGTCATGTCGGACTGCCGTCTCACCGAATTATGAGAGTGAAGGAACAGAGAGTGCACCTGTGTAGTGTGTATTGCGCACACACTTGTGCACTATAATATGTCCTGTGCATTTGTTTGCAAGTTTTTACGAAGTTACATTCAATTTCGCTCACAAAAATACACTGTGTCATCGGAAGGGAGCGAATTTAATTGAATTTTGGCCAATTATATTCCACAGGTGCAAAATCAAAGCGCCCGGCTTCGCTCACCTCGCCGCTCTGGAGAAAATCGGCAAGAACTCCATGTTGGCGGATATCGTAGCCATTATCGGTACACTCGACGTGGTATTCGGAGAAATCGACCGATGAACCGGTATTATATTGTCCCGGTAGAATACCGGTAGCTTGGGTGGGGTATAGACAAGGGGTGCTTATAGTTGGTAAATATGTTTTGTTTATGGATGTGAATTAAATATTTTTTGGGAGGAAATGACGTCGAAAAGCTGGTGATATGTGTATTTTTATTCTCTTTGATCGTTGGAAAAGATTATCTTGAATTAATGCTCTAAAATTAATTGTGAAGAAATTTTAAAAACCTTATTCTATGGTGCTGCATTCACAGACAAAACATCCTGTTCAAATCACTTAATTCAACTGTCACCCTCTGCAAGAAAAAAAGGGTATTTATAATATTATTTTATACTATATTATTGACTCTGCGTATTATGGAATAAGTGAAAAACATACAAACAAACAAAGGTGCGATTTTTGTTTACTTTAAGGAAACGCTATAACATTATTAATTTGAATCAAGTGACAGTTAAAAGTTACATCTTGTCTATACGTCACTCTAACATCTTACCGTTATTCGGTATTATTGAATCAAGTAATACCGGTTATCGGTAAATACCGGTTAAACCGGTTTTAGCTTGTAAGCGACACGATAGCAAAATGGCTGTACATTCTTGTAATATATTTCGTTGGATTAAAAAGTTTTTAATAGAAATCTTAATTTTTATCAAGCGTTTTTTTTTCTACCCTATATTGAGCAGTAATTTATTGAGTACTCCTGATTTGATATCGGTACTATTTATAAACAGTGAGAATAGTGTTAAAATCAATAAATATTTAAGAAATGAATATATGCTTTTCATTACTCTGACACACCAATACTCTAGAAAAATATTCAGTCTTAGTAGTAGTAGTGTTAGTTTATTAATCCACGTTGCAATTTAAAAGGTAATTAAAAAACTAGCTTCCGCCTGCGTCCGCTCTGTTCTCCCAAAAGAAATATATTTTTCCATTTTTTGCAACATTTTTTCATTGGAATCATTGGTGCTCCGCTCCTATTTGGACATAGCGTGATGTGAATAGCCTATAGCCTAATTCGATAAATGAACTATCCAAATATATTATTGCACTTGAAAAAATGACCGCCAGAGGCGGGAATCGAACCCCCGTTCCTCGCATGCCGGGCGATTGCCTAACTTCTCGGCCACCCTGGCGTTGGCAGAGCCTGTCGAAATTTTCAAGTGCTTTTTAACGCTGTAATGCCGCGTTGCTTTCATCAATGTTATTGGGATTACACCCTCAACACTCGAAAGAAATACAATTGCAAGTTTGCCGAGAGGTTAGGCAATCGCCCGGCATGCGAGGAACGCGGGTTCGATTCCCGCCTCTGGCGGTCATTTTTTCAAGTGCAATAATATATTTAGATTGCAAAGTGAATGATCACTTAAAAACAATAATTTATTGGACTATCAAAAACAGAACCAGTAGCACAGAATAAGTACTTGTACTCTATACAGAAGTTTGACTTTGCAATGAAATTTAAAGAAATATCTACTCAATGTCGTCAACGATATGGTGTGTATTAGTTCGCCTCGGAGTCAAGCACATTCTCGTTAAGACACCTACAGAAATCCATTGCAAAGATAATTTCATTCTTATAACTCTGGAATATAAATCATAATACTAAACCTATTCAGTGACGTACTATCATGCTACGCGATAGGGTTGACTGTTAGAAGAAGCTACTAACGCCATCTAGAACACCTTTCTAGAACTTTATTCATGCTCTAATTTCTGGAACTACTGGCAGGCCTGTGTAACTACACAGGCCTGTCAGTAGTTCCAGAAATTAGCGCGTTCAATCAAGCTTTATACAGATATAATTTTTACGACAGGGTTGAGGGTAGAGGGAATTTGTCCCGAAGCAGTGGTAGGACTTAAAAAGTATATGTTTGGACGAGTATAAGTGCCCCCGTGGGCCTATATACATAAATAAATGATTTTTATGACTTTAGACAAAAAATCGTCTGGGAGCGTCGGGAAAATAAATATAAGAACTGATTTGAATATTACACAAAGTCTTATTAATTTTACTTCTTCTTTTTGATGGCGAGCGTTATCAATTTTATGGTGCAACAAGAAATAACAGATGACTATGAAGTTACGTACGTTATGGAAATAACGTATTAATTGTGTTTTTGGATGAATGTTTTTTTGGTATAAATAAATGACTTGTATTTTTAATCAATATAAATTTTACCGCTATCTCACTTGATAGTAAGCGACTCTAGTATAGTCAAATTAAAAAAAAACAAATTTTTTTTTCATCAACTTAGAATACATACATCATAAGGTTTAGAAACTCCTTTTAAGCAATATAAATGCTTGTGTTAGGAGGATCTTCTCTTCCATAACAAGAATTTACGGCAGTATACATTAGATTGTAGTAGCACTAGCATTATGTCATCATTTTAAGTTCATACAAAGTAACATAAATTTGTGTATTTTACTTATTACTTAGTTTTTATTACTTATTTATTTAATTATTATATTATACAATTTTTACAGTGTATATGCACTGTTTTTCTGCACAAGTGTGTGCGCGCGTACATGTGTGTTTGTGTGTGTGTGTGTGGGTATGCGTATACGTGGAAATATGTGAAAGAGAGTGAGTGTATAGATACATTTTTATCATAGGTTGGTTAAGTTATGTTAAGTTAAGTTAGCCCTACGACGTAAGTATCTTGGGATCAGTAGATGCCTTGGAGGAAACCTACCACTAACTTAGAGAATTGTGTATTTAATTTAAAATTATATTATACCTTACCTATTGGACCAGGATAATATTAAGAGGATATTTTGATCAGAGTCTCAATTTCATCATAGTTTTGGGTTTTCAGCCAGTTGGCGACTATATTTTTGCACCCAAACAGTGTTAGGGGATAGATATTAAGATATTTATTAATGGTATTATAAAGATGAGTAGACGTTTTATATTTTGTTGATGTTTCATAAATTGCTTTTTTGCAAAATTAGAGTTAACCCTCATAACCTTTATTACTTTTTACTCATTAAAACACAATTTTACGGATTACTTCGCGATTTATTTAAATCTGCAGTGTGTGAACATGCCTTAGACAAACCCAACCACTTCATTCGTTTTGACCAACCTAAAATACTTGCAAAAGAACGGCGTTTTATTCCTCGAATGCTACGTGAAGCCATTGAAATTAGAAAACATCCAAATTTCAATAGAGAAGATGGTTGGAAAGTTCCACCGGCATGGGATCCTATTCTAGAAAAAACCAAAGCAACACCTAGCACTGCAAGATCTCAAGACACGGTTAGCTCTTTCTGCGTAAATAGGAACGTAAATTAATATTATTGAGTGATGGTAGTTAAAATTTTTCAAAACTTTGTAATGACAAATAATACCTTAGTCTCCCTGTGACCACGATCGCTGTAAAGTGTTCGAAACGTCAGGTTTAATATAAAAAGTAAATAAATCGCGAAGTAATCCGTAAAATTGTGTTTTAATGAGTTCAACAATTCGCGTAAACGTAAGAAACTTTATTACTTTGTCACTTCTTCTAGCAGTTTGGTATCGTAAGGAAGGAGTACAGTAGAAGTATGCATGTATGGTGTAAGTGATACTGATGACACTTAACCATAACGTTGGGAGAACCTTCATCACCTATAGAACTAACCACTGGAAACAGGTCTGTACCACTTTATTTAAATACTAGTGGTTCCCCGAGACTTCGCCCGCAAGAGTTGAATTTTCCATATAAACTTTCATCCCCCATTTCCCCCCCCCCCCCCCCCCCCCCTTTAATGTTTTTATATCGCGACAAAATGTAGCCTATACCGGCTTTAGAAGTCCGTGGCGCGAACCACTACACCAAGACGGTCGTCAACGGTCGATTATAAATCATCTACACTCGTTTCAATTATCGACATTTGTTTATCGATATTTCCGCACTAGTCGATATCTTGCAAACGAAGTAACTTTTGCAGGACGTAAACGTAAAGTCTGATTGAGATAATTTCTTGTAAATGTTAAGAATTGTTATAATTCCGACGGAATATCATTGTAATAACATGTATCTACCGAAATTAAATTAATGACATTTTTAGAAGCCTTCAATTCGATTCTAATGTAACGGTGACGCCACTACAATGTTGTGTCGTAGGAATAACTGTCAATGTCATAGGGATCAAGGTTCGCCGGGCCGAGTATATGTCCTTTCCAGGGTCTCGTACTGTCTCCATACCAAATTTCATCTCAATTGGTTCAGTGGTTTAAGCGTCCCGAAGTAACATACAGACAGCCACACTTTCGCATTTATAATATTAGTATGGATAGATCTCATTTATTTTTTTGGAAACTTCGTATCGTATTGTTTTTATCCATCCACTATAGCTTTTTATACTTAGCCCGAGTGATAGGGGTAGATGTATCGGTAGGTGTGATAAAAAATTAGAAAGAATGAGGATTTTGTAAAATACAGGTGGTTTGTGGTTAAATAAAACACAACATTCATAAAATTATTTCTTATATTTACTCGCAGTTCATTTTTACACACGTTTGCCTAAATAAAAAAATCGTAGTATGTCTCAACACAATAATTCATAGTGATTATAACAAACTTGTTCATATTGTTTTTTTTTCGAGCAATTCGAAAAGGTTCTATCTGGTTTACAAAGTGACTAATTAAAATTATTTTTATTATAATTTAAGCTATTTCCTTTACAGTTTATACGAAAACAAAATTGTTAGCGAAATTTATTTCGTAATATCTTTTACTAACTTAAATGTAACAAATATCAGTGAGCCTGACTCTCAAGAGGCCTGAATTTCAAAATCATTATCTCGCTTTTTTTGCCAAAGAAACGAACGAGTCAGACTGCAGTAATTGAGAATCATCAATTTCGGGTTACGATTTCACATTTTTTGACAAGTTTACGCGTGTTTCCGTCTCATTTTAGTCGTCATGGTTTGATATCCCTAAATTTCCTTCTTCTTGGTGAATCTGTGTTGCCACATTCATTCGCCAACTTCACAGAGTATAGTTATAAATACACTGTTTTTTGGGAAATACTAAGTTTTATTACACCAATCTATTTATGGCATCCTTATCAGGGAACAGAAACATGAATCGATCAAATTGTATTCTATAATTATTTGCAATACAATTACTGCCGTACCCAGAGACGTCAATTAAAGTTAATATTTGATTTAGTCTTATGCTGTCCTTTTCTATTTCATTGACAAAGAAATTGTCGAGACTTAATCAAAGATTAAAAATAATTGACGTCTCTGAGTGAGGCAGTTAGGTTCCGAACTTCGTAATTATGATCCTTATTAGAAAATATGATGGTGTGACAAGTGCTTAAGTAAGAGACAGCCGTTTGACTTGACTTTTCTAAATTCTGCAGCTGAGAAAAATACGGCATGTGGTATATATGGGTTGGTAGAATTTGAGAGAGGTTTCATAGGGATCAAGTTTAGTATGTCGTCTCATAATATCTGAAATCTGTCTGATAGGTATTTTTTTGTTATTAAAAAAAAGTAGTTAGCCTTTAAAGATGTGCGATCTTTAAAGGCTAACTACTTTTTTTTGCTGGGCAAAGGCCTCACCTCAACTATGAGGAGGTACGAGCCATACTCCACCACGCGGGCTCAGTGCGGATTGGTGGAGGGGTGTCTGTAAGGCAAGTGACCAACCTTACTGTCAGATGTTATCAAGCCGGCCTCTAGGGCCTCAACTGAGCTTGACGACTAATATCCTCAACTAAACGAAGGTACAAGTATGAGCCAGCCTCAGTGCAGACTGGTGGAGGGGTGTCTGTAAGGCAAGTGACCAAATTTACTGTCAGATGCTCATAATATTGGGCATTAACTATAGTATGTCTACTTGACGCGCTTTTGCTGCCGCTGGCGGTAGATGTCGTTGACAGGCGGCGCGACTCCGAGATCGTCGTCGTCTGAGTCCTCGCCTGCTTTCCTTCGCCGCGACTGGGAAAATATATCCGATAAGATTATTAGTTTAGCAGTAATATTCATAGAATTTAGGTGTTGGATAATTTTGTATAAAAAAGTAATCATTCTCCTAGGGTTATCCCGGTTGTGCACTCGCACGCGAGGGCCCAGGGTCCGCTGACCATGATCCAGGATGTGGCAGATCAGGTAATTACAGTGAAGCGACTGTCATCTGACACCCGTGACCCTGTTACCAGGGGAACCTGACCAGTTTGGATCATGGTTACACATGCAATAAAGATTAAATAAATAAAATAATTTCGTTTCTTAAAGGGCTATTGCAAGCATCGGAACTTACTAATCCTTGACTTTTAATAGATAACTAACTGTCCATTAAAGTTGTTTAGTTAGTAACATATCAAAAAAATATAAAATCATAACTCGAAAACTACAAAATCACATAACACACATATCCCACTATACGGGTCTGTCTCTGGGCTTGTACTATCAGCAATATAACTATCCTTTGGATTGCCAGCAATTGGAAATCTGCGCAACTTTATGATGGCTAAAACTAGTACTATGAGCTTTCAAAAGGTGACAGGTTTACAATGGCAAGGCCTCGCTGACAGGATGACAGAGTAAGATAGGGCTATAGATTCACATATTATATTATTAGTATATTTCGTTTGATTGATTGGTTTGTATGTGTATACTGCCCCACTACGGGTCTGCCATTTTCCAGGGTCATGGTACGAAATAAAGGGAACTTGCCTGGTTTATAAACGGCATTTTTTTTAAACAAAGTCAAAGTCAATAATTATTTATTCAATTTAGGACAAAAAATGCCACTTATGAACGTCAACAATAATTATCAATAAATATGGGGCCAGAACATGTCTCCTTATCTTTTGGGCGAGACAAGACGACAGACAATCTGACAAGTGCTGAGAAGAAACGCCGGAACAAACTCAGTCACCACTAGCTGCCACAAAAATGATACAAATCAAAATAAACAGGTAGGTACATCAGTTTGGTGCAGGCTGGACTGTCCATACATTCTCGTCGTTAAGATAGTCTTGAACTTTGACATTAGGGTAGTTTTGACGTGTAACTCAAATTTATTAATTGGTAGGGGTGATGGTAAGGGTCCTGGGTTTTAACTTTACGGAATTTTTAGAAAACCCTTTATAAATGTTATATCAACAGTATGTATACCTTGTTAGCCACCGTGGTGATGCCCGCGTCGTCCACTATCCAATGCACTGAACGCGCTAGGTCGAACAGCTTCGTGTCGCAGCCGTTTTCTTGCGTCGGCGCTGGGGCTGCAAAATAATAGTGATTGCAGCCACGGGTTCTCAAAAGATGTTTGACAATTAATAATTTTAATCGGACAAATTGATCGATTTTGTTCGATTAATAAAAAAAAACATAAATCCTTTGGCCGTAGATAGGTTCGTACCTTACACAGTATATTTTACTTAAAAGCAGCTGAAAGCCACAGAATTAAATTCAATTTCGCTCACAAAATTTATCGACTGTGTCATCATGACAAATAATCTAATAGGTTCAATTTGATAGCTCAGAGTTATCACAGAATGTAGCAGTGTATGCGGAGGGATTCCATATACAACACATAAAACAATAGAAATAAAATGTTATTTATTTTTAAATAAGAGAGGAAAGATTGCACTGACTTAAAAGTATAAAATGCGACACATTTTTTTTATATTTTCTACATGAAGTGTAAAATGAATCAAAATTCTACATTGCTGACAGACCCCTTAAAACGGCCATGTTCTAAACTGTTTTTTTCTTCATTTTAGTGTTGTCACCCTTTTACTCGTTACAGAGGAACAGATTTATCGAATTTTCGGTTGGTATTGAACGAATAACATTTTCAGTATGCAATTTTGTTAGAATACTTAATTAAAATTAATTTCGCTCACAAAAATTAATCGACTGTGTCATCCGGTGGGACTCGAACCTACGTCCCCTCGCTATCCGGGCGAGTGCTCTTACCAACTGAGCTACGGAGGACGTTAGTCAGCCGACGAATTTTTGTAATTGCTTGCTACGCCAGTGAGCCAGCTTTGAATACTTAATTTTATTTGTGGTTTATAAACCGTTATTCTAAAACAAACTAATAAAATGAATAGTCACTAAAACGTAAAATATTTTGTATAGCCTGACCAAAAATATATGGGACCTCGCCATATTGCGGAAAACAACTGGAACTGATTTCTTTTACTGGCAACAAAGCCACAAATCGTCATTGTCGTGTCATTAGTTGTCTTAATGATTAGTGTCAATATGGAAGCGTAATCAAATTTTTGAGTATGTGATATTTTTATGTGTTAAAAACGCCGAGAACTATTCACTGTCGTAAAAGAGAAGTGGTTTAACATGTGCTGTAGTAATTACCGATTTAGTTGTCATATCACAATTTTTGGTACGTCATATAGTGCGAACAGTAAGAAATGGCTACTGATGGCAACGGAGAATATTGAAGTTACGATTTTGAAAATAAAAATTATTTGTACTTGTTACGAGTGTTTTATTTTCTTTATTTCAACCCTACTTAAATATTTTACTGAAATAATAATAATAATAATCAATTGTTTCAACAAACACACCAATTACCTAGCCCCAAACTAAGCGTGAGCTTGTGCTATGGTGACTGGATAACGGATAGAAATACTTAAATACATATAAACATCCATGACTTAGGTACAAATGCTCGTGCTCATCACACAAACATTTGCCCTTTGCGGGATTCGAACCCGCAACCGCCTGGTTTAGAAGTCCGGTGCGCGAACGACTACACCAAGACGGTCGTCAAAATAGTTCGTATAAATTGAAAAAAAAAATTATATACTATATTTAAAACGATAAATAATATAATTTAAAAGAACACTAGGTAATTTTACGTTTACCCGACTGTGGTTTAGCAAAAATAATTCCAATTTGGTCCAAATTTCAAGGCCAATATTACAAAGAGTCACTGACTTTAACAATTACCTATTTAATTTGCAATGTTCTGTCTTGTTCTTGTATCGCAGAATCTGTTATCAGACTTGGAAATGTAACCTAAATGTAAACGTACAAAAAAGCATTTTTATGTTCAGTTACCAATTTACGCTGGTATGATTATATCAAGTGTTGTCATATAAATAGGATTCGTAGCGCCCTTAATTCAGGTCCCATATATTCCTGGTCAGGCTATAATAACAATGTTTTGAATCAATCGTAAATCAACTTGATTTCAGAATCGTTAATTCTTCCTACCACCCGACCCTATATGTCAAATGTCAATGTAACTGTCAAAATGAACCTATTAAATTATTCAGATTATAAACATACGGGTACTCACGTTTATCCGGCAGTGTTATCCGGCTGAACAGGTGCATGAGCCGGTCGACTGCTACGAAGGGACCTCTGAACGAAGATGGCGGCGGCATCAGAGTGCACAAGTGCGCCGCGGCAGGCGGGATCGGGAAGGTTCCGCCTGGGAAACATAATTATTGAAAGAAATATCGCGCAGAATATTGATGGTCCTTATTAGACCTGTGTCGATCGATCATTTCTCATGACCCTACGAGGGGTGGGGAGGGTCGAAATATCATTATTTTAGCACTAACACCCAACGTTTTCGAGATACAAGCGATTAATGATTCTAATCCTATCGCATCGCTGTCTTAACGATCGATCATTGTCACGCGCGAGACCGAGGGTACTCTATCTTGATCTATCTCGATCGGTGCGCGAGCGACCCGGGGCCCAATTCTCGCGCCTTGGATATTATATCACATGCGATATTTATCGAAAAAAACATGTCGGCTATCACCAAAGTGATAAATATCTGACATTTTCATACTTCGAGAATACGTCACATTTAAATTTTGTGATATCCGCCATGTTTTTTTGATAAATATCGCATGTGATATAATATCGAAGACACGAGAATTAGGCCCACGGTCATACAATCTGTTTAATCGGGTCGATGATACACGAAAGTGAGATAGAACATCGTTGGGTTATTATAGGTAGGTAATGTATTATAAAATGTTGTACAGTGATATCAAGAGATAAATTCAATTTGGTTTGTACCGGCCATGAGTTACGGTACCTGCACGTCGGGTCAAAAATGATTGAATCTTTAGGACATCCGTGATTCGATCGCTCTTTCATATGTTGCAATCGAATCAAAATGATCCGATCGATCACGGTCGACACAAGTATAGTAATAAGTCCATTAAAAAGGCGCGATAGTCGAGCGGAGAAAACTTCACTTCTTATCCGAGATCGTGAGTTCGATCCCCGCCTGTACCACTGAGTTTATATAAAAAATTAAACACAGTCTTTTTCAAAAATATCGCTGCCTAACGGTGGAAGAAAATGTCATGAGGAAACCTGTATACTAGTTGGCTAGTGCGTGAAATGGAGAAGGCAATGGCAAACCACTCCATTAAAATTGCCAAGAAAGTCGTTGTGTGTTTCATTCCACATAATGATCACGACCCCCAGTCATAAGGTATACGTTTGTGAAGAAGAAGAAGCCCATTAAAGGACACGGGTACCGTTTCCGCTTGATAGTCCACTAGCGATAGTCCAATCGATAGTTAAAGCAAAAGTATCGATTGTATATACCCTAATGAAGCTATCGATAGGTCTATCAATATTGTGGATGATTTCCGAGGTCAGTGTAGAATCGCAAGGCACGGGAAAGATGACGATTTGCACTGTAAACAATCACTCCTCGCGATTAGTAACTTCGGCCACAGAATAAGTACTAGTACTTCGTACAGAAGTATGACTTATGAAGAAATGTCTACTCAATGTCGTCAACAATATGGCGTAATTTAGTTCGCCTCAGAGTCAAGCACATTTTGTGTAGACACCTACAAAAATCCATTGCAAGATAATTTCATAATTATTGCTCTGGAATATGATTCATAATACACTAAACCTATTCAGTGACGTAATATCACGCGACGCAATAGGGTTGACTGCTACGAGAAGCTTCTAACGCCATCTAGCGCCTCTTTCTAGTACTTTATTCATTCTCGTCCAGCCAGCAACGTAGCCGCGCGGCCGCCGGTGAATAAAACGCGCGAGCGTGTCGCTGGCCGGTAGCGACACGCAACTTGTTTTAGCCCCTAACCGCGGCGACCCTTACGGTCGCCGCGCGTAGGTACGTTTTCGCTACCTACTTCGGCCTGCTTCGGCTATGTATTTTATTTATTTTTTTTCTATACTTTATGATCGATTCTACATCACCTCTGAAAAATGTATTAGTATTTGAACACCTTTTATTTAAAAGCCTAATATCAAGTCTATCAATGCCATTGTGAATATTTTTAACGACATTAAATTCGAATATTTTATTCAAAACAGCTTCGTGGCATGCCGCTTGCTCGGTTACCACGGATGCCTTTTCGGCATTCACACCTTCGTAGTAATAGTCCTGTGTTTTCCGTAGTTGTAACTTTCGTGTATGTATGTGTGTTTTGCTGAACAAATGTATTTTCTTTCTTACAAACCATTGATAACGTGTTTTAAAACGTAGACATATTATGATCGATTTTCATTATCATTTAACCGGTCAGTTAAGTTTGTATTTAATAAATAATTTTAAGCGAAACCTAGATAAAGCCTCCATCAAATAATTTGCTATCAAATTATACACACGCGAAAATTGTGAACTAACCTGGTATAGGATGTTCTCCGGGCAACGGGTTGACCTTCGGTTTGTATGGGATCATCTGGCTTGTGTCCGGGCGGGCTATATCTTTATTTGGGTCGTTATCTCTGAAAATAAATGCATTATTATAAGTCAGCCTATTAGATCCCACTGCTGGGAAAAGGCCTCACCTCAACTATGAGGAGGAACGAGCCATACTCCACCACGCGGGCTCAGTGCGGATTGGTGGAAGGGTGTATGTAAGCACTATCAGGAAATGCATTATTACTATCAGGAAAAAATTGAAACTAAACCTATATTTTGTAACAGATGACTACTCTTCGAAATGGTTGTTAATTAAATCATCATTCATCATTATCATTCGCTTGCCCTGTTCCCATTATATTTGGGGTCGGCGCAGTATGTTTTTCTCTTCCATACAATCCTATCACTCGTCATTGACTCATCCACTCCTTTCACAATCATATCATGCTTTATACAGTCCATCCATCTCTTAATAAATACATACACAAAACTAATAAAATAATATTTGAGGGGCGTTCTCATACAACAAACGTGATTTATTGCCGTTTCGCTTGATATTAATAACGACAACGGATAGACGCTTACAATATTCACGGAATATTAATTCGTATAATTTATGAACAATAAAGAAATATATTTAAGGGGGCTCCCATACAACAAACGTGATTTTCTTGCTAATAATACTACGGAACCCTTTGTGCGCGAGTCCGACTCGCACTTGGCCGGTTTTTATACAAACATGCTTACTACACACGGTTACAGATTATAAAAATATTTTTACGACTGTAAACATGTTTACGTCAATAGATGGTCATTTTTTATTTTTAAAGAAATCTATCCAGTTAGGAACGGAGCCTTATCCATGTCTTTAAAAATGCAATGGAATAACTTACTTTATACCTTTCATATAACGTTGTAGGACCAACGGCTTAACGTGCTTTAACAGGGGTGTTAACACCACCAACTTCGTGACTCCGGAGCTGTGTCTGAGTAATTTCAAGACAGAAAAACCCAAACACTCTCGGCCCTGATCTCTCTACGGTCATGTCGGAGTATACCTGTGTATTGCGCACACACTTGTGCACTATAGTATGTCCCGCGCAGTTGGCTAATCTCTGTTGAGATAGGCCGCCATAGTCGAAACTCGGCTAGGAGGACATTATAACGTTGTACGGAATGCGAATATAGTTACTCTTTATTGTTTTAAGGTAATAGAGTAATTTTTGCAGGCGATTAAAAAACGTTGTTGAAAGAAGAACATTTATCCAATCGATTATCTTAAACATTATTACCGTAAGACAAGAACTTTTTCATTAGTAAATCTGTGATGTAAGCGTGTTTGTATGAAAATTACTCGATGGGCCGATATTTCTGCCGCTTTGAAATCAACGTCAAATACTTATGTCTCTTCCTTGAAGCGTATGGCAACACTTGGAGAAAAAGGCTCAAAGCCTCATCCTGAATTGGAGTCACTCAAGGCATCCTTGATTAAGGCAGCCGCCGATTGAGTCAGTTCAATATTACCTTCATTCGTTCATCATTCATTTTATGTTTTTCAGGATTTCCTGAAAAACTCCTTTTGGTTTTGATTGGTTTTTCATTACGATTATTAAATGCTCTAATATACAAGTACATGATTGACTATGTCCGATGAACTTAAGCGAGTGAATGATGAACGGGACCAATCTTCGTTCTTTATTGTACGGTACTTAAAATGTATGTTGATTTAAGGTAAAACGAGTTTTATCCATAGTAGTATTATAAATGCGAAAGTGTGTCTTTCTGATATCTCTTCACACTTGAACTGCTAAAGCGATTTAGCTGAAATTTGGTATATAGATAGTATGAGTCCCGGGTAAGGACATTGGATAGTTTTTATCTCAGTAATCATTCTTTGAAGGCATGAAAAGGAAGGTGGAAGCCTGTATGAGAAATTTGACACATGCGTGGGTAATCCCTATAAGGTGCGAGAGAGAATATGATATGCGCTGTCTCTTGCACGTTTTATTGCTGCGTCTGCCACAAGTTTTTGCAAATAGTATAGTAGACAATACTCACTTCTGTCCTAATATAACGGCAGCTAGCTCAGGCGAGATTCCGGCTAGCGGTCCGCCTAGCGCCCACGACTTGTTGGACATAGACGCTACCTGCACAACACAACAATTTCAATAAGTTTTAAATAAGAAACCAAAAATTCGCACATGGGCAGGATTTGAACCCTCGACCTTTGGCTAACCGGGCCAACGCTACCGTGACTGAGCTACCGTGTAGTGCATCCGTCCGTGCGAAATTCTTAGTTTCATTTGAAAATTGCGTGACGTCAGCGACATCGCGACATCTAGCCGAGCTGTATTGCAATAGCCGTGGGCCAGTAATTCATTACAGAATAATTATATATAAACCATATATAAATAAGAAAGAACACTGCGAGTGTTAAAAATATTTAAAACTATCAACAATTTCAAGATAAGATCAGGGCATAGGTTTTTTTTATTTGGAATGGGTTTGCTCTAGACTCTAGTAGACTAAGCCAGACGTGGCGTAGACAGAGTCTACGGTGGACCGAGCTCACCCGGAAGGTTCTGGCACTCGCGCTCACCGACGGAACACAGCGAGCTGCGTGTTTTAGGCATTCGAAATGGGATGGAGTATGTTTAGATAGATAGATTAAGATACTTTCTATAGCAACGAGTAACACATTACAAACATACAATAAAAAAATGGATGGACTATAAAATAATAATGATAATGTCCTCCTAGCCGAATTTTGACTACGGCGGTCTATCTCAACAGAGATTAGCCAACTGCGCGGGACATATTATAGTGCACAAGTGTGTGCGCAATACACAGGTGCACTCTCTGTTCCTTCACTCTCATAATTAGGTGAGACGGAAGTTCGACATGACCTTAGAGAGATCAGGCGCAGGACCAACGGCTTAACGTGCTTTCCGAGGCACGGGGGTGTTAACACCACCAACTTCCTGACTCCGGAGCTGTGTCTGAGTAATTTCAAGACAGAAAAACCCAAACACTCTCGGCCCGACCCGGGATTCGAGCCCGGGATCTCGTGGATAGTACCCAGCGTGCTGACCACTAGACCAACGAGGCAGTCACAATAAAATAAATGTATGTATTTATGTCACATACAATAATAATAAAAAATATATTTATGAACTCCACCAACATACTTAAACTAAGACCTGGAGGATATTTAGATTTTCTAGGTTTCCGCAGTCCAGAATTCAGAAGGAAAACCGGAACCCTTACAGGGTCACTTTGTAGTCCGTCTTGCAAGACCCTATTTTACGCACGCGTAGAGAATAAAGTTCAAATTATCATCAAATACTTATGTCCCTTGAAGCTGTATAACAAAATCAAGTTCCTAAATCAACTCGGTCTAAAGATATTACCTTGTAGGCCTTATTTTCTAAAATTTCGCAGTGAAATTAAAACATTCATGACATGATATTTGGCAAGAACAAAGGTCTCACAGCACAAGTAAAGGAAAAAAACAAATTTAGTTGTTTCAACACAATTTTTTTTTCAACAAGTTTGTAAGCAACCCTCAGTGCACAAGTCCGACTCGCACTTGTCAGAATTTTTAGAAACAAGTCATTTTATTAGGCTGCGTCCACCCCATGCAACTTTTGAACTAAGCAAGTGTAAATTAAAAAAAAAAAACATGATCTAGATCGTAACAAATTCTTTCAACGAAAATTGGTTTGAACGAGATCGAACTAGTCATTTTTGAGATACAGCACATTTTCAACAACCGCAAACATAACTTTGTTCTTCATACAAACACTATGAAAAAGAAAGTTACATTTGCTGTCAACAAAATATTGTGGTATTTTGGCTAAGTGGAAGTAAGTGGATCCTAATTCAGTTAAATTTGGCACGGAACCCGCAGTGCACGAGTCCGACTCGCACTTGTCATAGAATTTTTGAAACACGTCATTTTATCAGGATGTGTTACTTACCTCAGTATACCCAATAGACTTGAGCTCGGCGATGCTGCAGGGGTACAGATCCAGGAACTTGTATCTGTCAACTAGTTGAGCTGTCTCTTTGAAACACGTCATTTTATCAGGATGTGTTACTTACCTCAGTATACCCAATAGACTTGAGCTCGGCGATGCTGCAGGGGTACAGATCCAGGAACTTGTATCTGTCAACTAGTTGAGCTGTCTCTTTGCCTTCGAACTCTTTTATCTGGGAACAATATAAATGAGAATAAACGCTTGCACACAAAAATTGATCGATTGTGTCTTCCGGTGGGACTTGAAACCACGACCTTTCGCTATCCGGGCGAATGCTCTTCTAAGGCCCACTTGCGCATGTCCGGATTAGCTAGTCTGGTTTTGTTGAAGGCCTATTATCTGATTGCCTCGTTGGTCTAGTGTCAGCACGCTGGGTACTATCCACGAGGTCCCGGGTTCGAATCTCGGGTCGGGCAGAGAGTGTTTGTGTTTTTCTGTCTTGAAATTACTCGAACACAGCCCCGGAGTCAGGAAGTTGGTGGTGTTAACACCGCCGTGCCTCGGAAAGCACGTTAAGCCGTTGGTCCTACGCCTGATCTCTCTACGGTCATGTCGGACTGCCGTCTCACCGAATTATGAGAGTGAAGGAACGTAGAGTGCACCTGTGTATTGCGCACACACTTGTGCGCTATAATATGTCCTGCGCAGTTGGCTAATCTCTGTTGAGATATGCCGCCGTAGTCGAAATCGGCTAGGAGAACATCATCATCATCATCATCATTATCTGAGATGAACGCCCACTTGCGCCAGTCCGGTTTAACTGATCCGGACTGGCGCAAGTGGACCTTCCGTATTACCTAATCCAGACTTGTGCAAGTGGGCTTTCAACTCAGATAATAGGCCTTCAAAAAGACCGGAATAGCTAATCCGGACTTACGCATGTGGGCCTAACTGAGCTACGGAGAAAGTTAGTCAGTCGACGAATTTTTGTAAGTGGTTGCTGCACCAGTAAACCGGCGTTTTATTTGACCAATACTTGAGACTTGGGTAATGTACCCACAAGTATCTGACGGAAATATATATTTTTTGCAAATACTTAACCATCAGTAAAGATGAAATCAGCTCAACTAAATTATATTTTACTAAATTACAATTATATAAGATATTATATCAGCCTATTGCAGTCCACTGCTGGACATAGGCCTCTCCAAGACGGCGCCAACTTTAACGGTCCTCCGCTTCTCGCATCCAGCCACCACCGGCCACCTTCCTCAGGTCATCGGTCCGTCTAGCAGGAGGGCGTCCAACACTACGTTTCCCGAGACGTGGTCTCCATTCGAACCTTCCTACTCCAACGCCCGTCGGTTCTGCGACAGACATGACCAGCCCTGCCACTTCAGCTTACTGCACCTCTGAACAATATCTATTTATAAATTAGAAAGATAACTATAAAATAAATGAGATTCCCAAGTTTAAGTTGTAACCAAACGTTGCAGTGACAAAGATTAGAAGTAAGTAATGGCTGGCTCATTTCTCGCTCAGAGGCTAAGTTTGGCTATCCAACGCGGAAACGCAGCTAGCATTCTCGCTTCCTTGCCTCATGGACACGGTTACTTTTTCGAATAAGTAGATTTTTAAGTTTTGTTAAGTGTACATATTTAATTAATTGATTATTTTTATTGAAATAGAAAACTTTTAAACATTTGTAACAATTATAGTAGGTTAATTAAATTAATAAAAAGTAAGTAATTGCCATAATTATGAAATAAAATATCATTGTTACCAACCACTATAAATAATGATATGGTAATGGTAGTGATACCAAAAGTTAAGCAACCCGCAGCGCGGTCGTGATTGGATGGGTGACCATCCCGACCATTTCAGTGACGACCATGACAAGCATCTCCGTGCTTTGGAAGGCACGTTAAACAGTTGGTCCCGGCTAATATCGGTTGATATTAGTCGTTAAGCCTAGTCAGAGGCCCTAGGGCGGCTCGATAACATCTGACAGTAAGGTTGGTCACTTGCCTTACAGACACCCCTCCACCAATCCGCACTGAGCCCGCGTGGTGGAGTATGGCTCGTACCTCCTCGTAGTTGAAGTAGAGGCCTTTTTCCAGCAGTGGGATCTATATACGCTGACTTAACTTTTAATATAAATAATTTTGTTATATTGTGTCTTATTACTTATACTTATTTATAAGAAAAATCCTGACCTTCTCTAGCACGGCCTGGCGCCGCTTCTCGACCTTGACTATGGAGACCAGGTCGCCGATGTTGGACTCGAACTCCAGGAACCTGTTCCATATGTCCACCGAGCTCTCCGGCTTGAGGCTGCCGGAGGAGAGCACCCGCTCGAACAGTACACGGGTGTTGTTGTCCTCTGGAAAGAACAAAAATTTATTTATATAGAGGCCATATGATAATATGATATGTTCTAATATTTTGAAACACTCGCAGTGTTCTTTCTTATTTATATAAGCAGGCCTGTGTATCTCCCCGCGTTGGTAGCAAAAACGTACCTACGCGCGGCGACCTGTTACTAATCCACTTACGGAGTTCATAACCACCAGAGGCCATTATTCCTATAAGTTCAGTTTTCAAGGCCCGGGCAGACGCAATAGTATCAGCACCAGTAAGACAATCGTCGATATAAATATCTCTCTCAAGGACTTCAGCAGCTCGAGGGAAGGTAAGTCTCTCTTGTTCAGCGAGCTCAAGAAGGGCACGAATTGCAATGAATGGACTGGAACGAAGACCATAGGTATTGGTATTAAGTTCATAGGCAAGAAGTGGCTGAGAGGGATCCTCACGCCAAAGCACAAGTTGGTACCTTCTATCATCAGGATGTACCCAAGTCACACGAAACATCATACGAATATCTGTTACAAACACTACCTCGTGCCTGCGGAAATTTAGGAGGATGTGAGAAATATCTCGCTGAAGCTTAGGGCCTGTATGTAAACATTGATTCAGGGACACTTTAGAGGACGTAGGACTACTACCATCGAACACAACACGTATTTTGTCACTAACGGACTTAAAAATTCCATGATGAGGGATAAAATAATGTTCCCGGGTCGAGTCATATGAAGAAAGGGACATATGGTTTAGGTCAAGGTACTCACGCATAAAGGAAATATATTTCTCTCGAAAATTAGGATTGGCTTGCAAACGCTTCTCAAGATTATGGAATCGCCGTAAGGCATTGGTTTTAGAATCACCGAGAGGTGGACGATCATGAAGAAAAGGGAGTCTAACCATAAATCGACCATCGCTTTCACGAGTGGTAGTTGCTTTAAAAAAGGTTTCACACTCTATATCCAAGGGGTTCGCAACTGGAGATTGGGGGGCCTCTTCGATTTTCCAGAATTTTTCAACTATTTGGGACAGCGAGACTCCAGTCATGGGGGGTTCCAAATCAGTAAATCCTCCATAAACAGGACCACACAGGACATAACCAAATATCGTCGAGATAGCAGTAAGGCCATCAGGGGACACAAGCAACTCGGACCTTAAAAGGCGACCAATGACGTCAGCTCCAAGAAGTACACTTATAGTACCAGGTTTGTAAAATAAAGGGTCAGCAAGAGGGAGGTGCTTAGTACAGGTAATTACACTTTTAGGTAAGTCTACCTCTGGGAGGGTACCAGCAATCACATCAACAACTATTGCACTGGTAGAGATTTCTGGAAAGGCAGAATTAACTGGCTTAAATGAAAAGGATACAATGCCCGGGGAACTAATTGCTTGAACATTACCTATTCCACGAACAGGAACTGGAGAAGGAATGATAGGTAAGTTCATGTGGTCAACAACAAGCTCAGTAGTAAGAAGGCAGCCTTGAGCACCAGTGTCACATAAGGCACGCGCTTCCACATAATATCCAGACGAGGTTTTAACATGAATCAAGGCCGCTGAGGAACGGAGAGATTCCATTTTGTTTTTAGTGAAAATCGTTCAATTTACCGCCTTTTCTGATGAACTTGATCGCTTACGGCGTGGCGATCCTATCACTAACTCCCTTAGAAAAATGAAATTAATTTCTAGATGACAGAGGCCTGATTCGAGTTGGAGGTCGATTACGAAACTCCGATCTATCCTTTGATGCGCGCCATCCCCTTCTTCTGCCTAAGAATGGTAATTTCGTAAACATCCTTATTTCACATTACCATCGCGAGAATGCTCATGCTGGTGTTAATGCAATTCTTGCCATGTTAAATAGAGAGTTTTGGATCTTGTCGGCACGCAGAGCTATTCAGCATGTGATTTTTAAATGCCTTCCCTGTTATCGTCTCAAAGCGGCTGTATCTCAACCCTTCATGGGTAACCTACCTAAAGACCGCGTCACGGCTGCTAGACCGTTTGACGGTGTAGGTACCGATTTTGCAGGACCCTTTTTTACCAAAGTCCAGGCCTATAGGAACAAAAGGTTAGTGAAAAGTTACCTGTGTGTATTTGTCTGCCTTTCTACTAAAGCCGTTCACCTTGAGGTTGTGTCGGACCTAACTACTGAAGCCTTTATTGCGGCCTTTTCCGATTCGTGTCGCGTCGTGGTGTACCTTGCCTAATCCGATCTGATTGCGGTCGAAATTACATTGGTGCTAACAATTACCTAAAAGAGTTAAAGTGTTTCCTGTCTCAAAACCAGGCGGCTATTGGTTCTGAGCTTTCAAAGCGGAACATATCCTGGGTTTTCGATCCTCCTGTTTGCCCTCATTGGGGCGGTCTTTTTGAAGCTGCGGTTAAATCGGCGAAATCGCACCTAAAACGAGTAGTAGGCGATACCCCCCTTACGTTTGAAGAGCTGACCACTGTTTTTGCTAAAATTGAAGCAGTTTTAAATTCACGCCCATTGTGCCCACTTTCTCCTGACCCTAATGATGTCGAAGTGTTAACTCCCGGCCATTTCTTAATTGGACAACCCTTAACTGCACTTCCGGAGTACCCTTATAAAGACGTAAAATTGCATCGCCTTACACGGTTTCAGCTAATCCAACAAATTACCCAGCACTTTTGGTCTCGCTGGCATTTAGAATACTTAAATACATTACAAATTAGAAATAAATGGACCTCTCCTTGTGATCCTCCTAAAGTGGGTGAGCTAGTACTCATAAAAGATGACAACCTTCCCCCTTTGCAGTGGCGTCGTGGACGCATTATTAATTTATATCCTGGCCAAGACCAAGTTGTTCGTGTGGTAGATGTTAAAACTCCTACCGGTAGCCTAAAGAGATCTTTGACGAAATTAGTTCGTCTTCCTGTCCAGTGAACTTCCTTTCCTTAGCTTCCTAACCTTCTCGTAAACACTTGACGTGTTTAGGGCGGGCGATATGTTTACTACAATATTTTGATTTGTTTGTGTACCCTATTGATACTGCGCCGCGCGCACTCGCACGCGTACTTGCCTAGTTTTTAATTGTTTAAAACGTACCGTGAGAACCCCGGAGCCCGAAGTCGACACCGAGACCTTACCTATGACACATGTAATAGACCGACCGGAGCGCTTTCGCCGCGTGTGTCTCCTGTGAAGTTCCTTGCAGACATTTCGAGTGATTGTGGCCTGTGAAGTGAACCCCTGATGTGGCAAGTACCTAGCTATAAGCGTTCCGAACCGACCTATTTTCCACCTATCATTGTCGCCCTCCACGTATAATCCACTGCCTAAACTCTCAAACACCATGTTTTTCAAGGCATTGTCAAATTCGGCTCTAAGAAGGTCAGGACCAAGAACATCCCGGTCGACTTCGTCTTCTTCTTCTATGTCAGATTTTGAAAGTCCCTCCCCTGAGTAAAGCGTTTCAATGTATTTTTTCCATCTCTTTGCTACCTCTTTACTATTTATCAAAAGTTTACCTTCTTCGTCTAATATAGCTGAACTTTTTGTCTTTATTTTATTTTAAAATTTTATTACAATTTTAAATTAATGTCACTTTTTATTGACATTTTGACATTCGACTATGGGTTGTCAAGCAGACCTGTTGAAATATTCGTTCGTAAATATTAACACGTGTCATAAAATGACACGTGTTAATCATATTTGAACTGGCGATGCATAAATAAAGAAATAAAAGCTAATGACATTTAAAAAAGAAAATGTCTAGGCCCTTAAAAAAATGTGTCAGTCGTCGAATCCTACAACTTACGTCAGGCTGGCGCCCATTGAAAAAAATATAACAGTTTGTATGTATAGCCTGACCAAGAATATATGGGACCTCGCCATATTGCGGAAAACAACAGGAACTAATTTCTTTTACTGGCAACAGAAACCACAAATCGTCATTGACGTGTCATTTTTTGGCATAATGATTTGTGTCAGAGAGGAAGCGTGATCTTATTTTTGAGGATGTAATATTATTATGTGTTAAAAACGCCGAAAACTATTCGCTGTCGTAAAAGAAAAGTGGTTTAACATGTGTTTTAGTCATATTCGACAAGGAAATCCGTGTAATCAACATAATTTCTACAAATGAATTACCGACTTAGTTGTCATATCACAATTTTTGGTACGTCATATAGTGCAAACTGTGAGAATTGGCTACTGATAGTAACCCAGAATATTTTAATAATGATTTTGAAAAATAACAATTATTTATACTTGTTTTGAGAGTTTTATTTTCTTCATTTCAAACCTACTTAGATATTTTACTGAAATAGTTCGTAAAATTTTTAAAAATGTCATATATAATATTTCCAATAGTCTGTTAACATTGAATATACTATTGTTTACAACAACAGCAGGTAATTTTACTTGTACCCGACTGCGTTTTAGCAAAAAAAAATTTGGTCCAAATTTCAAGGCTAATATAACAAAGAGCCACTGATTTAATAAGTACTTAATTTACAAGTGTTATGTCTTGTTCTTGTATTATAGAATCTATTATCAGACTTAGAAATGTAACAAATGTATATATTTTAAATGTTCAATAGCCAATCTACGCTGGCATGATTATATCAAGTGTTGTCATATAAATAGGATTCGTAGCGCCCTTAATTCAGGTCCCATATATTTCTGGTCAGGCTATAACTCCATCAGTTTTGATGCTAAACGTCTGCTGTTGTCGTAGTTAAAATGGGTATCGTGACGTGCTGCCGACTGTACAAGTGTTGTTCCCAATAAACTGTTTTTTTAAAATGTTTATGCGTAAACAATGTAGCTAAAACTTCAATATTTATAATTAATTAAAAGTAATTAATATCTTAACTAAGATAGTTACACTAAGAAAGTTATACCATGTTAAGATTTTACAAAGCGTAGCGTCTTAGTAAATCACACTTCACACTAATATTATAAATGCGAAAGTTTGAGAGTGTGTGAGTGTGTATGTTTGTTACTTCTTCACGCAAAAACTACTGAACGGATATGGATGAAATTTGGCACAGAGATAGATTATA
Source organism: Pyrausta nigrata (assembly GCA_949316185.1). Taxonomy (NCBI): domain Eukaryota; kingdom Metazoa; phylum Arthropoda; class Insecta; order Lepidoptera; family Crambidae; genus Pyrausta; species Pyrausta nigrata. The sequence continues at coordinate 6,978,004 of OX438965.1, forward strand.
GTCTGGAATAACATATAGGCCACTTTTAATCCCGAAAAAAACACAGTTCCTGTAGGATACAGAAATAGTAGTTTACGCGGGCGAAGTCGCGGGCTACAGCTAGTATTATAAATGCGAAAGTTTGTGAGTGTGTATGTTTGTTACTTCTTCACGCAAAAACTACTGAACGGATATGGATGAAATTTGGCACAGGGATAGATTATATTCTGGAATAACATATAGGCTACTTTTTATCCCAGAAAAAAAACACAGTTCCTGTAGGATACAGAAATAGCAGTTAACGCGGGCGAAGTCGCGGGCAACAGCTAGTGTATAATAATTAATGAATGATTATAATAACTAAGGAATAAACACAACAATACACTCACCATTCAAATGCGACAGATAGTCGATATAGCACAGCACATACTCCGGTATGTGGGGGAACTTCTTCAGCCCCAACTCGAAGATCCTGAAGGCTATGTTCTTGTCCTTTGAGCAGTAGTACTCCATGAGGGCTGCTGCCACGAAAACGTGGTAACGAGACCTGGGTAAGGAGGAAGTATTGTGTACCTTAATATCTAAAAATTGTACACTTATCCCGGCTGTGCACTAGCGCGCGAGGGCCCAGGGTCCGCTGACCATGATCCAGGATATGCCAGATCAGGTAATTACAGTGGAGCGACTGCCATCTGACCTCCGAGACCCTGTTGGGGAACCTGACCAGTTTGAATCATGGTTACACATTCAGTCGCCTAAATTCCTTACGATGTTTCCCCTTACAGTTTTTAAGTGAAATATAATCTTTGTAAATATTTGAAGACCGTCTTGGTGTAGTGGTTCGCGCTCCGGACTTCTAAACCAGGTAGTGCGGGTTCGAATTCCGCAAGGGGCAAATGTTTGTGTGATGAGCACGAGCTTTTATATCTAAGTCATGGATGTTTATCAATGTATATAAGTACGTCTATCCGTTATTCTAGTCACCATAGCACTAGGTCACGCTTAGTTTGGGTAATTGGTGTGTTTGTTGAAACAATTTATTCTTCTTATTATAATCTATTTTCATTATATCTTTGGCGGGGCAAATATTGAATGAGAGTGTCTTAGTAGGTAGGTATGTCGAACCATTTAGTACTATGTCGATCTGTTATCCTAGTCGCCATAGCACAAGTTCACGCTTAGTTTGGGGCTAGGGAATTGGTGTGTTTGTTGAAACAATTTATTATTAATATACAGTTTAGTATAAAAATAATAGTAAAATACTTACCTAGGGTCCTCCCTAGCCCGTTTGAATACGGTCCTAGCCGACTTGATGCCTTCTGCTCGCCGGGCGAACTTCATGTACTGAACGTAGGCTAGCGTGGGGTCAATGTCCTCCATGTCCAAATACCGGGTGTATACTTGGTGAACCTAGGGAAGAATGTGTTTAAATAAGTGGCGTAGGGATATAAAATCGATGAGAGCTATTGCGCATAAATCCAAATGAAAAAATTGTGACAAAAACCAAATGAAAAAATTGTGTAAAGGTCCCTTTACACAATTAACAATTAATTAATACGGGGGTTAACCCCCGACGCAAAAACGACGGGGTGTTATACGTTTGACGTGTCTGTGTGTGTGTGTGTCTGTCTGTGGCATCGTAGCTCCCGAACGGATGAACCGATTTTGATATAGTTTTTTTTGTTTGGATGATTAATTAGTTTGAGTTTTTCTTAATAACTCGTAAACGGTGGCTTATAGCAAAAATATTTCTTTTCGGCAAGTAATCTAAATAGCTCCCTACACCTATGCCAAAAATCGCTTTTACACGAATTATTTCCCCTATTTTTCCTTCGTTGAGTGGGCTATTAGTTTTGTAATAGGTTTAAAAAAACCATTTAACTGATTTAAATTCTAGCAATATTTCTTAAAACATTTTTATTCTATTATGATAGTTAATATTTTTGAATTGATCTTTATTTCACGTAATAGGCGATAGCTTTACCCTTTTCAAATAAATCATTTTCATAACTTTTAGGACCTCCAGATCCATAGAAATAGCATTTTAAAAAAACATTGTCGATTTAGGTTTTTAGTCGATTTCAACATTTGATAATCTAATAGCCCATAAATTATCGCCAAGACCACAGAATAAGTACTAGTACTTCGTACAGAAGTATGACTTAGCAATTGTATTCAAAGAAATGTCTACTCAATGTCGTCAACAATATGGCGTAATTTAGTTCGCCTCAGAGTCAAGCACATTTTCGTGTGGACACCTACAAAAATCCATTGCAAGATGATTTCATACTTATTGCTCTGGAATATGATTCATAATACACTAAACCTATTCAGTGACGTAATATCACGCGACGCGATAGGGTTGACTGCTACGAGAAGCTTTTAACGCCATCTAGCGCCTCTTTCTAGTACTTTATTCATTCTCGTCTAGCCAGCAACGTAGCCGCGCGGCCGCCGGTGAATAAAACGCGCGAGCGTGTCGCTGGCCGGTAGCGACACGCAACTTGTTTTAGCCCCTAAGTAAGGGTCGCCGCGCGTAGGTACGTTTTTGCTACCTACGCGGGGAGATACACAGGCCTGACTAGACACACTGTATATAGATACTAGCAGTTCCCCGCGACTTCACCCGCGCCAAAAGGCAGATTTTCCATGCAAACTTTCATCCCCCATTTCCCCCTGATGATTTTATATCGCACAAAACATCCTTCCCATGGTCTCAAACTATCTCTGTACCAAATTTCATTTGAATCAGTCCAGTAGTTTCGGAGCCTATTCAATACAAACACACAAACAATAAAATGTTTCCTTTTTATAATATTAGTGAAGATTACTTTTTTATGACATATCACCAGGGGTGGGGTTACAAAGTAGCTAAAAAACACACACATAAAATCTTTATTTACTCACACATACATTAAAAAAACATACATTAGATGATGTAAAACAAAACAATTACCAAATCTTTAAGTGATGTAAGTGCGAGTCTGATGCCTATGCTAAGTATCGAATACCTGTATTACAGGACATAAGGCTCTCACCACCTCGAACCAAACAGCAAATCGTCAAGGCTGTAAGCAAAATGTATATGTCACCGTAAGATTATAAACATCGTTGGATTACAATCTATCTCGTAAGATTGTAAACTGTCGAAAAATTGTGAACCGTAACATATGATTGCAAGTTAACGCCTTATTTTTCGTTATATTGTAATCTATCGTTGTAATTAGTGCTAGTTTCCGAACATAATCAAATTACATAAATTTTTCGTGTTTTAATATTTGTTTTAGTATTTATTTCATTTCTAACTCTGCGGGGACAGAGAACGGCTGGTCGTGATTAGTCGCTCTTACAATAAGACCGACCAATCAGGAAGAGCTTTCGGACAGTTGACAATTTGACGCGGGACAGATTGTAATTTAACAGTTGCACTTCGATAGATTATAATATAGCGATAAATAATGCGTTAAATTGCAATCATATGTTACGGTTCACAATTTTTCGACAGTTTACAATCTCACGAGATAGATTGTAATCGAACGATGTTTACAATCTTACGGTGACATATACAACAACTAAGTAGCATGTGTGTGTGTGTGTGTGTTCTTGTCTATAAAGGAAAAAAAGGAATCAGCTCAGTCCACAATCCATACAAATATTATAAATGCGAAAGTGTGTCTGTCTGTCTGTCTGTTACCTCTTGACGCTTAAACTGAACTGATTGAGATGAAATTTGGTGTGGAGACAGTTCGAGAAAGGACATAGGCTACATTTTGTCACGATATAAAAACATTAAAGGGGTGAAATGGGGGATGAAAGTTTATATGGAAAATCCAACTTTTGCGAGCGAAGTCGCGGGGAACCACTAGTAGATGAATAAATACTTAAATGCGTTCAATCGCTGTTAAAAACATCACGTTTTCATCGCTCCATACCCCGTTCTCAAATAGCCCCGTACCTTATTATAATGCAGCCTGCTCTCCTCATAGTCTGCATGCGCGAAGTGAAGTAGCGTTGAATGTTTCAACGGACCGTTCGTGGCTCGCGAATACACCGCCGCCGCTTCGTCGGAAAAAAGACGTGCCGCGTTCGAGTCCTGTAACAAGTAATGCCCAATTATTTCCAGACTTTAGATTGGCCAAAACAATTAATTCATTTTTGGGAAATTGTATTAAATTTTTTAACAATATACCACACAATATTGTCGAACTACCTATTAATAGGTTTAAGTCGCATGTCAAAACTACCCTCATGTCTAAAGGGTATTATAAAATTCAAGACTATCTTGATGACGAGAATGTATGGACAGTTCAGCCTGCACCAAACTGATGTACCTACCTTTTTATTGTATATTTTTTCACTTTTTTATGGCAGCTAGTGGTGACTGATTTTGTTCCAGTGCTTCTTCTCAGCACTTGCCTGATTGTCTGTGTTTTGTCTCGAAGCACTAGTAGGGCCCAAAAGATAAGGAGACATGTTCGGGCCCCCTAAGGGCCAATATTATACTGATTTTTAAATTTTTGACGTTCATATGTGGCATTTTCTGTCCTAAATTGAATAAATTATTTTTGACTTTGACTTTGATTTAAAAAACCAAAACACCCGACTGCAAAAGTTGATACCCATATTGCTATGCTAAGGAAAACATCAATCCCCCCTTTGTTTCCATTTGCGGGAGCCATTTTTATATAGCCTTTGTCACTCTCACAATTTTGACAAATTCAATGACACCTCATATGTCAAAATTCATCCAGCCGTTTGGGCTGTAGAGCGTGCCAAAAAAGTGGGCATACATACGCTCGAAAAACATTAGTTCCTTCTGTCGCAGTAAGGAAAAAACCGGCCAAGTGCGAGTCGGACTCGCGCGCGAAGGGTTCCGTACCATTAACTTAAAACATTAGACAGTATAGGCAAAAAAAAGTATATATTTTTATTTTATTTATAATTTCAAAAGTATTCCTCACAGGATACCCGAAACAATTTTCAATAAGAGTTTCCGCGTCTGTTTCTTTATGTTAGTGATTTGAAGCTTATAGGTCCAAGACTTTAGAAATTACAGGGGGAGGGGGGGGACACCGTGTAAACGACTTTGGCAAGCTATATCTAGCAAATGGTAAAGCTGATAAAAAGTGTTGTATGGAAAACCTACCTTACTTTCATAGTCCTTTTTAACGATACCCCACACAAGGGGGTGCACTCAAAAAAATAACTCACCCCCCCCCCTTTACATGTATGGGGAGGGACCCTTAAAAGGGGGTAATTTTAATTTTTTGTATTTTTAAAAATGAGATCTATACGTGAAGTATCCTCGAACCAAGTTACATGCAAATCAGTCCATAAACGTAGAAGATATTCTGCTGTGACAGACTAGGACGGACGGACTGAACGATCTTATAAGGGTTCCTTGTCGGACAACGGAACCCTAAAAAACAGGGTATTTGACGCCACCAATCTTTGATGTACTTTTTAAGAACTGAAAAACAGTATTTTTCTCAAAAAATATCGGGCAAGTTAGGTTTCCATACAAACTGCACAAGTATTTTTCTAACCACTAATTCTAAGACCTTCCTACTTGACAAATTTCAGAATTCTAGGATCTATCTCCTATCCCATGTGAAAAAATGTTAATCATATGCACAACCTTATCGACTCTCCCTTTCTTTTGAGCGAAATTAGTTAACGATGTTCCCGACTTAGTGCACGTCATAAATGTATTTTTTATGTGCCCCCATATAGGACTAAATACATCGAGTTCATATCCTACTAGAGGCGAAGTAAAAACTATTTTGCTCCGAAACTCTATCTGATCTGACAACCGCAATAGAAGATGTTAGTGCTGTCAAACCGTATGTCAAAAACAAATTGATCTGTGTGGTATGTCAACGTGAATACTTTGATTGTTACGAAAAAATGAGATTTGAGAAATAATTAACATAATGTCGTATTGTCCCATACTGTGTTGTGAGAAAAAAAGGAACACATCGAATTTTAAAACGGATGGGATGTCATTACATCGGTAAGTAATAGTAATTATGCAATTATGATAAGTTCATAAAATTTTTCTACGGCTCAAGATAAATCGGTCAAGCGTACTGACGTTTAAGTCTCATCTTGCTCCCACTAAGTGGGTAGCACATAATGTCATCTCATTCTATTCGTTAGCACTCATTACTAGTGTTGCGCTGAATTTGTTATACGACTTATCGACATTTACGAGCACAGTTTACATTACACAATAATTATTTTAGTACGTTGGCAGCACGGAGGTATAGTGATATAATCGATAACACAAATATTTATACTTGCGCACTCAAATCAATACCTAAGCAGAAATGTCATCAACCTACTTATACGGAGGATACCGAGGTACCGAATAACAAAACGCTGACACTTGACATGATGACGTTTGATAGTTTTCTCGGTTTAATGGATTATGAACAATGAGATGCGTAGTGAAAGCAAAGAGTATGGATGTTTGCGTGTGTAGATATGTGTGTATCGATCTATTACTGTGAGGTGTGTGACGATAATAAAGGTGATGAATGGATGTAATGAGAAACGAATGAGGAATTGGAGCTTTCAAATAGATAGAAAATATTTATGGCAAACCATACCAATAAAAGAAATAAGGCAATTGACACAGAAAGATGTATAATGTAGGCGGTTTTATTAAAACGATCCCTTCCAGACAACTTTGGGGTAGGTAAAGAAACATTCTCATTCACAGGAAGTCCTAAAGTGACTAAAATGAAGTAGATATGGTAGAAGAAATTCTCTAAAGTGACTAAGATGAAGTAGATATGGTACGGAACCGTTCGTGTGCGAGTTGGCATTTAGCCTTTTTTATTTTGCCAAAAAAAAACCTTGTCCGGGCTTTAAAACTTTAAAAGTAATGTCTCTGTGCTTAGGTAAATTGGTAGATATATATCAGAAAACATGATTTTAAGAAACTTGTTTCCTGTCGTATTATAAATTATGAGCCTTATTTTCAATGCTTAGAAATTAGGAAACAATAAATGCATTCTGATAAAAATACTTAAGTACTGTGTTTAGATTCCAATGTGACTTCTCTGTGTTTGGTATATAAATTCATATTTTTTATAATTTAAGCAATTTATTTGTAAGTTTTTATAGAAGTAAATTTGTTTTGCAAACAAAACTTAATTTTTTTATTATATACTAGCTGACCCGACAAACTTTGTCCTGTTCTTTAGTTTTTTTAATCCTCTTTGACGATATCTGTCAATTCTATGTCAAACGCATTGACCTCTATAGTACAAGTACGCTGGACGAAACATTCTCTAAGAAATGTCAGATAATTTTTGTGCCGAATCAAAGCGCCCCCACCGAGTGTACAGGGAGCTAAAATAGAGTAACTTCCATACGTTTATGATAATTCTCATTATTTCCGTGGATGGTCACCACACGCTCAAAATGGCGATAATCAAATAGCTTCATTGTTAGGTTGACAGTATGCAGTCCAGCGTACTTGTATTATAGAGGTCAGTGGTCGAACGTCATAAGGTTACATTTAAAATGTTTATATTGTCCAAAGCGCTAAGGTTTGAATATAAATAATTTTATACGGCGGTCAAGTATTCTTGAATTTAATCATTTTCCGGGCAATTTTCTTAATTTAGTTCTTTCATAAGAACCTTCAACAACAAAAAGAATTAGTGAATTCGGTCCAGCCGTTCACGCGTGATGGCGTGACCAAGGGAAATAGGTAATTATTTATGTAGTAGATTGTTAACAATTTTGATGATTCATACTTTAAATTTCGTTTTGATAACTAACTTAAATTTCTTAGGAACAAGAATCAGATATTATATTTAGGATATTGCACATTAGTGAAAAGTAATAAAATATTGTTCCCATTAAAATTAAACAATAACATCGACTATCGATACTAATTTCTTATTGACCATCACTAATACGGTGTTTGACATTGAGTCGGTTCATCCGGAAGCTTTCGGATTTGGCGGAATTTTTCTAGAACAAAATTAATAACATTTCTCCTCTAGTAGGATATGTCCTCAATGACTAAATATGTTTCCAACACTTTCCTGCCGCGTACTTGCCGCAGTCTTAATGACAGGTACCAAGGAGTTGATATATTTGCTTCAACCTTACTTCTTTTTAAAAAACAAATCCACGATCTGTCATGTGACTGCCAATTGTTTTCGTGGTAATTATATTAAGACTCATATTTGTTTTTCTTTAAATTCTTTTTGAAATGTAACCTTTTGTAGGTTTTTGGTTTGCTCTAAATGAAATGTAATATTAGTCTGAGGAAACTTAATTGGTTTTTGTGTTATCTGTAAGTGTTTTTTATATTTATGCCATAACAACTGTATGTTTCCCAAATAATAATAAAATAAAATATTTTCTTACTAAGTCAAAGTATATAAGTACATGTAAATCAACACTTAGATGCTTGATTTTTTACATCTTTAAAGGACCGCAGAGACATAAGTATTTGATGTTAATTTTACCTTACAGACAGGCAGACGAACAACAATTTGATCATATGAGTCCTATTTTTCCCTTTTAAGGTGCGGAAACCCTAAAAAAATACCTTAACAGTGGCACCTAAGGAAAACCAACAAATAGATGGAAAAACAAGACCTACTCACCCCCTTTTCCGTGAGCAGTTTCGCAGAATGGTCCAGAAACTGTGCGGCTTGGTGCCACACGTCTGGATGGTGCGCCAGGCACAACAAGCATTGTTCTATAGCGAACATCACCCGGCGAGCCACCAGCGCTGTATCCTCAGATCTGAGGGGATTGGATCGCTCCCAGGATATGTATTTCTTCCATAACTCCACCTGTTGGAATAAAACGAATTATGGCTATTCAAAAGTAAGCAAGTATTTGTTTTTTTTTTACGACAGTCTTGTGGTGATTCGCGCCGCGGACTTCTAAACCAGGCGGTTGCGGGATCGACTTCCGCAACTGTTTGTGTCATGAGCACGAGCATTTGTACCTAAGTCATGGATTTTTAAAAATGTATATGTATGTTATCCTAGTCATCATAGCATAAGCTCACGTTTAGTTTGGGGTTAGGTAAATTGAAAAAAAAATGTACGAATGTATTGCCGACTATACCTACGAGTATGACTATATAAAAAAAGAAACGATAAATTAAACAATTGGCAAATACCAGAGCCATAAAAATATTTTGAAAATACATAAATAAGTAATCGCGACAAAAAAATTACTAAAATCACTCGAAAAATACCGAAAGCACGTGAGAAATCAATGAACACTGTTTTATTTAAAAAAAAAAGAGTTCCCAGCAATTGGTAGCTGTTTAATTTTAAATTTAAGAACCAGGCCTGTGTAACTCCTCTTACTGACCCACCGTGGTGGGCTAATCAAGTTGGGACTAGCAAGCGAGCAGTGACACGCGCGCGCGTTTGATTCACCGGCGGCGCGCGGCACTACGTTGCTGGCTGGAAAGCATGAATAAAGTGCTAGAAAAGTGCGCTAGATAGCGTTAGTAGCTTCTTGTAGCAGTCAACCCTAGCGCGCCGCATGATAGTACGTCACTGAATAGGTTTAGTGTATATGAATCATATTTCAGAGTAATAACAATGACATTATCTTGCAATGTATTTCTGTAGGTGTCTTAACGAAAATGTGGTTGACTCTGAGGCGCGCTAAGTTACACCATATCGTTGACGATATTAGGTTTATATTTCTTTGAATTTCATTGCAAAAGTCAAGCTTCTGTACGTACTAGTACTTATTCTATGACGCATTTATATATTACCTGTTTCATCTCCTCTCTATCCACAGTAGGTGGAGTGGCAGGCATGTTCCTATTCAACCCTCTGGTCACCGTCTCCAACTCCTTGGCAACTCGACGTGCGTTCATGTAGTCTCGGGAGCGCTCCATAGCCATTCTTTCCGCTGTCGGGATAATATTTTGAATTTAACAGTTATTTTATGAGTTTAAGGGATGGTTAACGTATCTAGGTAAGGCTCCGCGCACATGAGCCACCGACCACAGCTATCAGCGGCTAGCGACAAGCTGTTTACATATATGTCCTTCTAGCCGAATTCGACAACAGCGGCAAATCTCAACAGAGATTAGCCAACTACGCGGAAGATATTATAGTGCACAAGTGTGTGTGCAATACACAGGTCCACTCTCTGTTCCTTCACTCTCATATTTCGGTGAGACGGCAGTACGACATGACCGCAGAGAAATCAGGCGCAGGACCAACGGCTTAACGTGCTTTCCGAGGCACGGGAGTGTTAACACCACCAACTTCTTGACTCCAGAGCTGTGTTTGAGTTATTTCAAGACAGAAAAACCCAACACTCTCTGCCCGACCCGGGATTGAAACCCGGGCCCTTGTAGTTTATACTTAAATTGGGGAGTGAGTCGGGCCTGATTAACTAATCAGCAAACACAATTACAAATAACTTACCAATAATAGTGTTGATGCTTTGCTCAAATGCAATGTAGTCTTTCCATAGAGTTTCGATTCCTATAATTGGAGTTATCACCGCTCTTTGGTACACCTGAAATCAAAAATATATTTTGAAAACAACTCCATACAACAGAACTCTTAATAAAGCAATTTACAAAGAAATATGTTAAATGTAGGCGTTCTTATCGCTAAAAGCCTTTGTATGAAGAAACATTCTCAGTCACAGGAAGGGGGAGTTTGATTTATGGTATGTCATGTCGTTGACCTCCGGCTCGCACACATATTTTTAAAGGTGTCGCCATCACTGAAGTCCCGGGTTCGATCCCCGATCGGATTTATATAGAAATCTATACTGTTGTTTGTGATTTCCATAACACAAGTTCTGTAGCAACTTACCTTGGAATCAGAGCAAAGACTAAGTTTGTGTGTGATCATGTGTAAGTCAAGGTCAATCGGAAATGGGGTGATATAATAATAAATAAATTGTTTTAAAACACACCAATTACCTAGCCCCAAACTAAGCGTGAGCTTGTGCTATGGTGACTAGGATAACGGATAGACATACTTAAATACATTTATAAACATCCAAGACTTAGGTACAAATGCTCGTGCTCATCACTTGCGGGATTCGAACCCGCACACGCCTGGTTTAGAAGTCCGTGACGCGAACCACTACACCAAGACGGTCGTCAAATTTTCAATTTCGATGGATCAATGGATTTCGGAGACCTGAACTGGAACTCCAAGAGTTACCAGTTATGGGGAAAATATGATAAAAACTTTATGTCGCGTATTTTTTAAAATTATAGACATAGTAATAAAATTCTAGAAAAAAACCACGACTAAAAGTCTTTGCTCCTCTTTTCGTGTTTCGATTGTAAATATTGCTTCTTTAAATTGTATTCCAAAATACAGCTAATCATATCAGCCTATTGCAGTCCACTGCTGGACATAGGCCTCTCAAAGACTGCGCCAACTTTCACGGTCCTCCGCTTTTCGCATCCAGCCACCACCGGTCACCTTCCTCAAGTCATCGGTTCACCTAGCAGGGGGGCGTCCAACACTACGTTTCCCGAGATGTGGTCTACACGTCTCAAAATACAGCTGCCACATCTTTTTTATTCAATAGTCGCTTTCCACGATTCAAAATCATTGACCAAAATAATTAACTCACCTTCCTAACAGCAGATATCTTCTGGTTCTCCGCATACGAGCCGACAGCGTCCACACTCTTGAGGAATGTAACGTAGTCGTTCCAGATCGGATACGCGTGGATGTCCAGGCCGATTTTGTCCAGGGCAAAGTCGTACGCTTGCGCCATCTTCTCTCTAGAAGAAATCTTGGTTTTTAATATTTTTTAACACTTAAGTGTTCTTTCTTAATTATATAAGTTTAATTAGAAACCAAAAAATCGCACACAGGCACAGAATAAGTACTAGTACTCCGTACAGAAGTATGACTTTGCAATGAAATTCAAAGAAATATCTACTCAATGTTGTCAACGATATGGTGTAATTCAGTTCGCCTCAGACTCAAGCACATTTTCGTGTAGACACCTACAAAAATACATTGCTAGATAATTTCATTCTTATAACTCTGGAATATGATTCATAATACACTAAACCTATTCAGTGACGTACTATCCCGCAACGCGATAGGGTTGACTGCCACAAGAAGCTACTTACGCCATCTAGCGCATCTTTCTAGGAATTTATTCACGCTTGTCCAACCGTACGTTTTTGCTACATACGCGGGAAGATACACAGGCCTGACACAGGTAGGATTTGAACCCACCGGCCCAGCTAACCGGGCCAACGCTCTTACCAACTGAGCTACCATGCAGTCCATCCACCCGTGCGACATTCTTGGTCTCTTTGAATACGTCATTGCGTGCCGTCAGCGACATCTACCCGAGCTGCAAATTTTTGGTTTCTTATTAAAACTTATATAAATAAGAAATCTTGGGTTAATGCGCCTTTAAGCTGATATTTAAATGTGTGTCTATCACAACCAAATTAGCCCAAAATCGCAAACAAATTCTTAACTAAGAAGCAGTCTTCACAAACCTACAATATTTTAAGAGATCAACGAGATATTAAAAGAAGATTCTTAATTGAGCAGCACTTCTCACAAGGAGCCGTCACGCAATGACATAAGACAAAAAGAGACCAAGAATTTCACACGGTTGGATGAACTGCACAGTAGCTTAGTTGGTAAGAGCGTTGGCCCGGTTAGCCAAAGGTCGTAAGTTCAAATTCTACCTGTGTGCGAATTTTTGTTTTCTTATTTAGACTTATATAAATAATAAAGAACACTGTGAGTGTTAAAAAATATTAACAACTATTAACTATAGACTTACTTGTATGTAGGCAGCATGCACTTGGTTTCTTTTACATAGTTGAGGTAGAGCCTCCACAGTTCGATGTTCAGGATCTTCATGAGGCATCGCTGGAACAGCTGTTAGAGGAATTAGGCAGAAATCTATAGAATGTGTTTTTAAATTATCTAAAAACTAGCAAATGTCGAATATTCAAAATAATTTTTCATATCCCTTTTCACCCCCTTAAAGGATGATTTCTGGGATAAAAACTACCCTATGTCCTTTTCCTTGAACTATATATAAACCAAATTTCATCTAAATCCGTTCACCAGTTTAAGAGTGAAGGGGTGTCAGACAGCCACACGTTCGGATTAATAATATTAACACTTATACTATTTTACTCTGTGATATTAGTATAGTCACTTTTAAAGCCAATCTCGGGTTGAAGTTATTCTCCTTTTATTCATCATCATATATTTTTTACTTCAAATAAATGTCATGAGGAAATAAGCTGTACAGAGGCGTAGCTACAGGCCTTTAGAATAAAAATTCGGATGCTGAACATGACACAACTTAGGACTGTCAGTCGGTTCTTTATTACTAGTTAACAAAAGGTGATAATTTATAACATAGAGTGACAATGTACAGTGGGCCCCGCAAAAACTTACCCAAATCTGTCAAAATATCTCAACTGACTAAATCAAATTTCACTTACAAAAATTAATCGACTGTGTCATCCGGAGGGACACAGTCGATTAATTTAATTTCGTAAAAACTTGCAAAATAATTGCTTAAGTTATAAAAATATAAAAAATCTCAACTGACATTGAACTCTATGTGATCAACATATGTTTGCTGATTTGACAGATCAGGGTAGGTTGATGTGGCCGTGTGTACGTAATATGCACACGCTTAATTGGATTAAAAGTCTACCATATCTTGTCAAAGGTGGACTTGAAATTATTATTTTTAATTGCAAAACTAAAAACTTTGTACAAAAGGCGGACTTAATGCCCAGTGGCATTCTCTACCAGTCATACATTATTATAGTCATAATTATCTCGCGACTGTAAGTTCAATGCGATATCTACAGGCATTATTGATCTAAGCTTAGAGTAATAACTTTAGGTATACAGGGTGAAAAAAATCTATGGGCCCTGGGGAAAAACTCCCTTAAATCTTTTAGTTATCTCATAAATCTTAAAAATAAACAAAACTGCATTCAAAGATCTTCTTAAAATCTTGTCTCGCCGGGAATCAAAGTAACTAAAATATTTAAAAATAAATCCTCGCTATTTAATTAGATATAATTATTGAGCTGCATAAAAATTGTCTAATAAACATTTGGTATTTGATAAAAACGGTCAAAACTTGTTTTAAATAGTGTTTTTTATTTTTAGCTGGTTTGATTCCCGTGTAAAATAAACGAATTTATGAAATCTTATGTTGCAGTTTTGTTTCTTTTTTAAAATAAAGGAATGTTTTCTTTTAGTAAAATGATCTTACTAAATTATTTAAGGTAGTTCCCCTCTAAGGCCTATATATTTATTTTACCCTGTATATGCATTTAAATTCAGTTTAAATGCATAGACTAGTTGAAAATAATTACGACGAACGATAATTACGAACTTACCTGAGTTTTGTGACTCATTAGTACTACTCCATTTGTATTTTTCTTGAATTTTTGGGTTTGTAATGTCGTTTAATAGTACTATGATGGAAGATACGGGGATTATTCGAGTATAGTAGTACCCACTTGATAAGGCGCGTCGTGAATGTTCGTTCACGCAGAAAAGAGCCATACTTGGCTCCGAAGATTAATGAAAAAGCTAAATTGTACAATAAACTTTAGATTGCACTACTTTAAGGTCTATAGTACACTGCAGATATTAGTTCCATCACACTCTCGCGAGCGCTAGCATGGCGGCAGCTAATGACCAATAGCGGAACAGGAAATAAACGCGCGAGCATGCTGATTCGTCAACAGTTTTCCCCGGGCTTCAAAATTAATCCTCTGCTCAGATAGACCGGCAAGCTATATCAGTTGGGTATTACTGTACATAGGTGCTATATAGGGACTGATATTTGACGGTGCGAAGGACTGACACTGTAGTGAGGGATTGATACGTAGAGGCCACGGTCTGATATGTTGAAGTGAGAGATCATAGAATAAATAAATAAAGAATAAAGAGATATGAATAGCGGGCGTGACCCGCGCGATCGCGACATTGTCAAAATGAACTATCGATCTCTTCGAATTGGTCTCACTTCACAGTCATTGCGTTAAGATTTGAATTACTCTGTTCAATGCTTATAATAGTGTTCTAGTAGTTGTAAGCCACGCTTATTACATTTGACAAAATAGGTTCGCGAAAGCTTACTGTATCATTACATATCTCTTTTTGCTATGATCTGAGGACTAAAAATGCGTAAGGGCCAGGGAGTGATGCATCAGGGCCAAGGTTTGATGCGTAAGGGCCAGGGAATGATGCATAGGGGCAAGTGACTGGTACGTAAGGGCCAGGGAGTGATGCGTAAGGGCCAGGGAGTAATGTTTAGGGGCAAGTAACTGGAGCGTAAGGGCGAGGGACTGATGCGTGACGGCCAGGGACTGATGCGTGACGGCCAGGGACTGATGGGTGAGGGCCAGGGACTGAGGGGAAGGGCCAGGGAGTGATGCATAGGGGCAAGTGACTGATGCGTAAGGGCCAGGGAGTGAAGCATAGGGGCAAGTGACTGGTGCGTTAAGGGCCAGGGAGTCATAAAAGTCATTTATTTATCTATGTAGGCCCACAGGGGGCACTTATACACGTCCCAACATATAATTTTTTAAGCCCTACCACTGCTTCGGGACAAATTGTTGGCTAGTGCTGAGAAGAAGCAGCGCAAGAAACTCAGTCACTATTGTCAAAGCCTCTTTTAAAAATAATGTTTAAAAATACAGACATTGTTCTAGTGCGAGCTGGTCCACACGTTTACATCATTCAAATAATCGTCTACTTTATAATAACCTTTTGTCATTAGGGTATCCTTAATAAATGATTTGAATTTGTTAATTGGTAAGTCTACAATATTTTTCGGTAATTTGTTAAAGTAATTGACACATTTTCCCATGAAAGAATGACCAACCTTTTTAAGCCTGAATTGTGGAATAGCAAGTTTATTTTTATTTATAGTGTTAAAATTATGCGTATCACTTTTCTTTGCAAATCAAGTTTTTACGCACATACATAATATTTTCATAAATATATTGAGAGGCTACTGTTAATATCCTTATTTCTTTAAAAAATCTTTCAATGAATCTTGAGGTTTGAGGTTATAAATAGCACGGCCCTTTTTTGTAGTACAAAACTTGATTCTATATTAGCAGCTGAGCCCCATAGTAAAATACTGTTCGACATCAAGCTGTGAAAATAACTAAAATAGACTAGTCTGGCCGTTTCAACATCAGTCAAGCGCCGTATCTTTTTTACAGCAAAAGCAGCTGAACTAAGTCTTCCTGACAAGGCCACGATATGAGGACCCCATTGTAGTTTGGAATCTAAAGTAATTCCTAAAAATGTTGTTGAATTTATAGTATTTAGCAGTTTGTCTTTTATCAAAACATCTGTTGAGGCCTGTCTGACATTAGGCATCGTAAACTTAACACATTTAGTCTTGTTCCCGTTAAGCAAAAGGTTTAAAGGTTTAACGGTAAACCAATGCAATACTTGTGAAAGAGTATTATTCACATCGTCAAAAGTATCTTTCCCCCTGGGAATTTTGAATATAAGTGAAGTATCATCAGCAAATAATACTATATCACAAAGATCTTCCACAAAGTGTGGAAGGTCATTTACATAAATCAAAAACAATAAAGGTCCCAATATCGATCCCTGGGGCACACCCATGGTCAGAGGTGCTCCAGAAGACTCAACCCCATTGATGCATACTTTTTGTGTTCCACTTGTTAGGTAAGATTCAAGTAGATTTAATGCATTCATTTAAGCCCCATAATGTCTTAATTTTTTCAATAAAGTTTTATGTTCTACACAATCAAAAGCTTTTGAAAGATCACAGAAAATACTTAAAGCATCTTGTCTATTATCATAGGCATCAAAGATATGTTTTAATAGAGCAACTCCCGCATCAGCAGTACTTCTACCTTTAGTGAAACTAAATTGTTTTTCGTGTAGTAGATGGTTTAAAGAAAGATGTGCTAGAAGTTGATTGAATATTACCTTTTCAAATATTTTACTGAGGACCGGAAGAATCGATATTGGTCTAAAATTAGAGGGGTCACTTTTCTCGCCGGATTTAAATAGCGGTATAATTTTACTAAATTTCATTAGGCTTGGAAACTGGCCATCATCAATGCACTTGTTAAAAATTATTGCTAATTGAGGAGCTATTGTGTTGATAATTGATTTTATAATATACACAGATAGTCCCAATAGATCCCCAGTCTTCTTCATATTTAAATCTAGAAATGTTTTTGTAATTACTTCGGGACTGACATGCCTAAAGTGCAGTGGAGAATCGCACTGGTCGACATTGGACTTGAGAATCGATTCCGCAAGTTCTGAAGAAGATGCAAGTTCTTTAGTTGTAGAAGGTGCAATATTAGAAAAAAATACTCAAAGGCATTTGCAACTTCTTGATTGGATGTGATCAATTTACTTTCGACTTTTAGTGAGAATGAGCTACTTTTTAATTTATTTTTAGAAGTTTCCTTGTTTATTATGTTCCAAGTAGCTTATGCCTTATTGTTGAGTGATGAATAGGGGCAAATGCCTACTGCGTAAGGGCCAGGGAGTGATGAATAGGGGCAAGTGACTGGAGCGTAAGGGTCAGGGAGTAATGCGTAAGGGCCATGGACTTATTCGGAAGGGCCAGGGACTGATTCTTAAGGACGTGATGCATAAGGGTAAGTGACTGGTGCATATGGGCCAGGGAGTAATGCGTAAGGGCCATAGACTGATTCCTAAGGGCCAGGGACTGATTCTTAAGGACAGGGCGTGATGCATAGGGGTAAGTGACTGGTGCGTAAGGGCAAGGGGCTGATTCGTAAGGGCTAGATACTTGTGCGTAAGTGTCAGGAACTAATGCGCAAGGGCCAGGGACTGATTCGTAGGGGCAAGTGACTGGTGAGTAAGGGCCAGGGAATGATGCAGTGGCAAGTGGCGTAAGGGCCAGGGACTAATGTGTAAGGGCCAGGGATTGATGCATAAGGGCACGTGGCTGGTGCGTAAGGGCCAAGGACTGATTCTTAAGGGCCAGATACTAATTCGTAAGGGCCAGATACTAATGCTTAAGGGCCAGGGACTGGTTTGTAAGGGCCAGATTAACTTAAGCATTAGTATGCTTAAGTGCAAAGAACTGAGTCGTAAGGGCCAGATTAACTTAAGCATTAGTATGCTTAAGTGCAAAGAACTGAGTCGTAAGGGCCAGATACTAATGCGAATGGTGAATAAGGGCAAGTGACTGTTGCGTAAGGGCTAGAGACTAATGCGTAAGGGCCAGGGAGTGATGAATAGGGGCAAGTGACTACTGCATAAGGGCAAGTGACTACTGCGTAAGGGCAAGTGACTAGTGCGTAAGGGCCAGGGACTCATGGGTAAGACCCAGATACTAATGCGTAAGGGCCAGGGACTGATGCGTAAGGGCTAGATACTAATGCGTAAGGGCCAGGGAGTGATGCGTAAGGGCCAGGGACTGATGCGTAAGGGTCAGGGACTGATGGGTAAGAGCCAGATACTAATGCGTAAGGGCCAGATACTAATGCGTAAGGGCCAGGGACTGATGGGTATGGACTAAGGACTAATGCGTAAGGGCCAGGGACAGAAGCATAAGGGCCACGGACTGATGCGTAAGGGCTAGATACTAATGCGTAAGGGCCAGGGAGTGATAAATAGGGGTAAGTGCCTACTGCGTAAGGGCCACGGAGTGATGCACAGGGGCAAGTGACTAGTGCGTAAGGGCCAGGAGTGATACATAGCGGCAAGTGACTACTGCGTAAGCAGCGTAAGGGTCAGGGAGTGATAAATAGGGACAAGTGACTGACTAGTGCGTAAGAGCCAGGGAGTAATGCATAGCGCAAGTAAAGGATGTAGGAGCGAGGAAGGACTAATGCGTAAAGGCCAGACTTATACGACTGATAAGTAGGATTGAGTGAACGAATGTATGTATGGAGAGTTGAAGGACTGACCAGGGGCCAGGAACTGATTATTGAGTGTGAAAGACTGATTCTTTGGTGCGAGGGACTGATTCTTTAGTGTGAGAAACTGATGCGTAGGAGCGAGGGGCCTATGCGTAGGGACGAGGGACTCGTGCGTTGATAAGATAAGAACCAATGTGTTAAAGCAGGGAATTGATACGTTAAAGAGAGGGTTTAGTTGGTAGGCGTGAGGGACTGACGAATTGGGTAAACTGGCTGTTGAAAGTGTTAACATGCATTCTTTGCAAAAAAAATGTATATTTTTTAACAACCTGTATACATATAGTAAGGGACTGATGCGAAGAGGTGTATGTTTGAGAGAGGATTAGCAACAAATATGAATATGTGGAACATAATGGATCAAACTACTTTTGGTAATTTTTTTTCATATTTTTTGTGTAGATGTAGGTAGTACATTAAAATGAATAAATAGGATTAATGACATTTTTCTACAAAGGAATTTGTATCTAAGAGGTAATTACATCTCGAAAGTGACCTTAACAAATAAACTATAATTCTAACAAGTATGTACTCTCACTAGTCATTTTAGATTCCCGTCTCATTGGATGACTGGACTATGAGAGGGATGGAACAGTGAAGGCATTGCACACACACTTATGCACTATAATCTTCTGCATACTTCTTTTTTTTTGAGATTGGCCACAGTAGCCAGATTACGATAGAATAATGTTATTTTGCAAACATTGTTTTTATTAATTAAAAAAAAAACTAACTTTATTTGATAAAGTCACCTCCAACATGTTTGAACACACATACCCTAGCCGAAAAAAAAGATTCAAGTTATATTTCGTCTTTTTTATTGCATCTTACATCTAGAACTTATGCTATCAGTCTATTGCTGTCTTGGAGACATTCAATGTTTCCTTATAACTACTAATAAAGCTTTTAATGCTGGTATCACAATTTGTTTTATAATGAACAACAGTAAGTGCACTTTTTATGACAATGAGGCAAGTTCTTTGTTAGTTCATTGTTCATCTTACTTATTGGCATAATATGCAAAATATGTCAATTTATTTTCTAAATTATTATTATAATTTATAAGCTATCAAAAAGTCTGAAAGCCACTTAAACTGTTATTCCATTGGGTTGATGGCACATAGCATACACAAAGTGCCATTGAGTTTCTTTAAAAACCACAAAATGCTACTTTTCAAGTGTAATTTAGACCAAATTCAACATTTTCTTTCTTTAGCTTGAAATGATTGCTTTTGTACCAATGCTTGTTAAGCTTGGCTAAAATTAAGAATTTCATATCATTCATTGTTGCCTATGTAATGCTTATGGTAACCGTCCCTATGAAAATACTGACCTTTTCAACCTTTTCAAAGTTCCGCGCTTTAATCTGTGGGTAGAGAATAATAATTAGTAAAAAAGGGGGTATTTTCTTTCAACTAGTTACTTCAATAATAGTGCATTTAAAAAGAGGTGGATGTGTCATTAGCGCGCGAAAATTGCTTGCCTTAAATTAAGCTCTTTCTTCAATTTTGCATTGAAATTTGAAACACATATGACATGTAAACAAATGTGTGCTTGATACATCAAAATCGAATCAACGCTCAGTGGCAAATGACGTATACCTCTTTTTATATACTGTCATTGAGTAACTTAATAAAACAAGACATCTAAAATATATTTCTTTGATTAAAGCTGAACTTTACAAAATTATATGAATCTAATACTGTGCCCTTACAGAGTACTACATAGTGTTTTTAACTTACATCCTGAGTACCTATTTGTGACTTTTGTACACCAATAGCTTGCAATCAATTACCTTAATCTACAACATATTCTGTGTAAATAGATAGACTCTTAAACACAGGACTCTCTTGATAAAAATGTACCTAATCAACCAGAAAATGGGTAGGTATATTACTTACCTCTTGCTCAATGTAAATCTTCCAATAACGGCCTGTGGTGGGAAAGGCCGCTATCAGCTTTTCGTACATCGAACGGACATCGTTGATAGGCCTCGTCTGAGCTTCTCGGATGAGCAGAGACCACGAATCGACATCATAAGTATTCGCTTCCACAGCTCTCTGAGCCCTGCTCAACCTCTCGTTCCCCCAGTCCTAAAAACACACAATAATACCTATGTAATATTTGGATTACAAAGTGAATGCTTATCATTGAAAAATAATAACTAAAAATACACAGCTTAGAGCACTGGTAGAATGATCAGTAGCTAATCACTACTGGTAATAAACTTACAATCTCAGCGTTATCCTCCGTTGTCGTGGTCATTTTTTTCAAGGAGTCGGCGTGTTTAGGTTATGTTACAAAACTTGACGTTACCACTTTTCTACTAGCAAAAGAAATGAAAAGTGAACAAACTATGGAGCTGTTCACGTTAATTCAAAATATCTCGTGTTAGTTACGGATAAAACAAGAAAACTACAACAACTACGGGTACCACACGGGTACAATTAACAGACGCCATCCATTCATATTTTTTTACTTTTTAAATTCCAGAATGCCAAAGAATAAGCTTTAAGAATTGAGATTGACCACTACAGCCAAGACAATGTGAGCTCTCCCAGTGAGCTACGTCGTGTAATCGTGATATGATTACGACCCTAGCGTTAGTCTATGGGATGTCACTTCCGGATACAAAGGACTTGTCCATTAATGGTTTTTTATTCGTCAATATTTCTAACCAGAATAAACTAAATATTATATTAAAGAGTTCACAAAAACTAGCCTTTCTGCATATTTAATATATTTTTTAAGGCCTCCGATTTACAGAAAAATTGAAATATTTTTTCCTCTTTGTCTGTACAGAAACCGCACCTTCGCCTATATCAATTAACGCATGAAAAAAAATTGACAGCAAAATTGACATTCCATTGACAGTAGTACCTATTATATAACCTGTGGTAGTACCTAGTAGTATTTATCTACCAGTGGAAAGGCAATGGTACATAGCCATACAGCCCGGAAATACAAGTAAGTGATCAATGGATGATGCCTGTTACAAAACATATTTTTTCTCAAAAATGGAGGCGTTTAAAATTCAGATTTCTATGGTTACGTGTTTCATATTTGTGTAGCTTAAAGATAAATATAGGTTTATTAGTGGTTGGTGATATCTTAGAATAAAAAACCAGCCTCCATACAAAAAGAGGACAAGTCCTTTCAATGAGACGGGACTTTTGGGCGGGAGTTTGAAAAGACAGGGCGCGTTTTCTTTTCATTTGAAAGTTTTTATAAAACCCGTGTATTTTATTGTGTGTCACAACAAAAAGCGACCATCCACGATGGGGGGAAGCAAGCGTAAAAAACGTAAATCACAGGACGAAGGCAATAACAACAATAGAGATGACTCCGACACCTCTTCAATGTCCGATGAAGAGCTCACGTGACGTCGTCTCAGTGCGTCGCTTCATGCGGCGCGTCAGGGAAGAAAATGGAAACAGCTACTTGCAGCCGACGCAGGCCGTAGCCCTCACCTTTTCCTGCCCAACTTTACCCAGCAGCGTTGATATCAATAGCTGGTACTTTGAGGTGAGCCCATACACTCCACCAGTCGTACAGTGCTTAAAATGCTTAAGGTATGGACACATTGGAAAATTCTGCAAGAACACACAGAAATGCTCAATCTGCGGTGGTGACCATCATTATAAAGAATGCAACCAAGATAGTAAGGAAGCCATTTGTCTTAATTGCAAGGGTAACCATATCGCAATTTCTTCTGAATGCCCCATTAAAAAGAAAAAAATTGAAGAAAATAAAACCCAAAAACCCAGATATTCAGATTTATTTTCAACTTCTTCAAAAAAAAATCCTCCGCTAATTTCCAAGCCAACCGAACAAAGCCAACAAGTTCATCTTATGAACTTATTCCAGTCTGATGATTTCATAAGTTTATTGACAACTACAATTGTCAAAATAATATCAACAAACAAAACAGACTCTGTCCCTATCACTTCTGAAAGTATAAAGAGCACTCTATTGGATACATTCCGCTTCAAAAATATTAACAGCAAACAACCCCTCTCTGCTAATCATGGGGCGAAGTAGGCTGAATGTTACCCAATGGAATGCTCAGAGTTTAATTCGAAACAGACACTCTTTTACATTACAACAATATTGATATAGCCCTTATATCAGAAACATGGTTAAAACCAGATAAAATTTTAAAGGTTACACAACTGCAAGTTTAGACATAGGAAGTAGTCATAATGGTGTAGCCATAATTATCAAAAATAGTTTAAAGTATGTTCGTTTAAATACTCATTATGACGACTCCTTACAAAACATTGCCATTAAGCTTGAGTTAAACAATGAATCTATTACTTTGGTAAGCTTTTACAGTCCTACTTCGGCTATTTCTCGTAATTTTAAATACACTTATTTAGATAATTTAATTAAATCACTTCCTTCACCTGTAATTATTGCCAGTGATTTGAATGCCCTTAACACAGTATGGGGTTGTAATTCAACTGATACTAGAGGTAAAATATTGCTTAGTGTTTTAGAAAATAATAACTTATGCTTGTTAAACAATGGTGAAACTACTACAGTTGGATCGGATATATGGAGGCTTAATGCATTAGATCTTGCTTTCGTTTCTCCCATTCTATCACTCCGTTGCAATTGGTCAGTTCATGATGATCCCATCTGCCTACCATTTTAACTCTTTCATGTAATTCTGTAAATGAAGAAAACACATACATTAGTCAAGGTAATTTCTTTAGGCCAAATTACAGTTGTGTTGATTGGGTAGAATACCAGAAAATTATTGACACAAAACTAAAAGATTTAAGTATTGACTCATATGATGTTCTCACTTCATACCAGAAGTTTTGTAGCATTTTATTAGACAGTGTAAATGAGGCAAACCCTAAGAAAAAGATTAATATCAATTGTACTCGTAACACAATAAGTCAAGTAAAACGTGGGATAGAAATTATTTTAACATGGACACCGGCGCATAAGGGCGTGACAGGTAATGAAAATGCCGACTTTCTTGCCAGAACAGTAAATGAACTGGGTGACCAAGTAAGAAATATTGACATTCCGTGGCAAGATTTAGTTCCTGATTTATGCAACAAAGTAACTCAAGAATGGATGGAAGATTGGCATCGTACTATTCAATATAAAGGAGCGTGGTATGCTGGAATTAATCAAACAATAATGAAAAAGCCCTGGTTTGTCAGAAGCAGTACGTTTCACAGCAGAAGATTCTACACTCAAATATGTCGTTTAAGATTTGGCCATTGCAGATTTAATGCTCATTTGCACCGCATGAGGATAAAAGACTCCGCTATATGCCCTGAATGCTCTCTTAATGCAGACCACACATTGCATCATATAATATTTGATTGCTCAGCATATAATATTCAGCGAATTCTACTTATTGATCAATTGCAAAACATATATCCGACAATCCCGCCATCCCTTCAAGAACTTTTAAAAACGCCTCAGACTTTTAAACCCATTTTTGATTTCATCACATCCACCGTTAGAGATCTCTAAAAATAAATCAAGACTAGAAAATATGAAGATTTGGCTTTACAGCCTTTTTATACTCTGCACTACTACTACCTTCGAAAAATGAGACTATTCAAGATCTGGCTGTATGGCTATGTACCATTGCCTTTCCCCTGGTGGATAAATACTACTACTACTACTATCAATGAGACGTTTGACACATACCTACCAATTTTGTTTGTGATCAAGCCAAGGCGGCATCCTTTATTTACCCAATTATTTCGATTTTATCAATCGGAGATGTTATTTTACTCGTTCTTCAAGTCCCTAGTGGGTAAAGACGTTGTTGTGGAGCTTAAAAATGACCTCAGCATCTGTGGTACGTTGCATTCTGTGGATCAATATTTGAACATTAAATTGTCGGATATCAATGTAATAGATCCTGATAAATATCCGCATATGCTGTCTGTGAAGAATTGTTTTATACGTGGATCAGTGGTCCGGTACGTACAGTTGCCTGCTGATGAAGTTGATACCCAGCTGTTGCAAGATGCAGCTAGAAAAGAAGCTACTGTTTCAACTAGATAATCCTAACCTCAAAATGCTTAATGGATGTTGAACAAAGTGTTTTGTGGACTGAAAGTGTGTGTAAATACTAATTTAAGTAAACTTTTCTTAATAAACTTGTAAGGTACATTACTTGTTTTAATTATACACTTTTAATCCTTATCATTGGGACAGTTTAGCATTTGATTAAAGTTGCATATGGTTGTTTACATTTGTGTTTGTTTTATTGGATCAGTAGAGAGTGGCCAGCATATCAGAATATACATTTTTGTATCAGAAACCCTATTACAGTTGTATGAGAAGCCATAGTGGTCCCTCGGTATGCTGTTGTTCCATATTCCATTTTTCCATAGGTACAAAATTATAAATAAAGTTAATCTGTAAGGAGAGATATTCATAAGTACATAATTCCTTTTATGACTCGAGATTACTTGTGTCGAGATTGATATAATATTAAAAAGCTAAATAGATTTGGATGTAATTTTTCGTTTTGACTCTCTGAAGATAACTTATAAACTTATCACAGGGTACTGTATGTATTCATGACATCATTTCAATCTATTGCCGCTGTTGCACTTAATTTCAGGAAATGTTTGGAAAAAAATATGCCCCTTTTATAAATTAAATTGGCTGAACAGTGTCTGTCTGCATAAAATGGAGCAGCATTTAAAGGTCTGCGTAAAATGGAGCAGCATTTAAAGTTTTTTATTTCCTACTATTTTAGTAGAATTTGAATGTTAGAATAGCTGCTATTTATTATGTGGTATGATAGATGACGACTAGGAGTAGTTTATAATAATAATAATATAATTTATTTCAGACTTTTAGCCCATATAGTTAGTAACAATGTTCTTACCCTAGCGTTAGAAAAACAGCAAAAAAAAAGAAAAATCAATAATAATTATATTTGTCAGTCACTGCTGCGCCATTCCACTTGAAATAGCGCAACAGTGATTGACGTATGCACAATCCAATCTAATATCTATCATACTCAGGATGCTGTTGGTGCTGGCACGGACTCTGCATACTAGGGACGCGCACCGTTTGCGCATAATAGCGTAGAAACAGTCAACGCGGTAACTGCGAACATCCCTGAAGCACTACGGAACCGTGGCAACCCCAACAACATCCTGAGAGCTTTATTAAATTGGACACGGAGGGTGCTGTATGATTTTTTACTGTAATCAGCCCACAGATTACACATGTAGAATGACGTACAATACGATCTAAAGAGTGTTATTCTAACTTCTTTGAGAATCTGCGAGCTATCATATAAGCCCTCACTGCCAGTGCCCTTTGTTCCCTTTCCACATCTTCATCGTCTCTGAGGTCAGATGTCCTAGGTATTTAAATCTGTGCACTGTTAACAATGGTCGACCTATTAGCCTCACATCTGGGTACCTAGTTGTATTCCTGCCTCTAGACACAAAGACTATGTGTTCACTTTTGGTTGGATTATACCGCAGTCCATGACTCTCAGCACAGGCTTCACAAATAGTGATCAGTTTTCTAAGACCACAAACTGAGGCACTCAGCAGCACCATGTCATCGGCATAGCTAAAATTGTTTACATTAAATACCGTCTATGCCAGCCAGCAGGAGTGCTGCTAAGTGCCACAATAAGGTCATTGACATACAAGTTAAACAGGATAGGTGAGGACAGTCCCCCCCTGTCTCACGCCGCAATCCAGCCTGAATGACTGCGATGATTTTACATTATTTACAAATTCACAATTTTTACCTAAAGCAACTAAAATAACTCCTAATTAAACAGTATATTAGTAGTAATTTGATTCACTTCTGGCAACACATGAAGTAACTATAGGGATGTGACATAGAAATTTAATATCGATTTTAAAAATATCGAATGCAAGTTTGACATGTTTACTATTGGCATTCGTATTATAAATAATAATAATACTTTTTGACGAATAAGGCTGCGTTTCCGCTATGAATCTTCTAGTATGCGTAATTAAAGGAACAATAGAATCGCATCATTTGCCTAGTCTTGGTCAAAGCAGCTCAGATTCTATTAATTCTTAACAAACATATCCCTGGACCATGCATACTGACTCATCATTTAGGGAGCGTTTCCAGGGTAAATCTTCTGTGAACACGCTCCCTAAAGATATTCCTTTGCTGCTGATGCTGCCACAATGGATTTATGAAATGCACAATTTGAACAATTTTAAAAACTTGATTGTCATTACTACTACTTAGAGGTGTGCATAAAAGGTATGTAGAAAAGACCAGCGGCGGTGTCTGGTCATAAAAAGACCGACGGCGGTAGCGTAAATCGCGTAAAATCGGCGTGAGGTTAAAATGTAAAAAAATAACAGATAATATGACCGAAAAAAGCGTCAGGAGCGTCTTGCATTTAATTGGAGAAGCAAACACTACAGAATACTTGTTTAGTTATGAAGACATGCTTACGTTCCTCTTGACCCTTTTAATATTATAATTTTAGCGAATTCTTTGGCAGATGTGGGCCGTTTATATCAGCAAAACAACTTTCATTTGAACAGCAATCGAAAAACTTTCCAACTTAACGATAGCTAAAACTCGTACCATGATAAGCGAACAAAGCTGACAGATTTTCAGAGCAAGAAAACACGGTGACTGGATGAAAGAGCGAGATTGGGCCAGGCTGTACAGTGTTCACATTCACATATTGACAGATTTCACTCCGGGGTATATATTTTATCTCGGAATTCGCTAACCATACTTATCGTTTTAACCCTGCTAATTTCTGGGATTATGGTTCGAATAAAGGAAACTTGCAGTTTCTTAAACCTTGCACGCATCAAATAATACAAATTACATTAGATAAATGCACGTGAATGTATAGCCGCATCTCGCTCTTTCATCCTGTTAAACTGTCACCCTGTGAACACTTAATAGTACGAGTTTTAGCCATCCTTAAGTTAGGCAGTTTTCGTTTTTTGCTGATAGTAAGGTCCCTGAACTAGAAGTAAAAATGTTAAGGATTACCATTCGATAGCCATTTTAAAAAGCACAATAATCGAAGAATGAGTTATCGATAAGACATTGCTTTCGCAATTCGCATCACTATTACTTCAGAGTTCAGCAACTTTGTTCCATTCCATCCCAGTCGAGCTGCGGAGCTTTTTTCTTCGTTTATCGCTGTTTGTTGTATGATTGTGTTTAATTTCTGAAACACTATGTTTAAATTAATTCTATAAATACCAGACTTCTCTGTTAACTTGCCGCGAGTGATGCTTTGCCTCCTCTATTTCATTAGATGACCAAAGCTGCGCGTCTAAACCAAAATCGCCAATTTGGTAATCAGTGCTAACATGTGATTAGAATGTAAATAATTAATTGAAATTATCGCACAAAATGGACGTGAAAGGTTGTAATCGTGGGTGTGAAGTGATGTGACTTTATTTGGTGCCGAAACAGTGTTGAAGAGCGGAGATTCTCCGCAGTTCAGTGCGCTATCCCGTTTTTGTCTCGTCAAGTAAGTATTATTTTGTTTATTTTAAACGACTAGGCTTTCCGTTTGTGTAGTTGTTTATCAATTTACGCGATACGGATCGCACATCTGCCGGCAACATGTTTTTAACTGTGAGTCATGTTATAAGTTTCGAGTGATAGACGTTTTTTTTTGTTTACGTTCAGTGCGACGAGTGCGCTTTGTACTGGTAATTAGCTTCAATTACTATCATTCAGATAGCTGATGTGAGTGCATTTACGTTAAACTTAGGGTTTCCTGTGAGTTTGGTGGTTCTTTATTGTGAATATTTTGTAGCATGACTCTGTTCAATATCTATCAGAAGATACCTTCAGAAAATGGTATAGTTTAATCTATTTAGATTATGGATAAGGCTTAGGGATATTTTGTTTTGGGCCACATTAACAATTTATAAGTATTCTAAGCTTTATCACATCGGCCTCCAGCTGTCCACAGTTGGACATAGGCCTAATCTAAGCCACTCGGCCTGATATTATAATTCACAATTCAATTTGTAGCTAGATTATAAGTTGTTAAACCATAGAAAAGTTTACATTTCGCTTTTACTATCGCACAATGGCACTATCAAGAGGCTAAGTGCAGAAACATCTCTGGCTAAACTAACTAAGCTTATTAGACTATTCTTTTTAATTACCAAACTGAACCATAAGTCAGAAGATGGTGTTTTGTTAGTAGTTTTAGTTAAAATCTAGTATTTTATTACTTTCCCTGGTTTAGTTTTGAACTTAGGTAGAAGCCTGGTGTATCAAGACTTTTGCTTGCAGTTATAATGCTTGTATATTAATTATGCAACTTTTTTCTGGAGGCGCTCTCTACATTCCCAAGTGGGGTATGGCAGATTCAGCCCTAACTTTGGTAGTTATCACTCTTGACCGTAGCACTTACAAAAATTTTTTTTTCTTACTGCAACTGTCTGGTAGACATCCAGCAATATTTTTATTTTTATATTCAATTTAATCTTGCTTGGGATAGGGCCAGTGCCCCACCCTTATATTCGTTTTCGCTATTTATTTTAAGGAGCCCTTCATTTTAGTCTTCTAAAAGTTACTTCATTTTACTTAAAGTTACATTATTTTACTTAAAACTCTATGAAGTCTCAAGTGACTGTAAAAGAAATATGTAGTTTTTGATTGTCTTAAAAAGGTCTAGACTAAAATTTAGTAAAACCCAAAATTCCCACACAATAATATTCTCAGATGTGTAAAAGTGCCCTCTGTGGGTTTGCATGCATAAATAAATGACTTGTTGAAAAGAATCGAAATTATGGCTTACACTTTAAATAATTGATATTAGTTCAAAATAGTATGAAAGAATTAGTACTTTTATAGTATTTAGAACTTACCCTTCATTTTAGTCTTCTAAAAGTTACTTCATTTTACTTAGTTACATTATTTTACTTAAAACTCTATGAAGTCTCAAGTGACTGTAAAATAAATATGTAGTTTTTGATTGTCTTAAAAAGGTCTAGACTAAAATTTAGTAAAACCCAAAATTCCCACACAATAATATTCTCAGATGTGTAAAAGTGCCCTCTGTGGGTTTGCATGCATAAATGAATGACTTGTTGAAAAGAATCAAAATTATGGCTTACACTTTAAATAAATGATATTAGTTCAAAATAGTATGAAAGAATTAGTACTTTTATAGTATTTAGAACTAATATATATTTTTTTTCATTTCATTTCAGAAAACTTTCATTTCATCACAAAAAAAAGGTTTTCTGAAATTAAACCTTATGTTTGGCACTCCTTGACCAGCTGGATACATCCAAGATACAGCCAGATACTTTCTAGATAAATGTCATATAAGGGATACTGTAAAAAATGTACTCAGTTTTTTTAATGAGTTTGTAACAATTCTTTCTCTATCAATGTATTCTTCTTCATAGTCATACCCTCATGACTTAGGATTGTAATCATTATGTGGAATGAAACACACACAAAATTTTTTCAGCAATTTATTGGAGTAGTGGTTTGCCATTTCATACAATATCCAGCAGTATGCAGGTTTCCTCACAATGTTTTCCTTCACTGTTAGGCAGAGATATCTTTGAAAAAGAGTAGGTACCCAATTTTTTAAACAAACTCAGTGGTACAGGCGGGGATTAATGAATTCTAGTAGATGTTAAACACTTTAATTGCACTTACACAATAGTTTAATTAACATGTTAAAACAGTGACATAACTCTCCCATTTCACACTAAAACAATATAGCAGACTTTCGCCGAAACAAATCAGAAAGTGTGAGACCACTGTTACGTAATACATAATTATTACACAGTAATCATTGTTATACACACCTGATTAGCATATTATCTGCTTTGTTTGTCTAGTGGTCAGCACGCTGGGTACTATCCACGAGATCCCGGGTCGGGCCAAGAGTGTTTGGGTTTTTCTGTCTTGAAATAACTCAAACAGCTCCGGAGTCAGGATGTTGGTGGTGTTAACACCCCCGTGCCTCGGAAAGCACGTTAAGCTGTTGGTCCTGCGCCTGATCTCTCTACGGTCATGTGGGGCTGCCGTCTCACCGAATTATGAGGGTGAAGGAACAGAGAGTGCACCTGTGTATTGCGCACACACTTGTGCACTATATGTCCTGCGCAGTTGGCTAATCTCTGTTGAGGTAGGCCGCCGTGGTCGAAATTCAGCTAGGAGGACATTATTATTAATATTATTACTTCGCAATAAGATCTTCATTAACTGATACTAATTCTAATTTAACTAAACATATGTATATTAGGCCCTATTAGGGGATTGACAAAAGTCTATAATTTTAATTATATTGTTTCTTTGTTCTAAGGACTCTTTTGACCTTAAGGTCCTATATTTTTTGACACCCACTACAACCATAAACTATTCAATTTTTTTCATTACCGTCATATTAACAACCAACATAAGCTGAAATTGCAACATATCATTATATTGTAATAATAACATGAAATGTCAGGTCAATGCATCAATCATGACCTGTCAAGTTCTTCCTTTCGAGATGACTGATAACAGGTCATTGCCACCGCATTCTTCTCGGGAACTGATAAGGTACCTGTCTTGTGCCAAAGGTAATGATAACGGGATATGAGATAAATGAGTCCTATTTTTTACACTTTCCTCCTAGAATCAGGCATCTCTCACTCGATGTACTTGCGCACGATAATAGCCTACTCTCGAGCGCACCGACGTCGGTGCGTAAATCAGTTGGCTGCCAACAACCGTCGGGCGCGTCCGTACGCACTGTTGAATTATTTGTGATACGGTCGATTCGTTTTTAAGCGAACTAATTAAGTAATATCGTTTACATATCCGGTCATTTACTGTAAAAATCCAACCAGAAGCATATAAGTCCTGAATTAGTCACAGATACAAATTTAAGTCTGGACTTATAAGAGTCCGAATGTTTGCAATTTTTAAATCTTTTAATTAGTCATCATAATTTTACGGCAGGCTGAAAGTGCCCTCAGATGCTTTTTCTAACTATGTCTGTATATATTTTTGAAAATTATTTATCACAAAACAACATGTTCATGTTTGTGAGCGAAATTTAATTTAATTTCGTAAAAACTAGCAAACAAATTGCTTAAGTAATAAAAATAATTATAACATCTTTGATCTCATAAAAAAGTGACTTTCATCCCACCTTGCCCTTGTTTTCCGCATGACTACTTACTGATTAAAACTGTTTGTACTATCGCGTTTTTTTGCCGGATCAACCGGGAATTTTTCACATGTAAACATTCCGTAAAACACTAGTTCATATTAAAACATTTTAAACCAATCTGCAAATAAAAAAACCTTGTATCTAAAGAGGCAACCCTGACTTAATTATTGTTACCGACGCGCCGCACCGGCCGCGCGTAGCTGCAGAGGAATAAAAACGTAATGTTCGATGCTTAAGGTACATTTTCGTTCGCAGTGGTGTGCTACAAAAAATTGTAGGCTATTTTAAGAGTAGGTATGGACGATTTTGAATAGAGTGATTTATCTGTTACGTAGTAACTATTATATAATCTATGCTAGAATGTAAATTCTAAAGAAACTGTTAATGTTTCACTAAACCGATTTTCAAGAAATTTTGTAGGTATGTATTTTGTTTGATACCCTGGGAAGGACATAAATAGTTTTATTTCGCAAATCATCCCATAAAAGGGTGAAAATGAAGGCGGAAGTTTAAACGGAAAATCTGAAATACGAAATGTACGAAATTACGAAGTGCAACTGCCAGGTAAATAAAATTCTCTTGACATTCATGGTCCTGCGGGGCTACTAACTAAGCGTCGTCGGCTCGAATTCTGGGTTCGATTCTTACTGCCGTACTCAGAGACGTCAATCAAAGTCTCGTGCAGTTCTTTAGATTTCTTTGACAAAGAAAGTGTCAGAAAGAGATTGGATATTTTTGCACTTGAAAAAATTACCACTAGAGGCGGGAATCGAACCCGCGTTCCTCGCATACCGGTCATTTTTCAAGTGCAAAAATATTCAATTAGATTGCAATGTGAATGCACTTAACAGCCCTTTCATCAGTTATCTCTAACACATTGAAAATTCAGCATGTCAAGTAAATTTTAAGAATTTGTTTTATTGTTTTCTTAAAGACTAAATTAAGTAAGTAATTCTGGCGCAATCTGGAGAATCACACAGGTTTCTTTCAGTTGGGATGAATGCGAAAATTCTAATTGAAAATTTTAAATCAATCGATAGAACCGGTTTTGAGCGCGAATTTTATTGCCACGTTCACAAACAGCGAATGTATTTTCGATCAAGAAGATTCAACATCGATATTTTTCGTCTGTACTTAAGTAAATTTTTTCAATCAAATCAAGGTTTCCTCGCGATGTTTTCATTTGTCAAGTGACTAATATTATAAACCATGTAATAAAACAATGCATCATTCAAACAAGTACTAGGAACTGTTGAGGTTTTGATACCCATATGATGAGACAGATAGGATGGTGATATTTTGCTAGTTTAAATAAATAAATTCCATTTTAAATTTAAAAAAATCGAAAGTGTTTTTGTATGTCTGTTATTTTAAAACCTCTCAAGCATATTTTTGGATAGCTATACTTATCCTTTGAGCGAGGAACGAGTTAGCTTTACTATTTGGCAAAACAGAATTGAATTTAGGTGCAATAAAAAAAGATGCAATTTGGATCCTTCAGAGATAGTTTAGGTGAGACCATGGGAAGGACATAGACTACTTTTTGTCGCGATAAAATCATTATGGGGTGAAATGGGAGATGAAAGTTTATATGGGAAAATTCGGCATTTGACAACGCGCAGTCGCGGGGAAGCTAATAAAATGATAAATAAATACATATCGGACAACATAACATACATCACATACAGTTGCTGAAGCACTAAACGTGTCATAAGGAAATTAGAAACAACGGTACTACACCCGAGAAAATAATAAAGAAAATACGATTTTCTCAGTTGACCATACCGGGGAACGAACCTGGGACTTCACAGATGACTGCAGCATGAAAAGCCGCGTGCAAGCATCTCGATCATGGAGGTTGTTCATCTATATTTAAAGAATGTAGTAATCATAACAGAATATCTGCACTCTGATGTCATCTTTGAACAATCGACTTTACGTATGAAGGATAAAAATAGACAGCAAGATAAAAGATACATACTTCGTTGTAATTCTAGATTTTTGTCGGATTTATACAAGTTTTTATTTTGTTATTTAACTTTACATTTTTCTACAGGATGTGCGCGCGATCATGTCTTTCTCTCTTCTATACTATATAATATTATAAAGAGGAAAGATTTGTTTGTTTGTTTGTTTATTTGCATCGAATAGGCTCCGAAATTACTGGACCGAATCAAATGAAAATTGGCACATGGATAGTTTGAGACACTGGGAAGGACATAGGCT
Source organism: Pyrausta nigrata (assembly GCA_949316185.1). Classification (NCBI taxonomy): domain Eukaryota; kingdom Metazoa; phylum Arthropoda; class Insecta; order Lepidoptera; family Crambidae; genus Pyrausta; species Pyrausta nigrata. Next base: position 7,012,335 of record OX438965.1, read on the forward strand.
ACTTTTTGTCGCGATATAAAATAATAAAGGGGGTGAAATGGGGGATGAAAATTTGTATGGAAAATCCGACTTTTGACGCGGGCGAAGTCGCGTACTTTATATAAGTTTGGTACAGCTAGAGAGTGGAATTCGTTGTAGGTTGAAGTGTTTACTATACACTATGATATGGATTTCTTTAAGAAAATACTGAATAGGATGTTTACTAGTCAGACCTGACCCATCCTCGGCCTCATCGTCGCTTACCATCAGGTAAGATTGCGGTCAAGCCTATTAATAAAAAAATAGGTAAGTTATTTCTATACTCCTGTTATTAAACCAACTGTCTCTCTGTCTTCTAGTTGGCTGGTAGACTGCCATTTTGCATAGTCCGTCATTTGTTCCACCTTGCAATATCAACTTGCGCATAAAAGAAATTATGTAATCGTGTCAGGCAAAGAAAAAAAACGACAAAAATTCTCTGACAGCGGTGGGATTCGAACCCACGCCCTTTCGGACTGGTGCCTAAAACCAGCGCCTTAGACCGCTCGGCCACGCTGCCTCGTGGTGGGGGGAGCGAAATTTCAGTACGCTATCGGCGACTTGCGCTTCAATTGATATGAATGTATGTATGAGTCATACTGTGAGTTTACGGTGGGTAGCGTGTGAACTGTGACATACTAGCGGCCTGCTCTGGCTTGGCTCGGGTGCCAATATAAAACAAAAATCGGCCAAGTGCGAGTCGGACTCGCGCACGGAGGTTTCCGTACCATTATCTATACAACATTAGACACTATATGATAACCTTTTTTTGGTTTTAATGACGACCGTCTTGGTGTAGTCGTTCGCGCACCGGACTTCTAAACCAGGCGGTTGCGGGTTCGAATCCCGCAAGGGGCAAATGTTTGTGTGATGAGCACGAGCATTTGTACCTAAGTAATGGAAGTTTATATGTATTTAAGTATTTCTATCCGTTATCCTAGTCACCAGCACAAGCTCACGCTTAGTTTGGGGCTAGGTAATTGGTGTGTTTGTTGAAACAATTTATTTATTTATTTAATTACGACAAAAAATCACGTTTTTCACGAGCCCCACCTAAATATTTATTTACAAATAAATAATAGAAATACATCATCTGTGAAAATTTCAACTGTCTAGCTATCACGGCTATTGAGATACAGCCTGGTGATAGACGTACAGACAGTGAAGTCTTAGTAATAGGGTCCCTTTCTTACCCCTTGGGTACGGAACCCTTATCAAAAATTTCCTATTATTTATTCTATGATGTTACTTAAGAATTATGTGGGGTTAGCATCAAAAGTGGCTTGAACATAAACTTTAATATTGTCATTAACAAACAAAATGAGACAGCTTAGTTACAAGTATTTTAACCTTACGTTACGTACAGTCGGCAGCACGTCAGGTTACCCATTTGTACTACGAAAACAGCTTTTATTACTCAGGGAATAGAGGCGGTCTCCAGATCAAACTGGGGTAGTCGTGTGGCCGTGTATGTTTTATTATTATTGTTTCCTATTGTCCTGCGATGTCTCTACGGTCATGTCGGACTGCCGTCTCACCGAATTATGAGAGTGAAGGAATAGAGAGTGCACATGTGTATCGCGCACACACTTGTGCACTATAATATGTCCCGCGCAGTTGGCTAATCTCTGTTTAGATAGGCCGCCGTAGTCGAAATTCGGCTAGGAGGATTATTATTATTATTTATTATTGTTTCCCACTTTAGGACTTACTTTCTTGTATTCAAATATAGTCATTATCTACATGTAGCTAAGGTATTATTGCACTTGAAAAAATGATCACTAGAGGCGGGAATCGAACCTGCGCGTTCAGCCAGGCCCGTGGCCGTAGGCAATCGCCCGGTATTTTATTCATTTGAAAATGGTATGCGAGGAACGCGGGTACGATTTCCGCATCTGGTGGAAATTTTTTCAAGTGCAATAATTATCTAATATTTAGATTGCAAAGTGAATGCTTATCACTTAAAAACAGTAATTTTATGTAGCTAAGGGTCAATGACGGAGTCACATAATTATAAAATGTTTGCCAAATATGTAGAAAATAGTATAATTTTAGTTTAAAGATAGTGTGGAGTTGATAAGCAATGTAAATACCTATTACCTTATCATTGACATACAAAGGAAGTTATTGTTTATGATAGCTCACTGATTCATTCGTTATTGATTTATTTGATTAAATCACATACATTGGTCGAGTGGTACGCCTACCGGATTTCTAGATGTCGCAAACTCCTAGGTCACGGATTCTAAACCCGGTAAGGTCAATACAGAATGTCTATACATATTTATTTATTCAAACTTCATTGCACTAAAAAGAGAAAGTACAGTTGGCGGAATTAATGACTTAAGGCATTTTTCTACCAGTCAACCGCGTGGGAGAGCAGCAGAAAGTTGCTACGAGTATATTGTCTAGGGTCTGGGTGCTGTGGTACCACAGTTGTTTTGTTTCTGATTCCGTAACACAAGTGCTGTAAGTTAGCTATTACATTAGGATCAGAGCAATGATGTATTGTTGTTCATTATTTATTTATTCCTAGCATGACTGCCTCGTTGGTCTAGTGGTCAGCACGCTGGGTACTATCCACGAGGTCCCGGGTTCGAATCCCGGATCGGGTCGAGAGTGTTTGCGGTTTTCGTGCCTCGGAAAGCACGTTAAGCCGTTAGTCCTGCGCCTAATCTCTCTACGGCCATGTCGGACTACCGTCTCACCGATTTATGAGAGTGAAGGAACAGAGAGTGCATCTGTGTATTGCGCACACCCTTGTGCACTATAATATGTCCTGCACAGTTGGCTCTGTTGAGATAGGCCGCCGTAGTCAAAATCGTCTAGGAGGACATTTTTATTCCTAGCAGTTCCCCGCGACTTCGCCCGCGCCAAAAGTAGGTTTTTTTATACAAACTTTCATCCCCCCTTTCACCCCTATGATGAGTTTATATCGCGACAAAAAGTAGCCTATGCCCTTCCCAGGTCTCAAACTATCTCTGTACAAAATTTCATTTGTATCGGTCCAGCAGTTTTGGAGCCAATTCAATACAACAAACAATTATACCTTTCTACTTTATAATATTACTAGCGGTTGCCCGCGACTTCGCCCGCGTAAACTACTATTTCTGTATCCTACAGGAACTGTGTTTTTTTCCGGGATAAAAAGTAGCCTATATGTTATTCCAGACTATAATCTACCTCTGTGCCAAATTTCATCCATATCCGTTCAGTAGTTTTTGTGTGAAGAAGTAACAACACACTCACAAACTTTTGCATTTATAATTTTAGTAAGATTATCATAGTGTAGACTAACACATCCCGGCGACATCGCCCGCCCTAAGCTGGGATTTCCCAAAAAAACTTTTACCCCCCCTTAATCGATGATTTATGCGATTAAAACTATCTAATGTCCTTTCCCGGGACCCAAAGTATCTATACGATGAACATAATTTAAAAAACCAAAACACCCGACTTCAAAACTTTTTAAATTTTTGAAATGGTCTTTTTACTGGCTTTCATTTGATACTTATATTGCTATGATAAGGAAAAAAACAATCCCCCCTCCCCCCTTTATTTCAATTTGCGTGCGCCGTTTTTGAAATGTATATAGCCTATGTCACTCACTATTTTGACAAATTAAACGACACCTCATGTGTCAAAAACTGTCCAGCCGTTTGGGCTGTAGGGCACATACTCTCGAAAAACATAACCCTCCTTCCACAGTCGGGTAAAAGTCAAAAGTCGATGCGTCACAATCTAACTTGAATATCTAGCTTTGTTCTAAAATTATCTATTAGAAAAGATAACGCTTGTAGCTGTAATCAGTGGGGTTTTAAATTCGTTAAGACTTAATTAAATAATTATAATAAATTGTTTCAACAAACACACCAATTACCTAGCCCCAAACTAAGCGTGAGCTTGTGCTATGGTGACTAGGATAACGGATATAAATACTTATTTACATTTATAAACATCCATGGCTTAGGTACAAATGCTCGTGTTCATTACACAAACATTTGCCCCTTGCGGAATTCGAACCCGCAACCGCCTGGTTTAGAAATCCGGAGCGCGAAACACTACACCAAGACGGTCGTCAAACTTTGTTGCCGTTGTAGTCTCTAATACTTTTATTTATTTTTTTATTTACTTTTATGCCTCGCTAGATATGAATTACTAAGTAATGAGGTATTTTTGTAATATAAAAACAAAAATTATGAAAAGGGTCCTTGTGGTAAGGTTCCTAGGATGCTGGCAGCATTACCGCGCTGGATAGCGATGCTTATACGCTGAGCAAGTTAGCTGCCAGCTCTTAGGTCACCACTGATGTCAACTAGCCTCTTGGAAATCTCTTTGAAAAAAGAGATAGCGTTGGGACCCCACGAACCCAGTGTTTCGACTCCAAACGGTACAAAGTGGTACCGGGAGTTGATCTGCCTGTACTTGTTCTTTTTAAAGTTTTGGACACCCTTCGCAGCCAAACCAGCATCACGGCTTGTCCCGGGCAGATGAGAGGCTGCAAGTGTGTCGACACAGGAAGCGTCCCACACAAGAGCCCGACCAATACCACAAGGACCCTTTTTATAATTTTTGTTTTTGTGTTGTATTAGGTAATTTATGTTAATTTTTATTAATAAGTTGTATATATAGTTAATTAATCTTCTAAATACTTTTTTTGTAATATAATTCCAATACTTTTTTTTTTCAAAAATATTTTGTCAATTTGGTTATTATATTTTTATCTCTAAAATCAATCAAACATAAAATGATCATCTTAGAAGCGATTCTTAGCCAGATCCTTCAATCAAAAAAGTAGCAGAGGTAGCAGACACTTTTCACAATTATAAGGATTAATTACTATCCAACGCTCCAATATTTCACACAATAATTCGAACGAAATACACATCCAGTCACCTTCAATTCAGTCTAGACTTAGGCTAGACGTCATTGTCAGTGCACGCCTACGCGTAGCCGTATTGATTACCGATGCAGGGCCGTCTTTAGCCCGTTTGAGGCCTTGGGCACATTATACTAATACATAAGTACACCTACAATAATACAGCTTTCTAGTATTAACGGTCTTTAAGCAAAACGTCGGACAGACGCAGACAGACGGACATAACGAAACTATTAGGGTTCCTTGTCAGGACTACGGAACCGTAATAATGATTGACTGACACAGCATTAAATATTTTAGCACATGTGTGTGATGAGCACGAGCATTTGTACCTAAGTCATGGATGTATAAACGTATACTAAACGTAAAGTATTGCTATCCGTTATCCTAGTCGCCATAGCACAAGCTCACGCTTAGTTTGGGGCAAGGTTATTGGTGTGTTTGTTGAAACAATTTATTTATGTATTTTATTACATTCCATATGTTCACGCATATATTTTTTGGTGCTCTTTATGTTGGGCACTACTAGGGGCACGGTAATCTTTACCGTTCAAGGTGCCCCTTTCGATCGCAAGTGGGCAAGTGCCCAGTGGGAAAGAGGCGCTTGCCGACGACCTAGGGCGGTGTGGTTGAAGCCTTAAGTCTGTCTGCACCTGAACTAGGGGTGAGAGAGCGAATTGATAGGGCTACTAGATGTGGCTTAGGCTTGGGCAGTTTTTTTGGCGGACTAAATGCCTAAAGGCGTTATCTACTATTCAATCGCGTGGTTTTTAAACTTAGAGCCATAAATAAACTACGTCGGTGACTGGCATGGCTCAATTGGGCTAAAATTTGGGCCCAGCCGTATGAGGCGCAGGTTTGGATTTTTTTTATTTAGGTGTTACATTAGGGTATACTTACTTAGCGCCGAGTTCACCAACACATGTTTAATTTTTAAACAACCGTTATAATATTACTTGACATATTTTGTATGGGAATTGTTTCAAATTAACCGTCAATCTCCGTTCACCGGCTGTTTAAAAAATGGTGAACTCAGGTCTAAGCCTTACAAAATTGAAACCTAAACATTTTGAAATGATGGCACAACTTTATACTGTTACTTCAAGTGACCGTTTTTATTCATTACTGTTTAACAAGGAAAATGCGATACACATACCCACTGATCCCGGAATAGACCAAGGGTTATGTGGGATACCCCCAACCCAGAACCCACCCCGGGTATACCCTAAAAACCCCACCGGGCCATTAGTGAGGCGGGAACTGTGGACTATCGCCCTGGGCATTTGCCCTCAGCATTCTTCCACAGTATTTATTGTCACATCTAGTGGAACCTAACTCTTTGTAACTTCATTCATCGCCCTAGCCTAGTATTAGCACATCATTTATAGGCACATCTAGACGACCCTAACTCTGCAAGTTCATTCATCGCCCTAGCCGAGGGCTATATAACCTGCGATTTAGCTAATGCCAGGCATCTCTCACTCGATGTCCTTGCGCGCGTTAATAGCCTACTCTCGAGCACACCGCCGGCGGTGCTTAAATCAGTAGGCTGCCAACAACCGACGGGCGCGCGTGTACGCACTGTGAAATTATTTTGTTACGGTCAATTCCTTTTTAAGCGAACTACGAGTAATCAAGTAATAATATAATTATGGTTTACATATCCGGTCATTTACTGCACAAATGCAACCAGAAGCATATAAGTCTTGAATTAGTCTCAGATTTAAATAAAAATTCTGGACTTATCGGAGTCTCGAAATAAATAAAGAGTTATCTATCTATCTATCTATAGGCACATCTAGACGAACCTAACTCTGCAAGTTCATTCATCGCCCTAGCCGAGGGCAATATAACCTGCGATTTCACTAGTGCTCTCAGATGCGTAGCTCAATAGGCATATCTAGATGACCCTAATTCATTGTATCTTTATTCATCGCCCTTGCCGAGGGCAATAACTACTAGGTGCTCTCAGATGCGTAGCTCAAATATACGGTTTGAAATAATCTAATACTTATTATAGGCACATCTAGATAACCCTAACTCATTGTAACTTCATTCATCGCCCTAGCCGAGGGCAATAAAAACTGGAGATGCGTAGTTCAAATATACGGTCTGTGAAACATTTTATGTGTGTAGTAGAGCGAATTTCATGTTTTCGTTTCATTTTGCAATTAACGGTCTAGCCAGAGGTTGTTAGACTCTTGAAAGACAAATTCATCTATATTATAAAGAGGAAAGATTTTATTGTTTGTTTGTTTGTTGAATATGCTCGGAAACAACTGGACGAATTTAAATGAAATTTGGCACAGAGATAGTTTGAGGCTCTGGGAAGGACATAGGCTTTTATTAGCGACATAAAATGGGGGATGAAAGTGTGTATAGAAAATCTGACTATTGGCGCAGGCGAAGTAGCGGGGAACTGCTAGTCTACTCCTTCACTGTCGCGTCTGATGACGGGGTCTGCTTTCCGACTATTCTTTCTCCACTTTGCCCTATCCTGGACGTCGTTCTCGTACTACTAATATTATTAATGCGAAAGTGCGCCTGTCTTTCAGTTAGCTCTGCACACAATCCGCTTTTTTATTTAAAGTGGGTTTGCTCTTGACTGTAGACTAAGCCAGACGTGGCGTAGACAGTAGAGCGAGCTCACCACGAAGGTTCTGGCACTCACACTCACCGACGGGACACAGCAAACTGCTTGGCGCCGGGCTCCGGTGGAAGGGTGGTAGCTACAGGCGGCACCTAACGCAGCTTACCACCGCTGTTAAGAATAAGATCATTTAGCCGCCATTTCACCTTCCCGCTGAACCGATATAGATGAAATTTGATAAGATAGAGCTATGTAGTTTGATACCCGGTCTGAGAAAATGCCAGAATTGTCATACAAACTGTTTCATTTCAACAAATCAAGGTTCATTGAAATCGGTCCAGCCGTTTTTATATATTAAGATTTTGGTTACTAGTCTGATCCAAATTCAAAGAATCAAAACCTGCATTTCAACTATTAGATTATAAATAAATAAATTGTTCCAACTATCACACCAATAACCTAGCCCCAAACTAAGCATGTGCTAGTGCTATGGCGACTAGGACATACTAATAATACGTTTATAAGGTCGCTTTTTAAAAAGTGGTGAAATTTAAAGGGAAATTACAAAAACATAAATGAAACATTTTCGTTTAAAAAAAACGAGTTTTGTTATACGCTAGTTTTCGAGAAAATCGCAAAAAACTATTTCGATTTAAACGTAAAATAAAACACCCCGTGCAGCTTGCGTAGTAGTACGTTCGGTGCGCAGGTTCGATGTATCAATGAATTCGATAAGAACGCCACTATGCTCTCTCGCACTCCCACCTTACACGTGCGACTGGCCGGCGGTTCGCCTCACTCGCGGTCTGTCGGCGTAGTCAAACGCGCCGACAAAGGGGTGCCGCCATGCCGACACACGAAAACACACGCCGCGGCGAACACGTGCCGAGCCTCGCGCCCACCCCGCTCCCGCTCACTGCTACCCCCGCCGCAGAGTGCACGCAGCGCCGAGAGTTCAGTCCGCATAAAACAATTCACTGGGTTGTGCGCACGCGCTACGTGCGGAACATTTCATCATGGCGTATCGGTATAACGCCCAGGAATACCTGAATATGGCATTGTGCTATGAAGAAGCGGGAGAAGTTTTGTTGCGGGCGCAGCAGCTGTACGTCGAGCGGTACGGCTCCATTGTACACACACGCACAATACTCGGAGCTGTGCAGCGTTTTCGAGAGAGTGGCAGCTTCGAGCCACGCCTCGACCTCGTGCGTCGGCAACGACACCCGGCTCGGCTTGAAGAAGAAGTGATTAATTTCTTTCATCGGCACCCATTGGCGAGCATCGCGGACGCCGCTCGTGTGTTTGGCGTGAGCAGATACTACGTGTGGCGGCTTTTGCGCGGACCTACAATGTGCTTTGGACCGACGAGTGCACATTTACGTGTCAAGGACTTTTTAATGTGCACAATGCGCATTATTGGTGCGAGTACAACCCGCGTGTGACTCGTCCGGACCACTTCCAGCATCGCTTCAGTGTGAACGTGTGGGCAGGAGTGATAAACGGAACGTTGCTGGGTCCCGTGTTTCTGGAGAGACTCAATACGGAAACGTATTTAAAGTTTCTCCAAAATGACCTCCCTGAACTGCTGCTGGATGTGCCTGTGTGGAGCCGAAGGTATCTCTACTTCGAGCACGACGGCGCGCCTGCGCACTTCAGCCTGCGGGTACGCGCCTACCTGGACGAGGCGTTCTAGGGCCGCTGGATCGGGCGCGGCAGCGTTATCCCCTGGCCGCCGCGATCACCTGATCTGACGCCAATGAATTTACACGTGTGGGGTAGGGCCAAGGACCTGGTTTACGGGAACGACGGTCATACCATCCGTTCAGTGGAACAATTGTGTGCGCGAATAATTAATTCGTTTGATGTGATGGCCAGTGAGCCCGATGTGCTCGCTTCAGTTCATAGGCATTGCCTCGATCGGGCTAGGAAGTGTGTACAAGAACAAGGGCGTCACATCCAGCATTTAATTTAAATTCTATTGTGTAAATAGGAACTAGTAAATATGACTGTAAATATCAATGAATTCTGACTTTTAAACATGCCAAGTTAATACAAAAATAATAGCGCCCTATTTTTGGTACAATTAAATTTAATACAAGGTGGTAAGATGATTATTAACGGTTTTATTGTCAGTCCAAAGCCTGAAAAAGTGTGATGGAAGGTCATGGTTCGTCATTGTACGTTTAAACAAAAAAAATATGTACCTAATAAACTGAACTTTAACGAAAACTGCCTTTTATTCAAAATACTAACACAAATCCCATATTAGGAAGCATCCATTGAATCGAAGCGAAGCAGTGTTAATTTGGTATAACATGTAATAACGTTAGGTTTTGTGAGGGTTAGAATGCAGTCGGGTTGTTTTGAAATTAAAATTGATATTTTTAAAATGTTTACTTTGATTTGAGCAAATCTGCTTTGATACTATGGAAATATTATCCTAGCTATTGAACAAGCTAAACACGCTTAATTTATCTGCATTAGGTAGATTTTCTGTCTCAGCAGAGAAGGTACCTATGCAGGTATCATGCGCAGCTAGTGAGTGAGTGGTGCGCAGCCGCGGTCCCCCCGCGCACCGCGCAACATGAATGGAATGAGGGAAGAGACGGGCACGATTGAAATAAGAGAGAGCGGCGATGACATGTAGGGATGTTTCAGAGTAGACAGGATGCTCTTAAAAATATTTTTTTTTTGTTAGGAAAAATAAAAATGAAAACTAGCACGTTTTTAAAAATAAAAATCATAGGGCCCGGTTTATCTAAAATATTTAGAAGTTCTGTTCGAGTTTCACCACTTTATAAAAGGCGACCTTATATAAACCTATGTTATAGGTACAAATGCTGGTGCTCATCACACAATCATTTTCCCCTTGCGGGATTCGAACCAGCAACCGCTGGTTTTGTATTCCGGAGCGCGAACCACTACACCAAGACGGTCGACGAATTTTATGGTCGACTTTACGGACGGATGGACGATTTTATGGGCGGTCGATTCCTCCCTTATCATTACATCATCATCCTAGCGTTATCCCGGTTGTTCACTCGCACACGACGAGGGCCCAGGGTCCGCTGATCATAACCTAGACTGCCCTCGGACCTCCGTGACCCTGTTACCAGGGGAACCTGAAACTTTAGCATTACATCACTTAAAATGTAATCTTCATATCTGTGCAATTTTAATTAAAATACCCCAGGATTCACTCGTTAGTAACCGTCAAGTCTGAAACTGGGACGGTAACTTTGCCTGCGAGCGCATCGGAGTTGGGAAATATCCTTTCATCCTGGCTCACGTGGAAGCGGGAATTTCATATAAGCTACAATGCACGTGCATTTAACTTTTAAAACGAGTTGAAACTGTTGCATTTACTTTTAAGCGGTTTTGCTCGATCGAGTACTATTTGTACACATGTACGTCAGACTACCCCTCTCTGACATTGAGACCGCCCCTATTACCTACGTAATAAAAGCTGCTTTCATATTAAAATGGGTAACCTGACGTGCTGTTGTACTACAGCTTACGCACTACGTCCGTCATTCTCAGTCCATACTGAAATAAGCACTTGCTACGCCAATGAGCCGGCGCAATATTAATAATGAATTTGCCGAAACCGAAAAACGAGAATAATTCTAGTTTTAAATTTATTATTTTCCTTTGACTTTGAAGACTCACAAAAAAATTGCTTGAATTACAAATATGTAGTTATTAGCCAGGTATACCAGGCGTTGACGATAATAAATGACATAAAAAACTGCTACGACCGTCTTGGTGTAGTCGTTCGCGCCCCGGACTTCTAAACCAGGCGGTTGCGGGTTCGAATCCCGCAAGGGGCAAATGTTTGTGTGATGAGCACGAGCAATTTGTACGTAAGTCATGGATGTTTATATGTATTTAAGTATTTCTATCCGTTATCCTAGTCACCATAGCACAAGCTCACGCTTAGTTTGGGGCTAGGTAATTGGTGTGTTTGTTGAAACAATTAATTATTTTATTTTGTATTTTTTCATCTCGATCAATTTAACTAAAAGCTCCCTAACAACGTCAATTAGTGGTTTCCCTAGAACACTGTAATTGAACGAGTGATCTTAATTTGATTTAACTATTAGGGATCTCAAGAGTCGCGGTCTTGAGTCAATAACTAAGGTGATAGTTACAGTTGTTACTTAGACCCGAGTTCACCAATTTGTAAACAGCCGGTTACCTAAATCGACGGTTAATTTGACATATTTCCGATACGAAATATGTCAAATAATATTAAAATGGCTGTTTGTTTAAAAAATCAACATATTTTGTTCGTAAACTTTACCCATAGCCAGTGCAATTGTGCAACCTATCAAATCTTTAGGGAAGGATATTTTTAGATGAAAAAAAAAGAACAGTAATTGCTGAATGAATGATTGAACTGATTTTGTTCTGAATACTTCTTCTCTAATTTCATGATTCTAAATCTTGACTAATTTCATGATTCTAAATCTATGGGAAGTACCCTATAAGTTTTGACTACTTGCGGCAACGCGTTCGAAAATAAGACTAAAATGACCGTGTCTTTGGATTGTGTCAGGCCTGTGTATCTCCCCGCGTAGGTAGCAAAAACGTACCTACGCGCGGCGACCCTTACTTAGGGGCTAAAACAAGTTGCGTGTGGCTACCGGCCAGCGACACGCTCGCGCGTTTTATTCACCGGCGGCCGCGCGGCTACGTTGCTGGCTGGACGAGAATGAATAAAGTACTAGAAAGAGGCGCTAGAAGCTTCTCGTAGCAGTCAACCCTATCGCGTCGCGTGATATTACGTCACCGAATAGGTTTAGTGTATTATGAATCATATTCCAGAGCAATAAGTATGAAATTATCTTGCAATGGATTTTTGTAGGTGTCTACACGAAAATGTGCTTGACTCTGAGGCGAACTAAATTACGCCATATTGTTGAAGACATTGAGTAGACATTTCTTTGAATACAAATGCTAAGTCATACTTCTGTACGAAGTACTAGTACTTATTCTGTGATTGTGTTGACTTACTGCCGTACTCGGAGACCTCAAATAATAATCCTTCATTAAGCCTCATGCAGTCCTTTTCTTTTTAATTGGCAAGAAAACTGACAGAACGAGACTTATTTCATTTCAATGACGTCTCTGAGTGCGGCATTTAAAAGCCTGATTTTGACGGACGGACAAACAGGCAGACAGACAACCAAAATAATAATTGATCCTGTAAGAGTTCCTGTTTTTTCCTTTTGAGGTACGGAATCTAAGTGTAATGCCAATTTAAATCATTATTTCCTTGGGTTGCAATTTTTCAAGAGATGGCCAAAGTTCCATAGCAACCAGAACTTGATTGACCGTGTCGTCCGGTGGGGCTTGAACCCGTGACCTATCGCTATCCGGGCGAATGCTCTTCCAACTGAGCCACGGAAGTTGAAAGAGCAATTCGTCCGGACGACACAGTCGATCAATTTTTGTGCGCAAAATTTACTTTCGTAAAACTTGCTAAAATATTGCTACATTTTTAGGGGTTCCCGCACCTCAAAAGGAAAAAGGAACCCTTGTAGGATCACTTTGTTGTCCGTCTGTCTGTCAAGAACCTTTTTCTCAGGAACGCGTGGAGGTATAAGGTTGAAATTAACATCAAATACTTATGTCTATGGTCCCTTAAAGCTGTACAAAAATCAAGCTTTAAAGTCGACGCAATCAAAAGAAACTGCCATTTTTGGCCTATTTTCTAACATTTTTCAGGGGAATCAAAACCTATGGGATACTTCCCATGTACCTAGAACCATGAAATTTGGCAAGAAGGAAGGTCTAAGTTCAAGTAAAGGCAAAAGACCGAAAACCGCGAATTTGTGATTACATCGTAGAAAAAAACCTTTGTTTATATGGAACCCTCAGTAAGTAAATAATTATACTCAGATCAGAGAAAGGACTATTTCTATGTAATTATACATAGGTTAATTAAGTTCTTGACCAACGGCTTAACGTGCTTTCCGAGGCACGGGGGTGTTAACACCACCAACTTCCTGACTCCGGAGCTGTGTCTCACCGAATTATGAGAATGAAGGAATAGAGAGTGCACCTGTGTATTGCGCACACACTTGTGCACAATAATATGTCCCGCGCAGTTGGCTAATCTCTCTTGAGATAGGCCGCCGTAGTCGAAATTCGGCTAGGAGGACATTATTATTAATAAGTTCTTGATTTAGATGAAATCTCAAAGTACCTAATATAGTTGTCTATTGAGCTAGAGTCTAGACTTTAAACTTCATACAAACGGAAGGCGCAAGTCCACAGTAGTCACCAATATCAAAATCCTTGCCAACCTGCCACTAAAATATCAGAACAATGTCCTGGATATATAAATAGCGTACACAAATCATATACAGAAGAACAAAGGAACTTTGAGTATTAAGTAAGCTAATTAAGAAACAGGATGCAATGTATTTGGAAAGCGGAAGAACTCTGGAATTCGTATCTGGAATGCTCAATGACGTATTGCCACGGAGTCATTGTATAAGTTTGCGTTTTAGCCTGGAGTTCACCAACAAAGAAGAAAGAAAGAAAATACATTTATAAATAAATGAACATCACTTTACAAACAAAAATACCATTTTTTTTAAACACACTAATTACCTAGCCCCAAACTAAGCGTGAGCTTGTGCTATGGTGACTAGGATAACGGATAGACATACTTATATACATTTATAAACATCCATGACTTAGGTAAAAATACTCGTGCTCATCACACAAATATTGCCCCTTGCGGGATTCGAACCCGCAACCGCCTGGTTTAGAAGTCCGGGGCGCGCACCACTACACCAAGACGGTCGTCAGGTCGTAACTCCAGTCGGACTGTGCAGTTGTGCGCCTGTGATGTCCACATTAAAAGGATCCCACTCAGCTTAGGTCATGACTCGTGTTTGGCCGAGACGCAGTATCGGGGCTCTCAAGCGGACTGTAAAACGCTAATTCAAATTAAATAATTTATTTTATTTAAATGATACAGATATATAGGAGTTCAATGTCCAATTCCCCTTTTTTTGGGTTTTTCAAATCTGACAATCATGAAAACGTTTCTTCTTTTTTCTCCGCGCTGCTGTCACACGCGCGCGGAGGTTCGATGTCCCGAACATGCTCCCGGGGTTGAAGTAAGTAAACTTCAAAGATCTGTAGCCGGCAGAGCACAATAATTGTTGAATGCTCAACGGATCGTTCCTCGTTGAGTCTTGATTTCGGCGACTGGATTGATTCCATCGTCGCCTGGACCTTGTGCGGAAAGTAGAGGAAGCGTGGTCTTGTCCTTGACTATCACAAGGGTATTAGGCTGCAAATCTTCCTTGTTATACGTCCTTTTTGTGCGCTACTGTAATTGAGTGATATACTCCCCGTTGAACCTTATCCAGAAGTGTAATCTCAATACTTCTATTCTTCTATAGCGTCCAAGGTAGTTAATATTGACCTCTTCATAGCCTGGATGATGCGGCACTGACATCGAGATTCATTCATTTAGGAAGTGAGACGGGGTCAAGAGTTATAGTCCGTAGGGTCAGTAGGTAGTTAAAGGTGTTATGGGTCGAGAATTCAGAATAGCCTTTATCTGAGTGAGACAAGTAGACCTTTTTTAGTATGTTAGATGGTTCATGCCAAGCACTCGTTTAAGGTGATATTTAGCTGAGCGAACAGCCGCTTCAACTAAGCCATTGAAATGTGGAGAGTAAGCTGGAGTAAATATGAATTTGATATCGTAGTCTGCTAGTATAGAAGCGATGTTGAACTTCAAAAATAGAGCGTTCAACTGATTGCTTGCGCCTACAAAATTAGTCCCTTTGTCGGACATAATCGTCTTTGGCTTACCTTGCCTAAAACCTCTAAATGAATAACTGTAACGGTTAAGTAAGTAACAATACAAAGGTAAGACTTGATCAACCTACAGCCACGTTTCTTTCGATCTGCTATCAAGATTGGCCCAGCATAATGAACTGAACAATCAAAAAAGGATATTTCAGTATTAGTTAATAGCTAACTACGCGAACGAGCTGATGTAATCAGCCTTCAGCCCGCGAGAAATGAGAACTGCAGGATTGTCAAGATACGATAAATATGTATATAGCCCTAAACTATTAGATAAAATAGTAAGTAGTTGTAGTAGTTTAGAGTAGTATTAGTTTAGAGTTTAGAGTAATATTGTATAGTAGTAGTAAGTAGTTACGTTATAGTTGAACGTAAATGTCAATATTCGTTTAGTCAGCATTTTTAAGCCTTAATAATCCAACATAAAGTAGTAAACAATAAAATGTATAATAGAACCTGCAATCAAATGGCAGTATTATATTAGACGTATCTACGTCTAATATAATACTAAAATGATAAACAAATCTTAAATTAGGAGTTAGTAACTTATTTATATCAAAATGACGTTTGCATAGGTGCATTAGAACGCCTTATAGGCCCTCGTAGAGGGTTATTGTTCGCAAACCGATTAATTTTGGGACGATATTTATGAGAATAGAACAATAATTTATCATGTTTTACGTTTTCTAGAGATCTATAAGTCTTTGGAAGTAACGTACTTGACTTACAAAACCGATGTAGAACTTGGTTAACAAAGTGACATTGATGCGAGGTAGATGATGGACGTGCGATGTGACCGCAAATCACCCATCCTAGTTTTGTTTCAAAGAGTTTGGGGAAGTGTTTACCTAGATCGATAGAATTGTTACAAATGATGTTCCAAAATATATCAGCTCCTAGTAAAATATCGATTGCTGATGGAACATTGTAAGTAGGGTCAGCTAACTGCACACCAATAGGTAGGGATAGATGATCAACATTGATTGGAGTAGGTGGCAGTGCTTTGGTAATTTGTGGTAGTATAAAACAATCTAGATTAGACTTATAGTCACTATATAGAGATTTGATAGTAATGTTGCAAGTCTGAGAACTATTGCATGCTTGACTGCAGATTCCTGATACCGTAGCATCCGCATCGCATGTCAGAAGTCCAAGCTTAGCGCAGAAGTTGTTTGTAATAAAGCTGGCCGTACTACCATTGTCAAGCAGTACTCGAGCCGTTTGTGCCTTGCCGTTATTGTCCAACACTTGCACCAACGCTGTAGATAAAAGTACATTAGAAGAAGTAGTATGCTGCGTGGTGGTGTTTGTAGATAGAACGACATTATTAGAAGAGTTGATTATAGGTGAGGTGTCGCTAATAGACGACGAAATAGGTAGAGCCACGTTTTCTTGAATAGGTACCGCTGTAGCGGAGATTACGGGCTCATCTTTATGTAGATGCAATAGAGTGTTGTGTTTCAGCTTACAGTAGCGGCAATGAGATAAGTAACACTTTGTATTTGTATGACCAGGCTTAAGACAGTTAAAACATAATCTTAATTCTTGTACCTTAGATACGCGGCTCTCAATAGGTAATTCACGAAACTTTTCACAAGTAAAAAGTAAATGTTCGTTTTTGCACAATGGACAGCACAATCTCCTTTTTTGTTGATTACTGTTATTATTGCTAACAACTAAGAAACTCTTAGGCTTGTTAGGCTCTGGTTTTTGTGACTTGTCCTCGAGAGTCTAACAAGTCCGCTCTGTTGTTCAAAAAAGTGCAAAATTGAGATAGAGTGGGGGGTTCTGACAAAGTATTGCGAAATTCCTCCCAATATCGCGAAGTAGATACATCTAGTTTGTTAGACATCATATAGATAATTATAGTATCCCAATATTGAGTTAGTTGGTTGAGAGTAGCGCTATCCTTCAAGGAAGCACGCAGGTAATGGAATTTGCTAATATTGTCCAACGTCTCATTATGGTGAATCATAGATGTATAGATCTCCCTAAACTCGAGCCAATCTTGATAGTTACCGTTAAATTGAGGTATGTTTATTTTAGGCAAATGAAATTTAGTGTGGCTGCAAGTCTCACCTGATTTTGCGTCGTCGAAGCTGGATGCAGACCCCGATCTATGGCGCTGACTGTCATTACGTTTGCAGGCTTAAGCATTGAGAAGTTCTTGTGCGGACGAAACCAGGTTATAATAATTAGATTCGACCTGTTGCCGGTCAGCGTATTGCTCATCCGGAGATTCGCTGAGCAATTCGATCTCATTCTGCAATATATCAAAATCGTTTAACATCCCTTCAATTCTAGACAGCCTATGTTTTAGTTCTATTATTTGTGCATCACTTAGTGGCGTATCACGCCCTTTAGTCACATTTAAAAAGGACTCAAATTAAGTTAACTTGGCTTTCATTGATGCCCTAGACTTTTTGAGCGTTTTGAGTTCAGCGTTGACTTCTTTCTGAATCTCTCTCTCTATTTCGTTCTAATTTTAAAGAAATTAGAACGAAATAGAGTTACTTTGTAGTGAAAATATTGCCACGAATGTGGATACTAAATTGGAAAACGCTACCTAGACTGAAATTGGACTTAGACCTTAGTATGGCGAAGTATAGATTGGAAAATTACTTAGACTTACTCAAACTTCGGCGAAAATAGTAGGTAGAAAGTAGGAAATCCACTAAAGAAAATTGAATTTAGGTAGGTATTGTCAAATTTTAGTTAGAAGAAAATTGGAACGAACTCACTGTGTCATATGTGCGCCTCTCATCATCCTCAGTACTCGCAATGTAGGTTTTTAGAGCCTTGTAGCTGTTGTGTTGGAATGCAATTCTTGCAGTACATACATAGAAAAACGACGAACGCACTTTATACGAAATTTTCTTCGACGGTGAAAGGACCAATGTTTGGCCGAGCCGCAGTATCGGGGCTCTCAAGCGGACTGTAAAACGCTAATTCAAATTAAATAATTTCGTTTATTTAAATGATACAGATATATAGGAGTTCAATGTCCAATTCCCCTTTTTTTGGGTTTTTCAAATCTGACAATCACGAAAACGTTTCTTCTTTATTCTCCGCGCTGCTGTCACACGCGCGCGGAGGTTCGATGTCCTGAACAACTCGCTAGACGTCACGACCCTGGTTTTCAGTGGGCCCTAGCCGTGTGAGGTCACGGACAACCAACACAATTGTTTAATTTTAAATCAGCCGATTTAGCACTATTTGACATATTTTGTATGGGACTTATGTGAAATTAACTGTCAATCGATGTTTACCGGCCGTTTTAAATATTCACCAACACGGGTCTTAGTAAAAATTTTATTTTATGCTGTTGAGAAAGCGTGAAAGAAATTGTTTGTCCGTACATACTCGTATTATCTTTGGCCCTTTAATGTGAAACCTGCTGATTTAAATGTTTATTTAGAGATAGATTGACCATAAGAAGGAGGACGTTGGAAAAATTAAGAGAGATTAAAAGGAAAATTAATTAACGGCTAATATCTGTGGTATTAGTCGTCAAGCCTAGTCAGAGGCCCTAGGGCGGCTTGATAACTTCTGACAGTAAGGTTTGTCACTTGCCTTACATACACCCCTCCACCAATCCGCACTGAGCCCGCGTGGTGGAGTATGGCTCGTTCCTCCTCATACTTGAGGTGAGGCCTTTTCCCAGCAGTGGGATCTAATAGGCTGACTTATAAAAGGAAAATTATTGTTTTTAAATGATCAACATTTACTTTTCAAACTGAACATTCGATATTGTACTTGAAAACATGACCGCCTGAGGCGGGAATTGATCCCGCTATCCTGGCATATAGAGCGATTGCTCTACCACTCGGCCATCTAGACGTTGGCGAAGCCGCTAATGCCTCGTTGCTTGCATTAATGTTATTGAAAAGGAAATACGATAATTGCGCGGCCTAGGCAGGCCTGTGTATCTTCCCGCGTAGGTAGCAAAAACGTACCTACGCGCGGCGGCGACCCCTTGGTAAGGGACTAAACAAGTTGGGTGTCGCTAGCCGGAAGCGACACGCTCCCGCGTTTTATTCACCGGCGGTGCGCGACACTAGGTTGCTGGTTGGACGAGCGTGAATAAAGTCCTAGAAAGATGCGCTAGATGGCGTAAGTAGCTTCTTGTGGCAGTCAACCCTATCGCGTTGCGAGATAGTACGTCACTGAATAGGTTTAGTGTATTATGAATCATATCCCAGAGTTATAAGAATGAAATTATC
This sequence comes from Pyrausta nigrata, assembly GCA_949316185.1. Lineage (NCBI taxonomy): Eukaryota > Metazoa > Arthropoda > Insecta > Lepidoptera > Crambidae > Pyrausta > Pyrausta nigrata. The sequence goes on from OX438965.1 coordinate 7,031,884, forward strand.
TTGCAATGTATTTGTAGGTGTCTACACGAAAATGTGCTTGAGTCAGAGGAGAACTGAATTACACCATATCGTTAACAACATTGAGTAGATATTTCTTTGAATTTCATTGCAAAGTCATACTTCTGTACGGAGTACTAGTACTTATTCTGTGGCCTAGGTGGCGTTTAGAGAAAACAAGCGGCAATAAAGATAAAATATCTGTCACAAACCCATTACTCAAAGTTCTTTTTTTTTCGCCATAATCGAAAAAAAAACTTGTCTTTTACAGAAACCTAAATCGCTACTAGGCCACCATCGCAAACAGGACAAGACAAAACTTCCATTTGCCGAGTCCCGGATAAAAATAGGGACTCATTGGCCCACATATCGATTGTACAGCCAGCACGTCAGACTATCCATTTCCTTCGCAAAATCGCTTCTATCACAACTCCATAAGATGCCGCAATGTTTACTTTGATGAGCTGTTCTCAGTACAAATAACACCGGAACTTGACCATTTCCATCATAAGCTGAACTGTTTTCAGACCAGCTATCTTGATGCTCAGAGTTCTTGCTATGGTGGTAGTGTATACCTCGAGATGATACGAAACAATACTCTTCCGTCAGATGGACGGGCTTTTAGTGATTGCAACACTCGCGTAATGGGGATGTGCTGTTTATTCCGATACATTATGAATGAGAACACGTGAGGATTTTCTTTGGATATCGCTTTTAATTTTCTTTAGAAATTCGCTTTAGATATCGTATAAAAATAGTAAAACTGTTTTAACAATTACACCAGTTATATTATAATTAAGCGTTAGCTTGTGCTATGGTGACTAGAATAACGGATAGACATACTTTTACATAAAATTAATTAAACTGCTAATTATTTTTATAACTTAAGCAATTATTTTGCAAGTTTTTACGAAATCATATTGAATTTCGCTTACAAAAATTAATCGACTGTGTCATCCGGTGGGACTCGAACCCACGTCCCTTCGCTATCCGGGCGAGTGCTCTTACCAACTGAGCTACGGAGGACGTTAGTCAGCCAACGAATTTTTGCAAGTGCTTGCTACGCCAGTGAGTCGGCGTTCGATTTCATCAATACTTGGGGAATCAGATACATGCGGGTACATTCCCAAGTATTGATGAAATCGAACGCCGGCTCACTGGCGTAGCAAGCACTTGCAAAAATTCGCACTCGCCTGGATAGCGAAGGGACGTGGATTCAAGTCCCACCAGATGACACAGTCGATTAATTTTTGGAAGCGAAATTCAATTTGATTTATTTAAACTGCCTTATAATTATTTTTATAACTTAAGCAATTATTTTGCAAGTTTTTACGAAAGCGAAGTTTTTAGCGAAGGGACGTGGGTTCGAGTCCAACCGGATGACACAGTCGATTAATTTTTGTGAGCGAAAATCAATTTAAACTGCCTTATAAAATCAAAGCCTAGGCTCTGCGCAGATGGGTCACCGACTATAGCCACCGGTGGCTGTTGACACGACCTTCAGTCCTGGCCGCCACCAGTGGTCGGTGGTGGTTGTCAACGCCAATATCGTTTGACAGACGTGTTGTCAAAATGCGAGTGGCAAGTGGTCGCCACCGGTATGTCGCGGACACTGAGTCGCGAGTGGACGCCACTCGCTTCACGTGCGCGGCGGCTCCATACAACACGTATTTAGATATCAACATATAAAAATAGTAGAACTGTTTCAAGAATTACGCCAATTATCGAATTCCAAATTAAACGTTAGCTTGTGCTATGGTGACTAGGATAACGGATTAACATACTTTTACCTAAAATTAATTAAACTGCCTTACAAAATCAAATGTTAGGCTCCGCGCAGAAGGGCCAGCCACTACAGCCACTGAGCCACCGGTGGCTGTCCGGCGCCATTTCCTTCAGTCCCGCGCAAACGAAGGTGGTCGGGGCCGCCACCAGTGGTTGGTGGTGGTTGTCTATCGCCAATATCGTTTGACAGACGTGTTGTCAAAATGCGAGTGGCAAGTGGTCGCCACCAGTATGTCGCGGACACTGAGTCGCGAGTGGACGCCACTCGCTTCACGTGCGCGGTGGCCCATCTGCGTGGAGCCCTAAACATGGCACAACGTTCAACTGACAGTTGGCTATTCATTACTGGTGAACAGATGATATTTTATAATATTTTAGTTTTAGCGACAATTTAAGGGCATAATTGTATTTGAAGTCCCACAAATATAGCCATAGGGGACTTGAAAATGTCCTAGGGCTGTCAGTTTCATGCTATATCTATAGGTATTTTTTTAAATATTAGATAACATCACATACATTGCTTCGCATCGCTTGTGTTATTATTATGAAATACTGAAATAATGGTGGTACCACAATACCCAGACCCAAGACCATACAGAAGACAATATAGAAGAGAGACCTCCTTATAGTTGAGGTGAGGCCTTTGCCCAGCAGTGGGATCTATGTAGGTTTTAACTTAACTTTTTTATTTCCCCGACCAGGGATCGAACCCGAAACCTTAAAGATGGCGACAACTTCAAAACCAGTGTGCCACTCGGCTCGAAGATCGACAATTTGTATGTCGGTATGGTTTATCTTAGGCCAGAGATGACTGGTTTTTGAATCTGTAATACACTGGATGATGTCATAGTATTATGGGAGTTTCATTTTGACCTATGAGATCATGGACTGGATTATTAAAATATTTTACTATATTAATTGTAATGACAGCGTCTTACTTGAAAAAATAGAGCAGAACAGAGCATATTTTTCGAACACAAACCTAAAAATTTTTTGAGACTCCAATGTTATGTGATAGTCAAGTTTATACTGAGACCCTGGATTTTTTTCCTAGCCGCACCGTATCGGTTCCATTGGAGAGTTTACCAAATTGAATTAAACGGATGACACAGTCGATCAATTTTTGTGAGCGAAATTTAATTTCGTAAAAACTTGCTAACTAATTACTTAAATTATAAAAACAATTAATAGTATAGGATAGGAAATAGGGTACGAGCGAAAAAGGAAAAGACAGATTTAAATAAGAATCAGTTAGTCTCGTGTATTTATCACTTACGAGATACAAGGAAGGTATAACGTCTGTCTCCTAGCAGAAGAGTGTAACGGGCGTTTATGGCTTTTTATACTAAACCACAGACTTACATCATTCGGTGTTGCCATGTTAATAATATTAAATAATTGGTTTTTGTTAGCATTAAATTCATTTATGCCAACAAACAGTTTAACCATTTAAGCAGAAGAACTTATATGATTAACATACTAACTATATAATACCGGCTACGCAGCTAGACTAAATAAACTGAAGATGACTGAGCAAGCTAAGCGTTTCAACCTGCTGGACCTCACGTTTTTGCATAAGTTGGTCAGGAGTGGCATCGACTGTCCTTCGCTCTCTCGACAAATCAAACTCAGAGTCCCACGGCGACCCCCACGAAACCCGATTAAGCCTCTGTTTACACCGAAACGGCGAACAGCATACGGCAGGAACTCACCTTTGTACCGCATTTGCAGACTATACAACGACCACAGTGTTAGCACTGACGTCTTCGCATGTTCGCTATCCGCTTTCCGAAAGCAAGTTACTCTTTTGCTTAAACTGTACGAGTAAAAAAATAGTTATTTAAGTATTAGTATTAGTAAAAATAAAAAATACCATATCTAATTAAAAGAAAAAATTAAAGTTTTTATTGTAATGTGTAATGTAATTTAAGTTTTCTTTCTTCGAATTTTACTTCGCATGTTATGTTTACCTATAAGTAACTGTGCATTTAATTTACAACTAATTTAATGTTTTAAAAATAAGATTTAATGTAACAGTTGTTGGTAACCTGAATAAATAAATAAATAAAAATAAAAATAAATAAGGTCGCCTTTTATAAAGTGGTGAAACTTTAACAGAACTTCTAAATATTTTAGATAAACCGGGCCCTATGATTTTCATTTTTAAAAACGTGCTAGTTTTCATTTTTATTTTTCCTAACAAAAAAAATAATATTTTTAAGAGCATCCCTACATGTCATCGCCGCTCTCTCTTATTTCAATCGTGCCCGTCTCTTCCCTCATTTCATTCATGTTGCGCGGTGCGCGGTGCGCGGGGGGACCGCGGCTGCGCACCACTCACTAGTAGCGCATTAAAACCGAGTCTTATCTACCTACGCTGAACGCTGCGCATGCTACCTGCATAGGTTCCTTCTCTGCTGAGACAGAAAATCTACCTAATGCAGATAAATTAAGCGTATTTAGCTTGTTCAATAGCTAGGATAATATTTCCATAGAATCAAAGCAGATTTGCTCAAATCAAAGTAAACATTTCAAAAATATCAATTTTAATTTCAAAACAACCCGACTGCATTCTAACCCTTACAAACCCTAACGTTATTACATGTTATACCAAATTAACACTGCTTCGCTTCGATTCAATGGATGCTCCCTAATATGGGATTTGTGTTGGTATAATAAAAGGCAGTTAAAGTTCAGTTTATTAGGTACATTTTGTTTTTGTTTAAACGTACAATGACGAACCATGACTTTCCATCACACTTTTTCAGGCTTTGGACTGACAAGTTAATACAAACCGTTAAAATCATCGTACTACCTTGTATTAAATTTAATTGTATCAAAAATAGGACGCTATAATTTTTGTATTAACTTGGCGTGTTAAAAGGCAGAATTCATTGATATTTACAGTCATATTTACAAGTTCCTGTTTACACAATCACATCACAGTTAAATATTAACAATCTACATAATTTACAAGTTCCTATTTACACAATAAAATTTACATTAAATGCTGGATGTGACGCCCTTGTTCTTGTACACACTTCCTAGCCCGATCGAGGCAATGCCTCCGAACTGAAGCGAGCACATCGGGCTCACTGGCCATCACATCAAACGAATTAATTATTCGCGCACGCAATTGTTCCACTGAACGGATGGTATGACCGTCGTTCCCGTAAACCAGGTCCTTGGCCCTACCCCACACGTGGAAATCCATTAGCGTCAGATCAGGTGATCGCGGCGGCCAGGGGATAACGCTGCCGCGCCCGATCCAGCGGCCCTGGAACGCCTCGTCCAGGTAGGCGCGTACCCGCAGGCTGAAGTGCGCAGGCGCGCCGTCGTGCTCGAAGTAGAGATACCTTCGGCTCCACACAGGCACATCCAGCAGCAGTTCAGGGAGGTCATTTTGGAGAAACTTTAAATACGTTTCCGTATTGAGTCTCTCCAGAAACACGGGACCCAGCAACGTTCCGTTTATCACTCCTGCCCACACGTTCACACTGAAGCGATGCTGGAAGTGGTCCGGACGAGTCACACGCGGGTTGTACTCGCACCAATAATGCGCATTGTGCACATTAAAAAGTCCTTGGCGCGTAAATGTGCACTCGTCGGTCCAAAGCACGTTGTAGGTCCGGTTTCGTATAAACCAGCGGCAGAACTCGACCCTCGGCGCGTAGGCCTTCGTCGCGCAAAAGCCGCCACACGTAGTATCTGCTCACGCCAAACACACGAGCGGCGTCCGTGATGCTCGCCAATAGGTGCCGATGAAAGAAATCAATCACTGCTTCTTCAAGCCGAGCCGGGTGTCGTTGCCGACGCACGAGGTCGAGGCGTGGCTCGAAGCTGCCACTCTCCCGAAAACGCTGCACAGCCGAGTCCGAGTATTGTGCGTGTGTGTACGAGGGTCAAACTGAAAGTTCTTAGAAAATCAAAAACTGATTACATTAGCCAGTTATTAGTTTTATTATATCTTTTCAAAATATTGTCCATTGACGTCAATACACCGCTGCATGCGATGGAACCACTGGGAAAAGCACTTTGCCCACTCGTCCTTAGGGGTCTCTTCAATGGCATTGCGATACGCAGCCACCGCTTCTTCAGCATTCATAAACCGCTTTCCTTTAAGTTTTTCTTTAATTTTTGGAAATAAATAAAAATCACAAGGCGCGAGGTCGGGGCTATACGGCGGGTGACCCAGTAATTCAACGTTTGATGTCGCCAAATAGTCGATCGTTCGCTTGGCGGTGTGCGACGAGGCGTTGTCGTGGTGAAGGAGGATCCTACTGCGAGGTCGTTTCTCTCTAACTTTTTCCAAGACAAGTGGCAAACAATTGGTAGTGTACCATTCTGCAGAAACTGTTTTTTGATCCTCTAACACAATTGTTGCGAAATGACCTATCCTTCCAAAGAACGAGGCCACCATTTTTTTTCCCGCACTTCGATCTCTCTTCACTTTAGTTGGCAACTCCTCGAAAGGAAACACCCACTGAGCAGATTGTCTTTTGGTTTCAGGATCATAACAGTAAATCCAGCTTTCGTCACCTGTTAGTATGTCGAACACAGCATTTGAGTCACCTCCGTTAAATCTTTCAATCATTTTACGGCACCAATCCACACGATGGAGTTTTTGAGCCTTAGTCAAATTATGAGGTATCCACCGGGCGCAAAGCTTCCTGACCGCTAAATGTTCGTGGAGGATTTTGTGCACTTGACTCATACCGATGCCTAAGCTTGTCCGAATCTGCTGATAGGTCACTCTTTTGTCAGTCTCTATCATACGCCGCACAACACAGATGTTATTTTCAGTCGTCGCCGTAGAAGGCCGTCCCTCACGTACATCATCAGTGAGATTAGTGCGACCACGTTTAAACTCATTAAACCAGTTGTAAACAGTCGCACGAGATGGGGCTTCATCGTGAAAGGCCAATCGTAGTCTATTATAACTTTCTTGTTGACTTAAATGACATCGAAAGTCATAAAAAATCATTGCATGAAAATTTTCTCGTGTTAAATTCATTTTGACGTGACACAGACAATTTTCAATTTGCCGCCAAGTCGTAAAACAAATGACAAATGAATGAAATATATACTCAGTAATATTGGCAAAGAGTTCTATTTTCAAATTTTAGAATATTTTTTTTATTATATTGTTTATAAGTGGCCAGTTCTAAGAACTTTCAGTTTGACCCTCGTACAATGGAGCCGTACCGCTCGGCGTACAGCTGCCGCGCCCGCAACAAAACTTCTCCCGCTTCTTTATAGCACAATGCCATATTTAGGTATTCCTGGGCGTTATACCGATACGCCATGATGAAATGTTCCGCACGTAGCGCGCGCGGCGCGCACAACCCAGTCAAATGTTTTATGCGGACTGAACTCTCGCGCTGCGTGCGCTCTGCGGCGGGGGTAGCAGTGAGCGGGAGCGGGGTGGGCGCGAGACTCGGCACGTGTTCGCCGCAGCGCGTGTTTCCGTGTGTCGGCATGGCGGCCACCCTTTGTCGGCGCGTTTGACTGCGCCGACAGACCGCGAGTGAGGCGAACCGCCGGCCAGTCGCACATGTAAGGTGGGAGTGCGACAGAGCATAGTGGCGTCCTTATCGAATTCATTGATACACCGAACCTGCGCACCGAACGTACTACGCAAGCTGCACGGGGTGTTTTATTTTACGTTTATATCAAAATAGTTTTTTGCGATTTTCTCGAAAACTAGCGTATAAAGAAATTCGGTTTTTTAAACGAAAATGTTTCATTTATGTTTTTGTAATTGCCCTTTAAATTTCACCACTTTTTAAAAAGTGACCTTATATACATATTAACTTATATGATATCAATGAATCCAATCCCTGAACCACTAGACCACCGTGGTCTTCAGCTTCAGCTTATACACGGCGAATATCTAATCACAGAAGAATATAACTTTGACAGCAACTCCGTAACACCAACTAGTTAATAAATAATCCCTCGCTTCTTCATATCACCCTAGCAAATCCCCAAGTCGACACTCCAGCTATCTCTTTCACTCATGCTCACATTACAGTGCGAGAAAGAGTCGGTTAGACTTGAAATCGTGGACTATAGTAGCGCCTATAGCACAGAATAAGTACTAGTACTTCGTACAGAATTATGACTTAGCAATTGTATTCAAAGAAATGTCTACTCAATGTCGTCAACAATATGGCGTAATTTAGTTCGCCTTAGAGTCGAGCACATTTTCGTGTAGACATCTACGAAAATTCATTGCAAGATAATTTCATACTTATTGCTCTGGAATATGATTCATAATACACTAAACCTATTCAGTGACGTAATATCACGCGACGCGATAGGGTTGACTGCTACGAGAAGCTTCTAACGCCATCTAGCGCCTCTTTCTAGTACTTTATTCATTCTCGTCCAGCCAGAAACGTAGCCGCGCGGCCGCCGGTGAATAAAACGCGCGAGTGTGTCGCTGGCCGGTAGCGACACGCAACTCGTTTTAGCCCCTAAGTAAGGGTCGCCGCGCGTAGGTACGTTTTTGCTACCTACGCGGGGAGATACACAGACCTGCCTATAGTAGCGCCCTATATCCTCAAACTATTAATAGGAAACATCTGACATATTGATGGCAAATGGGAATATGTTGCCCGATATAACATAACGTAACAAGACTTGAAACGGTGAATCATGTTCGGAGGGCTTGTCAGATAATAATAAATTATCGAACTCAAGTTGGATACGGTTGTGGCGTATTGATCTGTTCTATAATAACCAGTTTTGATTTTCCTAATTCTAAGACTTGGTGGCTGGAACTATCGTATGTTATTTAAGGCAAGTTATCTGGCAATTGAGAAATCGAAGTATGACATGGAAAATGACTGTCATCTTAGTCATCTGCATCAGGTAGATTGGCGCAGAAATTGTGACGCAATATTTTGTGACAAGGAACTTTAAGCGTCCTCTGTGGTCGAGTGACTTGACTTGCACACTAGTTTTTATGGTGTCTTTCTGAGGTCCCGGGTTCGATCCCCAATCAGGTCAATGTAAAAAACCGCTTTTTTAATTTTCTTTATTTTCTCTGGTCTGGGTGTGGTTGTGGTACCAACGTTGTTTCTGATTTCCGTAACTCAAGTGTTTAAGACTTTACTTTGGGATGAGCGCAATGTGTGTGATGTTGTCCAATAAATATCTGTTAAATTTTACGCGCCAAAAGTCGGATTTCCGATACAAACTTTGGTCCCACATTTCACCCCCCTGATGATTATATATCGCGACCAAAAGTAGCCTATGTCTTTCCCAGGATTTTAAACTATCTCTGTACCAAACTTCATTTGAATCGGTCCAGTAGTTTCGGGGCCTATTCAATACAAACAAACAATCAAATCTTTGCTCTTTATAATATTAGTGTAGACGTAAATTGGTAACTGGTAACTGGTTTATGTCTTAGGCCGAAATCTAACGACACAATGTTGTGGAACCCTTATTTCGATAATTAATAGGAAGAAATTGGCAGAGGTCATTGCCAAACATACCATATCCTAATATCAAACCGATTCCTGAATTGGTTTGTAGGGCTGTGGTAGAGCCAATTTTTTTTTTGGAACTTCGTTGCTACGAGTCTAGCTCTTTATTGAGCTCTTTATTGATGTAGCTGTATAGATAATCTTTAATAAACCGCACCTTGGTTTATTAAAAATCATCTATTTAATAGATGACTTTTGCACTTTATTGAGGTAGACAAGGTGGCATTCAACAAAGAAGAGACTGGAATAGTTCTATTGAAAGTATAATAGTAATATTGTTCTCTAGACTAGTTCACTAAAAAGTCGCGAAAGTTTACAGACATCACTGACCCCTGATTTAGAAAAGTCTAAACTAACTCCTGGATTAGGTCTTGTCTGCAGTCTTTTTATGGTTTTAATATTTATTTTGAGTACGATCCAATCTGCTTTTGTAGCCACCACTAAGTTGGCGTACGTGACTCGAATTTTGGCTCGGAACTTGATAGTACTATTGTTTCTCGGTGGTCGTATCTCGAATAAATACATTATCTAAGAATACTTACTGTCTATGTTTGATAAGGGTTATTGGAATTTGGTATACAAAACTTGGTTTCTTTCCGCACTATATTCCATCAAGAACAAAAGTAGTTAGTAAAATTAAATCCACTCCTGTTAAATTAAATGGGTTTTAGTCTTTCTCTTAAACTTTGCCAAGAGTAGATACCTACTACTAGAGAAATTAAAAGGACTATTGTGCAACTAGCTTGCTCAGATAAACCCTATTCATTCGTGTCTTATATGCCTAAGCTAAGGATTAAATGACTTTGAAAATAAATTCAGACGCTGTAGTGCTGTCCAGGGGCGTAGCTACCGCCGTATCTGCCGTATCAATTATACGGGCCCCCCGCGCTATGGGGGCCTCCAACGCGCTTAAGCAAAAATCATCATCAGCTATAAATGATTTAATAAATCAGGTTGCCGAAATGAAGGCAAGGAGAGTGTATATTTAATTTGAATTGCTTGTAAAATTTCTAGAAAAAGTGACAATAATGAATAAATATTTCTTTCAATTTTATTCGACCATTTTTTTTCTTTTGTGAGAAATCTTTACCCTTCCTAAGGGCCCCCAAACAAATTTTTATACAGGGCAAACTAAGCGTAAGCTTGTGCTATGGTGACTAGGATAACAGATAGAAATACTTAAATACATATAAACATCCATGACATAGTACAAATGCTCGTGCTCATCACACAAACATTTGCCCCTTGCGGGATTCGAACCCGCAACCGCCTGGTTTAGAAGTCCGGTGCGCGAACAACTACACCAAGACGGTCTTCAAAGTTGCTGTGGAAGACTGGTAGATGATTATTTATACAATAAATTGTATGGACTAATTTGTACCACTTCTTATCGTGTCGATGGTAAAGCGACTTAAATTTGCTGTGCCCAGAAATTGGCGACGCGGATTGCCTTGTCGTTTGCACACATAAGGTCTTCTAGAGAGCAGGAAACAGGGCACGCAGCACAAGACAAGAGATGGGACATGTCTTGTGGAGTCAACCCGCAAACACAGGTCAGATCGGTTCCATCAGAGAATCCCTACCTGGACATGGTGTCCTTGCATCTACCACTGTGAAACTTTTAAAAGATGCTATGACATGAGAAAAGTGGCTGAGTTTCTTGCGCTGCTTCCTTTTAGCCCAAAACTGGTTCCGTCTTACCGAAGCAATCCCTGACAATTCTGGGATGTGTACATCCCTACAATTGAGAGTATCGGTAGGGATTGCTTCGGTGCATAATGCTGCCTCTTGTTTGGTCTACTCACTGACAGTGTATTTATTTTAAAAACAGGTAGACCTGTCATCTCGTACTGCGCGGCGATTCAAATTTGATTCTCCGAGCACGCATTGAGCAAATTGCTCAATTTAAGGCAATTAATTTCCGCGCGCTAATGACCCATCTACCTCTTTTTAAATTCACTGTCATTGGATCTACTGGCCAAAATAAATAGTATTTTATTTTAGTGAGTTTTCCTGTAAAAACTTACCATGGAAAAGTGATATATTTAAACTGACATTACGATGGTAATGGCAGTCTAAATGAACTCATGCCTCCACTACGGCTTTGCTGACGCATTCCAGTATAAACCACGTAAAAATATATCCGGGAAATAGTCTAGGCATTGCATCTGTTTTATTTTCAGCCATTATTGGAATGCAAGAACATTTGAATGCTAGTGCTATTATCCATACTTCCATACTAATATTATAAATGCGAAAGTCTGTCTGTCTGTCTGTTACCTCTTGACGCTTAAACCACTGAACCGATTGAGATGAAATTTGATATGGAGACAGCTCGAGACCCTGGAAAGGACATAGGCTACATTTTGTCGCGATATAAAAACATTAAGGGGGTTGTAGTTACCATAGTGGAAACCATGTCGACTTTTTCATTTATTCATTCAGTCCAAGAACAAACATGATGAAGGAGAGAACAAGATGAAACATGACTCGCTAGAAGTATGTACAGTCGGCAGCACCTCAGGTTACCTACTTGAATTGCAAAAACAGATTTTATTGCGTAGGGAATAGAGGCGGTCTCAGGGTCAAAGTGGGGTAGTCTACCGTGCGACCGTGTGCCGTAGCACATAGCATAAGATTTAAGCTATTTCTATTCTCTTATGTTGATCTGATATGCTCTTATGATGATGAATGATTGTTATGTTGATGAATCATATTTCATTGGATTACATTACTGCATCTACAATTTGGTTGCAAACTAGGAGAAAGCTGTCTTGGTTGAAGATCAGCTAAGACCCCGCCAGATGGTTGTCGTGTGGTTTTATCGTGAAGCAGTCAGTAGGGCAATACAATGAGGTGGTTGGCACACTCGCTAGTGACACTTCTCCTCCACATTGTCTATGTTATCAGCTCCTGTCCCCCTTACTCCTGGCAGCCTGACTGCGCGAGTGAACGGGGCAGCTAGGGTCGATAATTGGAACATGGTTGTACAGAGTTGGCTAAAGCCTCTATAGGATTTACTGGTTGGCACGTCTCCTGTACTGAATTGATTTATTTTCTTACTAGTGACCCGCAATAATTTCGCATGGGTGCTATATGCATGTATTACACATTGGCTCTTCGTTGACATGTCAGCCATTAGTATTTTTTTTATTTTTGCGTATATGTATGTAAGTGTATACTAAAATAAATTGATTTGTATTTTACGTTTGTCTATACTATAATAAAAGAGGAAAGATTTGTTTGTTTGTTTATTTGCATCGAATAGGCTCCGAAACTACTGGACCGAATCAAATGAAATTTGGCACAGAGATTGTTTGAGACACTGGGAAGGACATAGGCTACCTTTTGTTGCGATATAAAATCATCAGGGGGGTGAAATGGGGGATGAAAATTTGTATGGAAAATCCAACTTTTGGCGCGGGCGAAGTCGCGGAGAACTGCTAGTATAGAATAAACAAGCTAAACAGCTTCTTAGTATTACTAGTATGATATCTGAATATACTTGTATCCAGGAAGACAATGTTATGATTTCCTACATCCCATCAGACGTCATAAACGCAACGCGCTTGCATAACATGATTAACCGTAAGTTCAAGAGTTTAAAGTTCAGATTGCGATGCGATAGTGATTACGATCTTGCGTAAACACGATGCAGATATAATGCGTGCGCATTATAGTTGGTTTGACTTTAGCTACTTGTCTATTACATTCTGTTTTACCACAGATTAAATTATAGCCTAGACTGCCTCGTTGGTCTAGTGGTCAGCACGCTGGGTACTATCCACGAGGTCCCGGGTTCGAATCCCGGGTCGGACCGAGTTTTTGGGTTTTTCTCTCTTGAAATTACTCAGACACAGCTCCGGAGTCAAGACGTTGGTGGTGTTACCACCCCCGTGCCTCGGAAAGCACGTTAAGCCGTTGGTCCTGCGCCTGATCTCTCTACGGTCATGTCGGACTGCCGTCTCACCGAATTATGAGAGTGAAGGAACAGAGAGTGCACCTGTGTATTGCGCACACACTTGTGCACTATAATATGTCCCGCGCAGTTGGCTAATCTCTATTGAGATAGGCCGCCGTAGTCGAAATCGGCTAGGAGGACATTATTATTAAATTATAGCATAAAAACATAAACATGCATAAACTAGAACTGTAGAGATTGCATGAAGCTGACACGTGCACGGACATTTTCAAATCCCCGTTTGACTACATTTATTTGGGGGACTTAATATCCAATATTATACGTATACATTGGGCTGGATGCAAATGTGTTCTGTCTAAGATTAAATTAAGGTTCATTTTTACTTTGGAAAAGAACATGTTAAAGAAATTAAAATTAAAAAAAAATACAATTTAGGACAGAAAATGACACTAAGGGACGTCAATAATATTAAAGATGTTATGTTATGGTCATTATTGATCATAACATTTTCATTTCATTCTTTTCTTTAAATGAATGAATGAATCTATTTATTTATTTAAGTAACAGTGACTTATGTTGTTAGTAGTATTAGTTAGGTAGGTACTTAAAAACTATGCCAGTAAAGCTAATTACATTAAATAAATGAAAAAAAACTAAAATAATACAGTTTAAAGTTAAGGGGAGAAAAGGGCAGTGGAAGTTTGTAATGGAAATCCGACATATGCGTTGGTGTAGTCGCAGGGAAATGCTAATTCATAATATTCTCATTAGGCAAGTCTTTTAGACCCTTTTCGGGGACTAATATAAATGAGATTAACCTGACAGATAAAACGACAGAAAGACATAGGGGACTTTGGTTAAAATTTATAATGTCAGTAAAGTACAGTGCCTAATGTGGGTCAGTCCCACTCGCTACCACTTTATATCTCATCTCATATCCATGCTAATATTATAAATGCGAAAGTGTGTCTGTCTGTCTGTCTGTTACCTCTTGACGCTTAAACCACTGAACCGATTGAGATGAAATTTGGTATGGAGACAGTTCGAGACCCTGGAAAGGACATAGGCTACATTTTGTCGCGATATAAAAACATAAAGGGGGTGAAATGGGGGATGAAAGTTTATATGGAAAATCCAACTGTTGCGGGCGAAGTCGCGGGGAACCACTAGTAACATAATAATACCCACCAATTACGTTATTATTTTACAAGGAATGCTGAATTGAAATAATTTTTAAGTTGACTCTAATTTTTAATTAAATGTCCTATGAATTTAATAACGATGACAGAAAAATAAAATATTTTTATGTTTTATCTAGACCATAGATATAATAATGTTTGTGAGTATGTTTGTAAAAAGTAATATCTAAAACTACTTAACCGATTTTGAAAATTCTTAGTGACAGGCTACATATATTTTTTAAATTACACCCATTCGGGCTGGTCGCTAGTCACTATTAAAAAGGACAATGGCAAAAAGTCTTAAATCAATTTTTGGAACATTATTTATTCTGTGCGCTAAAATTGAATCAACCTCTATTTTAGAATCAGAAATACTCAAAGTATTCGGCCATCCATTAGCAAGATATGAGAAGTATGTTTCTGTAAACGTCACGTCTCACGTCTGCCCTAAAATGTGAACATTTTAAAAAAACCTAATAAAATAAAAGCAATGAAGAAACAATAATGGCTGACTGTGAAAGACTTCGCCTTCGAAATTTGAATGAATGCCTCTAGGCGGACATGAACGCTCATTTCCTTTTGCATTCTTTATAAGCTTGGAGTAATTTACTATTTGAATACTTTTTCTATCAAATGCACATCGATAATTTGAGATCGTACCTTTATAAACACTGATATATGGGAGACTTTGTATTTTGTGAAATTATTTATCTCAGTTATTGAACTTCAACTGAATTGAGCATATATGAGTAATACGAGTTAATGTACTTGTTAGTTGACTGACATCTCCAATCGTTGAAGTACTATTTATGAACTCTTACACAGTAATGGTTCCATAGTTTTTATTGAAATAGCATATTCTGATGTCAATTAGCATATATTGATTTTATTATTTATTATTGAAAGCTCAGGACTTGGACTATTTTTGACCTAAAGCACAGAATAAATACTAGTACTACGCCTAAAGCCAAACATTAAAATGGAGTTCCTTACTTATTTCAAGGCTATAAAGGTCACAGAACAGATTTATAAAATTGAAGTAACAATCCACTCCTTCAATCCTTAGGTTTTCGGGCTATGATGGCCAATTTCTTGTAGTTGTACCTATATCCTATTATTCATTCTTCGTCGCTTCGCCAGATGCCTCATTTTAGTGACATATCCAAAATAGGCAAAACCTCTGGTTGTGGGCGTCTCGCGTGTGGCCTCACACTGCGTATGCTATTGCCTTGCACTTTCTATCGTGGGCGAACTGGCCGGCTGTAAATCAGATTAAAAATATATACGCGACGAACGTGCCCCTCCTCCTTTTTCAAATGAGGTTGAAAATCAAACTGAGATCATCTCGAAATGATTAGAATTATGGTTTACAATCATTTGGTTATGTAAATCGCAACTGATTGTATAATGGTGTTGTAAAATACAATATGCGAAATAAATTGTAAAGTATGCAGGGTAGTTGAAATTGTTATAGTCGTTACCTCATCAATGTCAAACTTTCTTAGATATCTTGGTGACGAATATTTATTCGAAGTTAAAGTGTGTTTTTTGGTACTATTCTCAGCAGGTATTTGACCGTGGTCACACTGATCACACAAGATTGGTGCGAGGTGTAGACACGTTCTAGGGTGATTCATATCTGCCTAGTAAAAACCTACTCACTCTAGTTCTAAAGATAATTATCATCATTTGAATTGCTTACCGAGCCCAAAATTTAGCGTGAATGGTGTGTAACGTGCTCCTTATACAAACATTTGTCCATTGCTGGGTTTGAACCCGCATCCGCTGGCTTTATAGTATGTGTAGAGCCCGCACTTTTACATCAAGATGTTCGTCAAAGTGCAAAATTGTTCTTGTCGATGCGATGATCCATCGCTATTGAAGTAAAGTGGCAACCCTGGCACGGAACCTGATAATCCAATGTAACAAGGTGGAAAATTTAAAAGGTTGAACACGAATCAAAGGATTCATATTGGATTCATCCATCGAGTTGGCGTTTGATCTGTTCCTTTGCTTTGCAATGCGAATGATGGAAATGTCAGAGTTCACGCATCGTAATGGGATCTCATATTTTGTATAGCTTTGAGATTCTTTATCACTCACACACAATATTATTTTTTATTTTTATAAGTTTAAATAGGAAACCAATAATTCGCACACGGGCAGGATTTGAACACGGCCTTTGGCTTACCGGGCCAATGCTTTTACCAACTGAGCTACCGTGCAGTCCCTCCACCCGTGTAAAATTCCTGGTAGTGGATTATGTAACTTTGAATGAAATTATTTCAATCAAAGTTTTGTTGCTAAAGTATGCCATTCATGGCCAGTTACACTAATTAGACGGTCTGAGGTACGACCAAAATTTTACGTTTTTAATATCGGTAATAAAAATCTAGGCTACAGGCATAAGTACTAAAAAGTAACTTAACGTTATTATTTTTTTCCACAATTGCCCATATTTTACCGGTTATAAGACTGAACTGACCGTGAATGGCCAGCTTAACAGAGTAACTGAAGTTGTCAAATGTGTCATTTTCAAGCGATTTCAATCCTGAATTGTTAGCAACAGAGTTACGTAATTAGCTCCCTGGTCTCTTTTGAATACGTCATTGCATGCTATAGCAGTAGGCCAAGTAGTTATTCATCGCAGAATAAATTCAACTTGAATGAAGAAGCTTTCGCTATTCAATAGCTTATAGATTCTTTAACTCATATTTTGTATGTTCCAGTGAACATATTTAGTACAAATGCAAATCACGACTTCTTTCCCCAACTGTCTCGTACCTTAGACGAATTACGTACAGTCGGCAGCTCGTCAGGTTACCCATACGAACTACGAACAGCTTTGATTACGTAGGGAATAGAGGCGGTCTCAAGGTCAAAGTGGGGTAGTTTGACGTGTGTCCATGTGTACACTAGAATATGCTCTCCTTCAAGTTCAGTAACTAAAGATTAAAATCTTCACATGGCGCTTTTTTACTGAAAGTTATCCATTACTGGTATCAACAGATGATAATTTATTACATTGAAATTATAGCGACAATGTATACGCATTATTGGTTATTATAGTTGTCCGAATGTCGTCAAAGGAGGATTTGATAATGTTCCGAAAATGTCAAATCTTCAGTATCATCATGCAATATCTACAGATACATAAAAAATAGGTCCCACCGGATGACACAGTCGATTAATTTTTGTAAGTGAAATTTGATTTGATTTCGTAAAAACTTGCAAAATAATTGCTTAAGTTATAAAAATATAATACAGATACATAACATTCAATTCCATTGCACCTTCCGTTATATTGCTGTCTGTAAAACAGAACTGTTAATTATTTCCCAAAGAAGCAAAGCTAAAAACATGATACCCATTTTACTAGAGTCGGGTAAAGCCCACCGCACCCTTCACTGCTCATGCCTTAAACGCCTGTAAATATTTAATAGACCGCCAGGTGGGTTCCGCAGGGTCGATTATACTAAAAAACCCGAGGGTATTATGAAAATCCCGGGGTTTTTCAAAGCAGCAGGAGTGCTGGTGGAAAATGTGATAAATGCGCGCGCATGGATGTTTTGAGAATGTTTTATTAATGGATTTAAGGCAAGTGCAATATTTTAGCTGGTCATAAAAACGAAGTTTGGTCCAGTCTTTGATGTCATCTATCCATTAAAGATAAAACGAAGTTTGGTCCAGTCTTTGATGTCATCTATCCATTAAAGATAAAACGAAGTTTGGTCCAGTCTTTGATGTCATCTATCCATTAAAGATAAAACGAAGTTTGGTCCAGTCTTTGATGTCATCTATCCATTAAAGATAAAACGAAGTTTGGTCCAGTCTTTGATGTCATCTATCCATTAAAGATAAAACGAAGTTTGGTCCAGTCTTTGATGTCATCTATCCATTAAAGATAAAACGAAGTTTGGTCCAGTCTTTGATGTCATCTATCCATTAAAGATAAAACGAAGTTTGGTCCAGTCTTTGATGTCATCTATCCATTAAAGATAAAACGAAGTTTGGTCCAGTCTTTGATGTCATCTATCCATTAAAGATAAAACGAAGTTTGGTCCAGTCTTTGATGTCATCTATCCATTAAAGATAAAACGAAGTTTGGTCCAGTCTTTGATGTCATCTATCCATTAAGGATAAAACGAAGTTTGGTCCAGTCTTTGATGCCATCTATCCATTAAAGATAAAAGATACAAAAGAGCGGCTCAAGACCTCATCGGTTTCTACATGCTGACCTCCGAACTTCAATTTGAAGATGGCACCCCATGATGATGTGGAATATTTTGTTAGTTTAATTAGCTACGACTAATTATTCGTCCTCCTAACGTCCTAACTTAACGTTTCATAAATATTATATTAGTTGTTATGATAAGGGAAATTTCTTTGCCAGTTCTTACGAAATAAATTTCGCTTACAAAGTTCATCCGCCATATTGTAATAGATTCGTTATCGAATAGCATGATTTGACATTGGGCCCATACTAGAACTGTCAAAAGCGCTATTCAATTACGTTGGTTCAATTTCTGGCAGAATTCAGCAGATTTCGGCTCCTGTATTATACCTCAGGCTCAGACACAGCTCCGGAGTCAGGAAGTTGGTGGTGTTAACACCCCCGTGCCTCGGAAAGCACGTTTAGCCGTTGGTCCTGCGCCTGATCTCTCTACGGTCATGTCGGACTGCCGTCTCACCGAATTATGAGAGTGAAGGAACAGAGAGTGCACCTGTGTAGTGTTTATTGCGCACACACTTGTGCACTATAATATGTCCCGCGCAGTTGGCTGATCTCTGTAGAGATAGGCCGCCGTAGTCGGAATTCGGCTAGGAGGACATTATTATTATTATACCTATTTCATGAAGTTCCCACGAAGCACGGAATCATAATTTGATCTGATACCCTGACCTAACTGGATAGTGTTTAATACAGACATACTATCCAGTCCGAAATAATCCGCTATCTCTTGAGCTAGGACTTGAACCTGGGGAACCCAGGTTGAGCGCGAAGGTGTTTTCCTAACAAGCTATCCGGGAGAGCACCTGTGCACTTAGCAGGGTAAATTGGTTCAAGTCCAGTTGAGGAGAAAATTGATTTTTCAATATGTGGACTTAACAATACATTGACAAAATAACTTTTAAAATATCCCAAAACTAAAGTTAAGTACGGTGCCTTAACACACATGATTTAAATATGTTTACCTTAGCTGAGGAATTTATAACAGGCAATTTGTTAACGACGAATCTATTAATTTGTTTTCTGACTAATTTTCGGGATGTTTAATGTTTATGTTCAGGCTAATGTGAATACATCAATTATTATTCTGAAGTTTTGAATTACCTACGTTCTGCGAGGTATAGGAATTGGTTATAATACCGTACAGGTTTTGGTTGATTCCCATGTAGTCTCTCGTTTCATTTCTATGGCTGAGAAAGAGAAGACATGAACATAAAATTAGACTAGAGACGGCTGTCAGGAAATAGACTCAATATTCTATGATTTAGTTCGATTGAGCCATGTCACAGGGCCATTTAAAATTTATATAAAAACATTTTTCCCTCTCGACTGGAGGTCTAGTGTAGCATTTGTACCATTCATTGACATTTTTAATATCTCTATAGTTAGTCTATCGCTATCGATAGTCTAACTATAGAGAGACTGGGGCCCAAAAAATAATAACATGACATTGGGCCCGTACTAGAACTGTCAGAATCTTAATATTAAATATTGTTACGATTCTATTTCAATTTTGCTAAAGGTATTTAGCATGCCTTGGCCACTGGTGCTAACTATTCAACATTCATATCTTACAATGTATGTAGCAGACATGGTAAGATGAACCCAAAAAGCTAAATCCAAAAAGCTATTATAGCCGAAGGTAATTATTATTAATATAATTAATTTCTTAAAACAGTAAGTGAGTTTTATTTAATCCTTAATATACGGTATCATTGTAATGGATATGTAGCTTACAACCCTCGAAATTGACCCTCCTAATCGCCATACATTTTCCTGCTTAAACAAGTATTTTAACTTACCTGAAAATGAACTCTACTTTCCAAGAAACAGAGTTAAAATTTCAACACACGTGCAGTTTATAAAATTGATACGAGGCAGTCTTCCGGCCATTAGAAATTTAAGAAGGAAATTCGCTACTTCACGTGTGGCATTTCAAACGAAATTCAACTCAACTGTCTAAATAATAAGTGTCATATTCCAGTGGTATGGTCGAAGTGGATCATCCAAGCCCTTATGATGTCAATGCATTGTTTAAAACATTAGCAGCCATTTGTTGCAATAGCTGTACTTACATGCATTGCAATGGTGATCATGTTGTTTTATCTGTGTCCATGTTTTATCTATGGCTATGTTTTTTATGACGTGATTTAGTTCAGTTCGTTCGTTGTATATGTATTACGAGTAACAGTTGAAAATAAGAAAAAAAACGTATTTACCGAGAGAACTATCAATGATTATTATTATACAGTATTATATGCCTTAGGGATAAAAATAGAGTTCATGGGACTTTATAGTAAGAACATCGATATCGGGAAGATTTTATATTTATAGACGGACATGGCTTTTAAAATTTACTTTCTATCAGAATTTTTATGCTGTGTTTACTAGTGTCAGACTGATTGATTACAAAACGAAGGGTTTTCACAAGTTTTGATTGAAAAGCCCTACTGATAGTGAAGTGAAAAGTCCAGTCAGTCTATACAGCCTTTACAGCAGTATTCAATGCTGGCCAGCGCTCAATGGGCTATTCATCACTTTGTACGTAGCGTGAGGGGTAAAACTTAGTACTCAGGTAGTCGGACATAGGCACTGGCAACTTTAAAAAAATGGGTTTGCTCTTGACTCTGGATAAAGCCAGACGTGGCGTAGACAGAGTCGACGGTGGACCGAGCCACAGAATAAGTACTAGTACTCCGTACAGAAGTATGAATATCTACTCAATGTTGTTAACGATATGGTGTTAACAACATTAAAATCAGTTCGCCTCTGACTCAAGAACATTTTTGTGTAGACACCTACAGAAATACAATGCAAGATAATTTCATTCTTATAACTCTGGAATATGATTCATAATACACTAAACCTATTCAGTGACGTACTATCACGCAACGCGATAGGGTTGGCTTCCACAAAAAGGTACTTACGCCATCTAGTGCATCTTTCTAGGACTTTATTCACGCTCGTCCAACCAGCAACCTAGTGTCGCGCACCGCCGGTGAATAAAACGCGGGAACGTGTCGCTGCCGGCTAGCGACACCCAACTTGTTTAGTCCCTTACCTAGGGGTCGCCGCGCGTAGGTACGTTATTGCTACCTACGCGGGAAGATACAGGCCTGACCGAGCTCAGAAGCAACTGTTTGCTTTTTAACGTGAGGTAGAAAAAAACGTAGGATCTATCGGGAGAGGGTAAGCTGTAATAATAATAATGTTCTCCTAGCCTACAGTGGCTAATCTCAACAGAAATTAGCTGACTGCGCGGGAGACATTATAGTGTACAAGTGTGTGCGCAATACACAGGTGCACTCTCTTTTCCTTCACTCTCATAATTCGATGAGACGGCAGTCCGACATGACCGTAGAGAGATCAGGCGCAGGACCAACGGCTTAACGTGCTTTCCGAGGCACGGGGGTGTTAACACCACCAACTTGACCACTAGACCAACGAGGCAGTCATAATATAGGATAAGCTGTATAACGCCAGTTGTATTAGTTTCACTAGAAATGTGGAAAGGCTTTGCGCAGCTCATGTGGCAGCTTAGCGGAGAAAGACTAGTTAAATGAAACGATTTATTTTGGGTATTGGGTACATACAAACACATCCCTCGCTACGCGTCGCGAAAATCGGGTGGTACGGCAGCCTAAGGCCGTTGACAATAAAGCATGAGTTAGTAGAAATCGTAGCATATTTTTGACGGCATCATTCCTTCATTAATTCATACTGCCATACTACATTATCAACTCGGCACGGAAATAGATATAGAACTACACGCAAGACAAAATGCTTTTTTCTTATCTAGGCGTTCTAAATACATCTCTACTAGTAGCTTTGGAAGTTGGTGGTGTTAACACCCCCCGTGCCTCGGAAAGCACGTTAAGCCGTTGGTCCTGCAGGTCTACTACGAAAAACGAAATACGATGTTGCGGACGATACGACACACTGACGATACGTACGCGATAGACTTACTATGAAACGGTTTCGGATTTTGTTGCTTCAATCGGATCCATAGACATTTTTTCGGATGACTTTCGTGAATGAATGATATGGATGTTATTTACCTCTTTTTTCTCGGAAAACCGTAAATAATAAAAAAATAAACAATAAATGTGTATTTCCTTGTTTAATTACTTAAAACAAGCGTTACATCTTTATCTTTAAGTGTGATGACAACTATTATTCAAACTTAATCAATATTTAAAAGAAAGCTTTTTCATTGAGATTGACTTTGATGGCTGAAAAACCTGTAGTCAAAACCTAAAACCAATTTTAAAAATAATTTGGTGGTAGACTATTGTCTGTCATCTGTCTGACAGTGATGTTTGTTTGTTGATTTAAAATCAAAGGAAAAACATAATTAAAAATCTTGCCTTTATAAGTAACAAATTAAGCTTAAACATTGCTTGGTACCTACCTAATTTGTTAACTGCGTCTAATAATTAATACTTATTGGTAAACTAAGTAAATATTTGGTTTTTGTGTATCATACAACTATTGATATTTTAAAAATAATTCGTCAAATGGAAAATGTTATTTATTGGATTAAAAGTAGTAGTTTTTATAAGAGTTATTGCTTCTTATTACAGGTTATCATGACCATTACCTTATTAACCATGGGCCTTAATCAAATTAGGACGCCCTAAGTCTGCTGAAGCTTCGTAAGATCTACTAGGATCATTATTATTCTCCAAGAGGATATCCTGAATCTCCTGTTGTAATATAGTAAAATATTTAACGTTAGCTCTTCTGGAGACCGTGTGATAAAATAAATAAATTATATGATTTGTAATTATCATGTTTTTATTTAAAATCTTCATCGTCTGGAATATTTCGTATGAAATTCTGACGAAGGAGCCCCAAATATCTCCATCTCTCCATCATTTCTTCTTTATTTTCCTTTCAGTTAGAAAGAAATAGGCAACATAAACCTAAAACGATACGTGGAGGGCTATCGTATAATTTGAGGTTAATTTCCGAAACACTTTACGTCAAAAAACGATCTATCGTCTGTCAGTTGTTGTTTCGTGGTAGCATTTTCGATACAAAACGTCAAACAACGAACTTCGTCTCCGATAGCGGATGCGAAGCGTTTCGTAGTAAGCAAAACGAAAAACGATTATCGTTTTGTCGGATTTCGTTTTTCGTAGTAGACATCCAGCTCCTGATCTCTCTACGGTCATGTCGGACTGCCGTCTCAACGAATTATGAGAGTGAAGGAACAGAGAGTGCACCTGTGTATTGCGCGCACACTTGTGCACTATAATATGGCCTGCGCAGTTGGCTAATCTCTATTGAGATAGGCCGCCGGAGTCGAAATCGGCTAGGAGGACGTTACATTATTACTAGTAGCTTTTATATTTTTAGAAATTATTGTTTGATTTTTAGGTGGAAGCTAGGTGTTACATGGGAATGAAAAGAATGCTATTCATTACCTATTTACATGAAATCATTTATGTTAACGTGTTCCTTTCATTGTTCCAGATTGCCACCACGATGCGGCCAACCAGTTTCGT
This sequence comes from Pyrausta nigrata, assembly GCA_949316185.1. Classification (NCBI taxonomy): domain Eukaryota; kingdom Metazoa; phylum Arthropoda; class Insecta; order Lepidoptera; family Crambidae; genus Pyrausta; species Pyrausta nigrata. The sequence continues at coordinate 7,056,006 of OX438965.1, forward strand.
CGACAGCTCGTAAAAGCTGCTCACCAGATCACAAAAATGGCCTGAATCTCACCAGAACCTCACTTTGTGATAACACACACGATAGTTCTATTTTAATAACATAGGAGTAGCTAACAATCTAAATCCCACGAGTCATAGAGCCAATTAGATAAACCAAAGCTAAGTAAAAGATAGGTTCTACCTCCAAAAAGAGTTTGAGACATATTTTTTCTAACCAAAGCTAGTTTAAGATGGCAAATCAGATGCCTATATACAGTCAGGTGATCCCGAAGTCTCAACATCGGGGTAAATCGACCAAAGCCGTTAATCGTTCGCAGATAAATAGGGCGGACTTCGATCCGCTGAACTTCAATAATGGGGGGAACTTCGTGAACGATAAGGGGGAGAAAGAGAAGAAGGAGGGCAGGAGGGAAAGGTCGAGAGATGAGACGAGCAGGTCTAGGAGAAATCAGACGAGGAATGAGGCTAGTGAGAGCAAGGTGGAGGCGTATTTGAGGCAGAACCAGGTCAGCATGAGGCAGCAGCAGCATCGGCACGCCGCTGTGAGGCAGGCTGAGCACAGGGTCAATCTAAGGTGAGAAATGTTTTGAGAACTAGTTTTTAAACGCAAAATGCTGTGTGTTATTTTTTTTAGGAAGTTGGCTTAGGCACCCATCAGATTTTAAAACGAGAGTGCTGTTTTTTTTTTTAAATAACTGTTTCGTTTCCAGAATCAAATTAAAATTAAATGCACTTAAACTCTGCATATAAGTCTGAATTCGTTTTTGAGAAAATACAGTGTCGAAAAAACCTGCATTAAAAAATATATTTCAATAAAAGACTGTGCAAAAAAATAAGACCAGAAAAAGGGTAATATTTCTAAATGTATCGATTTTTTTCTGGCGGGATCTGATGAATCTCTAGGCAACTTTCTAAAAAAATGTATTCGTCTTGTGTAGACCAGACTGTATATTAATGTTTATAGATATTCCTCTCGTTCTTTGTGCCAATCGTGATTCTGTTCATGACGATTTATCTATTTCTTCATACCCTCCATTTCAGATCTCTTCCCCTGAATGACGCGGTAACCACCCGAGGCCACGATCGGACCCCTACCGAGAAGCACCGGGGGTTCCCCGAGAGAGACAAGGACGCCAATAGGGAGCACCGCCGCGAGAGGGAACGGGATAGGGATAGAGATAGAGACAGGGAGAACTTCGAGTTTGATGGTGAGTTCTTTTCAATTTCAATTGTAGCTTAAGGAGTTGTAGGTATTGATGGTCATATTCAGCCCCTCAAAGGATAATACTGCTTACAATAACACCCTGTGTAAGCGAACTAGTACGCGGGTAAAACTTAATACAGGTTAGTCCAGTGTTTATCAATATTATTCACGCAGCGATGGCGTAACGTACGTGTTAACGACAACGTCGGTGACGTCACTCAGTAATATTATCCTTTCTTTTCTAGGCACCCCACTCAGCCCCATAGCGCCCCGTCACGAGAGCTCTCGCCCTGTCCGCAAGTCGTCATCAGCTCACCGCGTGGCCGAGACCTCCATATCGACTGACAAACGGCGCTTCTTCTGCCGCGAGTGGGCCTTCCAGAAGATAGCCCATTGTCTCGAGCAGCGGCCGGTCAGCAAGACTTGCGGCGCGCTGATATTGGGTGAGTTTATCCTTCAGACATCATGCCAATAGACAATCAATTGTTATCGGGCATCGGGACGCTGTCTTATGATGCTCGAGGCGTTAAGTGGTTTGAGCTGTAGGTCCCCGTCTCTGATGATAACCTGTGGTAAAAATACAAAGTCAGTTATGCAGTTAGCTTTCTATGGAGCTCATCATCGCCCTAGCGTTATCCCTTGTCACTCGCACGCGAGGGCTTAGCGTCCGCTCACCATGATCCAGGATTAGGCAGAATTTATTAGTTTAAGCTGTAGTTGCCCGTCTCTGATAACCTGTGGTGAAATTAAAAAGTCACTAATGCTTTCCATGGAGCTATTGCGAAATTTTCCCATCTTCAGCTACATGTTCCGGAGTAGGAGAGTGTTGTGATCAAGATCTGCGCTGATGTTGCGTATGTAAAGAAGTTAGAGCTTCTTAACATACGCAACATCAGCGCAGATCTTCTCGCTCGATCTAAGAAACAACTTCTTGTCTCTGGTAACCAAAATTAAACCCTTCGACTTCTTTCATCAAGTATCAGGAAAGTCGGTATCACCCTGTGTTTTAAATAAATAAAATATCAAAACTGTAACCTAAAGAACTGATCGTGAGCGATCGTTTGATTTATGTAACACATCGAACATGCAATAAATGCACGAGGAGGTTAGGATTTGTCGTATACCGTGGCTGAGTGGCTCGCACATTAGTTTTGAAGGTGTCGCCACCTCTGAGGTCTCAGGTTCGATCCCTGGTCCATATTTTCTGTGTTGTCTTGGGTCTGGGTGTGATACCGCCGCTGTTTCTTATTTCCAAGACACAACAACACACAAGTATCACAAGTGCTTTAGCTACTTACTTTAGGATCAGAGGAATGTATGTGATGTTGTCCAATATTTATTTATTTACTTAAAATATCCATACTATAATAGTATAAATGCGAAAGTGTGTCTGTCTGTCTGTTACCTCTTGACGTTTAAACCACTGAACAGATTGAGATGAAAATTTGTATGGAGACAGTTCGAGACCCTAGAAAGGACATAGGCTACATTTTGTCGCGATATAAGAACATTATGGGTGTGAAATGGGGGATGAAAGTTTATATGGAAAATCCACCTCTTACGGGCGAAGTCGCGCGGAACCACTAGTAGTAAATAAAATGTAAATCCGTAAGTATAAGTCTGTAAGTCTTACATGTCTGTATTTTATGTTATCATATTAAGAGCCGTGGATTTTGTAATACAAATAAAATAAAATAAAAAAATATTTATTATTCTACAGCAGTGACTTGAAAATTAAGGTAATAATCCCAAAAATGGCAAAGAAGCATTTAAAAATTTCGACAAGCTTTGCCAAAGTCTTGGTGGCCGAGAGGCTAGGCAGCCGCCCGATACCGAAGGAACGCAGGTTCGATTCCCGCCTCAAGCGGTCATTTTCTAAGCGTTATATCTAATCCTATAACGACGTGTATGTTTGTCTACCCCAGGTGACGCGGGCAGCGGCAAGACGGCCCTCTGCCAGGAGCTGAGCTCGCCAAGCGCGGGCCCGCAGGCCAGGCAGCAGCGCGCGCTTAGTCGCCGCCTGCTGGCTAGGCACATGCTGCAGGTATCTTATGGTTTAATATTCTGAATGCCTGTGCAAATGTATGAGAGACTTATTCAGAAAGGGGTGTGTTGAAAAGTTTATTTTTGTGATAAAAATTCGATCAGCTAAGTGTAAGTTTCAAACCTTTAATATAAACTTCAGGACATCGAACTTCAGGGCCCTAGGGCCCTTAATCTGGCTGTAAGGTTGCGTTACCACTAGATATGTGCGAAAAAGCGTATCGAAAGATATGTTTGTTATAGACATGCGCAAAATCGTTCACTGAAGTGAAATGAGTGATATAGTTTAGTGGGAGTTAAAGATATGTTTCACTGATATAGTTCAATTAGTATTATTTAGTTCAGCAGATCTACTATTAAAATCTCACTCGCTACTTCATTCAATTAAAATGTATCGTGTACTACAGACTAGACATGGGTAGTTCCTGAATGAATGATATAGTTGAACTACTTTACCTATCTAGTTTATATGTGTCACTCACTCACTATAGTCCAAAGCAGTTCATTTAGTTTAGTAACTCAGTGATATGAGAGTAAACCGTACGGATATATTTGTTAATACTGCAAGAGCGAGACTGCAGTATTCTGCTACTGCACTGCCAGTTTTCTATGTAAAATTTTCGGTACTAATTAATACGTTTTTAATACGTAACGTACGTACATTACGTACATAAATAACACTTTAAATCTTTTGTTAATGCGTGTAACAATATCTTCGAAATTAATGAAATTTTTTTTAATTCGTAATTCGAGACTGCCTAAATATTATAAATCTTATTTTTTTGTCATTAGAATTCTCTGTAGTACACGATACATTTAAACTAATTGAAGTAGTGAGTGAGATTTTGTTGTTGTAGATCTGCTGAACTAAATGAACTAATTGAACTAAATGAGTGATATATATCTAGCTCCCACTGAACTATATCACTCATTTCACTTCAGTGAACGATTTTGCGCATGTCTACTACAGACTAATGATGGACATTTATAAGATTTCAGCACAAATCGGTAACAAATACTGAGTCTTATTTCATATTAATTAAAGGATATTTCAGCTTGCACTGTTTTAAATATTTAGGATTCGAATAAGGCGCGAAACTAGTTTGACGTTTACCGAGTTCACACGAGCCGGGCCGATCAACTGTCTCGCTCTTGCAGTATTAGCAAATATATCCGTACGTTTTACTCTCATATCACTGAGTTACTGAACTAAATGAATTGGTTTGGACTATAGTGAGTGAGTGATGTAAATGAACTAGATTGGTGAAATACTTCAATTGTGTCATTCATTCAGGAACTACCCATGTCTAGTTTGTTAAGAATCCATATAATCGCATCGTTTACTTATTTGTAGCATCATACCTAGGATCCTACTTTGAAAATAGAAAGATGTAATCAAAATTAGGATCCTGTTTACACTACTTAGGTTCCTACCTTCCTATTATAGGACGTAAGTAGTGCAAATAGGATCTTCGGAACTTTAGGAACTTTAATTAGGATCTACGTTCCGATTACGAGCATAGTAGATCCGATCCTAGTTAGGATGCTACAAATAGGATGGTGTGATAAGTGCCTAAGCTCTTTTCGTAGAAGTTGCGCTAATAGAATAGTTTTTATCCCCGAAATCATAATTTGGGGGTAAAAAGGAGAATGGGAAATCCATCATTAACGCTTTTGAAATCGCTGAAACAGCTAGTAAATGCACACCTATCTCCCTTTTAGAGCAACAATGAGAACAGCCTTCGTCCGTCAGAGTTTATCCGCTCCGTGGCCATGCAGATACTGGGGCACTCCTCCCGGAGGGCGAGGAACGACCAGTCGCCGCGGGAGGCCGATATCAGTGAGGAGAGGTATATAAACAAGTGTACAAGTCCCCCGAATTACATAGTAATAATATACAGTCTTGCTTGCTTGGACGTTGGTCTTGCGCCTTATCTCTCTACGGTCATGTCGGACTGCCGACTCACCGAATCATGAGAGTGCAGGAACGGAGAGTGCACCTGTGTATTGTGCACACACTTGTGCACTATAATATGTCCCGCGCAGTTGGCGAATCTTTGTTGGGATAGGCCGCCGTAGTCGAAATTCGGCTGGAAGGACATTATTATTATCCATACTATAATGTTATAAATGCGAAAGTGTGTCTGTCTGTTACCTCTTGAAGCGTAAACCACTGAACCGATTGGGATGCAATTTGGTATGGAGACAGTTCGAGACCCTGGAAAGGACATAGGCTACATTTTGTCGCGATATAAAAACATTAAGGGGGTGAAATGGGGGATGAAAGTTTATATAGAAAATCCAACTCATGCGGGCGAAGTCGCGGGGAACCACTAATAATAAATAAATGTTTCAACAAACACACCAATTACCTAGCCCCGAATTTAGCGTGAACTTGTGCTATGGCGACTAGGATAACGGACAGACATACTCATATACGTTTATACATGACTCGAACCCGCAGTTCCCGCAACCTCTGGTTTTGTAGTCCGGAGCGCGAACCACCACACCTAACGGTCGTCAGTATGCAAGTCCCCTGGTTACATAGTAATAAAACAAAGTGTTACTTTAAGCAGTCTCCATATTTAAGAGGGTAAATATAGCTATCAATACCTACAACTTTGACTATGGAATCATGATCGAAATCTTAAAAAAAAACAGTTGCTCAATACAAATATGCCTCGATGACAATGTATGGAAATTTGATTTTAAAAATAATATGAACCTGCGTTCCTCGCATACCGGACGATTGGCTAACCAATATTCATCTTAAGATTGCCATATCTAATCTATTTAGATAGCACAGTGAATGCTTATTTCTTAACACATTGAGCGCCATGGTGGTCATCGGTGACCCCCAAACAATACAATCCTATTGTGTCTAGTTCCGTGGCAGTCAAAGGCCTAAAACAATACTTTATTGTATTTGCAAGCTTCTCTTCCGATTTATTATATTTTTATTAACCGACTTCAAAAAAGGAGGAGGTTATCAATTCGACTGTATGTTTTTTTTGTGGCTATGTTACCGCATATCTCAGTCAGATGTAGACCGATTTGAAAAAAAAATTGTTTACCTAGAGGCTTCTCCTTCTACCTTCCAGTTGGTCCCATTTTAGCCCAGTCGAGATCTGATGATGCGATCTTGGTGTAATCGAGGGAAACCCACAAATTTTGAAGGCACCTATAGTGTTTTCGTACTAGTGTCTTAATGTTGACATGTTATTACGTCTGATAGTCATTATGTGGAGCTGAGCTGATGGTGGAACTCCTTAAAAATTAGGAGTTTAGTAATTAAAACACCAGATGTTTTGTCAGGTACTGTATAGGATGCTAACAAAACAAAGTCAAAGGCGCAGCTCCCTCCTCTTTCCCTCCCCCCTCTCCTCCCTCTTAAAATGCTATTGGCAAATCTTTTCCTGTTCTTCTTTAAACGGTCTTCCTTCTCGTTACTACTTTCTTTTAAATGACGCTGTCGCATTTGAACAGCGCGTTTAGTAGGTTTACCCATGTTGCACCTTACACTAAATTTCAACTAAAAATAGATAAATAAATTTCTTTAAAAAAAAAAAACGACTTCAAAACTGGTTAACGGTTAACCGATGACCACCATGGCGCTCAATGTGTTAAGAAATAAGCATTCACTTTGCAATCTAAGGTATAGATATGGCAATCTTAAGATGAATATTGGTGCCTTACTGCCTACAGTGCTAATTAAAACTTAAAATGTTATAAACAAATTTAAACTAAAAAGTACAAAATAATATTTAAATTACCTAACTGTTCTACGAAATTATACAAGAAACCTATTTCCAATTTATTATCTGTTATTTTTTGGAGTCGGTGCCAGAAATTCTAATTCTATTGTTTTTTTGCAAGTAAGGAAAGGATTAAATCATCTCTTGGCTGCTTAGAGTAGATAGAATATCTAGTTTGGTTGACGTTAGTCAGTCGACGAAATTTCGCAAGTGCTTGCTACGCCAGTGAGCCGGCGTTCGATTTCATCAATACTTGGGGAATGTACCCGCATGTATCCAATGGAAATATTTTTACAAATATTTAACCATCAGTTAAGATGAAATCAGCTTAACTTATTATATTTTTATAACTTAAGCAATTATTTTGCAAGTTTTTACGAAATTAAATCAAATTTCACTTACAAAAATTAATCGACTCCGTCATCCGGTGGGGCTCGAACCCACGTCCCTTCCACGTACTGGCGTAGCAAGCACTTGCGAAAATGCGTCGACTGACTAACGTCCTCCGTAGCTTAGTTGGTAAGAGCACTCGCCCGGATAGCGAAGGGACGTGAGTTCGAGTTCTCTTTCGATTGTTAATACTTGCAATAGTATTTCTTTCGAGTGTCGAAATTGTAATATAATAACATTGCTGAAAGCAACTCGGCATTACAGCGTGAAGTAGCACTTGAAAATTTCGAAAGGCTTTGCTAACGTCTGTGTGGCCCAGTGGTTAGGCAGTCGCCCGGAACGCGAGGAGCGTGGGTTCAATTCCCGCATCAGGCGGTTTTATTATTTTAAGTGAGATTATATAATCTTTAACTTTGACTTTGACTATCGATAATTTAGTTATTTAATTCCTAGGCATATTTTGGAAGAGGAGAGGCTGGTGTATCGGTTCCGCGGCCTAGGGGACGACGGCGAAGAGAGTTCCAAGCCACTACTCGCTGACAGTGAAGGTAAAATTTATATTTTGAGCTGTATGACAAAGCAGTATAGTTTAAAATTTATTGCAATATCCTGTTTTGCTAAAATGTATCTTACATTAGTAAACTCCGTTCCCTTTAAAAACTGTATTCAAACCGTCGAAATAATAAGTTATTGATTTGACGGCAGAGGTGACAAATTATTGATTTGACGGCAGAGGTGACAAATTCTACTTAGCTGTATATCTGAACAAGATTTGACACAGTTAAAATTTATTGTAGCAAGACTGTAATTAAAAGGGTGCAGCGCGAAGCAAGTCGAGCAAGTCTAAATGATCTTCAAACAGAATCGAACTTATTAATATTAGTAATAAGATCCATTTGCTTTAAAGTTTTGCTGCGCAATGCGCAAAACCATCAGACATATGTGTTAAAAACTGAAGTGTTCATATTTTCTTATTTGTATTTTATTCGTGTATATTAAAAAGATGGGGACCTGCGGAATATCAATACAATCATTTTCATGTACCAATCATTATAAATATTGTCATATACACCAAGTTTTCGAAAAAAATGCTCTTAGATATCATCAGCTACAAGTCATGTTTATTATATCATAAAGAATTTGTTTCAAATTTCAACAAGACCAGGACCTTGTGCAATGATTAGGCTAATGTTAATAAGTTGTTTTAATGAATTTAACTAATTCACCTCGTCGTACAAGTGATTTAGAAATACATTAATTTTCTCAATTTCGTGCAGGACCGCCTTAATTTATTGGATTTTTTTCCCCTTTGGACAACATTTCCCTGTCATGTAATTTTATTAAAACTACATTTTTGTACTCTACTGATCAAACTAAGGCCTGGGGAGTATTTTTTAAATCAACGTACATAATTTTACTTTGTACAGAGTTATTATAGTATAGATTGCTTACAATTTTCAGTTATTATTTAAATTTAATTTAAAATATACCTTTTATAGATCAACGAACAGACGAAGAAGAATGCGGCAGTGGCCGGAGACAACGCACCATAGACCGCATCCACGAACGAGAGGCGTATCTTGACTCTATGGTCGGGGACGCGGCGTTGAGTAGAGTCGATGACGTGAGTAGACCATAGACAAGCTCTAAATAGCTAGGCAAAGCCTACAGTCTAAATACGAGTAGATAAGGCTTGTTGTCTAAATATTTAGAGGCCGTAGACAATAGGTAGACCATATACAATATGTAGGTAGACCATAAACGATTGGTAGAGGTTTAAAAAAAAAACCTTTTTAAGATGTTATTATGGCGGAATTTTTATTGCAATATGATCCTTATAAATAAAACTTACTTAAACAAAATTATCATCTAGCTGAGATTTACAAAAGTTTCTTGATCAAAAGAATTTTATAGAAGAAAAGTAAAATATATTTTTTTATTGAAGGTCAATAGTTTACGTTCAAGCTAGCCAGAGGGCTTAATTCCAATGCGCCCTGTCTAAAATTAAATTTAGGTTCAGTGTGTCTCTTTCTCTGCCAAACAAACGAAAAGAGACAGACTATATTAATTTAGAAACGTCAGACAAAACAGCTGTCCGTTGCTAAGGAAATTAGAGAACCCATAGACAATTTAGCAGGGATGTCATTCGATGACGACTAAAGTTAGACGAAAACACTCAAAAACTTATACAAATACGCATACGCATCACTTAATTTGACGTTTCTAAATTATTGTAGTCTGTCTCTTTTCGTTTTTTTGGTAGAGAAAGAGAGAGGCTGAACCTTAATTTAATCTAAGACAGAGCGCATTGGAATTGAGCCCAGAGATTAATTTTGAATTTAAAAAAAAAGATGTTTTACAGTTTCCTAGATAATTTTAAAAACTTTCCGAAAGCTTTTTTTAGCCTAATTCTGGTCTAAGTTTTGTAAGTCTTAGCTACCTGATAGTTTTATGTATGTAAGTTTAGTTATAGATATAAAAAAAATCCGACATAACATCATAAAAGGTGGAGGTATTATTTTTTTAAACTGATTACATCAAAAATTCTTACAATTTACGGAAAATAAATATCTAGAAATAATAGAAAATTCGTCTAACATACATAGGGTATATTTTGATAGCCCTGGATAAAAGGAATAAAAAAAAATCGTCTTGTTTGACGTCACTGTTTGGATCACCCTGTATAAATATTTACAGACTGTGGTTCGAACTCACGACCATCGTCGATAAGTAGTGAAGTTTAATCCGCTCGACTATCGCGCCTTTTTATCATACTTTAGATAGATAGATACTCTTTATTGCACCACCACACACAGTATCAATTTACATAAATGTTCATAGAGAATGGTACAATTTAGGCGGTCTTATTGCTGAAAGCAATTTCTTACAGACAACCTTCGGGTAGAGGACAGTCCAAGATTAAATTGGGTCGGCGGTGAAAACTAACAGAATAAAGGGAAATGGGTAAAGAATAAAAAAAAGAAAAAGAGACCATATAAGCATACATATGCATAAATTACTATGGCTATTAAATGCAATTACTAGAAATATCTTTTGTCCACAGCTGCCAGAAATCCTCCCCCGCGCCAACGTCAAACCAACCAACCCCTTCGTGGCTAACGAGGAGAAAGAAGACTTTCGCCTCTACGAGAACCACGAGAACCTCTTCCTGAGGAACATATCTCAGAGGCAGAGCAAAGAGTTGAGGAATTCGAGGCTTCTGAGGCAGAGTTCAGAGCCGTTGACTGAGAAGAAGCATGGCGTGTTGCAGAAGAGCGCTTCCACTGATCAGAAGCAAGATAGGTGAGTGAATACAAATTAAGCTGCATCACTAACCTCTATAATACAAGTACGCTGGACTGCATACTGTCAACCTAAAAATGAAGCCATTTGATTATCGCCATTTTGGCGCTGACGACTGTAGTGCGCGTGTGGTGTGACCGTCCACGGAACTAATGAGAGTTGACGTAATCATATGTAGGTTACTCTATTTTAGTTCCCTGGACACTCGGTGGGGGCGCTTTGACTTGGCACAAAAATTATCTGTCATTTCTTAGAGAATGCTTAGTCCAGCGTACTTGTATTATAGAGATCAGTGAGCTGCATGCATGTTCGCAACAATATTTGCCTTCGACGCTTGTGGGTACAGTCGCCAGCACGTCAAGTTACCGATTTGATTTACGAAACAGCTTTTATTACGCAAGGAATAGAGGCGGTCTCGAAGTCAAGGTAGTGTGATTGCGCTCGTGTGTACATTTCATAAAGTATTGTGTAAATCAAAAGCCGGACTTACTGGCGCAGGAAGCACTTTTATGAAAAATCGTCGAGTGACCAATGTCCTCGGCAGCTCAGTTGGGAGATCATTCGCGTGGATAGCTAAAGGTCGTGGGTTCGAGTCCCACCTGAAGGTTGATGAATTTTTGAGTGTAATATCAAAATACTTTTTTATTGTTAGTTAATGCCTTATGTGCACTAAAAACAAAAATTACTGCTGTTACTAAATAACAATTATTATTCATAATGATGTGATTATAACAAAGTTGGCAAGTATTTACGGTAAATATTAACCATAAAAAATTGTGTTATGTCTACCGCCGGGTACAAGACGGCAAAAAATTAAAGTTTTTATTGTAATGTGTAATGTAATTTAAGTTTTCTTTCTTCGAATTTTACTTCGCATGTTATGTTTACCTATAAGTAACTGTGCATTTAATTTACAACTAATTTAATGTTTTAAAAATAAGATTTAATGTAACAGTTGTTGGTAACCTGAATAAATAAATAAATAAATAAATAAGACATACGCTTATCTATATCGAATTTTTAAGGCCACTTTTTATCGTATTATTTAATCTATCTGAAATAGTTTGCGTGTGAAAGAAAGAGAAAGAAAGAGTGTGTGTTTCTAGCTTATGTAGTAGGTATTGTTTTACTAATAAATAAATAAACTGTTTCAACAAACACACCAATTACCTAGCCCCAAACTAAGCGTGAGCTTGTGCTATGGCGACTAGGATAACGGATAGACATACTTATACTATATTATGTATATGTTTATACATCCATGACTTAGGTACAAATGCTCGTGCTCATCACACAAACATTTTAACTAGTTAATTACTGAATTTTGTTTTTAGTACACTGATGGATTGATAAAACTTAAAACAATTTTATTTTCTTCTACCATTATCATTAAAAGTATATTTTCTTCCACAGCGCAAGCGAAACAGACAAATCGAAAATCGAGAACAGTCCCCCAAAATCTCGAATCCCAGTCGCCAACTTCCGCTACCCGAACAAGAGCGATCTACGCTCAGCCGACAACTCTCCCCAGAAGAAACCCGAAAAGGAGCCTTCGGCTCCCGAACTTAAAGACGAAAACGACTTGCCGGAGTACCAGAACATTCTGAAACCGGATCAAGTGGTCGAAACTCCGGTATTGGAAGTGTTATTGGAGAAGAAGAGGTCGCAAATAGAGGATGTACCTCCTCCTATACCGAGTCTGCCGGTCAGTCCGAGAACTCTTATAGCGAATGCATATTATGACAAGTTGATGTCTGATCCAGAAACGCAGCAAGCGTTGTTGCCGCAGAATTTGGAGAGGAACCCGGATGAGTGCTTTAAGAAGGCATTGTTGTTTCCACTCTTGGAAATAGATCCGCCAAAGCAGTGTCTGTTTTTGCTGGTCGATGCTATAGACGAGACTGGGGCAGGTTAGTATGTTTGACTTTGCTTTTTGGTCTTTTGAACTTAGATGAACTACCGTATTGACACGGCAAGTTACAGTTTGTTGTCCATTAAACACTTTTTACACCATCCTGTCTGTAGCTTTCTAACTAGGATCCTACTGAGGATCCTAACTAGGTAGGTAACATCCTAACTAGAAAGGTAGCGTCCTACCAGGCCTGTGTATCTTCCCGCGTAGGTAGCAAAAACGTACCTACGCGCGGCGACCCCTTGGTAAGGGACTAAACAAGTTGGGTGTCGCTAGCCGGCAGCGACACGCTCCCGCGTTTTATTCACCGGCGGTGCGCGACACTAGGTTGCTGGTTGGACGAGCGTGAATAAAGTCCTAGAAAGATGCGCTAGATGGCGAAAGTAGCTTCTTGTGGCAGTCAACCCTATCGCGTTGCGTGATAGTACGTCACTGAATAGGTTTAGTGTATTATGAATCATATTTCAGAGTTATAAGAGTTAAATTATCTTGCAATGTATTTCTGTAGGTGTCTACACGAAAATGTGCTTGAGTGAGAGGCGAACTGAATTACACCATATCGTTAGCAACATTGAGTAGATATTTCTTTGAATTCGATTGCAAAGTCATACTTCTGTACGAAGTACTAGTACTTATTCTGTGGTCCTACCCAGGATTCTACGTGGGAAGGTGGGAACCTAAGTAGTGAACTGCGATTACATCTTCCTATTTCCTAATGAGGATGCTACACAAATATGATGGAGTTATAAGTGCTTGACTGGTTGACAACAGATGATAATTTATGACATTGAAGTTTTGGCAACAATGTATATGAACATTTAGTAGTACTTGCCTTAAAACTTGTAGCATGAAATTGGATTCCAAGTCTTCAAAATATAGTTAAAGGGGACTAGAAAATTTTCCTAAGCTGTCAGATTTTTGCAATTTTCAATTCATAACAACGTAAGTACAACAAAGTATCTTAAACTATCTTTAAATACAGATAAAACTTTTTCCCAATTACCAAGAATTAAGCACCGTCATAAAAATATCTAGATAAAAAATTCAATTAAAGTTCAGTCTCTCTTTTCTCTCAAACAAACGAAGAGTCAGACTATAATAATTAGCAATGTCAGACTAAACAGCTGTCAGTCGCTAAGGAAATTACAGAATCGATAGACAATTTAGTAGAGATGTCATTCGATGACGACTGAAGTTACAAAACACGCAAACACTTGTAAAAAATACATAAGAAATAGCATCACTTGATTAGACGTGTTTAATTTATTGTAGTCTGTCTCTTTTCGTTTGTTTAGCAGAGAAAGAGAGGATGCAATCTACGCGGATTATGAGTATCATGACCAATATCTAGAAGCTCACTCAGCTTCTAGCAAAAATAGTTCTGATTTCTATAAAAAAAATATTTTAGCTTTCGTTAATTAAAACACAATTTTACGGATTACTTTGCGATTTATTTACATTTCATTTAAAACCCGACGTTTCTAACACTTTACAGCGTCCGTGGTCACAGGGAGACTGTGAAGTTTAAATCTGACCTTTCGAACGCTGTAAAGTGTTCGAAACGTCAGGTATTAAATAAAATGTAAATAAATCTCGAAGTAATCCGTAAAATTGTGTTTTAATGAGTTCCGCTATTAGCGTAAACATAAGAAACAAATATTAGCTTTCGTTACAAACACATAGTGAGTCCAATAAGTTTGCGCGCTTAGCGAGAAAACAAATACTAGTGATAATCCCACTAAACTCCACCCCCTAGCACAGAATAAGTACTCATACTCCGTACAGAAGTTTGACTTTGCAATGAAATTCAAAGAAATATCTACTCAATGTCGTCAACGATATGGTGTAATTTAGTTCGCCTCAGAGTCAAGCACAATCTCGTTTTGACACCTACAGAAATCAATTACAAGATAATTTCATTCTTATAACTCTGGAATATGAATCATAATACACTAAACCAATTCAGTGACGTAATATCATGCGACGCGATAGGGTTGACTGCTACAAGAAGCTACGTACGCCATCTAGCGCACCTTTCTAGCACTTAATAAATGCTCGTCCAGCAATTTTTCGAGCCCCCTTCTCAGTTTCAAGTGTCACATGATTATTGCATGTTCTTAGTTGCTGAGATTGGTTTTTTATTTCAGTTCAACAAGCCGAAGACGGTAGCGAGTGTTCTACCACAATAGCTACTCTACTATCTCGACATCAGCACCTTTTACCACAGTGGTTGCTACTGGTGTGCACTGCTAGGAGACATACTGGACTCTTCACCGGTAAGACAGACACCTAAATCTTCTATACATAAAATAAAATCAGAAAATCTAATTTATCTACATTGAATAAAAAGATATTTCCCAGATCAGGCCAGTTTAGTGGAGTACAAAAATGTAGTTTTTGAAATTGTTGTCTGTATGTATGTTAAATTAATTCCGTTTTTCTTTGCTAAGCGAACATTGGAAAATCTTTTTGTGACTTTTAAAACAATTTTAGTTAAAAAAAAACTTACTTTTGGATATCAAAAGTTGTATTTAATAAATGTAAAATTGTATTAGTAGTTAATTGTTTTTTTTTTGTACCCATCTTATTTTCAAATGAAAAAAAAATCTTTAAAAAAGAATGTCTTGATTGATTACAATGTTTGCCAGGCAAAAAAAAAACTGATTTTATGCGGGCTTGGCTGTAATAGACTCAAAATCTATTGAAATAATCTTGAATGCGCCTTCCATAGTGTAGATATAAGACAGCGGCCAATCTGAATTGAGATTAGCCACCTGCGCGTGAGATATTATAGTGCACAATACACAAGTGCATTTACTGTTCCTTTACTCTCATAGTCCGGTGAAACCGCAAATCCTACATGACCGAAGAGAGATCGGACATCATCCGCTTTTGGCGCAACTGTGTTAGGAAGGCAAAGGGGAGCGCTTCCTACCGACCGGTTGTTATGGTCGGGGACCAAGGTCCAATGGTCACGGTCTTGGTTTATCTATATGTAGTCAAGCTCGTGCTAAATCTTACATATCGCGGTTTGTGTTGTATGGAGCGGGCTACCAGCGCCATCTAGCCTGTAGGAGCCGAGTCAGGGCGTCGCGTCTTGAAGTCGCTTGCTAGTGTTAGCGACAGTGGTAAGATGTCGCTACACCACTCCCCCCGAAGAACCGGAGGTTGATTGAGCCAGGGTGGTTGAGAGCTCAGCAGTCTGTGCGTAGTGAGCTTGCAAGTGCCAGTGCTTGTTGATTCCACAATTTGCCGGGATGTGCATGCGCGATGTCCACGGCGAGTCGGGATGCGCGATGTCCACGGTGAGTCGGGATGAGTGCGCGATGTCCACACGATGAGTCGGGATGTACATGCGTGATGTCCACAGTGAGTCGGGATGAGCATGTGTGATGTCCACGATGCGTGCGGATGAGCTCGAAGTCCACAGTGAGTCGGGATGATGAGCTGGATGAGGCTGCCGAGGAACCAGGTAGAACCGGTGCGGTCTGCGGTGGTGTCCTTAGGGCTGGTGAGCTGGCTTGCAGGAGACTACTGGCTGGATGCTGCTGGCTGGGTGCTGTTGGCAAGGGAGAAGGTGACGCTGATGATGACGACGATGAGGCTCCATGCTCCAGTGTAGATCACGTCGGGGTCACCACTTTGGCGCAACTGGATTAGGAAGGCAAAGGGGAGCGCTTCCTACCGACCGGTTGTTATGGTCGGGGACCAAGGTCCAATGGTCACCGTCTTGGTTTATCTATATGTAGTCAAGCTCGTGCTAAATCTTACATATCGCGGTTTGTGTTGTATGGAGCGGGCTATCAGCGCCATCTAGCCTGTAGGAGCCGAGTCAGGGCGTCGCGTCTTGAAGTTGCTTGCTAGTGTTAGCGACAGTGGTAAGATGTCGCTACACGCTTTTAGCTTATAGATATTTATTAACAATCGTTTTGCAAACAAATGTAGTTGACACACTTTTCTATTTTTTGCAGGCTTCAGGAAGATAACACTAGATGAGTTGCAACGCGCACATGTCTCGGCAGATGTACAGAGATACGTATTAGCTAGACTGGACACGGAGCCCAGGCTCAGGTAACTACGGCATAATATACATTTTGTAGTCATCGTCAGTGATCGGTGATAGACTGTCGCAATCTAGCTCGTGTTTTAAATATATATTTTTATCGATAGTTTTGTAATAGAAGAATAAAAGGTACTTACTTCGGCACAGCGACCCGAAGTGGATCTTGGCTTCCGACACCAGAAGACGCCACTTTTTCCGATCCTGCGCAATCTCTTGCCAATTGGCTATTTTGAGTTCACGCAGGTTCTTCTCCACTTCATAATCGGAGAAGTAAAATCTTGTAGACTCCGGTGGCTTGGCCACGTAGAAGGAATGGGGAAGATCGTGCCGTGAAGCGGGCATATCTGGGATATCCAGGTGGGAAACGCACAGTCCGACGTCCTATATATCGCTGGAAGGATGGAGAAAAAAATGGCACACGAAATAATTATTTAGGCGCTTATTTGCCTAAAATTAAAGGAAGTACTGACGAAGAAATTATACAACTTTAATTTAACAATTAGAGATTGCAATTTTTATTTTTATTTTTAATTATTAATAATAATAAATTGTTTCAACGAACACACCAATTACCTAGCCCCAAACTAAGCATAAGCTTGTGCTATGGTGACTAGGATAACGGATAGACATACTTATATACATTTATAAACATCCATGACTTAGGGACAAATGCTCGTGCTCATCACACAAACATTTGCCCCCTGCAGGATTCGAACCCGCAACCACCTGGTTTAGAAGTCCGAGGCCCGAACCACTACACCAAGACGGTTGTCAATTTATTGCAATTGTGATGAGCACGAGCTTTGTACCTCATGGATGTTTATAATTGTATATAAAAGTATGTCTATCCGTTATCATAATCACCATAGCACAAGCGCTTAGTGTGGGGCTAGGTAATTGGTGTGTTTGTTGAAACAATTTATTATTATTTATATATTTGTTCAGAGCGCGAGTGTCGAGCGATTCTGCGGCGGCGGCGGCGGCTGCGGCTGCGCTGGACCACCTCAGGATCAAGAGCGATGGCTGCCTGCTTTATTTGGAAAAGGTCAGATTATTATTATTCATCATCATCATATCAGCCTATCCTCGTGGCGCCCACGCGCCTTTTGATAAACCAAAATTAACATGGCGACTCCAGCCCAGAACTTTTTTCAAAATACTTTCAGTTACCGCCCACGCGCCTTTGAGAAGTCCATATTATAAATCTCTGTATATTTTTTTTAATTTTCGCGGGTTAAAGAAATATTTCTGAACGAAATATTAGAGCAGTTTCCGGTATGATACCATTGGCTGTGACAGTCGACAGACGTCCTTTTTAAGAAAATGGACGGTGATATGGCTGCCTCACCAAGACGTGGTAACTAAATCGTATTTTTTATTATAACCCGTGACTGTCAAGTATATTTTTATGCAAAAAGTTGGTCTTTAATGGGTATCACTTAAGTGGAGTCTATACCCAACTAGCACACTAGTGGAAACAGCAGCCTATCTTGCAACTTTTAGCTGTACAATAGCACTTTAGGGGTTCAGAAAGCGGTTTTAAGTTCTACTATTGCTTCCGTAACTGCTCATAGCTGCAAATGTCACTACGGGTAGCAGAAACTGAACCAAATGATACTCTAACCTTTACAAGAGTTCATTTTATAACCTATTTGCCGTCTATGGCTTTAAAAGAGAGTTTAAATATGTATGTTAAAGCTTAAAGCTGCTAAAGAGCTTCTGTTGCCGCTGCTGTACGCTTCAGAACTGCATAAAGACTTTATTTGCAGACTTTTTAACGGAACTGTATAAAAGATATGTTTATCACTGTTTTGCCACTGAAAGTTTCATTGCAGAAGTAATTTGTACTTTTGCGCAGACTTAAGTAGCAATTTGATCGACTATGTTACTAATAGCGACTTAAAAGCTTCAAAATAGAAGCAGGTGCTGGCTAAAGCAGCGTAATGGATATTGCCTACTTCTTTGAATTCATTCTGCCATTTTGATTGTAGAAATCACATTTTATAAAATATTTGCGCCCGTTTTAAAGAAATATGGATCTGAAAGCATGGAAGTTTAAACAAAGAACTGGCGGATATCGCAGGAAAGTACGGAGAGTTTATCAGAATATGCAGAAATTGAAAAAGATAACTCAGTATATTTGTGAGAATCCTGTAGTTGAAATATTAAATAATAACTGCTTGTCAGCAATTTCATACGACATAATATTTTTCCTTTTAACAACGCAGTTTATTTTAGTCCAGTTTGGTTGTGGAGTTGAATCTTCTATTTTACATAACTTGTCACATTTTTGTTTGGTCAGTGTAACACTCCATGTTTTTCCCACGTAGATGGACAGATGCAAAGTTCTTGTTTATTTTGTTGTTCATTATAACTTTGAATTATTTTGAAGGGCATTCTGAAAACATGGTAAGAAATGGCAAGTGTTAAACAAATAAAAGAATAAAAACATAGAAGCAGCTTCAATCGATCATCGTATATTAGGGTTTTTCAACGAGTTCTTACGGATCTCTAAAAAAATAACCGTTGGTGTGGTTCGATACCTGCAGTAAGTACAAAATAAAAGTCATTGTAAAGACTTGAACTGCATTAGGGGTACAGGTATTACTTGGACCTTCAGAAGAGTGAAACTTAACGCTTTAACTCGCAGAAAGGAAGTATTAAGGTTGAAGTTGCAAGTTAAAGCTGCTTTTCATAGACGCCATGTTTACATGACAATCATTTATCATTACTTGATGAGGATTTTATTACAATTTGTAGTAAAATATAACTAAGTATAGAACCAGCAACTTACTTAATATAAATACAGTCAAGTATGTAACTTCAAAATTGTGTTTATGTTTAAAAATGTTCCGTATCAAAACAATATTTTACATATTTTACGATATTCTGAGGTAATTATTGAGGCGCGTTAAAATACTCCAATAATATCAACTACATGCACGATAAACTGATCTGCGTTTTTAGCCACTTGCATATAATACAAAATATAGCTCAAAAATACTTACCTTTACTTCTTTTAATTATTTAATTGTATTCAGTAATGTCTGACTCGCAGGAACAATACGATTTAATAAACGAGAGACAAGGTGAATTGATCCTTCATTCGTTCAGTTGAACATGTCATTCATTCAATAAGCGCCACAAGATCTTTAGTGTGGTGTTAATTATTAGTTGCAGCTCCTGTAGCGCTTTGATGCCACTATTATGAAGTTCTAATGGAACTCTAGGTTGCAAAAAGTTGTGCCCATTTGGCTGCAAAGCGGCTGCATAAAGTCTGCAGTGCACGCTCAGGCGCTTGAGCTTGGCGCTTTTGGGAACAATCGGATTGGCTCCAAAGCTCTTATGCAGCTAGTTTGTGCTAGTTGGGTAATTTCGCATTTGAAGAGACGAAATTCTGCAAACTCTTGGATTGAAATAATATGACCTTTGTAAAGTCCTTTGGGTTGAAGTTAGTATAAAAAAAAATCTTTGATAATTGTTTTGCTTATCACTTTGTGTGTGAACACATAAATCTCGCAAAGAACAATGGCAGAATAATAGTTGGCAAAAAAGTTCGCGTCTAGAAATGTCCTTTATATAAAATTAGTTAAATTATTTTTGTAGGATTTTTCAAGTAAAAATGTATTTTAATTAAAGCCACAAAAAACGCATACATTATAGGGAATATCAAATGACTATAATAAACCTTACGCCATTCAAGTGTTGCCATTTACATGTATTACTACTGTTTTGTAGAAACTTGTAGAGCCAAATAATGGTTTAACATAATATCACATGGAGCAAAATGTTAAATAGCTATACTATCAATTATAAAATAAGTGATATTATCAAAAAGTAAGCTTCATAAAAAGACCTTACTGCTAATATTAAATGACTCCACCATAACACTATGTAACAATTCCATTTAATGTCATGGCAGCACTGGCTAAAATGCCGGCCGATGGACGTTTTCAAGCTCCGAACTTATAAAAAAAGTAATTGTCACGCCGAAAAGCGGGCTGGGCTGTCACTGTCACAGATGATGCTCTTCGCTGTTCGTGTCGGTTGTGTTTTCGTTTTGTGCTATTTTCTTATTTCTTTTTAACTTGGATTGCCTATGGACTGATTGCTTCGCTTTGTGTGACCTGTGCGTACCTAGAGGATTGGATTGGAGGCAGGATGCATGACTTTCTCCAAGTGACATAAGACATAACCTAAAAAAGTTCAAATTCAAATAGATATTTTTTGAAGCCCTCTCTGGACAATTTTCTTAAACAAAGTTACTAAGGGATCCACGCTTTACATTTTAAGATATTTTTGACATACAGACGCCGCCATTTCTTTCCAACTAAATTTATGTATGGAAGTCTGCCATTGTTCTTTGACATTTACATCAATTTCTTATTCCTCTTAAGTCTAGTAACTGTGGCCCAATGGTCTTTGCATAGTACAAAAAATAGATAAATAATTATAAGTCAGCCTATTAGATCCCACTGCTGGGAAAAGGCCTCACCTTAACTATGAGGAGGAACGAGCCATACTTCACCACGCGGGCTCAGTGCGGATTGGTGGAGGGGTGTATGTAAGGCAAGTGACATACCTTACTGTCAGAAGTTATCAAGCCGCCCTAGGGCCTCTGACTAGGCTTAACGACTAATACCACAGATATTAGCCGGGACCAACTGCTTAACGTGCCTTCCGAAGCACGGAGATGCTTGTCATGGACGTCACTTAAATGGTCGGAATGGTCACCCATCCAATCACGACCGCGCCGTGGGTTGCTTAACTTTTGGTATCACTACCAAAGCGCTGCCGCCACTGCGCTACAAGCACCTCTTGATAAATAATTAAAATTGAAAAAATATGCTAATATAATCATTACTATACCCTAAAAGTTTTACTTCAATTTGTTAACTCTAACACATACAATTTACAACTCCAAACCTTGGGCGTTTAAGACTACAACAATTATGTCCTATGAGAAGGACAGTCGGGCCATCTTTAAGGAAGAGTCAAAAAGTTTCTCGGCGCCACGAGGCTATTGCAGTCCACTGCTGGACATAGGTGTCTCCAAGACTGCGCCAACTTTAACGGTCCTCCGCTTCTCGCATCCAGCCACCACCGGCCACCTTCCTTATTATTATTAAAGGTATATATATATATTTGGAAAATAAATGACCGTCCTTTCGAGCGACGGCGTCGAAATCAAATTAAGACACTTAAAAATATCACGACACTCTTCTTTTTAGAAAATGAAACCTAATTCGAAATCCACGTAGAGTTCAAAATCGAATTCGATATCGTCATCGACTAAATACATTCTATTCAACCACATCCTATCTATAGGCAATAGTTAATATCTAACGACTTTCGATCATACAACACTTGAATTTAAAATAATAATAATAAATTGTTTCAACAAACACACCTATTACTTAGCCCCAAACTAAGCGTGAGCTTGTGCTATGATGACTAGAATAACGGATAGAAATACTTAAATACATATAAACATCCATGACTTAGGTACAAATGCTCGTGCTCATCACGCAAACATTTGCCCCTTGCGGGATTCGAACCCGCAACCGTCTGGTTTAGAAGTCCGGTGCGCGAACGACTACACCAAGACGGTCGTCTCAAATGTTATTACAGTGTCGGCGAATTTCAAAATGACAATATGCATGTCGAATTGACTTTAACATTTGTTTTAATTTATTGTGCGACTTTGGCTGTAATTTTTAATAATGTAATTGTAATTATGTAATATTTACATCATGCTTTCATTTAAATTTGACATCTAATGGGGATCCACACTGCCAAATTCTCCCTGTAGGTGGCGCATTGTTGATGCGCCCAAAGCTATCTGTCATTCCAGTACAGAAGTTGTTTTTTTGAGTATTTTTTTTGTGTTTTCAATCTACGAAAGCATAATGCCGTTATGTGCTGTGCCAGGTTGTTACAATAGTGGTGTTCATTTATTTCCAAAAAACCCAGTTTTAAAAAAGAAGTGAGAAACAGCTATAAGAAGAAAATCATTTGTCGCGGCAACACGCTCTCGGTTATGCAGGGATCACTTCAAGAGTACTGATTATATTGGATAATCTGCATACACAGGTAAAATATTGTCTCAAGATTAGGTCACAGAGTATTGTTCCTAAATTTAATGTTATTCCAACATTAAAATCATAACCTCAAACCAATCTACACTTCTAAATTTAAATTAAAAACCTTGTTATGTAGTTAATTTGTAACACAAATACAACAAAAACAATTTCAACAACCAATAAAATGTAACATTTACAGTAATAAAACTGGATTAACACCCAAATGTTTACCTCGCAATAAGATCGGCTTTTTTACCACATACTTTTGGTCCTCGTTTCCGAAGTTCGTTTTTTAGTTCAGATAACTTCATTGACGAATACATTATGATGAAATAACATTAGATAGTCACGAAAAACTGTAAATTAGATACGAAAAAGCCCGACATAAACAATAGCAAAATGTTTGACATAGTCGTATCTATGCTAGCGCCATCTGCATCGACCTGTGCGTGTGGATCCCCATTAAATAATTAATTGTTTTGTAACTGACATTGTAATGAATAAAGGACTTGTCCATTAGTGGTTTTTTATTCGTCAATATTTCTAACCAGAATAAACTTAATATTATATTAAAGAATTCACAACAACTAGCCTTTCTGCATAATTAATATAATTTTTAAGGCCTCCGATTTAGAGAAAAATTTAAATTAATTTTTCTCTTTGTCTGTACAGAAACCGCACCTTCGCCTATATCAATTAACACATGAAACGCATGAAAAAAAATCAGCAAAATTGACATACCATTGACAGTAGTACCTATTATATAACCTGTGGTAGTACCTAGTAGTATTTATCCACCAGCGGAAGGGCAATGGTACATAGCCATACAGCCAGGAAATACAAGTAAGTGAATAATGGATGATGCCTGTTACAAAACATATTTTTTCTCAAAAATGCAGGCGTTTAAAATTCTGATTTCTATGGTTATGTGTTTCATATTTTTGTAGCTTAAAGATAAATATAGGTTTATTAGTGGTTGGTGATATTTTAGAATAAAAAACCAGCCTCCATACAAAAAGAGGACAAGTCCTTTAGTGATAATACTTTTTATGTTTTAAAAGTTTGCATGCTGTATATTTATGGCTAAATTGGTTCTAAGCAACAATTAATTACTGTCTACCATCTTGTGACCAACTTATCCATACCCTATTTATAGCAAATAAATAAATCTGAATTAAAAAATAATGATAATTTGAATTTGAATAGATTTCATCTCGTCTAAGGTTTGCGTCCTCAACAACGACGATAATGTTCTCAAAAACCCTAATCCTAACTAATATCATAAATGCATTTGGTATGAAATGAAATTTGGTACAGAGATAGTTTGAGACCCTGGGAAGGACATATTCTACTTTTTGTCAGCTAAAATATATGTTGGCTAAATATTTTTAAAATTCCTAGCATTTATGTGACAATTGTCAGTATCAGAACAGTGTTGTGAAAGTTTTAGAATTGTCGGGAATTCTTGACATGAGGTCGGAGCTGTCTGTTTTGCGTGACAATTGTAGTGTTTTCGCCGTGCAAACAAAAGGTACGGCTGTGATAGCGATTTGGACGGGTTCTCATACAGAAGAATTAATAGCGAATGGATAAATATTTTAATTGAAATCAGTAAATTTGTATTTAAAGAAATATATGAAATAAGTAAAACCATTGAAAAATCCATACTAATATTATAAATGCAAAAGTGTGTCTGTCTGTCTGTTACCTCTTGAAGCTTAAACCACTGAACCGATTAAGATAATATTTGTTATGGAGACAGTTCGAGACCGTGGAAAGGACATAGGCTTCATTTTGCTACGATATTCTTAGCTTTTAAGATCAGATTTGATTAAAAAAATCAGCAATTTACACACGAATATAAAGAAAGTATTGATTTATTTCTTAACTTAAATATTTACAGGTTTAACGTGAAAAATAGAAAAATAATATACACGGTCCTAGTCCAATGTTAACAGAGCGCACGCCGACGGCCAAAGAGGGCGCTCGCTGGTCTGCTTCGGTTTATATAGCCCCGTAGTGTTGCCGTTACTCCGGGGCTGCTAACAATATAAAAACATTAAAGCGGTGATATGGCGGATGAAAGTTTATATGGAAAATCCAACTCTTGCGAACGAAGTCGCGGGGGACCACTAGTATGCAATAAATGAAATGACTTAATAAAATTATTTGATAACTTTTGTGAAAATTTTCGCGCTTGTCACGTTTGGTAAAATTGGGTCCAGGTGTTCCGATGGAAGAGTGGAAAGTAGCTGGGAACTGCTATTATAAGATAAATATTTCTTTCGTCAACAGGTGTTGGACGGAGTGGCGGACGGGTTCATAGCGTTGCGAGAGATACGCGAGATACCCGGCACTCTCAACGGACTGTATCTGTGGCTGGCGCAGAGGCTGTTCCACGGCAGACGATTCACTAAGGTACTGTGACGTGGGTGGGGAAAATGGGTTTATATAGCAAAATAATTTTATTTTTCCCATATACTTATAGGGTGTTTCACAAACCGGTGCTCTTACGGTGAGGGAAAACATCGTGAGAAAACCTGCACATTCAGGCGACTGAATGTGTAACCATGATCCAAACTGGTCAGGTTCCCCTGTTAACAGGGACACGGAGGTCAGAAGGCAGTCGCTCCACTGTAATTACCTGATTTGCTACATCCTGGATCTATTAATTACCTGATTGTATAAAGGACACGTAAAGTCAGTGGACCCTGGGCACCCGGTGTGGTCAACCGGGATAACGATAGGAAGATGATGATATAGAGTGTATTTTGTAGTAAACAAAAATTTTATGTCAATCTCATGCTATGCCAGAATACCAAAATTTTTGTTTTGCTAGTAGATTAATAGAAATACCACCAATAATGTTAATTTGTTTATGCAGGGCAGCCTCCCTACATTGTTTTGAAAATAAAAAATGGTATCTTTAATAGTTTTTTATATATTTGTTTTTAGCTCTTAGCAGAGGTCGGAATTAGGTAGAGTTATTTATGTACTTGCATTGAAATGTTGATATTCATGTGGACCTTCCCGGGATTTCTAATGGAACATCCCGTGTGACCAACAATATTACAAATAAATAATAATAAAAACCTCAGACATAGACAATAAGAAACAAGTGAGCGCATTCGACGAAACGAGGTAAGCGAATGAGCTGTGTGAATGAGTAAACCGATTTATTGCTAATAGATAGTTTGAATGCGGTAGAAAGAGATAAAATCTAGTACATTTCGTTAAGCGGGGAGTGCTCCGCATTTTCGCTATTGTATTCTTTTGTTCTCACAAGCTATGTTGTGCGAACTACAACTGTGGCAACATCGCGCGTATTGGAATTTTGCAACTTCGGACAGTTATTGATGTATGTTTAGCAACGTCGCATGTGCAGAAGTTTAAATTGTGTAAAAGTAAATAACTTTTTATTTAAAAAATCACGGGATTTTTTCTGCTCTTTAAAATTAATCTCGGGATTTGAGGCATATCCACTTTATTCTTTCGCTGTATGACATCAGTGTAAGTACATGAATAACTCTACCTAATTCTGACCTCTGGCTCTTAGCGATATTGAGAAGAAATAAAAAAAACAGATCGTTTTTTCTTAAAGAATTAACCTATTACCCTATTTTAATAGAACCAAACAGTTTGGGAATGACCCACGCTATGCGCCTATTAGATTTTGATCTCTACGTCTAGAGACACTCTGTTTATTGTTTTGCAGTTTGTTTATGGTATTTTTATAACAATTAGATGTATACTAATCAACACTGTCTAGGGATATTTTGGATATAATAATACTATGTTTTGTATATCCCTAGACAGTGTTGAAGCCTGCCTGACTGCCTCGTTGGTCTAGTGTTCAGCACGCTGGGTACTATCCACGAGGTCCCGGGTTCGAATCCCGGGTCGGGCCGAGAGTGTTTGGGTTTTTCTGTCTTGAAATTACTCAGACACAGCTCCGGAGTCAGGAAGTTGGTGGTGTTAACACCCCCGTGCCTCGGAAAGCACGTTAAGTTGGTCCCGCGCCTGATCTCTCTACGGTCATGTCGGACTGCCGTCTCACCGAATAATGAGACTGAAGGAACAGAGAGTGCACCTGTGTATTGCGCACACACTTGTGCACTATAATATGTCCCGCGCAGTTGGCTAATCTCTGTTGAGATAGGCCGCCGTGGTCGAAATTCGGCTAGGAGGACATTATTATTATTAGACAGTGTTGATGTGTGTATGTAAGCCTAAAAACTGAAATAACAAGTAAAAAGATCACATTAACAAAGATTTTACTGACACAAGAAGTCTGATGGGAGAGGAATGCGACCCCCATTTTTATGGGTTTTTGTCGATAAAATTTAATATACAATACGTGGGTAAAGTATCAGACGTCGGGTCTCTTATCACATTGTTTACATATTTGTTGCAAAGTCACTCCTATTACAACCGATTAAGATGCCACACTGACAGACAAGTATAAAGGACACGTAAAGTTTATCTTACTTGCTGATGCTTTGAAAGAAAGAAAGAAAGAAAAAAATATATAATTAGCACCAAAATATATAATACAACTTAGTGCTTAAAACTAATATTTTTGTACCAAAAAGGCCTTTGCCTGTGCAAAGTCTGATCTCTCTACAGTCATGTCGGACTGCCGTCTTACCGAATCATGAGAGTGAAGAAACAGGGACTGCGCACATATTTATGCACTATAATATCTCCCGCGCAGTTGGTGAATCTGTTGAGATTGGCCGCTGTAGTTGAAATTCGGCTAGGAGGACATTACAGTACTTTCAAAGATTTACACAATTTCTAACTCACTTTGTATAATTACCCAGGGGGCTGATAACGTAACGCTGTTGCTAACAATTCTGGATTGAAATCGTTTGATAATGTTCCATTTGACAGATTAAGTTTCTCTGGTAGGCTGGTCATTCACGGACAGTAAAAATGATGACCCCACACACTAGTTTCAAACAAATCTCTAGACTGGCTTTCATTCAATGTGGCCAACACGGGGCAGTTCCTAACGCCATAGGGTCAATAAGATTTTTTAGACAAGGACAAAAAGGTCTTGGCACCAGAAAAATATGGGCGATTTAGGAAAATATTATAGCGTTTAGTTACTATTTCGGTATTTATACCCGCGGGTAATATTTTAGGTCCGATATTAAAAACATCAAATTATGGACGTACGTCAGTGATCAGTTTTTAACTGACCGTGAATGGCCAGCTTTAGCAACACAATATTGATATAAATAATTTCATTCAATGTTACATAATCCGCTACCAGGTCCGCCTACTACTAGACGTGCTGCTAGCCGCAAGATGTGGGGTGACGGAAGAAATGCTGTACAAGTGTCTTCTGACCAAAGAATACAGCGTGACAAGAGAAGACTTCAATAGACGGCTGCATTTGTTGCGACGGTATGTATAATTCTTTGAATACTATTGACTTATGACGATCTCTGAGGTTCCGGGTTCGATTCTCGTGAGCGTCAATTTAGAAGACCATTTTTTACCCGACTGCGGAAGGAGGGTTATGTTTTCAGTAAAGGAACATACTAATTCACAGGAAGGGGGAGTTTGGTGCGAAAATCATAGAATAAGTGTAACAAGTGTCATTATCACAATACACTTAGCCTGAATTTATGTGGTTCATCAACATATGTTTAATTTTTATTCAGAAAAAAAACGCGCCTGTGTGTCACTGCTCACTCGCGAACCCCTACTTGATTATCCCACTACGATGGGTAGCCGCGCGTTGCTACGTTTTCGCTACCTACGCGGGGAGTAAATAAGTCCTGGCACAAGTATCCAATATATTTTCTCTCTTTCAGAATACTAGTGATGGACAAGTCGACCGGGTATCTATCTCTCTTCCACCACTCGTTCGCGGCGTGGCTCGCGGACGTGAAACACTGCACGCGCCGCTACCTGTGCTGCCCGCCCGACGGGCACGCCGCGCTCGCCATGTACTACACGCTCACCGCCGCCAGGTGAGTTATACCTACATGGTTTATTTATTTATCTTAGGAAGATTTACCGTTTTAATTATTCACTAAACAACAACAGTGTTCTGTGGTTCTATACTTATTACAAATCTTCACATATAAGTAATCAGATAAATAAGGATAAGTCTAACGGTAACTACAAACAACATAATACAATAGGTTGTATAATAGGCTATCGTCAAAGTTCAAGAATCTCAAAATTTGATTTAGTCATTTGTCGCTTTATTGAGGAAATGCTGAATATTGGCTGTGTGTGCGATTACATCGCCCCTAGTGACTACAACCGTTTTGTACTTTAGATCTGTCAAGTTATGGCAACTGTGTAGTTTGATAGATTTTTGTTATATACGAGGGCCATTCAATAAATACTTAGCCTACAAAAGAAAAAAGAAAATTTTGAGAAAGTAGAGATTTATTTTTCAACATAGTCTTCTTTCAATTCAACACACTTGGCCCAGCGATACTCCAACTTTTTCAACCCGTCCAAAAAATACGATTTCCCGAGGTCATCAAAATAGGCCTCTGTGGCGGCGATGACCTCATCATTCGACCCAAATCTTTTGCCGGCCAGTGACTTTTTCAGATTTGGGAACAAGAAGTCACAGGGAGCCAAATCTGGAGAATACGGTGGATGGGGCAGCAATTCGTAGCGCAATTCGACCAATTTGGCCATGACGACGGCGGAAGTGTGAGCCGGCTGTTCCTTGGTCTCTGGTGTGTACCAGTGAACCCATGTTTCGTCGACGGTCACAAAACGACGCAAAAACTCTGCTGGATTGCGTTGAAACAGTGCCAAACATGTCGCCGATGTGGTCTGACGGTTGCGCTTGTTGTCTGGTGTGATCAAACGCGGCACCCATCGCGCTGATAACTTTTTCATACCCAGTTTTTCGTGCAGAATATGATGCACTGTCCCTTCTGCGATGCCTACAGTCTCAGCTATCTCGCGAATCTTCAATCGCCGGTCTGTCAACACGAGATCGTGGATTTTTTTTACGTTAACCTCCGTAGTAGCCGTTTTTGGTGCACCTGGGCGTGGCTCATCAAAAACCGACGTGCGGCCACGAGCAAACTCGTTAAACCAATTTTTGACGGTCGCCATCGAAGGAGAAGAGTCACCGTACACAGCATCCAACCGCTCTTTGATTGCGCTGCGCGTTTTCCCTTCCAAAAACAAGGATCTTATCACTGAACGATATTGTTCTTTTTCCATTTTTGTCAAACCGACCGACACGCTCGCTTCCAAAGGCTGTCAAAACAAAACAAATGAAGGGAAAAGACTGAAAACTACATAGTAAACTTCAAAAAGTATTTACTGCACGATAGTAAAACTCTTTTGTAACAACAGCGCCATCGGGCGGCGAGGCTAAGTAATTATTGAGTGCCCCTAGTTAATCCAGCCTTTTCATAAATAAAACACTACCTAACTTATGTTAGTCAACCCCATCTAGCGGATTTATAAGTAATGATTTTTGACACTAGGGAAATCGCTTGTTCCATACAAACGTCACATATGTATTTAAAAGTGAAAAACGTTAAAATTCGCGTTTATCATATTTTAGATTCACTTGTACTGACAGGTAATTTTTCAACAATTTAATTATCATCAAAACGATTTTTTTATTTAATTTTAAGTGCATTTTGCAACTCGCTAATTTTTGATGTAAGTACATTCATAACATGTCTGTACACTTAATATTACAATATTTTGTTTTTATTTTAAGCTTAATGGTTTCGGCGCAATAATTATACAGGGTGTCCCTCCCGTTAATGAAGGATAATCCTTTAGGTACGGATTAGTTACATCATACCCTATTATATGGCAAAATTTTTTGAAGAAAAAATTGTTACCATTTTCGAGATATAAATATTTAATTGTTATACAACAATTCAATATTTATATCTCGAAAATGGTAACAATTTTTTCTAGTATAGTTAGTCATACGACTACTTCTACATTTGATGACTTTTTAAAAGTCTGTTTCTATTTTAATACTCTTGAATATTCCAAACACTAAAATCAATAGTAATTTTTTTCTTAAAATTTTAGTAAGGCTCCCAAAAATAATGAAAACTCAAAACCAAAATCTCAAAAATGGCAACACTTTTACTTGAAATTTTTTTTGGCATATAGTAGAGCATGATGAAACTAATCTGTACCTAAAGGATTATCCTTCATTAACGGGACACCCTGTACACCTTAGATAAATAGCCAATACCAATCTATCAACATAATAGAAAATAAAAATTTTAAGCTGTCGAAAAATCCCTCATTCTATGAAATTTAGCAATTTGACCCGTGTCAATACAGAGTCAATTCACATCTCTGCCATATCGTAGCATAAAACTGAACACTATACTACTACATACTACATTGATACTATATGTATGAAGTATGTCGTATGCCTTCGATTTGAAAAAAGTATGGACTCCTTACCGCGATACTAAAGAGTGAAGCAGGGTACAAGCCTGTGTGTGTGAGATCATACGGTTACAATGGCGGCCGATCGGCTTACTTTGGTGTGAGTGTGTGCGTGAGAAGATCCTGTATTTACGATGATGACTGGCTTACTTTGGTGCTTCAGTTTTTATGTAGGCGACACAGAGTCCATATTTTTCTTCACGTCGATGATCGTAGCGTAGACTGTCAGTCCCCATCCACTAAGCACATACCGATTACCGAATGTATAAACTAAATAGTTCCTGACTTGTGACACAAATGACCTTGACCTTTCAGGCTATCACAGGTCGATTGGTTGATCTTGATATTTTGAAGCTAGGGTTTTTAAAAGTCCAGTTAACCAATACATGTTTAATTTTCATTAGGTTTGGCATTGTTTGTCATATTTTGTATGGGAATGGTGTTAAATTGTTGTTTAAAAATTGGTGAACTCGGGGTCTAAATAATTTCCAAAAGTTGTTTCTATAAATGTCCCTGACCCTGAAAGTCATTGACCTCGAGGTTATTAAAGGTCATTGACCTTAAAATCCTTTGGTCTATTTTGATCTCGAGGAAGACGTTAAGGAAATTTCCGTAGTTGAGCAATTGACTGGAATAATCAAAATGTTTTTTTCGCAGATTGACAGCCCTGGAGATCCACCACTACGTATACCACATGACGTGCTTAGAACAACACATGGCAGCTCAGAAGAAAAGTAAAACCGCGTACGTATTAAACTATTTGATTATATCTTAGATAAATTGCACTAGACCACAGAATAAGTACTAGTACTCCGTACAGAAATTTGACTTTGCAATGAAATTCAAAGAAATGTCTACTCAATTTTGTCAACGATATGGTGTAATTTAGTTCGCCTTAGACTCGAGCACATGTTCGTGTAGACACCTACAGAAATACATTGCAAGATAATTTCATTCTTATAACTCTGGAATATGATTCATAATACACTGAACCTATTCAGTAACGTAATATCACGCGACGCCATAGGGTTGACTGCTACAAGAAGCTACTAACGCCATCTAGGGCTTCTTTCTAGGACTTTATTCATGCTCGTCCAGCCAGAAAAGTATCCGCGCGTCCGCCTGTGAATAAACCGCGCGAGCGTGCCGCTGGCCGGTAGCGACACGCAACTTGTTTTAGCCTCTTACAAAGGGTCGCCGCGCGTAGGTACGTTTTTGCTACCTACGCGGGGAGATACACAGACCTGACTAGGCTGGGTATTTATTTGCTCACTTAGTGTACCACCGTCACCTCGTCTTGAGAAAATCGAAGAGGCCCCCCAATCTCCAGTTGCGAACCCCTTGGATATAGAGTGTGAAACCTTTTTTAAAGCAACTACCACTCGTGAAAGCGATGGTCGATTTATGGTTAGACTCCCTTTTCTTCATGATCGTCCACCTCTCGGTGATTCTAAAACCAATGCCTTACGGCGATTCCATAATCTTGAGAAGCTATTGCAAGCCAATCCTAATTTTCGAGAGAAATATATTTCCTTTATGCATGAGTACCTTGACCTAAACCATATGTCCCTTTCTTCATATGACTCGACCCGGGAACATTATTTTATCCCTCATCATGGAATTTTTAAGTCCGTTAGTGACAAAATACGTGTTGTGTTCGATGGTAGTAGTCCTACGTCCTCTAAAGTGTCCCTGAATCAATGTTTACATACAGTTGTTTACATACTAAGCTTCAGCGAGATATTTCTCACATCCTCCTAAATTTCCGCAGGCACGAGGTAGTGTTTGTAACAGATATTCGTATGATGTTTCGTATGACTTGGGTACATCCTGATGATAGAAGGTACCAACTTGTGCTTTGGCGTGAGGATCCCTCTCAGCCACTTCTTGCCTATGAACTTAATACCAATACCTATGGTCTTCGTTCCAGTCCATTCATTGCAATTCGTGCCCTTCTTGAGCTCGCTGAACAAGAGAGACTTACCTTCCCTCGAGCTGCTGAAGTCCTTGAGAGAGATATTTATGTCGACGATTGTCTTACTGGTGCTGATACTATTGCGTCTGCCCGGGCCTTGAAAACTGAGCTTATAGGAATAATGGCCTCTGGTGGTTATGAACTCCGTAAGTGGATTAGTAACAGGCCCGAGCTCCTGGAGGATATGCCCCCGGATCATTTGCAACTTCCTCATTCATTCTCAGATCCAGATAATCCTCAGACTGTCGCTTTTTTAGGTGTGCAGTACAATCCTGTGAGTGACTCATTTACCTACAATTATACCTGTGATACCCGTGATGCAGTTACTATAAAACGCAAAGTTTTATCTTTGATTGCCCGTATGTATGACCCTTGTGGCTGGATATCTCCCGTCGTATTTAAGGCTAAGGAATTTATCCAACGCTTATGGATGTCAGGCTTATCCTGGGATGATCCTTTAAATGAACCCCTGTCTTTAGAGTGGACTGCATTTGTTCAGGACCTAGCGAAGGTTAGTGAAGTGGCCATTCCCCGACATATTCTTCCCAGAGGTTCCTCCTCCTTATCCCTACTTGGGTTCTGTGATGCTTCTGAATTGGGATATGCTGCCGCTGTTTATTTACGTGCGGAACTTCCGTCTGGTGTTTGCTCCGTCCATCTTGTTATGGCTAAATCTAAAGTTGCCCCTGTTCGGACCCGTTTAACAATTCCCAAGTTGGAATTATTGGGAGCCACCCTTCTCTCTAAATTACTTCATCACGTCGCTCTTTGTCTGCAAAGGTCGTCTGTGTTGACTTCAATCCATAGTTGGACGGATAGTAAAATCGTGTTGTGTTGGTTAAAAACCACTCCTCACCTCCTTCAGACTTTTGAGGCTAATCGTGTCTCCCAGATTAATAATAGTCCTACATTTAGTGAATGGAGGCACGTCCCAGGCTACATGAACCCTAGTGACTGTGCATCGAGAGGTATGTCAGTCACCCGACTGATCGACCACTCCCTTTGGTTTTCACCTTTGTGGTTGACGCAGTCTCCTGACAACTGGCCCGGTATTTCGGAACCTAACCCAAGTAGTGATCTTCCTGGACTACGTTGTTTAGTAGTCTCTGCCGATGTTCCTACCCCGGATCCCTCATTCTTATTAGAGCGGTATAGTTCTTTGAACAAGCTAATAAACGTGACTTGTTACCTAAGGCGGTTTTTATTTCCTAAATCTTACTTGTCCTACCTGAGCCCTGAGGAACGGAGAGATTCCCTTTTGTTTTTAGTGAAAATCGTTCAATTTACCTCCTTTTCTAATGAACTTGATCGCTTACGGCGTGGCGATCCTATCACTAACTCCCTTAGAAAGTTGAATTTATTTCTAGATGACAGAGGCCTGATTCGAGTTGGAGGTCGATTACGAAACTCCGATCTATCCTTTGATGCGCGCCATCCCCTTCTTCTGCCTAAGAATGGTAATTTCGTGAACATCCTTATTTCACATTACCATCGCGAGAATGCTCATGCTGGTGTTAATGCAATTCTTGCCATGTTAAATAGAGAGTTTTGGATCTTGTCGGCACGCAGAGCTATTCAGCATGTGATTTTTAAATGCCTTCCCTGTTATCGTCTCAAAGCGGCTGTATTTCAACCCTTCATGGGTGACTTACCTTAAGACCGCGTCACGGCTGCTAGACCGTTTGACGGTGTAGGTACCGATTTTGCAAGACCCTTTTTTACCAAAGTCCAGGCCTATAGGAACAAAAGGTTAGTGAAAAGTTACCTGTGTGTATTTGTCTGCCTTTCTACTAAAGCCGTTCACCTTGAGGTTGTGTCGGACCTAACTACTGAAGCCTTTATTGCGGCCTTTTCCCGATTCGTGTCGCGTCGTGGTGTACCCCGCCTAATCCGATCTGATTGCGGTCGAAATTACATCGGTGCCAACAATTACCTTAAAGAGTTAGAGTGTTTCCTGTCTCAAAACCAGGCGGCTATTGGTTCTGAGCTTTCAAAGCGGAACATATCCTGAGTTTTCGATCCTCCTGTTTGCCCTCATTGGGGCGGTCTTTTTGAAGCTGC
Organism: Pyrausta nigrata; assembly: GCA_949316185.1. NCBI lineage: Eukaryota > Metazoa > Arthropoda > Insecta > Lepidoptera > Crambidae > Pyrausta > Pyrausta nigrata. The sequence goes on from OX438965.1 coordinate 7,091,216, forward strand.
GGTGAAATCGGCGAAATCGCACCTAAAACGAGTAGTAGGCGATACCCCCCTTACATTTGAAGAGCTGACCACTGTTTTTGCTAAAATTGAAGCAGTTTTAAATTCACGCCCATTGTGCCCACTTTCTCCGGACCCTAATGATGTCGAAGTGTTAACTCCCGGCTATTTCTTAATTGGACAACCCCAACTGCACTTCCGGAGTACCCTTATAAAGACGTAAAATTGCATCGCCTTACACGGTTTCAGCTAATCCAACAAATTACCCAGCACTTTTGGTCTCGCTGGCATTTAGAATACTTAAATACATTACAAATTAGAAATAAATGGACCTCTCCTTGTGATCCTCCTAAAGTGGGTGAGCTAGTACTCATAAAAGATGACAACCTTCCCCCTTTGCAGTGGCGTCGTGGACGCATTATTAATTTATACCCTGGCCAAGACCAAGTTGTTCGTGTGGTAGATGTTAAAACTCCTACCGGTAGCCTAAAGAGATCTTTGACGAAATTAGTTCGTCTTCCTGTCCAGTGAACTTCCTTTCCTTAGCTTCCTAACCTTCTTGTAAACACTTGACGTGTTTAGGGCGGGCGATATGTTTACTACAATATTTTGATTTGTTTGTGTGCCCTATTGATACTACGCCGCGCGCACTCGCGCGCCTGCCTGCCTTATTTTTATTTGTTTAAAACGTACCGTGAGAACCCCGGAGCCCCCAGTTGTCACCGAGACGTTACCTATGACACATGTACTAGACCGACCAGAGCGCTTTCGCCGCGTGTGTATCCTGTGAAGCGCTTTCGCCGCGTGTGTATCCTGTGAAGCTCCTTACAGACATTTCGAGTGATTGTAGCCTGTGAAGTTATACCCGAAAGCTGATGTGGCAAGTACCTAGCTATAAGCGCGAAGACAGAACAATTTTCCACCTATCATTGTCGCCCTCCACGTGTAATCCACTGCCTAAACTCTCAAACAATAATAATTTGTACATTGAAGTCTTAGCGAAATGAAATAAAAGTTTATTTGCGTTTGGGTACATTTAGGTGGTTATTATTTTCATTTAGTTCAGCTTTTCCAGCCATTTATAAATAGCATGCAAATCAAATACATTTTTTTATAGAATAAAGTGACAAAGTCAATACATTAAATCATTAAATTCAATCAAAATTCAAAATAATAATTGGAATGTCACAGTGTTTACAAAATGGCAATACATAATATCGATTCATCATAATATGTCACATAAAAATTAAAAGAATAGTCAAGAACAAAAAAAAACAAGTCATAATGTCATATCAAAGGACTTGTCCTCTTTTTGTATGGAGGCTGGTTTTTTATTCTAACATATCACCAACCACTAATAAACCTATATTTATCTTTAAGCTACAAAAATATGAAACACATAACCATAGAAATCAGAATTTTAAACGCCTCCATTTTTGAGAAAAAATATGTTTTGTAACAGGCATCATCCATTGTTCACTTACTTGTATTTCCTGGCTGTATGGCTATGTACCATTGCCTTTCCGCTGGTGGATAAATACTACTAGGTACTACCACAGGTTATATAATAGGTACTACTGTCAATGGTATGTCAATTTGCTGTCAATTTTTTTTCATGCGTTTCATGCGTTAATTGATATAGGCGAAGGTGCTGTTTCTGTACAGACAAAGAGAAAAATTAATTTCAATTTTTCTCTAAATCGGAGGCCTTAAAAATTATATTAATTATGCAGAAAGGCTAGTTCTTGTGAATTCTTTAATATAATATTAAGTTTATTCTGGTTAGAAATGTTGACGAATAAAAAACCACTAATGGACAAGTCCTTTAAATAATCATCAACATTATAGAAACAATGCTCGTTTAGCCGCCCATATAGGGCGCCTTTGAATCTGTTAAAGGGCAAGTCTTTTATATTTTGAGGTATTTTATTAAATTTGAGCTTACACATCCAGTAGCAGTTCTTAGTAAATCGAGCACTCTTGGGAACGAGGTCAACAACAAGTCTAACGCCATTTCTGGTATTACGCATGTACACATCTTTCGCTTGCCTGAAATAATACATATTTTTGTTTTACAAACTTCGCAATTTCAAGGATGTACAGGCATGGGCGACAATTTGTAAACATAATTGTATAAGTCCTCTAAATGTTTTTCATAGGGGGACGTCGTTATGACTGTTTTGTTTAGTTTCTTGCGCCAAATAACATAATAATATTATACATCGTGAGAAAACCTGCACATTGAGGAGACTGTACACAATCAGTCCATGATCCATGATGGTCAGGTTCCCCTGTTAACAGGGTCACGGAAGTCAGATAGCAGTCGCTCCACTGTAATTACCTGTTGTGCCATATCCTGGATTACGGTCCAAAGCGGACCCTGAGCCCTCACGTGCGATTGCATAACCGGAATAGCGGTCGGATGATGATGATGTTCAGAAGGGATTCGGGGAAGGGGTAGTGGTTCAAATAGACAGACAAACAAACAGTCAGTCATAAGAATTAAGCAAACGGACCTCAAATAAAAGTTACTGACGACCCCTTGCCCAGGCAATCTCCAAACATGACATGACTGACAAAATGTTGACTCGCTCTTGCCGCAGTCATAATGACAAGTTTCAATCAGTGGACATTTTTGCATCATCCATACACAAATTTAAAAAAAATATTCATGATTTGTCTGTTGGCTGCAAATAGTGCGCTTGCAATTGTTAATTTTTTCCCATGTAATTCTTTTTAATATTTTTAAATACTATGTAGTTTTATATCCTTTTTGTTTTTTGTCTGCTCTAAATGTTAAACTTAAGAGAGGAAATTTATTTGGTTTAAGTGTTATTGATTTTGTAATTGTATTTCATCTTTATACTTGTAACTGTATGTTTCCCAAATATTAATAAAATAAAATAAAATTGTTTGAGAGTTTAGGCAGTGGATTACACGTAGAGGGCGACAATGATAGGTGGAAAATTAGTCAGGTCTGAGCACTTATAGCTAGGTACTTGCCACATCAGCTTTCAGGGTTCGGGTATCACTTCACAGGCCACAATCACTAGAAATGTCTGTAAGGAGCTTCACAGGATACACACGCGGCGAAGCACTCTGGTCTGTCTAGTACATGTGTCATAGGGAACGTCTCGATGTCGACTCGATCTTCGGGGTTCTCACGGTACGTTTGAAACGAATAAAAATAAGGCAGGTATGCGTGTGAGTGTGCGCGGCGCAGTATCAATAGGGTACACAAACAAATCAAAATATTGTAGTAAACAAAAATAAAATGTGTTCTTTCAGCGATGGCCAAGAAGAAGTGCTGGATCTACATACGCTGATGCTTCTGTGGGTGCTTGATTCCGGCTGTGATGTAGAGTCAGCGCTCAGGAGGGAAACTGACGCCATGAGGCGTATCGAGGCGTTGGCTAACAAGGTATGTAGATTTTATTGGGTACGTATTATAATACCGAAAGTTCATAATACCTACAAATGAAATACATACGCTTGAAACGTCAAAAATAAAAAAAACCGAACGAATGAAATACCTATACCCGATATACCGAAGCTCAATATGCCGAATTTTAAATAACCGAAAGTTTAAAATCCCGAAAGTTCGAAATCCCGAAAGTTTGAAATACCGAAGGTTCATATCCCGAATGTTTAAAATCCCGAAGATTCATATATCTACAGTCCTAATAATCAAACCTAATATATTTCTTATTTACTGAGTACCAGCTAACCTAACTATTTTTGTGCGCTTCGCCAGCCGCTGCCGCGGCACCGCTCGCTCGGCTCGCGCGGCTTTGTGGTCAACACTTCTAACCTAACCTAACCTAAGGTAATCAAACCTAACCTTTAGTAGACGTCGGGTACTTTCGGTCATATAAACAGTCGGTATTTTAAAATTCGGCATTTCAGTATTCGGCATTCCAATTATAGGTCTTATAAGATTCGGTATTTTGAATTTTCGGGATTTCAAACTTTCGGTATTTAGAACTTTTCATCATATAAACATTAGGCATTCTAAAATTCGGCCTTCCGTTCGTAGGGCTTATGAAATTCGGTATTTTAAAATTCGGTATTGTAATACGTACCCATTTTATTAGTGTCACTTTGTTGAGACCTTAAATTAAATAATACAGAAAAAAAACTAAAAGTAAATTATAAATTCAAAAGCTGATTTCATTCTTACCCGATGGTTAAATATTTGCATAATATTTCCGTCGGATATTATACGGATGCATTCCGGAAGTGATGAAATCCGCTGGCTCACTGGCGCAGCAAGCACTTACAAAAATTCGTCGGAAGACTAAAGTCCTCTGTAACTCAGTTGGAATAGCAATTGCCTGGATAGGGAGGGGTTGTGGAGTCAAGTTCAAGAGGACGGTCGATGAATTGATGAGCAAAATTTATTTCGTAAAAACTTGCAAAGGATTACTTAAATTATAAAAACAATATGAATTTAACCTTAAATAAGTGTGATATCGACATGTAATGAATATTATGAATAAAATCTTATCAAATATTTTTTATAAAGAAGCACCAGCCCAATATATATATCCACCATCCACCATATATCATATATGCAGCATATATCATATATGTCCCGTAGAAAACGTTGCATTCAATCAGATGTCTTCAAAAAAGAAAAAAAATTGTGCTTAAAATATTACATGCTCTTACATAATCATTTTTTCACAGACTAACAACGAAGAAAATGCTGAGGGAAAATCTGCTGAGCCAGACTCTGAAGGCAAAGATTCTACTTCAGGTAAGTCCTAACTTACAATCCAAACTAATATTTTACGCAATGCAGAAGTGTGTATATCTGTTACTTCTTCTCGCTTAAATCGCTGAACCCATTTAGATGAAATCTAACGTGGAAATTAGTTTAAAACCCCAGGAAGGACATGTGATGCTTTTTGACGCGATGTAACACCTTTAATGGGTTGATATGGGGAATAAAATGAAAGTTTTTAGGTTTACGAGTATAGGAATCCTAGATTTAACTATTGATATTAGGAAACACGTCACAGAAGTAGAAAACTATAAACTTGATTATTACTAGAGAGACTTGTGTCAAGTTGTCAAAAGTCGGATTTTCCATACAAACTTTCATCCCCTATTTCACCCCCCTGATGATTTTATATCTCGACAAAAAGTAGCCTATGTCCTTCCTAGGGTCTCAAATTATCTCTGTACCAAATTTCATTTGAATCGGTCTAGTAGTTTCAGAGCCTAATTAATACAAACAATCAAATCAATCCTCTTTATAATATTAGTGTAGATAATCAGGACACACGAATCTACATCATACTGAAATTTCGTAACATTTAACTCATCATCATCATTATTCTATCGTTATCCCGGTTGTGCACTCGCACGCGAGGGCCCAGGGTCCGCTGACCATGATCTAGGATGTGGCAGATCACGTAATTACAGTGGTGCGACTGCAATCTGACCTCCGTGACCCTGTTAACAGGGGAACCTGACCAGTTTTTGGATCATGGTTACACATTCAGTCGCTTGAATATTTCATAAGATTTAACTGAAATCAGTATTTACCCGACTGCGGAAGGAGGATTATTTTTTTCGAGAGTACATACTCTAATGCCAAACAATTATACATTGGTACCCATATTAAAAATTGTAGAAGTTGGGACTCATGTTAGAATGTCAGCCGTCTCGTCAGTAGCCAATCTACTGCAATGTAATGCAATCTGCAATGAAATATAGAGGTAGGTATGTGCTCCATATTCACTAAGCCTCCATTTCCAGAATGGGTCCCGACTGCTACAATTTTTAATATGGGTACCAATTTAACCCGGATATGGCCTCTTTCTTGTTTTAGGGTTTTTTTTTTTAAATTACCTTTTTTTTTTCTTATAAATCTTGACTGCCTCGGTGGTCTTGTGGTAAGAGATAATTTCAAATCTGGGTCGGTCTGCAATTTGTTACTGGGTTTTTCCGTCTTGTGATAACTCTGAAGCAGCTCGGAGTCAGGATGATGGTGGTGTTGACACCCCCGTGCTTCGGAAAGCACGTCAAGCCGTTGGTCCTGCGCCTGATCTTTCTCCGGATTTCTCATGTCGGATTGCCGTCTCGCTAATTTTACAGAAAGTTTGTGATGTATTTGCCTTAAGACGAAAGAATAGCACCATTTCTCCATACAAACGTAGTCCTCTGTTTCCTTCCTGAATAAAGACTTAAGTTGAAAACTTTTTTTGCTTAAATATCTGCATTTACTACAGCTATGCTCCTATGTTTCGCTTTTTCCAATAATCGAATTAACACAGGAAATATGAGCCTTCAAACATTAAGAAAATTGCCAAATTTCAACCTCAAACTTTAAATACTCGCCTAAAAAAATCTACGCACATTAACACAAAAACTAAAACATAGGAGCATAGTCCCATCCTTTTAATAATTATTTTTAAAAACAATATGATCATTGGTAAAGTTTTCGTCGAGAAAACAGGGGACTACGAAGTCCTGTTTTGGTCAGTTTTATGAAGCAAATTTTGGTCTGAGCTGCATTTGTCCCTTTCTTGCTTTAAGAGGAGAGGTTTGGGGGGTAAGAATTGTCGTAACAAATACGTATACGTATAGTGATGCTTTATAGTCGATAATTATATCAATACGCCATTGTTGGCCTAATCGACATCGATGTATTAAGTTATATATTGTCTTGATAATTAGTCTTAAATCTTAATATTTTATATCATTAGCTTTCTTCACTTGAACTTTTAAAAATCTACTACTCCTCATTAGTGTTATATAGAAGAAAAAAGCTGGTAGATGTTCCGTTGCTGACTCCTAGAATTACTGTGCACATACATAGCTCCATAACTGAGCGAGTTTCATACAAACTTGCCCCTCCTTTTTTTACCCCGTTAGGGGATAAATTTTCAATAAACCTTTGGAGTCTCTAGACCCAGCAGTTTGGGTTGTAGGTTAATATGTCAGTTAGTCATTAAGTCAGTTTTCACTTTTATATACATATTTAGAAGATAAGGTGAATGAGGGCTTGTTGTAATATACACCAAGACGTCTAATAAATTACATTATCTATTGTATGGTTTATAAGCATACTGTAGACGATCTGCAGATGCAGATCACTAAATCTTATAAGAAAAATACCTACTTTTACTTTCTACAGGAGGAACACACCCATGATAGGTTCTTAAACCAATTAAACAAATTGTTACATAATATTGTTTTTAATGCGCCAACTGCGAACCACTTGTTAGTATAATATACAATTATCTTCAAAACTAGGGTTAGTAACAAAAAAAGAAAAACAATTTTATTGTTACAACTATGAGTGTCGTTACAAGAACATATTGAGACTGTAACAAGTTGTTGTTACAGTGTTCTGGTTCGACTGAGCCCGTCTTCTTGCGAATGATTGAGTGAAGATCATCAGTTCTATGCTTTGCAAACATCGCGGATGCGCTACCGTAACGAAGACTTCTTCGTTCGAAAACAAGGGGTTCAGGGCACTGCTTGTACTTACAAGCAGTGCCCTGAACCCCTTGTTTTAGGTGCTACACACGCAGCATTATCCTGCACCTGATATGAAATTGTCCGAGGGTATTGTATCCACTTTTGTCGGTTCTCTTCGCCCAAGATTCATCTCCAACCACTGTTATTAAAGGGATTCCGTCGTTTTCTTTCCACGCCAACAATAATTAGCCTCTTCTCTTGCTCTGATCGTTTCGTGTAAAGCACATGATGTTTATGCAAGTTGACCATTTGTGTCGGCCATATGAAACATAAGTATTCATGAATCCTGCATTTTATACGAAAATTATGTTTTTCTGTTTTGCGATCATAAATAAATGATATTTACTTCATTTTCTTTAAAAGATAGTGGATTTCAACTTGTTATTGTTGCACAATTAGATAATGTCTTGTTGAAAGGTGTTGTCATTTTTGTCAATCAATCTTCATAAGTAAAAAGTTCCGTTTCACGTATGAACAAAATTTTAAAAAATAAATGATTCTTTAATTTCATAAACATTAAGCTTTTGCAAAATCATTCTTGTTGTTTAAGTAGACTGTCGTGTCGTGTCTTAATAGTATGTTTGTAAAGATTTAAAAACAATATATAAATTATTATTTTTGGAAAATATTTATTTAGTAACCTAATCGTAATATGAATGAACCGTAAAATTTCATCTGTCACCTCGCCTTCGTATTTCTAGGTACCTATATCTTTGATAAACTATATTGAAGGATATATCATAAAACTGACAGCCACGGCACATATTTTCATTTTTTTTTCTTTTAATTTAATAATGTGTCATGTTCAAGCTCCTATATAAATAGCAACGTATTTATATCTTGCATAATGCCCTGCTATAAAGATATAATAACGTAAATATTGGAATCAAAATACGAATTTTATTTAATATTGACTGTACCATAACCTGAATTTGAATAACTCTTTCTTCTTTGTTTTGATAGTTTTAAGGAACTTTCCACTAAAAAGAATTGTGTACACATAGACTTTATTTTGTATTGCGTACTGTATCTTCGGTTATAGTTTATAAAAGAGTACATCATGTTTCTTGAAAATACTTTATTTTAGCAAGTTTTGCGCGAGGTCCAGTGCGCACACACACTAACTTACGCTACTCACACAAGGATAGAGCAGTGCGGGGTGCGGGGGCGGCCGCCAGAGCATGCATCGAGACAGCAACATTTTATTCAAAAATCTATTTTTCAAATGTCACTTAGACCGCGTTTTCTCTTAAAGCGAGTTTTGGGTCATAAAAAATCCAGAAAAAAATATTCAACATTCTTGTTTAACTGCACTCATTGTTTTTCGCGTAAACTTTGTCGACAATTTCTCAGAACTATTGCGACAGACAGACTGTTCCTATTGTTTTATTTTAAATGCTTTTATTTCCTCATTAATAATGAGTATCAGGAAATACTACGTGTATTTGTATACTGGGTCGGTTAGTATATAGACAAGCCGCGCAAGTATACATGTTGACCTTGAGAATGCCTCTATCGCCTACATAATAAAGGCTATTTCGTAGTTCAAACGTATAACTTGACGTGCTGCCGACTGTACAATAGTGAGTTCAAAGACCAAGAAAGCGGCCAAGTATGAGTTGGATTCGCACACGGAAGATTCCGTACCATCAACTAAATATTGCAGTGTGATGTGTTGGTTTATCATTGTAACAGATGAATTAGTTTTTTTTTATTTATTTGAAATGGGTTTGCTCTTGACTCTAGACTAAGCCAGACGTGGCACAGACAGATTAGTAATTAATAATTCTTTGTAAAAGTTTTGATTTGGACGCAGATCGTCCCATTAGCATTTGGTCACGCGCAAGTGGTCCCACTGGCATTTGAACCCACTCGCAACTGGTCCCATTTAATCTGCGCGAGTCCATCTTGCACTTAGCAGGTTTTCAGTAGTTACGTGGATAGGCTATCAGTGGCGGAGATTTGTTATTAGGATTCCATGGGTAGGTACTATAGAGGTGCTTGTGGCGCAGTAACGGCAGCGCTTTGGTAGTGATACCAAAAGTTAAGCAACCCACGGCGCGGTCGTGATTGGATGGGTGACCATTCCGACCATTTAAGTGACGTCCATGACAAGCATCTCCGTGCTTCGGAAGGCACGTTAAGCAGTTGGTCCCGGCTAATATCTGTGGTATTAGTCGTTAAGCCTAGTCAGAGGCCCTAGGGCGGCTTGATAACTTCTGACAGTAAGGTTTGTCACTTGCCTTACATACACCCCTCCACCAATCCGCACTGAGCCCGCGTGGTGAAGTATGGCTCGTTCCTCCTCATAGTTGAGGTGAGGCCTTTTCCCAGCAGTGGGATCTAATAGGCTGACTTATATATACTATAGTTGTAAAACAGCCATAAATAACGATTTGAAACCCCAAAACAACGTTTTCAAACGGTTGAATACCGATCGCGTCATCAAAAAAATGGGTTATTTTGTTCAAAGTAGTACCACATTTTGCGGTGGTATCGTCGTTACTCTATTTTTTGCGTTTGTAACTGCATTATTTTGTATCATTATTTATGAAATCATGACTTTTTTTAGAATAACATGAAACATGCTGAAAACGCATAATGTTGAATATCGGAACCGCTGAGTTGGACGACTGCAATTTTATGGCAGATAAGCCTTAGTTTAAGAAGTATTTCCTGCAAAGTTTCCATCTGCGGAACCTAGTTGTTAAGTTATAAAAAAAATCCTAAACTTTTACTTACTTTTTTGGTTAGAAAGTTGGTTTTGACGTGTTTTTCTTATTACTACTGTCTTTTGCGTTATTTTTTCCTCCCTGACACTATTCAGTAGCTCAGAAAATAAGTAACATCAAAATAAGTTCAGCAACATAGTTTGTATTCATTGAAAAATGGGTTAAAAAAAACTGACCAACCTGAAAATAAAACAGTTTTGTGCTTGATGATATGATAAACACGGTGGCATAGTTGATTCGAAGTTCCTATTAAAAATATAGTTTTCAACCATTTGAAACCGAAATTTCGGGTTTAAAACGTTTTAAACACGTTAAACCGACCGGTAATTTGGTTTAAAACCGATTCTACATCTATAGTAGGTACCCTTAACTCTATGACGTCTTTGTTCCATATGATATGATACATCAGAAGCTTTATTATAATGTTATTTCCTCTTAGCTAAAAACGTGTAAATACAACAGAATGTGGCTTTGTGTAAATAAAGAGGTAATTTTCCTAATGACATGTGTATTTGGACACCTAATTGCTTAAATATGTCGTTTAAGATACGGCATATTGTTTTTATGTTTTTCCCATTACATAATTACTGGTTATTGGTGTATGTATGGTATTTTAATAAATCTTCCTTCTTGACGGCAAAATTATTTTAATTCACAATTTATTACGGCCGCAGACAGTGACATAGTTCGAAAGCATCTGTAACATTATACAATGAAATGTTGTATTTTTCAAAGAAACTTGATTATGATGGTCATTAGGACCTTCAAAACTTTGACGAACTATTCACGCGTAACGAAAATGACCACCAAGAGGCCACCATCTCAGACTCTGTACCGACATCTCAAAGTGTAACCCTCACAAGCACTTTTTGAGCAATAGGGTATAGTAGTAAAGCATGGAATGGGCTTCCGGAAGATGGGGTGCCCGCCCTAAATATCAATCAATTCAAAAACCGTCTTGACGCTCATCTAAACTCGCTTAACTTAATATGAGAAATTGGATACAGGCAGCTATCAGTTGTCTCGACTGCCTGCATGTAAATAATAATAATAATTACTTTCCCCCTCTTTACACCTCATGTTGAGTTTTACCACCAAAGCCTATGTAGTTAGTAGTCTGTCTTATTCCAAGGATTACCTATTTCGATATCAAATTCCTTTTACTTTCCAAGACTTACTTTTGTGTTTGTAATATTAGTTATGCTATATTGCGGGGTTGGGGTACTATCAATTAATTATTATTAAATTAAATAGATCTAAATAAATAAATTGTTTCAACAAACACACCAATAACCTAGCCACAAACTAAGCGTGAGCTTGTGCTATGGTGACTAGGATAACGGATAGACATACTTAAATATACATTTATAAACATCCATGACTTAGGTACAAATGCGCGTGCTCATCACACAAACAATTGCCCCTTGCGGGATTCCAACCCGCAACCGCCGGTTTATAAGTCCGTGGCGCGAACCACTACACCAAGACGGTCGTCAATCAATGTTTCCAGTGCCTATTTAAAGAGTTTAGGAATGTGTTAAAATATTTATCGAACTTTCTTTTACAAGTCATTAATATCCTTTATCAGATAACACTTGACACACTCATTTGTTCTTTATCTGTGTAACTGACCTAATGTTTTCCAGTTATTCAATGTACTAATTACTTGTAATTTTATTATCGTATCCTGTAAATTTAGTTTCAATGGAAAACATACTCTATTTCGTGAAGACTAGTATTCAAAATGGCCCTGTGAACTGGGTAAGGAACTATGTACAAAGTATTTGGAGTAACAGTTATTATTTTGATTTCATCCTAAACGGTGTTATGTGTGGTTTTGTGTGTAATATTAATTTGTTTGTTAAAATTAAGTGCGTATGGGTTTTTGCGTGAAGTAAATCAGTGTTTGAAGTAAGTTTTTGTTTATATTTTAGTGGTTTCGTGAGATTAACGTAAAAATAAAAAATCTTTATTATTATTATTATATATTATTATTATATAGTAGTAGTTGCCAAATAGTTTGATAACAGCGAAGCAAGTATCCAATACGTGATGTTGTAGATGCCAAATACTTTTGCAACTACAATATAGGCAAACTTACTCAGTAAAGCTTTTAACAGCATAAATAGTATTGCCAATCTTCCTTCGGCAGAGGTTTCCAATATTTTGTCATGAAACACTTATCGATCATACTTTACCTTGTAGTTTGAATATTTTCATGATTATGACTCTTTTTTACAAACAAGATTTTGCTTAACTTTCGGAAGTAATGCGTAACCCCGGGGTTCCGCGTATCCCTTATGTCGTTGACATACCACTTATACTCACTACTTGTAAATAGCGATGGGCGATTGTTCGAAAAAAAATAATCGAATGAATCGACAATCGACCATTCGAACTATCGAATGTCGATTTAGTAATTCGGAAAAAAAATAATCGAATAATAATCGACAATCGAATGATAATCTATACTCGGCCCTTCGATGCATTCAATTGGATTGCCGCGACTGTGCACACAGCGAACGAATGATTAATCGACGCGACGAATGACGATTCATTCGTTAGTAGTTCTGCGCACCGCACGCTCCGGTATTGCTCACCGAATAATCGAAGGATAATCGAATGACTGCGGTTGCTTATCGAATACATTAGATTACAGAGACCATTCGAATAATTCGATTAATTTAGTAATAATCGCCCATCGCTACTTGTAAACGGTTTAAATCTACGTTCCTCTTGTATACGGCTAGAGAATGGAATTCGTTGCTGGCTGAAGTGTTTTATAAAAACTATGATTTGGATTTTTTAAAGAAAAGGGTTAATAGAGTGTTACTAGTCAGACATGACCCATCCTCGGCCGCATCGTCGCTTACCATCAGGTGAGATTGCGGTCAATGTCTGCCTATTAAAAAAATCACCTTAAAATCCGCCGATCTCGGAAACTGTCAACGAAATTAGCTGAGATCGTTTTCATTTGTAGCGTAGTAGTAGTTTCATGTAAACAAAAAATACACTATTATACTAACAACTAAGTATAGCAAACATTGAGCTCTTTGTTTTAAAAAAAAGTATGTTATTTATTTTTCTTTCTACAGACACATCGGCCCTAGAAGTCATAATGCCGGAACTAGTAGGCGGGGACGCGTCTGCTCGGTGGCCACGGGACCGGATAGTTTTCCGGACACTTTTAGAACTCACCCGGACGGACGGCACTGGACAGGAGCCGGATTCTACGCAGACACACGACTTGGTAAGTAGTTCAGTTAGTTATAAGCTTAAAACCTGCCAAATTCCAGGACAACATGCGTTCTTGCCCTTGACTACATCTTTCCTTTCTTCCCTACTCTTCACAATTTTTCTTACAAATTGTGGTTGTAAGAAAAATTGTGTTCAAAGCTAGAGTGAAAGTACACTTCCTTTCACTTTGTCGGTGTTCACCTATTTCTATTGTTATTATAAGTTTAAATATGAAACAAAAAATTCGCACACGGGCAGGATTTGAACCTTTGGCTAACCGGGCTAACGATCTTACCAACTGAGCTACCGTGCAGTCCGTCCACCCGTGCAAAATTTCTGGTCTCTTTTTGAAAACTTCATTGCGCGATATCAGCGCCGTCTACCCGAGCTGTATTGCAACAGTGGGCCAAGAAGTTATTCATTACAGCGTGAATGATATCTCTGTGAGTGATAAGAATCTAAAAAAGCTATTAAATCCAGCCCGTGTGCGAATTTTTGGTTTCTTATTTAAAATTATAAAAATAAAAAATAACACTGAGTGTAAAAATGATCTTAAAAACCTGTTTCTATTGGTTTTATTTATACCATGTTTATGTATTTATCTACCTTAAAGGTTGAGGGCTCTGGGGTTTAGGGTTCTGTTGTGACTACCTCGGTACTGTAGCGCGTTCGCGATGTTTGCAAAGCACAGAACAGACGACTTCTCCGCGATTATTCGCAACAATACGTGCTCACTTCTAAACAAAATGAGATCAAGTATCGTTAGAATCCTTAGCATGTTTTAAAAAAAGTTCGATGCACTTATGCTGAAACATTTTGTCTCAGTGTTGGTGTATCGACATTCATAGTTCTTGTGGTCTTAATTTGTATGTTTTTTCGCTTTTTTACTGACCCTAGTGTATAAATTTATTGTCAAGGTCGGATCCAGCTTTTGTGCCAGGGGTTTAAGCTAAGAGGACTCTAAGACGCGCTAAGGGAATCCTTTAAAATGATTTGGTTTTTACCAACGCAGAAGTGGCACCTAAGGCTAAGGTAGTTTATATCACGGGCCTTTTCCGTAGCGCCAGGACAATGTTTCTGAGTTGTCAATCCTTGCTACGATTTTCGCATATCCTTGATGAAATCGCAGCTTTAACCTTGTGTTATTTCTTGCAGCTAACCACAGAGCAAGAAAAAGAAGACAAAGCAGATAACGCAGAAGATGCGGAGGAACCAGTGCTGTTGGACCCGAATATCGTCCACGAACTGGCTACTAAGGGAGACGATGAAGCTTTGATCGCTTTACTGAAGGTAAGATAATATTGACATATTTATAATTTCAATTTAATTGAAACGCTCTTTAGATATTTCTATAAAAATCTTTGTAGTAACTAAAGTAATCCATATTTTAATGATTCAGTAACCAGTTATAGCAGGGTCATAACCTTTTAAAAGCTAATCGCGCACAGTAATACCCTACTGATATGGCTTGCCGATGTACCTGCGCAAAAGATGAATTTTAAAGCGCGGGAAATACTGTTGACGAATCGGCACGCTCGCGCGTCTTTTTCCTATTCCGCTATTGGTCATAAGCTGCCGCCATGCTAGCGCTCGCAAGAGTTAGATGGATAAGTAATACCTGCAGTGTACCATAGACCTTAAAGTAAGGTTTTTTTTAAATTTTAGCTCTTTCGTTAATCTTCCGTGCCATACGTTCTTTTTTGCGTGAACGAAGATTCACGACGCGCCTTATCAAGTAGTTACTACTGTATCCAATTCGTGATGTTATAATCCGACCGCCTAACTGAGTCCTTGCCTGGGGTGCGGGAGTGCAGCGGTAGACGAGAACGGAGATCATGAGCGGTGCGGAAAAAGGTCGCTTGTGACCTTATAATGGTCGCAGATAATAATATTGGATATTATTGCACTTGAAAAAATACCACCAGAGGAATTAAACTCGCGTTCCTCGCATACCGGGCGATTGCTTAACCTCTCGGCCGCCCTATCGATGGCGGAGTCTGTCGAAATTTTCAAGTGCTTCTTAAGCTGTTGAGGGTGTAATCCCATTAACATTGATGAGCAACGCGGCATTACAGCGTTAAATAAAATAAAATAAATAAATATCATTTATTTCGTACAGTTAACAGTTAAGAAGCACTTGAAAATTTCGACAGGCTCTGCCAACGCTAGGGTGGCCGAAAGGTTAGACAATCGCCCGGTATGCGAGGAACGCGGGTTCAATTCCCGCCTCTAATGGTCAGTTTTTCAAGTGCAATAATATTTAATATTTAGATTGCAAAGTGAATGCTTATCACTTAAAAAACATTAATTAATGGTAGCAGATGGCACTAAATGTAGGCCGTTTGGCAATTTTGGGTACGCCTATGTTTATTATGTAGCTTAACTAGATACATCAAGTTTAAATGTAGATACTTGTAGTGTACTAAGAGTCGATTTTACCAACGTCAGATAAGGAATATTCGTCGAATAGAATACAAAACGCCTAATTTGAAAACGTCACCTATTTGCCAGCAATCATTTAAGTAAATGTCATTTTAAAATCGGTCGTTTTATACTTATTCCGTCGGATAAGTCTCATCTGACGTTGGTAAAATCGACTCTAAGGATCACTTCAAGTTTCGTAAAAGTGGGCCTAAGAGTAACAATTTGTATATTTTTTGGGAGCTATATGTTCATCCAGAGCCATCTCCAAAAAGGGCCTCCGCAGAATACCAGTAGTCGTGACGTGCTTTTTTGCCGTCACTGACATACACTGAGCCTTTTTGGTACCAAAGTATTAGTTTTAAGCACTGAATCGCCCCGTCGTTTTGTATCTTTGGTGCTAAATAAATACTTTTCTTTCTTTCTTTATCAGTGGACGTCCAATGATTATTATGTCCCCACCTTTCCAGCGTTACCCACAACTAGTGGAAGTGACCGACGCGTCAGGGGGCACCGCTCTACACGCGGCAGCCAGGGCAGGAAGAGCACGTTGCGTGGGGGCGCTGCTGTCGGCTGGCGCCAGGCCCGATGCTGCTGATGCAGACGGCTGGAGCCCGCTGCGAGCTGCTGCTTGGGCTGGACACACTGAGGTTAGTCATTTAGTGAGCTACTGCCAAATTAGATACTTCCAGCTATAGGTGGCAGTGAATACCATCAACAGAGGTACAGTGCCTGACACTAAGGAAGGTACGGGGCTGGATACCAGGGGGAGATTCTAGGGTCGGACACAGATGCAAACAAGGCTAGACACTAAGTTAGGTACAGGGTCCGGCTCGGGGGGATATAGTGCCGGATACAAAGGTATAGGGTCAGACATACTGAGGTGGGTACAGGGCCAGAAACAAGGGTGGGTACAATAACTGACCCACCGCGATGGGTACAGACCGGACACATGTGGGTACAGGGTCGGTCGGTCGAGTTGGTTTCGGCTTTCAGTATAAATAACTCAGTACGTGTTGCACAAGGGCCTTACTCGTACAACACTTGAAAAACTCAAATACCGTGAGCAATCCGTTTGCCTATTTCATAATGTCCTCCTAGCCGAATTTCGGCTACAACGGCCTGTCTCAACAGAGATTAGCCACCTGCGCGGGAGATATTATAATGCACAAGTGTGTGCGCAATACACAGGTGCACTCTCTGTTCCTTCACTCTCATAATTCGGTGAGACGGCAGTCCGACATGACCGTAGAGAGATCAGGCGCAGGACTAACGGCTTAACGTGCTTTCCGAGGCACGGGGGTGTTAACACCACCAACTTCCTGACTCCGGAGCTGTGTCGGAGTTATTTCAAGACAGTAAAACCCAAACACGCTCGGCCTAACCAGGGATTCGAACCCGGACCTCGTGGATAGTACCCAGCGTGCTGACCACTAGACCAACGAGGCAATTTTTTTGCCTATTTAATACTGCGACTACGTAATAATTTTCGTTGTGTTTTCTTTTATTCTGTCTTGTATGGTGTGTCGAATATATGTTTCTTATTCTTATGCTACACGTCAATGCTTTGAAAAAACAAACTATGAACTGAAGGTTGATATATTTGTTGCAGGTTGTGGAGGTGTTACTAGAGTTCGGTTGCGATGTGGATTGTGTCGACGCTGACAACAGAACTGCTTTAAGGTAAATATTTATTAATACTTTTTGCACGAATTCAATAGTTGTTGTGCGGTGCTTGTGGCGCAGTGGCGGCAGCGCTTTGGTAGTGATACCAAAAGTTAAGCAACCCACGGCGCGGTCGTGATTGGATGGGTGACCATTCCGACCATTTAAGTGACGTCCATGACAAGCATCTCCGTGCTTCGGAAGGCACGTTAAGCAGTTGGTCCCGGCTAATATCTGTGGTATTAGTCGTTAAGCCTAGTCAGAGGCCCTAGGGCGGCTTGATAACTTCTGACAGTAAGGTTTGTCACTTGCCTTACATACACCCCTCCACCAATCCGCACTGAGCCCGTGTGGTGGAGTATGGCTCGTTCCTCCTCATAGTTGAGGTGAGGCCTTTTCCCAGCAGTGGGATCTAATAGGCTGACTTATTACAATAGTTGTTTAACAGACCCAAACAACATCTACACCATTCAACCAGAGGTCTATAACAGATAATATATAGGTGGTGCAAGTGGAGAATGAGAGAAGTTTTGACGAAATTACTCAATATGAAGAACGAGTAAAACAATTGAATAAACATACATATTCGTTATTTGAGCTTTGTAGTCATTTTACTGTGAATCTAGAAATCGACGAGTCACAAAACTTGTAGCATTGGGCTCCCTTATTTAATTATCACGATAAATAACTTGTTTTCTTTTTTTATAATATTTTATATTATATCCCCAATGATAAACATGTGATTTTATGTTTATAACTAAATAATATTATTTATCATAATGCAAATAAATAATTTCATTTCCTTTCTTTGAACAATAATTTTAAAAAATCCTTGTTCTGAGCCTTTAGATAAGATATATAGCTGATGCAATCTTTCTGCAGCGAATGTATGTTCATACATTTAAAAATGTAACAGTATAGTTTGATTTGTTGGAACAATTTATTTTTATTTTTATTTATAATTTTATTTTTTGATTTTGGTTCATTTTGTCAATGTTCATAAAACTGTAAGTTATTGATTTGTGTAGATATACAATTTCGAATTCTTAGTTTTGTTACTTTGTGTTTTTTTCTTTTCGTAATTTGGCTTTAAAATAGATTGCATCTTGTCTTTTAGCTGATTTTCTTTTTCGTTTGGTCTCCGCACCTTACATACTTTTTCTTTTATCTTCCAGAGCCGCGGCGTGGTCTGAGCTTTCATTTACATTATCATAAACAGTATGAATTCTATAACACTGAATATAAACAATCTTCTGGTTATCAGTAACAAAACTAGTTTGTTCGCAAGTCACTAGATTACGGCCTACTAGTAGTTAAATTTTGGTTATTGTTAATGAATATTTTTTTCAGTGTATAGGTAATTAAAAGCACGCATTCAATTGTAGCTCTCTGGCTCTACACGACTGCGGAAGTAGGGTAATGTTTTTCGAGAGTATGTATGTATGTATAATTGTTTGGCACGCCCTACAGCCCAATCGGCTGGACAGTTTTTGACATATGAAGTGTCATTAAATATGTGAAAATTGTAAGAGTTGCATAGGTTATATACATTTGTAAAATGGCGCCCACAAATATAAATAAAGGTGGAAGGGGGGATTTTTTTCTGTATTTTAGTAATTTTGCTTTGGTATGGTATACCCATATGGGTAAAAAGACTTATTAAAAAAAGATATATATTTTTTCCTTCGATGGACATATGCAGAGAGGTTCTCAATATGAGTTTTTAGGGCTGATTCTCGAAGGCAAGATTCCTGGCAAGAGATCACCAGGTCGACCCAGAAGAAAATGGATAGATGACATCAAAGACTGGACCAAACTTTGTTTTTATGACCAGCTAAAAAGAGCGGCTCAAGACCGCATCGGTTTCTACATGCTGACCTCCAAACTTCAATTTGAAGATGGCACCCCATGATGATGATGATATTGTTTTTTGCACTCGGGTGTTTTGTCTTGCTAATAATTATGTTTCCATTATATTGTTAAATTGTTGTGAGGTGCTTGTGGCGCAGTGGCGGCAGCGCTTTGGTAGTGATACCAAAAGTTAAGCAACCAACGGCGCGGTCGTGATTGGATGGGTGACCATTCCGACCATTTAAGTGACGTCCATGACAAGCATCTCCGTGCTTCGGAAGGCACGTTAAGCAGTTCGTCCCGGCTAATATCTGTGGTAGTAGTCGTTAAGCCTAGTCAGAGGCCCTAGGGCGGCTTGATAACTTCTGACAGTAAGGTTTGTCACTTGCCTTACATACACCCCTCCACCAATCCGCACTGAGCCCGCGTGGTGAAGTATGGCTCGTTCCTCCTCATAGTTGAGGTGAGGCCTTTTCCCAGCAGTGGGATCTAATAGGCTGACTTATTATATTGTTAAACACATCAACGTCCCAGCCACTGCGATTCAATAGGGAAGATGACAGTAAGCAAAAATCTTTAAAATAATGTGTCTATCTAGTAAAATATAGTATTTAGATTATGAAAAATTTTTATTTTTCATTTTTAAGACGATTTTATTAGTTTACTTTAGAAAATAAAATTGCAAAATACTGAAATCCGCCATGTTATTTATAACACCATTCAGATTCGAGTTACGTCACACCTCAGTAAATACTGCCCCTGTCAGTCACTGTAACTGAATTATAATACGAATTTCGACTATTTCTGAGTTTTTACATTGTAATTAATCTGATTGAGTATCACACATACGATCTATAGATATCGTCTGTTAGTTCAATAACTTATTAAGCCATGGAACAAGGATTTACTAAGGCAAACAGTTCTCTAGTTGCCCCGAGTGGATTTGTTAATGCTAGGAGAATTCCTGGCATCAAACAAAGACTTCTGTTCAGCAGAATTCAGAAATGTGAAAAGTGCAGTGTAAGTACAATTGGTACTTTATAAAATGTGTTAAATGAATGATAAAAATACCACTTCATATGTTTAGTGTTTGAGGTTATGTTTTGGTTGTAAAATGTTTTGTTAGGTAACTTTATACTTACAACTTATTGCTATAACACTAACGTTTGAAATATGTTTGTTTACTGAGGTGTGACGTCACAGCAGACGCCATGACATCCTGACCGCGTTTTGGCGCCAATTTATAAACATTTCATTTAAATTGCATTTTTCTTAAATTAATATATTTTTTGCAAATAAATCAAAATCTGTTATCTTGCCTATTAACGATTCGATTCATTCCAGTTATTTTATTCACGTACTCTTAACTATCACATACGTTCACTACTCTCTACTCAGAGCCGCGGCATGGTCGGGCCACTCGGGCGTGGTGTCGCGCCTGCTGGCCGCCGGCGCCGACGCGGACGCCGCCGACGCTGAGGGCCGCACGCCCCTCATCGCCGCCGCCTACATGGGGCACGCCGACATCGTCAGGGCGCTGCTGGACGCGGGCGCGGAGCCCGACCATGCTGACGAGGATGGTGAGTAGCTAGAGAGGTTGATGACCTACACGCTAATGTAGTGCGCGCTTCACTGGACGCTGGAGCGGAGCCGGACTATACTAATGAAGATGGTAAGTAGCTGAAAAGATCAATGACCTGACTGACATACAGAAAAAGTAAACGTCTAGCTTTAAATCACTTAAAAATGTCAATTTTAATTGATCTGTATAAACTATGTCAATTAAAAACACCAAAAAAGATCATCGACCCTAGTTGTATCGTATCGAAGGTCAATGACTTTTAGCTAGAACTTCCGAAAAAGGACTTTTAGCTACGTTGCGGTAATTTTAACAAGTTCAATGACCTCTTAGTCTTCTAGGACCATTTTTCGACTGTCATTTGTTATCTTTTCGTCACATCTAGGTAGCCGCTCTTAGATTGCACATCAAAGTAAACTATGGCATCTTCCAGTTGTAATAAGAGCGATTTTGCATCAAAAATCCTAGTTAGCTGTTTGATAGCGCAGTATATTTAAGGGAGTAATCAGTCACGGGCTAACATCTATAGCTACTTAAATGTCAAAAGAAGAAAGGCGAGGATCGTAAGATAAAGCCAAGGGATCAGTATGGGGCTGGTATCTCTAGCTACTTAATATGTCAGGGTCGTAGCATAAACCCTAATACAACATAAAGCTGACGCCGCCGTCGCCGAGGGCCGCACGTCGCTCATAGTCGCCGCGTACATGGGGCACGCTGACATAGTCAGGGCGCTGTCGGATGCGGGGGCAGAGCCCGACCATGCTGACGAGGACGGTAAGTAGATAAGTAGCTAAAAAGGTCGATGACCTATATGCCGACATAGTCAGGGCGCTGCTGGACGCGGGGGCAGAGCCGGACCATGCTGATGAGGACGGTGAGTGGATAAGTAGCTAGAAAGGTCGATGATCTAACTGTCATGCTAAAGTGGGTACTACTCGATGCTGGGACTAAGTCGGACTATGCTGATGAAGATAGTAAGTAGCTAGAAAGGTCGATGACATATCCATTAGGCATTCCGCAAACTACACTTTACTTTTTTAAGTTCCTAATCATACGCGACACATCGCTGCGACTTATATGGTACACGCTGTACGATGGACAGTAAGTAGCTAAAAAGGTCTCCGACTTATCTTTCGTGCTGAAAATCATGCCAGAGAGAGATACATGAGACGAAACCCCAAGTTTTTTGTAGTAAATTACATTGACTCAATAAAAAAGTAATTTTATCGGAATTATAGCTTCAAAATAAAATCTTAAGATAATTTAGGTAATCAAAACGGCCATTCCGTTGAAGTTTATCACATCAAAGGTCAATGACAATAAGCTTGAGCTTCTAAAAAGAAGACCTTTTAGCTTCATCGTAGTTTTATTTGAGGTACCTTTTTTAGTAAGATTAATGACCTCTTGGTTTTTTGTCATTTTCTATCTGTCATTTGTCATCTTTCCGTCAAATTTAGATAGTTGCTAGAAGCGAATACATCTTAAATCTTAGGAAGCTTTAGGGTGTATAGGTTAGAAATCAGTATAGGGCTGGTATCTCTGGCTACTTAATATTGTCAGAGGGAGAAAGGCGTAGTGTCGTGCCTGCTCGCCGCCGGCGCCGCCGCCATGGGGCACGCCGGCATAGGCAGGGCAGAGCCCGACCATGCTGATGAGGACGGTGAGTAGATAAAAAGGTCGATGAACTAACTGTTAGAAGACTATAGACTTTATTTAGCTGCTGCTTATATGAGATACGCTGAACGATGGACGGTAAATAGGTTTAGTAGCTCATCATGTTAAAATCATCTCGAAGAGAAAGAAAAGAGAGGAAATGCCAAGTGTATACTAAATTACCAAAAAGTTAGTGGATAAAGATTTTTTTTAAATAAGATCTAAAGATCTAGGTAACCAAAACGGCCATTAACCTCAGTTTTATCGTATTGAAGGTTAATCACCTTGAACCAGAGCTTTCAAACAGAAGGACTTTTAGCGACATTCGGGTCATTTTTGAGGTAACTTTAATAAGATCAATGACTTCTGGGTCTTTTGAGGTCATTTTCTATTTGTATTTTCTATCTGTATGGGGCACGCCGATAAAGTCAGAGCCTTGTTAGTAGCGATGGGCGATTATTACTAAATTAATCGAATTATTCGAATGGTCCCTGTAATCGAATGTATTCGATAAGCAACCGCAGTCATTCGATTATCCTTCGATTATGCGGCGAGCAATACCGGAGCGCGCGGTGCGCAGGCCGTACGAGGGTCAAACTGAAAGTTCTTAGAACTGGCCACTTATAAACAATATAATAAAAAAAATATTCTAAAATTTGAAAATAGAACTCTTTGCCAATATTACTGAGTATATATTTCATTCATTTGTCATTTGTTTTACGACTTGGCGGCAAATTGAAAATTGTCTGTGTCACGTCAAAATGAATTTAACACGAGAAAATTTTCGTGCAATGATTTTTTATGACTTTCGATGTCATTTAAGTCAACAAGAAAGTTATGATAGACTACGATTGGCCTTTCACGATGAAGCCCCATCTCGTGCGACTGTTTACAACTGGTTTAATGAGTTTAAACGTGGTCGCACTAATCTCACTGATGATGTACGTGAGGGACGGCCTTCTACGGCGACGACTGAAAATAACATCTGTGTTGTGCGGCGTATGATAGAGACTGACAAAAGAGTGACCTATCAGCAGATTCGGACAAGCTTAGGCATCGGTATGAGTCAAGTGCACAAAATCCTCCACGAACATTTAGCGGTCAGGAAGCTTTGCGCCCGGTGGATACCTCATAATTTGACTAAGGCTCAAAAACTCCATCGTGTGGATTGGTGCCGTAAAATGATTGAAAGATTTAACGGAGGTGACTCAAATGCTGTGTTCGACATACTAACAGGTGACGAAAGCTGGATTTACTGTTATGATCCTGAAACCAAAAGACAATCTGCTCAGTGGGTGTTTCCTTTCGAGGAGTTGCCAACTAAAGTGAAGAGAGATCGAAGTGCGGGAAAAAAAATGGTGGCCTCGTTCTTTGGAAGGATAGGTCATTTCGCAACAATTGTGTTAGAGGATCAAAAAACAGTTTCTGCAGAATGGTACACTACCAATTGTTTGCCACTTGTCTTGGAAAAAGTTCGAGAGAAACGACCTCGCAGTAGGATCCTCCTTCACCACGACAACGCCTCGTCGCACACCGCCAAGCGAACGATCGACTATTTGGCGACATCAAACGTTGAATTACTGGGTCACCCGCCGTATAGCCCCGACCTCGCGCCTTGTGATTTTTATTTATTTCCAAAAATTAAAGAAAAACTTAAAGGAAAGCGGTTTATGAATGCTGAAGAAGCGGTGGCTGCGTATCGCGATGCCATTGAAGAGACCCCTAAGGACGAGTGGGCAAAGTGCTTTTCCCAGTGGTTCCATCGCATGCAGCGGTGTATTGACGTCAATGGACAATATTTTGAAAAGATATAATAAAACTAATAACTGGCTAATGTAATCAGTTTTTGATTTTCTAAGAACTTTCAGTTTGACCCTCGTACTACTAATTACTAACGAATGAATCGTCATTCGTCCCGTCGATTAATCATTCGTTCGCTGCCTGTCCTGTCGCGGCAATTCAATCGAATGCATCGAAGGGCCGAGTATAGATTATAATTCGATTGTCGATTATTATTCGATTTTTTTTCTCCGAATTACTAAATCGACATTCGATAGTTCGAATGGTAGATTGTCGATTCATTCGATTATCTTTTTTCGAACAATCGCCCATCGCTACTTGTTAGACGCTGGGGCGGAGCCGGACTGTGCTGACGAGGATGGTGAGTAGCTAAGTAGCTAGAAAGGTCGATGACCTTACTGTAAGTCATTCCGCAGACTACACTTTGCTAGACTTCTTAATCAGTTACGCCTCATCGCTGCGGCTTATATGGGATGGGAGATGCTGTTCTCTAATCGGTAAGTAGCTTTAGTAGCTAAAAAGGTCTACGATTTATCTTCCATGCTGAAAATCATGTCAGGAAAAAGAAAGGAAACTTAAGTTTCTTATACTAAATCACCATTGACTAAATAAAAAAGTAATTTTTGACAGAATATAGTTTTTTCATTACGATTTTGTCTCTAAAATTTAATAAATAAAATGCCTTTAAATAATCGCTTCTCGAAACCCCGACACCCTGTATAGGCTTACTTGACTTTTTTCTCAATAATTCCTTGCATTACCAATTGTATCTCCCAGGTCGCACAGCCCTCTCGGTGGCTTCCCTCTGCGCGACGGGCGGGCCTTGCTGCGCGTTGCTTCTGGAGCGAGGCGCTGACGTCGCTAAGGCGGACCGGGATAAGGCCGCGCCACTACTGGTCGCTGCTTTTGAGGGCCACACGTGAGTAGACTTATACCTTTGTATATTTGTATTTATTTATTTAATAACTTTCTCACAACTATCATTACTTACAGGTAATACCCAATGCGATAATGTATCTTAAGCCTACTTATACTATCTATTGTAACATGTACAGGTCAATGTAAGCCTTCCGAATTCACTCAACGAATAGGTAATTATATCAACTGACCCATGCACGTTATTTAAAACTTCGGTAATACCCGTAAGAGGTGCGTTTCTTAACAATTTAGTTCGGGCGTCAGGCACCGCCAGGAGACGCGGCCGTCGCCGTCTCCACACGTATCTGTCCGGGACGCACAGGCCGATTGATTGCAACACGGTGGGATTGTGCACAACACCCCGCAATAACCTCACCACGTAAATTGCGAGCGCCAACTCCCTTCGTACTTCCAATTTGTAATAACCCACCATCCCCAGCACGAATAGCGTGGGATACATCAGGGGGTAGAATGGGTAAACCCCATAAAGTTTCATATATAGGTACCTTGTGAATTTGTTTTGTAATTGTTCCATCATTGCACTATATTTCGTTTCATGAGGTGCCCATATGACCGCGTTAAAATCCAAGTGACTCCCGGACCAATGCATCGTATGAGACCTTTAATGTGCTAATGTTCGTAATATCATGTGACTGCCTAAGTATCAACCCTAGGTTCCTATACGCCTTTTTGCAAACATTAACAACATGATCACGAAAGTGTAAATCAGATTTTATTTGCACTCCCAAATCCCTAACTTCATTCCCTCGTTTCAGTGGTGTGTTGTCCATACTATATTGATATAGTAACGGCAAGTAAGATCGTGTGAATGAAACAACATTGCACTTCGATGTATTAAAATATAGTTGATTTTTTTATAACTCCATTCGACTACTCTATTTAAATCTTCCTGCATCCGTTCACAGTCGGCTATATCCCTAACCTTATATAGCAAGTTGAAGTCATCCGCAAACAGTAGACTTTAGCTATGCTTAAGCACTGCACCAATCTAAGTGGTCCTAAATTGCTACCTTGACTTACTCCCGACCTCTTGTAATATGGTTCCGATTCTGAGCCATTGTAATCTACATATTGCTGTCGATCTCGCATGTAGCTACTGAAAAAAATCAAAAATTGTGGCGTGCATCCAATGTCCGCCAGCTTCCTGAGCAACACATCCGGACGGTTTCGATACCGCTTTCTTAAAATGGAGATATTTACGATCAAAACCGAAATATTTCATATTTTATATTACCGATTTTAAAATACATCCTTAATTTGACACTTTTCGCATCAGTACCAAGCACTTATAAGACTCGGATAAAAATAGCGCTTTCTTCGTTTTTATAGGTCACGGCTCGATATTTTATAATTAGATTATTGAAATCCTATCTTTTATAACTTGTTATTGCGTTTGTTGGCGACAGATCTGGCAACCCAGTTGCAGGGCTGCTTGTCTGTGGACTTGCCTAGCAACGGGGTCTTGTTGATTGGTTGTTAGCGATTTGTTCTCTTGTATTAGCTTGAATTGTATAGTTTTTCAGGTCTGTATTTTGATCTTTCTCCTATTTTATTATTAAATACAGTCGTTTCTTTATACCATCCGCGATTTTTCTACAGGGCGGCTCATAGAGAAATGCACTTTTGACTTTGCTCGCATTTCTGAACGGCAAAATGGAGAAACGCGGGGGCGGTAGTAGTGCGTAGCGCAGGCTTTGTAATTTTTGTCACCATGAGTCGTTACACGGGTAACCAGCGCGCGTTTTGTGTACGCGCATTTTATGAGAATGCTCGATCTTATGTGACTGTTCGAAGGCTTTACCGTGCTGAATTCGAGATGTGGCGCACCAATGAGTGTCCAAGCACTAATTTAATAAAGCAATGGATTGATAGATTTAAATAGCTGCAAGAATCTCAAGGCTATAACAGGAACACTTGGTTCCAGCTTTAGCTCAAGATGGGGCTACATGTCACACTTCAAATGAGAGTATCGACGTGGTAAGAGACACGTTCCCACAAAAATTAATTTCACGCCGGAGTGACATCTCCTGTCCACCAAGAAGCCCTTATCTCACTTCACCGGACTTCTTTTCGTGGGGTTACCTTAAGAGCAAAGTTTACTCTGTAATCCAAAAACTCTGCAGCAACTAAAGCTGAACATTCGGCAAGAAATGGAATCCATTCGGCAGGAAACCAATGAAAGTTTCCAAAAATTTTGATGTCAGATAGGAAGAAACGTTGTAACCGTCAGGGACGTTATTTAAACGATTTTTTTTTTAAATGAATTCCATTTCAATATCTTTAAAGTGGTACAAAATTATTTTTTTTTCCTTGAATTTTCAAAATTGCATTTCGTTCTGGGCCA
Source organism: Pyrausta nigrata (assembly GCA_949316185.1). Lineage (NCBI taxonomy): Eukaryota > Metazoa > Arthropoda > Insecta > Lepidoptera > Crambidae > Pyrausta > Pyrausta nigrata. Next base: position 7,118,928 of record OX438965.1, read on the forward strand.
CCCTGTATTTTGTATGTCGTGTTAAATAAATGTTTCTAGTTCTTATTCTACCCATTTCGCTCCAGCGACATATGCGAGCTGCTCCTGGAAGCGGAGGCGGACATAGAGGCAGCGGACGTGTCCGGGCGGACGGCGCTGTGGGCCGCCGCGTCCGCCGGACACGCGCGCGCTGTCCGCCTGCTGCTGTTCTGGGGCGCCTGCGTCGACAACATGGACGCTGAGGGACGCACCGTGCTTAGCGCTGCGGCTGCGCAGGGTAATGTACTCCTTATTGTCATAGCCGCAGGGTCCAGCCTCGCGCGCGCTGTCCGCCTGCTGCTGTTCTGGGGCGCCTGCGTCGACAACATGGACGCTGAGGGACGCACCGTGCTTAGCGCTGCGGCTGCGCAGGGTAATGTACTCCTTATTGTCATAGCCGCAGGGTCCAGCCTCGCGCGCGCTGTCCGCCTGCTGCTGTTCTGGGGCGCCTGCGTCGACAACATGGACGCTGAGGGACGCACCGTGCTTAGCGCTGCGGCTGCGCAGGGTAATGTACTCCTTATTGTCATAGCCGCAGGGTCCAGCCTCGCGCGCGCTGTCCGCCTGCTGCTGTTCTGGGGCGCCTGCGTCGACAACATGGACGCTGAGGGACGTACCGTGCTTAGCGCTGCGGCTGCGCAGGGTAATGTACTCCTTATTGCCATAGCCGCAGGGTCCAGCCTCGCGCGCGCTGTCCGCCTGCTGCTGTTCTGGGGCGCCTGCGTCGACAACATGGACGCTGAGGGACGCACCGTGCTTAGCGCTGCGGCTGCGCAGGGTATGTTATATTTAGTTTAACATTTCTTCAAGACTCGTATTCCCAGACACATCATCATCATCCTCCTAGCGCTTTCCCGGTTGTGCACTCGCACGCGAGGGCCAAGGGTCCGCTGATCATGATCCAAGTTGTGGCAGATCAGGTAAGTACAGGTGTTTCCAGACAAAATAAGCAATAAATTGATATCAAGACGCTGGCATCCTTATGATACTCGAGGCGTTATAATACACGCGATATAACAATTTTGCTTCTGGTTCCATTCGCATACCTATTTCGACTCCATTCCCTTCTCTTCACTACTTTTATTTACATTTAAACGCTCCCCATTTCTATTCACATTCCCATCCCCTCACGATTCCCACTCCTGTCTCCTCCCTACTGCTGTTTTTATCCTTCATTTTTGTTATCCTTATTCTCGTTGCTACTCCTGTCGCCTCTTCATTTCCATTTACCTATTTCATAACCAGGATGTATTGGTTAGGAACGAAGAAAATTGCTCCATTTACCTAGTTTCTGTAGCTTCTATGCTGTCCGCTTGCTGCTGTTCTCGAGCCCCTACGTCGACAACATGGACGCGGCGGGACGGACGGTGCTTAGCGCTGCGGCTGCTCAAGGTAACGTACTCCTTATTTTTATAGCCGCAGGGTCTATTTATTATGGCCGCAGGACTCGATGTGGCGTTCGTTGATTGTCTATATGACCTGCTACTAGTGACCTGTAGCCAGCGCGATCATGTGACTTTTATTAGGTCGTTTGTTCATTTAGCCGGCGGACGTCCTACGCTACATGCGATATTTTATTTCGCTATTGGCGCCATACGCAATCTTATTCCTATTGACATTCAAACTCCTATTCCCCTCACCTCTCTTCTATAATTCTAATTTAATCTCTCCCCATTAGAATTCCCATTTCTCTGCCCTCTTATAATACTATTCCCATTGAATCCTGAAATGATCTTGTAGTAGAAATTAGGTGCTTGTGGCGCAGTGGCGGCAGCGCTTTGTTAGTGATACTAAAAGTTAAGCAACCCACGGCGCGGTCGTGACGACGATTAAAGTGACGACCATGACAAGCACCTTCGTGCTTCGAAAACCACGTTAAGCAGTTGGTGCCGGCTAATATCTGTTGGTATTAGTCGTTAAGCCTAGTCAGAGGCCCTAGGGCGGCTTGATAACATCTGACAGTAAGGTTTGTCACTTGCATTACAGACACCTCTCCACCAATCCGCACTGAGCCCGTGTGGTGGAGTATGGCTCGTTCCTCCTCATAGTTGAGGTGAGGCCTTATCCCAGCAGCGGGATCTAATAAGCTGACTTTACTTTTTTAGTAGGAATGAAAACAGAAACGTATAAGTTGAGATTCTAAAAGAATGATATTAGAAATTTGTTTGAAATGGGAATCTTGTAAAAATAGAAAAGCAACCTTAACCAGTTTTAATGGCAATGTCGCTGATCGACTAACAATTTGATCAATTGTACACAGGTAACGTGGAGGTGGTTAGGCAGCTGCTAGACCGCGGGTTGGACGAGCACCATCGAGACAATTCGGGGTGGACACCGCTGCACTACGCCGCTTTTGAGGGTATGTCTTGTTTTAATTAGACCCTACTTTACCAATTTTTGACTATGAGGGATTTTCTGTCAGCTCAAAATTTTAGTTTTATTTTATTTTTATTTTATTTATTTATATGGTACTGCAACAAAATACAAATTGAGGCTTAAACTAAGTTACATTTATCTTACGCTATCACATTAAATTTGCATTTCGATTATAGCTATACACATCATTTTCATACAGCAATACATGAAACTAAATAATAAAATAAGGTAAACAAACAAACAGTTATCTATAATTTACTCGTGCATATTTTTAAATTTCGTTAAGCCTAGTCAGAGGCCCTAGGGCGGCTTGATAACTTCTGACAGTAAGGTTTGTCACTTGCCTTACATACACCCCTCCACCAATCCGCACTGAGCCCGCGTGGTGAAGTATGGCTCGTTCCTCCTCATATTTGAGGTGAGGCCTTTTCCCAGCAGTGGGATCTAATAGGCTGACTTATATATTATATATTTTTAAATATATTAAATGAGATTAATAAAAATATCTATATCTACTTCCCTACTAACAGTATTATACAATCTGCACATTCGGTATATTGGATTATTATACGTAACATTATTTCGACTCAAAAGACTCGGAATATCAAAAAGTTGCTGTCTTCTTCCACTACCACTTGTCTTAAATGAGAGATGGCCCAACAAATACTCTGCGTCCCATTCAGTGGCCCTAGCATAAGCCAAACAACATATCATTATCGCGGCCGTTAATCGTATTTTGACAGCGTTATATCATTTGTCTACCGCTGCTAACATGTCATGCCATTTATGTCATGTCTAACTGTCAAAATACGAAATATGATTAAAAACGATAAAAGAGTCTACATACTCTAACATGTTGGGCTAAGATGTACAACATCGTTAAATTGTCGTTAGACATAAGAAAATTTGTCATCGTGTCTTATTTTATCATTTTTCCTAACATGGCAACCACTTACGATAGAAATACTTCCCACGAGAAGCCTTTATCCACACGACCACAGATTATATACAACATTTCGTTGATATTCAATCATTCGTTCAATTTTACTACCGATTTGGCTTAAACACTTAATCCCAAGCACGACTATCGATTTAAAACTAAATTACTTACATCTGTTTTTGACATGACATTGACAGTTTTGACAGCCGAGTCCCTACTCTAGTTGACGATGTCCGATAGCCATCTCGCTCGGTAGCAATGTCATTCTGGCGTGAGTGACAGGGACGGCTAAAGTCGACAATACGGACAACGTCAATCGGAGTAGGGCCTCTGTTTTATAAATCAAAGTCAAAGGCGTACCCATTAATATTTTCCAACAAATTGTGTTATTAAACTAACAAATGGAAAATAAACTAATATGATCATTTACTTTTAAAACTGTGATGTAATATAGGTACAGATTACTTATCATACATGAAAGCGCACCTGGGTTTTGCTACCTTCCTGACTCCTCAAGGAGCTGCTAAGGTGGAGCAACCAGTAGGATTACCTTAGGCCTATATTGGTTGGACGAACTGGGTCCATATCGCTCAGTAGAGCAGTGAAAAACAGTAAGTATTGAAGCATTTAAGCAGACATGCAACATTTTGTCATAGTGTTTTCTTTGGTATTTGAAAATTTGGTAGTAACTAAACCAACTATACCTACATACTTAGACGTTTAAGTATGCACAAAAAGAAAATACATATTAGTTTATTAAATAATAATATGTGTTTACATTGTATTTCAGGATTTAATTTTGGAAGGTACGCTGGAACAGAACAAAATTGGATTCAAATGTAAGGAAAAGTTTATTTCACAGAATACTTGTAGTAGTACCAACATGCATCACTTTGATAGTAATTGTGAATAATTTTTGATCCCTTCAAGCTTGTGATATGTTAGTAAATATGCAGGTTCTATTGACATGTTCATTTGATTGTTCATAATTATTATGATTTAATTGCTTTCAACATTTTCCACCTTTAATAGATACCTTAAGTCACCTGTAACAAAATCAAAAGATATCGTGAAAAACATAGTATTAAAGAGTATGTATTATTTTTCAGAAAATGTCATCGCAGTCAATGTTGACTTGTAAGAAGCAGTGGAGACTATGGTGATAAGACTTATCATATTAAAATTTTAAGAAAAGGTTTATCGTTTGTAATACCTTATTATTATTCTATAAAATTACATATTATTGTTTATTTGACTAATGATTTTTCTACTTCAATTAATTTTACTTTTATCCACCTTTATATATAATCTATATATATAAAAGAAAGTCGTGTTAGTTACTTCACTTATAACTCAAGAACGGCTGAACCGATTTAGCTGAAAATTGGCAGGGAGGTAGTTTAGAGCCAGGAGAAGGACATAGGATACTTTTTATCCCGTTCGACATCATTCCCGTGTGACTTGACATGTAACGTCAGTCACTATAAAACGTGGTATAACAAAAAAGAATCAGACTTGGAATAACAAAATTGACGTATAATGACAGCTATGTAATGACGTATGGATGACTATTTGATATTTGTAAGAAATCAATAATATAACTATTTCTATTAAATAAATAATTAACATTATTGCCCAATTGCCCATTCGTATAAACAGTGAAGTGAACTATAAAACTCGGTATGGTTAAAAATTTAAGTTTTTAGGTGAAGTGAAGTTTAATTAATAATGCCGCGACCAAGACGATCGAATCTTTCCCGACAAAGCCGTGATGCAAGAAGAATACGAAATACTGCAAATGAAAGGACTGAAGAAGAACAAGAAATTGCACGTGAACAGCGCCGCGATAGTATGGCTCGACTTCGTGCTTCTCAATCACGAGAGCAAAGTGAAGCAGCCCGTGAAACAGCTCGGTTGGCAATGCAGAATCGTCGAGCGAACAACAGAGGTCAACAAATAGATAATTTGCGACGCAGAACAAGATATTTATCAAGTGCTGATTTGAATCGAGCAGCGTTTCAATACGATTGCAGCAATGATTACAGCTTGCATCCTAGCGTTTGCATTGGGCAAATGGACGTAGTTTGCGAGTATTGTGGTGCATTAAAGTTTTCCGGAGAAACGCCTGGATTATGCTGCCTTAATGGTAAAGTGAAATTGCCATTGTTGACTCCGCCACCTGAGCCATTGTATTCATTGCTTTGTGGCGAAACACAAGAATCACGCCACTTTCTTGCAAATACTCAAAAATACAATGGTTGTTTCCAGATGACGTCATTTGGGGCAGATATTATCGAAGAACGGGGATTTAATCCGACATTTAAGGTATTTATTTTTGTACTTATATAGAATGTAGTTAAAGAATAACTTACTTTATCTATTGGTACCTATGTAGTATATTTGCTAATTCTGAACTCTACTCTCCCACCGAAAAAAGTGTTTATAACCCAGTTAATACTGTCTGGTTTTTATTTTGTAGATACAAGGACAGATTCATCATCGAATTGGATCATTACTACCTTTCGAAGATACACAGAATAAATTTTTACAAATATATTTCATGGGCAACATGGAAGAACAACTTGATCGACGCCTAGAGATCAATGCAGGAATGAAGCGAGCAATTCTTCAAGACTTGCAGTGTCTGCTTCATGAACATCATGCGTTGGTCAGGTTGTTTAAGAGTGCTTTAGAGCGCATGCCAAGTGATGACTATAAAGTTGTTATCAAAGCAGATAAACGACCATCTGGAACACACGAAAGGACATTTAATGCTCCAACAGTAGACGAAGTTGCCATCCTGATTGTTGGTGAACAATTGGAAAAACGCGATATTGTGCTTACACGTCGCGATACTGGGCAACTGCAACAAATATCTGAAACTCATCGATCATATGACACATTGCAATACCCGCTGATGTTTTGGCAAGGAGAAGATGGATATTATTTTAATATTAAAATGAAAAATCCATTGAATGGTGAGTATCAGTATCATAATTTATTTCATTTATTTGTGAAAGACACTGATTTAAAATAATGCTTATTAAAAAAATGGTTAATGTCTGTATTGTTTGCCTTTAAAATTTGCCTTTGAAATGGTTAATTATCAAATTTTTAATTTCAGGTGAAGAAACTACAAAGAAAGTTAGCTCAATGAATTATTACGCATATCGTTTGATGATTCGTCAAAATGCTGACAACTATTTGCTGCGGTTTCGTCGATTGTTTCAGCAGTATTGCGTTGACATGTATGTAAAAATAGAAACGGAACGTTTAACATTCATTAGGTTGAACCAAGCCAAACTGCGTTCTGAGGAGTACATCCATTTACGTGATGCAGTTAATACTGAAGGAAATGCAGCTAATATTGGTCGATTAACTATTCTGCCGGCGACATACATTGGTAGTCCACGTCATATGCATGAATATGCACAAGATGCAATGACATATGTTCGTCATTACGGTCGGCCCGATCTCTTTATTACTTTTACCTGTAATCCAAAATGGATAGAAATTACTCAATTGCTGCTTCCCGGACAAACATCAAGTGATAGACACGACATCACAGCACGTATATTCAGGCAAAAAATTCGGTCCCTGATGAACTTTATTGTTAAACAACGCGTCTTTGGAGATACTCGATGCTGGATGTATTCAATCGAATGGCAAAAGCGAGGCCTGCCGCACGCACACATTCTTATTTGGTTAGTGGAAAGAATTCAGCCTGACCAAATAGATGATATCATATGTGCTGAGATTCCTGATTATGAAGTCGATCCAGACCTACATGATGTTGTTACTACTAATATGATTCATGGACCGTGTGGTGCCATCAATCCCCAATCACCTTGCATGGTCGATGGAAAGTGCTCTAAACGATATCCACGGAAATTAACGGCGGAGACTGTCACTGGCAATGATGGTTATCCGCTGTATCGGCGTCGATCACCAGATGACAACGGTCGAACTGTCACAACGAAAGTGAAAAGAATGGATTTCGTTGTCGACAACAGTTGGATTGTTCCATATTCGCCACTTATTTCTAAATCGTTCAAGACACATTGCAACGTTGAATACTGCAATTCAGTTAAGTCCATAAAATATATTTGCAAATATGTCACGAAAGGCAGTGATATGGCGGTTTTTGGATTGCAATCCTCGAATACCAACGATGAAATTTCACGCTATCAAGTTGGTCGTTATGTGAACTGTAATGAAGCGATTTGGCGTATATTCGCATTTCCCATTCACGAACGTCATCCTACTGTTACGCATTTGGCGGTGCATCTGGAGAATGGTCAACGAGTATATTTCACGGCTTCGAATGCTACGCAACGTGCTGAAACACCTCCAGCAACTACATTGACCAGTTTTTTTGCAATCTGCCAAAGCGATCAGTTTGCACGAACTTTGCTTTACTCGGAGATGCCACGTTATTATACTTGGAATGCTTCATCGAAGAATTTTCAAAGACGGAAGCAAGGCGATGCGGTTCCTGGGTATCCAGATGTGCGTTCTACTGATGCTCTTGGTCGTATGTATACAGTTCATCCAAAGAATAATGAATGTTTCTATTTGCGGTTGTTGCTGGTAAATGTGCGTGGGCCAACGTCATTTGAGTCACTACGAACTGTTAATGGTGTAATATTCCCAACATATCGTGCTGCATGTGAAGAATTGAAGTTATTAGAAAACGATAGTCATTGGGATACGACAATCGCTGAAGCCATTATCTGTGCATCTCCAAGTCAGATACGCACATTATTCGCTATCATAATTTCGACATGTTTTCCATCAAACCCATGTAACCTGTGGCACAAATACAAGGATAATATGTCAGAAGATATTTTACATCAAATTCGTGTCAGTTCCAGAAATCACGATATTGAGATGAATGAGGAGATACATAATCGTGCTTTACTCTTGATCGAAGATATGTGTTACCTCATGTGCGGTAATTTATTAATCAGGTTAGGAATGCCAGCACCATATCGTGAAATGAATGACGCATTTAATCGAGAATTGGAACGGGAACGTGAATATGATCACCAGGAATTAGATTTAGTAGTTCAAACGAATGTACCCCTGTTGAATTACCAACAAAAGAAAGTTTATGATACTTTAATGAAGGCAATCGATGATGAAAATGGTGGTTTATATTTCCTAGATGCCCCTGGTGGAACTGGCAAGACATTCCTCATGTCATTAGTTTTAGCAACTGTTCGGGCGAGATCTAACATAGCGGTTGCAGTTGCTTCTTCTGGAATAGCAGCCACATTGTTAGAAGGATGCCGTACGGCTCATTCAGCATTCAAATTACCGTTAAATCTTCAAACTATTGAAGAACCAACGTGTAATATTGCAAAACACTCAGCAATGGCCAAAGTTTTAGCGGTATCGAAAATCATCATCTGGGACGAATGCACAATGGCGCATAAACGTGCATTAGAAGCACTTAACCGAACATTAAAAGATTTACGCAATGACTCGAGATGTTTTGGAGGAGCAATGATTTTACTTTCTGGTGATTTCCGCCAAATACTGCCAGTAATTCCAAGATCTACGGCTGCCGACGAAATAAACGCTTGCCTCAAATCGTCAAATCTATGGCGCCATGTGAAGAAACTGCAACTGACAACAAACATGAGAGTTGCATTGCTTAATGATACATCTGCTGAAGATTTCTCGGAGCAATTGCTGACTATCGGTAATGGTCAAGTACCTGTCGATGAATCGAGCGGATTAATATCATTTCCAAATAATTTCTGTAATTTTGTCTCATCAAAAGACGAACTTATCAACAATGTATTTCCAGAAATTATTTCTAACTACAAAAATTATGAATGGATGAGTGAGCGAGCAATTTTAGCGGCTAAGAATAAAGATGTAGATGACCTAAACAACATAATTCAAAATAAGATCATTGGAACAATGCATTCATTCAAATCTATTGACTGCGTCACAAATGAAGATGAAGCCACCAACTATCCAATTGAATTTTTAAACTCTTTGGACGTGCCTGGCTTACCACCGCACAATTTACGCCTAAAGGTTGGCTCCGTAGTAATCATGCTTCGAAACATAAACCAACCAAAACTGTGCAACGGTACGCGTTTGGTGGTTAGAAAATTGATGAACAATGTAATTTACGCTACGATAATGATAGGAAAATTCAAAGGTGAGCAAGTTCTCATTCCGAGGATACCGATGATCCCAACCGATATGCCGTTTGAATTTAAAAGACTTCAATTTCCGATACGTCTTGCATTTGCCATGACCATCAACAAATCACAAGGCCAATCCTTAAAAGTTTGTGGTTTAAATCTAGAACATTCATGTTTTTCCCATGGTCAATTATACGTGGCATGTTCACGGGTCGGAAGACCATCTGCGTTGTTTGTTTTTGCGCCTGATAATAAAACAAAAAATGTCGTGTATCACAAGGTACTTAAATGAAGAGCAACCTATGTACTAAAATACAGAAATAATTATGAATGATTGATGTAGAAATTTAATTTTTTTTGTATTTTTTCCAATAAAAAAAAAAAATGCTTATTTATTGACATTAAGGCGGAACAAAGTTCGCCGGGTCAGCTAGTAAGGTATATAAGTATATGGTACGTAGGTAAAAGTAGGCTCCCCATAAGTTATTCAAAAGCAAGTTAGGCGCAGATATTGACTGGAATACTTTTTAGCGCACAAAGCTACATTAAGGAAGTTTACATATCTAAGATATTTTAGTGTGCAAGTTTTCACAATTTATTTCACCGATTTACATACACTTAATATATGCTTCCTACTACTGGTCCTAGACTGTAGACACTGCTTACAGTAGTTTAGGCTTAGCACAGAGAGCGGTGTTGTCCACTTTGCTGTTGTTTTCATGGGTCAAAAGGAGGCAACATAGGTAGACCCTAAGAAACAAAAATAATGATTACCTAACCTATCCTACCTATGTAAAATAACATACATTATAAAAGGTTAGGTTCTGTTTTCAATACAGTATTTTGTAAGTTTATAAAACACGACAATAACAGCTATTCTTTGCTTTTGTGTAGGTGAAAGAGCTCTTTGTGATAAATGATTTCCGTAAGTGTTTATATTGGAGATCTCACCTTCAAATAGGCTAGATTCTATAAGCCTTCTAGCCGCTAGAAGGCTTATAGACTAGTTGGGGCCAAGCTAAGCCTGTCAATTATGTGAAATATCAGTATCCATGGGCTTAAATATTCGCCAAAGTCACTGAAATACATTCTCAAAAATCGACTTGATCGCAAATATCACCGATGCGTTTCTGTCGTATTTCTTACACTGGTCGTTCGTCATATGCGTTTAACACAAAATATATAATGGTATTATGGTACGGACATATTTTTCGCCTTTTACACAGTTTTTCACCGACTTTAATCAAGTTTTTCCTTTGTCGTTAGCACCAAGTGACCACGATAATATGTCATGCGAAAATGTCAAAAATAGATTAAAATAGACAAATAAAAGAGACTTATGTTAGAGTGTGTAGACAATTTTATCGTTTTCTATCGTATTTCGTATTTTGACAGTTAGACATGACATAAATGGCATGACATGTTAGCAGCGGTAGACTAATGATATAACGCTGTCAAAATACGATAAACGGCCGCGATAATGATATGTTGTTTAACTCATGCTAGGGCCAATGAGCCTCTTTTATTTGTCTATTTTAATCGTTTTTTGACATTTTCGCATGACATATTATCGTGGTCACTTGGTGCTAACGACAAAGGAAAAAACTTCATTAAAGTCGGTGAAAAACTGTGTAAAACGCGAAAAAGATGTCCGTACCGTTATATATTTTGTGTTAAACGCATATGACGAACGACTAGTGTAAGAAATACGACAGAAACGCATCGGTGATATTTGCGATCAAGTCGATTTCTGAGAGTGTATTTCAGTCGCTTTGGCGAATATTTAAGCCCATGGATACTCATAGACAGGCTTAGCTTGGCCCCAGCTAGAGTCTATAAGTCTTCTAGCCTAGTTGAAGGTGAGATCTCCAAAATAAACACTTACGTAAATCATCTATCACAAAGATCTTTTTCACCTACACAAAAGCAAAGAATAGCTGTTATTGTTGTGTTTTATAAACTTACAAAATACTGTATTGAAAACAGAACCTAACCTTTTATGATGTGTGTTATTTTACATAGGTAGGATAGGTTAGGTAATCATGATTTTTGTTTCTTAGGGTCTACCTATGTTGCCTCCTTTTGACCCATGGAAACCAACAGCAAATTGGAAAACACCACTCTCTGTGCTAAGCCCAAACTACTGTAAGCAGTGTCTTCAGTCTAGGACCAGTGGTAGGAAGCATATATTAAGTGTATGTAAATCGGTGAAATAAATTGTGAAAACTTGCACACTAAAATATCTGAGATATGTAAACTTCCTTAATGTAGCTTTGTGCACTAAAAAGTATTCCAGTCAATATCTGCGCCTAACTTGCTTTTGAATAACTTATGGGGAGCCTACTATTACCTACCTACCATATACTTATATACTTTATTATACATAAAGGTGGATAAAAGTAAAATAAATTGGAGTAGAAAAATCATTAGTCAAATAAACAATAATATGTAATTTTACAGAATAATAATAAGGTATTAACAAACGATAAACCTTTTCTTAAAATTTTAATATAATAAGTATTATCACCATAGTCTCCACTGCTTTTTACAAGTCAATGTTGACTGCGATGACATTTTCTGTAAAATAATACATACTCTTTAAAACTATGTTTTTCATTATATCTTTCGATTTTGTTACAGGGTGACTCAAGGTATCAATTAGAGGTGAAAAAGGTTGAAAACAATAAAATCATAAAAATTATGAGCAATCGAATGAACATGTCAATAGAACCTGCATATTTACTAAAATATCACAAGCTAGAAGGGATCAAAAATTATTCACAATTACTTTCAACGGGATTCATGTTGGTACTACTACAAGTATTCTGTAAAATAAACTTTTCCTTACAATTGAATCAAATTTTGTTCTGTTCCAGCGTACCTCCCAAAATTAAACCCTGAAATAAAATGTAAACACATATTATTATTTAATTTACTAACATGTATTTTCTTTCTGTGCATACTTAGACGTCTAAGTATGTAGTTTAGTTGGTTTAGTTACTACCAAATTTCAATTCAAATGCCAAAGAAAACACTACGACAAAATGTTGCATGTCGGCTTAAATGCTTCAATACTTACCCTTTTTTCACTGCTCTACTGAGCGATATGGACTCAGTTTGTCCAACCAATATAGGCCTAAGGTACTCCTACTGGTTGCTCCCCCTTAGCAGGTACTTGAGGAGTAAGGATAAGGAAGGTAGCAAAACCCAGGTGCGCTTTCATGTATAATAAGTAATCTGTACCTATATTACATCACAGTTTTCTAAAAGTAAATAATGATATTAGTTTCTCTTCCATTTGTTGTTAGTTTGATAATACAATTTGTTGAAAAATATTTAAGGTACACCTTTGACTTTGATTATAAAACAGAGGCCCTACTCCGATTGACGATGTCAATATTGTCGATTGTAGCCGTCCCTGTTACTCACGCCAGAATGACAACGCAACCGAGCGAGATGGCTAACGTACATCGTCAACCGGAGTAGGGACTCGTCTATCAATGGCTGTCAAAACTGTCAATGTCATGTCAAAAACAGATGTAAGTAATTTAGTTTTAAATCGATAGTCGTGCTTGGGATTAAGTGTTTAAGCCAAATCGGAAGTAAAATTGAATGAATGATTGAACATCAACGAAATGTTGCCACCCCTAATAATGATTTAATTTTGTAATATGGCTATATCCCGTTATCCTGTCTAAATAATCTGTGGTAGTGTGGATAAAGGCTTCTCGTGGGAAGGATTTCTATCGTGAGTGGTTGCCATGTTAGGAAAAATGATAAAATAAGACACAATGACAAATTTTCTCATGTCTAACGACAATGTATCGATGTTTGTCATCTTAGCCCAACAGAATTGGCAATCTTGTAGAGCGTCGACAAGCTAGTTATATCCCGTCTAGATTGAAGGGTGCACAATTTAAAATTCGAGTCTAGACTCGTAGGTATCTAGCTTATGTGGATAGATAGCGATATTCATCTAAGTTATATAAATACTAGTGGTTCCCCGCGACTTCGCCCGCAAGAGTTGAATTTTCCATCTAAACTTTCATCCCCCATTTGAACCCCTTAATGTTTTTATATCGCGACAATATGTAGCCTATGTCCTTTTCAGGGTTCCGAACTGTCTCCATACCAAATTTCATCTCAATTAGTTCAGTGGTTTAAGCGTCAAGAGGTAACAGACAGACAGACACACTTTCGCATTTATAATATTAGTTTGGATTACGTCGAAATAGTTGAGTTGAAAACAAAAACAAAATATTGTAATATAACGTGTACAGGCATGTAGTGAAAGTACTTACGTCAAAAATTAGCGTATTTCAAAATGCAGTTAAAAAATAAAATTTAGTGGAAAAAACTGATTACTAAATTGTTTAAAAAAAACACCGGTGAATTGCGTGCGCGTGAATCTAAAACATGCTCAACATAAACTTTATAACAGAATCAAAGCCGAAACGATACTTTTTCTTAAATAAAATTCTACTTGACTTCAGTTGTTCAACGCCTTTTAGCAGATTTTTAAGTACTGATTTTTGACATTAGGAAAAATTGACTTTCTACGATTCTGAAGTGATTTTTGAATAAATCACACACAAACCCAAGTTTAAGTCTGCTTTTGTTTACCCAACAGGTCACATAGAAGTATGCGAAGCGCTTCTCGAAGCGGGCGCTAAGGTGGACGAAGCGGACAACGACGGCAAAGGCGCCCTGATGCTGGCGGCGCAGGAGGGTCACGCCAGACTGGTCGAGGTGCTCGTGGACGAGTGGCGAGCACCGGTGGACCAGAGGGCGCATGACGGGAAGACTGCACTGAGGTTAGTGCCTGATGTTAGGAACAGATCTTACTCCGGACCGTCTGTGTCGTCCTAAAAGTGAATCCAAATGATAAGTAGTCTAAACCTGTCCTCCTTACTTGGCTCAGACTTGGCTTTAAAAGCCCTGTTGCAGGAGGCACTATAAAAAGTCTTATTTGAATTGCATGTGTTGTCGTATCAGAGCCTAGGTCGGGCGTCCCGGATATATAGGTAGTTCGTTGTAAATTCGTAATGTGCCAAAAGCATATGTAGATAAGTAGAATGGAGACATTTTATAATGTTGCCAGAATAAGGATGCAAAAAATTGTTGTGCAAATTCTGTCAAAACAGTGACGTCAACTCGTCCCCGGCCAGAAGTAGACACTTTGATAGTGTTGTTACTATAACCACAGAATACTAGTACTTCGTATAGAAGTATGACTTAGCCATTGTATTCAAAGAAATGTCTACTCAATGTCGTCAACAATATGGCGTAATTTAGTTCGCCTCAGAGTCAAGCACATTTTCGTGTAGACACCTACAAAAATCCATTGCAAGATAATTTCATACTTATTGCTCTGGAATATGATTCATAATACACTAAACCTATTCAGTGACGTAATATCACGCGACGCGATAGGGTTGACTGCTACGAAAAGCTTCTAACGCCATCTAGCGCCTCTTTCTAGTACTTTATTCATTCTCGTCCAGCCAGCAACGTAGCCGCGCGGCCGCCGGTGAATAAAACGCGCGAGCGTGGCTCTGGCCGGTAGCGACACGCAACTTGTTTTAGCACCTACGTAGGTGCGCCGCGCGTAGGTACGTTTTTGCTACCTCCGCGGGGAGATACACAGGCCTGCTATAACTTACTATCTAGTTATCGATAAATATCCTTGAAAGACAGTTACACTGATTAGTCCTAAAAACATAATTAAAGCTAAATTCGATAGTGGCTATAGGATTTGACATTGACATTATTTTTATCATTAAAACACTCAATACACTATGGATCAAGCCTTAGTATCTCCACGCCACCGTTAGCTAGCCATAAGCGAAGCGCACAACGGCGGCAAATGCGTAGGAGGGACACGTCAGACTGGTGTTTCTCGACACATTATATAGATTGAGGTGCTTGTGGCGCAGTGGCGGCAGCGCTTTGGTAGTGATACCAAAAGTTAAGCAACCCACGGCGCGGTCGTGATTGGATGGGTGACCATTCTGACCATTTAAGTGACGTCCATGACAAGCATCTCCGTGCTTCGGAAGGCACGTTAAGCAGTTCGTCCCGGCTAATATCTGTGGTATTAGTCGTTAAGCCTAGTCAGAGGCCCTAGGGCGGGCTTCATAACTTCTGACAGTAAGGTTTGTCACTTGCCTTACATACACCCCTCCACCAATCCGCACTGAGCCCGCGTGGTGAAGTATGGCTCGTTCCTCCTCATAGTTGAGGTGAGGCCTTTTCCCAGCAGTGGGATCTAATAGGCTGACTTATATATAGATCGGGTTATGGAAGTTTATTAACTGATACCTTTGTTACAGACTAGCAGCGCTCGAAGGGCACTTCGACACGGTCCGCGCGCTGCACGTGCGCGGCGCGGACGTCGACGCGCTGGACGCCGACCGCAGGAGCACCCTGTACGTGCTCGCGCTGGACAACAGGCTGGCCATGGCGAGGTTCCTGATCACCGAGTGCGGGGCGAGCGTTGACACTACTGACAATGAGGTGAGACGCCCTGTATAAACTTAAACCTTGTATAAGTAGAGGTAAGACGAGTTACCCTGTATAAACTTTATGAACTAGACTTGTAGCAGACCTGACTAAAACGACAGTAATTGTAGACTGATAGGGACAGTACTAGATTGTAGGAGCAGCCTGTATGTTCTTGCGTTCTACAGCTGGCCACCCTGTATAAACTTACTTGGGGCAGCCCTTGAATAATACGATACAAGACTATAATTTCATTTTGTATAAACTCAATTAGGGTCGGCCCTGACAACGAGTAAATACCCTATGTTAACTTTGTAAGCCCAACTAGTGGTAGCCCTAGACCATACGGTGACTGGCTACACCCTATACCGAGCACCCTGTGTGTGTCAGACTACCATGAACGAATATTAAGAAGTCCTTCTAGCCGAATTTCGACTACAGCGGCCAATCTCAACAGAGATTAGCCGACTACGCGGAAGATATTATAGTGCACAAGTGGTGTGCGCAATACACAGGCGCACTTTCCAGAAAGGACCAGTCCTTCACTCTCATATTTCGGTGAGACGGCAGTCCCCCATGACCGTAGAGAGATCAGGCGCACCACCAAACGGCTTAACGTGCTTTCCGAGCCACGGGAGTTAACACCACCAACTTCCTGGATTCCGGAGCTGGTCTTAGTTATTTTAACACAGAAAAACCCAACACTTTTGGCCCGATCCGGGATTCCAACCCGGGACCTCGTGGATAGTACCAGCGTTCTGACCACTAGACCAACGTGGCAGTCATGAACGAATATATAATATACAACAGATGATTCTAAAAAGTAGTTATTTATACTCAGTGGTAGACGTTTCGGCTTGATTCTTTCGTGAATTGTGGCAATTCGTAAGTTTAAAATCACAGATGATTTCAAACAGGATAGGATGTGATGGGATTTTAGAAAATAAGGGATACATATTGCGTCGAAATCATTGAGCTTGAAACAAAAACAAAATATTGTAATATTACGTGCTCCGAAAAACGTAGTGGAAGTAGTTACATTAAAAAATTGCGAGTTTCAAAATGCATTTAAAAGTCAAATTTAATGGAAAATTCGTCTTGATGATCACTAAATTGTAAAAAAAAATACCTGTCAGTGTGATCGACGCTAAATAAGCCTTTTTCATAAATAAAAATCTACTTGGCTTATGTTTTTCAACGCCATCTAGCGGATTTTTAACACTAGGAAAATCGTTCATTGTCATAAATAGTGTCTTAGTTTGTTTAGTTAGTCGAGTAGAATATTAAAATATTGTTTTTTTTCCACAGGGGCGGACACCGCTTCACGTGTCAGCATGGCAAGGACATACTGATATGGTGAACTTGCTAATTAAAGTCGGTAAGTTTTTAAAATAATCGTTTAGGAAACACACACACGCACATACACACACACATACGTATACATACTTAAATAAACTCTCGCACACATACCCCTTAGTATTTATAAGTGGACCTGTTCCTATTTAGAAACTTTACGGTGCGTTAAGCTAAAATAAGATTTATATAACTACAATATTAGAATATATCCTTGGAATTACATGGGTATAGTGATAGATTGGCGGATCCTCCAAACACAGGCATTATTTGCTTAAATGGAGGTTCCAATATACTAGTTTTTAAGGCATAAACTTAAACATTTATTTTATGGGAATAAAAAATATGTTGGCTAAACTTATTATTTTTTTCTTATTTTATTTGAGTTTATTTTGTTAATTTTTCCTTTTAAATGTATCACTACTGAATGTCCCTACTGGTAGAGAATGCCTTAAGGCATTAAGTCCGCCAATTGTACTTTTTTTGGTGCAATAAAGTTTAAATAAATTAATAAATAAAACTTAAGTGGGACTTTATGAAAATAAAATATTGGACAACATCACAAACATTGCTCCGATCCCAAAGTAACTTCCTAAATATATTTATAATTGTATGTTTTATAAGGCCAATACTTATTTATAATTTAAGATGTCTGTCATTATCCAGGGAAAAAACAGGGACCACGATTGTATTAAAAAATGTCGACTGGCCTTATCTCTTAAGAGTGATTGATTCTTGTTCAAATTCTATATTTAATTTATTTTCTTAATTATTTCTATATTTTAAAAGTGTTATTAATCTCACTTTTATTTTTCTAAGTTTACACCTGTAGCGCTCTTTAGCATGTAAATTGTTTTGTTAATTTGTAAGTTTGTAGGCTTATACATTTTTGGATTGTGATCTAGCTCTGTACAATATGTAATACTTTTTTATTCTTGTATCGATTGTAGTCTGTTTTGTTAGCGCGCAGAATTTGATTGCCTTAAATTGTGTAACTTGCTCAATTTTCATTTAAATATGACATTTGACACGTAAAAGAACGTGTACTCGAAATATCAAAGGACTTGTCCATTAATGGTTTTTTATTTGTCAATATTTCTAACCAGAATAATTTAAATATTATATTAAAAGGTTTACAAAAACTAGCCTTTCTGCATAATTAATATATTTTTTAAGGCCTCCGATTTGGAGAAAAATTTAAATTAATTTTTCTCTTTGTCTGTACAGAAACCGCACCTTCGCTTATATCAATTAACGTATGAAAAAAAAGTTACAGCAAAATTGACATTCCATTGACAGTAGTACCTATTATATAATCTGTGGTAGTACCTAGTAGTATTTATCCACCAGTGGAAAGGCAATGGTACATAGCCATACAGCCAGGAAATACAACTAAGTGATCAATGGATGATGCCTGTTACAAAACATATTTTTTCTCAAAAATCGAGGCGTTTATAATTCTGATTTCTATGGTTACGTGTTTCATATTTTTGTAGCTTAAAGATAAATATAGATTTATTGGTGGTTGGTGATATCTTAGAATAAAAAAACAGCCTCCATACAAAAAGAGGACAAGTCCTTTGAATCGCCGCGCAGTACGAGATGACCCTCTTTTTTTATACAAATACACTGTCAGTGGCTATAAATAAATAAATAAATTGTTGTAGGCGGGGCGCAAGTGGACGGTCGCGACAGATGTCGTCGCACAGCGCTGCACGCGGCCGCCTGGCGCGGCAGGGCGGCCGTGCTGCGCGCGTTGTTGCAACATGGCGCTGGTCCTGCTGCCGTCTGCACGCAGGGCGCCACGCCATTGGGTAAGTAACGCCGGCTCAACACTGCTAACGATGTGTACGGGCAGCGGACGGCCGCTTATCAGGTACCGCGTTTAATAAATGATCTACCTTTTGATGTACGTGAAAAAATTACACAACAAAACATTAAAACTAAACTCAAAAACTTTTCCCTTTCTAAAATATGATTTCCTTCTGCAATATATATATATACTTACACAGAATAAAAATAATTGTCTACTTACTTAATAATAACGTACGTACCTGCCTAGTTTTTACTTATACCTTGCTACTACTGACTGCAACAAAGTTGTTAACTTACATTATTTGCATGTATTTTCTTACTTTACTGTCTAATCACTACTTATATTTTACCTAACAACTTACTTATGCTGACTTGAACTTAACTATTTAGCATCAAGTCAAACCTCCGTGGTTTTTAAATGTTAAATATACCTATATATGTATGCTACTGTTTAATCTGATAAATAAATTAAAAAAAAAAAAAAAAGTTACCCGTTCCATCCAACCAGGCCTGGTGTAACTCTCCGCGTAGGCAGCAAAAACGTACCGACGCGCGGTGACTTCCTGGACGGGGCTAATCAAGTTGGGTGTCGCGAGCGAGGAACTGTTCTGCATATTGCTGCGCTTATCGCGTGTCGGTGGGCTACAAGTTCAAACCATTTTTTAGTTGTTAAGGTCGAAAATTCTCACAAATTCAGAAAAAAATCATAACTAACATGGGGGTGATTCGGGTACCTCAAGAGGTGCTCTATCTCTGGACTTACGCTTTACTATACTTTTTGGGACACAAGGCGCCATGCCACTCGGTAAGTTACCCATTCTACTCGTCCTAGGAGATGTATTTATTTTTCTAATATAGGTTTTGCGACCATGGAATAAGGTTCATACCGCCCATCCAATTTTTACACTGACCGATTCGATCCCACATGCCACCATGTACCAATGGCTTTTTCCGATTTATGTATATTAGTTGTTTCACTAACCGATGCTCTTACGGTGAGGGAAAACATCGTGAGGAAACCTACACATTCAGGCGACTGAATATGTAACCATTTCTTGTACGGTGTGTCAAATAAATGTTTCTTATTCTTGTATAATCCAAACTGGTCAGATTCCCCTGTTAACAGGGTCACGGAGGTCAGATGGCAGTTGCTCTTCTTTAATTACCTGATCTGCCACATCCTGGATCATGGTCAGCGGACCCTGGCCCTCGCGTGCAAGTGCACAACCGGGATAACGCTAGAATGATAAGGATGATGATGATTGTATATTGTCTACAGGCATTGCTGCCCAGGAAGGCCATGAAGAGTGTGTGCTGTGGCTTCTACAGCATGGAGCCGATCCCCTGCAAGCTGACCACTGTGGTAAATTATTTATTCACTGTTAAAACTAAAAAGTTGAGTTCTGTACCTACGTATGCGAATTTTCGGTTTCTTATTTAAAACTTGAACTCATTTGGTATTTGATGTATATAATTACCTACTTCTAAAAATACTTATTTAATTACATACTTGTAAATATAGCATAGACTGGATTTATGTAGCGTTAACTAGATACATCAATTCTGGATGTAGATACTTGTAATGTACTAAGTGTAATAATTTGTATATTTTTGAGAGCACCCAGAGCCATATCCAAAACGGCCTCCGCAGAATACCAGTAGTCGTGACATGCTTTTTTGCCGTCACTGACATACACTGAGCGGAGGCCTTTTGTCCAAAAATATTAGTTATAAACACAAGACAAGATTCGCCTTTCGAAAGGGTTGCGCACGGACTTATCGTACTATAACGACCGCTTGCTTCAAGAGCACTGACCTCTATAATACAAGCACGCTGGACTGCATACTGTCAACCTAAAGATGAAGCCGTTTGATTATTGCCATTGTGGCGCTGACGGCTGTAGTGAGCGTGTGGTGACCGTCCACGGAACTAATGAGAGTTGACATAAACATATGCAGGTTACTCTATTTTAGTTCCCTGTCCACTGGGTGGTGGCGCTTTGATTCGGCACAAAAATTATCTGTCATTTCTTAGAGAATGTTTATACCAGCGTACTTGTATTATTGAGGCCAGTGTTCAAGAGTCATAAACACGCGAATCGTCTAAGTTCGGTAGTGTAATAATTTCGTTCTTTCTAGGTCGTACCCCAGCAAAAGTGGCATGGAGAGCGGGACACGCGAACATCTGTCTCATTCTAGATCGATGGCCCGCAGCTAGCGCGCCTACCGCTCCCAAGCTAGACGTGCCTCAAGGGCCACCACCTACCGCAGGTTAGTATGCTGCTAGGGTTGGCACAAATAATTATGTCCTCCTGTCCGAATTTCGACTACGGCGACCAATCTCAACAGAGATTAACCAACTGCGCATATATTATAGTGCACAAGTGTGTGCACAATATATAAGTGCACTCTCTATTTCTTCACTCTCACAGTCCGGTGAGATGGCTATCCGACATAACGGGAGAGAGAGAGTACCGTTTAGTGGACATATAGTATTCTAGCTTTTGCCCACGACTTCGTGCGCGTTTGGATAGCTTATTTTTTATCCAAAATCAAATTTAAAAATAACACTTAGTTTACAAAATTTAACTTTTTGTCTGTTGCCGCGAATTTCATGGTTGATAATGACTTGTTTTTGTCAAATCTACCCTCAAAATTTTTTGAGCAGCTCGAGTTACTTTGTTTTTGATTTTTATCATTTAAGCGTACATATTAATCGATAACTGGCGTATTTTACTGTGTTCAAATTGGTATCTGAAGTTTTTGCGTCATGAGTAGTTCAAGGAGACGTTGTTTAAACTATCCAGATCACTTTTGCTATATATGCGGAGAATATGTGTTTAAAGATTGTAGAAAAGTTATATCAGAGTTGGTGAAAAATACCTATTTTGAATATTTTGGGATGCTCTTGGATTAAAATGAGAAGTCTTGGGCTCCCAAATGTGTTTGTAAATCGTGTGTGGAATATTTAAGATTATGGAAAAGTAGTAAAAGAAGTGCTTTTAAATTTGGAACACCGACTATTTGGCGAGAACCACGAAATCATCTCGAAGACTGTTATTTTTATAGCGTGAACGTAAACGGTTTAAACACTGAAAATCGAGCAAAATTACCCAAGTACTAGTTGTGTTCAACGTCCAGTGCAGCGTTCACCTGACTCTTCAGTGCCTAAAAATATATCTGAACCCTTAGAACAAGACATTGATGGACCAAGCTCATCACAAAATGATGCTGATTTTGAAGGTATGTCAAATGAGCCAAAATGCTTTTCCCAAAATGAGTTAGATGATCTTGTAAGAGATTTAAATCTTTCTAAACAAGCTTCAGAATTATTAGCATCAAGACTAAAAGAAAAAGAAAGAAATCTGAAAATTATATTGAACTTGTAAAAGACTTTCTGCTACAATTAAAAAATATGGGGTGCAATATGAGCATAAAACTCCCCTTCCTCCATCGTCACCTGGACAGGTTTCCGGAAAATTTAGGAGATATGAGCGAAGAGCAGGGAGAGCGTATGCATCAGGACTTACGCGTCATGGAAGAGCGCTATCAGGGTTTCTGGGATACAAATATGATGTCTGACTATTGTTGGTCTCTGATACGTCATTTTCCAAAGTCTACACATCAGAGAAGAGCTTTAAAACGAAGTTTTTTAGAACTCAATGATTAATTATTCTTTTTAATAAAGTTTTTCTTAGTAAATACATGTTTTTCTCTGTTTTATACCTACATATCTGAAACTCAGAAACTAGAGCTGATAAAAATCTTCTAATTATATTTTTGAAAATAGCATATCATATGTAGTCAGCAACAGCTAAAATTTCTTCGGCAACAGATGTACTGTAAACTAGTGTAATATATTCAATTTAGGGCAAATAAGGCTTTATTTGCCTTTTTATCAATCAACTGATTACAATTTTAATTTAAAAAAAACAGTTTTTGCAACGCAGCTAGCATATCTCGCAGACGACCGATTTTTTTCCTACTTACTTGACACTTATCATCATATTTTGGATACACAATATATTTATAAATTATTGCCTATGTGTTAATTCAGGTTATAATCTACCTGTATGGCAAAATCCATTCAAATAAGTTCAGTTGTTTTTCGTGAAAGAGTAACAAACATCCATACTCACAAAATTTCGCGTTAATAATGTTAGTAAGAAGTAAGTAAGATAGTAAGTTGGCATATTCGCAAAATTGCTTGGGTAAAGCATAACATCGGATCAGTACCCGGAATGTCCTTAAATGGTTATAAGTCAGCCTTTTAGATCCCACTGCTGGGAAAAGGCCTCACCTCAACTATGAGGAGGAACGAGCCATACTTCACCACGCGGGCTCAGTGCGATTGGTGGAGGGGTGTATGTAAGGCAAGTGACAAACCTTACTGTCAGAAGTTATCAAGCCGCCCTAGGGCCTCTGACTAGGCTTAACGACTAATACCACAGATATTAGCCGGGACCAACTGCTTAACGTGCCTTCCGAAGCACGGAAATGCTTGTCATGAATGTCACTTGAATGGTCGGAATGGTCACCCATCCAATCACGACCGCGCCGTGGGTTGCTTAACTTTTGGTATCACTACCAAAGCGCTGCCGCCACTGCGCCACAAGCACCTCCTTAAATTCCTTAAACAGCAACAACACATAATATCAGTATGGAAAATACTATTTTTTACCTTTTTCGTATAATGACCTATATTATTTCTCACATTTGTTACTAGGTTCCCCCGACTACAAGCGTCGCAGTGTCCACAGCTCGAACTCGACGAAATCGTCGTCGAACCTGACGGGAGGATCAGGCAGATCTCACGACCAGAACGAAGCGCAGGATACTCATGACAAGGTGCGTTAATGTCGTACATATTATTACATCAACTCTTAGACACTCGTATGAGTGTCTAAGAGCGGTGCATTCTGCATTTGCCTGAACTGGTACTCAACGCGGTGGCGGTTGGTGTGGTTTTGGTACCTGCGCTAGCGTCTCTTAGCGGAAATTTAAAGCAAAATTATTGTATTTTATTTTTCCCATCTAATACCAGTATTAGTTTTAAAAGTCATAAAAAGATTGTTTACAATGTTTGACACGCAAAGAAAAACGGACTTTATAGTCTACAAACATCTTACAGCATTGTCCAATAATATATTTTGTTTAAAAATTCGTCGACGTCATTACAACATATTAAGTGTTAAATTGCTAGTATAGGGAAGAAGCTGTCTCCTAGAATACAGGTAAACCTAAACTAGGAGGCAGAGTTATAGTATTTGTTCTGTTTAGTAACAAAAGCAGTTGCTAAGAAAATTACAGAATCCATAGACAAAATTGTCTACATCTCAACCAAATGGTTGAGATGTCATTCGATGACGACTAAAGTTAGACGAAAGCACGCAAAAACTTGTAAAAAGACGTGAGAAATCGCATCACTTAATTTGACGTATCTAAAATATTTTAGTCTGTCTATTTTGTTTCTTCACTATAGAAAGAAAGAGAATGAACTCAAACTTTGTCTTAGATATGGCATCTCAAAATCAAGCCCATTAACAATGAATGAATGATTTTTTTATTTGCAAGTAACAATGACTCATCGTTGTTAGTAGAACGTATAAACTATGTTAGTTCAATTCAATAAAATACATACATTAAATTACTTAAAAACACAGCAAAAATAAATAAATATGAAATAAATAATTATAGCGGCCAATTCTGCACCACTCCCCCCGAAATGGTACAATAAATACTTTGAAAATTAAATCAAATTTCACTTACAAAAATTAATCGACTGACTAACGTCCTCCGTAACTTAGTTGGTAGGAGCACTCTCCCGGATAGCGAAGGGACGTGGGTTTGAGTCCCACCGGATGACACAGTCGATTAATTTTTGTAAGTGAAATTTGATTTAATTTCGTAAAAACTTGCAAAATAATTGCTTAAGTTATAAAAATATAATAAATACTTTGAACGTTTTTTAATAAATAGACCAATGTTTGTTACGCGTAAGTAAAGCTAAGTAGCGCTGGGCGATTGTTCGAAAAAAATTAATCGAATGAATCGATAATCGACCATTCGAGCTATCGAATGTCGATTTAGTAATTCGTAAAAAAAATAATCGACAATCGAATGATAATCTATACTGGGCCCTTCGATGCATTCGATTAAACTGCCGCGACTGTGCGCACAG
The DNA here is from genome assembly GCA_949316185.1 of Pyrausta nigrata. NCBI lineage: Eukaryota > Metazoa > Arthropoda > Insecta > Lepidoptera > Crambidae > Pyrausta > Pyrausta nigrata. The sequence continues at coordinate 7,144,276 of OX438965.1, forward strand.
GACAGGCAGCGACCGAATGATTAATCGACGCGACGAATGACGATTCATTCGTTAGTAGTTAGTAGTACGGAGTGCGCACCGCGCGCTCCGGTATTGCTCGCCGCATAATCGAATGACTGCTGTTGCTTATCGAATACATTTGAATACAGAGACCATTCGAATAATTCGATTAATTAAGTAATAATTGCCCATCGCTATAGCGAAGTATTGTCGATTCGATTTCTTCAAGAAGCGGTCATCTTAATATTATTTTTGGTATAAATAAGTCTATACTTACATAAATCGGGAGTTTGTATAACAAAGTAGTTTTTTAATTATGTTTTTATTCACAGGCGAACAGAGCGAATCTCTCTCTCACTTTCGCACAGCAAGTGGCAAGATGTGGGCGTGGCCGGCGAGACAAGGATAGAGAGAACGTGATACCCGAACACTATGCTGTGGAGAAGGATTCGAAACTCAGGTATAGTAAAGTTTATACTCTTTTTCACTAGGAAGGGGATAGTGACAGTGTGGGTGTGTCATTGAAAATTAAACTTTATTAAATGACTAAGTTTCACAGCTTTTTGCTGCTCAGCTCCTATAGCTTATTGCGATTGAATATAGTTTAATTTTCAAGGACACAACTGTCACCATACTCTCATTGTTAGATAGAAATCAAAGATAGCAACATACTGTCGACATAGTTATTGAGACGAAAAAATAAGAGATAGATATAGTTTTCTGTCTTCAGTAAGGAAAAACAATAGACAGATTGAATATTGGGAATGGCCGTTATTCAACATATACCCGAAATTATTAACCGATCCAAGATCGTAGATTTGAGACTCAAGTTCACCATTTTCTAAACAGCCGTTGAACGAGGGGTTTCGGTTTATTGGCACAATTCCTGTACAAAATATGTCAAATAATATTATAACGGCTGTTTAAAATTAAACATGTGATAAACTACACCCTAAGTCAGTCTAGGTTGTTTGCATATTCATTGGACGCTTAATTTGACACTATTCTAGTGTTGGACGCCCCCTGTTAGGTGGACCGATGACCTGAGGAAGTTGGCCGGTGGTGGCTGGATGCGAGAAGCGGAGGACCGTGAACGTTGGCGCAGTCTTGGAGAGGCCTATGTACAGCAGTGGGCTGCAATAGGCTGATATGATTAATTTGACACTGGAAGCCGTGCCTACCATGGACGGTGCATAGGTTCAAGTGAGCAGTGTGGCCTCCAAGAAGATATCTGTCATGTAATGGTAGCGATGGGCGATTATTACTAAATTAATCGAATTATTCGAATGGTCAGTCGAATCCGCAGTCATTCGATTATCCTTCGATTATGCGGCGAGCAATACCGGAGCGTGCGGTGCGTAGGCCGTACTACTAACGAATGAATCGTCATTCGTCGCGTCGATTAATCATTCGTTCGCTGCCTGTCCTGTCGCGGCAATTCAATCGAATGCATCGAAGGGCCGAGTATAGATTATCATTCGATTGTCGATTATTATTCGATTATTATTTTTCCGAATTACTAAATCGACATTCGAAAGTTCGAATGGTCGATTGTCGATTCATTCGATTATTTTTTTTCGAACAATCGCCCATCGCTATGTAATGGTGGAGTGTCTCCGGAGCGGAATAATGAGACAATTTTATTTTAGAACAACAATTTAAAAAATGGTTTCTGTAATCAAATTTTGTCCTCTAAAAGGACTTGTCCATTAATGGTTTTTTATTCGTCAATATTTCTAACCAGAATAAACTAAATGTTATACGAAAGAGTTCACTAAAACTAGCCTTTCTGCATAATCAATATATTTTTTAAGGCCTCCGATTTAGAGAAAAATTGAAATTAATTTTTCCCTTTGTCTGTACATAAACCGCACCTTTGCCTATATCAATTAACGCATGAAAAAAAATTGACAGCAAAATTGACATTCCATTGAAAGTAGTACTATTATATAATCTGTGGTAGTACCTAGTAGTATTTATCCACCAGTGGAAAGGCAATGGTACATAGCCATACAGCCAGGAAATACAAGTAAGTGATCAATGAATGATGCCTGTTACAAAACATATTTTTTCTCAAAAATGGAGGCGTTTAAAATTCTGATTTCTATGGTTACGTGTTCCATATTTTTGTAGCTTAAAGATAAATATAGGTTTATTGGTGGTTGGTGATATCTTGGAATAAAAAACCAGCCTCCATACAAAAAGAGGACAAGTCCTTTGTTAAATAGTTTTAAAAATTTTATCAATCGTAGAATATAAATTGTATTGGTTATGGTTTGTAAATAGTTTAAGGAAACCTAGTGATCAAGCTCATTAAATAAACATTTTAAAAAACTTTCATTGCAAATTGGTTATGTATTTCTAGTACAATTATCTCTCTTTTTTGTTGCTCCCTGTTTGAGAGTTTAGGCAGTGGATTACACGTGGAGGGCGACAATGATAGGTGGAAAATCCGTCTGTCTTCGCACTTACAGCCAGGCACCTGCTGCATCAGTTCTCCGGGGTTTTTGGGGTAACTTCACACACTTCACAGGCCACAATCACTCGAAATGTCTGTAAGGAGCTTCACAGGATACACACGCGGCGAAAGCGCTCTCGTCGGTCTAGGTGTGTCATAGGTGACGTCTCGGTGACAACTAGGGGCTCCGGGGTTCTCACGGTACGTTTTAAACAAATAAAAACTAGGCAGGGACGCGTGCGAGTACGCGCGGCGCAGTATCAATAGGGTACACAAACAAATCAAAATATTGTAGTAAACACTCCCTCATGTCTGAGGATCGTGGTCAGTATCAAGGCTGTAACTCGTGCTGATGATTTGCCTCCACCGGTTTCCGTCCAGCGCGTTTTTTACAACCTCGAAGAACTTGGAGGAGGAGATTAGGGAACAAGAAGGACCGCCATCTTGTCGTACGACTATAACGTCTGTTTTTTTTTTACAGAAGCTACGTGTCAAGCCAGAGAGAGTGTAGCAGTCCGCTGTACGCGTCCCCGCCGCATAGTCCGATCGAGTTGGTCAGCCCTACACAACATAGTGTGCCGTTTGGTAAGTGTAGTATTTACTTTATCTTTTTTACTTATATCTAGGGGCGGTATGGCTTCGCACGAGTGCAGTTTATGAAGTAAAATATAGCGAATGTCACTAAGGAATAATAAAGCTTTTTATTTATTCCCAACTATAGTCTGTGCCATTTAACGGTGCATAAAAAGTCATTGACCCGTCACCCCTGCAGACCGTCATCCGTGTACCACTGTACGCCAGTATGCGAAGCGCGGCGACCCTAACGATAAGCCGTAGCGATACGGATCTGTCTAACAAATGAACCTCGGTACGGGTCGACCTTGAACCCAAAAATCAAAAGTCGTAATAATCGCTAGTTAGAAAGACAAATGATACGTGTCACAAGGTTTTAGCTGTCAAGGTGAACGACCTTTTATGCACGTTTATCTGGCACGTACTATAGCCATATCTTATTTATAAAAGTAGTCAATTATTTTAAAGTAGTCATTTGTAAAAAAATATAATAGTAATAATGTCCTCCTAGCCAAATTTCGACTACGGCGGCCTATCTCAACAGAGATAAGCCAACTGCGCGGGACATATTATAGTCCACAAGTGTGCAATACACAGGTGCACTCTCTGTTCCTTCACTCTCATAATTCGGTGAGACGGCAGTCCGACATGACCGTAGAGAGATCAGGCGCAGGACCAAGGGCTTAACGTGCTTTCCGAGGCACGGGGGTGTTAACACCACCAACTTCCTGACTTCGGAGCTGTGTCTGAGTTATTTCAAGACAGAAAAAAAATATATAGCAGTTGCAAATTCGTCATTGTAAGGGGATACCTCCTTCATAATATAAGTAATGTAAATATGTCCCTATACTTGGGCACCCCCACGTATGCTACAGTTTTATACACGTATTTTGACATTAGCCCTTCAATATTCTAGGATTGAATTAGAAATTATACCAATACTTTATATTAATGTTTGTTTTCTTTCTAATAAGATAACATAATAAATATCTGGTTGACGGAGCCTCTTTTTAGGCATGAAATTGCCTGTGCAAGGAGGCAACGCTCTGCATAACTACTAGTTCTGTTACAAGAGCAGACGTTAATCGAATGATCTCTGTACCAAGACTAAATTCTGTAATTACCATTTAAGTTGTAATTCACAATAAAATTATTATTATTATCTCTTTCAGGATCCCAACCGCCGAGTTTGACATCTACGCAGCCAGTCCTAACCGACACACACTTCAACAGAGACACGCACATGCGCATCATATTAGGAAGGGATAGCAAACCGCAACACGACAGGAGCGAGAGGTCGGTATATCTGTACCCTTCTAATTCTTTATTGGCGTGTTCTATATTTGAAATACGGATTGTTTTGTTCTCAAATGTGTATCGCCACGCAAAATTCTACCTTTTCGGTTTACAATAGTGTTCAAATTTCTTTACAATGTATAAATATATGTGCATAATCTGTCTACTATCGGAATAGAGTCATCAAATTAAGAAGTGGGATTTCTCACGTGTTTATACAAGTGATTGATTATTACTAAATTTTCTATGGAATCTATTAATTTCCTTGATAACTGACAGCTGTTTTGTTGTTGTTTAATTTGACGTTTCTGTATCATTGTAGTCTGTTTCTTTCTGTTTCTTCAGTAGGGAAAAAGACGGCAAGAACTTTAAATTATTGTTAAAGAATCAGGCTTTATATTGTACAAATTCCCTTACAGTGCTAACTTAGTATCTAAAGCGCTATTCTGTAAATGATTTCCGTATTCAGCCGACCTTGTCACTCATGCCAGCATGTCAGTACGAATGAACCCGATGGCTATAGCTGACATAACAGAAAACGTCATAAGTTTGCCTTTGTTTTGGGCTTTACAACAATGCAGTATGGTGGAGAATTCTTTGTAGGTGATGACAATTTGTAAGCAAACAAACGTATTTCGAATACAGGATGTCTTTTGTATCGGTATCAATTTTTATTCCAGACATTTGGTATCATTTATAGACGCTATTTTTGAAAAAATAAATAACGTGTATACCCGTACCTATGCATGAATTAGATGAATGCGGCGCGAATTGGCGCGGGGTTGCCATTATTATTATAAACTCGTACTGGAGTCAACGGCTTTGAACTGTGTCCACTGTTTAAGCGATTTTTGGACGGTTTCTGAGTGCTTTATCTCGATATTTTTGTAATGATCGACCAAAATAAAAATAAGTGTTTTGTTTTTTGCGTCAAAGATTATTATATTTAAATCTGGATACTGATTCAAAAGTCACCCTGTATACAGGTGTGCCAAAAATAGGGAGCCAGGCTGACACTGTAGATAGCATAGCTATAGACCTTTCAAATAAAAATAACACGACTCTAATATCTCCCGTGGTTTGGGAGATAATGCAACTTTCTTGTATTTTTCTTCATACAAAGAAGAATAAGAATGCATAAAGTGAAGATATCTCCCAAACCAATTGAGACATTTATAAGAGATTATTTTACCCGACTGCGAATGGAGGGTTATGTTTTTCGAGAGTATGTATGTATGGGAACGGCTGGAAAGTTTTTGACATATGAGGTGTCGTTAAATTTGTCAAAATTGTGGAAGGAGGGATTGATTTTTTGCTTATCATTGCAGAATGGGTATCAAATGAAGGCCAGTAAAAAGACCATTTCAAAAATATAATATTTTTTGCTGGCAGGTGTTTTTTTTTTCAATAACACTGTTGCTTGATAGGTCTATTGCTAAGCAATCTCCAGTGTCAGTCTGGCATGTCATTTTAGGACACCTGTATTATTATACCAGGCTTTCCTACAGTTGTATGTGGTTTACTTTTTTTCTAGAAGTTCTATTTTTATATTCTATCTATTTAGCAAGCTTTCGTTTTGTGTAAAAAAGCAAATAAATTAGTGTGCTAACATAGATAATTGAAAATTCGGACTACTGATAATAAATGTATGCTTTTGAATGTCAAACCTAATTTTGAGGGGTATTCAAGACAAATACTGTTGTCTGGTCGAATAATTAACTTGCTTGAATAATTTGAATCTTAAATCATAATAATAAGGATAAATTTAAATCAAGTCAAATAGTGTAAAATGTATGGTAACTATAGGACAGTGGGGCGACTTGCATACTCCAGTATAGTGGGCAGTCTTGGCAGAGCGAGACGGAAGATATTCAAGCGCACGTGAGTGAAAGGGATAGACAACACGGTGTACTGTTACGGTTTATTATTTAAACCAAATCTCTTTCCTGACACACCTCACTCATTCACTTCCAATATTCAACTTATAAAAAGACACGCTACATCACTTAAATTCAAATGAAAAAATCGTACACCTTGCGTTCCGTTTCAAGTCATATAACCTCTTTTGATACACCTTGCGTTCTTTTTCACGTCCTCATATCCCAAATAATAGGCTCGATTCCCATGTGAATTTTAAGCTTAAATTATTATTGCTTTCTGTGCAAAACAAACGAAAAGAGACAGACTACAATAATTTAGAAACGTCAAACTGAGTAATGCGACTCCAAGTTTTTCGTTTTTTAGTCAAATTTTTGCTATCATCTAGTTTGTCTTTGGATTCTGTAATTTCCTTAGCAACTGACAGTTGTTTAATCTGAAGTTTTTTTCAAAAAAATTATTTAATAGGAGGACATTTGACCGCAATGTCACCTGATGGTAAGCGACGATGCGGTCGATTATGGGACATGTCTGTCTAGAAGCAGACTATTCACTCTTTTCATAAGGCGGTCCTGCACGAAATTGAGAAAATTAGCGTATTTCTAAGTCACTTGTAATCGTACAAGTTCATCGGAGCTGAATTAGTTACATACATTAAAACAACTTATTTACGTTATCCTGATCATTGTAGAAGGTCCTGGTCTTGTTGAAAGGAGATCAACCACTTTCTATGGAGCTTTGGTACCGATGTCAAGTTCTTTGTACAGCAACCAAACTTATGCCAAAATAAGCCTTAATGTACAAGCATGCTACCAGAATTAACATATTTTTGACTACTAGTGGGATTACGATTGACGACCGTCTTGGTGTAGTCGTTCGCGCACCGGACTTCTAAACCAGGCGGTTGCGGGTTCGAATCCCGCAAGGGGCAAATGTTTGTGTGGTGAGCACGAGCATTTGTACCTAAGTCATGGATGTTTATATGTATTTAAGTATTTATATCCGTTATCCTAGTCACCATAGCACAAGCTCACGCTTAGTTTGGGGCTAGGTAATTGGTGTGTTAAAAAAAAATAAAATATCAAGTTTCTTGATTCGAAAATTAATACAAAAACAGCTGCTTTTCGGAATTAATATCAAGACCAAATCCTTTTTGTTACATAATAGGAACAACTTAAGTCAACTATGTTTTAGGACAACCTGCAGTACCTATTTTAATTGAGAATTATTCTTTGTTTTTTTGAGATGAACCCGCTGTTACTCAATTTATTTGGAGTACATAGAGTTGGAATGAGATTGTAAATTAAATTCATTCTAAATCAATTATAATTCGTCTAAGTCGTACTTGCACTACGACTCGTTTAAATATAACTAGCGTTTTTGTATATTACAATCATTATTTTCTTTATCAGCTATTTGGCATCGACACAAACAGAGAGATGTTTCAAGTACCTATATTTAGTAATAAGCTATGTACCGAGTCGTGTTGACCTTTATGAAAAAGTAATATATAAATCAAAATAAAACACAAACATAATTATTATTTCTTTATTACTATTCATTCTCCATATCTTCCCTTACAAGTATGTCGTCTAAGAAGGTTGCCGGTGCATTTACATTTCGGTGCCGTGCACACCCATGTAACTCGACGTTGAATATTCCTTTTAGCAGCAACCCAACATGCATAACATACACGAGGTGCTACCGGGAGCTAAAACAGAAAATAATATGATCCATCATGTTATGCTACTATACTTGACAAAGTAAAGAACATGAAAAATACAAAAAGGGAAGTAAATACAACCAATCTTATTAAAAGGGTAAATGGACATAGATATTTATAAAAGGAAATGTACTGCTTTTTCTGTCAAGGCCTGAGTGCAACATTAAACAGTAAACATTGTTATATGTGGGGCTGACGGGTTACAACAGTTATAGGCTATAGCACAAAGAGTATGTAACTAACCTCGCGTGGAGAAATTCTTGATGCAATATACAATCTCTCAGGTGTATTGAATTGAAGAGAATTACTCCTGATTCTTAATATGGATAGACCACACCATACGCAGACATGTTGATGACCCAATTGTTACTACTACTACTACTAATACTTTTCAGTTTAACACAAATGTCTGATGGTTTTGCGCATTGCGCAGAATAAAACTATTGTTCTAATTAAGTCATCAAGTCTAATACTTTATAGCAAATGGATCTAATTACTAATATTAATAAGTTCGATTCTGTTTGAAGATCGTTTAGACTTACGCGACTTGCTTCGCGCTGCACCCTCTTAAAGGAATCCAAATCGTAGTGCATAGGAAACGCTTTAGCCGGCAACGAATTCCACTCTGTAATTTTTTTGAATGGATCACTTTTCGTTTGATTAGCACAAAAATAAATATACTGAACTTAAAAGGACTTGTCTATTAATGGTTTTTTATTCGTCAATATTTCTAACCAGAATAAACTAAATATTGTATGAAAGAGTTCACAAAAACTAGCTTTTCTGCATAATTAATATATTTTTTAAGGCCTCCGATTTAGAGAAAAATTGAAATTAATTTTTCTCTTTGTCTGTACATAAACCGCACCTTCGCCTATGCCAATTAAGGCATGAAAAAAACAATTAGCAAAATTGACATTCCATTGACAGTAGTACCTATTATATAATCTGTGGTAGTACCTAGTAGTATTTTTCCACCAGTGGAAAGGCAATGGTACATAGCCATACAGCCAGGAAATACAAGTAATGATCAATGGATGATGCCTCATTACAAAACATATTTTTTCTCAAAAATGGAGGCGTTTAAAAATCTGATTTCTATGGTTTCGTGTTTCATATTTTAGTAGCTTAAAGATAAATATATGTTTATTGGTGGTTGGTGATACCTTGCAATAAAAAAACAGCCTCCATACAAAAAGAGGACAAGTCCTTTGTCTTAGTCAAGACACATTGGAAACGAGCCCAATATGTATACGTAGATATAGAGCATTAAACAAAAAGGTGACTGGTGGGTTACATCATAAGAATAAAATGTCGTTATAACATAAAATCTCGATAACACTTACTTCAGCATGTATTCCTAATGTATTCAACTGAATACGAGTGAAAATTATGATTTCTATTCATGATATATAAACACACACACACACACACACACAAATACACACATACACACACGCATACAAGTTATAGTTAGTGCTATTATTATTTTTGCTTAATTCTCCATTATTGTGCTTTGCTTTTTAACTCACTGTATTTTGTGTTAATATTTATATCTGATCACATCTAGAGAGGAGAGTACTGGTTCTCTGTAACACAGGCATGAAGCCTAGCTCAGATGCCAGTCTCTCACAATCAAATTTCTGTCCCTTAAAATTGTAACCTTGCCTACCTTTTGTCTTTACTTTGATTGTGGACAAGAAATAAATAAATTTGAATTTTGAATTTGATAGTATCTATTTATGTATGTATATCCGTCACAGTACTTCCGAGGTTGTCTATGGTATCTAGGCAGGCTAGGTTTGGCTGTAGCTATTGATCAAGGTTTATGCTGTAACTGATCACATTTCATAAATATCATCATCACCAATTATCATCATAATATTTTTACATGATTTAATAATGGGGTGAACGGAGTTTGTCTGTGTATCATGCACATTAGGGTAACTTATTTTGAAAAAATGGTATAATTATGACCGGGTTTTTAATTATTTTTATTTATGGACGCGTGATTGTCATGGACCATCGTCTAGTGGGATGCGAATCCACGATTCTTCGCCATCCGGACGAATGCTTTTCCAAATTGCATAAATTATAAAAATAATAAGCAATCAAAGTTTTTACGCAATTAATTATGGCACGCAAAAATGTCTACTATAATTCGCCAAATGATTACCGTTCTCGGTAGAGTATATATCGAAGAGTCGTGGGTCCATCCAACCATCTTCATCACGCGGGACTCCATCCCGCGTGATGAAGATGGTCGATACATTTTTAAATGCAATATTTAAAACTGAATTATACTTTAATCAGGGTTTGTTGTTTGGAAGGTGGTATGTAGGGTCGGTTTTGCAGTATATTTAGGTTTTCGTTTTCAATCGATTTTTACCAGCTGTATAAAAATTTGAGTATTTTCTATTTATCATCTTACTTTGCACTTTACTCGTAGATATTATTTATTTCACCATAACATAGTTACAGTACAGACTTATTTTGACACATTAACTGCATATACCAATATTTTGAAAATATTATAAACTTAGGACGTAATACGTTTTTGTAAACAACTGTGGAACTGAACATAACATATTTTTATTCACTCATAGTAAGTTTATTAATATTAAGAATATATGCAATTATTTTTAAAATCACTATTAAAATTATGATTGAGCAGTTAATAAGTTAAAATAAAAGCTAACCCAACTAACTAATAAACTAACGCAGGCTTTGTGTTTGAAATAAAACAACTAAATATTTATTAGTAAGGAGTCGGCATTCAACGCTTTGTGCTTAGGAAATCGGAGACATAACCCTCTTATTAGGCTTCGCAGTTGGTTAAAAATAGTTTCAGGGAGAGGGCTTTAATAGAAAATGTGCTAGCCTTAAGGTTGTTAGGGTGAAATTGCTTTTTAGCGTTAAACTCGCTTACTTACATATACTGGTTGTGGAAATAGGATATTGTATTAGTTTTTGAATACGATTTCATTCCATTGCCATTCATATTTCCATGCAAGCAAAGAGGAAGTAATTTACAAAAAATAATGTATGAATAAGTGGTTAAGTTGCTTGCTCGGGTGTTTTCGTGTTCGATCCCCGGTTGGGTCAATTGAGAAAAAAAAAATTCTGTCTGGGGTCTGGGTGCTGTGGTACCACCTTTGTTTCTGATTTCCATAACACAACTGCTTTAGCTACTTTAAGATCAGAGCAAATGTATGAGATGTTGTCTAATAATTATTTATGAGTTTGTGGATTGATTTCGGCCTATACACGGTGTTACTTTGCATCCTTGCCATATTCACAGAGATAAAAGAAGGGAAAAAAAAGAAGAAAAAAAAAGAAGAAGAAGAAGGGGCGGCGTTTATGATGTTAGAAAGAGAGCGCAATCGCCGCGGCTCTTTTGTGCCGATGAACAGCCAACAGTGATGTGTATGTGCTACGTTATTGGTGTGCGTAACAGATTGTCGATAAAATTAAATAATCAAGATTAAAAATCAAAATTTTAGGTCACTATTTTTTTAATGATTTGAGTTCAGTGTCCGTAATATAGTTACCTCTGTAAATATGGCAAGGATGCAAAGTAACAGCGTGTATAGCTTTAGCATAAAGATTCCATGACTTTCTAAAAAAACCTGCAATACCTAAAAAAAAACAAGTTATTGCATACAAAATGAACGATTTATCTTAAAGTATACTAAATATATTTGTTTTCTCACACAGCAAAGGCAAGCGAAATGGAATTGTGACAAATCCGGCAATGAGGCTCGTGGCCAACGTACGGAATGGATTAGGTGAGCTTTTGACCCACTCGCCATGATATTATTATTATTTGTATCTCTCCTACGGGAAACCACGTCACGAGACCGGTCTTTTTGGAAAGCGTTCGTGGGGATATGGATCCAACACGAAGAGGCCCCTTTGAGATACGATAATGAGTTGGGATATGTACACCTAGTGGATACTATCTCTGCCTGCACTATTAAGAAGATACAGCCAAATACAGCAGCCGCTAGGTGCAAGGACTATTGCGGAGAAGATGAGAACTAATACTGGTTCTATGGATGGATTATTATTATTATTATTAGTTATCAGGCAGGCAGTTGAGACAACTGATAGCCGCCTGTATCCAGTTCTTCACATTAGGTTAAGCGAGTTTAGATGAGTGTCAAGTATTAGATATGAGTATATAAAGATTCAAGTAGCGTATTTTTTATGAAAATATATTGAACTGTTTTCTATCTGCAGGTGCCCAAACTTAGTCCCTGTTATTCCAAAAACTTAGTACCGGGTTTAAGACAGGACTAAGCTATTAGCTAGCCAATAAGAAAAGCGCTTCTCTATTAGGTTATGTCACGAATGTGTCATTCATTCCTCTGTTGTCGGCTAATATTTAGACCCATTTTAAACCTGCGAGACGATTCTCATGCAATAGAAAAAAGTTCACATTCGTAAAAAAGTTCGAAATTCAAAAATTTTCCGAACGTAACACAGTTTGTGCATTCTCAGAACTTCACAATCGAAATAGTTCGCTCATACATCACCTGAACGCAACGGGTGGTAAGGACCGGTCGAAGTCGAAGTTCGTATACGAGCTGTCAAAATTGTCAACGGAGCTGTGTGATTTGGGGTTATTTTGACTGAGGTTTTCTTTATTCTAATCTGTCTGTTTGATGTTATTTAAAAATAATGAGGTTGAGGAAGAATTTGTTGTGGACTTCTTTGCCAAAATTGATGGTAGAATTAGAGGCAGCGGGTACAACGCCGTCGCGACGAATGGTAGTCGTAAACCACGAACCATTCGATTTGAGCGATGCGAAGTTTACCAAACATTTCTGTTTTCATTGCAACATATTAAAATGATTGAGCAGAGGTGACGTTAACATATAGATATACATTATTAAGAATATTTCCATAACACAATCACAACAATGACCACAAAAAATTAATAAACGAAACCTATCTTTCCTGTCTGTTTTTGATGGGAAGCGTCCCATCAAAAACTGTCCTTTGTTGACAATGACAACAAGAAATGTCAGTTTACCGCATTCCATTTTAGTTAATGCTATTTGTGACATATGTAAAGTGGAACTTATATTAATTTTGTTGTGTTACTATTATATCTAGAAATAGATTAACTGTAGTGCATGCAACGCCACTTATATAGGACAGACCGGCCGTAGCTTCAACACACGTTATAAAGAACATATTTCCGCGTATCGAAACAACGATCCTGAAAAGTCACACTTCGCCAAACATCTTTTAGATTCAGGACATAGTATTCCTAATAATCATACTTTTTCCATTTTACACACATTTGAAAAAAGTTTTAAATTGTCCGTTCTGGAACAATTAGAAATCATAAAACATAATAAAGATAATACGCTTACATTGTTGAACGAACAGGTCAGTTATACCACCTCCCCACTTTTGAATCTATTTTCAAATCAACAAAATGTTATTAATAACCATCAGTCATCAACGGTTTAACTTTTTAATTTTTTAACTTTAACTTTTTGTTTGCGTTTACGTAACGATCGCGTTAACGTAACGAATACGTCAGCTCATTAGTGGGGACAGATTATAAATAATATGATATTGAGAAAAGTGGACTTTGTAAAAAAAATTCACGAAAATACTATTTTTAGATGGTAACTAATATAGTTTTCACGGGGTTTATAAAAACGCCGTAACGGAACGCGAGTTAGTGTCTAATCTATGTCCGACTACATAATTTGGTTGGTAACTATTCGATGGGTGCGCCAGAATAGGTGTTTTACGTATCACTCGAACTTTTCAGTAGAACGGTAAAATTCGTAGGCGAATTACCACACGTAAAAAACTCTATTGCATGAGAATCGTGTTCCTGGTCTAATTTTTTGTAATAACACCGAGTATCCAGTGTCTTCCTTTCACTGCTTTCAAGAAAATAATATTTAAAATTCTTATTGACAACTGTTTTTATGATATAAATGAATTTACAACTTTTTGCCGTGATGGACACATGAAAAGATTAACAAATTGTTTCAATTTATAACCATTAATATACATACATATTTTTGACACTGCACTTTAAGGATTGACTAGCACTGCTTAATTTATTTGTGGATTCTTGACATTTTATTTTTAAATACTGACATTCTTTTTTATTAATTTTATTGTAATTTATATGTATTCAATTGTGTAATTTGTTTGCATGACGATGTCAAAAGATTTGTTTATCGATATATCGATTAAACATGAATGCCCATTTATAAATGTAAGAACTTAATCTGTATTACCATGTTTAATGCACATAAAGATTTATCTTATCTTATCTTATTTATCTTATCTTATCTAGTATGTTTTGAATGTGTTTTTAGTTTTTCCAGAAAACGGGTTACTGAAATGGAATGATGTAGTATATTTTTAGAATCAGCTCATAAAGTCCTTTCATTTGATATCCAACACGAAAAAAAAAAACAAATGCCATACAAAAAAATCAAGATGTCATGACCCCCCCCCTACATCAAAAATCGATATGGCTCCCCTTCTTAAATCCATATTTGACTCGTAAGGATCAACTCAGCCTATCAACTCAGTTCAATATGTCTAAGGTGCTTTAAGGAGCACTGAAGAGTAAAGGTATGGGGAGTCACAAAAGATCCTAGTGGGTCGAGGTGCTCCGTAGGTCGATGCCCATGGCCCCTATAAAGATAAGATAAGATAAGATCAACTCAGCCAAAGAAAATCCCTTGATCACCAATCGCCGTACCTATTTTATACCTAATATTATTGTACCTAAGTCATGGATGTTTATAAATGTATATAAGTATGTCTATCCGTTATCCTAGTCACCATAGCACAAGCTCACGCTTAGTTTGAGGCTAGGTAATTGGTGTGTTTGTTGAAACAATTTATTTATTTATTTATTTTAGAGCACACACCAGTGACTATAGGAGGACATTATTATTGTTATAAGGTATACAAAACGTCTAAAATAATACGAATTTTGTATCTACCAGATAATGCGGCAGCCAACATTCGTCGCACAGGTGTTGCTTTAGCAGCAAGCGCTAGTTCTGCCAACCCAGCGGTAAAGACCAACGCCTTCCAGTGGAGGAAAGAGACGCCGCTATGATCGCCGCCGGCGTGCGAGCGGGACAGATGCTGATCATCGTTAGTTGTAAGCGAAGTTTTGTTTCATGGTCATCAACGAAAGAGACGCTATGATTTTGCAGCCAGCGTGCGAGCGGGACAGATGCTGATCAACGATATTTTGTTTTATCGTCATCATCATCAAGGAAAGAGACGCTATGATTGCAGCCAGCGTGCGAGCGGGACAGATGCTGATCAACGATATTTTGTTTTATCGTCATCATCATCAAGGAAAGAGACGCTATGATTGCAGCCAGCGTGCGAGCGGGACAGATGCTGATCAACGATATTTTGTTTTATCATCATTAGCCGTAGGACGTCCACTGCTAAACATAGCGTCTCCTATAGATTCCCAAAGTGATTTGTTACAAGCGGCCTGCATCCAGTGCAATCCTGCGACCTTAAATTTGATAACTTTGGTAAAAAAAAAACATCAAAGCAAAGCTTGCTGGGCGAGGCAAATGTACAGTCACAAGCAATGAAATGTATACAAACAAGTTTTTATGGCATTTTAATAAGGTCTTAAATCGAATGCAGATGCATACATATTGATGCTCGTGACTGTACTGGAAAAGTTTATTTAGTCATCCGCAATTTATGCAGCTTAATCAGTTTATAATCTAGGAATCTAAAATTTGAAAACCATCGTATAAAAAAAATTACTCGGAAATTAATAAAAAAAATACCAAAAAGTACTGTTATTCATATATTACAAAATATATTATATAAGTTTAAATAAGAAACCAAAAATTCGCACACAGGTAAGACAAAAGAGACAAAGAATTTCACACGGTTGGATTAACTGCACAGTAGCTCAGTAGGGTCGTAGGTTCAAATCAGTAGGTTTTTTTTATTTAAACTTATATAAATAAGAAAAACACTGTGAGTGTTAAAAATAAAAGTTAAAAATTTAAAACTAATAAAATATATTCTCGCCAGTATCATTTTGCACCACGAATACAACATATACAACTTATTACTAATGAATGTAATTCTCAATATGACTCCACTATAACTGAAGGTGCGAAGGAGATAGCAATATATGCGTGTTAAAAATAAGTAAACTTAAGATATTAATATGCAATTTTAAAACTATAAAATTAGATTGAAGAAAACAAAAGTGCGAAAGAGGTAGGCATGATATGGATGGGACAGGTAAACCGATGACATAAATTAAGGAAAAAGCTGATACATAACAAGCATTCCAATAAATGTAAAATGGAAGTAAAAATATGGGTAAAACTAAAAATTATGATTTCTGTTGGAAAAGTAACTTCTAAATAAGTCTCATGACATGACTTACGATTCTATTGAACGTATAGTAAGTATGATGATATTATGATATGGATCACGTGTAAAAATATGTATTTATACCGGGTTACATTGCCAAAGGGTGCCAAATTAAAAAAATAAATAATTCCATAAAAATCTATGGAACAATATAAACGACTTTATCGCAGTTATTTTAAACCATTGTATTTTTCGATTATCAAATACTTTAAAATATCTTTAAATAAATCAAACAGAAAAGTAACGCAACTTTCGCGCACCATAAAACCTTTTAATGTATTGCTCTTGTATTGTGCGTATTTTTTTATGTATGAGTCAAATTATACACGTATTATTAAATGTAGAAAAAAAAATGTTTCTTTGCATTAGTTCGATTAATTAACTGACTCCTGAGAGGAGGTGCTTGTGGCGCAGTGGCGGCAGCGCTTTGGTAGTGATACCAAAGTTAAGCAACCCAAAGGCGCGGTCGCGATTGGATGGGTGACCATTCCGACCATTTAAGTGACTTCCATGACAAGCATCTCCGTGCTTCGGAAGGCACGTTAAGCAGTTGGTCCCGGCTTATATCTGTGGTATTAGTCGGTAAGCCTAGTCAAAGGCCCTAGGGCGGCTTGATAACTTCTGACACTCCTGAATTGGTCACCTCTTTGCAATGTTACCTTGTGTATTTACTGTACAGGCGCCAGCGCATTAGTCTAAACATTTTCGTTGCAAATTCGCACTTATTGCAACTGCATAGGATGCTACAGTGTTTTACTGGATATGCTGTCGTCCGGTCCACCTGTGTTTAATTGTTATTTAAAAAATCGAAAATATGTAATTTAAAAAACCCTAAGATTTTAATGCAGCTACAACTAGCTATCATAACTAAATAAAAAAACTATTATCGCATTGGAGTGAAAGAGATAAACGATAGAACGATTATACTAAGAGTGAGTGAGATAAGTATACTTGTTAAGGTGCAACATTTAAAGTAATAACAAACTAAATATTAAAAACGTATGTTATAATTTATCAATTCCTAAAACTAATTTAAAAGACCGATATTTGAATATATTTTTTGCGAAACTAATATTTTTGGTATGATATAATTTTTATTACGCATTTTGATTACTATTTATTGCCTCATATTACGTGCTGAATAGGACGTTAAAATTCGTGCAAAATCAAAGAAAAAATACAAAAAAGACAGTATTATATTTTTTTGCATTTTTGGATAATAGTACAATTTTACATAAATCTGATCTCAAATAGAACAAAGTCTAAATTAAGTAATTGTTTGTCCTTTTTAGTGAAATATAAGTTATATTTGGATTTTTAAACGATACTTTCGAAGTTCTTTCTCTCGCTCCTGCCCATGTAAAACGGCATTATAGAAAGAGATAGAATATTAGCCCTTATTCATACTCTCATAATGTGTATATATTTTTTTTATTATTTCCTTTTTGTACGTATTGTTTTAATATCTTGTAATTCTTTATCTATGAATTTTGGTACAAAATGAGATGTGAATCAGAAATTCAGAAATGATATTTTGTATACCGGTACCAATATCTGAAATGTATGTAAAAATAGTTACATATACACTTGTAGTTTCCATCTTATGCCTCGTTCCTATATTCGAAAGTATACGTCAAATATAAATACTACCATGCTTTAGTAAGAAGCTCAACACAGCCACAAAATAGTATCTTAGACCTTATTGCTTAACAACAAGGAAGAATTTAGCTTGGCAGTAGAGATACATTGACAATATGTAATTAAATCCATCGTTCGTCGAATGTAGGAATAGGGGTTAGTTGAATAATGAAACAATAGTGTTGTAGACTAGTCGATATTACTGAAATCATCGACTATCGATAAAAATATGTGGTCGTTTCTCCATTGTTTGGACTATATTTTTATTCTTGGCTGGAAATCTATATTACCTTGTGTCAAATATTGTAACAATATAGTAGACTGAAACAAATATTTCTGTTTAACAAAGACTAGGCGATAATATCGCGTTAAAATGTATATAACAACATAGAATATATTAACTTTGAAAACACCAATTTATTAATAACTGTGTGGTTTATTTCTTTATTAGTATGTTTATGTGTAGACACGTCAAGAGTAGCGACATCTCTTTCTAAAAGTAACGAAAGAAAGAGATGGAAACTCGATTGTTTTTTGGGTGAAATATACGTAAAATGATGTTTTTGGCGCGAAGAGAAATAGATATTTTAAACAATCTATTGACAATTTCTTTTGAATATAAAAGGAAAGTCTTGGCCGTTACTAAAAAGACATGAAATTATAAATGTTCAAAATATCTAATTTCTATCAACGATGCGCCAGAATGCTTTTGTATTTTTATTTTGTAAAAATTACATTAGCAATGTAAATGAATATACGATAAAAGAATATTAAGACGAAATACGTATTTTGTCTGGCTGCAACTTTGATATCGAATCTGAGTTACCGTACTGGAATTTTATATTAATTCCACTATTTTTATATCCTGACTCCACTCCTCTAGCAGATTTGCTCCAGGAATGATAAATCTACATGTGACAACCATACTTCACAACCCTAGTGGAATTGTTTCAAAATTGCTAAGCCAGGCAATACTTTCCTTAAGTATTCAATATTTTATATAGGATGGTTGCGTATGTTTGACGCCAGGGTTGCCACCACTAGATTAACATGTTAGACAACTTTTTAAACCTGTTATTCGTCGAAAAGTCATTGAAAACAGACCTTCCTACAATAATGAGATCATGGCTACAGGTATTTAAATTCAAGGTTGCAGTCAGGTCTTCGAAACTAGCATTTAATCGTAAAGACTTAACAATGATATTAAATTAGTTACAAATAACGAAAGAGGCAGCGATAAGTATGATTTACTAATTAATTAAATGTATTAGAAATTAAAAAATCTCTTCGAGTAGGCGTGGTAGATTTTTGGAATTATTAGGTATTAAAATTGGAATGGTTGAGACTGTGGATTCGGTTTAATAATTTGCTGTGTCCTATTAATTTCGATAGAGAGTTACGTGCAATCGGCTACTATATGGATGTGTTATATTTTTTTCTGTTGTACTATTTTTATTAGGAAAAAATCAAACAAAATCAAATTCGTACTTTTTTATATTTTTTCCAAATGTGTTTAATAATGAGATTTATTTTGAGAAACACTTGTATCGATAATTTGAAATCGATATTTACGGGACATCACTAAAACGCGTGTCATATTATATTGAGGCTATACTTCATAGGTTATGTTATTTGGAGCCTTTATTAAAAGTGTCTTTTACTATTTTACTAAGTAAATATTATTAGTTTCTTTATCATTTTATTAACTCTCAGGAGATAAACTAGTCTTGTCAAAATTGTACGCAAAATAGTAAGAGATATTTTTTTGATTTAATTATGATAATCATTGCATATAGATGAATATAAGACAAGTGATGTAATCATGAAATAATTCTTGCTGTATCGAGTCATTATTTAGATATTTTTTTGTAATGCTATGAAGGTTTTTGATAAGGTTGCTACAAATATATGCAACGCTACATGAATATAAGCAAATATGTTATAAATATTTTTGGTATTCACCTTTCAGAGATCAAGTTTGTAGAAAATTAATAGATAACACAATAGATAATCAATTGTTATGCGACCGCCGGCGGTCTTATGATCCTCAAGGGGTTAATAATATTTTTTTATTGCGAGATGGTCGTTTATATTTTCAAAAATTTAAACTTGCACGGACTGTCAAATACTAAGCTGTGGCACAGATATGTGTGTGCGTGTGTCTCTTGCATGCATGGCATGATTGTCAAATGTGAATCTACGTCATTTGCAGAATGATATACAGTGATAAAATATTGTTTTCATATATAAACTCTAATTGTAAGGGCTCATTCACACGAGAACGATTCGTGATTTTTGCGATTCGTCTTTTTTCACGATTCGTTATTTTTTTGACGGCGGCAATGCGAACGATTCGTTAGACGTGTGAACATCAGGTTCACACGGCTCACGAATCGTGAAAAAAAAGACGATACGTCTGAAATCTAGTATCGTGTTTTTTAAAAATCACGTTTCGTCAAAATACACGAATCGTGAATTTATTGTGACGGATCCGCTGATGCCACTAATTCGGATATTTTGACGAATCGTGAAAAAACACGATTCCGTATGCAATGTGAACGTCTATCCGTTATGACGTATCCTGTATTTTGACGAATCGTCAATGACGGATCCCGTGTGAATGAGTTCTTACCACAATTTTTTTATGATTCAGTGATCTGTACTCAACCGCAAAGATTAAAAAATAACAGATAAATGTCGTCATTAGCGCCACCTCTTTATTCCATTCCATTAAAGGTGCTTGTGGCGCAGTGGCGGCAGCGCTTTGGTAGTGATACCAAAAGTTAAGCAACCCACGGCGCGGTCGTGATTGGATGGGTGACCATTCCGACCATTTAAGTGACGTCCATGACAAGCATCTCCGTGCTTCGAAAGGCACGTTAAGCAGTTGGTCCCGGCTAATATCTGTGGTATTAGTCGTTAAGCCTAGTCAGAGGCCCTAGGGCGGCTTGATAACTTCTGACAGTAAGGTTTGTCACTTGCCTTACATACACCCCTCCACCAATCCGCACTGAGCCCGCGTGGTGAAGTATGGCTCGTTCCTCCTCATAGTTGAGGTGAGGCCTTTTCCCAGCAGTGGGATCTAATAGGCTGACTTATTTATTACTTTATTCCATGTAGGAATGTATTTGCTTTTAATGACTTAAAACTACCATATCAAAAACCTTCGCTGGCCCAGTATACAACGCTTACTGTATATAAAATAGCGGTATTAATTTATTTTGTAGCATTTTGTGTATTGTGTTTGCGTGGACTTGAAATATGTATGAATTTGTATGGAGTGTAGAACGCAGCGAGTTAATATGTTGTGAAGAAATATATTGAAATATATATAATTTCTCTTATGGGTTTTGTTTCATTTTATGTACCTACCTAAAACATTAATAAAGTAACACTTTTTTGCACTTAGCACAAATAAAAATACACTGAATATGGGACCGTCTGACTACTAAAAAATATATTTACATAAAGCATTGAGATGAGAAAATAAATAGAAGAGAGTCTTTTCAATGTTTGAAGTTTTGCAGACTGAATGTTTTTTTATTGCCATTGGCCCGCGCCATATAGCGACAACGTTTTACTACTCGACACTAGATGGCGTTCTAAAATAAGCATACTGATCACCACACTAGTTGTTCGTCTACTCGGCGCTAGATGTCCTTAACTTGAATCCCGATGATCGCTCGAGTAGGTGGTATCAACAACAATGCTTGTAGTTTATCTCCAATGTTTTCCTTAAAATATTGTCAAGGGCTTGTCAGTAAAAGAGTCAAAAGATGGCGGAAGGTATATTTGAGGTTATTATGTTTATTATTTTCATTCAATGCCGGCAACTGTCAAAAAGGCGCTAGTAGTGCCAAGACGAAAATATTTTTACGAAATTAGTGAATTCTGACCATTATTGTTTATTAAATTGTAAAGAAACTGGAGGTCACCAGTTTCATCGAGACAAGAAACTTGATATATAATTACGTAAACTATACCTAAAGTCTGTTTTTTCTTATGTCCTATAAAGTAAACAAACTTTATTTTCGCCATTATCTGAAGATTCTTGACACTTCCCGAGTCATATGAACACCTACAACAGATTTGCTATATAAATGAGATAACTGTATAGAAACACACATATTTGCACATAAAAACGAAAGAAATGTGAAAAAATCTCCATTTGCATAAAAATTCTGGCAGATGACGTAAGCGTCTAATTGATTAATTTAGTGAGGGGTAATGATAGTGAATTTAAAAAGAGGTAGATGGGTCATCAGCGCGCGGAAATCGATTCCCGCAAATTGTGTAATTTGCAAAATTTTGCATTCAAATATGACATTTGACACGTAAAAGAACGTGTGCTCGGAGCATCAAAATCGCAGCGCAGTACGAGATGACAAGTCTACCTCTTGTTTCAACAAATACACTGTCTGTGGTAAGGGGTGATCCATACTAATATTATAAATGTGAAAGTGTGTCTGTCTGTCTGTCTGTTACCTCTTGACGCTTAAACCACTGAACCGATTGAGATAAAATTTGGTATGGAGACAGTTCGAGACCCTGGAAAGGACATAGGCTATATTTTGTCGCGCTATAAAAACTTTAAGGGGGTGAAATGGGGGATGAAAGTTTATATGGAAAATCCAACTCTTGCGAGCGAAGTCGCAGGGAACCACTAGTGTTTTAATATGATGAAAAAAATAATTACATACGCATCAAAATACTGTCATTATGACACTGTCTTAGATACTTGAATAAAATAACCTACTATATCAGCAATTAATATTTACTATAATTATAATATTTGCAAGAGGCTTTTTCGTTTCGTCGCTTTGTTTTAAATATCATTCGTTGCGGATGCTCTCTTATACCTAAGGATACACTCTGACTTATGTATGTGATTTTGACTAAATGCAAATTGGCTTTGGATATCTGGTTTCGGTTCTGCTTTTCGATTTGAACGGTATGTTTTTGTGAATTAACGACCCTTTCACGACGCTGCACTTCACGGAACAACAATATTTTCATTTTATTTGAAATACTTGAATAAGGCATGTAAAGCAATGTAAAGTCCTTTTTTCTTTGCGTGTCAAACATTGTAAACAAATATTTACTAATAGCTCTAAAAAGCTGCATATATTATACGATAAACTACCATATTAGGATGTAATTTTTGTTTTTAAGAGATTGTTTACAATGTTAATGGCGCGATAGCCGAGCGGAGAAAACTTCACTTCTCATCCGTGAGGTCGTGAGTTCGATCCCGGCCTGTACCACTGAGTTTTAATAAAAACTTAAGTACAGTTTTTTCCAAAGATGTCGCTGTCTAACGGTGAAGGAAAACATCGTGAGGAAACCAGCACACTAGTTGGCTAGTGTGTGAAATGGAGAAGGCGATGGCAAACCACTCCATCAAAAATTTGCCAAGAAAATCGTTGTGTGTGTTTCTTTCCACATAATGATCACGACCCTCAGTCATGAGGTATACGACTATGATTGATTACAATGTTGGACAGGCAATGAAAAACGGACTTTAGTACTTACAACCGTCATTATATAATGATAATGATATTGGTTGGAGTGTAGGAAAGGGTGCGCAGAAAAGACATCCGATTTTGCGAGGGTAGTGGTGTCATATTAACCCCATTTTTTAAAGCAGGGTTGGATAGCGGGGATGAAGACGAACAATTTTTCCATAGGACACTTATGCATAAACTCCCTCTTTCACCCCCTACTCGGACCCTGACGCAAGGGTGCGCAGAAAGGACTTATTCCGATTAAAGCCGATTTCGTAGGACACCCCCCTTAGGTTCCCCACCTTCAACTCCCACTTCCCCTCGGGCCCCGAAGGTGTGCATAGGCAATTTTAAAAATTTTGCCATTTATTAGTGTGCGTATCCTTTGCGACACCCTGACCTAAATATTTTTATAAGTGTCCCAAGATAACATGACCACAATAGTTTCTTTTATTTTTCAGTGTACTTAAATAATGAGCAATATTGACTAATCACCAGGCCCTTGTAAGCCTCCGAGACAAAATGTTCGAGACCCTCCTGGCTTCCTAAGTTCACCAACAAAGAAGAGACCAAAATCAGTTGGCCTCTCATCCAATGAAAAGACTATAGCATTAAATATAAGTATATAAAACATATAGAAAAATCTATGGAAACTTATCCATATAGAACTGACATAATCAAAACGATCGCAAGCATTATGGGGACTTGTACCAAAACGATAAGCAGAATTCTTCATGAGTATAAAACTAAAAACAAAGTTGCTTCCCCGGACCGGTCAAAGCCTAAAAAACGCATTATAGCCGATTTGGATGATTTTACGTTAAATGCTATAAGAAGAAAGATTGACCAATTTTATTTGCAAAATGATTCACCAACACTAAACAAAGTGCAAATTGAAGGTCGACAATGTACAAAATTATAAAGTCATTAAAATTTAAATTCACTAAAAACTCCAGACAAAGTATCTTGCTCGATTGATTAGATAATTTGTAGTATTGTAGTATTTATCGTCTACTTGCATTTTGTTTTATAGCTTGGGAAGTGTATAAGTGCTTTGCACTATACTATCTTATGGAAGGAACTGTTTCCTAGAATACAGGATAATCCTAAACTAGGAGGCAGAGTCATGTTATTAGTAATAAGCACTGTATCAAGACTAAATTATGTAATTACTATTAAGTTGTAAATGTTGTAATGCACAATAAAAACGTTATTATTACTATTATTTAATGATGAATGAAAAACTAACCTCCGAAAAATTAAAGACTTCCGCAAAGAAAATAGAAAAATCTAGACACACGGCAGTGTGCCAGCCAAGTTCGCGGAGCAACAAAGACGAAGACACAGTCCTTGTGTTATTTACCCGAACCATTTCAAGACACTTTTACCCAAACCTACTTGTTTGCAATTTCGCTAGTCGTTTGGGACTATCATTTTATCACAAAATCCTAAATTTCAATAAAATACCTCTTACCGTTCACGAGAGAGAGAGAGAGATCAAACGAATTTGAACTTTGACCTTAGATTTATGAAACCATTCTTGTTGCGTTTAATGATTTTATACACACGGTGTTATTTTCCATCCTTGCCATATTCACAGAGATAAAAGATGGAAAAAAAAAGAAGAATAAGGGGCGGCGTTTATGATGTTAGAAAGAGAGCGCAATCGCCGCAGCTCTTTTGTGCCGATGAACAGCCAACAGTGATGTGTATGCGCTACGATAGTTAATGGTGTGCGTAATAGATTGTCGATAAAATTAAATAACTAATCAAGATTAAAAATCAAAATTTTAGGTCACTATTTTTTTAATGATTTGAGTTCAGTGTCCGTAATATTACCTTTGTAAATATGGCAAGGATGCAAAGTAACAGACATCGTGTATTATGACAAAATTTAAGTTGGTTGGTGTCTAATATTAAAATATAAGAAATGGATGTAATTGTCGATAATTAGATGCTTTGAACATTTGACAACGTATTGGCACATAGAAATATGACGTTCACGTTTCGATTATTATTTTATCAGTCATAATATCTACGCTAAGCCTTGTGGGACATGCGGGATAATGACGTTTGAGCTACATTTTGACTTAAATTTGAATTAAACTTTTTAAAGTGTTCTTTTTTGATGTGTAAATAGTTGTACTAGTTCTTAAACTATCTGAAAACCTTGTTGCCGTTTATTATGGTTTTATAAAGAAGAGGTATTGGGACTGGACACGTGTTATCCTCACTTTTTAAGAATTACCCCAATAGATCTCTGAAAATCACTATTTTTACCACTGACTGACACACTCATCAAAATATTTGTCTACTTCCAGGTCTCCTAGAAAGTTGAAATTTGCATCCAGCTAGGTAATGGTCTAAATACAAAGGAAAAAATCTAAAAACAGTGAATTCCCAATTTAAATAACACTTTGTTTACCTAGCATACAAATACACTCTTCAGTCACTTGTCACTAGATGGCGTTATTGTTTTTTAACTCGCGCTAGAGATCCGATTTTCTGGGAGTTACTTATCGGTGTTCGATTTGTAATGTCTAGTGTAGTTAGCCGTGAACGTCACGGCAGGCAGTACCTCCAGAGTTTTTTAAATTATCTTTGCGCGGGCAGGGAGAGTTTTTATTTTAAACGCTCACCAACCATTCTAGAGTCAAAATATCAATTTAAAACTACCAGACCGTTTGTAAGGTGTCATGTCTTTGACGTGACATCAATAAGTTGGTTGCCCGGGCAACCACGTCTATGATGTCACGTCAAAGACATGACACGCCTCCGCGGCGAATCCTGGCTGCGGCAGCTGCACCTGGGACGCCGGCATCAGCTGGTCCAAATGACGAGTCCTTTCCTGATATATCTCATTTATTTTATTAGCGAAACTATTAAGAACTTAGCATTTATTCAAATTTATGTTTTTAGACCTGAAAATTGTAAAAAAATAGAAATTCAGGAAATTTTAATTAGGTTTAGGTATCTTCCACGTAAAGACGTACGTCCTTTAATTTACTCTTTTTATTTTCCTATTGGAATACATGTTCCAAAGTCACGTATACAGGTATTAAAGAGGTTGTTTGATGAAAAGTCGGAAATCTCTGAATCAGACTTATTAATATACCAACCAAATAAAACTGAACTTAGTTATTATTACAAACAATAAGTTGGTCAATTGCGTACTTTTTGCATTTAACATATTGAGGGTTATTTTTTATTTCTTTAACCGGCGATATAAGTAAGTATTTATGTGATGAAATAGATAACAGAATTCGAATTGAATGTAGGTTCTTTTGCGATTGTTCGTACCTACTAAGAGGTCGTTTTTTAACAATTTAGTGATCATTATGACGACCGTCTTGGTGTACTGGTTCGCGCCACGGACTTCTAAACCAGGCGGTTGCGGGTTCGAATCCCGCAAGGGGCAAATGTTTATGTGATGAGCACGAGCAATTTGCACCTAAGTCATGGATGTTTATAAATGTATATAAGTATGTCTATCCGTTATCCTAGTCACCATAGCACAAGCTCACGCTTAGTTTGGGGCTAGGTAATTGGTGTGTTTGTTGAAACAATTTATTTATTTATTAAAACGTTTTTCTATTAAGTTTTATTTTTAACTGCAATTTCAAATTTGCTTATTTTTAACGTAAGTACTTGATCTAAATGTCTGTTCACATAATATTACAATAATTTGTTTTACGCTCAATGGTTTCGACGCAATATTTGTAACTTAGATAATTAGCGCCATCTATCAACATACAATAAAACTAACATTTTGAGTCGTCAGAAAATCCCTCAATCCGTACTAATATTATGAATGCGAAAGTGTTACCTCTTGACGCTTAAACCACTGAACCGATTGAGATGAAATTTGGTGTGGAGACAGTTCGAGACCCTAGAAAGGACATAGGCACATTTTGTCATGATATAAAAATATTAAGGGGGTGAAATGGGGGATGAAAGTTTATATGGAAAATCCAACTCTTGCGGGCGAAGTCGCGGGGAACCACTAGTATGATTATAATTATAATGATGACATCTAAAAATTGTGTTAATTACATAAGTATGTTCTAGATTAATTTAATGTTTAAATTTATTAATTTAATGTAAAGTGACTAATGCAAATGTAAATGTTAAAATATGAGTCTTTGTAACTTTAAATAAAAATGATTAACATTCAATATTTACTCCACACCTAATTACCGTGGTATTTGCCCGCTGTTTGTGAGATTATCTGTAACTAGCACCAAAGTAACCTCAGCTGAGCTCCCTAAGCGCCCATCACAAGCCCTTGTTAGTAATTCAACACCAAATCTTAATAGAGGGGTTGGTTAGAATGCGGATCTCTGCGATAAATTGCTTGTGTGTTTGGATCAGGGTATTTTTTTTTATTTGCATAGGTGCCTTAGTTCTTAGGTTTCCGTACCCAAAAGGTAAAAACGGGACCCTATTACCAAGCCTCCGCTGTCGGTCTGTCTGTCACCAGGCTGTATCTCATGAACCGTGATAGCTAGACAGTTTAAATTTTCACCGATGATGTATTTCTGTTGCCGCTATAACAACAAATACTAAAAACAGAATATAATAAATATTCAAGGGGAGCTCCCATACAAAATTGATTTTTTCGTATTTCAAACTAAATAAAGGTCATAAGTCTACCGTTGTATTTTAGATAGTACGGAACCCTTCGTGCGCGAGTCCGACTCGCACTTAGCCGGTTTTAATATTTTTTACCACTCACAGTGTTCTTTCTTATTTATATAAGTTTAACAGTTAGACTGCACGGTAGCTCAGTTGGTAAGAGCGTTGGCTCGGTAAGCCAAAGGTCGTGGGTTCAAATCCTACCCGCGTGCGAATTTTTGTTTCTTATTTAAACTTGAATAGGTGCTATTTAAGTGTATACATTATAAAGACTAATAATGACCGTTTGGTGTAGTGGTCTGCGCATCAGAGTTTGGACTTTAATTTAGAATAGAATAGAATACAATAGAAAACATTTATTTGGTACAACACACAAGATAAACTAAAAAAAAAGCAAGTCACAAAAATAATGTCGTAACAATATTGATTTACTATGATTGTGAGCAACCGCTGGTATTGAGTTTACGAAATAACGATTGAAGTATTGAGGCGGGTTCGAATTCCGCAAGAAGAAAATTGTCCGAGCAGTTTATAAAATAGTTTTTAATATTTTTTAACACTCACAGTGTTTTTCTTATTCAAATAAGTTTAAATAAGAAACCAAATGGAGTAGGCAGATTCTCGAATGGAGACCTCGTCTCGGGAAACGTAGTGTTGGACGCCCCCCGCTAGGTGGACCGACGACCTGAGAATGGTGGCCGGTGGTGGTTGGATGCGAGAAGCGGAGGACCGTGAAAGTTGGCGCCGTCTTGGAGAGGCCTATGTCCAGCAGTGGACTGCAATAGGTTGATATGAAGAAACCAAAAATTCGCACACAGCTCGGGTAGATGTCGCTGCCGTCACGCAATGACGTAAGACAAAAGAGACCAAGAATTTCACACGGTTGGATAAACTGCACAGTAGCTCAGTTCGTAAGAGCGTTGGCCCGGTAAGCCAAAGGTCGTAGGTTCAAATCCTACCTGTGTGCTAATTTTTGGTTTCTTATTTAAACTTTAGTTTATAAAAAGGAATAAGCTAATATGATGTCCATAATCCTAGTAGCCTTAGCCAATTAGCTTGTGCTCACACAACGCAATTGGGACTGGGTACTTAATCGGTGTGATTGTTGAAACAATAAGTTTATTATTATAACCTATTTTTATTTGTTAGATCCACCACGCCTAATTGAAATATGTAGATAGACAACTATCTATTGCACACCATAAAAGTATCAACAATACAATATACACAAAGATGTTCAAATTTGGCGGTCTTATCGCAAGAGATCTCTGCCAGACAACCTGCCAATTGCTTTTGCAATTGCAAATGCAATACATCAAACTGGCAATTTTATTATTAGTAATTATTGTCTGTCGCAATAATTACTTGAAATTTGTGGCATATGTTTATGCTTTGATTAAGCCTCATCCTAGTGTAATCCATCCAAGTTTTATTTTATTAATTCTTAATTAACCTACATACTAAGCAGGAAACAACCAAGCTTAAACGTCTCGACACTTAAGCACCAATTAAGAATGAGTAACACGATATGCGTTGTTAGCCCTTGTCAAGACGGCACCAGTGGGAAGGCAGCACAATGGATAAATGGCTCAACAGCGACACGCGCGCGCCACGCGGCGGGTAGCGGAACTAAACTCTTGGGATTACAATGGGTCTTTAGAAAAGGTTTGAGTTTTAAAGATATTGTCAGGGTTTTGATGCGACACCTTGTTTGGTGGAGGGTACTTGAAGGGTCATATGGTGAAGTTTGGTGGGGCATTTTTAATTTAGGCTGAAGACAGTTTGAAGGTTAAGTCAATTTCCAAAACTGAGTGAGGTAGTTAATCTAGTGAAATTGTTGAATAAAAATTTTCTAAGCTACACTGTAAGAGCCCTTTCACACGAGGACGATTCTTGATTTTTGACGATTCGTCTTTTTTCACGGTTCGTTCTTTTTTTTGACGGCGGCAATGCTTTTGGAATGCCCATGTTCACACGGATCACGGATCGTGAAAAATGACGATTCGTCTTAATTCTGGTATCGTGTTTTTAAAAATCACGAATCGTGAATTTATTGTGATTGTGACGGTTCCGCTTATGCCACCAATTCGGATATTTTGACGAATCGTGAAAAAACAATTCCGTATGCAATGTGAACGTCCATCCGTCATGACGTATCATGTATTTTGACGAATCGTCAATGACGGATCCCGTGTGAATGAGCCCTTACTTGGATGTTTCTTCTAAAAGTCTGAAAGGCGCCGTGTAATTTGTTCCAATAGGTAGGTAGACACGGCTGCACGTCAGGCAACCCCCATTTGACATTGAGACCACCTCTATTCCCTACGTAATAACTCTTTTGACTGCCTCGTTGGTCTAGTGGTCAGCACGCTGGGTACTATCCACGGGGTCCCGGGTTCGAATCCCGGATCGGGCCGAGAGTGTTTGGGTTTTTCTGTCTTGAAATTACTCAGACACAGCTCCGGAGTCAGGAAGTTGGTGGTGTTAACACCCCCGTATCTCAGTGCGCACGTTAAGCCGTTGGTCCTGCGCCTGATCTCTCTACGGTCATGTCGGACTGCCGTCTCACCGAATTATGAGGGTGAAGGAACAGAGAGTGCACCTGTGTATTGCGCACACATTTGTGCACTATAATATGTCCTGCGCAGTTGGCTAATCTCTGTTGAGATAAGCCGCCGTAGTCGAAATCGGCTAGGAGGACATCATCATCATTCCCTACGTAATAAAAAGCTGTTTCCGTAGTTTACATGGGTAAGCTGACGTGCGGCTGACTGTTGTGTACACAACAAGCAAGCATATAGTCTCATGTTAGCTCTCTCAAAATATTATCACTAGCACCTATCCAATGTCTTCATAATAAACACAAAAAAAAGACTGAAGTACCGAAATTGACAGAGAAACGAATACAGCTACTTATTTACATTAGTCTGTAACTGAACCAACGTACCTCTTCTAACCTACGTAACATTTAAAAAAAATCTGAAATTTAATTTTTTAAACTGCCCCCTACCCGAACCAAAGATTGTCTGGAATATAATTACAGACTTCCAGCCGATTCAAAACCTAATAAAAGGACAATAGTTCGATTCCCGACTTATTTCTCTTGGCAATTCATTATTCATTTACAAAAATTTATCGACCGTCTTATGGTCAGTATTATAAGTATTTACTTACGTGAAAATTTGTAAAGAAGTAGCTTAAATACAAACAATTGCGGGTTCGAATCCCGCAAGGTGCAAATGTTTGTGTGATGAGCACGATCATTTGAACCTAAGTCATGGATGTTTATATGTATTTAATTATTTCTATCCGTTATCCTAGTCACAATAGAACAAGCTCACGCTTAGTTTGGGGCTAAGTAATTGGTGTGTTTGTTGAAACAATTTATTTATTTATTTATTTATGTACAACAATATAATTTACTAATAGTATTAACTGTCAATTATACAAAATACACAGAACAATTTGTAATTTTACTCTAACAATACACAATAAAAGCAACCCTTTTCAAATTAGGCATAACCTGATTTACTATGAAAATATTATTGTAGGCACGCGCCTCATACCCGTCCCGAATTATTGAGTTTGCTCACAATCATTGTAAATTGATCATAACAATTGTATTAATTGTTGAGAACATAAAAATAATAGGGCCAATCCATTTGATGACTTTGAACTTGCTATGAATGGTAAAACTGATAAAATACTCTTTTTGAAATACGTCATTATTTTTGCTATAGCACTAGTGTGCGTGAGAAGATCGGGTGTTTACGATGATGACCGGCTTACTTTGGTGCTTCAGTTTTAATGTAGGCGACACGGATTCCATATTTTTCTTCACGTCGATGGTATGTACATAAACCACTATTCATCAAATATTTTGCCATAATTTTTAATCCCACTTATATTATAAATGCGAAAGTTTGTGAGTGTGAATGTTTGTTACTTCTTCACGCAAAAACTACTGAACGGATATGGATGAAATTTGGCACAGAGATAGATTATAGTCTGGAATCCCACTATTATCCCACTAATATTATAAATGCAAAAGTTTGTGAGTGTGTGAGTGTGTATGTTTGTTACTTCTTTACGCAAAAACTTCTGAACGGATATGGATAAAATTTGGCACAGAGATAGATTATAGTCTGGAATCCCACTATTATCCCACTAATATTATAAATGCGAAAGTTTGTAAGTGTGTGAGTGTGTATGTTTGTTACTTCTTCACGCAAAAACTAATGAACGGATATGGCACAAAGATAGATTATAGTCTGGAATAACATATAGGCTACTTTTTATCCCGAAAAAAAAAACACAGTTCCTGTAGGATACAGAAATAGTAGTTTACGCGGGCGAAGTCGCAGGCAACAGCTAGTTATGTATAAAAACCCTCTAAGTAGAGTTCATCTTCGTGTAGGTATTTGTTTATAGGCTCCGCTAATACCAGCGGTTGCTGGGTTGAATCCTGCAAGGGGCAAATGTTAGTGTGATAAACACGAGCTCAATTCCTACGCTTAATTTTTATTTTATTTGAAATGGGTTTGTTCTTGACTCTAAACTAAGCCAGACGTGGCGTAGACATATTCGAAGGTGGAGCGAGCTCACCCAGAAGCTTGTTCACTCTTTTTAGGTTTTTGGGTTGTAATCCGTTGAAAACACTGACGTGGGTAGTGAGCCAAATTTTTTATGTGCGCATTATTAATAATAAATAATAATGGCCTCCTAGCCCAATTTCGACTACGGCGGCCTATCTCAATAGAGATTAGCCAACTGCGCGGGACATATTATAGTGCACAAGTGTTTGCGCAATACACAGGTGCACTCTCTATTCCTTTACTCTCATAATTCGGTGAGACGGCAGTCCGAAATGACCGTAGAGAGATTAGGCGCAGGACTAACGGCATAACGTGCTTTCCGAGGCACGGGGGTGTTTACACCACCAACTTCCTGACTCCGAGGCTGTGTCTGAGTTTTTTCAAGACAGAAAAACACAACACTCTCGGCCCGACCCGGGACCTCGTGGATAGTACCCAGCGTGCTGATCACTAGACCAACGAGGCAGTCTTCTATTAAAATGTCGATGACAAGCGCTTAGTAAATTGGGGCCTATTATGCCAAAATAACGCAACTCTGCGACAATTAGGAATAAAAATCTCATTAATAGTTTCGTCAACAACACTTATTAAGTTAACAGCTCTCATAAAAATGGCGGTATCAGTCAATCTGTGTTCCCAAACAATTAGCCAGCAGTAAGTGCTTGCTCTAAGTGGCATGTTGATAACCGATAGGGCACGCGTGGGTTAAACGCGGGCAGGCCTGTGTATCTCCCCGCGTAGGTAGCAAAAACTTACCTACGCGCGGCGACCCTTACTTAGGGGCTAAAACAAGTTGCGTGTCGCTACCGGCCAGCGACACGCTCGCGCGTTTTATTCACCGGCGGCCGCGCGGCTACGTTGCTAGCTGGACGAGAATGAATAAAGTACTAGAAAGAGGCGCTAGATGGCGTTAGAAGCTTCTCGTAGCAGTCAACCCTATCGCGTCGCGTGATATTACGTCACTGAATAGGTTTAGTGTATTATCATATTCCAGAGCAATAAGTATGAAATTATCTTGCAATGGATTTTCGTAGGTATCTACACGAAAATGTGCTTGACTCTGAGGCGAACTAAATTACGCCATATTGTTGACGACATTGAGTAGACATTTTTTTGAATACAATGAAAAAATATTTTATTTAAAAAGAAAAGATCAAAAATACAACAGAAATTACCCTAAAACTAAGCACAATTATAACTAAAAATTATAAACTAAATACAAACTAACAACATAATATACAGGGTGTGGCGTAAATAGTGGTCCAAAGCAAAGGTGTGGATACACTGTACACTGAAGCACCACATACCAGTATTTAAAAAAAAAATATGTACAGGGTTTTAAAAAAAAAAAAAAATAATTTTTTTAGAAATCGTTACCTTGCCTTACAAATTTGGTTATAATTTCCAAAAATTACGGTTTTTTTTATCCATTTTTTTTATTATTATTGCTGATCACTTGTACTTAGTACTCCATTCGTTTTTTTTTACAAACTGAATTTAATAAAAAAAATTAAGTTTCTTTCAAAATTCAATACTCACTGCTAGCAAATCGTTTGACTTTCAATGCTTTTGGTGCAAAAAAAATGTACCACACTGTCAGTGCCCATTGTTTAAAAAAAATGCCCATCTTTTGCAGATTCTAAAATGGTGCAACAATAAGTGTTACGACTTACAGGAAAAAAGTTATTGCTTTTCGAAACAAAAAGGAGCCCAATTCAGAAAAACAATTTATTTGAAGTTCAAGGGTTTACAAGGGTTGTAATTTTTTTCTGTGTGGTCCAAAGCAAAGGTGTGGATACACTGTACACTGAAGCACCACATACCAGTATTTAAAAAAAAATTATGTACAGGGTTTTCAGGGTTTTCAGGGTTTTTTTTATTAAATTCAGTTTGTAAAAAAAAAAACGAATGGAGTACTAAGTACAAGTGATCAGCAATAATAATAAAAAAAATGGATAAAAAAAACCGTCATTTTTGGAAATTATAACCAAATTTGTAAGGCAAGGTAACGATTTCTAAAAAAATTAAAAAAAATTTTTTTTTTTGAAAACCCTGTACATAATTTTTTTTTAAATACTAGTATGTGGTGCTTCAGTGTACAGTGTATCCACACCTTTGCTTTGGACCACACAGAAAAAAATTACAACCCTTGTAAACCCTTGAACTTCAAATAAATTGTTTTTCTGAATTGGGCTCCTTTTTGTTTCGAAAAGCAATAACTTTTTTCCTGTAAGTCGTAACACTTATTGTTGCACCATTTTAGAATCTGCAAAAGATGGGCATTTTTTTTAAATAATGGGCACTGACAGTGTGGTACATTTTTTTTGCACCAAAAGCATTGAAAGTCAAACGATTTGCTAGCAGTGAGTATTGAATTTTGAAAGAAACTTAATTTTTTTTATTAAATTCAGTTTGTAAAAAAAAAAACGAATGGAGTACTAAGTACAAGTGATCAGCAATAATAATAAAAAAATGGATAAAAAAAACCGTCATTTTTGGAAATTATAACCAAATTTGTAAGGCAAGGTAACGATTTCTAAAAAAATTAAAAAAAATTTTTTTTTTTGAAAACCCTGTACATAATTTTTTTTTAAATACTGGTATGTGGTGCTTCAGTGTACAGTGTATCCACACCTTTGCTTTGGACCACTATTTACGCCACACCCTGTATATAAAAAAAAATCTAAATCCTAATCTATTTACAAAAAGGCGGTTTCCCCACTCTGCAACCTAACTGATTCAAAGGTCCCCATTATGCCAGCCGCATTGCCACGCTGAATGGCAACAGAGACCTGTTGAACCAACCAGGATCCAGAGCGGGGATCATTCCCTTTTTCTCTTAGGCGACGCCCCAGTGCTCTAAAAAGGTCACGAGCCTTATCGCCCCATGGACCCGCCGTCTCCACAGCGACCGGTACGAAATCGTAAATCGATTCCAAGGCGGAGTATTTGGCGTGTTTTGACTTAGCGGCGTTTTCTGCAGCTGAACCTGCCTAACACACAGTATGTCTCAAGTGAGACGCAGCAAACGTGCTAACGCAAGTCGCGTCCCACAAGAGACATCGGCCTCGCCGCCAAGGAATCAATGTAAGACCATCCGGTCTCTTGCCGTCCGTACGAGACAAACCCGGTGGCTCCAAGATACATGGGACGTTTACAGCAACCATAGCTCGACGGATAATGTCGTTAATTGAATGGTGCCTCGGGAAGCGCCCGGCGCATCTCTGGCAACTTAAACCATGGTGGCCGTTCTCCTCCACCATTGCGCCACAAATGCAGCGATGAGCTTCACATACTTTGCCTCCAAGCCTCAGGGCTACTGCTATCCTCAAGGAATCGTTGTCGAGCAGTGTACCCAAATGAGGTGAAGGCAAAGCATGTAGCCACGCCCCAGATTCCGGCCTTGTCACTGCTTTTAAACGAGCTAGATCAGCTCCCGTGACACCATCCAACAAACGAGAGTACGTTATTTTGCATAGAATGTCGTCCCATTCCCTCTGAACCACAGGGTTGTTAGGTCGGGCGTCATTGGGACTAAGCACTGCCCACCTTTCAAAAGCCTCAGAGAGAAATGGCAAACGTAAATTGTTGCTATCGAGTGACAAGATGCGAGCAACAAGATCCGTCGATCCATGTGCGGAAGCCAAAAAAGATACTAGACCTAAATCTTGAACCCGTCGTACTCCTAAACCTCCGTGTCGAATAGGTAAGGTCGCCTGACACCACTGCAAATCGTTTAACTTCACATTCAGAACGGACTCTAAAGTTAATTTTAAAGTGTCATCAACGGCCTTTAAACCCTGATCGAATAACCAGGTTGGTGATGTTCGCAAGACATAAACCATCCGCGGCAAAGTAAGACAATTTCTTAGCAAAATAAGTGACACATGTGCTGAAAGATGAGTCAAATGCGCCCACGCCGAGGAAAGTGCCTGCCTTTTGAGTTGAATAACAGAGCTGACACCTTCAGGAAAAATGGGAGCACCTAACAGATTAAATGACAATTTATCAATTTGAACAATACCAGGCAAAAGATTTTCAAATTTACTAATATCTGTGACCTGACTATTACACACAAAAATTTCACATTTGGCTGTATTAATTTCTAAACCTAATAATTTTAAAGCTGGAATTAAAGTTTTCAAATCTTAAAGGACTGCATCTGGGCTTCCACCCAAAGTACCGTCATCCAAGTACCAAACATTTAGTGGAGATTTTAAATTTGAAATGGTTTTTTGGATGGCTAAATAAAATAACAAAGGCCCCAAGGGGTCACCCTGTTGAGCTCCAACCTGTGACTTTATTATACTATCGGAAAAGAAAAGATTACTTGCAGATGAGTAACACTGGTAAATAAATGGGTACAGTGATGGGGTATGCTCCAGTACTTCATTTAAAAAAATGTCTCTTTCGACGCTGTTGAATGCATTTTTTATATCAATTTTGACAATCAAATCGGCCGATGCCTCATGTCCCATAGCAAATGACCGGGTTGAATGTATGGCAGAGTCACAACCTAATATTGTGCCAAAACCAACCTGCTTTGGTTGTAGGTAGCAGGACATTGCCTCCCGAACAGATCTACAACAGAGTTTAGCCGTAAGGCGGCGAAAAACGCTGCCTACAGCAATCGGCCTGATACCACCGTCCTTTTTTGACAAGGCACACAGAGAAGCACCATATAGGAAAGGCCTCACCTCTAAGTTCAACATACCTCTCAATAAAAAATTGCAAAGTTTGGTGATAGTTTCCAACAAACGTGGCCCATTGCTTCCTGCTGCTGATGAAGTCAACTTTTATATGTGCTGAGGGCGCAAACCGTCGAGACCAGAAGCCGATCCGTTATAAAAAGAGGCTATTGCATCAGCCACATCAGACGGTGTCACTGTCAAAAAAGGGCTGGTTATACTTGGTTCAGGTGGTAATGTTCTCGACATAGACGGGGCTTTATCCTTCAGAGCTCTTAAAGTACTCTCACTCGTCGCAGCGAGGGAGCAATCTGAGAGAAGCAAACGCACTGCACCTCTTAAGTCGCCGTCGTGAACCTTGGCCTCAATAGCACGATAAATTGAAAATGGTTTTGACAAAGAATTTTCTTCACGAAAGTAAAAATTTCCTTCATCTATATTATGTTTTACCTTAGAAGTTAAAGAGTTACTTCCTCCCTCACTTGGCACCCTCAAAGCCAAAAAAGAGAAAGACAACAACTTGAACCAGTCTTCCGTGCTATTCGTACGCAGACAATCCTCTATGATTGTACACAACTTGCCGGCAGCCAGGCTCCTTGCTCCCTTGGGTATATGTCTCAGAACTCTAACACTAGACTTTAGTGAAGGTAAATCATTTAAACTTTGCCCAAAACAAGACGGCAAAAACGTATTGCCCGGTATAGGACAAGGGGAAGGAGTATTAACATCGGTGTTATTTGGTAAACCCAAAGCACCTCGATTTTGTGGAGCCACATCCCTATGAGTCCTACTTATATGCACATTAAGACCCCTTAAGCAGATTTTCCGCCTGAGTAGCGCTCTATTCTGTACACCTTCTTTGGATGGTATTAAATCTTCTTAGAAAGCAGGAAATGGCAGAGGAAAGTTAGGTACAAGCCTTAGCAACGGCAAGGCTGAATTGGCGTCCTTAGTAACTGTCAGTTGTATGAAAAGTACGTTTGATGGTAATGAATATCACTAATTGAACACTTGACTTCACACATTAGGTGGAATTTCTCGCGAAAAATCATCAGAAGGTATCAAAATCGATTCCTCGACATCTTAATTAAGAGTCAAGATTTAATAATTTGATAACAATTCAATCTCTTAAGAATGGAACGTCGAACTGAATCGGTTCAATCGAATCAAAGTCATAAATAGACTACAATTGCTAAGTCATACTTCTGTACGAAGTACTAGTACTTATTCTGTGACGCGGGTAACAACTTCCTACGTACTGTCGACAGCACGTCAGGCTACCCATGTTATCTACGATAAAAGCTATTATTACGTGGGGGATAGAGGCGGTCTTAAGACCAAAGTGGGGTAGTCTGACGGCCGTCTGTACTTCGATATTGGGAAGGGTGCAAGGGGCTTACTGATTGATTGTCAGATACTTATTATGTCGCGTTAGATCAGATTATGACTAGTGGAAAGTGCAAGGATCTATTAAGTCCACGTAAGATAGGAATGAAAAAGAAAAATACGTATGTCTTCTTTTTTGACGTACTATAAGGAAAAAAATAAAAATTGTATGTAAATTTTTTGAAATGTTGTCAATTCCAAATTTGCAGTAGCAACTGAAAGTTAAGAGCTTCTCAATTTAATTTATTAGCAATTCAACAAAATAAGGGATTATCAACAATAAAAGTATGGTTTCAGTATAATGTGCCCCCCTGTTAAAACACCTGATTAAATTTGAAATTACTATTTCGAATTAATGACATAGTGGAGACAAACAAACATTTATTCACGTGTTATATTAGTGGCATAATAATAATTATTGAGTACCAATGACATCTTCTGAGTTATGTTCATTAGTTATTTCACTTACCGATGCTCTTACGGCGAGAGAACATCGTGAGGAAACCAGCACATTCGGGCAACTGAATGTGTAACCATGATCCAAACTGGCCAGGTTCCCCGGTTAACAGGGTCACGGAGGTCAGATGGCAGTCGCTACACTGTAATTACCTGATCTGCCACATCCTGGATCATGGTCAGCCGACCCTGGGTTCTCGCATGCGAGTGCACAACCAGGATAACAATGGGATGATAAATAATAATAAAGCCCTTTATTTTGAAAATCTTATAATATATTAACAAAAATAACATCTATATTATTTCCCTTATTTCGGTGTGCCTCTTGGCATAGGCTTCCTCTAGCGACTTCCACTGTTGTCTATCGCGTGCGACTCTAGTCCACAGATATCCAGCTGTCATTTTAATTTCGTCCATCCATCTCATCCGCTGTCGCCCTCGACTTTTTTTTGCCATCCCTCGGGTACCATTCTGTTACTGCCTTGCTCAATTTGCCTAGGGTATCGCGCATCATATGGCCTGTCCACCGACGACGACGACGCTGGGATGATGATGATGAAAAATTATAGGTAAGCCTAGGCGATTTATTATTTGCTGCCTCGTTGGTCTAGTGGTCAGCACGCTGGGTACTATCCACGAAGTCCCGGGTTCGACACGGGTCGGGCCGAGAGTGTTTGGGTTTTTCTGTCTTGAAATTACTTAGACACAGCTCTGGAGTCAGGAAGTTGGTGTTAACACCCCCGTGCCTCGGAAAGCACGTTATGCCGTTAGTCCTGCGCCTAATCTCTCTACGGTCATTTCGGACTGCCGTCTCACCGAATTATGAGAGTAAAGGAATAGAGAGTGCACCTGTGTATTGCACACACACTTGTGCACTATAATATGTCCCGCGCAGTTGGCTGATCTCTGTTGAGATAGGCCGCCGTAGTCGAAATTCCAGGAGGACATTATTATATTATTTGGAAGTTTTTTTCTATGTATGCGTTTACGGAACCCTGTTTTGCCGGTAAAACACTGTGTCTATTCCGTTTTGCG
Organism: Pyrausta nigrata; assembly: GCA_949316185.1. Classification (NCBI taxonomy): domain Eukaryota; kingdom Metazoa; phylum Arthropoda; class Insecta; order Lepidoptera; family Crambidae; genus Pyrausta; species Pyrausta nigrata. The sequence goes on from OX438965.1 coordinate 7,184,562, forward strand.
CAAGTTACGAACATTTTTCCAAGTGCTTCTCTCGCGATAGCCCACGTTCTCATTAAGCGAGTCAACACTCCAGTTGAGTGAGTGCTGAGTGAGTGTTGAGTGACTGTTGAGTGACTGTTGAGTCTTGCTTACTTTGTGTTGTTAATTAGTGTGTGCGATTTAAGATAACTGTTGTTTTGGTTGATATCTCCTAATGGGGTGTGAACATTTTTCAAGGGTTCGAGAAAATCTGAGTGATTTAGTTGAATGGATTTTGATTAAGTATGGTATTAAATAATTTATAGTGATTAAGATTGACAATCACATCTATAATTGACTAGCGAATAGCCCCGGATTTGAACGAGTTAAAAATCCTTGAAATGTAGACATAATATGCCAAAGCAAACTTTTTTGTCGGATAATAAAGATACATAATCCTACTATATGATATTACACTCTTACCCCGTTTTTTAGGGTTCCGTAATCCTGTCAAGAAACTTATAGTTTCGTCATGTCCGTCGGTCTGTCTGTCTCTCCGAGGTTTTGTTAAGAGACTATTAGTACTAGAAAGCTATAATTTTGTAGGTGTATGAATACCAATTACACCGACAAAGTGGTACAATGAAATATTAAAAAATATTTTCACCCCTACCTACATGTGAAGTGGGTAAAGTTTTTTTCGTCGTCAACCCCCTCTAAAAGCTTAATTGCTGGTCTGAAAAATCTGTAAAAAATCATGATGATAGTGCATCTAATAAACTTTAAAGAAAAACTATAGCGGTTAATATTACTTTAATAGTTTAAGAGTAATGTTTGTTTAAATTGGGTGTTGGATAATTTTGTACCAAATACAAATCCTTAGAATAAATTCGCTAAAATGACTAAGATGAAGTAAATAATGGTACCCTTCCTTCGCCCAGTATTTTAATTAGTACAATAATTTATAGGCAGTTAGTGGATAGAAGAGTTTTTAAACCCTCATACCAACTGAGCTACGGAGGACGAATCGACGAGTTTTTTTCGTCGGCGTTCGATTCATCAATAACTTAGGGAATGTACCAACATGTATCCGATGGAAATATTTTTACAAACATTTGACCACCAGTTGAGATGAAATCGAGTCCCACCGGATGACACAGTCGATTAATTTTTGTGAGCGAAATTAAATTAAATTTGCTAAAACTCGCAAAATAATTGCTGAAGTTATTAAAATAATTATACGTTTTTAAAAGCATTAATTACCCAGCAGCACTAAAATCATTTTCCCAACTAATAAATCGCTTATCGCATCATCAGTTGAGTAAGTGACATTACGCGTTTAGTCAAATGTCATGTCCCTCGGTGTGAGTTAACCTTTAAAGTGCTTCGCTTTAATAGGGCACGATTAGGTTAAGCGGTGCTATTAGCATGTATACTTAGCTACGAATAGTTCCTTGTAATATTATTTATTCTATGGTAATACTTTGGCACTAAATATATACCTAAATTTGTACCTTTTAAAATAAGAATTTCGGCTACAGCGGCCTGTCTCAACAAGATTAGCCAACTGCGCGGGTGATATTATAGTGCACAAGTGTGTGCGCAGTACACAGGTGCACTCTCTGTTCCTTCACTCTCATAATTCGATGAGACGGCAGTCCGACATGACCGTAGAGAGATCAGGCGCAGGACCAGCGGCTTAACGTGCTTTCCGAGGCACGGGGGTGTTAACACCACCAAATTCCTGGCTCCGGAGCTGTGTCTAAGTTATTTTAAGACAGAAAAACCCAAACACTCTCGGCCCGTCCCGCCCCGGGATTCGAACCCGGGACCCCGTGGATAGTACCCAGCGTGCTGACCACTAGACCAACGGGACAGAATATAACCAACTAGATAATAGGTGTCATACTTGGAGCTTTTCTTAACTCTTAAACTGCTTGATGTTTATCGAAATCATCAAAAATCGTCGTTATAATATATTTCAATAAATTTACATAAAACCTTAACAAATCATACTCAGGAAATATTACTTTATTAATAAAATAAAACACATTAAAATCTGTTCAGTAGTTTCTGAGATTTTAGCGAACATACAAACATACGAACAGACATACAGATTGACGCGCGGCAGTTTATTTTACTATTATTTATGTATTTACTTATTTATTTTGCATAATAAAATAATCATAAATAACACTATTGAGCAATCATATTTATTCATTTGTTATTATTTATAAGTACTTAGATAACTATGATAAATGATGAAATGAAATGGAACTACTATTAAACAAATGCTTAGTACAAAAATTAACGTACATAAATTATTAGGGTTGCCACGGTAGCCTGGGCAAATTAGATTTAGCCCGCGTCTTGCCGACACGAAAGAAGAAGAAGAACGTAAACATATTCTATGCGGTTATAAAGTAAATTGAACTAAAAGAAAACACAGATTTTACAATGAAATAAATTGAAAGAATACACAGACTAATTCATACCTAATGCCACAATTAAAACTTTTGTCCGCCATTTTGTAATTCAAATCACATTCCGACTATGAATGGAAAAATCTTCTCAGCTCAACCCAATACCACACCAAATTGAGTTACAAACATAAAACGATGCAATAAACTAAAATGCAATTTATTAGTTCAATCGACCCCCCACCCTTTTGTTGTACCCCTAAAGATAATGAACACTTGTCAAAATTGATACGTCAATGTTCACTTGTCATTTTTGAACACTTGTCAAAATTGATACGTCAATGTTCACTTGTCATTTTTGGACGAAATTCAGTTAGGTGCGCGGAGAAAAAAGTTAGTTTTCGTACGCATGTAACATGTAGGTACATGCATGTTGTGCATGTAGGCTCCCAGGCTTAGAACCCAAGTAAAGTCAGCCTATATTGATTTCTTCCTGGGAAAAGGCCTCATCTCAACTGTGAGGAGGTGTGAGCACGCGGGCTTAGTGCGGATTGGTGGAAGGGTGTCTGTAAGGCAAGTGTCAGATGTTGTGAGGCTTAGAACCCAAATTGTTAATTGAATCGAAACTTATTTAGGTTTTTCTGTCCTGAAATCACCCAGGGAAAGTTCTGAGTGGGGATGTTGGTGGTATTGACACCTGCGCGCTTCAGAAAGCACGTAAAGCCGTTGGTCCTGCGCGTGATCTCTCAGGTCATGTCGGATTGTCTTCACACCTAACTGAAGGAACAAAGAGAGTACTTTGTATTGCGCACACACTGCAGTGCTAAATATTGATATATTAGAAATTACTCCTCATTCTCATCCTAGCATTAACCCTGTTGTGCACTCGCACGCGAGGGCCCAGGGTCCGCTTTAGGCCATGATTCAAGATATGGCAGTTCAGGTAATTACAGTGGAGCGACTGCCATCTGACCTCCGTGACCCTGTTAACAGGGAAACCTGACCAGTTTGGATCATGGTTACACATTCAGTCGCCTGAATGTACAGGTTTCCTCACGATGTTTTCCCTCACCGTAAGAGCATCGGCACAGGTTTTATAATAGTTACGGTTAGTAAAACAACTAATGTACATAACTCAAAAAAAGTCATTGGTATGAGTGAAACAACTAAAGTACATAACTCAGAAAAAGACATTGGTCATGGCGGCACGTGGGATCGAACTGGTACCTCCCGCATGAGAGGCAACCCGCTAGCCACTATGCCACCGACGCTCATCGAACGTATTTGAAATTAAATTATATTAATATTATGGATCTTTAACAGCTTAATATCGGTCCAAACTGGATTAAAGCGCCTCAAAGCGGAACATTCCGGATTGCAATAACTACGAATTAAGAAACTACAAACACAAATACTCAAACCATTCGATTTTGAACTTTAACTCCACGCGCTAACGTCCATCCCTTTGTCATGATTTGTTCTCACTGTTTTAATGACAATGGGGAGCAAGTGGGGTTTATTGAATTTTCACCGGCAGGACGATAGGGCAAACTCTTTTGATTTCTGAACAGACGCTCTTTATTGTCGTGATTTTATTACGCTAAGGACGAGTTTATGCAATAAGGCGAGTTTGGTTAAGTTTGAGAATGTTTCAGCTAGCTATAAATGTGTATATTAAATAATACTTAAGTACAATTAATAAGTATTGAGATACTTAAGTGATGGAGATATTTGCGTATATTAAGAAGGTTCTGACATAATGTAATCTTTGTAAATCAGTGAGGGAGGATATGTATCCTCCCTCACACACATACTAGCGAAAGCTGATATAGGTCCATATTTTCAAAACTTAATTAAAGAGAGAAAAAATATTGTTTTGCTGTCTCATATTCTCATTCTATTTATTTAAATAAAGAATTTTAAAAGCTCATTAAATCACAATTTTACGGATTACTTCGCATTTACATTTTATTTAAAACCTGACGTTTTGAACATTTTACAGCTTTCGTGGTATCTCTGTGACCAGTTCTAATATTTGCGTTAACGTATGAAACAAATATCTATGTACTTAATTACTAAAAAAACACTAGTAACTAAACTATAATAGTAATATATATACAATTAATAAATAAAAATTAAGATAAATTATTTAATACAAAAGAAAAACAAAAATTACAAAAAGGGTCCTTGTGGTAAGGTTCCCAGGATGCTGGCAGCATTACCACGCTGGATAGCGATGCTTATACGCTGAGCAAGGTAGCTGCCAGCTCTTGGGTCACCACTGATGTCAATCAGCCTCTTGGAAATCTCTTTGAAAAAAGAGATAGCGTGGGGTCCCAACGCTATCTCTCTATACGGACAGTGTTTCGACTCCAAACGGTACAAAGTGGTACCGGGAGTCGATCTGCCTGTACTAGTTTTTTTTAAAGTTTTCGGCACTTAACGCAGCCGAACCAGCACCACGGCTTGTCCCGGGCAGATGTGAGGCTGCAAGTGTGTCGACACAGGTAGCGTTCCACACAAGAGCCCGACCCATCCGCCAAGGAACAAGTGACATCCCGTCTGGTCTCTTGCAATCATCACGCGCGATACCGTTCGCCTCGAGTAAAGCCGGCAAGTTGATAAAGGCAAGAGACCGACGGATGATGTCGTTGATGCTGGCATGGCGTGAAAAGCGGCCTGCACTTTTAGTACAGGAGGGTCCGTGATGTCCCAACGTGCTGACATCAGTACCACACGGACATCTGTGTGGAAGGTAAACCTCAGTACCAACACGCAGACCTATCGCGACTCGTAGAGTTTCTGAGTCCAAAAGGGTTCTCACATTGGCCGAAGGATAGGCCTGAAAATAATTAAAAAATCATAAAAAATATGTATTTTATTTACCGTAACAAAAAAAAACTATTTTTCAAACTGATTGCAAATTTTCTTTGATGTGTGTACGTACATGTAAAACTTTTATTTGTGTAAGTATCCTAAAGCCTAAATTATTTATCTAAGCCTATTGGATGAATAAATTAGGTTTTAGGTGAAAAACCTTTTAGTAAAAAAAAGAAAAAAATATGTTATTACTTCCTTGTTTAAGAGTGTATCTTCTTTATTTGGTTTAATCAATAGCAGTCTAAAAAAATATCTTCTTGACTCTATGTCGCATAACCCCACCCGATCTCGTACTCCCCGCGGGGCGTCGTTCACTAGCCTTTTTTCGGCTACACCCTATATTCCTGTATACAGGCCGTGATATGACCGTTTTGATCAGGTGTGTATTATTATAGCTTTTAGCTATCCTTTGACGTAATAGTCAATTAGATTACGTGATATCAGCGACATCTAAAGGGCATCGGAGTGTATTATATGATTAGGTTAAGTTAATTTGCAGGTTATTACTTTTAAGCCCTCTGATCTGAGTTGAGTGGTATTGTTACCTTATTGCAAAATTAGTTTAAACATTAATCCTATTTATTTTATGAGATTTAATTTAAATATTCGAACTTTTCGATCTTCTAGGTACTTTGTAATATGTCAATACTATCTACACTAATCCTATAAAGTGGAAAAATTTGATTGTGTGATTGTATTGAATAGACTCCGAAACTAAAGGAACGATTCAAATGAAAATTGGTGCAGAGATAGTTTGAGACTATTGGAAGGACAATGGCTACTTTTTGTCGCGATATAAAACCATCAGGGGAGTGAAATGGAGGATGAAAGCCGGCGAAGTCGCGGGGAACTGCTAGTATTACAATATTTGTATTTATAACAACAGTCTTCACAAATGTCAGTACCAAACAAACTTTTATACCCATTTTACACTTTTGATGTAATAGAATAGTTAGCCTTTATAGATCCCACTGCTGGGCAAAGGCTTCACCTCAATTATGAGGAGGTACGAGCCATACTCCACCACGCGGGCTCAGTGCAGATTGGTGGAGTGGTGTCTGTATGGCAAGTGACCTTATTGTCACATGTTATCTGTCCGCCTTACAGCCTCTGACTAGGCTTAACGACTAATATTACAGATTATAAGCCGGGACCAACTGCTTAACGTGCCTTCTGCACAGAGATGTTTGTCATGTACGTCACTTAAATGGTCGGAATGGTCACCTATCCAATCACGACCGCGCCGTGGGTTGCTTAACTTTGGTATCACTACCAAAGCCCTGTTGCCACTGCGCCACAATTTGCTGCTTTGCTTCAATTCACCCAACGAAATGCTTAAACATGTAACTAACTGCATTTATTTCGTTGTCCCTATTCATTGAGCTTTCTATCAATATTAACTAATCACACCCCACAATTCAAAGCAATCTTTTCAATACCAAACAAAATTATACAAACAATTTGATAAAATTATTCCGTACGTGCGAACCCAAACAGATCCCATCGCCACTTGCACAGAAATAAGTAAGTTTATTATTTCAAATTTATAGATAATTGCATGAAGCCAAGTTGGGGGCAAACAATGGAGGCATTAGGGGTTAAATTGTGCGTGTGACACCCCTGGTGAGGGTTCGACACAGTGTATTAGGTATACAGTAGGTTGACTTTGATCGAAATTAGATATGTTTACAATGGGATTGCGGACATGTATGTTTTTATTTCATTTCCTTTTTCTCTGGGGTTTTCTGTCTTGTGATGAAATTCAATAAAAATGCTCAAAAACAGCTCAAGAGACAGGAAGTTGCTGGTTTCGTGTTGCTTTTTGTAGGGGACTTCTTATTTGTTTTATTTAATTTTAATTATTTTCTTGAGTTTAGATTCTAAGTTATTTGGTGTTTCATCAGGTTTTCAATATTATAGAAATATAATTATATAAAATAGTTGAGGAAAAGTAAGTAGGTAAACTTTGAAATAAAATGCAAATTGCAATTTTGTGATAGCAACCATCTTGAAATGTATCATAGTGTATTATAGTATTCTACTAGTCAGCCCTTTCATTGGATATCCATATTGAGGGAGTTAAAAAAAAAAAAATGTAATCCACCATTTTTTTACGGCGGCCATCTTGGATTTGAAATTTGTCATAGTGTATAGTATTCTACTAGTCAAGCCCTTTCATTTGATACCCATATTGAAGGAGTTTAAAAAAATATGTGATCCGCCATTTTGTTACGGCGGCCGTCTTGGACCGATTTTCATAAAAACATAGCTAAGAACACTTCTGACTAATTAAAACTAAATCACACACACACACACACACACAGACACGTCAAACTTATAACACCACGTCGTTTTTGCGTCGGGGGTTAATGGTTATATTCGACTAGGTTCATCAAAAACTATTTCCTTTTATTTGTACGTAAACGAACAATTACCTGCGTCACATAACCTTTAACTTTCCTTAAAAGAGAACAGAATGCTCAAAACTTGAAGAGAAAACAAGACCAAGTAGTGTACATGTTCCAAATCAGAAAGTTGACAAGAAATCATCACGAATAAGTATTTTCAAGTTTTTCTCAGCTTTGACAAGGGTTTGTACAGTGGTGGCGCCATCTGAGATCAGCTTTCCCTTGCCAACCCCATTAAGCCGTTGATTCTACGCCTGACTTTCCTCCGTCATGCTGGATTGCCGTCTCATCGAACTACGATAATAAAAGACCAGAGAGTCTAATTGTGTGTGTATTGTGCACGCACTTGTGATCTGTAATACTTATCTTCAGGCCGCTCAACAGAGATCAACCAAATACACAGATGGCCGCTTTAGCCAAAAATGTTTTAAGAAAATATCGTCTCTAGATTGTATAGTGAATTTATATCATTTAAAAACAAAAGCAAAAATATATCTTACCCATTGCCCAACAGGGTCCAGAATGATAGACCAGTAAATTAGTAACCTACAAATTTACTGGTTAAAGATCTTTATTTCTCATATAAAACCATTACAGTCGCTTGCACGAGAAATTACATAATGTCTATTCTTAAAAGATAATTTGTCCAGTTCGCAGATGGCAGACTGAATCGGCTATATTGACATAGTTTAATATAATTTAATTTTACATTTTAACGTTTTTAAGTTAATATAGGTATGTTGCTTTAGCCTTTGTTTAAATATATTGATTGAGTCTGCGGCCTTTACATAGTCTGGGAAATGATTAAAAAGCTGTGCTCCTTCATATGTTATTCATATGTTTTTTTATCATAGTTTGTTCTGGATTTTGGTGTAACTTGTGATGGGTCGAGGGCAAAAACAAATATGGACAAAATGGGCAAATGGACCTTAGTCCCCGACCATAACAACCGGTCGGTAGGAAGCGCTCCCCTTTGCCTTCCTAACCCAGTTGCGCCAAAGTGGTGACCCCGGCGTGATTTACACTGGAGCACGGAGCCTCACCGTCGTCATCATCAGCGTCGCCTTCTCCCTTGCCAACAGCACCCAGCCAGCAGCATTCAGCCAACAGTCTCCTGCAAGCCAGCTCACCAGTCCTATGGACACCACCGCAGACCACACCGGTTCTACCTGGTTCCTCATCAGCCTCACCCAGCTCATTATTCCGACTCACTGTGGACTTCGAGCTCATCCGCACGCATCGTGGACATCACACATGCTCATCCCGACTCACTGTGGATATCACGCAAGTACATCGCGACTCATCGTGTGGACATCACGCATTCATCCCGAGTCATCGTGGACATCGGGATCCCGACTCGCCGTGGACATTACGTATGCCCATCCCGACTCACCGTGGACATCGCGCATGCACATCCCGGCATATCGAGGACTCAACAAGCACTGGCTTGCAAGTGAAGCTCACTACGCACAGACTGCTAAGCTCTCAACCATCCTGGCTCAAACAACCTCTGGTTCTTCCAGGGGGAATGGTGTGGCGACATCTTACCAAGTCGCCCACACTAGCAAGCAACATCCAGACGCGACGCCTTGACTCGGCTCCTACGGGCTAGATGGCGCTATTAGCCCGCTCCATACAACATAAACCACGATATGTAAGATTTAGCACGAGCTTGACTTCCTATAGCTAAACCAAGACGGTGACCATTGGACCTTGGTTCCCGACCATAACAACCGGTCGGTAGGAAGCGCTTCCCTTTACTTGCCTAACCCAGTTGCGCCAATTCACCACTTAAAAACCGTCGGTATTGATCGATTGATCATTAACATTGGACTATGTATATTTTTGGATGAATCATTAGTTTCCTCTAATTCCAATTGTACACCAAAGATGTGATTATTTTGCACCGTGTATGAAACCATGGATGCTAAACGACCGTTCAGTAGCATCAAATGTGCATGGTGAGGTCAGGATTCGTAGTGCCACTTTACTTAACGGCGATGCACCACAAATTTCTTTCTACCAAAATACAGCATCCACAGTCTTTGCAGCTTTCCAAGTCAATTTTTTCCCCAAATACCATTTCTCACTTAAGGTGGAGCATACTTTTTTTATTTGTGATGTGGAGAAAACCAACCACATAATCTAAACTTATAAAATTCGCCAGGTAGTAAATAAATTCCATTGCTTCTGATTCTCAGAGAGTTTATGGCCTTCGGTTTTACTGTTCAGTATACATATATGCAGCGCAGTGCAGTTCAGTTTAGTTTATAGTGTATTGAGAACTTGCGTAACACTATGTTCTACTGCAGTCTTTAAACGGTCTATATCGGAAGTTTCCAGAATAGTTAAGGTAATAGTTAAAGTGTAAGCCAATAGAAATTTCGATAAAATATTCTTGAAGGCCATATAATCCGACCTTAGCCAGTTGCTGTTTAGCGTAATATTAGTCGTCATGTCAGACTTCAGGGACACTCATGAGCAACCTCCGTGGCTGCTCATGTATTCTGACGATGTTACGCTGGTGGATGCGGACAGGGGACGACTGGTAAGACGTGTGAAGGTGAGGCGGTCCTCAACTAAATGTGGCGAAGACTGAATGCATGGCCTGCAATACTACAGATTCCACATCCGTCCGCATAGGCGAAGACAAGGTCGAGCGCACGGACACGTGTCTGGTGACATCGACTTCGATGTCAAGCCAAGCGTGGGTTGAATGGCGTGATGTGAATGGTGCCGATTAAACTAAAACGACAGGTCTATAAATCCATCATTAGACCCGCCCTATTACATGGCAGTGAAGCATGGCCTGTACTTGAACGACACAAGCTAGAACTGCGGGCCACGGTGATGAAAATGCTGCGCTGGATGTGCGGAGTTACGGGTTATTCATGGCAGCCTTCATGTCAGTGACATAGCAGACAAATTGCAAGAGTGCCACCTACGTTGGTACGAACATGTCGTGCCAAAACCAGCAAGTTACACCCGCCGGGTCCTGGCAGAAGAGGAAGACCCAAAATATAATATATATAATCGACTGTGTCATCCGGTGGGACTCGAACCCACGTCCCTTCGCTATCCGGGCGAGTGCTCTTACCACTAAGCTACGGAGGACGTTAGTCAGACGACGAATTTTTGTAAGTGCTTGCTACGCCAGTGAGCCGGCGTTTGATTTCATCAATACTTGGGGAATGTACCCGCATGTATCCGATACATATTTTATTACAAGTACGAGTAGAACAAATCTATACACATTATGAAGAAATAAAGAACTGAATTGAATTGAATGTATAATCTATCTATAATTTTACCAAAAATCTGCATCTGATCACGATATCTTTACTTTAGAATTACTGCATTTTTGTGCACTGTGGCGCGTAATGAGGTTATTTGGACCGACGAACATAGCGTCAATTTTGTTAGTAGATACTAACAATGTCGAAGAGGATATTTTGCACGCGATTCTGTAAGAATCACTGGTTATTATGTTTGGGTTACAAAATAAAGAAACAAAACGGTGAAGTGCGAGTCGGACTCGTGCACAGACTTGCTTAGGTTTTGCATCGGTTTTTGTGATGAAATAACAAGCCTAGGGTCCTAACTGACAAATAGACGGACGAATGGACAGACAGACGGACAACAAATTGATCATTTAAGGTTGCCACTTTTTTTTTATTTAAAGTACAAATAACCCGGATGAAAAGAAGAAGATTGGGCCTGGTCGGTAGATTGGCACTAGAAAAATAAATTATTTTGTTACAGGAGAGTTTCCACGATAATGTCTTAAAATGAAATACAGGTTTCAAATACTTATTACTTTATTACAATAAACTTAAAATCTATTTTACATTTATATTATAAATTTACATTAGCCTCTTTTACTTATTGCCATTGGAAAAATGAAAGTGTGTTTTTGTGACTAAGCCAATGAAATAATTACGTAACTGACTGATCGAGTGTGTAATCAGCATAGAAAAAACAGATTTAGTATTAGTCTTCAAATTCAAATGATGAAGGAGCAAACCATATAAATTATTTTTCTAACAATAATGTGAGCCCCAATACATTTTTACTCGGAATGAAATCAACAATGCTATAAGGATTTTAATTAAACTATTTTACAAATAATATAAACATATATTATTAAATCTACCCGTGGTTTCTTTCTTAAATAATCAACTTTATAGATAAAATAATCGACTAGACTGTTTGACCAACTACGAGTGACACTCAATATTCTCATTATATGTACAAAATATGCTATTATTGCACTTACTTGTCTAATTAATATTTAATTACTAACACGTAACCTTTTACTATTAAATAATAATTAATTATTATTATTGTTTGACTCTACATCTGTCGAGACTAGTGAAGTTTATTTTTATTTCAACATAGTACGAGGGTCAAACTGAAAGTTCTTAGAAAATCAAAAACTGATTACATTAGCCAGTTATTAGTTTTATTATATCTTTTCAAAATATTGTCCATTGACGTCAATACACCGCTGCATGCGATGGAACCACTGGGAAAAGCACTTTGCCCACTCGTCCTTAGGGGTCTCTTCAATGGCATCGCGATACGCAGCCACCGCTTCTTCAGCATTCATAAACCGCTTTCCTTTAAGTTTTTCTTTAATTTTTGGAAATAAATAAAAATCACAAGGCGCGAGGTCGGGGCTATACGGCGGGTGACCCAGTAATTCAACGTTTGATGTCGCCAAATAGTCGATCGTTCGCTTGGCGGTGTGCGACGAGGCGTTGTCGTGGTGAAGGAGGATCCTACTGCGAGGTCGTTTCTCTCGAACTTTTTCCAAGACAAGTGGCAAACAATTGGTAGTGTACCATTCTGCAGAAACTGTTTTTTGATCCTCTAACACAATTGTTGCGAAATGACCTATCCTTCCAAAGAACGAGGCCACCATTTTTTTTCCCGCACTTCGATCTCTCTTCACTTTAGTTGGCAACTCCTCGAAAGGAAACACCCACTGAGCAGATTGTCTTTTGGTTTCAGGATCATAACAGTAAATCCAGCTTTCGTCACCTGTTAGTATGTCGAACACAGCATTTGAGTCACCTCCGTTAAATCTTTCAATCATTTTACGGCACCAATCCACACGATGGAGTTTTTGAGCCTTAGTCAAATTATGAGGTATCCACCGGGCGCAAAGCTTCCTGACCGCTAAATGTTCGTGGAGGATTTTGTGCACTTGACTCATACCGATGCCTAAGCTTGTCCGAATCTGCTGATAGGTCACTCTTTTGTCAGTCTCTATCATACGCCGCACAACACAGATGTTATTTTCAGTCGTCGCCGTAGAAGGCCGTCCCTCACGTACATCATCAGTGAGATTAGTGCGACCACGTTTAAACTCATTAAACCAGTTGTAAACAGTCGCACGAGATGGGGCTTCATCGTGAAAGGCCAATCGTAGTCTATCATAACTTTCTTGTTGACTTAAATGACATCGAAAGTCATAAAAAATCATTGCACGAAAATTTTCTCGTGTTAAATTCATTTTGACGTGACACAGACAATTTTCAATTTGCCGCCAAGTCGTAAAACAAATGACAAATGAATGAAATATATACTCAGTAATATTGGCAAAGAGTTCTATTTTCAAATTTTAGAATATTTTTTTTATTATATTGTTTATAAGTGGCCAGTTCTAAGAACTTTCAGTTTGACCCTCGTATCGAAAGGAGAAAGAGGCTGCATCTACTGGTCTCGGCTGGAAGGACCTGGAAGCAACCCCGCAAGATAGAGAGCAGTGAAAATCCCTTCTTCGAGCCCTATCTTCCTGATGAGGGACAACAGGTTTGCATCATCATCATCGAAAGGTAATAGTAGATTATTCACCAAGGGGGTAAAGTAATGCCTCACGTCACGGGCGTCATCTTGAATCCTGAGTGTAGCGAGGGATTTAAGCTCGCCCAAGACGAAGACATCTTTATCCCCGAGGAGAATACTCTGCTTTTCATACTTCCTACGAGCTATTTTATCTATAAGTATATTATTATTTGACTTTTCTGGCAGTAAATTATTATTATTAACAATACCAGCAGCTGTACATCTACTGGACTCCGGTGTCATAAACTTCGTCACTCGACAATTTTGCGAAAACATCAGGAAAAGTTAGTAAAACATCAGGGTTCAATCAATTAGGCATATCAACCATATTTGACTAAAATAGAAAAAAAAATGCGAAAACATTGTAATTTCTTAAAATATATAGGTTTTTTTTTTCTTTGTTAATTTATTTTGCTTTCCCTCCCTAGGGGCGTAATGAAATTTCATACAACATTACGTCCCTAGGGATGCAATGACTCACTTTGAGTCAGGTTTACTTGATGTGTAATTGAACATTGCCGAGGAGGTAGTGTGAAAAATAAGTTGTAGTGAAATTTTAGTGCTTATATTGTTTTACATTTTCGTGGTCACTAACATTCGAATAGGTAATTACGGGATTGCTACCATAACACAATAATAAATTTTAAATTTTGCATTCTATTGTAATGAAACGATTGTACGAGTATCTCTGTAGTTTGTACCAAATAAAAATAAATAAAAAATAAAGAGGAATCTAAAATTGATAGCAATCTAAAATTTAACCTAACTTTTCTAATGGTTTCTCAAAAAACCGTCTGGTTACTTGGTGTTAGGGTTTCCAACCTTTCTTTAGCGAAATATTCATTTATACTTTTCTGCACAAATGATAAACAATGTACAAATGGCGGGCTTAATGCCAAAAGCATTCTCTACCAGTCAACCATAGGTCAAAACAGAGAAGATACAGGCGAAATTTTAAAGAAGAAGTAATATAGCAATAAAAAAAAAAGCTTTAACAAAGTATATAAACACTAAAAATATATAATTATTATACGTTAATGCCAAAAATTAAAGCGGCCAGTTCATAAATTGTTTACATACGAGATTTTTAGTTACATTTCGGGATTTAAAATATAGTACTGTTGCGTACTTATATGATTCTTCAGTATATAGTACGCAGTAGACATGTGTAGTTCCTGAATGAATGATACAATTGAACTACTTCACCTATCTAGTTCATATGTATCACTCACTCACTATAGTCCAAAGCAGTTCATTTAGTAGTGATATGAGAGTAAAACGTACGGATATATTTGTTAATACTGCAAGAGCGAGACTGCAGTATTCTGCTACTGCAGTGCAGTATTCTATGTAAAATTTTCGGTATTAATTAATACGTAACGTACGTACATTACGTACATAAATAACACTTTACATCCTTTGTTAATGCGTGTAACAATATCTTCGAAATTAATGAAAATGTTTTTAATTCGTAATTCTAGACTGTTTAAATATTAGGAATGTAATTTTTTAGTCATTAGAATTCTCTGTAGTACACGATACATTTAAACTGAATGAAGTAGTGAGTGAGATTTTGATAGTAGATCTGCTGAACTAAATGAACTAATTGAACTAGATGAGTGATACATATCTTTAAGTCCCACTGAACTATATCACTAATTTCACTTCAGTGAACGATTTTGCGCATGTCTAGTACGCAGACCCGAAATACAGTACAACACTATACAATGTGTCCTACCGATAATTTGTGGGCTATTAGTTCATCAAATAACATCGACAAAAAACCCCCATGTTGGGTTGTAACTCCCTCTTGAAATGGCAGCCATTTTAATTATTAAAAAAAAAACTGTTTCTGTGTATCTGGAGGTCCAAAAAGTTATGAAAATGATTCATTTGAAAAGTAACGCTATCGCCTATCAAGTGAAATAAAGATTAATTCAAAATTATTAACCATCATAGAGGGTTTTTTTTTTAAATATCTTGCTAAAAATTTAAAACAGTTAAATACTTTTTAAACCTATCACAAAACTAAACACAAAAAGGAAATTTTCGTAAAAAAATATTTTCATTAGGATTATGTCTCTAAAATTTGATGAAGAAAACGCCCTTGAAGGCTCCGACATCGGTGACGGGAAACACTGTATATTATAGTACGGTTGGCAACCCTACTGGTAGTAGCTGCTTGCTCGCTTCCCTCGCACGCATTCCTCGCACACAATCATCGTTAGCTTTCAATGTAGAAAAACCATACAGCCAAGTCAAATTATGTAGGTAAATTAAGGTAATTTTACGTATCGCCAGGGTAGCGGGGGTAGTTCGATTCGCCGACGATGTCAATGTCACTGTCACTATGCTCGGATTCTGAGTCCGACGAGTGAGTTGTGGACATTCTGGATTCTTCTACCTGTAAAAAAAACATTTTGATAGGACGTTGCAAGGGTTAAAAGACACTAGTTCACCATTTTTTAATCAGACCCTAAACCTAATTTCACGGTTAATTTGACATAAATTTCTGTACAGAATTGTTATGTCAAATAATATATTAACAGCTGTTTAAAAATAAAACGAATGTTGGTAAACTGGACCCTAATAAGGTGGGAAAAAATAAAGGGTCTTTGATAAAAAAATTTTTAATACATAACAGAAACAACTTAGTGAGTTGTTCTACCGTGTTTTAAGAAGATTGATGACGTTCAAATTGTTCAAAATGATTTTAAATATTAAATTATTTAAAAAAATCTAGGGGCTTTTATTATTTGCATCCTAAAAACACTTTTGTTGCAAATATTATCATCAAAACGGTTTACTCAACTCTTGCAAATGAGGGAAGCTACAATGTTTTTTATTTACGGTAATATACAGGGTAGGAATACAGTAAGACTGCATTTAAAATGTAGTTGAACCACAGAATAAGTACTAGTACTTTGTACAGAAGTATGACTTAGCAATTAACACATAATTAACACATAAAACTTTATTGAAAAAATTAAGACATTATGGGGCTTCAATGAATGCATTAAATCTACTTGAATCTTACCTAACAAGTAGAACACAAAAAGTATGCATCAATGAGGTTGAGTCTTCTGGAGCACCTCTGACCATGGGTGTGCCCCAGGGATCGATATTGGGACCTTTATTGTTTTTAATTTATATAAATAACCTTCCACACTTTGTGGAAGATCTTTGTGATATAGTATTATTTGCTGATGATACTTTACTTATATTCAAAATTCCCAGGGGGAAAGATACTTTTGACGATGTGAATAATACTCTTTCACAAGTATTGCATTGGTTTACCGTTAACAACCTTTTGCTTAACGGGAATAAGACTAAATGTGTTAAGTTTACGATGCCTAATGTCAGACAGGCCTCAACAGATGTATTGATAAAATACAAACTGCTAAATACTATAAATTCAACAACATTTTTAGGAATTACTTTAGATTCAAAACTACAATGGGGTCCTCATATTGTGGCCTTGTCAGGAAGACTTAGTTCAGCTGCTTTTGCTGTTAAAAAGATACGGCGCTTGACTGATATTGAAACGGCCAGACTAGTCTATTTTAGTTATTTTCACAGCTTGATGTCGTACGGTATTTCACTATGGGGCTCAGCTGCTGATATAGAATCAATTTATGTACTACAAAAAAGGGCCGTACGTGCTATTTATAACCTCAAACCTCAAGATTCATTGAAAGATTTTTTTAAAGAAATAAGGATATTAACAGTAGCCTCTCAATATATTTATGAAAATATTATGTATGTGCGTAAAAACTTGCATTTATTTACAAAGAAAAGTGATACGCATAATTTTAACACTAGAAATAAAAATAAACTTGCTATTCCACAATTCAGGCTTCAGAAGGTTGGTCATTCTTTCATGGGAAAATGTGTCAATTACTTTAACAAATTACCGAAAAATATAGTAGAATTACCAATTAACAAATTCAAATCATTTATTAAGGATACCCTTATGACAAAAAGTTATTATAAAGTAGAAGATTATTTGAATGATGTAAACGTGTGGACCAGCTCGCACTAGTACAATTTCTGTATTTAAACACTAATTTTAAAAGAGGCTTTGACAATAGTGACTGAGTTTCTTGCGCTGCTTCTTCTCAGCACTAGCCCACAATTTGTCCCGAAGCAGTGGTAGGGCTTAAAAATAATATGTTGGGACGTGTATAAGTGCCCCCTGTGGGCCTACATACATAAATAAAAGACTTTTATGACTTTTACTTTTAATTGTATTCAAAGAAATGTCTACTTAATGTCGTTAACAATATGGCGTAATTTAGTTCGCCTCAATGTCAAGCACATTTTCGTGTAGACACCTACAAAAATTTATTGCAAGATAATTTCATACTTATTGCTCTGGAATATGATTTATAATACACTAAACCTATTCAGTGACGTAATATCACGCGACGCGATAGGGTTGACTGCTACGAGAAGCTTCTAACGCCATCTAGCGCCTCTTTCTAGTACTTTATTTATTCTCGTCCAGCCAGCAACGTAGCCGCGCGGCCGCCGGTGAATAAAACGCGCGAGCGTGTCGCTGGCCGGTAGCGACACGCAACTTGTTTTAGCCCCTAAGTAAGGGTCGCCGCGCGTAGGTATGTTTTTGCTACCTAAGCGGGGAGATACACAGGCCTGGTTGAACACAAATTCTTTTTGAATAACAGTTAAAACGGGTCACTTATCCGATAGTAAAAAAATACGGTATTTATGAGACGGCCAGTTTGTAATGAATGACACATTGTTGACAACTATTGTATTCTTTATGTTATTTCAACCATTAGAAATTGTTCGTCTTATAACATAAATAGAAAAGACAATGTCGATTACAAAAAAAAATTATGTTATAATATCATCGTGTATATTTAAAATTGAATTGTTTGTGCTTTTAATCAATTATACGTTTTACCTTTCTATTATTATCGACGATTTGGGTCGCGTGTTTCGTTGAAAAATCAACTCCAGCCACCCCTGCGGACAAATATACCCAATTATAATTATAGAATTTACACAATTGTTCTCATTAAAACACAATTTTACGGATTACTTCGCGATTTATTTACATTTTATTTTAAACCTGACGTTTCGAACACTTTACAGCGATCGTGGTCACAGGGAGACTAAGGTATTATTTGTCATTACAAAGTTTTGAAAAATTTTAACTACCGTCACTCAATAATATTAATTTACGTTCCTATTTACGCAGAAAGAGCTAACCGTGTCTTGAGATCTTGCAGTGCTAAGTGTTGCTTTGGTTTTTGCTAGAATAGGATCCCATGCCGGTGGAACTTTCCGACCATCTTCTCTATTGAAATTTGGATGTTTTCTAATTTCAATGGCTTCATTGAAATTAGAATGAAGCCATTGAAATTAGAAAACATCCAAATTTCAATCCAATTTTTCAAAACTTTGTAATGACAAATAATACCTTAGTCTCCCTGTGACCACGATCGCTGTAAAGTGTTCGAAACGTCAGGTTTAAAATAAAATGTAAATAAATCGCGAAGTAATCCGTAAAATTGTGTTTTAATGAGTTCAACAATTCGCGTAAACGTAAGAAACAAATATGTTACACAATTGTTTTTGGGCAAATTGTATAAACAGAGTCTAAAAAATAGTACACCAGCTATCGCCAGAACTAACTAGCTTGAATAGCTCATTTTATAATGATAAAGGTCTTCTAGCCGAATTTCGACGACGGCGGCCAATGTTAACGTGATTTTTAAATAATAACAACAACAAATACCTGATCAGTGATATCTAGGATAAAACACTGTATTTTTTTTGAAGTGCTTTCGGAAATACAACTATTTTAAAAGTCCTGTGCTTTGAAGCATGTATTGTAGAAACAGTCTCAAAAAGTATTGTTTATATATAAAATATTAATTTTTCTAAGACTTTTACTTGAAAATAAATTGAATGAAATGCCGTGAATATGCGTTCATTGGACATGATAAATAGAAGATAATTCATTATTGCACACCATAAAAATAACAACAAAGCTATTTACACAGAAAGGTGTACCAATAAGGCGGTCTTATCGCTAAGAGCATGATGTAACTAAACTTCTCTGTACATAAAAGATTATCCCTTATTTACTAAACAGGCCATGTATAAATAAAAAAAATATATCTTTATTTCAGACAATGGAAACCCATACAAAATAGCAAAATTTAAAATTCAAATTAAAAACTTGAGTAAATAAAATCAAATATAATAATACAGGAATCAGATCACAAATAAACCTCAATTATGATAATCGAATTAAATAATCAGGATTATTATACAATTATAAAAATAAATGGAGATTTATTCCATTGTACTGTTCTCTATGACCATTTATGTAAATTTAAACTGTGCGGCTGGTCGAATAAATAGATAGATAGATACTCCTTATTGCACACCACATGCAATAAACAGTATCTATCTATTTTTTTATATATATATAACTTAAGCAATTATTTTGCAAGTTGTTACGAAATCAAATTGAATTTCGCTCACAAATATTCAACCGGATGACACAGTCGATAAATTTTTGTGAGTATCTATCTATCTATTTATCTGACCAGCCGCTATGATGCCGATACTAAGGCGTGTAGCCTAATCCAGCGCTTAAGCAGCCATCTATCTGCCATTGTGCTCAAGATGCTGTTGTAGCTGCCCCGCGTGCTTCAACAGCGACGCAACACGCTTTCTTATGATGACATTATCATCATCTTCTAGTCACCACTACCGCAATGCCTGAAGAGCAGGGCGTATAACCAGTGCGTTCTCCCTGTCATGACCTACGGGGCCGAGACGTGGAACTTGACAGTCAAGCTGTCCCACCGACTGCATGTCGCTCAGCGAGCTATGGAACGGTCTATGCTGGGGATCTCGCTAAGGGATAGAATCCGGAACGAGATCATCCGCCAAAAGACGAAAGTCATAGATATCGTTCAGAGGTGCAGTAAGCTGAAGTGGCAGTGGGCTGGTCATGTCTGTCGCAGAACCAACGGGTGTTGATATACCTTAATTAGGTGAATGATGTTTCGTAGTAGATCGTAGCTATGACTACGTGCTACGAGCTACAAATCTACGGCGTAGATGCTACGATGGATCTGTGAAAGTAATTCTGTTTTTGCTACGATTTCACGTAACAATCCTATATATATTTTTTTGATATTTTTGTCCGATTCTGGTGCTCAAATGTATAGGAACATTATCTATGAATATAACCATCGAAATCGCGAAAAAAAGTTGAACTTCCTTATACTAACTCGCCAGTCACCCCAGATGTAATAGATTTTTTAAGTTTGTTTTTGGTCTGATATTGTTTAGTTGTAAATGCTATTGTGTGGTTGTAAACAGTAATTATGGTGTGGAAATTTTATTAGTTAATATTCATTTCATACAAGACTTATAAGTCAGCCTATTAGATCCCACTGCTGGGAAAAGGCCTCACCTCAACTATGAGGAGGAACGAGCCATACTTCACCACGCGGGCTCAGTGCGGATTGGTGGAGGGGTGTATGTAAGGCAAGTGACAAACCTAACTGTCAGAAGTTATCAAGCCGCCCTAGGGCCTCTGACTAGGCTTAACGACTAATACCACAGATATTAGCCGGGACCAACCGCTTAACGTGCCTTCCGAAGCACGGAGATGCTTGTCATGGACGTCACTTAAATGGTCGGAATGGTCACCCATCCAATCACGACCGCGCCGTGGGTTGCTTAACTTTTAGTATCACTACCAAAGCGCTGCCGCCACTGCGCCACAAGCACCTCATACAAGACTTATTTATAAATAAAATGTAATCTAGTTTCTAAAAATAGGTATGCAATATGGCTTTCCTTTTACGTTGTTTAATCTTAGGTTTTTCATCTTCGACGCCATAGCATACTGGAGGTTAAGAGGTTAATTGTGTTTTGCAAATAACCCTGCAGAGACTCATTGGACTGTAAAGTAACTTACCTGTATTCATTTGTATTAACAAAATTAAACGAAATGTCTATATGATATGAAATCGGTGGTATGAGGTGCTTGTGGCGCAGCGGCGGCAGCGCTTTGGTAGTGATACCAAAGTTAAGCAACCCACGGAGCGGTCGTGATTGGATGGGTGACCATTCCGACCATTTAAGTGACGTCCATGACAAGCATCTCCATGCTTCGGAAGGCACGTTAAGCAGATGGTCCCAGCTAATATCTGTGATATTAGTCGTTAAGCCTAGTTAGAGGCCCTAGGGCGCCTTGATAACATCTGACAGTAAGGTTGGTCACTTGCCTTACATACACCTCTCCACCAATTCGCACTGAGCCCGCGTGGTGGAGTATGGTTCGTACCTCCTCATAGTTGAGGTGAGGCCTTTTCTCAGCAGTGGGATCTAATAGGCTGACTTTTACTATATGAAATCTACATAGTATGAAGAAATTCACGAACTCTAGGCTCTAAGTATTTCATAACTTATTTTCGCGAGATAGAATATTGTACATGTGCTCTTTAATTTTGAGTAACGAAAGCCTAAAAATACGTGGTACATAGGATAAAACACTGTATTTCCCCTTATCTACAGAACACACCTATCCTGAAAACTGAATACCAACCCTCCGATTGCCGACGCAAAAAATCATACACCACTCCCATAATTTTATTATCTTAACTATACCATTTTCACCTTTACCACTTTGTGTTAAAGCCTAAAATTGCCCGATACGCTGCCATTAGCTCCCTACGTTTGAAAAATATCCACTTAGCATGCTATTTTCAGCTTAAATATGCAGTTATAAGGTTGAAAATCGGTTGTTAGTGATTCAAGACGTCGGCGGTTGCTACGGCAACGAAGACGGCCATCTTGGAAAGTAACTTAGTTACGTCAACGTCTTGAGCTGTGGCTCCGAAGATGGCGGAATTCAATTTTCGTGTCTTTGAGGTTGCTTCAATTTGCAAAGATGTGTCACATCGAATATTTAAATTTATTGCCGCCAAAATTAAATGAAATTCATTGGAAATGTTAACGAAATTCGGAAGAGAAGCGGTTTTTTTGGAAAATATCGGGTCTTATTATTAAAACCGTACTGGCAAGCTAAATAAATCGTAATAAGTACCTATTCAGCAAATCATTTTTTAACGACCTCCGTTGCCGAGTGGCTAGCAAACTGGTTTTTAAGGTGTCGCAATGACTGAGGTCCCGGGTTCGAACCCCGGTCGGGTTAGTATAGAAATTCATATGCGCTGCGCACTCAACATGCAAACCACACCCCAACTCCCAGGGCTCTATCCCTGCTAAATAATCTAACTCAAACTGTCCAAGACGTCGACGTTTTTTCAAATTCACTAAGTGTTTTTGTAAATAGATTAAGATTGTTATTGTCAACTAACTAATGTTAATCTTAAGTCTACCTTCTAACATTGTAAGATTTATGTATCAAAATTAGCAATCTGAGCACTTTGGAATTTTCTGTAAGCTCACTTGCAACTTTTAAATAAATTAATAAATATTTTCTATATTGTTTCGAGTCTGGGTGCTGTGATACTTGCAGTGTTACATATTTCTATAACACAAGTGCTTCTACTTACTTTGGGATCTGAGTAATGTACATATGGGATATTGTCTAATATTCAATATTTATTTAGGTATTGAAGGGCTATTTAAATTTTTCAAAGAATATTGTTTCAAATTATACTACCTACATTCTACGGTTCATATGTGGTGGAGTTTTAGTAAAGGGACCACAGTCTTGCAATAATAATAATGTCCTTCTAGCCGAATTTCGACTACGGCGGCCTATCTCAATAGAGATTAGCAAACTGCGCGGGACATACTATAGTGCACAAGTGTGTGCGAAATACACAGGTGCACTCTATTCCTTTACTCTCATAATTAATTGAGACGGCAGTCCAAGTCCGACATGACCGTAGAGAGATCAGGCGCAGGACCAACGGCTTAACGTGCTTTCGGCCCGACCCAGGAATCTACCACTAGACCAACGAGGCAGTCTTGCAATAGTGAATCAATAAAACATTACCTTGCTGTAAATTTCGTGTCATACTACTGCACACTTATTTTTTTGCACCTATACACCTAAATGTCTTGTGTGTACAAAAAAAAGTTATTTGAGCACTAGAATCATTTATTTTTAAGATACAATATGATATGTATGAAGTTTTTATATTTTAGGACAACTTTAATTAAAAGAATTAAATTTAAGAAATCTTAAAAAAGACTTTCGTATTCGAAACCGCGCCATTTTTCAGAATTTTTGTAATGTTACAAAGATATATTTTATCTTTGTAACATTACATTGTATAGACAGACAGGCCATAATTTTCGCATCAACCTAACGTTATACCATTATCGTTATTTTAATATCTCGATTAAACTCTACTAGGTGTATGCCAGTTAAGTGGCGCTCATTAATTATAATTATTAATTATGAAAGGATGAGTTTCGTTCGTAATTTCGCTATTAAGGAAAACTAAATTTATAATTAATTACGTTTTACTTGGAAAGGGACTGTTGTGTTTAAAGATATAATAATATGCCTGAGTAAGAATTCTATTAACAATTTAAAATACTACAGATTTCCGCTGTTGAGTTTATGTTATTTTATTAAATATTGCTTTTCAATAGATTCCGACCGAAACAAGATTTTCAGCCGAAACCGAAACCGAAACTCACTTCCACCATACAGATTTTGGAACAAGGTACTAAAGAAGAAGTAAGAAAAGGGAAGTGGTAAAGGAAGTAAGGGCAAGCAAGTGCGACATTTTTGAAAAACCAAAGAATCGATACCGAAAACAGTACCGTTACCATGAGTTTACGGCGGTTTGAAAAAGTGTATGGAAACATATTTGTTTCTTACGTTTACTTAAATTTTAACTACCGTCACTCAATAATATTAATTTACGTTCCTATTTACGCAGAAAGAGCTAACCGTGTCTTGAGATCTTGCAGTGCTAGGTGTTGCTTTGGTTTTTGCTAGAATAGGATCCCATGCCGGTGGAACTTTCCAACCATCTTCTCTATCCACCGGCATGGGATCCTATTCTAGCAAAAACCAAAGCAACACCTAGCACTGCAAGATCTCAAGACACGGTTAGCTCTTTCTGCGTAAATAGGAACGTAAATTAATATTATTGAGTGACGGTAGTTAAAATTTTTCAAAACTTTGTAATGACAAATAATCTCCCTGTGACCACGATCGCTGTAAAGTGTTCGAAACGTCAGGTTTAAAATAAAATTTAAATAAATCGCGAAGTAATCCGTAAAATTGTGTTTTAATGAAGTGTATGGAAAATTTCACAGCGCCTCTAGCGGTTACTTGGAGATATAAATTTTTTCATACACTTTTTTTACGTCGTCGCTAGCGAGTAAAACCACCGTTACTATGAGGGTAACGGTACAGAGCTTGTCTTTCTGACACATCTTTTTGGTACTAAAATATTAGTTTTAAGAACTAAGTCGCACTAAGTTGTTTTGTATTTTTGGTGCTAAATAAATACTTTTCTTTCTTTCAAAGGACAATGACGAAGTTCTAACATTGATGTACAATGATTTTGTCAAAACTTCCGTCGGTCACTACGGTTTTTAAGTGATAACTATTCACTTTGTAATCTAAAAATGAGATTGCCTCAGACGGTATTTTGTCGAGTGCAATATCTTTTTTTTTTAGTACCAACATTTGATATTGGTTAAGTACATCGAGCACGTAACCTATAGAGGCGAAGCAAGCGCGATTTTTCTCCGAAACTTATCAGTGCTTTGTACTGATACGAAAAGTGTCAATTTAAGCGTGGATTTTATAATCGATAGTATGAAATATGAGATATTTCGATTTTGATCATAAATAAAAATCTTTTAAACAGCACTTTTATTTTAAAATATGTATAGAAATAAATGTGTTTGTTTGACAAAATGTGTTCAAGGAAAATGGAGGCATTAATTTCCAAGGGATTTTGTCGAAATTTTTCTGAAACAAAATTAATGACATTTTGTCTCTATAGGTTATGTGCTCGGTGGTTATTGGCCACGTAATAATAACCTAATGTCGGGCCTAAATCTATTATCAAAGTTGATTCAGCAACATACGTATGAACACTTGTACAGTGGGTCCCGCATCATGTTACCCAAATCTGTCAAAATATCTCAAATCATATGGAACTCTATGTGATCAACATAAGGTTCAAATATGGTTGGGGAATTTGACAGATCAGCACCCTTATCCACAAACGTCGGAAAAGTTTTCGTTTCGGATCCTTTTAAGTCAGCCTATTAGATCCCACTGCTGGGAAAAGGCCTCACCTCAACTATGAGGAGGAACGAGCCATACTCCACCACGTGGGCTCAGTGCGGATTGGTGGAGGGGTGTCTGTAAGGCAAGTGACAAACCTTACTGTCAGATGTTATCAAGCCGCCCTATAGCCTCTGACTAGGCTTAACGACTAATACCAAGAGATATTAGCCGGGACCAACTGCTTAACGTGCCTTCCGAAGCACGGAGATGCTTGTCATGGTCGTCACTTTAATGGTCGGAATGGTCACCCATCCAATCACGACCGCGCCGTGGTTGCTTAACTTTTTGGTATCACTACCAAAGCGCTGCCGCCACTGCGCCACAAGCACCTCGGATCCTTACTGAATCCAAACGTCAAACATTCTTTCCGAACGGAGTTTTCGATAGCTAATGTCATTTCAAACGTCGGAATCGGAAAATTAAAAGGACTTGTCCGTTAATGGTTTATTATTTGTCAATATTTCTAACCAGAATAAACTAAATATTATATGAAAGAGTTCACAAAAACTAGCCTTTCTGCATAATAAATATATTTTTAAGGCCTCCGATCTAGAGCAAAATTGAAATAATTTTTCTCTTTATCTGTACATAAGCCGCACAGCTTCGCCTATACCAATTAACGCATGAAAAAAAAATTGACAGCAAAATTGTCATTCCATTGACAGTAGTACCTATTATATAACCTGTGGTAGTACCTAGTAGTATCAATCCACCAGTGGAAAGGCAATGGTACATAGCCATACAGCCAGGAAATACAAGTAATGATCAATGGATGATGCCTCATTACAAAAAATATTTTTTCTCAAAAATGGAGGCATTTAAAATTCAGATCTCTATGGTTACGTGTTTCATATTTTTGTAGCTTAAAGATAAATATAGGTTATTGGTGGTTGGTGATATCTTGGAATAAAAAACCAGCCTTTATACAAAAAGAGGACAAGTCCTTTGTTTAATACCAATCGATGAATCGATAAATCTGTACCCCCGTAACGGGTAAAAAGGTGACCACACTAAAATTAAGAAGAAAACAGAATAAAACTTGGCCGTTTTAATTAGTTCTTTTAGCAATATAGATATTTACTATTTTTATCTCTCCTGCGGGAAATCACAGCACGAGGCCGTCCTTTTGGAAGGCGGACGTGAGGATATGGATCCAACACGAAGAGGCCCCTTATCTTATCTATAAGAGGCCCCTTTGAGATACGATGAGTTGGGATATGTACACCTAGTGGATACTACCTCTGCCAGCACTATTAAGAAGATACAGCCAAAGACAGCACATTATTGATTCATTTTAAGCTTTATGTAGAAAATATAAACTAAAATGCGTCGCATTACATACTTTTAAGGCAGTGCTACTGTTTTCTAATTTTAAAATCAACAGCATTTTATTTAATTTCATTGTGTTATGTGTTGTCTATGGAATCCCTCCGCATACACTGCTAAGTTCTGTAATAACTTTGAGCTGTCAAATTGAACCTATTAGATTATATAAGACTTAAGCTTTCGAAAATTGCGTTCGGAAAGGATGTTTGACATTTAAATGGAAAATCTTCCGACTTTTGTGAAAAAGGGTGCTGGGTAGGTTGAGGTGTGGCCCTCTGTACGTTGGATATTTTAACCCCACCAGTCAACCTATATTACCTCTCTGCTGCTGCTGCTTCCTCATCTGCTTTTTGTGCTTCATCCGTCGGTTCTGGAACCAGGTCTTCACCTGGGTCTCCGAGAGGTTGAGGGCCCCGGCCAGCTCCACGCGCTCAGGCGTCGATAGGTACCGCTGGGACTCGAAGCGCTTTTCTAGACCTGCGTAAAGAATGGATAAGGTTAGTTAATGCTTATATAAGTTTAAATAAGAAACCAAAAATTCGCACACAGGAAGGATTTGTACCTACGACCTGTGGCTAACTGGGCCAACGCTCTTAACAACTGAGCTACTGTGCAGTTCATGCAACCGTGTGAAATTCTTGGTCTCTTTTGTATTACGTCATTGCGTGACGGCAGCGACATCTACCCGAGCTACATGGCTCCGGACTACAAAACAGAGATGGCGGATTCAAATCCTGCAAGGGGCAAATGTTTGTGTGAGCACTAGCGTTTGTACTAATAAATATTAGTGTAGTTGTACAAAATAGGTAGGTCAAGTTGTCAAATTTTGCGTAAATCTAACGAAAATATCTTTAGTACATCAATAAAATACAGGGGCAGGTAAGTGGGAGTCGCGTCGCCGCTAGTAGTGTAAATTGCGTGCCGTGTTCGTTTCCTTAATATTTTTTCAAACACTCCATAATTATTTTCGTTATTTTCCTCATAGATTACTTACTATATTTAAAGGATGGTAAAAAAAGTTTAACTGTATATGGAAAGTACTCACCAGTAAGCTGAGGGTCTGAGAAAACAGTCCTCGCCTTCCTCCGTCGACAGTGCTTGAGTGCCGACAGCGACAGCTCGGAGGGGGTGAACAGCGCGTGGTACGGCACCCCTGTTGAAGACAAGTATTATTCAACTTTGATTAAGAACGAGTAACAGAGGAAAAACTACCCAAAGGGTAAAAACGGACCCTATTACTAAGCCTTCGCTGTCTGTCTGTCAACAGGTGGTATCTCATGAACCGTGATAGCTAAAATGTTGTAGTTTTGCTAACGCTGTAACCACAAATACTAAAAACAGAATAAATTAAATATTTAAGGGGGGCTCCCATACAATAACTATATATTTTTTGGCGTTTTTTTGCTTGATAATAATCCTCCTAGCCGAATTTCGACTACAGTGGCCAACCTAAACAGAGATTAGCCGCCTGCGCGAGAGATATTATTATAGCGCACAAGTGTATGCGCAATACACAGGCGCACTTTCTGTTCTTTTATTTTAATAATTCGGTGAGACGGCAGTCCGAAATGACCGTAAAGAGATCCGGCGCAGGACCAACGGCTTAAAGTGCTTACCGAGACACCACCAACTTCCTGACTCCGGAGCTGTGTCCACCAACGCGGCAGTCAGGTGCTTGTAGCGTAATGGTGGCAGCGCTTTGTTAGTGATACCAAAAGTTAAGTAACCCTCGTTGCCTCCGTTGGTCTAGTGGTCAGCACGCTGGGTACTATCCACGAGGTCCTGGGTTCGAATCCCGGAGCGGGCCGAGAGTGTTTGGGTTTTTCTGTCTTGAAATTACTCAGACACAGCTCCGGAGTCAGGAAGTTGGTGGTTTTAACACCCCCGTGCCTCGGAAAGCACGTTAAGCCGTTGGTCCTGCGCCTGATCTCTCTATGGTCATGTCGGACTGCCGTCTCACCGAATTATGAGAGTGAAGGAACAGAGAGTGCACCTGTGTATTGCGCACACACTTGTGCACTATAATATGTCCCGCGCAGTTGGCTGATCTCTGTTAAGATAGGCCGCCGTAGTCGAAATTTGGCGAGGAGGACATTAAGTAACCCACGGCGCGGTCTTGATTGAATGGTTGACCATTCCGACTACTTAAGTGACGTCCATGACAAGTATCTCCGTCACAGGAGTAGGTAAGTGGAATAAACTCTGTGTTTCCGTGCTTCGGAAGGCACGTTAAGCAGTTGATTTCGGTAATATCGGTTGATATTAGTCATTTAAGCCTAGTCAGAGGCCCTAGGGCGGCTTTTTTTTGTTTTTTTTATTGGTATAAAATTCACAGCTCGTATTACAAATTAAGCTAATGTTACGGGTCAATCTTGAAAGCCAAAAAAAGCAATATCCGGGGGCAAAAACTACCCATAACGTTTAAAATTTAATATAAGATTTTTTTTCTGTTACTTTAATGTTTAAATTAAATGGGGCACAACAAAAACGGTGTTTATTTTAGCTTAAAATATCTGAAAAAAATCTTCGAAGCCTTGATATTTGATTCCCCTGGGCTGTCCCTTAGTAATTTTTTAAACAAACCATTAAAAATTTACCTATCTATAGTCATAAATTTAGGATTTTTTGTAATTTAAGAATTAAAGGGTGAGTTGTTTAATGATTTATTAAATACACAAAGTCGGTGCCAATCACTGTTTTAAAAAAAAAATCTTTGTGTTTGTCCGAGCTCAACAATTGATTTCCTTGGCGCGTCACTAAATGCCACCTGCCTTGCTATTATAAATATCTACGCCGAAGGCGTGCACATCGGCAAGGTGGCTTTAGTCGCGCTCTGAACATCGCGAGGAGAGGTCGCGTCTCGACGTTTCCAAGCCGGAATTACGAAGGTAAGAATTTGATTCCCCTCGCTTTGTTTCACTAGGTCATTGATTACCCTGGCCACTTTTAAAAAAGATTTTTGATGATTAAGAATTTCCTTACTAGGATTAACAGTAGGGTATATAGGACTATTAATTGTTTTTAAAATAATCATTGGCAAAAATCAATTCATTTAAACAAAATCGAAAGAAGATTAACTTTTCTTGACTCCCCTGGCATTGATTCCCCTGGCAAAAAGCCAGGGGAATCAAAGCTTCCTTACTATCATACTTTCATATTATGATTATGGGTCGAAAATCTGTAACCATTAATATAGCTAAATGGACTTAATAAAACATAGATTCATATGGTAATAAAGTTTATTCAAAATGACCCCCGCGATTTTAAATACAGGTCTTCAATCTGCGCGGCCAGTCGTCTATCGCAGCACGAACGAGGTTCATGTCAATATCGGCGGCTGCCTTAATCAAGGATACCTTGAGTGACTCCACATCAGGATGAGGCTTTGAGCAGGCCTTTTCCTCTAAGTGTTGCCATATCTTGTAATCTAACGGACTCAAATCTGGACTGGAGGAGGGCCAGTCTTCGTGCCGGATGAAGTCGGTTTTACGCGCCGCCAGCCAGTCTTGTGTGCTTTTCGCTCTATGAGCTGGCGCAGAATCTTGTTGGAATACCCAGTGCCTGTTATAAAACACGGTAAGAATTTTCCGATGCGTTTTTCCCGCGTACCGCTTCAACAAATCGCGGCATCTCTTCAGTCTCAGGTCCATTAAACGAGCGTCCAGTCCAAACGATGTCTTGTTTTTTTTCGATATGCCTTAACCCCTAAGTCTTCATTTAACACCTTTTTCACCGTGGTCCTGCATAACCCATCTGAAGGGCCAACAGTTTCTGCTTACGTATAGGATTTCTTTGAATGCGCGCCTTCACAGCTTTTATCACTTTTGGAGTCCTAACAGAGCGAGGGCGACCACTTCTTGACCTGTCATCTACACTAGAGTCTTCATTGTATCGTTTTATGGTACGATAAACGAATCTTTTGTTTATATCCAAAACTTTTCAGTAAGTCGAAAATCTGAGTTGGCGCGTAACCGCAACGATGCAACGCAATAACCGCGACACGGTCTTCTTTAAGTGTCCACTCCATATTTAAAAATGAGGAAAATTATTTTCATGAAAAATTCTAAATTCGAATTCAATAAACTTTTTTGTGGCCAGCATTCTAAATTCAAAAGTTTTTATTGTGTGAGAGAACTTATGACCTGACTATGTATATTATCCTAGCGGCCGCCAGCGAATTCGTCCGCGTGGCCTCTCGGGGTTAAATTTAAAAAAATCCTCACTTAGTTCTTCCTTACACTCTCAAAGTAACATGAATGCCAGATTTCAGCTTCTTGCGTTCAGTAGTTTCGGCTGTGCATTGTCTGTCAGTCAGTCACTCAGTATCGGAAGAGTTTTATAATGTAGATATTTGATTAAAATTGAATTAAAATAAACGATTATTCTATACAACATGTTTTATTATGATTCCCCTGGCATCTTATATTGATTCCCCTGGCACCAAAATTTTAAAGTCATATATCTTTATATCTAAACATGTGACAGTGATGCCTATTTGTAAAATATGTTTACAATGATGTGATATTTAGCCTTTTGTTAGTAATAGTTTAAACTCTTAAGTTTTAAAAAGTGCCAGGGGAATCAACCGAATACGCCCAATTTCAAGATTGACCCTTACATGCTAAACTAACAGCAAATAACGAATTTACTTTATATAAATAGAGCATTTAATCAAAGTTGACACGAGTTGACAAAAGTTTTATAAAGTTAGTAACTTACTAGTAACTTACAAATTTAGATGTATGTATATATTTATTTATTATTTATATATGAATCACACATTTTGAAGCGGATGCGACTGTTTACAAACTCTTACTATTTTAAGAACAGAAATTACAAATTATTCTTTCTTACAATGAGAAAGTGGCTCAAGTACGCTTATAACACCTTTTTTAAACGCTGCCTTCGATAGGTGGAACACGTCTACCGAGGAGAAGAGTTTATTATACGTACTAATTTCCGTACTCAGAGACGTCAATTTTATTTAATCTATAATTAAATCTCGTTCTGTCGTTAACTCGTAAAATCGTTTCTTTGTCAACGAAATAGAAAAGAATGGCATCAGACTTAATGATGGATTAACTTTAAAGGACGTCTCTGAGTACGGCAGTAAGAGTTCATAACATCTGAGAGTAAGGATCGTCACCGTAGATTTTTTGTCGTATTTTGCTCGATATTAATATTATAACAGCTAGAAGCGCGAAATATTCACAGAATAAGAATAAATTAAAAATTGCTCGTCCATAACATATATGATTTTATGCCGTTTTA
The DNA here is from genome assembly GCA_949316185.1 of Pyrausta nigrata. Taxonomy (NCBI): domain Eukaryota; kingdom Metazoa; phylum Arthropoda; class Insecta; order Lepidoptera; family Crambidae; genus Pyrausta; species Pyrausta nigrata. Next base: position 7,216,967 of record OX438965.1, read on the forward strand.
AAACTATAAAATATGTAATAGTATAGTGTCTGATGTTGTATAGATTGTACGGAAACCTTCGCACTCGAGTTCGACTCTCATTTAGCAATTTTTTTCATACTAATAAAAAAATTCATTTAAGTTACAGTGATTAAAAATAAAAAATTTGAAATATAATTTATTAGTGTCAGTCAGTGTCTTCGCAGCGGCGGTGGGACGAGCCTCTCTGCAGTCTAGTTCGGAATAATTTATTAAATACTTCTTCTAGTCTTGCAGACCGTGCTCGTCTCCTCGCCGCAGCGGAGTGGGAATCAGGCCTTTGGCTTCATTGTCTCCCTTCCAAAAATCTGGGTACTCTTCTAGATGACACCACCTTTTCGGCATCAGTAGCCTTACGTTTGGGGGCACCTTGGAATGTCCCACATCGCTGTCCCTGCAGTGACATGGTGGATCCACAGGGTCACCACGGCCTTTCGTGCAGCAGAAGCGCTGGAAGAATCTCCCGTCACGCTAGCCTCAATGATATAATCCGCAGGTCTTTTGCTAGCGCTTCGGTTCCAGCCATTCTTGAACAAAATGGTCTACTTCGAAGCGATGGTAAGAGGCCTGACGGAATGACTTTGGTTTCGGGGAAGCTGGGAAGGCCCCTGTTGTGGGACGCAACTTGCGTAGACACACTGGCCCCTTCTCATCTTCTACAGACTTCATCTGGGACTGGCACTGCTGCTGCATCAGCAGAGTCCCTCAAGCGGCGCAAATATGCAGGCATCAGTAGTGCCTACATGTTTGAGCCGTTTGGTGTAGAGACTCTTGGACCGTGGGGACCAAGTGCACATCGCCTGTGTAGTGATTTGGCCAAGAGGCTGATTGCCTGTACGGGCGATCGCAGGGCTAGCGCATTTCTTGGCCAACGTATAAGTTTGGCAATTCAACGAGGAAATGCAGCCAGCCTTCTGGGGACGATGTCTCGGTCCCTGGTCGGCGATTTTGGCCACGTATTTTTTTTGAAATTATTTTTGTATATACCTTTTTTTTTGTTTTGTATTGTAATACGTGTATGTACATATTCATAGTCTATATATAATAATTCGCATCCTTTATTTATTTACCCATCAAATGTATAATATTTATAAAATGCTACTATAGATATTTATTGTGATTACAATCCTTCAGAAATGTCAGCTGCTACAGCTGACTACGACATGCTACGCGGGCGTCATACTACGGCCGCTACGGACTACGAGCAAGTAGTGCTACGTAGTATAATTTTTTATTAAAATTTCTTGGTTCATTGTTTGCTTATCACTATCACTATAAAAATAGGGGAATTCATACAACGTACCTATCTAAGCATTTTGCTTCTTAAGGTTGCGTGCCCTTTGGGCAAAAACGGAACTCTATTACTAAGCCTCCGCTGTCTGTCTGTGTGTCTGTCACCAGGCGGTATCTCATGAATCGTGATAGTTAGACGGCTTAATTTTTTACATTTGTTGCTGCTATAACAACAAATAAGTACTAAAACAGAATAAAATTAATAATTGATGGGGGACTTATAAACAACAAATATGTTTTTTTGCCATTTTTTTGCTTGATATTAATAACGGCAATAGGTAAACGCTTGAAATATTTACAGAATATTTAGTTGTAAATTCACTTCAAAAATAAATAATAATAATACAATGTTTAAAGGGGGCTCCCATACAACAAACGTGTTTTTTGTCGTGTAAAAATATTTCCATCGGATACGTATACGCATTGGTGTATATTTGTTTCTTACGTTTACGCGAACTATTGCACTCATTAAAACGCAATTTTTACGGATCACTTCGGGATTTATTTAAAACCTGACATTTTGAACACTTTACAGCGTTCGTGGTCACAGGGAGACTGAAATAAATCGCTAAGTACCTAATCCGTAAAATTGTATTTTAATGAATACTCGTGTAGTCATTAGAATTTTGAAGTAATTTTTTTACAAAAAAACTGTAGCCGCAAATGCCAACACGATTTCACTAAACGTGCAAAACATAACCATCCTTTTATACCGCATTCGGGTAAAATTACAGCCAACCCCAGAGCTGATGATTTTACTAATTCTTAATAATTGCCCAAAATAATGGATCAAACCATGTTTCAGTATTTGATGTTAATTTCAACTTCATGCCTCCACTCCACGCGTTACTGAGCAAAAGGTAAGGGTTCCTTTTGAGGTACGGAACCCTAAAATTATGTGTTCTAATCTAGAACACTAGTTACGGAACTAGATTAGAACACATAATTTTAGGGTACCGCAAAAGGAACCCTTACCTTTTTCTCAGTAACGCGTGGAGTGGAGGTATCAAGTTGAAATCAACATCAAATACTAATGAATGAATCCCTCAAAGCTGTGGAAAAACGAGCTTTTAAGTCTACGTAATGCAAAGATACGGCCAGTTTAGCTGTATTTTCTTACATTTAGTAAAACCTATACTTAGGGATCCCACAGACCTAATCTGAAATAAAATATATCATCTAATCATTTTTTGGAACGGTCTGGGATCAAGCGCCTCTTCCTATCCGTTTTGGTGGGATTGGGACGCGCAAAATTTCCAGTGTCTCCTTACCTGCCTTTATATCCTCATCTTACAGCACGTCCACTCTCTTTGCAAGTATCCTGCAGCCTTCTACTGCAAACTTCGAAGTGGCATGCTTGGACGAGGCTAGAGATTCTTGGGAAATGGCATATCCGACAAAATTCCCTTCAGATCTTAAAATTCAAAGGAGTTGGGATCAAATTTCTTGTGAGCTTCTTTTGAAAAGTCACGGACAACGCGGATCTAGCCAGACTAAAAGCAGTTTCCACTAAGGAAACAGGATACTGGCTTCAAGCCTATCCTTCGGCCAATGTGGGAACCCTTTTGGACTCAGAAACTCTACGAGTCGCGATAGGTCTGCGTGTTGGTGCTGAGGTTTGCATTCCACACAGATGTCCGTGTGGTACTAATGTCAGCTCATTGGGACATCACGGACTCTCCTGTGTGTCTCCTGACTAAAAGTGCAGGCCGCTTTTCGCGCCATGCCAACATCAACGACATGACGGGATGTCACTTGTTCCTTGGCGGATGGGTCGGGCTCTTGTGTGGGACGCTACATGTGTCGACACACTTGTCGTCCTGGTTTGGCTGCGTCAAGTGCCGAAAACTTAAAAAAAAACAAGTACAGGCAGATCGACTCCCGGTACCACTTTGTACCGTTTGGAGTCGAAACACTGGGTCCGTGGAGTCCCAACGCTATCCCTTTTTTTAAAGAGATTTCTAAGAGGCTGGTTGACATCAGTGGTGACCCAAGAGCTGGCAGCTACCTTGCTCAGCGTATAAGCATTGCTATCCAGCGTGGTAATGCTGCGAGCATCCTGGGAACCTTACTACTAGGACCCTTTTTATAATTTTTGTTTTTCTTTTGTATAAAACATTTTATCTTAATTTTTATTAATAAGTTGTATATTACTATTAAAGTTTAGTTACGTTAGTGTTTTTCATCTTATATAAGACCAATTTCATAATTGGGCAAAAGGAAAGTCTTTTAGCACAAGTATAGGGAAAAACCCGGAATCGCAAATTTTTGGTACATCATGGAAGAAAAAAAATTGTTTGTACGGAGCCCTCAGAGCTCGAATCCGACTCGCACTTGCCCGGTTTTTTAAAGGAACGGCTAAAACTTCACTTCGCAATTGTAAGGTCGTGGAGTTCGATCCCCGGTCTGTACTGAGTTTGTACATACATAATGTCCTCCTAGCCGAATTTCGACTACAGTGGCCAATCTCAATGGAGATTAGCCGACTGCGTGGGAGATATTATAGTGCACAAGTGTGTGCGCAATACACAGGTGCACTCTCTGTTCCTTCACTCTCATAATTCGGTGAGACGGCCAGTCCGACATAACCGTAGAGAGATCAGGCGCAGGACCAACGGCTTAATGTGCTTACCGAGGCACGGGGGTGTTAACTCACCAACTTCCTGACTCCGGAGCTGTGTCTGAGTTATTTCAAGACAGAAAAACTCAACACTTTCGGCCCGAGCTGGCATTCGAACCCGGGTCCTCGTGGATAGTACCAATAGTACCCAGCGTGCTGACCACTAGATCAACGAGGCAGTCATGTTTTGTACGTACAACAGTCGTTACGAAGATAAGGAAAACATCGTGAGGAAACCTGCACACTGGTGGTTAGAAGTCGGAATATTATTAAATGGAGAAGGCAATGGCAACCCACTCGATTAAAATTGCTGGGAAAGTAGTTGTGTGTGTTTCATTCCACATAAGATCACGACAATCAGTCATGAGGTGTACGACTATGAAGAAGATGATATTAAAAATTATCGAACATCTTACACCAAATTGTATTTTTAAGCCTTAAAAAATAGCTCTTATACCAAAAAACATAAAACCAATTATGCAGGGTGTGGCGTAAATAGTGGTCCAAAGCAAAGGTGTGGATACACTGTACACTGAAGCACCACATACCAGTATTTAAAAATAAATTATGTACAGGGTTTTCAAAAAAAAAAAAATTTTTTTAATTTTTTTAGAAATCGTTACCTTGCCTTACAAATTTGGTTATAATTTCCAAAAATGACGGTTTTTTTTTTATCCATTTTTTTTATTATTATTGCTGATCACTTGTACTTAGTACTCCATTCGTTTTTTTTTTTACAAACTGAATTTAATAAAAAAAATTAAGTTTCTTTCAAAATTCAATACTCACTGCTAGCAAATCGTTTGACTTTCAATGCTTTTGGTGCAAAAAAAATGTACCACACTGTCAGTGCCCATTGTTTAAAAAAAATGCCCATCTTTTGCAGATTCTAAAATGGTGCAACAATAAGTGTTACGACTTACAGGAAAAAAGTTATTGCTTTTCGAAACAAAAAGGAGCCCAATTTAGAAAAACAATTTATTTGAAGTTCAAGGGTTTACAAGGGTTGTAATTTTTTTCTGTGTGGTCCAAAGCAAAGGTGTGGATACACTGTACACTGAAGCACCACATACCAGTATTTAAAAAAAAATTATGTACAGGGTTTTAAAAAAAAAAAAAAATTTTTTAATTTTTTTAGAAATCGTTACCTTGCCTTACAAATTTGGTTATAATTTCCAAAAATGACGGTTTTTTTATCCATTTTTTTATTATTATTGCTGATCACTTGTACTTAGTACTCCATTCGTTTTTTTTTTTTTACAAACTAAATTTAATAAAAAAAACCCTGAAAACCCTGAAAACCCTGTACATAATTTTTTTTTAAATACTGGTATGTGGTGCTTCAGTGTACAGTGTATCCACACCTTTGCTTTGGACCACACAGAAAAAAATTACAACCCTTGTAAACCCTTGAACTTCAAATAAATTGTTTTTCTGAATTGGGCTCCTTTTTGTTTCGAAAAGCAATAACTTTTTTCCTGTAAGTCGTAACACTTATTATTGCACCATTTTAGAATCTGCAAAAGATGGGCATTTTTTTTAAATAATGGGCACTGACAGTGTGGTACATTTTTTTTGCACCAAAAGCATTGAAAGTCAAACGATTTGCTAGCTGTAAGTATTGAATTTTGAAAGAAACTTAATTTTTTTTATTAAATTCAGTTTGTAAAAAAAAAAAACGAATGGAGTACTAAGTACAAGTGATCAGCAATAATAATAAAAAAAATGGATAAAAAAAAATCGTCATTTTTGGAAATTATAACCAAATTTGTAAGGCAAGGTAACGATTTCTAAAAAAATTAAAATTTTTTTTTTTTTGAAAACCCTGTACATATTTTTTTTTTAAATACTGGTATGTGGTGCTTCAGTGTACAGTGTATCCGCACCTTTGCTTTGGACCACTATTTACGCCACACCCTGTATATATATATATCGTCCATGATTATATATAATTCTCTAGTAAAATCGCATTTAGAATATTTAATTGAAGTTTGGGGTTCAGCCGCACCAACTAATTTAAAATCACTGCAACGATCTCAAAACAAATTAATAAAGACTCTCTTCCACTACCCATATGAGATACCAACTAAACAATTACATAAAAAAAAAATTAATGAATCTTAAACAATTATATAAATATAATACATGTGTGTTGATGAAAAAAAAACATAACACATAATATTCAATCTGGCATAGATCTGAAAGTAAGAGACAATGTACACAATCTGCGAAATAAAAACAAACTTGAATTAATCACGCCTAGAACAAATTATGAAAAAAAGACAGTTTTGTTTGATGGAGCACAGTTATTTAACACACTACCTAATGATCTCAAGACGTGCGAAAATATGATTACGTACAAGAACGAACTGAAGCTATATCTCGCAGCAAGTGCCGAAGAAGAAGAATAATATATTTTAATTTATTTCTTATCTCATTTTAAGAGAAATGTAAATTTTCTTATGAGAATAAAGTTCTTTAAACCTAACCTAAGCCTATCTTTGAGAATCTTTAAGATTTCACGTGATTTGGTACAATTTTATTGGTAATTCAATTGTATGTTAATTTTTGATTAGCCTTTAAACAATTCCAGTTTCAGATTTCCAATACAAATTGTACTTCTATTTCACCTTCTTAATGTGAAATTTGTCGATGTTTACCCGACTGCGGAAGGGGGGTTATGTTTTTCGAGAGTATGTATGTATGGGACCCATGTCAGGCCTGTGTATCTCCCCGCGTAGGTAGCAAAAACGTACCTACGCGCGGCAACCCTTACGTAGGGGCTAAAACAAGTTGCGTGTCGCTACCGGCCAGCGACACGCTCGCGCGTTTTATACACCGGCGGCCGCGCGGCTACGTTGCTGGCTGGACGAGAATGAATAAAGTACTAGAAAGAGGTGCTAGATGTTACACCATATGAGATACCAACTAAACAATTACATAAAATGTAATTAAATAAAATATTAATGAATGATAAACAATTATATAAATATAATACATGTGTGTTGATAAAAAAAAAACATAACACATAATATTCAATCTGGCATAGATCTGAAAGTAAGAGACAATGTACACAATCTGCGAAATAAAAACAAACTTGAATTAATCACGCCTAGAACAAATTATGAAAAAAAGACAGTTTTGTTTGATGGAGCACAGTTATTTAACACACTACCTAATGATCTCAAGACGTGCGAAGATATGATTACGTACAAGAACGAACTGAAGCTATATCTCGCAGCAAGTGCCGAAGAAGAAGAATAATATATTTTAATTTATTTCTTATCTCATTTTAAGAGAAATGTAAATTTTCTTATGAGAATAAAGTTCTTTAAACCTAACCTAAGCCTATCTTTGAGAATCTTTAGGATTTCACGTGATTTAGTACAATTTTATTGGTAATTCAATTGTATGTTAATTTTTGATAAGCCTTTAAACAATTCCAGTTTCAGATTTCCAATACAAATTGTACTTCTATTTCACCTTCTTAATGTGAAATTTGTCGATGTTTACCCGACTGCGGAAGGGGAGTTATGTTTTTCGAAAGTATGTATGTATGGGACCCATGTCAGGCCTGTGTATCTCCCCGCGTAAAAAACGTACCTACGCGCGGCAACCCTTACGTAGGAGCTAAAACAAGTTGCGTGTCGCTACCGGCCAGCGACACGCTCGCGCGTTTTATTCACCGGCGGCCGCGGGGCTACGTTGCTGGCTGGACGAGAATGAATAAAGTACTAGAAAGAGGTGCTAGATGGCGTTAGAAGCTTCTCTTAGCAGTCAACCCTATCGCGTCGCGTGATATTACGTCACTGAATAGGTTTAGTGTATTATGAATCATATTCCAGAGCAATAAGTATGAAATTATCTTGCAATGGATTTTTGTAGATGTCTACACGAAAATGTGCTTGACTCTGAGGCGAACTAAATTACGCTATATTGTTGACGACATTGAGTAGACATTTTTTTGAATACAATTGCTAAGTCATACTTCTGTACGAAGTACTAGTACTTATTCTGTGCCCATGTTAGAAAGTCAGCCGTCTCGTTAGTAGATTGGAGTAATCTGCAATGTAATAAAGAGGTAATTCACTAAGCCTCCATTTCTTGAATGGGTCCCGACTGCTATACAATTTTTAATATGGGTACCAATTTAACCCGGGTATGACCTCTTTCTTGTTTTAGGGGTTTTTAATTTCCGATTACACAGACGCAGTCGGGTTTTTTATTTTTTTAAATTACTGTTTTTTATAATTATAGTTTTCCTGTTAATCAGGGAGGAGTCAAATGTAACATATCAGAGCTCATGAATATTAGTCCAAAGCTGCTTGAGTTATTTGGTTTATTAAAGTTTTGACCATTTTAAAGTTTTTTTGATTATCTACTGACAACATTCTTGGTTTCGTGTACTTTTCGATCGTTAGATACTAAAGTAAAGTAAATAAATAAATAGTTTCAACAAACACACCAATTACCTAGCCCCAAACTAAGCGTGAGCTTGTGCTATGGTGACTAGGATAACGGATAGACCTACTTATATACATTTATAAACATCCTAGACTTAGGTACAAATGCTCGTGCTCATCACACAAACATTTGCCCCTTGCGGTATTCGAACCCGCAACCGGCTGGTTTAGAAGTCCGAGGCGCGAACCACTACACCAAGACGGTCGTCATTTTTTTTTGTAAACCTACCTATAATGATCCCATTACTGGGCAAAGGCCTCACCTCAACTATGAGAAGGTACGAGCCATACTCCACCACGCGGGCTCAGTGCAGATTGGTGGAGGGGTGTCTGTAAGGCAAGTGACCAACCTTACTGTAAGATGTTATCAAGCCGCCCTAGGGCCTCTGACTATGTTTGAAGACTAATTATCAACAGATATTAACCGGGACCAACTGTTAATTATTTTTATAACTTAAGCAATTATTTTGCAAGTTTTTACGAAATCGAATTGAATTTCGCTCACAAAAATTAATCGACTGTGTCATTCGGTGGGACTCGAAACCACGTCCCTTCGCTATCCGGGCGAATGCTCTTACCAACTGAGCTACGGAGGACGTTAATCAGTCGACGAATTTTTATAAGTGCTTGCTACGCCAGTGAGCCGGCGTTCGATTTCATCAATACTTGGGGAATGTACCCGCGTGTATCCGATGGAAATATTTTATACAAATATTTGACCATCAGTTAAGATGAAATCAGCTTAACCTATAATTATGTTTATAACTTAAGCAATTATTTTGCAAGTTTTTACGAAATCAAACTGAATTTTGCCCACAAAAATTAATCGACTGTGTCATCCGGTGGGACTCGCACCCACGTCCCTTCGCTGTCCGGGCGGATGCTCTTACCAACTGAGCTACGGAGGACGTTGTCAGTCGACGAATTTTCGGCGTTCGATTTCATCAATACTTGGGGAATGTACCCGTCGGATGACACAGTCGATTAATTTTTGTGAGCGAAATTTAATTTGATTTCGGGACCAACTGCTTAACGTGCTTTCCGAAGCACGGAAATGCTCGTTATGGACGTCACTTAAATGGTCGGAATAGTCACCCATCCAATCACAGCCGCGCCGTGGGTTGCTTAACTTTGTTATCACTAGAGAATACAATTCCCGGGATCCCGGGATCCCGACCCTTTTCTGATCCCGAAAATCCTGGGACTGTACTTGGCTAATCCCGGTGTTTTCGGGATTTATATAAACAGGTCTATTTTGCATTCGATCCGTTGAGCCTTGACTATGACCTTGCCTAGATTATACCTTAGTATAAAATTATATAACGATAAAAAACAAACCTAAGGTACGATACGGATACGGACTATACAGGTAAGGCCCTAATAATATCTTTTTCGTAGACCTTAGAAGGGACTTTCCCACTCGGAATACTTCAATAAGGTAATTATCCATCTCTTAAGGTAACTCCCTGACGGGCTAAAGGAAAAGTTGCAGCTGGAAATTGATAAGAGTATGAAATGCCCAGACCCTGAAGTACAATTACAAAGTGAATCGGGCTTGACAAATAGTATCAGACGTGAAATGAGCCTGTTTGAAAATGGAGGAGTTCGTGGATATCACTTAGAATTAGCATATAATTATCTATTATCTATACCTCCAATGAGTGTAGAACCCGAGCGAGTGTTTTCTGCTGCTGCTTTTGTTGGAAATAAATTACGAAGCAGGCTAGAAAGTCAAACATTGGATGTTTTGATATTTCTAAGATTCTATTTCCGAAATTCTAAATAGTGCTTTTGATTTGTATATTTTTTATTTTATTTTAGTATTATTGCAACTAACAAATTAAAAACATCTTTTGAGAAATTATACTTAAGTTTTTTTTTATTAGAACCCAATTCCCACATAAGGCTGATCCCGGGATAGTCCCGGGATCCAGGGATTACCCATCAAAAATCCTGTGATCCCGGGATTGAAAAACATGCTCGGGATTGTATTCTCTAGTTATCACTACTAAAGCGCTGCCGCTACTGCGCCACAAGCATCTCTTACTTATAAAATGTAAAATTTTTTTTTTGCCCCAAACATACTACTGCTAAAAAGACCACACAGTTACCAACCTTGTGATAAAAAATACGGCGCCTCCACAGTTTTGTAAGTATTTGGCGTATGAAGATAAGCTCCTAAGGCCCCCATAGCGACCTGAAGGTACGAGCCTTCCCTGGGCACATGTGGCCTTATGTCACTTGCCACTGGGAAATAAGGCTTAGGATCAGGCCTTTCATAGTCGAAATTCCTCCTAGCATCGACTACCGGGGCCTTAAAACCTTTGTTTCCTTGCCCTCTATACAAAATGTCTTCGATTAAAAAAGAAGTTTTGGACGACTGTTCTTGACGGTTTGTCTCACTGGGCGATTCACTGCGCGTTTCTTGTTCCATTTTTAAATTTTCAACTGTTTTCTAATTTCAAAATTCACATTTTTCAAGATTTACTTTTTAGAATGTGTAAAACACGGCTTTAATTTTTTTTTGTTTTTTAATTGGCACAAAATGTTAGAATTAAATCTTCAGCGTTAAAATAAGTTTATTTCACGGTCACTGTCCTCACAATAACCAACAAAACGCACAAAAATATCACCGAAAAAAAAACAACAGATTAAAAATTGACAGCTCAATTCGCGCGGGCAAAATGGGTTCGCGGTTAAAACATAATCGTTATAATTTCGACAATAGGCCGTTATGGTCTGAGTCTGGGGTGCTACTGGCTCCTAGGGGCGGGACTACCCTTACACCGCCCCAGCTAGGGGTGGGGTGTACTGATAGCTAGGGTAAACACTGCATCCTATGTACTTGTTATAGGAGTGATTTCGCAACAAAATGCTTAGTCTGATCCCCCTGTACATACGACCCCACAGTTTGTGAAATCTCTGTCGTAAGCTTAACTGTCATTGTACCAGGGGTTGTGTGCATAGAGCTCTTGATATGGTGGTAACTAGGAGAGGAAGGTTGTACGTAGGGTATAAAAAAACACAGATCGTCTGGATTGAGCCGAGTTTAAATCGATTCGAGGCTTTGGACGACAAAATTTCAGTGATGCTTGCTGGGATGGTTGGTAGAGTATTGTTTCTGGTTCCGTACCATATTGGGTCGGTTTTGTTTGTAACTAAAAGAAGAAGCAATTAATTAGTGCAATCTGAGTATTTTATTTATTCTGACGACCTTAATCGATTGGCTAGCGCACCAGTTTTAAGGTGTCGCTATTTCTGGGGCCCCGGGTTCGATCCCCGGTCGGGTCAATATAGAAATACGGGTCTGGGTTGTGTGATACTACTTTTGTTTACACACAAATACTTATGATATTTACTTTAGCATCTGAGCTATGTATGTGATATTGTCCAATATTTATTTATATAAAATTGAATAGAAAATATCATACTATTTGTTTGAGTATTTTATGACCTTGGAAAGATAGCAGGCCTAATAACTCGATTTATTTCAAAATCTAAATTCAAATTCAATTGTTTATTTGGCACGCAAATTAAAATGAATAGATGTACAGTATATCTTATTGAAGCCCAAATGTGTGCCAAAAAGGTCCCTGCTCAGCATTAATCGTGACAGCGCGAAGCATGTCACAATACTGATTTTCAGCAGGGACCTTTTGGGGCACTGTGTACACACAAGGGAAAAAAAACAATAAATAATTCTAATATTAATAGCTTTCAGGGAAGCAAAGATAGTTTTCAAAATAATTATAAAATCACATGTACCAGTGCTTTGGAATTGCAATCGCGATCGTAACTGCAATAGCATTTAAGTTAGGCCGTTGGTCTTTGAGTCATGAAGTTCATGTTTGATTGAATTCAACAGACAGAATGATTCTGTACATTTTAAAGGATCTACGAATGACTCCATTTTTAAAGTAGCTACATACTTTACTACGAATCTGCAACGAAATTACGTAGCAGTTTGTACAGTCGTAGCAGTAAGCTTAACCCTTTGCGTGCCAGCTACGAGATAACTCGTAGTGCGGGATATCGGCATGGTGCCGATTACGAATATATTCGTAGATTTTGTAGGTCCTTCTACACAAAAACATATTTATTGGCACTACAGGTAAGGTCAGACTTTGAACGTTTGGCATTAGCAAAGAAAACGCATGATAATTTCAGACTTCACACTTTTAATGGGAAAAAGTTATGACATGACAAATATTATAAGGTACTGATTAGTAGTATAAAAAAAAAAGACATAATTCCGTTTTTTCCACAGTAGAAATATAATATTTACTTGAAATAAGCTTTAAAAACAATTAACTACACATAAAGCTGGAGTTTTTGGACACAATGGGAAAAAATACCTTGTTTCTTTGCGTGTCTTATTTTTGGTATACACAACACAAGGTTTAGTTGGCTTGCTATTCTTTTCTATAGGTGGTATTATATTCCAAATAATGTTGAAGCAATACTTGACAACTTTGATTGACCTCTTTGGACTGCCCTGGTCTTTCAGAATAGTCGATATACTTTTGGCTATACTCGTAGTCGGCATAGTCGAATGGATTTATGTTCTACTATGCCACGTACGATTTATCTCGTAGCTGCTTATATGTATGACGGCATACATGCACAAACATATCAAAATATTCTGGCGCTGAAAGGGTTAATAATTGTAATGTAGTTATTTTAATTAAATTTGATTGTCCAATGTACTTTAATTTTAGTTTTTTTTAATGTAAATTGATCTTATTTTTCATTTGCTTTTAATTGTATCTTATCTTTATAAGTTTAAACAAGAAAACAGAAATTCGCACACGGGTAGGATTTGAACCCACGAACTTTGGCTAACTGGGCCGATGCTCTTACCAACTGAGCTACCGTCCAGTCCATCCACCCTTGCGAAATTCTTAGTCTCTTTTGAATACGTCATTGCTTGACGTCAGCGACATCTACCCGAGCTGTATTGCAACAGCAGTGGGCCAAGTAGTTATTCTTTACAGAATAAATTCAACTTGAATGTTGACGCTTTCGCTATTCAATAGTTTTTAACATTCACAGTGTTATTTCTTATTTATATAAGTTTAAACGTTATTCTTGTTATTTATAAAATATATGTCTATTAATAAAAGTAATGGAATCTCCAAAACGCACGCACTCGTGTGATCGCTCCGGCTCTTCTTAGGCACCAATACCTAACTTGAACTATGTTATCTCATTTATTAGTGTATAGTTCCAATAGTGTAAATCACTCCTTTAAATAAAATACACAATTAGTACAACCAAACACCAATATCCAAAAAGCGCCAGAGCGATCACAGGACCACGCCCGTTTTGGAGACTGACCCTTTTATATCATGACAAAAAGTAGCCTATGTTCCCAGGGTCTCAAACTATCTCTGTACCAAATTTCATTTGAATCGGTCCAGTAGTTTCGAAGCCTATTCGATACAAACAATCAAATCTTTCCTCTTTATAATATTTGACGCTTCCACGCATATCTATTCTTACTCTTATCAACTTGGGAACATAACTTGATATAGAACAGGTTATGTCTAAGCATACCAAGTGCAAAACTTGGCGTCTGTTCGTTGTGAGCACACACGAGAGACAAATTGAAAGATTCCGATGAAAATTGTTCAAGTTACGAGTATCGGTATGGCGGAGAAGTTACCTAGCATTAGTGCACACTGTAAACAAAATATGACACCGAAACTCTTTATAGTCTAAATAATTTAATAGTTTCAACTTTACAGGTGACAAATAGGGTCGATTGTTGACGAATCGGTAGGTAGAATTAACGATTCAGACATCAAATCGATTTACAATCGATTCAAAACATTGTTAATAAATACAAAATATTTTACGTTTTAGTGATTATTTATTATTTCATGAGTGTCAATAATGAGTATGTTTTAGAATTACGTTCTATGAACTAAAAATTTCTTCAAACTCAAAATTGCATACTGAAAATGTTATTTGTTTAATACCAACCGATGAATCGATAAGCCTGTACCTCCATGACGAGTAAAACGGTGGCAACACTAACATTAAGAAAAAAATCTGAATAGAACATGGTCGTTTTAGACGTCTGTCAGCAGTAAAGAATTTTGATTTATTACTCTTTATGTAGAAAATATAAACTAAACTGTGTCCCATTACATACTTTTAAGTCAGTGCTATCTATCTTTTCTTATTTTGAAATCAATAGCATTTTATTTTCATTGTTTTATGTGTTGTCTATGGAATCCCTCCGCATACACTTTATAGGTTATGTGATAACTTAGAGCTGTCTAATAGCACCTATTTGATTACTTAGACTATAGTGATTTGAAGTATTACCACCGAATACCGTAACCGTATTACTTAAAATTAGAAACGCCCACATTTCTTGACTGGTCACGGATACAATAGACAGTACCTGCACCGATTTAAAATCTTCGCAGTGGCAGGCCTGTGTATCTCCCCGCGTAGGTAGCAAAAACGTACCTACGCGCTGCGACCCTTACTTAGGGGCTAAAACAAGTTGCGTGTCGCTACCGGCCAGCGACACGCTCGCGCGTTTTATTCACCGGCGGCCGCGCGGCTACGTTGCTGGCTGGACGAGAATGAATAAAGTACTAGAAAGTGGCGCTAGATGGCGTTAGAGGCTTCTCGTAGCAGTCAACCTTATCGCGTCGCGTGATATTACGTCCCTGAATAGGTTTAGTGTATTATGAATCATATTCCAGAGCAATAAGTATGAAATTATCTTGCAATGGATTTTTGTAGGTGTCTACACGAAAATGTGCTTGACTCTGAGGCGAACTAAATTACGCCATATTGTTGACGACATTGTTGACGACATTGAGTAGACATTTCTTTGAATACAATAGCTCGACAGGGTGGACCACGACATGCTTCTGAAAAAGTTATCATTTAATGGAATCCGTGGGAACTTGCTAAGATGGTTTTCCGCCTATGTAAAAAACAGAACTCAAAGAGTAGTTATTAACGGTTTTAGGTCGAATACCATCAAAGTTACCTCTGAGGTAGCTCAAGGTTCGATATTAGGGCCTTTACTATTTGTTTTATTTGTGAACGACATAGATCAATGTTTTAAACATTCTCATTTTCTATTATACGCTGATGACCTAAAAATCTTTCGCAGAATTACCACTTTAGATGACTGCCACAAATTACAATCAGACCTTGATCGTTTTACAATCTACTGTAACGAAAATAAATTAAAACTTAGTTTGCCTAAATGTAAATTAATAACTTTTACAAAAAAAGTTAATGTCATTAGTTTCCAGTATTCTCTTAGTGACACTGTTTTGGAAAAAGTCACCCTAGTTAGGGACCTAGGTATCTTTATGGACTCAAAACTTCACTTCGATGTCCATATTAATCACATCACAGGTATAAGTCAGCCTATTAGATCCCACTGCTGGGAAAAGGCCTCACCTCAACTATGAGGAGGAACGAGCCATACTTCACCACGCGGGCTCAGTGCGGATTGGTGGAGGGGTGTATGTAAGGCAAGTGACAAACCTTACTGTCAGAAGTTATCAAGCCGCCCTAGGGCCTCTGACTAGGCTTAACGACTAATACCACAGATATTAGCCGGGACCAACTGCTTAACGTGCCTTCCGAAGCACGGAGATGCTTGTCATGGACGTCACTTAAATGGTCGGAATGGTCACCCATCCAATCACGACCGCGCCCATCCAATCACAGGTAAAGCCTTCCAATTGTACAGTTTTGTCATGCGGTGTGCTAAACCATTTAGATGTCTCGCTTCCTATATGTTACTTTATAAGTCACTTATTAGATCTCAGTTAGAATATGCAACCTCTATTTGGAACCCATTCTATGCCAAGTATAAAGATCAAATTGAGAAGGTACAACGAAAGTTTGTGCGATCAATGCACTTTCGTTGCTTCCATTCAAGGACCTCCTGCAACGCTCTGCTTCAAAAGTACTCTCTGCCTAAACTTGAAGTGAGAAGAATTCTCTTAGACGTCATGCTGTTGTACAATATTTCACACAATAAGTTTGACTGTAATGAACTCACCAACCAAATATATCTGCAAGTGCCCTTTCGTTCGTATGCCGTTCGTCAAACTCGAAAACCTAAATTATTTGCACCTAAAACTACTAAGACGCACGCGGGTGAGCGATCTCCTTTGCATAGATTAATGAGTCTGTATAACAAATATTTTTGTGATCTTGACCTTTTCTCTAGCTCACCTACTATAATAATAATAAAATAATAAAAAATATTTATTAATTTCATAATTGCAGAAATAACATTAATGCTTAATGTAACACAGGTGCATTCTCTTCTACCTGAACTAGGTTAATTAAACCTGTATCTCAGGCTAAAAGGAGCTTACACAAAATTGTTTAGCCTTATATAATTTAACAATAAATTAAAATAATAACTTAAAAGGTTAGATAACTAGAAATAACTAAGAAGGTAATTATTAATTTCTAAATCAGCATTCGGTCACAAACGAATTCGTTATTAGCGTCATCAGCATAATATTAACTAGGGCAAAATGAATGCTGTTGCTACAATATTATTTTTTTTTAGTTAAGTGGCTCAACACTTTGCCGAGTCAGTAATATTAAGTAGGTCTAGGTGCAATGTTATTTATAAATATCTTACATCATATTACTTTTTAAAATACAAATTATTACTACGATACTAGAAATACTTATTACAACACTAATCACTTAAAAAAAAGAAATTACAATAAATTATCTATTTTATGTGCCTTCATAGTCCACAGAGTCGGTTAGTAGGTCTAGGTGCAATGTTATTTATAAATATCTTACATCATATTACTTTTTAAAATACAAATTATTACTACGATACTAGAAATACTTATTACAATACTAATCACTTAAAAAAAAAGAAATTACAATAAATTAGCTATTTTATGTGCCTTCATAGCCCACAGAGTCGATGTACCTAGCTTCGGCCGCTTTCTTGGCTGGACAGTCGACATCTCCCGTCTTGTGCGCGTTTGGCTTATTAAAGCGCAAGCATGTGGCACATTTTGATGGCTCGGTCTTCTTCGTGCAGTTCTTCATAGCGTGGCCCACTTCGCCGCAGTGCCCGCACGTGCTGGTCTCCTCCCGACAGGTCTTGGCTGCATGACCGTACTGTTGGCAACTAAATTTAAGAAAAATGTCTGTGGCTCTTCGTACCCTGGAGTACGAATAGTTTTTAAATATGTTTTTAAGTGCCATTAGGAATCACTCCACCGAAAATGTATTGTTTGCTCGGATGTAGATGAAATGCATTTTTTAACTTGTTTACCATATCAGTGGACAACGGTGCTGATTACATTATAAGCAAGATTTTTAGACTAGTATAATAATAGTTAAGCCATTAATGTTATTGTTTGTTGTCCCAAATAAAGAGAAAAAAAAATAGCTAAGTCATACTTCTGTACGAAGTACTAGTACTTATTCTGTGGCAGTGGACACATGTCCCTGCGACGGCATGTCAGTACAATCCTTCGAACACCTTATTCAAAACTGTCCTCGTTTCGCTGCCAGGTGAAAAGACCACCTAATTTTATCAAACTTTGACAACATAAACCCCTACAACCTCCTTGAAGTCGTTACGAAAGAGACGAATTTAAATACTTTTCACAATTTAATAAATTATTTATTAAATGAATTAAAGAACTTTAACTGATAATGATAAGGAACCAAAATATTGTCCTAAACCAATCTCTCGCTCGTACATCCTCATAGTTGAGGTAAGGCCTTTGCCCTGCATCTTTAAGAATAACTTTACTTTTTACTTTTTTACGTCTACACGTTCCTGAGACATAGGGTCTTATTGACACATAAATGAACGGACCACAACGTGATTCTTTAAGGATTCCTTTGGAGGTACGGAACCCCAAAAATAAAAATGATCGTGTGTCCTTAGCCTTAACACTACATACCGCCACGGTAAATCGCAGCTTCTGATATCAGCAAGATGTAGCTGCGTATCATCCACTTTACGTCGACAAAACGTCTTTGATACTTGCCAAATATTTACATATTTTATAGTTTTTTAAAAATAACTGTTTTTGCTAAACACATTTAGTAGAACAAATACCGCACTCCTAATCTTATAGTTCTAGAGAATAAACATATAAACCTAAATTTTGGCTTGGAATAAACACGAAAATCTCAAAAACAATTATGTTTTCCTCTGTTTTTTAACTACGTGGGTGAAGGATCTACTTCCTAGTGGTCTATCCCGGGCAACGACTGAACTGAACTAAAGTTTGTGATGATGCCTGATCGATTCAACAGCGGTGGTAGACTCCGTTAGGTGCCACCTGGTAGCTATCACCCTCCCACTGGAGCCCGGCGCCAAGCAGCTTGCTGTGTACCGTCGACTCTGTCTACGCTACGTCTGGCTAAGTCTACAGTCAAGAGCAAACCCGTTTCAAATAAAATAAAAATTGATTCTTCTGCTGTAACCCATCACGCATGCATGAAAAAGATAATTAAATTGTCTTTGCGATATTTACTTAATGTCCCACCGGATGACACAGTCGATTAATTTTTGTGAGCGAAATTTAATTTGATTTCGTTATTCATCAGATTTTAATTCATTTAATACAGATATTTCGTGTTGTGGGAAGTAGTGAGGACTGGTTGTTTAATGAGGAGATAAAGGTAAAGTTTCTTTGGATAGAGATACCATCATGTTTTAGGTTAAGTTTTTTACTATGCCCTGCCCTGTACCACAACACTGACAACGTTAGTGAAAATTACTGATTATGAATCGTCACTTTAATTTATTTTGTGTGTAATGCATGGGTTTTACTTTTGGGTAGTTGAATTACGAATACTCTGAAGCGTCTCTATTTTTAACCCCCGACGCAAAAACGACGGGGTGTTATAAGTTTTACGTGTCTGTGTGTGTGTGTGTGTGTCTGTCTGTGGCATCGTAGCTCGCAAACGGATGAACCGATTTTTATTAAGTTTTTTTCAATATATACCTACGCGACATGGCTATTATTTATTTCCACAATGCATTGTGGTCGAATAGAATGTCTGCCATGACAAAAATTTCGCTATGTGGTGTTTCAATGATTACCACAACGCGCGTTGAATGTGAGCCTTTTCATTAGAGCCATAACACGAATTTCGCGATATGGGTGTATTACTGTGATCACAACGCGTTGTGATTGTGATCAATTTCTTCGCTCATTGAGCATTTTCGGTCTTTAAACGTAACTTGTACATTAGTTACATCATGCCCTATTATATGCCAATTTTTTTTTAAAGTAAAAGGTTTACCATTTTCGAGATATAAATATTTATTTTTTGTATGGCTACTTCTACATTATTTATGACTTTTCAAAAGTCTGTTTCAATGCTTGTAAATATTCCAAACACGTCAATATAAACTTTTAATAAGGCTCTCAAAAATAATAAAAACTCAAAACCTTTACTCGAAAAAAATAACCGCCATATAGTAGAGCATGATGTAACTAATCTATATCTAAAGGATTATCCTTCATTAATGGGACACCCTGTATACTTATTCTTATAAATAACTTGTATTTGTAAGGCCACAATTTTAATTTAGAATACAATAATAATATTATTTTCCATAATCCCAAGTATCAACTCACCTCGCTCCGTTACCGGTGTCTCACCCCAACCATCCCTAATCCCAGGCGGGGCGACTCTAGCCGACCAATCAGCGTTCAGCACACGACACTCACCCGCCCAGCCAGCCAATCAGAGCGCGCCAATTAGCGCTCAAAAGCGCGCGTTTGGGGTCACTTTGAGCCGTTTGTCAGTCGTTTATTTCGTAGAGGGATTTGAATTCATAATCCGTAATAGGTTATAATTTTCGTTTTTTTAGAGTGAGTGGGAATTCATACTATAATATTATAAAAAGTGAGCTTGTCTGTAATATTCTGTTTGTTACCTCTTCACACATAAGCTGCTGTATCGTTTTTGAAAAAATTTTGTGTGGAGATAGTTTGAGACAAAAAGGACAAAGGCTATCGCCACGACGTAAAAACTTTAAAGGTGTTATTACAAAAAAATTACACCGGGTCTAAAATAGGTCTAAATACTATCCGACAGCAGAGAAATGAATGACACATTCGTGACATAACCTAATAGAGAAGCGCTTTTCTAATTGGCTAGCTAATAGCTCCTGGCTTAAACCGGGTACTAAGTTTTTAGAATAACGGGGTAAGGGAGTAAAAATATAAACTTACATCCCGCTTAATCGGGTAAAGTTTTCACATATCGTGACAAAAAGTAGCCTATGTCACAGAATAAGTACTAGTACTTCGTACAGAAGTATGACTTAGCAATTGTATTCAAAGAAATGTCTACTCAATGTCGTCAACAATATGGCGTAATTTAGTTCGCCTCAGAGTCAAGCACATTTTCGTGTAGACACCTACAAAAATCTATTGCAAGATAATTTCATACTTATTGCTCTGGAATATGATTCATAATACACTAAACCTATTCAGTGACGTAATATCACGCGACGCGATAGGGTTGACTGCTACGAGAAGCTTCTAACGCCATCTAGCGCCTCTTTCTAGTACTTTATTCATTCTCGTCCAGCCAGCAACGTAGCCGCGCGGCCGACGGTAAATAAAACGCGCGAGCGTGTCGCTGGCCGGTAGCGACACGCAACTTGTTTTAGCTCCTAAGTAAGGGTCGCCGCGCGTAGGTACGTTTTTGCTACCTACGCGGGGACATACACAGGCCTGCCTATTTTCTTTGCAATGTTATAAAATATATTAAGGTATACCAAATTTCATCTAAATCAATTCAGCGGTTTAAGCGTGAAGAGGTACACGTATAGTACTTACAGACAGACATATTTGCATTTATAATATTAGTATGGATTACAATGGATGGATTCAGCAATGACGCGATATACGAGTGGGGAAAAGTTCACTACTCATCCGTCAGGTCGTGAGTTCGACCGCCTGTAGCACTGAGTTTAGACAGAACTTAAATCAATCTGTTTTGATAATATCGCTGCCTAACTGTGAAGGAAAACATCGTGAGGAAATCTGTTCAATAATAAGTTGGATGTTGGCTAGAGTGTGAAATTAAAAATGCAATGGCAAACCACTCTTCTAAATTGGAAAGAAAGTCGTTGTATTTCAATCCACTTAGTGATCACAACCTTCAGTCAATGGTCATGAGGTATCCATACTTAATATTATAAATGCGAAAGTGTGTCTGTCTGTTTGTCTGTGTGTACAGAGGCTACATTTTGTCGCGATATAAAAACATTAAGGGGGTGAAATGGGAGATAAGAGTTTATATGAAAAAACTTATGTGAATAAATATGGGACGCCTAATTTGAAATTTTTGTCCCCACTATGTAATGTAGGTAACATAACTGTCATGAATTCGGAATAAGCCATTGAATAATTGAAGAGTTACAACCACCCCCACCTCTTCGACCTACAACCTAAGTACCAAACAATAGAGGAAACGCGGTCACGTGTATTTAAAGAATAGGTATTTGAATAAAATGTTGCCGTCTCGATGCGATATCTGGTAGCGGCCCAAGCAAGAAAAGGACAAATGAGCTCAGACCGATAAATCCTTCCTAAACAGCATTTCGAAGTCCCCTGTTTCCTCATCCAAAATTTGACAAATGATAATATTTTGTTCTGAAATAGTTTCTCAAAAGGTGGGACTATGCTCCTATGTTTTAGTTGTAGTGGTAATTTGCGTAGGTTTTTTTTTGCGAGCGTCTGAAAGTTGAGGTTGAAGTTAGGCAATTTTCTTAGTTTTGCAGGCTCATATTCCCTTTCGACGGTTCCCGGGCTATTTGTATGAAGCGACATTTTGGGCGAAATTGACTTATATTTTTCCGCGTCGTTTGAGCTGGGTTTGGTGACGATCTGAGCACTTGTTTGTCGCTTAATATTATCGCATTTTCGGAGCCCATTTTGCACTGCGATGTATGTACCGACACAAAATTTTGACAAATTTAGGATCTGTGTACCTAAGCTCACTATGAAATACCAAAGAGTTATTTAAACCCTCTTTCCTAGATCAACAATTTACAGACAATGTACGTTCAAACAATTAGCCTCACCTTATAAATATTTTGAAATGTCGCTTCATACATTTAGCTTTACCTTATGCATACATAAGATTGTCGCTTAATACAATTAGCTGTACCTTATAAATACATAGTAATGTCGCTTCATACAATTAGCTTTACCTTATAAATACATAAGAATGTCGGATAATACAATTAGCTAGATACTTGAGTTTGCTAGATGTGGTCACTTCAAA
This sequence comes from Pyrausta nigrata, assembly GCA_949316185.1. Taxonomy (NCBI): domain Eukaryota; kingdom Metazoa; phylum Arthropoda; class Insecta; order Lepidoptera; family Crambidae; genus Pyrausta; species Pyrausta nigrata. The sequence goes on from OX438965.1 coordinate 7,239,659, forward strand.
CATTAAGCTTATATAAGAGCAATACAATCTGTTTTATTTGTTATTTTTTAATTATTTACAAGATAATAACTCCTAGGTACCTTTAAATGCAACAATGTTTTAACCGCCCATTTCAGAAAACTTTATTACTCAGGCACGTTTACGAAAAAAATTAGTAAAAAAGAAATCGGCGCTTAAACTAAATAGGGTATTCACAAAATTGTATGGTATATGGCATTTAAATCATTAGGTCAGGTATGAAATATGAACAACTCTTCAATTTCATGCATTTGACCTGGAGCTACTATTTTCAGTACTAGGCGGTTAAGTCATTTAACCTGGAGCAAGAACTAATAAACCTAGGCGGATAATTCATATAGCTAGGAGCAACAAATACTTATCCTAGGCGGTTAAATCATATAGCCTGGAACAAAAAAATAAATAAAAGGATCATTTTGTATTAAACGACATGTATCTTCGTTAATAATAGGAATATCAGAAAAAAACCTAATCAGATTATGCAGAGTATGTCACCTAATCAATAAATATCTTTTTTTTCAAAATTTAACAAATTGCGGAAGTTAAGTTTTTTTTTTTTAAATCAAAACTTTGAACAGCTCTGGTGTAAAGTTTACAAAATGTCGCTTAATACAAATAGCCCGGGAGCCGTCGCTTTGTTCATTTGAATATAAAAAAACGAAAATAGGAGCGTAGCTGTGGTAAATGTTGATTTTATGGTAAAAAAATATTTTGCCTTTAGCCATTATCCAGGGAGAAAACAGAGCACTACGTTTGTATGGCGAAATGGTGCCTGGTCTTTCCCCTTAACAGGTCAAAGTCAAAAATTCTTTATTCAATTTAGGACACAAAATGCCACTTATGAACGTCAAAATATCAATAAATTATGGCCCATATGGGGCAGAACATGTCTCCTTATCTTTTGGGCCCTACTAGCGCTTCGAGACAAGACACAGACAATCTGGCAAGTGCTGAGAAGAAACGCCGGAACAAACTCAGTCACAACTAGCTGCCACAAAAATAAAACAAATCAAAATAAACAGGTAGGTACATCAGTTTGGTGCAGGCTGGACTGTCCATACATTCTCGTCATTAAGATAGTCTTGAATTTTATAATACCCCTTCGACATTAGGGTAGTTTTGACATATAACTTAAATTTATTAATAGGTAGTTCGATAAAATTATGAGATATTTTATTGAAAAATTTGACACAATTTCCTAAGAATGAATTAATTGTTTTGGCTAATCTGAAGTTTGGAATGACAAGTTTGTTTTTATTTCTTGTGTTATACGAATGAATATCACTTTTTTTTTATAACAAGATCTAAATTTTTGCGTACGTACATTATATTATCAAATATGTATTGAGAAGCGACAGTGAGGATGTTAGTTTCTTTAAAGAATTCTCTCAGGGATTCGCGGGGACTAAGTTTGTAAATGGCACGAATGGCTCTTTTCTGTAAAGTGTAAGGTTTCTGAAGAAATCTCTAAAGTTTCTCACACACTCTACAACTTCTCTATTGACTGGAGTCTTAGATAAATCACACCAAGATATACTAGGTCTCCTATAAATAATAATAATATAAAATATTTCCATCGGATACAAGCGGGTACATTCCCCAAGTATTGGTTAAATCGAACGCCGGCTCACTGGCGTAGCAAGCACTTGCAAAAATTCGTCGGCTGACTAACGTCCTCCGTAGCTTAGTTGGTAAGAGCACTCGCCCGGATAGCGAAGGGACGTGGGTTCGAGTCCCACCGGATGACACAGTCGATTAATTTAGGTAAGCGAAATTCAATTTGATTTCGTAAAAACTTCCAAAATAATTGCTTAAGTCATAAAAATAATTATAGGTCTTCTACATCACAGTCGTAGTATATCTCAAGGACTGAGGGTTGTGATCATTATGTGGCATGAAACACACACAACGACTTTCCAAAAAAGGTATTACCTTAATCCCTATAAAATCCCAATAATTCGAAAGTGTTCTGTTTACTGGAATATAATTTACAGTTGACACACAGTACAGCTAACTTAACTTTTTAGGGATTATTCTATTACCTACGCGCTAGTGTGTAATATTATTACGCACGCGTGTGTTATAGTTCGGTTTATGGTCCTAATAAGGCTAATTTTACGAGCAGGTGTAGGTACTTGAAACTTAATTTGAAATTAAGTTTTTTATTATTTTCTGTTTAATGCCATCTATCGTTGTGAGGATTATAAGACCGCTGGCGGTTGGACAAAAATTGATTATCTACTTATTGTGTCTGAAAACATCATACCTGAGTTAATTAATACTATTTTCTATAATAAATGAAAAAAAAACACATTGAAGTTTTGGCAACAATGTAAACGATGTATACCTACTTATTAATTGAATATAAATTCCTTCCCAAATTGTCAGCGGGGGACTTAAAAATGTACCACGGCTGGTCAGTTTCATGCAATATCTACATGAATGGTTCATCTAAGTGTAACAGCCTAATAATACCAAAAACACGAAACATTTCCCAAGAAAATCGTCCTAGTTAGGCCAATTTTCCGTGTTTTTGTCATCAAGCAAGCTATACGTCAATTATCAAGTGATTATTCTTCTCACCACTAGATGGCGTGCTACGGATTACTGTCCTTAGGGACTGTAAGTCTTAACGCTAACCAGAGTAAATTGGCCCCTCTTTAGCTTGAAACAACAAGAAGTTTATATACAAACGAATGCTATTTTACAGGTCGAAAATAAATTGACCGTTTAGAAGTCAAGTTCGAGGGGAATTTTATCGTATGGTTATTGGAATAAAGTAGAAAATGGCGTAGAGTGGGTTAAAGGGATTACTCCTGATTGAATGTTGTGGAATTTGATATTTACAGAATTAACAATGTTTAATGCCGATAAGCAGTTAGTCATGTGAATATAGTTCATTACCATTATCAGGTCCTACTTTATTTGTATGAGTACATTTTATAAATAGGTATCCAAACTTGGTACCTACCTACCTACTTGCTACATTGTATGTAGCTATTAAGGTCGTCTTTCTTACCCGACTGCGGAAGGAGGGTTATGTTTTTCGATAGTATGTATGTATGTATAATTGTTTGGCACGCCCTACAGCCCAAACGGCTGGACAGTTTTTGACATATGAGGTGTCGTTTAATTTGTTAAAATTGGGAGAATGACATAGGCTATAAGTATACATTTAAAAAATGGCGCTCGCAAATGGATATAAAGGGGGGAGGGGGATTGATTTTTTCCTTACCACAGCAATATGGGTATCAAATGAAAGCCAGTCAAAAGACCATTTCAAAAATATTATAATTTTTGCAGTCAGATGTTTTTTTTTTAAAATAATGTTTTTTCCCTTGGTACTTATTCTGTGCCTACACCTAGTAATGTAAAGTAAGGAACTTCCTACCCTATACGGAACTTTTAACTAACAGTCACGTAAGTAAGGACTTAGCTACTTCCGTCAGGCATCTCTCACTCCATGTACTTGCGCGCGTTAATATGTCCTGAATTAGTCTCAGATTTAAATAAAATTCTGGACTTATCAGAGTCTCGAACGTTTGAAGTTTTTAAATCTTTTGATAAGTCATCATAATTTTACGGCAGACATAAAGTTCCCACAGATGCTTTTTATAACTATGTATGAAATGAATACATTTTTGAAAATAATTTAGCACAGAACAACATCTTAGATCTTGTTTTCCACATTACCTCTTATCAAAACTGTAAAACACTATATCATTTCAATTTCAATTTCAAACCAAGCTACAAATAAAATAGGCCTTGTATCGGACGAAGCAACCCTGATTTTATTAATTTTACTCCAAGGTCGCGTAGCTGCAGAGAAATAATAACGTAATGTTCGAAACTTAAGGCACATTTTCGGGCGCAGCGGTCTGCGACAAAAATTGTAGGCTATTATAAGAGTAGGTATGGATGATTTTCCTTGGAGTGATTTATCTGTTACATAGTAACTATTGTTAGAAATGAGAAGACCCCCTCCTGGCAACACTGCACGTCCGTACTTATATAAAGCCTCGAGTGCCTATTAAAGCCCATTTGCCCGACAGCCACCGAAGAGAAAACATCAAGCCAGAAGCTCTTTCCGATTATTCCCTTCGATTTAGTTATTTTCTTTGCATTATTCAAATATTGTTGAGTTTGGTTGATTAAAATTAATTTTTAAAGTAAAATCTTCGTTATTTATAAAATCAGAAGTGAGATCGGAGGCTTTGACCGCCAATGCCATGTCTGATGTTAAGAATTATTTTTCTTTCGATCGCGGGTAGTTCATTTTTTTCAAAATAATCGGGCGGAGCTGTAATTCTGGATGCTGTCGGATATTCGTTGCAAGTAGTTAACGGGAAAGTGTCATGCGACGTCGTCTTCTCCTACACGCATCGCGATCAACGCCTTGTTGTTGCGGGGCACGAACAAGTAATTGTTCGGTTGCCTAGCACGACGTCTCAAGATCCTGCCTGCACCTTCGGTCACGTCGAGGCCGACGGTGGGCCTACAGGCCTGATGCTGCCAGCGGGAGTGCATTGGGGAGGCGCGGGAGCGCTGCCATGCCTTGGAGCACGTCTGCGTGAGACGCGAGGAATGCTGCGGACTGACTAATGGAAGTACTGACATCTTATCCGGTGAGATCTAACCGATATTTTGTCTCTGATTTTGACCTTAGTGTTCATGATGTCGATACGTGGTGTGACAAGTGAAATGACGCGAAATGTTAAGCTCGCGTTAGTCATTGTTTGAAGGTAGACTTGACTTTAGCTAATGACAAGTACCACACGTAATTGGTCATGTTTTGAAGCGAAATTTAAAGCTTTATGCCCACGTAATATCGACGTCGTGATCATTCTTTAAGATGTTAACAGTCTTGACGAATTTTCCACATACGTACCTACGTGGAATGCATACGTTCAGTCAGTGTAATTTTTTATTCATAATAAAATAGATCAGGGTCAGGTACGACCGAGCGAGAATAAAATGAAGGAAATCATAACGTTACTTGAAAAATTGTATAAACCGTTACATCATGACCTACCTACTTTAATAATAACAAAAAGAAAGCGAGGATACACGATACTTGTGTTGTTTTATGTTACATAAGCGTTGCAATTTAGTTTATTCCGTGTTTTGCCGTGATGAACATGAGCAATTGTATTACCTAAGTAGGGTAGACAAAACTATTGAGTGAATTCCCGATTAATTTTAATTCCAAAGTATGTGTAACCTATAACTTCACGGCAGAAGATTCCCGTTTGATACAGTACATGCCGATGTTTTGATTTGTTGATGAATTGCGAAGGGTTTTACCTACGTACTTATTGTAGTAGACTGCTATCAATATATCCTACGTGAAAGCAGCCGACAAGAACGTCGGAATGACTCTGGCATTATCAACAAGACGCCTTTGTTAATCAACGAAAAAGGCACTTTGAGGAGAATCATTTATTTTGTTATTGTTAAAGGCATGCGCAAATGAGAAGTTGGACTCGGGCATGCGTGATCCGTGCCGAGATGCAGCTTCTTGCCTGCTCCTGTGTGAGGTCTACCCAGGCAGTGGCAGAGAACGCCCATGACGCGTACCGTACCTATGGAACGCGAATGGACTCCGGCTGTTTGTAAGGCATTCTCTGGCAGTGGTAATAAGTGCCTTTTATTGTTATTAACTTCTTAGCCCCGACAATGTGGCTGTTGTTAACTTGTTAGCCCTGACATTGTTGCTGTTGTTAACTTGTTAGCCCCGACATTGTGGCTGTTGTTACTTGTTAGCCCCGGCATTGTGGCTGTTGTTAACTTGTTAGCCCCGGCATTGTGGCTGTTGTTAACTTGTTAGCCCCGACATTGTGGCTGTTGTTAACTTGTTAGCCCCGACATTGTGGCTGTTGTTAACTTGTTAGCCCCGACATTGTGGCCGTTGTTAGCCCCTGGCTGTTGTTTGTCCCGCTAATGTGGTTGTTGGTTTGCCCTGACATTGTGGCTGTCACTTTTCCCCGAGGCCCCGATATTGTGGCTATTGTTGGCCCCGATATTTTGCAGCCTCTGTCGCGGGGATAGCCATTTGCATCTTTTAACCAAATGCTTTAGTTTTGAGTAGGGTGTCCATAAGACTGCGCGCGCCTACTAACAATGCCAACGCGTGCTGCGCAAGCCTGCGCGCCTACAGTGGGCGAGGCGACGCTGGCGCGTATTCCGCGTGCCTGCGCGCCTACAGCGGTGCGAGGTGAGGCTGACGCGTGATACACGAGCCTGCGTGCCTACGCGCAGCTGCTGGAGAACGCACTCACGTGCTCATTACACAATATAAGATTTCATTTCATTTTATTTTATTTCCCATCTAATCTAGTGGTCACGACGCTGGGTACCATCCATAAGGTCTTGGGAGTCCCGGGTCTAGCTGAAAGTTTCTGGGGTTTTCTGCCTCTAACTCCGAAATAGCTCCTGATTCAGGAATTTGGTGGTGGTAATTTGGTCCCCGTTGGTCTTGCGTCCACTCTTGTCGGACTGCCATCTCATCGAACTATGAGAGTGAAGAAACGGAGTGCCAGGTGCACTCACTATATTGCGCACACACTTGTGTACTGGGATATCCCCCGCGCAGTGGGCTAATCCCTGTTGAGACACTGTCGTCTTAATTCAGCTAGGGCATTGCAATTATTAAGCCCTCTCATGTAGTGTACACCCAAGTAAAGTGTTAAAGAGTAAAGTAAAGCCGATTGTTGAGTTGTGTTCTTGGATTCGCCACATAGTGAGCTTTTAAGTAATAAAGGTTCGATTACGTTGAACGTAATGTCCTAAGATTGATGTGGTTGTTTTAGCTTGTAACTAGATCGAGGATGAAGCCCCTGCTGATGATCGAGGATGATGCCCCTGCTGAGGATGCGAGATCTACAGGTCTGTCATCGCACTCGTGAAGGTTGCGAGGACGCTGCCCCGTCAGGAGAGACCGTGTTAGAAATGAGAAGACCCCCTCCTGGCAACACTGCACGTCCGTACTTATATAAAGCCTCGAGCGCCTGTTAAAGCCCATTTGCCCGACAGCCACCGAAGAGAAAACATCAAGCCAGAAGCTCTATCCGATTATTCCCTTAGATTTAGTTATTTTCTTTGCATTATTCAAATATTGTTGAGTTTGGTTGATTAAAATTAATTTTTAAAGTGAAATCTTCGTTATTTATAAAACTATTATATAATCTGTGCTTCCGTTTCAAAATTAAATCTGTCGTTATTTTATGAGCGCTGCTATGATTGTTTTTGCCTCGCCTAGTGGTTGACTTGTAGAAAATGTTATTATACTTATATGGCGTTAAGTGCGCCATTTTTACAATTTTTTTTATTTAAAAAACACGAATGTGATGTCATTCATATTTACAGTAAATTTATATCCTAGTTCGTCAGTTTTCATGGAATATCATTGTTCTTTCTTGTAATGATAACTCTGTAGACGTTTTGAAATGAATAACAATAAGATATTATGTTTCGTAGAATTGTTACGAACTGAAAATACAATCAATGATTAATAAATGGGTGATAGCGTCTTTGCTTCAAAGCATAATGCGGCAATTGCGTTTTCTCCTTCTTTTTACAGCGTAAGTACTTACCTGTCTATTGTTACATACTTTTTTTTCTACAAACTAGTGCAAATCAATCAAATCAAATGTTTGTTTTGCGTACTAAGCGTTACAACAGGTATTACAATACAAATAATGCACTTACAACTTAGTTACCGTTAAAGTGTTGCAAATAATAATAAAACAAATAATACAATTATTAGTATTTGGTGCGCGCATTACCACAGAATAAAATTAATAGTCTTAACACCAATTTCAGTTCCTTTTTTACGGAAAGTTATGACTAACGAATACAAATTAACTATGTATAAAATCTGTTTGTGTTATTTAATTCGATGTTTTATGTTACCTGAATTCTATTCTATACAGCCCCTAAAAAATTTGTTAACTTTTTTTAACACCTTGTATAGTTATTTTAGTTTTTTTTTTTAAATGAAGGTGACGATAAAAGTATAGGTACCTACTGTTTCTTCTTTTTATTTCTTGGCCTAACGAGTTTGCCATATACAGCGTTTTCGGTTTAGCCAATGATAAAAGATAACAACGACGCTTGATAAAAATGTAGAACAGATAAGATAATAATATGAACCAGTCGTCGCCATTTTGTCGCCTTAGTGCTAACGAAACTGGGATTCAAGTAGTGCTAAAGTGATTTAATGTTATTGTTTAATTAGTTTTTTGTGCTAATTTCAAGGTAGGATTGTTTTTATTTATAGTTTGTTTAACATATGTGAGTTTGTACGTACACACATCAAAAAAAGTTTGAGATTACTAGCATAAACTGATATAATTCTTTGAATTTAACTTTATCAAGAAAAATGTTTTGTTGTGTGTTTTTTCTTTACATAGAAAAACCCAGTTTGAAATTATGAAGAAACCTACTTTTAATTTTTTAATAACAAAAATTTAGTAATTGACCATAATGTAATTGTAAGAGGAATTTGATATAAAGGAAAATACTGCTTAACCAAACTTAAACGACAATTTATAAATAAAATGTTTTTATTCAATATAATATAGGGTGCATATATGAGGTGCTTGTGGCGCAGTGGCGGCAGCGCTTTGGTAGTGATACCAAAAGTTAAGCAACCCACGGCGCGGTCGTGATTGGATGGGTGACCATTCCGACCATTTAAGTGACGTCCATGACAAGCATCTCCGTGCTTCGGAAGGCACGTTAAGCAGTTGGTCCCGGCTAATATCTGTGGTATTAGTCGTTAAGCCTAGTCAGAGGCCCTAGGGCGGCTTGATAACTTCTGACAGTAAGGTTTGTCACTTGCCTTACATACACCCCTCCACCAATCCGCACTGAGCCCGCGTGGTGAAGTATGGCTCGTTCCTCCTCATAGTTGAGGTGAGGCCTTTTCCCAGCAGTGGGATCTAATAGGCTGACTTATTATTCAATATAATATAACTCCTCCCCTGGCTCGAACATATGCGGAGATCGTCCTGGGCATGCTGAGGATCAATTTATCCAGCATTTCTTGGGGTAACCTGTCCCATTCTTGAATAGCGGCTTCCCTAACCCCTGGCACTGTCTGGGGACGTGGCTGATGGTTTTAAACAGCTCGCTTAAGAGCATCCCACGCATTCTCTATTGGGTTTAAGTCAGGCGAGCCGGCAGGCCTTATCTTTATTCCCTCACAGTTACTATTCTTGCTCGTAAATTTTCTGATAATCCTCTTGGCATTTTTTCAATCACAACTTTGCGAAAAAGTATTTAAAATCCGTCAAAATTGACTAAATCAGATTTCTGAGTGAGCGTAAGCTATGACTGAAAGCCTTTTCATATGGAAAAACAATTGAACTGTTTTATTGTTTTGTATTCTAACTGTATATTTTTAAATAAAGAATATTAAAAGAAGAAGAAATCATAATATAATCTACCGTAACAAAATAGATTTCGATTTTTCGTAAACTTTTTTTGATGTGTGTACTTGCTAAAAATAGGTAGACCGACAGCAAATGGTAAAATGTACGTAGACAATAACTTTTTGTCGTGTTGAGTTCCTCATAGAAAACACACTATTTATTTCGTTCTAGAGATATAGACTATGGCTATCTACATAAGCATTCAAATAAATTGAATACTTTTAACGAGCTTAAGATAGAAAATGTTTTGTTTTAGAAATAAGTTACCTACTGCAAATATTTAGTAATGTTTTTAAAAGATGTTTTATCTCAGCGTATTTATGCATATGCCCGTGCATAAGTCAAAATCCTATACAAACGTTCACTCCCCTTTTCAACCCCATAAAGGGTGATTTCTGGGATGAATTCTTTCCCGATATTCACACTATTTAATACCAAACTTCGACCAAATTAGTTCAGCAGTTTAAGCTAAGTCAGACACACTGTCGCATTTTGAAATATCAGTATGGTAGCTACCAAATGGTAGGGACATAAGAAACGTGGCCAAAGGGCATTTGCGTCTAGACAAAAATATCTTGGTCTTAACTGTTTTTGTTTATTTCACAAGTTAAACGTTTTTAAAACACAGACACAACACAGTGCACCTGATAAATGCTATCTCAAAGATAAAATATATACATATTGATTTACTATTGACCCAATCTGTAAACTTACCTTAAGCTAGTCAAAAATCACTCAGATGGGAAAATTAAAATACAATTATTTTGCTTTAAATTTCCGCTAAGAGACGCTAGCGCAGGCACCAAAACCGCACCAACCACAACCGCGTTGAGAACCAGTTCAGGCTTATGCAGAATGCACCGCCCTCCCTCCCTCAATACGCATGCACTACAGCTAATGCAGTTGTTAGTTACCAACACCAACGTGCAAAAAACCTCGACGCGTTTCGCCACTCCACGCGGCATCCTCAGGAGATGTTGTCGCCTCGGACGACTGAGTTCAGTCGTCCGTGCTCAGCCGAGCATTATAATATCATAGGAAATTTAAAACAAAATAATTGTATTTTAATTTTCCCACCTAATAATGGATTTCCGCAAAGTAACGCCTGATTCTATTAATTATAAAAATCACTCAGCTAGTTAGCTAGTCAAAACTCGCTTCAATTTAGTTTTGTTTTTCAGGATGGCTGGACGAGTCATATCCTGCGTTTTTCTTTTGGTCATTGCTTTAAGTGGGGCTTATTCTCAAAATGGTGAGTCACAAGAAAGTTTTATGGAGATACGGCGTAATGTGTCGTAATAATTTAAATATGTTTTTGGTTACGTTTGAAAGAAAGAAGAAAGAAAAAATATTTATTTAGCACCTGTTTACTACAATATTTTGATTTGTTTGTGTACCCTATTGATACTACGCCGCTCACACTTACACGCATACCTGCCTTATTTTTATTTGTTTAAAACGTACCGTGAGAACCCCGAAGATTGAGTCGACATCGAGACGTTCCCTATGACACATGTACTAGACCGACCACAGCGCTTTTGCCGCGTGTGTATCCTGTGAAGCTCCTTACAGACATTTCGAGTGATTGTGGCCTGTGAAGTGATACCTAAACCCTCAAAGCGAGATGTGGCAAGTACCTAGCTATACGTGCTCAGACCTGACTAATTTTCCACCTATCATTGTCGCCCTCCACGTGTAATCCACTGCCTAAACTTTCAAACATTCTGGTAGCAGAGCGTAGTTTTTTATTAGGACCCCTTATTAGTAACGTAATTTGTTTAATTGAGAGTTATTTATTTGCTACTTTCCTTTGTAATTTGAACAAAACGTCTCGTCATATACCTAATCTATTTACAGTGAATTCCTTAATACCATTCGAGTACAACCCCTTTTACATAAGTGTCGATTAAATCGATTAGCGCGTTAATTACCTACCCTTTGAGTGCAAGTGAGGTGCGCGAGCGCTTTGTTTCCCTATTGATCACGCCATTACCGCGTGACCGCGTGCGAGTTGTTTACGAGTTACGTTTGCCATACCCGGTGCATCTGCGCCGTCCCTTACTATTTGTTCCTTTACGCATCCTATTGAAATCTGTTGTGAGTTTAATTTACCTACCTTGTTTCTTGCGATTTAAAGTGAATAAAATGTCGGATACCGAAACCGGCAACGAGACCGTTAGGGCCGTACTTTACACGGATACAGCTGAATACCGTGAAGCTATAGGTGAACTCCGTTATATTAGTGACTGGGTTGATGACTCTTACCGAGTTCTTGAGACCTTTTACTCCAATCGTATGCGAGCGCGTCTTTCCGACCTGCCACTTATGTGCGACAAGTTTTCCGCCGCTTGCATGTCAGGCTTATCCTGGGATGATCCTTTAAATGAACCCCTGTCTTTAGAGTGGACTGCATTTGTTCAGGACCTAGCGAAGGTTAGTGAAGTGGCCATTCCCCGACATATTCTTCCCAGAGGTTCCTCCTCCTTATCCCTACTTGGGTTCTGTGATGCTTCTGAATTGGGATATGCTGCCGCTGTTTATTTACGTGCGGAACTTCCGTTTGGTGTTTGCTCCGTCCATCTTGTTATGGCTAAATCTAAAGTTGCCCCTGTTCGGACCCGTTTAACAATTCCCAAGTTGGAATTGTTGGGAGCTACGAGGGTCAAACTGAAAGTTCTTAGAACTGGCCACTTATAAACAATATAATAAAAAAAATATTCTAAAATTTGAAAATAGAACTCTTTGCCAATATTACTGAGTATATATTTCATTCATTTGTCATTTGTTTTACGACTTGGCGGCAAATTGAAAATTGTCTGTGTCACGTCAAAATGAATTTAACACGAGAAAATTTTCGTGCAATGATTTTTTATGACTTTCGATGTCATTTAAGTCAACAAGAAAGTTATGATAGACTACGATTGGCCTTTCACGATGAAGCCCCATCTCGTGCGACTGTTTACAACTGGTTTAATGAGTTTAAACGTGGTCGCACTAATCTCACTGATGATGTACGTGAGGGACGGCCTTCTACGGCGACGACTGAAAATAACATCTGTGTTGTGCGGCGTATGATAGAGACTGACAAAAGAGTGACCTATCAGCAGATTCGGACAAGCTTAGGCATCGGTATGAGTCAAGTGCACAAAATCCTCCACGAACATTTAGCGGTCAGGAAGCTTTGCGCCCGGTGGATACCTCATAATTTGACTAAGGCTCAAAAACTCCATCGTGTGGATTGGTGCCGTAAAATGATTGAAAGATTTAACGGAGGTGACTCAAATGCTGTGTTCGACATACTAACAGGTGACGAAAGCTGGATTTACTGTTATGATCCTGAAACCAAAAGACAATCTGCTCAGTGGGTGTTTCCTTTCGAGGAGTTGCCAACTAAAGTGAAGAGAGATCGAAGTGCGGGATAAAAAATGGTGGCCTCGTTCTTTGGAAGGATAGGTCATTTCGCAACAATTGTGTTAGAGGATCAAAAAACAGTTTCTGCAGAATGGTACACTACCAATTGTTTGCCACTTGTCTTGGAAAAAGTTCGAGAGAAACGACCTCGCAGTAGGATCCTCCTTCACCACGACAACGCCTCGTCGCACACCGCCAAGCGAACGATCGACTATTTGGCGACATCAAACGTTGAATTACTGGGTCACCCGCCGTATAGCCCCGACCTCGCGCCTTGTGATTTTTATTTATTTCCAAAAATTAAAGAAAAACTTAAAGGAAAGCGGTTTATGAATGCTGAAGAAGCGGTGGCTGCGTATCGCGATGCCATTGAAGAGACCCCTAAGGACGAGTGGAAAAAGTGCTTTTCCCAGTGGTTCCATCGCATGCAGCGGTGTATTGACGTCAATGGACAATATTTTGAAAAGATATAATAAAACTAATAACTGGCTAATGTAATCAGTTTTTGATTTTCTAAGAACTTTCAGTTTGACCCTCGTACCCTCCTGTCTAAATTACTTCATCACGTCGCTCTTTGTCTGCAAAGGTCGTCTGTGTTGACTTCAATCCATAGTTAGACGGATAGTAAAATCGTGTTGTGTTGGTTAAAAACCACTCCTCACCTCCTTCAGACTTTTGAGGCTAATCGTGTCTCCCAGATTAATAATAGTTCTACATCTAGTGAATGGAGGCACGTCCCAGGCTACATGAACCCTAGTGACTGTGCCTCGAGAGGTATGTTAGTCACCCGACTGTTCGACCACTCCCTTTGGTTTTCACCTTTGTGGTTGACGCAGTCTCCTGACAACTGGCCCGGTATTTCGGAACCTTTTTTTTTTTTTGTGACCCGGCAGGAAATGCCCTCGCATACCCTGCCGCCCGGGGGAGCAGCAGGGTTATGTGGGACTCGAACCCACTAAAACCTCCGGGGTGGACTTCTTCGCGTGCATTGGGGACCCTGGTATTCCCCGGTTTGGGCTTCACCAGCGGGCCCCTAAGCGCGCAGTGCCGCGGTATAGGCTAACACCATGGTCCGCGGCCCACCTCTGGGAGAAGGACAATCTCCTCCCACGACAGCGTGTGCCTACCTAGCACGCTATCGCCTTCTCCGGGGTCACGTTAAAACGAGCACACTAGCCCCCCGGCCATCCTTATTTCACATTACCATCGCGAGAATGCTCATGCAGGTGTTAATGCAATTCTTGCCATGTTAAATAGAGAGTTTTGGATCTTGTCTGCACTCAGAGCTATTCAGCATGTGATTTTTAAATGCCTTCCCTGTTATCGTCTCAAGGCGGCTGTATCTCAACCCTTCATGGGTGACCTACCTAAAGACCGCGTCACGGCTGCTAGACCGTTTGACGGTGTAGGTACCGATTTTGCAGGACCCTTTTTTACCAAAGTCCAGGCCTATAGGAACAAAAGGTCAGTGAAAAGTTACCTGTGTGTATTTGTCTGCCTTTCCACTAAAGCCGTTCTTTTGCAGGACCCTTTTTTACCAAAGTCCAGGCCTATAGGAACAAAAGGTTAGTGAAAAGTTACCTGTGTGTATTTGTCTGCCTTTCCACTAAAGCCGTTCACCTTGAGGTTGTGTCGGACCTAACTACTGAAGCCTTCATTGCGGCCTTTTCCCGATTCGTGTCGCGTCGTGGTGTACCTCGCCTAATCCGATCTGATTGCGGTCGAAATTACATTGGTGCTAACAATTACCTGAAGGAGTTAGAGTGTTTCCTGTCTCAAAACCAGGCGGCTATTGGTTCTGAGCTTTCAAAGCAGAACATATCCTGGGTTTTCGATCCTACTGTTTGCCCTCATTGGGGAGGTCTTTTTGAAGCTGCGGTTAAATCGGCGAAATCGCACCTAAAACGAGTAGTAGGCGATACCCCCCTTACGTTTGAAGAGCTGACCACTGTTTTTGCTAAAATTGAAGCAGTCTTAAATTCACGCCCATTGTGCCCACTTTCTCCGGACCCTAATGATGTCGAAGTGTTAACTCCCGGCCATTTCATAATTGGACAACCCTTAACTGCACTTCCGGAGTACCCTTATAAAGACGTAAAATTGCATCGCCCTACACGGTTTTAGCTAATCCAACTAATTACCCAGCACTTTTGGTCTCGCTGGCATTTAGAATACCTAAATACTTTACAAATTAGAAATAAATGGACCTCTCCTTGTGATCCTCCTAAAGTGGGTGAGCTAGTACTCATAAAAGATGACAACCTTCCCCCTTTGCAGTGGCGTCGTGGACGCATATTAATTTATACCCTGGCCAAGACCAAGTTGTTCGTGTGGTAGATGTTAAAGCTCCTACCGGTAGCCTAAAGGGATCTTTGACGAAATTAGTTCGTCTTCCTGTCCAGTGAACTTCCTTTCCTTAGCTTCCTAACCTTCTCGTAAACACTTGACGTGTTTAGGGCGGGCGATATGTTTACTACAATATTTTGATTTGTTTGTGTACCCTATTGATACTACGCCGCGCACACTCACACGCATACCTGCCTTATTTTTATTTGTTTAAAACGTACCGTGAGAACCCCGAAGATCGAGTCGACATCGAGACGTTCCCTATGACACATGTACTAGACTGACCAGAGTGCTTTCGCCGCGTGTGTATCCTGTGAAGCTCCTTACAGACATTTCGAGTGATTGTGGCCTGTGAATTGATATCTGAACCCTGAAAGCTGATGCGGCAAGTACCCAGCTATAAGTGCTCAGACCTGACTGTTTTTCCACCTATCATTATCACGTGTAATCCACTGCCTAAACTCTCAAACAGCACCAAAAAATACAATTGAACTTAGTGCGACTTAGTGCTTAAAACTAATATTTTGATACCAAAAAAGGCTTCCGCTCAGTATATGTCAGTGAAGGCAAGAAAGCACGTCACGACTACTGGTATTCTGCGGAGGCCGTTTTGGAGATGGCTCTGGGTGAACATCCAGCTCCCAAAGAAAATATACAAAATTGTTAGGTACTCTTAGTACAGAAGTATCTACATTTAGACTTGTTGTATCTAGTTAAGCTACATAATATCCAGTCTATGCTAACATGATAACATAAGTATTTTTTTAAATAAGTAATCATATTCAGTGAAAGAGTTTATTACATTATTAAACGAGTTAGTTACTTTTTCTTTTGCAAATTCAATAAATATGCCTTATATTTTAACCTGAAAGTTTCAACTGAGGAGGAGTCTCTTACTGGAGGTGGAATATTATTCCAACACTTGGTAGATAAGTATCTAAAACTTCCTCAAAATGCAGCAGTCTTATAACGGGGACAGATCAGCCGATCAGAAATGCGCGTTTATGTACCTTCTACAGTTAGGCTGGGTAGCACCACCTTATTTAAACCGTAACTACTTATAACAATAACCGTTATTTTTCGTATGTTTGACGTTAGTCAGTTAAAGATGGTGCAACCCAGCCTCAATGTCAAATAGGAAACACTTTGACAGGTGGCACTGTCAATGACACATCATTTTATTATGGCTCCGAACAAACATACGAAATGTCGATTTTTATTATAAAGCTATGACGCTTAGCTTTGTAGTTAGCTATTAAAGTTGTACAAACAATACTGAAATTAGTAATACCTACCTTTGAAGCATTTACATAATTATTTCCTGATGTAGTATTTAAGAATTATATTTGCAATAAGTCTACTAAAAAATATTTTTCACAAGACAGCGATAACGGCTAGCGCCATCTACCATCGAGTAGCGTAACTAACTTTGTAGTTTTCGTTTCAGACACAGAACCAGCGGCGACAGCACCGTCGTCTAAAGCAAAAAGTATCGTGATGGAAAGCGGTATTTGCAGGCATTGCATTTGCAAAGACAATAAAGTGGACTGTAGTGAGCAAGGACTGAATAAATTCTTCCCTAAGGATGAGTGGGAAGGTTAGTAGAACACCCCGGTTTTTTTAATTGTGATATTTCATAAGACAAGTGGGATCCGCAGGCATAACCCGATTACAATAATCCAATCGCACGGCCTATATAGATCCTAGTCATTGATTTATATAAATTAATGATCCCACTGCTAGGCAAAGGCCTCACGCTTAATGTGCCTTCCGAAGCACGGAGATGCTTGTGATAGACGTCACTTAGAAATCAAAAAAAATTGCTTTAATATTGTGTAAATGTTCGGAATGGTCACCCATCAAATTACGTCCGCGCCGTAGCTTAAATAACTTCGATATAATATACAATGTGTTAGGTAACCAACCCGACAAACTTAAAGGGCTTCTTCTACATTCAATTTTAATCATAAAATGTCCCATACATGTACATGTGGGGTGAAAAATCAACTTAAAATTTTTGAGATGAATTACAGCAACTTTAATTTTGACTGTATTTTTTGCGTAAAAATATTTTTTAACAGTCTACAATATTACAATACAAATACTACAATATTGTTTTCGATACTTAAGTAATATTTATTGAATTGCCACTCGTTTTGAGTTATCTGACAATATTTTTCCTACACGATGATCAAATTATTAAAATGCTGCCATTCCAAAAGGGTTGAGTTTTCTCCCCACTTATATAGGACATTTTATCATTAAAATTCACTGTGAAAAAAGCCCTTTAAGTTTGTCGGGTCGGTTCCCAAACACATTGTATATATATATATATATATTTAAAGAAACTTTTATCAAATTGACATGTCAGCCCCGTCAAATTTTAATCTAAACTTTGATATCACTATCAGGTCACTGTTGCCACTAGCAAAGCTATAACTATTGGTAGGCTGCTAGTGGGAACAGCTCTAGCTATTGAATTAGTCGAATAATTGACGGTAACCTATCTCATTTTCAAAACTTTGCAGTTCGAATTATAATTGGTCGAAAGCGGTTTGACGAAGTTTTAAATATTAGATTGAATTATTTACATAATATTATAATATTGTAAGACTATAAATTCAATATCCCGATGTTTCATTTTCTGAAAAACAGTTCGTCGATTATCAAAACTTTTTTTTTCATTTCATAGATGTTTTGCTTGTCATAACTTTAATTTCAAACAGTTTTATAGATCGAAGTAACCGTTAATCTTCTCAATTTGGGGAAACCCGACTCGCCATGGTCCTTCGCCGTAGTATTAGTCTGCCCAGTACAAGAGTGTAATTTAGAAGCCGGAATCGCGGAGGGAGTACAGTCCTCGCCCCCTGTAACAAAGATCTGGCAAGCCGAAGCTGCGGAAGCGAGTATGGGTGCCAAATATTTCTTACAGAAGGGCGGAACGACTGCACTTTCCGCAGCGCCGGAGAAGAGCGGATCATATGCATGCTGCATGTCTGCCTGCATGTTGCATACCTGCTTGCATGCTGCATGCCTGCTTGGATGCTACGAGCTTGCTTGCATAGTGCATGCCTGCTTGCATGCTTGCATGCTACGAGCTCTCTTGCACAATGCATGCCTGCTTGCATGCTGCATGCCTGTTGAAGGCAATTTTGTTTGTTTGTTTGTTATAATATAATATTGAAAACATATTTCTGGAAACTGAAACATCTAGCAATAATAGTTTTGTCAAACGCCGAGTTATAATTGAAAACATATTGAATTAAAAAAAATACAAATGGAAATCAGACTTTCAAAATAATGTCAATCGTGTTTTCGGTCTAATTAAAATATGGCAAATAAAAAAAGGATAACGGTTTCGGTAGAATGAAATTCGCACTAGAAAATTTTGGATTTAAGATAGGTTACCATAATTATTGACAGATAAATGATGACAGATGTCAGCGGGGACGGGCGGTCAAGCGGGGATAAGGATGACAGTCGCGTGCAATTGGCGCATCCTCGCCCCCATCACATCTACAAAACCAGAGGTTGCGCGTTCAAATCCCGTAAGGGGCAGATGTTTGTGTGATGAGCACGAGCATTTGTATCTAAGTCATGGATGTTTATAAACGTATATAAATATGTCTATCCGTTATCCTAGTCCTGATAGCACATGTTTTTGTTGGGGCCAGATAATTGGTATGTTTGTTGAAACAATTTATTTATTATTTATCTACTTTTTCAGCTCTCGAAGAGATCCAACCAACGACAATAGACATGAGTGACAACTACTTCGAGAACATCACTTCGATCGGTAACCTGACCACTTTGGAAGTGTTGAACCTCACCAGGTGTAGCATAGAGTTCATTGAAAACGCCAGCTTCAGAGACTTGCAGATAATGAGGGTTCTAGATTTGAGCCATAACAAGCTGACTTCGAAACTCAGTCCTCATGTCTTTGAGGTTAGTCTTTTAGTTTTTATGATAGGTGGTAGGCTCCGTTAGGTGCCGGTTTGCTCTCGACTCTAGACTAAGTCAGACGTGGCGTAGACAGAGTCGACGGTGGAGCGAGCTCACCCAGAAGGTTCTGGCACTCCCATTCACCGACGGAACAGTAAGCTGCTTCTCGCCGGACTCCGGTAGGAGGGTGGTACCTTCCAGGCGGCACCTGACGGAGCCTACCACTGCTGTTAGGATTGTTCAGCCGCCATTACAAACTTCAGTTTGTCGTTGCGCGGGGTGAACCACTAGGAGGTAGACCCTTCACCACCCCAAAAATGAGTGTATTTTTTAACTCTTACAAGACTCTTCATTTCAGGGCCGCTACTCCCCAGAGAAGTACGAGCCACTTGAATCCATGAGGGTGTTGAACCTGGCCTACAACGACATCCACTCACTACACCAGGACCTGTTTGAACATCTCCCAGAGTTGACTGACCTGGATCTGAGCGGGAACCCGTTCTTGACAATCGATTACCCGACCCTAGTTGCTATATCCAGCTTACCTATGCTTAAGGCAAGTTATTTTGGCTAGTCTATACTAATATTAAGGAGGAAAGATTTGATTGTTTGTTTGTTTGTGTTGAATAGGCTTCAAAACTACGGGACCGATTCAAATGAATTTCGGTACAGATAGTTTGAGAGCCTGTGAAGGACATAGGCTACTTTATGTCGCGATATAAAATCATCAGGGGTTGAAATGGGGGGATGGAAGTTTGTATGGAAAATCCGACTTTTGGCGCGGGTGAAGTCGCGGGGAACTGCTAGTTGTAAGTATAAGATGACATCATACCAGTTTCCTTGATGAAATGAAATTATTTTACTTGAAATCCTTCATTTCTCTTGTATATTTTTATTTTATAGGTATCTTAACTTGATTAATAGGGTTCACAAATTGGTTACTAAGGTGCTTTGTAAAAGGCTGGTCCCTAAAAGTGTTACAGGTCACGCTACTTGCGTGACCTGTAACACATTTAAAGTAAAATAAATAACCTATGCTAATTCCAAAACCATTTAAAGATTGTACGCTCTTAAACACTATTTCGCTATTAAGTTACTCAGAAATAAAAGATGCGGGTTTATGTTTGCCAAAATACAAACAATTATTTGAGATTCATACGACCTCTAAACAGGCGTAAACCACCCAGTGACATCATATCCGCCACTAAACTTATTTAATCTGTGACTAAACCACAGATTATATAATAGTTACTACGTAACAGATAAATCACTCCAAACAAAATAGTCCATACCTACTTTTATAATAGCCTACAATTTTGTTGTAGCACACCACTGCGCACGACAATGTACCTAAAGCATCGAACATTACGTTATTATTCCTCTGCAACTGCGCGCGGCCGATGCGGCGCGTCGGTAATAATAATTAAGTCAGGGTTGCCTCTTCAGATACAAGGTTTTTTTATTTGTAGATTGGTTTAAAATGTTTTACTATGATCTAGTGTTTTACAAAATGTTTACATGTGCAACATTCCCTGTCGTCTCGAAAAAAGAAAGGAATAGTACAAACAGTTTTAATAAGTAAGTAGTCATGCGGACAACAAGGGCAAGGTAGGACGAAAGTAACTTTTTGACTGTTATGTTACAATTATTTTCATAACTTAAGCAATTTGTTTGCAAGTTTTTACGATATTAAATAAAATTTCGCTCACAAACATGGAACATGTTGTTCTAAGATAAATGACCTTACAATTATTAAGAATGCAAAGTTTTTAAAAATCATGAAAAAATACAGCATGTAAAACAATATAATTCAATTCAGTTTCTTAAAACAGGCTAAACTTTCAGAAAAATATATAAAATAAATACTTTTAAAACCACTTTGCTGACCGAACTAACCCAGTTTTTGTAACCAAGACAATGTTCCACCCCAGGTTCTCCGCATGCGATCGTGCCAACTCACCGACATACCAGAGAAGTTCCTGCACACCCCTCGTTACTTGGAGAGGCTGGACCTCAGCGACAACCTCCTGGAGGCCGTCCCTCAGGAGTTGGAGGAGACGAAAAACCTGCTGTACTTGAACCTGAACCAGAACCCGATTAAGGAGCTAGACGTCAACTCTGAAAAGTATCCGTAAGTGATTCTGAAGTAGTGTTAACTAAATTCTAACCATAGAATACTTCGATGACTGCTTTTGGTTTAGTGCAGTCTTTCCTAAAGATAACGGGGGCGATAACGCCCCCTTGTTACATTAATTTCTCTAATATTCCTTGTGCACGCTGGAGTTCTTAAGCGGGGCGGTATAGGGGCCAGAAAAAAATAGGATTGCTGATGCGATTTCATATTGTAAAGTTGCATTATTATTGCTCTCTCTGGTTAGAAAAGTCTGGTTTAGAATAAAGGTTTAATTAAACTTTAGATAAGACTAATATGTTATTGAGGTTTTTAAGGTGAAAACAATGGCGGGCGCTACCACATAACTGTCTAGCTGACAATAAAAGTGCCCTATATGTACTCGTATTTACATATCTTGACTACTCGTACGTACTCGTATTTATATTTCATGACGACCGCCTTGGTGTAGTGGTGCGGGTTCGAAACCCGCAAGGGGCAAATGTTTGTGTGATGAGCACGAGCATTTGTACCTAAGTCCTGGATGTTTATAAACGTATATAAGTATGTCTTTCCGTTATCCTAGTCGCCATAGCTCAAGCTTATACTTAGTTAGGGGCTAGGTAATTTATTAAATCTAATGTGCGATTCGGTAGGCAAGTGTGACAGCCTTACTGATCGGTCGACACGCGCATTACTTGTAACTTCATACCTAAACTGCTGACTAAGCTAGAGCCCGTAGACTAGATGCAATCCATTCTAAAGCGAAGTTCGCTATCGTAAACAAAATGTATGAAACTGACATAAGCCAACGAAACATCACGGTACTTTTGCATATATTTTGACATTTCGTTGACGATTAGACCCGGTTAACTAAAAAAGTGGTGAACTCGGGTCCAAGGTGTAGGAAGATTGTAAGTCTAAGAGACCAGGCCTGATAATACAGCCAAATCATTGTCTTTATTGTACAACCTTTCCCAGCGGTTTCCCTCGCCTGGGCAAGTTGAGAGAGCTGCACATGTGCAACATGCACTCCCTGAAGCGGATCGGGCCGGAAGCTCTGTCTGGGTTGGAGAAACTGGAGAAGCTTCATCTTAGTTTCAACCCTCAGCTCTCAGAGCTTAGCCCAAGAGCTCTGGCGAGGCCGGACGAGATCGGAGAGACGTACGACTGGCCGCTAATTAAAGAGGTAATTGACTTAAGTCAGCCTATATATATCCCACTGCTGGGAATAGGCCTTACCTCAACTATGAGGAGGTGCGTGCCATACTCTACCAAGCGGTTTCAGTGCGGATTGGTGGAAGGGTGTCTGTAAGGTAAGTGACAAACCTTACTGTCAGATGTTATCAAGCCGTCCTAGGGCCTCTGACTAAGCTTAACGACTAATACCAACAGATATTATAGCCGGGATCAACTGCTTAACGTGCCTTCCAAAGCACGGAGATGGTCGGAATGGTCACTCATCCAATCACGACCGCGCCGTGGGTTGCTTAACTTTGATACCACTACCAAAGCGCTGCCGCCACTGCGGCACAAGCACCTCACTGCGCCACAAGCACCTCTCAGTTTAGAACTAATGTTATACAGAGGAAATATTTGTATTTTAGTACGGCGTAAACTCACCACTACTAGACCGATTTACAAAAAAAACTTTCACTATTTAGAATGTTCTTGAAAGACATGGGATATTTTATTTTATTTTAAATTGCACTGTATATCTCCGATAAAAGTTGACCATGCCCAGAAATCGTCTGAGTTGACGCACGTTGGTAGGGGCAGGGAACTCCTTAACAGCCCGTACCTTTTCGTCCAATGGCCTGGTGCCTCGCTTCGAGATAGAGTAGCCTAAATAGGTTACTTCAGGTATCCTGAAGACACACTTTGACGTGTTGATCAGCATGCCATACTCCTGCAACCTAGAAAATATCTATTTATTTATTTTATTTATTTATTTATTGGAAAAGATTCACCAGCAACACATAATTAAACATTACAATAAAATCAATATGGGTAACACGTGTAAAAGACATGTCTTTACAGGTAAATACAGCGTTTTTAACAATTAGTCGACTTAAAAAATATACAAAGAGGGTGCCTACTTAACGAAAAGAAAAACATTTACTAAATTTCAAGAAGAAGTAGAAAGTTTGAATGGATATAATATAATTAATTTATTTCTTATGAGAAGAAGAACTTAACATTGCCACACACTTCCTTTTAAACGCTTGGTTGCAATCTTGAAAAATGTCGATATCGCAAACCTTCAAATCATTGTAAGTTCGCATACACCGGTACAATGGGGCACACTTACCTAGGTTAGTTTTACAGTGAGGTAAATTAAAGATATTTTTTATAGGATGCCTTGGTATATGATAGGGGACAGTGAGATTTATCTGTCGAAGCAAATTAGGACAATTTAAGTTTCCATGAATGAGTTTGTGCAATGTCATTAAGTCTAAGAGTTTTCGCCGATTTTCAAGTGAACTAAGCCTAAAATGTGAGAGACGAACTGAATAGTCAGCACCTCTGGGACAATCTTTACTTCTAAAGGTAAGATAACGAGTGAAGTTCCTTTGGTTTCGTTCTATTCTCTGAGAATGGACTGCGTAATAAGGATTCCAAATATTAGGGGCATATTCCAGGTTACTACGGATAAAGGCATTATAAATCATTGTAAAAGTGCGAACATCATTAAAGCTCTTACACATGCGTTTAACCAGACCTAATATTTTCCAAGACCGCGTTACAATATTGTCAATATGCTCGATAAAATTCAGTTTATGGTCCAGTAATACACCAAGATCGCGAACGCAAGAAGTTTCCTTTACGGTTTGACCCGAAATGCAATAGTGAGAATTAACAGGATTTTTTTTCCTCGTGAATTTTACGTGAGTACATTTTTGAGGATTAAGTATCATTTTGTTTGCAGTGCACCATTCACTCAAAGCATCAAGATCTTCCTGTAATAATGATACATCGATTTGGTTGGTAACAGGCATATATAATTTTAAATCGTCGGCGAAAAGAGAAAATTTGCAATGTTTAATGAACATTGGGATATCGTTAATAAACGACAAAAAAAGAATCGGCCCAAGATGCGAACCTTGGGGTACACCAGATCGAGCCATGTAGTCATCTGATTTGTAGCCATGTACAACAACACTTTGTACTCGATTACGAAGATATGAACTTAGCCAACGTAAAAGGTCACCATGGATCCCATAAGCTTTAAGTTTCGAGAGCAGAATAGTATGATCAACCTTGTCGAATGCGCTAGAAAAATCTGTGTATATAGAATCTATCTGGAAATGCATATCGTGCGGAGATGCTCCTCGTGCTCGATTTCGGTGCGCGAAAGACCAAAAAGTCGTCGAGGTAGCAATAGATGAAATCGAGTCCTCGGGTTATCTCATCCACGAACCTTTGGAATGTTTGACCGGCGTTCCTCAGACCAAAGGTCATGAACGGAAATTCAAACAGTCCAAAGGGTGTGATGATCGCGGTCTTCTGGATATCCTCCGGGCTGACTGGGATCTGGTTGTACGCTTTCACGAGATCGACCGTGCTGAAGACCTTACAACCTGCAATGCTATGGGCGAAATCATGGATATGCCTGATAGGATATCTATCAGGCACGGTGCGGGCATTCAACATCCTGTAATCGCCGCAGGGTCGCCAGCCGTTGTCTTTTTTCGGCGCGAGGTGAAGGGGCGAAGACCATGGGCTCTCTAAAGGTCGAGCCATGCCATAGGCCAACATAGCCTCGAACTCCTGACGGGCGATCTTCAATTTGTCCGGGGCTAAACGGCGAGGGGAAGAAGAAACTGGAGGGCCTGGTGTCGTGCGTATATGGTGTACGGTGTTGTGTGGTGGTGTAGTGCGATGTGTACCAGCCGGTCGCGTTATACTAGGAAATTCGGCAAGAATTTTATGAAACCGGGTCTCACCGGGTTTTTAAGAACTCGTCTGGAACATCGACGCCGGCGAGACTCTTTAGATGTCGAAGAAATTGCGATGGCTTCCTGTCACCCAACTCTTCGTGCATCAGCAACTGTTTCAGCTTCTTTTCATTCGAAGCACTTAGGCGTTTTATCAACTCCGCTTTAAGTTTTTTGTATTTGTCAGTAGCTGGAAAGCTAATAATGATGTCTTTCACCTCTCTCGAAAATTGGTTATCGAGTTGGCCAATGACAAAGTTGAATTTGGTCAAATCACTCGTAATCCCAGCTATGGCGAATTGTCCTTCAACCTGGGCGAACCAAATTTCAGGTTCCTCTGGCCAGAATGGTGGTATACGGGCGCCGACTTTGTAGATTTCAGTCTTTGGAGTTGGTCGGGCCGGTCCGCCATCTTGTGCGTTGGGTTCAAAGTCCGTTGACTCATGTGCGTCTTCGAATTATTTCTCCATATTTTGTGTTCCGACGGATCACCAATGTGAGGGTGTGTTGGTATAGCGGCAGGTAAATAAATGATGAATCCAACTTACGGTTGTAACGTCTATATTGTCCCAATCCACAATAATGTTCAACACACAGAAATAGTTAATAAGAAGGCACAGCAGGAGAAGAAGGTACACACACGCGATAGGAAGCTTAGATAAGCACAGAGATTGTCTTAAGCACAGAATATATAAAGCAGGTAGAAAGTATACAAGCGCAAATGCGAGTCGATAGCATAAATCTTAGCAAGTGCAGCGAGCGCTCCGCGTAGTAGTTAAGTTTCGACTGGTGGATAGGTGCGCGAGCGCCGTGTTCGCGACTACATTCATACCGGTTCTCGGCTGGCGTAGCCGTAGGGAGACCGAAAGATCGACATTGATGTCGATATCGATAAACTAGTACACATCGCATATTGTTAGTGGTGATTTATGTAAGTGAAAATATAATAATTAAATAGGTTTAGGTAATTGTAAATAGTGTAAATAATTATAAATAGAAATTAAACAAATATTATTGTGAATTAGTATAGTTTTGTATTTAATATGTGTAATATAATTGTAAATAAATATGTTTAAGATATATGTAAATATATATGAGTGTGACGGGTAAATATGAACTAAGTGTAGGTTGGATGCCTACAGCACCAATGCGGAGCACTAGAAGGTAAATAAAGTAAGCTTTAAGATAGAAATTAAAAAAAGTACTAATAGCCTTCTTATTTTCTAAAGTTGCTTACAACTACGATGAATCTTTTTTTTTTATTACTCCATGTGGTGTTTCCCCTAAATCTGTAGTGCTGCCAGTTTACACTACGTACCTATTTCAGATGTTAGTTTTAAGGATCTATGTTTTAGTTCTGTTTAAGTATTGTATGGAGGTGCTTGTGACGCAGTGGCGGCAGCGCGATATCAAAGTTAAGCAACCCACGGCGCGGTCTTGATTGGATGGGTGACCATTCTGACCATTTAATAGATGTCCATGACAAGCCGTGATTCGGAAGGCACATTAAGCACTTGGTCCCGGCTAATATCTACCTATTGCTACTACTATCTAGGCGTTAAGCCTAGTCAGAGGCCTAGAGAGGCTTGATAACATCTGAAAGTAAGGTTGGTCACTTGTCTCGCAGACACCCCTCCACCAATCTGCACTGAGCCCGCGTGGTGGAGTATGGCTCGTACCTCCTCATAGTTGAGGACAGGCCTTTGCCCAGCAGTAGGATCTATATAGGCAAACTTTACTTTTACATTAAGTATTGTTTAAGTGTTTTAATTTACTTACAACTCCAATGCCACTTACAACAATAAAACATTTTTAAATTGCTACTAAAAACAGACAAAGTATCACTCCACAGACACGCCACTCCAAACACCAAACTTTTCTTTTCTGCCTACAGTTGTACCTCCAATCAAACAACCTGGTTGAGATCGACCGAATGCTGATCTCTCGGTGGGACCTCGTCGAAGTTGTCGACGTGTCGGACAACCCGTTCATGTGTGACTGCACTACCCAATGGATGGTCGATATGCTGGTGCCGATGGTGGATAAGATCAAGCCTAATACTTCCGCTGAGATGGTGTAAGTAATATTTTGGATAAACTTTTAGCAAAGTAAATATTAATAATCCATCGATCGTCTTAAGGTAGAACACGACCCCACCGACACTTTGCTATTCGGGTGGATGCTCACTCAACTGAGCCACCGAAGACGTCAGTTATTCGACGAATTTTTGTGTGCTCCTTTGATTTGATTAATAATATAGAAAGTTAACTCATTTATTTTGACGGAAATATTGTGCCAAATATTATAAACCATCAATGAAGATGAAACCTGCTTCTATCTGGTGGAAGGTTTGACTTCCATTTAAAGACGGTCGATTAATTTTTGTGTGCAATATTTACTTTAGAAAAAAACTTGCAGAGACTGAAATCATCCAATAATCCATCATTCATTCAATCCATACTGGATCGATTCATATAGTACTGTGATGGACCGCATAACACAATACAGCAATAACATTTAACTTCCAGATGTAACGAACCTATCGAGATGCGAGGTTACACAATGCAGCATCTCCACAACATCCACCGCCACATGCGCTGTGTGGACAAATATGGAAACCGCCCTGAGAAGGATGGCGCTATCTTGTTGGGAACACTGATTGGTAAACTTTATTTTGCAATAAATAATTATTAGACCCAGAAAGTGTTCCAATCTTTTATGCAATAGTCCTTGTACCTCAAATTAAATACACAATTCATAGCATAATAACTAGCGTCATACAGTAAAAATTAAAAGATTGATTACAGTATTTGGTGGTAAATATTGCACATTTACCTTTAGGAAGAAAAAGCTGCTAATTTCGGCTTTGTAGAGCGTTGTCTGTGTCACACACTAATATGACGTTCGTTTTGTTTAAAACAACAAAATAAAAAACTTATTTCTGAATTTAAAGGAGCGTCTGTGGCGCAGTGGTAAACGGGTTGCCTCTCATGCGGGAGGTACCGGTTCGGTCCCATGTGCCGCCATATACCAATGACTTTTTCTGAGTTATGTACATCAGTTGTTTCACTAAACGATGCTCTTACGGTGAGGGAAAACATCGTGAGGAAACCTGCACATAAAGGCGACTGAATGTGTAACCATGATCCAAACTGGTCAGGTTCCCCTGTTAACAGGGTCACGGAGGTCAGATGGCAGTCGCTCCATTGTAATTACCTGATCTACCACATCCTGGATCATGGTCAGCGAACTCTGGGCCCTCGCGTGTGAGTGCACAATTAGGATAACGCTAGGAGCATGATGATTTCTGAATTTAAACGATTTATTGAGCCCTGTGATAGGCACAAAAAAAATTATTTGATTGAAAAAAAAAAAAAATATTATTAGGGCATTTTTTTTAACGTTCACCTCATAAAAGTAGGAGATTTTCAACAGACCCTTTATTCCCAGGTGTACTTCTGGCAGTACCAGTGATGCTGTCACTCCTGTTGCTATGGAAACGGGGGTACTTCGCGTGCATTGGCATGAGGGGACCTGCCGGCGACGCCAGAGCTTTCTACAAGAGGGCGCCACACGATGACAGCTTTATGTAGAGATTTATGTATTAAAGTAGGTTTTTGTTTATAGAAAGGCCTCTGCGCACTTTTTACTCTTTATGTACTGCTTTAATAGGTGATTAACTTCAGTAACTTCAAAAACAGTCTTATGCGAAACTTCGCTTGGATACCTATCTGTAAAAAGATAATGCAGAAATCAAAAAGATTTTATATTGCATTTGTTCAAATAATCGTTATCAGTATTTTTCTATCGCTGGTCATCAGAACAGCGAAGTAAATTTTAATATATTTCATAGGCTGAGATTATGTACATTATCAAAAATGGCAAGAAAGAAAAGCTGAGAGTTTATTTATAAAACGATGTTAAAAGAGATAGTGTTTTATGGCAAAATTTGGACTATTTTCATGTCAATTTTTACAGTATTTTTAGGGTTGTGTGTAATATTAGTCCCACCTAGTTAGTATTTGTACTAAGTGATAAATGTATAAGTAATTTTATAAATGTATTGGCTTATTTTTTTTTACCATTAAAGTTGGTTTGATAAAAAAGTTTTTTGTTTTATTTATTTTTTCCTACTCAAGGATCGCGTTGGATATACAATCATACCCAATTTTTCGTCTAAGACAGCCAATCCCAACAAAAATTGCAGAGATTAACCTGGTATATGTGGCCGCACATCAGACTATACCACTTTGACCTTGAGACCGCCTCTATTCTCTACGTATAAAAGCTGTTTTCGTTGTCCAAATGGGTAACCTGATGTGCTGCCGACTGTACGCAGGAGATACACTGGCCTGCAATAGTGAGTACGACACTTTTAATAATAATAATAAATTGTTTCAACAAACACACCAATAACCTAGCCCCAAACTAAGCTTTAGCTCGTGCTATGGTGACTAGGATAACGGATAGAGATATACGTTTATATCCATGAATTTGGTACAAATGCTCGTGTTCATCACATAAACATTTGCCTCTTGTGGGATTTGAACCCGCGACCTCTGGTTCTGTAGTCCGGAGCGCGAACCACTACACCAAGACGTCGTCAACTTTTAAGACTTAAAAATGCAATAAGGTGGTTCCGTTTTTAAGAAAGTAACACAGAGTATTCAATAGGTTTTCTTTAAAGTATTCGAAAAAATTTTCGTTCCCATGAAAAACGGTCTTGACAGACAGACATATGCACAATTAAATCTGAATTCATAGTGATCTACTCACTAATAAAACAAAGCATTTAAATAGATATTATAACGGATGGATGACATCAAAAGTAATAACTAATACAATAATCTTTGTGTTCATACTTATTTAAAAGCGAAATATTGCTCTTACTCATAGCGTCTTAAAAATTGGGCCAAGATTAACATGATAAATAATGAATGATCGATACAAATTCTTCAAACTTGCAGAATGTCAAGCCAAATTGCACCCTACACACGAAAAGCAAAAGATACCTACTTGTTTATTTTTAGAAGTAAATAAAGTTATCTACGCTTATCTTTGAAAGGATCATTCAATCACAGGGAATAGATTCGATTTGGCAAAGAATGTAGACGCAGAATTGTCATGAGTTAACAATACAAAAAAATATAGATGTTCGATGAAAACAACATCATTAGAGATACTTATGCACTAGCCATACAATACTAATGCAATTTATTGGAGACTATCTGTTGCTTGTGACTTTGTCTGCGTAGACTTTTATAATACAAAATGACGCACACTCCTACCGCCATGCAGTAATCACACCCCTTAGTTGTAGCATCTTGTCATATGGTGAAGAGTGGTCACCACGTATTTCTAGACGTTCTTAATTTATTGAGATAAAACACAGCCTAGGCTGTACTCCGGACTACACATATTCAAATCATGGTATAAGCTTAAAAATTAATTAAGCAGATTTTTTACTCTACTGACCTAAAGCCTAAGGGGTATTTTTTGAAATAATACACTTAATTCTACGTTCTACAATCGTATTTTATTATATAGATGATTTATTTTGATTTCACAATACATTCATCATCATCCTAGCGTTATCCCGGTTGTACACTCGCACGCGAGGGCCCAAGGTTCGCTGACCATGATCTAGGATATGGCAGATCAGGTGATTACAGTGGAGCGACTACCATCTGACCTCCGTGGATTTGTTAACAGGGAACCTGACCAGTTTTGGATCTTGGTTACACACTCAGTAGCCTGAAAGTGCAGGTTTGATTTTACTAAGCATTGAAAAACAAAATTTAGTTGCTAGTAATAAGTACCTACCTACTTAATTACATTTTTTATAACAATAGGCAAAAAACTCCGCATATTACAATGTCCGTATTCATACATGCTGTAGGCATACTACTTCGAATATGAATTATCTGTTTAGTATTTATTCTTTGCCTAAACATTCATTCATTGATATTACCAAAAATATCAAGACCAAACGCGTGGTATGGTATATCAACTGTATCGAAGTGTGTATCAAAATCTCGTTTGTGCATTATTATTAATTTAACCCGTTAAAATCCTGTTTATACCTACATCCCTACATGTAGTACATGTATTGTTTTATCAGTGTCAGTTTTGCGGGCACGCAAAGGGTTAAAATGTATTTTCGCGTGTTTGGTCTTATGCTTATAGGATTCAGTGTGACATTTAGTCAAGAGGATGATGGTAAGTACCTAGGTTCGTATAAGTGAATTAAATCAATGGGATAGTAAGTAGGAATAAAAGTGAATCGAATTAATGAAATTATTTCATTGAAATACCTACATGTTGATTACTTAGTACAGTCTTTAACTCGTCAGCACATCAGGCAGTGCTTTTTTGTTGCAAAATTGCTCCTACAATATACTTACAATATAAGAGATGCAATGTATAATGTAGTGATGTCGTCAGAACAAAATTAAACGACTAAAGACCGAAAGAAAATAAGGTTCATTGGTACTTGTGCCACTAAAAGTTGGTGTAATGCTATAGGTACTAGGACCTAGTATAGTACTAGATACTACAAAATTGTACTACAAAAGCTAGTAACTAGATAGCCTTTTTTACAATTATGATACATGGAAACCTCTACTTATCATAATGAGGAGTTTTATTATTTATTTGTTTCATTAGTTCCCTTTTAATGCGACTTTACTCCAAATAATCTGAATCCATCGAAAACTAATCGGATTTAGATGAGTAAATTATAAGGACAAATTAGAATTCGCTAAGAATAAGGTTTGTCACTTGCCTTACATACACCCCTCCACCAATCCGCACTGAGCCCGCGTGGTGAAGTATGGCTCGTTCCTCCTCATAGTTGAGGTGAGGCCTTTTCCCAGCAGTGGGATCTAATAGGCTGACTTATAAGAATAAGAAGCTGCTTCTTACGAAGATGTTCTCAAACAGGTACCCGTGGGATTTTTGACGACTTCTTTAAATTGAGGAATGCACGATTACTTGGATACAAAGTGAGAAACCATGAGCTAAGTTAGTTTCCCACAAATCTAATATTACTGTGTCAGTCAAGCCATTAGCTGTACTTAATGTTATTTTTGTTTGTGCTTTCTGTTGTTTTTCCCTATGTCCTTTGTAGATTAGATTCTCGTGAATTCTTCTGTGGCTATCTCGATAGAATTCTTGCGGCATTTTTGTTCAGTATCGGAGCCAGGGCTACAGAATGGGCAACAATTTGTATTTGGGCACTTATGGAAACAAATATTTTGCTGAAACAACGTGACTGCAAACGTACGTGGACTTCTGAACCAGGCGGTTGCGGGTTCGAATCCCGCAAGGGGCAAATGTTTGTGTGATGAGCACGAGCATTTGTACCTAAGTCATGGATGTTTATATATTTATATAAGTATGTCTATCTGTTATCCTAGTCACCATAGCACAAGCTCACGCTTAGTTTGGGGCTAGGTAATTGGTGTGTTTGGTGAAACAATTATACAGGGTGTCCCAAAGAGTAGTTTAAAGCTGAAGCCCCAGAAAAAGAACACCCCTATTACAGGCCCGAATACGCCCATGAATATTCTAAAATTTTTCGTACTTTTCGAGACATTTGCAACTAAGTTCCTTGCAAAATCAAGAAAAAAATGCAAAGTGCGATTTGTTCTGACTGTACGACGATTATTGGGTTTGAGTTGAAATGTTGTTTAAAATATTTAAAGTAAACAACAAGATGTGCGATTTCAAATTTTGAACTTTCCCATACATTTTGTAAAGCCAAGTATCTCAATAACTACGGCAGATTGTAAAAAATGCAAAGGCGTTATACGGGTCTGTTTTGGATTGTTCTGTCCCTGGGCTTCAGCTTTACACTGTTTTTGGCACATTAAGAATTTAATCATTCCTTAAGCGTCAATGTTATGTACTTCCTCATT
The DNA here is from genome assembly GCA_949316185.1 of Pyrausta nigrata. Taxonomy (NCBI): domain Eukaryota; kingdom Metazoa; phylum Arthropoda; class Insecta; order Lepidoptera; family Crambidae; genus Pyrausta; species Pyrausta nigrata. The sequence goes on from OX438965.1 coordinate 7,272,777, forward strand.
TTATTTTACATTAACCCTATTTTATCTAAGACATTTGGCACCCGGGGCCATCTTAAGTCTACAAAATTCTACTACATGTACTACATTCATTCTCGACTTAAGCATCCGTCTTAATTATTCTACAGAATATAGCATTTGCTTATTTATGACTATAGCAGCTTAGACCTTTTTTTGTTTCTATAGATCAAGGCTAATACAAGATCCGAACTTGAAATAAACTTCACCGAGCTGATAATAACATGAAATATATATTAAAACAAATTTAGTATATTAGAAGAAAATATGTTAAGAATAGGTTGGCCAAAAAAATCCTGGAAAGATTATTTTTAATTATTTTCAAAAAATATATATATTTCAGTAAACATTGCAACATCAAGATAATAAGAAATTTTTTACCCTGACTTAATGTATCAAACGTATAGAATGTGCAGCCGTTGGATTGCCTATTCCTTGCCTAGACAAACTACTCAGTTGTCAGGTATAAGTGGGTATGTCCATGCTAGTTATCTTCACTTGCTTGATAATAGAAAAATAATATATAAATAGAAGCGATGTTTTATTGCGAATACGTTGATATAGGGTTGTCTGCGAAAAAATTTGGTCCTAATCGGGGTTTGCGAATTTTAAAGATTAAATTTTAATGCGAGTGGAAATATGTGACAGAGAGATCAGAGTTAAATATAGCGTGTGATAATAAAGGAACTAACATTGCAGTCCCACGTAACCACGTAACGTGAACGAATCTAGAGGAAGCAGCTGTAAATTTTTCTTGGGAATACTGAGCATGCGCACTTTCTTATATTCAAGGCCCCATTACGTGCGACTGCCATGTTGGATCCTTTATTATTACACGCTATACTAAACTTAACAAGAAAAACGAAAAGTTTGGACTTGAACGGGGAGTGCGACAAGGAGACAGAATATCTCCAAAATTGTCCATATTGGAAATGGAAAATGACTTTCATAAGCTGAAATGGGATGACAAGGGATTGTTGGTAGACGGGAAGAAACTCTCCAATTTAAGGTTTGCTGACGACATAGTCCTCATATCAGAGAACATTGACGAAATGATCACAATGATCAAGAGCCTTAAAGAGCACTCAGCAAGAGTAGGCCTGAGGATGAATGTCTCAAAAACCAAAATGATGACAAACCAGCCAGATGCTACAAACTACCACTTACCTGTTGACTTAGTCCAGAAATTATCTATCTTGGCCACAAGATTACCCTGGGGAGTGAAAACCAAACAATCAATATCGATCGCAGAATCGCACAGGCCTGGTCAGCCTTCGGAGCCAACAGAAGGGTCTTTAAGAGCTAGCTGATATAATTTCTTATATCACTATGTCTCTCACCTAAAAGTCAGCGGAAAAGTTTCGAGTTGCGCAAAGAGGAATGGAGAGAGTAATGCTCGGAATCAGTCTCCAAGACTGGAAGCGCAATGAGTGGATACGCCAGAAAAGTAAGTTGAGAGATATAATTGCAACGATAGTGAAGAAGAAATGGGATTGGGCTGGACATATAGCCTGAATGGCAAACGAATGTTGGCCGAAAATAGTCCTGGAATGGAGACCTCGTAACAACACGAGAGGAAAAGGACGACCGCCTTAACAGTAGTCTGATGAAATCCGACGTCACGCAGGACATGGGGCGGGCACAAGACCACTAGTCGTGGCAGAAAACGGAGGAGTCATACGAGACTGGACAAAACTGGGCTGATGATGATGATAATGATGAAACTCAACTCGGATCTCTCTGTCACATATTTCCACTCGCATTACAATTTAATCTTAAAAATTCGCAAACCCCGATTAGGGCTAAGTTTTTCGCAGACAACCCTATATCAACGTATTCGCAATAAAACAACGCTTCTATTGATTTTTTTTTTATTGTCAAGCAAGTGAAAATAACTAGTATGGACATACCCACTTATACCTGACAACCGAGTAGTTTGTCCAGGCAAAGAATAGGCAACCCAATGGCTACACAATCTATATGATTGATATTTTAAGTCAGAGTAAAAAATTTCTTATTATCTTGATGTTGCAACGTTTACTAAAATATATATATATATATATTTTTAAATAAATAAAAGTAGTCTGTCCAGGATTTTTTTAGCGAAGTTCCCTGTCGCCTCTCGCTAACAAAATCTATGAAACTGACATATGCCATCTATAGTGACTTTTGTATGCATATTTTTACATTTCGTTGGCGATAGCGAAGTTCGCTGTAGAAAGATTGTATCTTATCTAAGCGCTCTGAATATAATATTAGTTGGGTGTTGGCAGTGATTCTCGTATAGTCCGACGAGTTCTTGCGCGACCCTCCTTGCACCCCGCAAGACGTGCGGGGGGCGAAGAAGCGCCAATCGCACGCGATTGCCCAAGCAAATCCATTACCCGTCACCCGCTGACGTCTAGCGTGCCTCGCCCCCCGCACCTCCCGCGACCGCTGAAAGGTCGCGCTTGAACTTGTCTAACTATAAAATGACGGACTTAAAGAAATTTGTACTATCTTCCAGTAATACCGTTAGACCCTACAACGGAAGTCCCCCCACCACCTGCCGTGTGTTCTATGTGTGCGTGTATGGAAAATATGGTTGACTGCTCCAGTCGAGGATTGAAGGCATCTTTCAGCCAGGAGGAATGGCAAGGTAACTGTATTTATAAGTTAAATAAGAAACCAAAAATTCGCAAACGGGCTGGATGACGACCGTCTTGGTGTAGTAGTTGACGCCACGGGCTTCTAAACAAGGCGGTTGCGGGTTCGAATCCCGCAAGGGGCAAATGTTTGTGTGATAAACACGAGCATTTGTACCTAAGACATGGATGTTTATAAATGTATATAAGTATGTCTATTCGTTATCCTAGTCACCATAGCACAAGCTCACGCTTAGTTTGGGGCTAGGTAATTGGTGTGTTTGTTGAAACAATTTATTTAATTAATTTATTTACTTTTTGAACCCACGACCTTTGGCCATCCGGGCCAACGTTCTTACCAACTAAGCTACCGTGCAGTCTATCCACCCGTCATCGTTCAAATTTAATTTATTTTGTAATAAATCACTACTTGGCCCACTGTCGCAAAAACAGCTCGGGTAGATATCGCAGACGTCACGCAATGACGTATTCGAAAGAGACCAAGAATTTCGGCCGGGTGTGGATATGAGACTGCATGGTAGCTCAGTTGGTAAGAGCGTTGGCCCGGGTAACCAAAGGTCGTGGGTTCATATCCTGCCCGTGTGCGTATTTTTTAGGGTTCCGTAGTCCAACAAGGAACCCTTATAAGATCGTTCAGTCCGTCCGTTCCGTCCGTCCTAGTCTGTCACAGCAGAATATCTTCTACGTTTATGGACTGATTTGCATGTAACTTGGTTCGAGGATACTTCACCTATAGATCTCATTTTTTAAAATACAAAAAATGAAAACTACCCCTTTTTTAAGGGTACCTCCCCATACATGTAAAGAGGGGGATGAATTATTTTTTGAGTGCACCCCCTTGTGTGGGGTATCGTTGAAAAGGACTATGAAAATAAGGTAGGGTTTTCATACAACCCTTTTTTATCAGCTTTACCATTTGCGAGATATAGCCCGCCAAAGTCGTTTACACGGTGTCTCCCCCCCTGTAATTTCTAAAGTCTTGGACCTATAAACTTCAAATCACTCACGTAAAGAAACAGGCGCGGACACTCTTATTTAAAATTATTTCGGGTATCCTGTGACGAGTACTTTCGAAATTATAAATAAAATAAAAATATATACTTTTTTCCAAAAGAACAGTATAAACTTAAAAACTTTTTTTTTGCCTATACTGTCTAATGTTGTAAGTTAATGGTACAGAACCCTTCGTGCTCGAGTCCGACTCACACTTGGCCGGTTTTGGTTTCTTATGTAACTTGTAAATATAAAATAACACTCACAGTGTGTTAAAAGATCTTTAAAAAGGTAAAGTAACTGTAGCAAAAGTGTGTCTGTATGTATACAGGGTGTCCGCGTTTCGACCAGCGATAATTTAAGGGCCTTTTATTTATAAAATCTTACTGCCGCACTCAGAGACGTCAATTAATAATAATAATCATTTATTTCAGGCAACAAATTTTTACACTAAAATTTTGGCCCATAATAAATACCTTAAAGACTAACATACATATAAAATATAAATACATTTCAATAACAATGACGAATAACACGCGTCAGCGACTTGGTTGAAGGCGCGCGGTGTCGGCTGGCAGCCGTCCTCGGAACTTCCGGAACACGACTCCCTACGGCCGAAAGTCCTCCTTCATGAAGGTCGCCTGATGGTCGCCTCTTACCACAAACGAACTAAAATTCACCTTGTGGTGAGATTCCAACCGTTCGACCCTCAGGGTGAAGTTGGACTTCATCCGTACATAGTCTACGACCTCCTCGACCTTCGTAGACCAGTGCAGGCGGGACACATACAGCTGCGTCGTGCGTATTTCGGGACGCAGCGGATGTTCGGGTCCGGTCGGTGCGGTGCCGTGGTGGTTCCGGCTGGCAGGCTTTCTCCTCTTTCTTTCAATTTTCGAAAAGCCCTGCTCATCGCAACGATCCCTCGGTGGACACGGTGCCGGTGTCGACTTCTTAGTAGATTCCCCCGATGGTTTGGTCTGCCGAGGTGTGGCAGCAGCGGCTGCGTATGCACGGGGCGGGGGGCTCGTGACAACGCTTTTCATCGGCTCCGCGGGAGCGGGGTGGGAGGCGAGGGGCGGCGGGGCGCTGCGGTCAGCAACAGCCGGCGGCGACTCTACACTGCTGACCGATGCGCTTTGCGCACCTCGACGACGCGTGTTGACGTAAGAGGCCACGGGCGACCTACTTACCGAGTCACTATTTTTGAGAGACAATAACTCGGCACGTAGTTCGGAGATGGTAGATTCCGAGGCCTCTACCTTCAGCTGCATCTCGGCCAGGCTTGTCTTCAAGGACATTATGTCCTTCAGAAGCCTGGTGACGTCGACGTGGTCAAAAGTGACAGGGGGCAGCTTGTGTAGCTCCCTCGCCACGAACGCAGGCACGTCGTCCGGGTCGGTCTCCTTAAGTAGCGTGATGATGTCTTGGAGACTTCTTTCACCTCTTTCGTTCCTCCTGCGAGACGGCATTCGGTCGGCCTTACCGAGCGTCTGGTAGAGCAGCACCTTGCCACTTCGAATATCCTCTTCGGTTAAGTTGGACTTGCAGATCTGCATGATGCTGACCTCATCCATGGTGTCGATGGCGTGTTGTACAAACGCCAACAGTTCGTTAGCTATGAGTTGTTTGGAACCCATAGCGGCAGTAGCGAGCAGCGGCTCAGCCGCGCAAATCGCGTAATTAATAAATAATTAGGGTCAGGTGCTAAGTTGCGGACGCGACCATTTCCGAGCGCGCATCGCACCGCCATTAAATTTTATCTATAATTAACTCTCGTTTTGTCACTTACTTTGTCAACGAAATAGAAAAGGACGGCATGACTTAACGAAGGATTAACTTAATTGACGTCTCTCAGTACGGCAGTTAAAGACATAATCCTAATGAAACTTTTTGTGACAAAAATTTTTTTTTAGAAAAAAAATTATTCAAATAATTGCATTTTTGGGTTTCGTTTTGTAATAGGTTTAAAAAACTATTTAACTTTTTAAAATTATTAGAAATATTTCTTAAAAAATATTTTTTTCTCTATGACAGTTAATAATGTTGAATTGATCTTTATGTCACTTGATAGGCCATAGCGTTACCTTCCAAAAGAATCATTTCCATAACATTTAGGACCTCCAGATCCATAAAAATAGCATTTTAAAAAAATAATTAAAATGGCTGCCATTTCAAGAGGGGGGAAGTTAGAGTTAGAAAAGACCCCCAACATAGGGATTTTTTGTCGATAACATTTGATGATCTAATAGCCCCTAAATTTACGCCAGTCAAAACTCGGACACACTGAATAGAGGATGTCTCTATGGAATGGAACGACATTTTTTAAGAACCTTGTTATATACCTGAGTTCCACAATAATGATGATGTACTAGCAGTTCCCCTGCGACTGCGCCCGCGCCAAAAGTTTCATTTCCCACTACACCCCCTGATGATTTTATATCGCGACAAAAAGTGTAGCATAAACAGGTGTGGTAAATGTAGATTTTATGGTAAAAATTTAGTCATTATCCAGGGAGAAAACAGGGGACTATGTTTGTATGGCGAAATGGCGCCTAGTCTTTCCTCTTAATTAAATAAAATTGTTGAAATTTTCAGGTGTTGGACAAGCCAATATCACTGAAATTAACATGAGCGGTAACTTCATAGAGTTTCTTCCTCATATACCAAATGAACTGTCCATAGAAGTACTTAATATATCAAACAGTAGGATTGAAAAGATTGAAGACAGATGTTTTAGGTTACTACCGAATCTCACGAAGTTAGATCTAAGCAGGAACAAAATTGTTACTTTGGACAATGGAGTATTTCAGGTAAGCCCTACACATCGAGCTTAAGAACTTCTACTGACTAATATACAATACAATTATAACACACACACACACACACATGCACACACACGCACGCACACAAAAAACAGTATACACATACACATTTAGTTACATGACTATCTTTTATAATTACAACAAAATATAAATTGTGGTAATCTAAACTAGTTTTTATATGAAGTTGTAACTCTAAAGGCACTGGCAGATGTGTTGTTGAACCACTGTTTTTCGTATAAAGTTTTTGTTAATCTTGTGTTAGGAAATAAGTGTCAAATTATCTTAAATTATCAAACATACCAAATAAATATGATACGAACTCAACACCTCCTTACTTTCAGGGTCTGATGCTAGTTGAGCAGCTAAAAGTGAGAAACTTCGTCAAGATGAGGTTCCTAAGTCTAGCTTACAACGAAATCCACACTTTACCTAAAGACGCCTTCATAAATATGCAAGATCTGACCTTCTTGGACTTGAGTGGGAACCCAATTGGTATTATTGATCAAGTTGTAATGGGAGCGTTAAGTGACTTATCTTTGTTACAGGTAAAAGTACCTAACAAGTATTAACTTATAATATTACATAATTAATTACTGTGTAAGTTTTTACTTTTTAATTTAATAATTGGCGCAACAAAAAATAATGCTTCCATTACCACTGGAGGTTCTTCTTAATCGGTTGCTCTTGGTGGAGCAGTCATGGTCGCGGTGTGGTTGTGTGGTTGTAGTGTGCGTGGCTCGGTGCACAGTCTCTCGCCATCTTCTCACTGAGGCACTGCATACGCATTCATTCAACGACGATTCGGTGAGGGTCTTTATTTGGTCGGTCCAAAGCCAACAGAGCACCGAATCATCTCCTTTTCCACGATAAGCAGTTTCCCAGAATTTGCTACAAAACTACGCACGTTCCAGTTGCCGATCCTAATTTGATCTGTATATTTTCAGTAGCATTGTTTCCATGTGCAGCCTGGTCAACCACAGCCACATGGCCGGTAGCACATTTCACATTGTCTGACCCAGGAGCAGCACAACGCCGGTCGCTACGCGGATCGTCAGGCATCTTACTTTCTTGTTGATTTATCATGATTTTCTTAAGAATACTTTTGCAGTGGTTTCCCGTTGCCTTCTGCACCAGATATTTTGGGAATGACTTAAGCCCCCAGGCCGCTGTCACCTCTTCCTACCGGTGGCCCGGAAGAGTGTATGGTCATACCGCCATTGCATGGTCGCCAGAGCCCGTCCGATATCTAGCAGGAAGCACCACAGTGCAGGAGGGGTTGACAATAGGGTCGGATAAGATGTTAATTCTGTTGTTAATGAAAACAGAACTAACTAGAGGTTACTGCATCAACATTTGAAAAAGACATCCTATTATATACTTCGTACGCTTCTCATTCTTGCATATCTCCGGTGGAAACGCAGCCTAAAGAAAGATCTGTGCCCACCGTACCATGACATGACCGAGCTAGGACCGTAAAAAAGTACACATTTGATTTTCGAACTCAGCGTGTAAAGTTAAAGTTCAAAATGTTTAAGCTCGGTGTTCGTCGATGCACCGTTTTGGCACTGTCACAATGAGCACTGCGCTTATGCTTCGAACGCCTGCACGCAAGAGAATACTAGCTTTAAGATCTTGCATGATATTGTATTCTGGCAAATAAATTATTGATTTGATTTTAACTTTAACTCCTTTGTGTAGAGTTGAAAATCTTATGTTTATTTGTAAACGGAGATAGCGGCCAACTTTAACTGAACGGGTTATATATATATTTTTTACAGGAGTTACGGCTCAGTGGCTGCGAACTGGAGTCACTGCCAGCTGGTCTGCTAAGGAGACAGCGAAGACTGCAGCGTCTGGACATCAGCAACAATATGTTCAAGACAGTGCCGACTGTTCTGGCGGAAGCCACAAACCTGGTCTACTTGAATCTCAATAGGAACCTGATCACTTCGTTGGGTGAGAAGACGTAGGTATATAATTAATTAAAAAAATTAAACTATTTCGTGATTGGTTACGATTATGGAATCAGGCATTACTTTGCGGAAAAATTATACTATTTTGAGAGTTCCCAGACACCAAAACTACAACCGCATACAAATGCAAACTTCACCGCCTGCCCTCCCTCAATACGCATGCACTTCAGCGAATGCAGTTGTTAATAACCGGTAGTCGTTTTTGCTGAGGCGAAGCGACAACATCTCCTGAGGATGCCGCGTGGAGTGGCGAAATACGTCAAGGTTTATTGCGTACTAGTGGTTCCCCGCGACTTCACCCGCAAGAGTTGGATTTTCCATATAAACTTTCATCCCCCATTTCACCCTCTTCTTTTTTTATATCGCGACAAAATGTATGTCCTTTTCAGGGTCTCGAACTGTCTCCGTACCAAATTTCACCATCATCGGTTCTGTGGTTTAGGCGTCAAGAGGTAACAGACAGACAGACACACTTTTGAATTTATAATATTAAAGTATGGATTGATATGGATTGAGGGATATCGTTGGTCTAGTCTATAGTCCAACAGGTTCGTGCGCGACCTTCCTGCAGTTGCCAGTGGTGCGGGGGGCGAGGCATACTAACGTCAGCGGGTGTCGGGTGATGTTGCGGGTAAGAGTATTACAGTAATACCAGTACCTTTGACAATCGCGTGTGATTGGCTATTCCTCGCTCCCCGCTCGTTTTGCGGGGTGCAAGGAGGGTCGCGCACAAACTTATCAGACTATAGTGGTCGGCACGCTGGTTTCTGTGTTATCAGAAGTTTGTTTCAGGCTTTTCTGTCTTGAAAAACTCAGAAACAGCTCCGGAGTCAAAAGATGGTAGTGGTAATACCCCCGTGCCTCGAAAAGCACGTTAAGCCGTTGGTCCTGTGCCTGATCTCTCTCTGGTATTAGCTTGCCACGTATCAGAAGAAACGGCTATGTACATACGCTACTCACAAGGACCGCTTAAATGGGCAAAAGAAGTAAAAAAAAAAAAAAAGTATCCAACTATTGCAGGATAACTCACTCTCCGAAAATTCTAGCGACTTCTGAATTCATCAAAAAAAATTGTGAGCAATAATCAAAAGGGCTGCCACAATAGACCAATCATTGGCCGTGATGGCTTTCATATGCTCAAAAAATATCAGCTTGTGGTCTCACCGAAATATGAGAGTGATGGAACAGAGACCGCACCTGTGTATTGCGCACACACTTGTGCACTATAATATCTTACCCTGTATGAACAATATTGTACCTACATGCAATGAGGGCAAAGTTATAAAAAATTTTAGGAGAATTTTCTATCGAACTAAATTCCCCTAAGCATAATTCTCTTTTTAATGATACTCGTAAAATACGACACAAACCTTTAAAATCTCTTCTTTTAAAATCTTTTTGAATTTGTTTTCAGTTCAATATCCAAACTGGCCAAGCTGAAAGAGCTCCACATCTGTCGCAACACGAAGCTGCAGTCTATCGGTCCTGGCGCGCTGGGAGGTCTGGAGAGCCTGGTCATTCTGTGGCTCTGCAACAACCCTCGGCTGAGCGAGATAGATGACGACTTTCTCACGTGGACTGACGAGCATTTTGCGGAGAGACGGCCTTTGTTGAAGGAGGTAAGGATTGCAACTATGTGTAGGCCTGTAGGGTAGCATGTCAACACTCTCGGTTGTCTTGTGGTCGACACGCTGATTTTCATCTATTAGGTCCTATATTACTAGGACTAGACTAAAATGAAAGCGGACAGCCAATACCAGATTTACATTGTATGCTTAAAATTAACGGTCTACAGATACAAAATGTGTGTATGTGCGAGTGGTGAGTGGGCGTGTGTGTGGGTGGTGTGTATGTGTGTGCGTGTGTAAATGCTTGTTTTAATTTAGACTCCTCAAGTCCGTACTCACTACTTGTTACAATTTAATAACTTAGTGATTAAATAAGTATACAAAATAGATACTAATTACGGGAAGCAGCGAGTTATTCCCAATACAAGTGTCTTTCGACTACTTATCGGGAAAACTCGGCAAAACACTGTTATGTATATTTTTGAAATAAAGAAATTTATTATTATTATTATTATAATTTTCTTCAATAATCCCCAGTATTTCCTTCGTAAATCCACTTTTTGCGGTATGAAAGATATCTGCCGAATATAACTTCTTTGTAGCTTTTGTGAATAAATAAATATACAGCAATATTGCTGGGTTTTTCGGTATTGAAATATCCCAAAAACATCACTGGAGTTTGATAAATTAGTGGTGTTTCACAAGCCATTGGTCTAGCATCGGATCTCTCTCCGGTCATGATGGACTGTTTTAATGTATGTATTCTTTTGTTTAATAAATTATTTAAATTTGTAGCTGTACCTTCACAACAACAACCTCACGGAGGTCGACTCCGACTTCCTCTTCCGGTGGGACCAGCTCCAGAGGACAGACTTCAGCGACAACCCGTACGTCTGCGACTGCGGCAGCCAGTGGATGGTCGACGTACTAGTGCCTTTCATCATCAGCAATGGGGGATCAGCTGCTGATATGATGTGAGTGACGTAGCAACTGAGGCGGCCAGTAGATGGAGAATAAGCTGGTGCCCATCAACATGGGCTGTTACCCTCAGTATCAGCAACGGGGGATCAGCTACTGATATGATGTGAGTGACGTACCGACTGAAGCAGCCACTGGATGGTGAATAAGCTGGTGCCCTTTAACATCAGCAACGGGGGATCAGCTGCTGATATGATGTGAGTAACGTAGCGACTGCGGCAGCCAGTAGATGGTCGACGTGCTGGTGCTTTTAATCTTAAGCAACGGGGGATCAGCTGCTGATATGATATGAGTAATGTAGCGACTGTGGCAGCCAGTGGATGGTCGACGTTCTAGTGCCTCTCATTATCAGCAACGGGGGATCAGCTGCTGATATGATGTGAGTGACGTAGCGACTGGCAGCCAGTGGATGTTGGACATGCTGGCGCCCTTCATAACCAGCAACGGAGGATCAGCTGCTGATATGATGTGATTAATGTAGCAATAGTTATACAAACGAAAGTACACAATAATGCCATTAAAACTTCAATGTTATAAAATATCAATAAGTTAGCAACTTAATATACCGTCACTTGCAGTGTCAGATAAAAGTTGTGCCATTTTTGGATTTTGTTTTGGTATGATGATAGCGTAGTGAATACTTGTTTCAATAATTCATCTAAGGGGGTTATTAGACTACGCAATTATCAGACATTCTTACTAAGACAGTCTTAGCCCCATCCCGCTCTTGTATCCTGTGAAAGAGTGAGATGGGGCAGACAGACTTACAGGCTAATCCTTATTACACTACGCTGAGTCTTTGTAAGACTGTCTGAATACCGCGTTGTCTGATAACCTCCTAAGACAAATCAAATCAAATCAAACGTTTATTAATTACGAAAATTCGTCGGCTGACTAACGTCCGCCGTAGCTGAGTTGGTAAGAGCACTCGCCCGGATAGCGAAGGGACGTGGGTTCGAGTCCCACCGGATGACACAGTCGATTAATTTTTGTGAGCGAAATTCAATTTGAATTTGTACAGACTCAACCATATTGTCTTTCGTTTTAGCTGCAACAAGCCTCAAGAGCTCCGAGGTGTGTCCTTCGCTCAGCTCCATTTAGACGGGAAGACCCTCAAGTGCCCTGACTCTGAGGGTGTGAGCCAGTCACCAGGGCCTAACACCGCCATCATACTTGGTGTTATGATTGGTAAGTTTGTAAGGTTCTTTAAAGGCCCACTTACGCCCGTCCGGATTAGGCAATCCAGACTTTTTCAAGGCCTGTTATCTGATTTGAAAGCCCACTTGCACAAGTCTGGATTAGGTTATTTCTTAGACTGGTGCAAGTATACTTACCGCATAAGCTAATCCGGACTTGCGCAAATGGGCTGCAACTCAGATCATAGGCCCTGCCGCTACTCCGGATCAGCTAATCCGGCTGTTGCAAGTGGACTTTTCGCATAAGCCAATCCGGACTTGCGCAAGTAGGTTTTCAAGTCAGATCATCATAGACCTTGCGCTAGTTCGGATTAGTTAATTCGGACTGTCGCATGTGGACTTTCCGGATTAGCTAATTCAGACATTCGCAAGTGGGTTTTCAATTCAGATAATAGGCCTTGAAAAGTCCGGATAAGCTAATCCGGACTTGCCCAAGTGGGCATTAACATGCTGTGTACGAAGTGTCTTGATAATGTTCTTCTCGAGGCTTTATCTGATAATATTCTTATAGAGGTGCTTGTGGCGCAGTGGCGGCAGTGCTTTGGTAGTGATACCAAAGCTAAGCGGCGCGGTGGTGATTGGATGGGTGACCATTCCGACCATTTAAGTGACGTCCATGACAAGCTTCTCCGTGCTTCGGAAGGCACGTTAAGCTGTTGGTCTCGGCTAATAGCAGTTGATATTAGTCGTTAAGCCTAGTCAGAGGCCCTAGGGCGACTTGACAACATCTGACAGTAAGGTTGGTCACTTGCCTTACAGACACCCCTCCACCAATCCGCACTGAGCCCGCGTGGTGGAGTTTGGCTCGTACCTCCTCATAGTTGAGGTGAGGCTTTTTCTCAGCAGTGGGATCTATATAGGCTGACTTTACAATATTATTTTCAGGAGTCTTCGCAACATTCCCGGTGGTGCTAGTAATAGTTTTGCTGTGGAAGAGAGGGTACTTTGCAAAGTGCAGGCGAAAGCTTAGCTCCGATGACACTGACTCCGAAGAAGAAAACGATGCGTTTTGATGTGCAGTCGGCAGCACGTCAGATTGCCTATTTGATCTATGAACATTTTTGTTGAACGGTTTTAATGTGTAATACAGTCCTCCTGGCTGAAATTCGACTACGGCGTCCTTTCTCAACAGAGATTGGCCAACTGCGCGGGACATATTATAGTGCACAAGTGTGTGCGCAATACACAGGTGCACTCTCTGTTCCTTCACTCTCATAATTCGGTGTGACGGCAGTCCGACATGACCGTAGAGAGATCAGGCGCAGGACCAACGGCTTAACGTGCTTTCCGAGGCACGGGGGTGTTAACACCACGAACTTCCTGACTCCGGAGCTGTGTCTGAGTAATTTCAAGACAGAAAAACCCAAACACTCTCGGCCCGACCCGGGATTCGAACCCGGGACCTCGTGGATAGAACCCAGCGAGCTGACCACTAGACCAACGAGGCAGTCATAGGCAACGAGGCATCATGTGCATAGGTTTTATTGCGTAGGGAATAGAAGCGGGCTTAAGGTCAAAGTGGCGTAGTCTGACGTGCGGACGTGTTAACTTAATAAAAAACTGATTGTATTAATATTTGTATTAATTTTACCAAATTATTTCTACTAATTAGTCCAAATGTAGGAAGGTATAGTAAAGATATGTTACTGATGATTATTTTTATAATTTAATCATTTTGATTGCAAATTTTTACATTATTTAATTTAATATGTTAAGGACCCATAATGTTTCAATGTTAGACGAACTATAATTAAATACAAATCTATACACATAAATTTTAAAAGAAACTTAAAACTAAACTATTTACACGCCAGTATGGAAGGTATTTGATTTATAGGAAACCTATGAATAAAATGCCTGATAAATCAAATACCTGACTCTTCATCCCTATTAAAAAATGTTTCAACAAACACACCAATTACCTAGCCCCAAACTGATAAGCTTGTGCTATGGTGACAAGGATAACGGATAGACATACTTATATACATTTATAAACATTCATGACTTAAGTCCAACAATGTAAACAAACCATTGACTAACCTATTAATCCTATTATCTGAAGATTCTCGGCACATACACAAGTAAATTTCTTTACAGAACAAACACCTTCACCAACTACGCCGTAACAATATAAATACGATTATTGCATACAAACACACATAATTACACTCAAAAACGTAAATCATACAAAAAATATCATCATTTTGACAAAGACAAGAAGAGGACGGCAAACTTTATATTTTTTTAATGTAGTGTTGTGAAATCAATTTAGTTCAATTGATCGATTCAATTGGTCATTCCAAACTCGCATGCTTAGTTATGTTTACCCCATCGAGGACATATCCTACTAGAGGCGAAGTAAAAACTATTTTCCTCCGAAACTTTATCTGCTCTGACAACCGCAATAGAAGGTGTCAGTTCTGTCACACGAAAAAATGAGATTTGAAAAATAATTAACATAATGTCGTATTGTTTAATACTGTTGTAAGAAAAAAAGAAAACATCGAATTTTAAAACGGATGTGATGTCATTTCATCGGTAAGTAATAGTAATTATGCAATTTTAAAAAGTTCATAAAATTTTCCTACGGCTCAAGATAAAACGGTCAAGCGTACTGACGTTTAAGTCTCATCTTGCTCCCACTAAGTGGGTTGCACATAATGTCATTTCATTCTACTCGTTAGCACTCGTTACTAGTGTTGCGCTGAATTTGTTATACGACTTATCGACATTTACGTGCACAGTTTTCATTACACAATAATTATTTTAGTACTTTGGCAGCACGGAGGTATAGTGATATAATCGATAACACAAATATTTACACTCGCGCACTAGAATCAAAACCTATGCAAAAATGACATTAACCTACCTATACCGAGGAAGGTTTTGTTAGAATTATTGATTTTCTTGCGAATAACAAAACGCTGACACTTGATATGACGTTTGATAGTTTTCTTGGTTTAATGGATTATGAACAATGAGATGCGTAGTGAAAGCAAAGAGTATGGATGTTTGCGTGAGTAAATATATATGTGTATCGATTCTATTACTGTAAGGTGTGTGACGATAATAAAGGTGATAAATGGATGTAATGAGAAGCGAATGAGTTAAGTATTCTGAATTGGAGCCTTCAAATAGATAGAAAATCTTTATGGCAAACCATACCAATAAAAGAAATAAGGCAATTTACACAGAAAGATGTATAATGTAGGTGGATTTATTATTAAAACAATCCCTTCCAGACAAAATACCTACTGTATTTACCTACATTCTCATTCACTGAAAAACCTGAAGTGATTAAGTGACTATGAAGTAGATAATGGTATAATTTCGTGTGCGAGTTCGTACTAAGCCTGTTTTTTTTTAAAAAAAAAACCTTGTCTTGGCTTTAAAACTTTGAAAGTGATGCCTCTGTTCTTAAGTAAATAGATAGATATATATCGGAAAACATGATTTTAAGAAACTTGTTTCCTGTCGTATATAAAGTATGAGCCTTATTCTTAATTTATAGAAATTAGAAAACAATAAACGCATTTTAATAAAAATACTTACTGTATTTAGATTTCAATGTAATTTCACTGTGCTTGGCTTTTAAATTAATGTTTTTATAATTTAAGCAATTTATTTGCAAGTTATTATGGAAGTAAATTTGTTTTACAAACAAAAGTTTATTTTTTATTATATACTAGCTGACCCGACAGATTTTGTCCTGTTATTTAGTTTTTTTTTAAATCCTCTTTGACGATATCTGTCAATTCTATGTCGAACGCACTGAACTCTATAGGACAAGCACGCTGGACTAAACATTCTCTAAGAAATAACACATAATTTTGTGCCAAATCAAAGCGTCCCCACCGAGTGTACAGGAAACTAAGATAGAGTAACTACCATATGTTTATGTCAAATTAGTTCCGTGGATGGTCACCACACGCTCACTATAGCCGTCAGCGCCAAAATTGCGATAATTAAATGACTTCATTGTTAGGTTGACAGTATGCAGTCCAGCGTATTTGTATTATAGAGGTCAGTGGTCGAACGTCATAAGGTTACATTCAAAAATTTTTAACGTCCAAAGCGCTAAGGTTTGATTAGAAATAATTTTATATGGTGGTTAAGTATTTCTGAATTTAATAATTTTTCGCGCAATTTTCTTATTTTTTTCTTTCATTCTTATGATGAAGAAGGTTCTTCTGATAATAACAAACAACAAAAAAAGAATTAGTGAAATCGGTCCAGCCGTTCACGTGTGATGGCGTGACCAAGGGAAATAGGGATAGATTGATAACAATTTTGATGATTCATACTTTAAATGGTTAATTTGATGACTAACTTAAATTTCTTAGGAACAAGAATCAGATATTATATTTAGGATATTGCACATTAGTGAAAAGTTTAACCTTAGATGTAATAAAATATTGTTCCCATTAAATTAAACAATAACATCGACTATCGATACTAATTTCTTATTGACCATCACTAATACGGTGTTTGACATTAAGTCGGTTCATTCGGAATCTTTCGGATTTGGCGGAATTTTTCTGAAACAAAATTAATGCCATTTCCCCTCTAGTGGGATATGTCCTCGATGTGTTTACCCTAAAAGGAATGATACCAACATTAAGTTGTTTTATTGTAGCATTTATTTGAAAGGTTACTGTTCATGAAATTATATGTTGTTAAAGATAAAAAGTACATTGGTTTTTTTTAAATATAAAAATAGAACAAAACTTGGATTAATAATTTTAAAACTCTGCTTAAAATAAAGCTTTCAAAGTATGAATTAGTTATTTAAATATTACGTAACAAATTTAACCAACTTAAAAAAAGAGGTTTGTATGTTTATCCGCGATTAACTCGCATGCGGATGAATGTTTCAGTTAAGTATTCTGACTTCGAAAAATCTCACCAAAAGGACTAAAATATCACCTTTAGCTTCTAATTAGGTTTAGTTAAACCTTTTAAAATTACTTAATGCAAACTGTCGTCATCCGTACAAACATTTTATTAAATTATATTTAATTCCTATATACAAATAGAATAAATATTAGTACATAAATTTAATGCGCAAGCAAACCCGCTTGATACCCGTAGTTTGCGGTAACTATACCTAAGCGCGCACTGATCGGACAGTAAAGTTCGGTGCGCGGGCGGCGAACGCTCGCCAGTCGAGAGAACGCCGCCTGCAGCGTAACCCGTGTGTACCTACATCATGTGCATAGGTTTTCACGTTAAATATCATCCTATTGACTATTTTTGGTGTTCGATTCATTTAACTTTAATTTTTAATGAGTGTGACCGTTGCTTTTTTTCTTTTTGTGGTTGTAAATCTTGTGTCTCAACGTAAGATATTATATTTACGGACATTTGACCTTAAAATCGTCTTCAAGACGAAAGTATCTTTAAATTCACTACTGAGTTTCCTACGTTCCATTTTCAGGTAAGACCAATAGTAAATATATTTCAGTTCGTAAACCCTTTTTTCTAAATCGTTTTGGTCAAGTAAAGTTAAAGCATTTCACTTTTTATTTTATTTATTGCATTCGATTGTATATTGTATCAGTTCAATTGACTAAATTTCTCTACTTTTTCCCAGCACTAAAGATTGTCTATGGTATTCGAGCCGCCATGTTTGTTTACATTGTTGGACTTGGCCCGGTGAATGAGGTATACAAATGCTCGTGCTCATCACACAAACATCTGCCCCTTCTCCTGTGTCCTTGGGGGATAAGGCTTTTGGGTTGTTGGGTGTACCCAAGTAAACTTCGGGCCATTTTGCAAAAAAAAACAACAAAAATTGGGAGATAGGTTTTGGGTGATAATGATTTAATAGTACGTACGATAGTGTAATAAAAACAGGTAGATATGTCATCTACTGTGGGGCGATTTGATGTGTCTGGCACAGTTCACACTAGTTCGTGTCATGTGTATTTGAATGCAAAATTGAGCAAAGTATATCTAATTTGAGGGAAGCATTTTCTGTGCGCTAAGGACATATCTACTTCTTTTCAATACACTATCTTTGAATGCAAACACCATTATACTTTTATTACGACAAACGTAAAAATCTGACTTTGAAATACTGGTTAAGATTACTATAACGGTTGAAATAAGATACAACTGAGCCTGACCGACCAATCGGTAACTGCTACTGTTTTGCATGAACCAAATACCTTGCATTGTCAAACGGTCTATATTTATCTATCTAAAATTGGTTTTCGTCGTGTTCCGCCACCACATACAGCCGCTCACCAAAGAGAGATGTCAAAGGTATATTCCATCTGAGGCTTACTTGTCCACACAGAGGACATTGGCAGGACTCACCTCTCCGTTCGTTCACGACGCGGATCCTTGCCGCCCTGACGAGCAGAACTTGTATACGCCACCACCGTATCCTCGTAAGGCTCAATGACCTCATATGATGACATAAACTAGATTTTATTTACAGCCCAAACTTATAATCCACATGCTTTCAATTATTGCCCAGTGTCCTCATCTGATCACATATAAAATTTTCTCGCGTATGTGTATTTGGTATAAATGAATATTTTTTTATACATATTTATTTATTTTTTCATATATATTTATTTGTATTTAGTATTTATGGATATTTATTTATATTATATACATACATCATAACGACATTTATTTATATTAAGTTCACATAATTATATTTATTTCATTTCTTCACTCTTAATAATTGTAACTTAAGTTTTTGATCCGGGCCGTAGCTATTAAGAATAATATGTCATCATGTGAGCACATTGGGCAATAATTTATGAGATGTTATTTAATGTTGGGCCTTACGAGGGTATATCCTCGTACCGACGTACGGCCCAGCTGTCTCTTGCTGGTAGTTGTAATCCCTGGTCCATTTCCCCCAGTACAGGGCAGATGATGCGATCTCCAAGCAGGTGGTCGGTGAAGTGGATGGTAGCGGTGATTTTCGTTGGATAGCACTGAGCCAAACATGGCGTCAAGAGGATGAAGACAAGCGCCATTTTTAGGGTTCCGTAGTCCGACAAGGAACCCTTATAAGATTGTTCAGTCCGTCCGTTCCGTCCGTCCTAGTCTGTCACAGCAGAATATCTTCTACGTTTATGGACTGATTTGCATGTTACTTGGTTCGAGAATACTTCACAAATAGATCTCAATTTTAAAAATAAAAAAAAATTAAATTACCCCTCTTTAAGGGTACCTCCCCATACATGTAAAGGGCGGGGTAAATTATTTTTTGAGTACATCCCCTTGTGTGGAGTATCGTTGAAAAGGACTACGAAAATAAGGTAGGGTTTCTATACAACACATTTTTATTAGCTTTACCATTTGCGAGATATAACCCGCCAAAGTCGTTTACACGGTGTCCCCCCCTGTAATTTCTAAAGTCTTGGACCTATAAACTTCAAATCACTCACGTAAAGAAACAGGCGCGGAAACTCTTATTCGAAATTGTTTCGGGTACCCTGTGATGAATACTTTTGAAATTATAAATAAAATAAAAATATATACTTGTTTTGCCTATACTGTCTAATGTTTTAAGTTAATGGTACGAAACCCTTCGCGCGCGAGTCCGACTCGCACTTGGCCGGGTTTTTTAAATTTTCTTAATAACTGTAGAACAGAGTTGATTGTGTTTAAATAGTACGTATTTGACCCAATAGTGATAAGTGATAAGGCTGTTATCCAACTTTATTTAAAACTAGCATTTCCCCGCGACTTCGCCCGCGCCAAAAGTCGGATTTTCCATACAAACTGATTAGTCTGATTCGGTCGTTGTGGAAGCAGGATGTGTCTGTTTACGTTCTTAAGTTTTTTGCGCTGTATAAAGGTAGACTAAAGTGTTTAAAAATAACGTATAGTTCACGGTACACAGATTGTTTTGGTATATTGTTTGCATATACCAAAACAATCTGTGTACCGTGAACTATACGAGTGTATAAATCGTGTATAAAACATCAAAAATGAAGTGACTTTATCAATGAATTAATGAACAATTCAAGATCGAACATTATTTTGCCGAGGGTACACTTAAGTTTGAACCGTCGGAGGAAACAATAGTGTAAACTTTGAACCCATTAGTAAACAATAGTGTGGACTTTGAACCCATTAGTAGACGACATCGCAGGCGCAGTTAACTCAACCCAACTTGAGCTATACTCGGTATTTCGCCCAGTACTACAGCGCAAAAATAGCTCCGTGCGTAAGGCAGCTCGTTGAAAATCAAATGGTCCGTGGTTCCCACCTCGGCCCTCAAGTGACTAAGTTGTTCTTTTTGTGCCCAATTTTATATTTTCAACATGAATAATTGCGAAGCACGCCGTAAGCAAACTACTAGCGACAAAATACTTCGCTGCATACAATGTAAGACGTCCTACCATTATGTATGCCTGAATATGACTTCTGATTATTATAAGAGTAACCTGAGCGAGCTAAAGAAGTCGTGGGTATGCCCGCAGTGTACAAACATTACTCGGCGAAAGGAAGCAATTGTAATACACCTGTCCGAAAGCAACTGATAAATATAGATGACTCGAACATGTCACGAAGACATTCCGGTCAGCAAAGCCTCAGATGAAAAAGGCCGATCAGCCATGGACAGAACTGAATCTGGATATGGCACAGCGCCCGCAGCATCAGGCATCAATTTAGATCAATTCTCCAGAATTTTACACTTAAAGCTGGATTCGAAACTGGAAAATTTTCAAAAAACGATTACTAAAACAATACGGAAAGAAGTAAGCAATCAAATTTCTATACTAAAGTCCAAGTTTACAGTCACCACAGATTTTCTCGCGGAGGGACAAAAAGAGGTTAAATTAGAAGTTAACGCACTGTCCGACAAAATCCGCAAGCTAGAAGAAGATAAGTCGCAACTTCAATTTGAATTGACCCAAATGAATAAAACTCTCAGGGTTCTCGACACGTCGTCTAGAAAATGCAACATTGAAATACAATCTGTACCTGAAAAACGCTCGGAAAACTTGCTGCACATCTTGAAGAAATTATGCGAGGTGATAAAGTGCCCAATTGCCGACTCCGACATTAAATCCATACGCCGTGTTGCAAAATGAAATCCATCTTCGGACCGCCCCCGTAACATCATCGTAACGCTGCCTTCAGAACTGCACCGAGACACTATCATCTCCGCCGTACGAAAATATAACAAAGCAAACAAGTCGTCTCCACTAAATTCATCTCATATGGGCGTAGGTGGTGACATGTGCAACATCTACGTGTCAGAACACCTACCAGCTGAATGCAAGGAAATACACGCCGCGGCAAGGAAATGGTCTAAAGTCAATAACTACAAGTTTGTATGGATAAAGTATGGGCGTGTCTATGTGCGCAAGAATGAAGAATCCCCGGCCATATTCATAAGAGACACTAGCGTTTTATCAAAGTTAGCTTCCCATAACCCTGTATAACACACAGCTGAAATTATGTACAGTCGACCAAATTGAATCATGACCCACCTTATGGTCATTTTTCTACTGTCATTTTATACAAGTAGGTTGAAATTAGCTTGAACATACATTTCCTAGAAACGAACTGTTATCATTTTATTAGACACTGACAGTTACTGACAAGGCTAGGATCGCTATCTGTACGAATAAGTTTGTATGAAAATCGGCGAGAACTTAGGTAAGGGTTGCAATGCAACACACAGGTAGGTAGGTAAATATTCGGCATTCGGCACAGCCGGGCGCCAAGTCTGTATCGGGAACCAGTTTCTTCATAAAAGTTCCACTGGAACTTGTGTTAGCCATGATGAAATAAAACAGTATACTTAGTTGAAGAATATAATATTTATTTTAGTTATATATTTAACAAGTGGCATTAAATTGGTAAAGTGAAAAGTGACCCGATTAGACGACTAGAAATGTCACTTCCCCAATCCAAACCCCACAATTTTTCTATTGGATTAAGATCTGGAGACCTAGACGTCCATGGTATACGAGTGAATTCATCTTCATGCTGGGTAAACCAATTCGCGACAATTCTGGCAGTATGCACTGGACAGTTATCATGAACAAAGGAGAATACTGGCACTTCTTCACGCAAGTAAACTGTTCGCAAAGTCGGTAACATTGATTCTTCCAATAAATTGACATAGTTTATAGTGTTCTGACGAGGAGAAATTTGAACAAGTTCTCCGACACTTCCGGCGTCCATCCAGGCACACAATTTAGCTGAAATTCAGCCGGATAATTGGTTGGGCACTACGTGATCCCCTGTGTATCGCGTGTTATCGTAACGCCACGAAGTTAAGCGACCATGTTGAGAAGAGCGAAATGATTTCTCGTCTGTAAAGATGTTATTCGTAATAGTGTTGCATTTCCGCTCTCTGTTGGTTCGTGATTCAACGAACGCCATGATTATGTCGTCGTTTGTCTTCGAGGGTACCCTCTTTAGCATGCCGTCTGATCCAGGTTCTGACTGTGTTCCGACTTATTCTTAGCTCTTTGTTCTGCCGAATTGGCATTATACGATTTGTTTGTAGATATTGACTTAGATTTTTATAAAATTTCAGACTTACTAGATATACTTGACATCTGACACACGACGTTTTTTATTTTTAAAATTATAATACATTTTTCTTCGTAGTGAAAAGAGTTTGGATTATGGACTTATTTAAAATTCATATTAAGACTGGTTTATCTAAAACATGTCTAGTGCAGTGATAATAAAGCTTAAACTTGCATAGATCTCTAACCCGTAATGACGCATTTTTATTCATATTTAAAACGTACTATGTGCAACATGCATGACAGACAAAACCTTACTACATTAATGAATACAAAGGAATAATCGGAAAAGTGGGTCATGATTCAATTTTGTCGACTGTACATATTTGTCTTTGGTATAATATATTTTTTTAAGTGAATTAAACTCAGGGCATCTGTTTGGATTACTCACAGACACTTAAAAATATGTTAATATATTACCAGAATCTCAATAGAGCTAAAAGTAAAACTGACATTATTTAAAGAATCTTTCTAAATGCAAACTACGACTTAATATGTCTAACTGAAACTAATTTTGATACCTCAGTGTATGACGGAGAACTGTTTGACGAGCAATACAATGTTTTTCGCAGAGATCGCGACACCACCGGTATTAAAAAATATGATAAGGAAAGTGGCGGCGGTGTCCTCGTACAGTAAAAAGAGAATACTCCTCCGTCAGACAGAGCTCCTGGGAAACATATCTTGAGGATGTCTGGATAAGCATTTCGCCATTAAATAACGCGGATCAGATAATAAATGTATGCGTCTGCTACTTGCCTCCCTATTTAAAAAAAGACGATCTCTCTGACTTCTACACAAACCTCCAAAGTCTCATTCTGAATGCCAGTGATCAAAATACCTTTTTATTATTTGGTGATTTTAACGTGCCCAATGTCTCATGGAATATATCAAGTGATGGTAGTATGACGGCTAGTTGCGATGATATGAACTACAAGAAGAAGTAAATTGCTTTTAGACATCTTGGCTCTTTGCGGCTTGTCCCAGTTTAACCCCATTCCTAATAGTAACAATGCGATACTAGACCTTGCACTCGGCACGTCTGGAAAAATGACAATAGCTAATGAAAACTCTTTGTTAAAACAAGATAAACACCACCCTGCCCTAGTAATACATATTAAGTTGTCTCCCCACTACAAATCTCTGAAGATAAATGAGACAAAGCGTCTAAACTTCTTTAAGTGTCAATATGAGACTGTGAAAAAAAAAAATTACGATGTGATCAATGAGATCATCACCGAATGTACTCCAGTTAAAAACTGTTCAAATAAATACCCTAAATGGTTTAGTCCAGCTTTACTTCACTGTTTACGTGAAAAAAACAAGTATCACAGACGATATAGGAAATACCAAAACCCGCGAGATTATTACACATTTTCCCTCCTCAGAGCTAGATGTCGAAAGCTAATTAACAACTGCTATACAAAGTACACTAGATCGATCGAAAATGCTTTGTCTAAAAACGTAAAACCATTTTGGACCTACATAAACAGCAAAAAACGCAACAACTCTAGTATACCCGACTCCATGACATTTGGTGAGACCAAGGCTGCCGGCGGTAAAAAGATTTGCGAATTGTTTTCAAAATTTTTTGGGTCAGTATTTGAGAATCACAGTGATCAGATGGGGTTAGCCAACCGCTGCTCTCAAACTAGTAACCTTATTGCTAAAATTGTACTCACTGAAAAGGAAATCCTAGCTAAACTCAAGCGTCTTGACCCGAAGAAGGGAGTAGGCCCTTACGATATTCCACCCATGTTTTCGCGGATAAGTGCTGACGAACTATGCCGCCCTCTTCAACATATTTTTAATAAATCACTCCGAACTGGCGTATTCCCATCGTGCTGGAAAAAAGCTAACGTTGTCCCCATATTCAAGTCCGGTGATCGCGCCAGCTGCGAAAATTATCGAACAATTAGCATTCTCTCAGCAATATCTAAGTTATTTGAATCGGTGGTATTTGACCATCTCTACTTTCATTTAAAACCTTAGTAGGTTTTGATATAGTTATCATCCAAGCAGCATGGGTTCATAAAAAAGTGGTCCACGGTCAGTAACCTCCTCAACTTTAAGTCATACTTATGTGATACCTTCAATGATCACCTGATACCTTACAGACATTTCGAGTGATTGTGGCCTGTGAAGTGATACCTGAACCCTGAAAGCTGATGTGGAAAGTACCTAGCTATAAGTGCTCAGACCTGACTGATTTTCCACCTATCATTGTCGCCCTCCACGTGTAATCCACTGCCTTAACTCTCAAACATTTTGGTAGCAGAGCGTAGTTTTTATTAGGACCCCTTATTAGTAACGTAATTTGTTTAATTGAGATTTATTTATTTGCTACTTTCCTTTGTAATTTGAACAAATAGTCTCGTCATATACCTAACCTATTTACATATACTAAATTCCTTAATAACATTCGAGTACAACCCCTTTTACATAAGTGTCGAATAAATCGATTAGCGTGTTAATTACCTACCCTTTAAGTGCAAGTGAGGTGCGCGAGCGCTTTGTTTCCCTATTGATCACGCCATTACCGCGTGACCGCGTGCGAGTTGTTTACGAGTTACGTTTGCTATACCCGGTGCATCTGTGCCGTCCCTTACTATTTGTTCCTTTACGCATCCTATTGGAATCTTTTGTGAGTTTAATTTACCTACCTTGTTTCTTGCGATTTAAAGTAAATAAAATGTCGGATACCGAAACCGGCAACGAGACTGTTAGGGCCGTACTTTACACGGATACAGCTGAATACCGTGAAGCTATAGGTGAACTCCGTTATATTAGTGACTGGGTTGATGATTCCCACCGAGTTCTTGAGACCTTTTCCTCCAATCGTATGCGAGCGCGTCTTTCCGACCTGCCACTTATGTGCGACAAGTTTTCCGCCGCTTGTTCCAAGCTGATAGGTAATCTCGATCCTGCGATTTATGAACAAGAATATGTGCAAGTTAATAACGAGATGCGCGTAGTAAGGGACAAAGTAGACGACTTAAAAATTAAGTTAGACGAAATACGACCTCACCAATTTGAGACGTCCCGTACTAGCACCCCCTTCAAGGAGAATAAATCCCTGGCTATTGATAACCCGGCTAGTAAATTGCCTGACCTACCTTTACCTAAGTTTGATGGCCGTCCCGATAGTTGGATCAGTTTTGTAGATCAGTTTGATAGCGTGGTGGACAACCAGCCTAGCCTTACCCCGACTTTGAAGCTACACTATTTGTGGGAGCCTTATCGGATGAACCTCGTCGATTGATACAACACCTCAAGATTGAGGCGGGCAATTACACCGTGGCCCGTGACCTTCTAAAACGTAGGTACCATAACCTTCGTGTTTTAGCGGATACCCACATAGCTCAAATAATGATGCTCCCTATTATAACGCCTACACTTTCCGGGTTACGTGTGTCGTTCCTGAACCCCCTGTTTTCGACTTATCGATTGCTTAGAGAGATTGGAACTTCCTGTTAAACATTGGTCATACCTATTAGTTCACTTATGCCTTGCTAAACTGCCTTCAGAGTTAAAATCGAGATTGGAACGTCGTTTTGGCGATAATCCTAATCACCTCCCTACTTTTGATCATCTTATTACCTTTCTTGAGGATGAATGTAGGCACCACGACAATGTAGGTAGTGCTTCTGTCGTTGACACTACTACCCCTCCTACTGTGAGCTCCCCTCGTTTGCCTAAACCTAACGCGCGTTCCCCACCTCCTGCAAGAGCCTTTGTTACTTTTGCGACGACATCTAAATGTCACCTTTGTAATAGTACTTCGCATTACTTACGCGAGTGTCCCGATTTTATTTGCCTTCCTATACGTCAACGTGTTACTTTTATAAAAGAAGCACGACTGTGCTATCGATGCTTGGATAAATACTCCATATCCCAATGCACGCGAAGTTATCGCAGTCGCACGTGCCACCGTTTCAGTCATCACACGTCACTGTGTTATAATGACTCCTCTCCTGTGAATTACGATCGCGAGCGCTTATACCGAGACGTCACGGCCTTAGCTTCTAACCAACTGCGGCAATCTCCACAAAGTCACTTAACGGACCGTGTGTCACCCCCACGTACTGAATGGCACCGTGTTCGTACCCCGCCACCTCGTGATTCCCGTAGAGCATCACCTCCCCGTTCGGGCGGGCGATCCCCACCTGCACCCAACGGTAACCGTACTTATAATGCCCCTCTAGGTCAAAGAACCCAGGATGAACGTGCATTTCATCATAAGTACAATGAGGCCCCACAATTCTGACTAGATAGCAGTCCCCCTTCCATACCCGCTTTTACATCTTTACCTCGCAATTCTCTCGTTCTTTTACCTACGGCCTTGATTCATGTTAAAACTTCGTCTGGATATTATGTGGAAGCGCGTGCCTTATGTGACACTGGTGCTCAGGGCTGCCTTCTTACTACTGAGCTTGTTGTTGACCACATGAACTTACCTATCATTCCTTCTCCAGTTCCTGTTCGTGGAATAGGTAATGTTCAAGCAATTAATTCCCCGGGCATTGTATCCTTTTCATTTAAGCCAGTTAATTCTGTCTTTCCAGAAATCTCCACCAGTGCAATAGTTGTTGATGTGATTGCTGGTACCCTCCCAGAGGTAGACTAACCTAAAAGTGTAATTACCTGTACTAAGCACATCCCTCTTGCTGACCCTTTATTTTACAAACCTGGCACTATAAGTGTACTTCTTGGAGCTGACGTCATTGGTCGCCTTTTAAGGTCCGAGTTGTTTGTGTCCCCTGATGGCCGTACTGCTATCTCGACGATATTTGGTTATGTCCTGTGTGGTCCTGTTTTTGGAGGATTTACTGATTTGGAACCCCCCATGACTGGAGTCTCGCTGTCCCAAATAGTTGAAAAATTCTGGAAAATAGTGAAGTGGCTATTCCGCGACATATTCTTCCCAGAGGTTCCTCCTCCTTATCCCTACATGGGTTCTGTGATGCTTCTAAATTGGGATATGCTGCCGCTGTTTATTTACGTGCGGAACTTCCGTCTGGTGTTTGTTCCGTCTGGTGTTTGTTGCTGGTGTCTTGTTATGGCTAAATCTAAAGTTGCCCCTGTTCGGACTCGTTTAACAATTCCCAAGTTAGAATTGTTGGGAGCTACCCTCCTCTCTAAATTACTTCATCACGTCGCTCTTTGTACGCAAAGGTCATCTGTGTTGACTTCAATCCATAGTTGGACGGATAGTAAAATCGTGTTGTGTTGGTTAAAAACCACTCCTCACCTCCTTCAGACTTTTGAGGCTAATCGTGTCTCCCAGATTAATAATAGTCCTACATCTAGTGAATGGAGGCACGTCCCAGGCTACATGAACCCTAGTGACTGTGCATCGAGAGGCATGTCAGTCACCCGACTGATCGACCACTCCCTTTGGTTTTCACCTTTGTGGTTGACGCAGTCTCCTGACAACTGGCCCGGTATTTCGGAACCTAACCCAAGTAGTGATCTCTCTGGACTATGTTGTTTAGTAGTCTCTGCCGATGTTCCTACCCCGGATCCCTCATTCTTATTAGAGCGGTATAGTTCTTTTAACAAGCTAATAAACGTGACTTGTTACCTAAGGCGGTTTTTATTTCCTAAATCTTACTCGTCCTACCTACCTACCCTGAGGAACGGAGAGATTCCCTTTTGTTTTTAGTGAAAATTGTTCAAATTACCTCCTTTTCTGATGAACTTGATCGCTTACGGCGTGGCGATCCTATCACTAACTCCCTGAGAAAATTGAATTTATTTCTGGATAACGGTGACCTAATTCGAGTTGGAGGCCGATTACGAAACTCCGATCTATCCTTTGATGCGCGCCATCCCCTTCTTCTGCCTTAGAATGGTAAATTCGTGAACATCCTTATTTCACATTACCATCGCGAGAATGCTCATGCTGGTGTTAATGCAATTCTTGCCATGTTAAATAGAGAGTTTTGGATCTTGTCTGCACGCAGACCTATTCAGCATGTGATTTTTAAATGCCTTCCCTGTTATCGTCTCAAGGCGGCTGTATCTCAACCCTTCATGGGTAACCTACCTAAAGACCGCGTCAAGGCTGCTAGACCGTTTGACGGTGTAGGTACCGATTTTGCAGGACCCTTTTTTACCAAAGTCCAGGCCTATAGGAACAAAAGGTTAGTGAAAAGTTACCTGTGTGTATTTGTCTGCCTTTCGACTAAGCCGTTCACCTTGAGGTTGTGTCAGACCTAACTACTGAAGCCTTCATTGCGTTCTTTTCCCGATTCGTGTCGCGTCGTGGTGTACCTCGCCTAATCCGATCCGATTGCGGTCGAAATTACATTGGTGCTAATAATTACCTGAAGGAGTTAGAGTGTTTCCTGTCTCAAAACCAGGCGGCTATTGGTTCTGAGCTTTCAAAGCGGAACATATCCTGGGTTTTCGATCCTCCTGTTTGCCCTCATTGGGGAGGTCTTTTTGAAGCTGCGGTTAAATCGGCGAAATCGCACCTAAAACGAGTAGTAGGCGATACCCCCCTTACGTTTGAAGAGCTTACCACTGTTTTTGCTAAAATTGAAGCAGTTTTAAATTCACGCCCATTGTGCCCACTTTCTCCGGACCCTAATGATGTCAAAGTGTTAACTCCCGGCCATTTCTTAATTAGACAACCCTTAACTGCACTTCCGGAGTACCCTTATAAAGACGTAAAATTGCATCGCCTTACACGGTTTCAGCTAATCCAACAAATTGCAGCACTTTTGGTCTCGCTGGCATTTAGAATACTTAAATACATTACAAATTAGAAATAAATGGACCTCTCCTTGTGATCCTCCTAAAGTGGGTGAGCTAGTACTCATAAAAGATGACAACCTTCCCCCTCTGCAGTGGCGTCGTGGACGCATTATTAATTTATACCCTGGCCAAGACCAAGTTGTTCGTGTGGTAGATGTTAAAACTCCTACCGGTAGCCTAAAGAGATCTTTGACGAAATTAGTTCGTCTTCCTGTCCAGTGAACTTCCTTTCCCTTGGCTTCCTAACCTTCTCGTAAACACTTGACGTGTTTAGGGCGGGCGATATGTTTACTACAATATTTTGATTTGTTTGTGTACCCTATTGATACTACGCCGCGCACACTGACACGCATACCTGCCTTATTTCTATTTGTTTAATACGTACCGTGAGAACCCCGAAGATCGAGTCGACATCGAGACGTTCCCTATGACACATGTACTAGACTGACCAGAGTGCTTTCGCCGCGTGTGTATCCTGTGAAGCTCCTTACAGACATTTCGAGTGATTGTGGCCTGTGAAGTGATACCTGAACCCTGAAAGCTGATGCGGCAAGTATCCAGCTATAAGTGCTCAGACCTGACTGATTTTCCACCTATCATTGTCGCCCTCCACGTGTAATCCACTGCCTAAACTCTCAAACAATGTTTCTTAACGTAAGTTAATAAGCGAGTACATTCTAAAGCAACAAAGTTTAGCACCTTTAGTTTTAAAATATTGTTATTCTGGTGTTGTTTATAACACACACACACACACACACATGACAATTTGAAATTAATGGCATAGGAAGATCGACGACATCAGTCACATTCATAATATGTTTAGCTTTATAAAATGTAAATCCAATGTTGGCTGTATGATTAGTATTTAAGAAACATGTAAAGCTGTATTTTTGAGAGCTGTGGATTTTGTTGTAATAATAAAAATAAAAAATGAAATAAAAGTCTGTCTCGTGTGTCAACTGTCAGGGATCTTGGCGTCATATTTGATGAACAACTTAGTTGTTCATCAAATAATATTTGATAAGATTTGAATATATATTTTGTATTTACCTTTAAGATTGCATTTAACTAAATTAAAAGGGACAAGCGGTACCCTAACTTAAGTCGTCCGTTATTTTGTATGGTTAAAAGATAATGCTAAAATAAAATATACGAGTACGGATGTCTGATAAAAGTCTTATCATGTTCTTGCAAACTTGGAAATCCCGTTGGACAAAGGTTATCAATATCGAATTCCCTAGTTAAAGGGGACACAATAATATTATTGCTAATTAAAAATGCGAGAGTTACTCTTTCTGTTTGTTTGCAAAGTTTTCACACCGAAACCGCTGGAAAAAAATATGGTTTTCATTAATATTATAAATTATAATACTAAGTTAGTCGTCCAATATTTATAAAATAAAATAATAATCAATGTAGATTGAGGTCCCATACAGTTTAAAACAAACGTGGTTTTATTGCAGTTTTTTGCTCGATATTAATAACAGCAATAGTTAGTTATTTTACTATAGTATTGAAAATAATTATATAACTATTGAAATTAAATATTTAATTATACTGCTCTGTGTAAAAAGTATCGGGAATATGTTAATAAAAAGACCCGCGTAAAAAAGGTCGTTCTAATTTTTTTACTGCATGTTGGTAGCACTGTACTGATTTAGCGCGCAAAATTTGAGCGGGATCTGTCATTTGATTTGTTTTTAACTAAACTTTTTGTTGGTCATAGTTTTGAGTCCCAGGCGATTTTCACAATGGAAAATATTGTTCAACAAAGAGTGTGCCTTAAATTTTGTGTTTCGAATGATATTTCATGTGGTGAATCACTAAAAATGTTGCGAAATACCTACAGCAATCGTGTATATCGAAAACAAGGGCTTATAAATGGTATAAGGCTTTTAAAGAAGGCCGAAAAGTAGTAGTAGACTTGCCGTAGACCTTCAACCGCTACGATCAAAGAAAACATCGACAGAATCAAGAAGCTAGCGGTCGAAAATCCACGTATGAGTCTGAGAGAGTTGGCTAGTGAGGTGAACATATCTTTTAAGTCCGTCCACAACATTCTCATTGGCGTTTTAGGCATGAAACGCGTCGCTGCTCGGCTAGTTCCAAAAGAGCTTAATTTTGTTCAAAAAGCGCAGCGAATGCATGTCGCTGAAGACATGGTTTCCCAAACTTTTACGGAGCCGACCTTTATGAAACGTATAATAACTGGCGACGAGACATGGGTTTATGAGTACGACATGCAAACAAGCCAACAGTCTTCAGAATGGCGTCTCGAAAACGAGCCGAAACCCAAAAAACCGCGGCAAAGTCGCTCCAAAATCAAGGTGATGCTGACAGTTTTTTTTACTACCGTGCGGTGTGGTTCACTCCGAATTCCTTCGAGAGGGAGAAACAGTGAATAAAGAATATTATTTAGGCGTCATGAAGCGTTTGCGTGAGAGTATCCGCCGAAAACGTCCAGATTTGTGGCAACACAACTCATGGATGCTGCACCATGATAATGCACCATCACACACAGCCATTTAGTGAAAGATTTTTTAGCGAAAAATTCAACAAAGTTCTCGACCAAGCATTCACCTGATATGGCTCCGTCTGACTTTTTTTTATTTCCCAAGTCAAAATTACCACTTCGAAGAAAACGTTTTTTGTCGATAGAAGCCATAAAAGAAAATTCGCTGAATGTGCTAAGGGCCATACCGCAAATAGCCTATGAAAAATGTATGGAAGACTGGGTTAAGCGGTGGAGATGTTGTATTGCAAGCGATGGGGCCTACTTTGAAGGCGATAAAATAAATTTAGATGAATAACTTGTATTTTTTGTTTTATTGACAAATTCCCGATACGTGTCCATTACTCCAACAGGAAAGGGTGATCTACAGCAAATTGAATTATGTATGCAGAAAAATAGTGCGTAATCTGCTATTAATGTGCGCCAAATAAAAAAATAGTGGGTGTTTTCGTTTTTTAATAAAAGCGAAAAAACAGATTCTGCTGGAGAAATGTCTCTCCAGCAGGAAGATTTTGAAATAGTGGTCTAACAGTAAAACAAAGTATAATGGCGTGTAGATCTTACTTTTCTACAAATGTGGCACCTAAAATAAAAACTGTGGGCCATATCTCGATAGAGATATTCAATTTTCTGCTGGAGTGACGTTTCGCAAAATCTTCTATCTCAGAGCCCATCGCATGTGCGGCCGTAGAGTAAACGGATATGGATAGGCTGTAACTAGTGACGATAAGCCCAATGATTGAATCTAAGGAAATATATACAGTTAAAAAGCTATGAAGATTTCTTGAAAAACATAAAATACGAGATACCGCTTAAATTAGAGAACCAGTGCGTTCATTGATGACAGTATTTGAATGGTCTTGTTATTCTTAACAACTGTGAACCCTTGAAAGACCATGTATACGTCTGTTCTTGCATTAAATAACTTTTGACTCCTAACTGATAATGCATAAATATGACGTGAAAATGCGAAAAACTGAATCAACTAAAGATATTCTAGTATAAACGAATAACTAGTGAGTAAATCAAAGCGTACATGCTGAAAATTTCAGCTTGAAATATGGCCAGTTGAAGAAGATATCCACCAAAACCCAAAACAACAGCTAATGACTGGTTGTCCGACCAAATCGGAATGGTCATAAAAAAGCGGCCGTTTCATACATATGGGTGACCTTCCTAATACAATCATGTTAAGTGAAGCTGATTTTCGTACAGTCGCGCTAATATAATTTAATAGCGATCATGGTCTAGTAATCTATTATCAAGTAATACTGGTATTTGCTTAACAATGTCGGAACCCTTATGAGTTGGTAAATGAGACGAATTATCAGTGAATATTTTTGTAACAGACCTAATTTAAACTATAAAATATTTTTATATTTTACGTACATGACGTAAACGTAAAAGCGCGACGTACGATCTCCATGCAAAATTCAATCGAATAGAGACGGCACTTCTGGACCAAAGGTTGAAAAATAAAAGTGAGCGGCCACTTCAGAATCGAATTTTAAATTACAGCTATAAATATATGCTTATTTTTTTCTTAAGAGCATAACTTTCAGGTGTTGTGGATAGTTTAGAAGATAATGTTCATTATATATTTTTAATATATTTTTTTTGTTGTTTTTAATGATAAGAGTAAGTTCGCAAACGCTTAAAAACAGGAAAATGTGACATAGTACAAAATCACAGAAGCCTGACAGCTAAGTAATGTTTTTAAAAATAAATAGAGGTTAATTCCAGAAGCGGCCGCCAGTTTTTTTTCTTTGTCCAAGCTCTACACTAATTTGCCCAATCTCCTTTTTTTCTGTTTTCTCGTCGATCGATTTTGAAAAAACTTTGATATAGCATTATAGTATTCGTTATTTTAAGCATAACGTTGTCTGCAACGCGCTGCGATGTGTAGTCCAGTAGAAAAATAATTAAAACTTAAATTAAAAAATGTTCGTTCACCTGTATGTTTTGTTCGGCAATATTGTTTGCCTGGCCGAAACCTACCCGAAGACAACTCATATGCACCCATACGATAGTAAATAGGGCAAAAATGCGGCATATTATATTTAGGGACTTCAATTTATATCGCGGTAGCCGAACAGCCAACCCACATATTTTAAATAGGTATAAGGGCTTGTACAGTTAGAAGCTTGGCTCTACATAAGATCTGATAAATTTTTGATTGTGTGAGTCATATGGTCTCGTCTTGGGTGCATTTTAGATAAAAATATTTTAGATAGGATTACCTTTTCCTAAAATTAATAAATCAAAGTATACATACCTAAAGCATAGCTTTGTATGATATCTCCATTCGGAATCCGGATTCGATCCCCGGTCGAGTCTAATATAGAAATCCAAATTTTCTTTATTTCCTGAGGTCTGGGCGTATGCTACCACCGTTGCTACAGATTTCTTTATTATTAATTTTTTTTTCCTACATAAGTGTACTTAGCCCAATATTTGACAACTAATTGTAATGCATAGTTAAGTAGGTCACCCATATGTATGAAACGGCCGCTTTTTTGTGAACAATTTGGTCGGACAACCAGTCATTAGCTGTTGTTTTGGGTTTTGGTGGATATCTTCTTCAATAGGCCATATTTCAAGCTGAAATGTTCAGCATGTACGCTTTGATTTACTCACTAGTTATTCGTTTATACTAGAATATCTTTAGTTGATTTAGTTTTTCGCATTTTCACGTCATATTTATGCATTATCAGTTAGGAGTCAAAAGTTATTTAATGCAAGAACAGACGTATACATGGTCTTTCAACGGTTCACAGTTGTTAAGAATAACAAGACCATTCAAATACTGTCATCAATGAACGCACTGGTTCTCTAATTTAAGCGGTATCTCGTATTTTATGTTTTTCAAGAAATCTTCATAGCTTTTTAACGTTATATATATCCTTAGATTCAATCATTGGGCTTATCGTCACTAGTTACAGCCTATCCATATCCGTTTACTCTACGGCCGCACATGCGATGGGATCTGAGATAGAAGATTTTGCGAAACGTCACTCCAGCAGATTGAATATCTCTATCGAGATATGGCCCACAGTTTTTATTTAAGGTGCCACATTTGTATAAAAGTAAGATCTACACGCCCATATACTTTGTTTTACTGTTAGACCACTATTTCAAAATCTTCCTGCTGGAGACACATTTCTCCAGCAGAATCTGTTTTTTCGCTTTTATTGAAAAACGAAAACACCCACTAATTTTTTATTTGGTGCACATTAATAGCAGATTACGCACTATTTTTCTGCATTATTAATTTAGCTGTAGATCACCCTTTCCTGTTGGAGTAATGGATGGTTATTTCACTTTAAAATAAATAATTCAATTTAATAAAATATAAATATTTTAAACGCCCCTATATTGTTGCCGTTGTAAAACAAAATAAAGATTTTAATATATTTTATAATGTTGTATAGACAATGGTATGAAAGTTATGAAACCCTTCGTACGCGAGTCCAACTCGCACTTGGCCAGTTTTTTAGTCGCACTACACCGGGTTTTTACATATTGATAAAATTAACAATCGAATAACCTACTTTTAAGACCGATATTATTGTAACCTACGTATCTGTTTTATTTTTAGGGTTTCCACTGGGTAAGAAAAGTGGTCTAGTGGCCAGCACGCTGGGTACTATCCACGAGGTCCCGGGTTCGAATCCCGGGTCGGGCTGAGAGTTTTTGGGTTTTTCTGTCTTGAAATTACTCAGACACAGCTCCGGAGTCAGTTAGTTGGTGGTGTTAACACCCCCGTGCCTCGGAAAGCACGTTAAGCCGTTGGTCCTGCGCCTGATCTCTCTACGGTCATGTCGGACTGCCGTCTTACCGAATTATGGGAGTGATGGAACAGAGAGTGCACCTGTGTATTGCGCACACACTTGTGCACTATAATACGTCCCGCGCAGTTGGCTGACCTCTGGGCAGGGAGACATTATTACTGGGTAAGAAAAATACGGAACCCTTATTCTACTTATAGGTTCACTTTGTTGTCTATCTGTCTGAAAAGAACCTTTATCTCAGGAACGTGGAGGTAGGTATCTAATTGAAATGATAAAAAACCAAAACACCCTTTCATTTGATACCCATATTGCTAACGTAAGGAAAAAATGACCTATTATTTGCTATGGTAAGGAAAAATCAATCCCCCCTCCCTCCTTTATTTCCATTTGCACGCGCCATTTTTGAAATGTATATAGCCCATATTACTTTTTCAATTTTTGATAAATTTAACGACACCTCGTATATCAAAAACTGTCCAGCCGTTTGGGCTGTTGGGCGTGCCAAACAATTATTATACATGCATACTCTCCAAAAACATAACAGTACATAACAGCGATATATTAACAATTCTTCCATAGTCGGGTAAAAATAATCAAGCCTCTAACTCAACGCAACCCAATGACACAGCCATTTTAGCCTTATTTTCTTAGGTTACGCGGTAAATAATAGCCTATCGGGGCCTTGCCACATACCTGGAATCATGTTTGGCAAAAAGGTCTTACAGCCTACCTAGGTAGGCCTGTGTAACTCGAAAATAGCGATAATTTTAGGGCCTTTTATTTATCAAATTCAAGAGACATAATCCTAATGATTTTTTTATGTATTTTTTATAAAAATTGCATTTTTATGTTTAGCTTTGTAATAGGTTAAACAATTATTAAACTTTTTTATATTTTTAGCATGAATTCTTAAAAAAAAACTCTATGACAGTTAATAATTTTGAATTGATCTTTATTTCACTGATAGGCGATAGCGTAACCTTTTAAATGAATCATTTTCATAACTTTTAGGTCCCAACCCTACTTGGGTTTTTTTCGTCGATAACATCTGATGAATTATCGCTAGTACAAACACGGTCACGCTGTTTATTAGCCGGGCAAGTGCTATATAATAAAGCTATACCAAACAATGTCAACAGTCGTTCAGAGATCTTCTAAAATGGCGCTCGCGTATTTTCTCATTTACGCGCTTTTATTATATGGGTCAGTGATGTCAAGTGAAGATTTACGTATCTGTGCTACGATCAAGACATCACCAGGAACCTGTCTAAAGGTCACATGGGTGTATCTGGAATGGGGAAAATGGATCAAAGATTACGATATCTTCGAAGACGCGCCCAGCCCGAACAATGTTGTAATAAACGAAGATAGTGCTCTTAGGTTTTGCTCTTCAGGAAGACAAGGTGCAGCCACAGGAACAATGGGATATGTAACCATGAGGTCATGTCAATGTGAGCATTGTGGCGATATATTAATTAGATGGAGTCGCCCTTGGACTACTTTATTTGGAGGTAGCGAATATATGGTAGTCTATTACGACGAAAAATACTTTAAAATTGTGGATACTTCGCTTGGAAGACGATATAATAGGAGATATGAAATTCAGTATAAACACTAATCTAAACTGCAAGTTGACAAGAGAATATGGATCTGATAACTATTTCCACAGAATCATAACATATTGAATATAATATCTTATAGCGCCCTACAATTGTTGTAAATATTGATACTCACCTAGTGTTATCATGCATAAAGTACATTAATTTTATTAGGTTTCTAAAACCCAGACAGTGATTTCCTTCTGTCAGTGATTAAAAATAGTAATAAACTGTTGGTACCTATCTATAAATAAACAATACAATTTGAGTTTTTTGATGAATGAGACTGTGTTTGAAATCCTAACGTGGGGAAGAGCTAAAGATTATATTACATAAGTATACATCATCATGATTACAATTATAAGTACCATGTAGTCCTTTAATTAGTTTTCAATACCCGAATCGTAAGTCACTTATATGCCGACTCTTAACCTTAAGCATAAGAAAGCATAAGATCTGCTCAATTAATCGATTACGTAAACTCGTCAAAGATATCCTCAAGGATATTCCCTAGGCGATCAGTAAATCATAATGTATGTGTGCTATTTGTGAAACCTGTGCACGGGGTCTCATCACGAAAAAAAAATTTTGATTTCAAAAATTTTCACTAGATGGCGACACGTGTATCACCTAGTTATTGATGTTGTTTATGAACTTAAAATAGGCCCTTAAAATATCAAAACAAATTTTTGTACAGCCCCTAAACTACAAAAAACAATATTATGTAAGATTTCCTGGAATTTCAATTTAATGAGTCATGTCTAGCACCTCTGACGGAATAAAATGGTACCACATCGCAGACATGATATTTGGCGAGAAAAGCAGGTGTATAGATGGCGCAGGTGTTTTGCTAGTTGTGTAATTTCACCCAAGAATCTAGAACGCACCTATTGCATAATTTGCATAAATCGATTGATATTTTCGGTGGTCGATAATCGGCGTAGCGCAGCGCGCAGCCGATAGTTATTTTATTAAGAGACATAAATCTCCGTCATTTTAAAGTGTGATTGATGTACTTTTCAATAACTTTTTTAAAACCCTCTGATGCCTACGTGCGTTCCATATTTTTTTACCACTTACCTAATTCATCAATGAATATTTTAGTTCATTGAAATAAGTAGTACTTAGACCCTGTGCCCGCGCGCCTTCTGAAGCACACTAAAATTTTCAATTTAATGTGTAGTGGCCGGCCAGCACATCAGATTTGCCTCGTTGGTCTAGTGGTCAGCACGCTGGGTACTATCCACGAGGTCCCGGGTTCGAATCCCGGGTCGGGCTAGGAGTGTTTGGGTTTTTCTGTCTTAAAATTACTCTGACACAGCTCCGGAGTCAGGAAGTTGGTGGTGTTAACACCCCCGTGCCTCGGAAAGCACCTTGAGTCGTTGGTCCTGCGCCTGATCTCTCTACGGTCATGTCGGACTGCCGTCTCACCGAATTATGAGAGTGAAGGAACAGAGAGTGCACCTGTGTATTGCGCACACACTTGTGCTAGTGCATAAGTGTGTGCGCAAGTAAGTAAGCAAGTATTATAGTTAATATCTCCCGCGCAGTCGGCTAATCTCTGTTGAGATAGGCCGCCGTAGTCGAAAATTCGGCCAGGAGGACATTTATTATTAGATTTATAATTTCCGTTCCGATCTATACTCGATTACAACTGCATAAGATGCTGCAGTATTTTGCTTGACGTGCTGTCTTCTGCATCGACCTAAGTAGGTAAGTAAGTAATATGGCCCGCATTTGTTGCATGAAAAGAAACAGTTATTATTTTTGTCAGTTGTTTTTTTTTCTTTACTCTGTCTTGTGTGTTGTGCCAAATAAATGTTTTCTATTTCTATTATTTGAGTACTTGCAGCCTACAGTACCTTCTTACATTTTTGTAATTCGTTCACGGACACTCGACGCCCGCAGGATTGAAATATCAATAGAAAAAACTATATTGTCTGGTAGTGTCCGTAAATGTACTCAAATAATTGCATTCCTTAACCAAAGAACCGAAAAAACTGTCTTAAAAATGTCGATTCCATTTAGCACGTCAAGTTATACATTGAAACTATGAAAATAGCTTTTACTACGTAAGAAATAGAGGCGGTCTCAACACCATTAAGTAAAGAGTCTGACTTGCGACTGTGTTTCTTTCTCTAAAAACAACTCTCGCTCGTAGGTACTTAAATCATAAACTGCAGGATTATTCAGAATATTATCCGTCTCGCTTGCACATCAATTCTCTCACTCATAACAAAGATATTATAATGCTCATAATAAACTGAAATCCTTCTAATCAAACAAAAGGCCCTTAACATTTTAAAATAGGCTTTAGTCCCCAAGGAAATGGGTTGAATATTGCATAACAAGCCAATAGCGATAAGGGCCAAAACTTGCATGTTGCACTAGATTCATATTTTCGCCAGATTCGTTCGACGTCGTCGTAGCGCAGCACATTAAGCAATGGTTTTGAGTCGACTGTTCAAAACCTCGTAGATTCTATTTTTGTTTTGTCAAGCTCAGACAATGAATATGCTCGAAGTGTTTTTTTTTCCCTTTTCCTATTAATTTCATTAATGCATCCCTAATTCATATTTATAATGATTATGGTGTAAATATAATTGTTTTTGTTCAATGTAATAGATTTTGTATCTTTTTTGTTCGGTACGGGATAGCTAGAAGCGCCATCTTTTGAAAAATATGACAGTACTAGGTGAGAGTTAGTTTGCTAACAAAGCATCCAACAACTTGCTGTTTATAAGCACATTCGAGAGTAATATAGGGGTGCAGAATTGCTACCTAGCTAGCGCCACCTTTGGATGAATATAGCAGTACGATTTTGCCCGTACGGCCCCGCGAGTTACGGCGGCCCCGTTTTCATATGGGTGATGAGGCATCTGTACTCATGTATTATAATATCTGTGCCTGTGCAATTCTTGCTTTTATTGTTATTTATGGTGTATTTTTATGCACTGTTTTCTTTTGTTTAAAGATAAGATAAGCCACTATATATATCTTAGCCGTGGAAACATGTCTAGGATTACTATCTAGTACAACACCATTTATTAGTCTGTTATTTTACTCCGTGATTGTAATCTGTTATGTTTTCCTTAAATAAATAAGTTAATGTACCTATAATTAGTAAGCAATTATAAATAAATTGTAAACTATGATGCGAATAATAACTCTAAAATGTATATCTGTTTTATTTATTTCCAAGTGCATACATTTGTACATGTACATTAAGTGACATTAAGTCACCGACAACGGATGAGCCACAATTTGATATTGTCACCATAAAATGTTCATTGCTGAAATTTGTTGCCATGCTGTCAGTACACACAGTATTCTTTTTATGGTAAATAGTCCAGGACAAACATTACAAGTCAATTCATTTAGATATTTGGAATTGAGTGATTATTCTGTGGTATTTGTATACAGTGTGTCCCGTCACCGATGTCGGAGCCGTCATCAGATGATAGATGACATCACCTGCAACATTTTACTCTATAACATGAACCTCGAAAACAGAAACAAATATTTATAAAATAAAATAATAATCAATGTAGATTGAGGTCCCATACAGTTTAAAACAAACGTGGTTTTATTGCAGTTTTTTGCTCGATATTAATAACAGCAATAGTTAGTTATTTTACTATAGTATTGAAAATAATAATATAACTATTGAAATTAAATATTTAATTATACTACTCTGTGTAAAAAGTATCGGGAATATGTTAATAAAAAGACCCGCGTAAATAAGGTCGTTCTAATTTTTTTACTGCATGTTGGTAGCACTGTACTGATTTAGCGCGCAAAATTTGAGCGGGATCTGTCATTTGATTTGTTTTTAACTACACTTTTTGTTGGTCATAGTTTTGAGTCCTCGGCGATTTTCACAATGGAAAATATTGTTGAACAAAGAGTGTGCCTTAAATTTTGTGTTTCGAATGATATTTCATGTGGTGAATCACTAAAATGTTGCGAAATACTTACAGCAATCGTGTATATCGAAAACAAGGGCTTATAAATGGTATAAGGCTTTTAAAGAAGGCCGAAAAGTAGTAGTAGACTTGCCGTAGACCTTCAACCGCTACGATCAAAGAAAACATCGACAGAATCAAGAAGCTAGCGGTCGAAAATCCACGTATGAGTCTGAGAGAGTTGGCTAGTGAGGTGAACATATCTTTTAAGTCCGTCCACAACATTCTCATTGGCATTTTAGGCATGAAACGCGTCGCTGCTCGACTAGTTCCAAAAGAGCTTAATTTTGTTCAAAAAGCGCAGCGAAAGCATGTCGCTGAAGACATGGTTTCCCGAGCTTTTACGGAGCCGACCTTTATGAAACGTATAATAACTGGCGACGAGACATGGGTTTATGAGTACGACATGCAAACAAGCCAACAGTCTTCAGAATGGCGTCTCGAAAACGAGCCGAAACCCAAAAAACCGCGGCAAAGTCGCTCCAAAATCAAGGTGATGCTGACAGTTTTTTTTACTACCGTGCGGTGTGGTTCACTTCGAATTCCTTCGAGAGGGAGAAACAGTGAATAAAGAATATTATTTAGGCGTCATGAAGCGTTTGCGTGAGAGTATCCGCCGAAAACGTCCAGATTTGTGGAAACACAACTCATGGATGCTGCACCATGATAATGCACCATCACACACAGCCATTTAGTGAAAGATTTTTTAGCGAAAAATTCAACAAAGTTCTCGACCAAGCATCGTATTCACCTAATATGGCTCCGTCTGACTTTTTTTTATTTCCCAAGTCAAAATTACCACTTCCAAGAAAACGTTTTTTGTCGATAGAAGCCATAAAAGAAAATTCGCTGAATGTGCTAAGGGCCATACCGCAAATAGCCTATGAAAAATGTATGGAAGACTGGGTTAAGCGGTGGAGATGTTGTATTGCAAGCGATGGGGCCTACTTTGAAGGCGATAAATAAATTTAGATGAATAACTTGTATTTTTTGTTTTATTGACAAATTCCCGATACGTGTCCATTACTCCAACAGGAAAGGGTGATCTACAGCAAATTGAATTATGCAGAAAAATAGTGCGTAATCTGCTATTAATGTGCGCCAAATAAAAAATTAGTGGGTGTTTTCGTTTTTCAATAAAAGCGAAAAAACAGATTCTGCTGGAGAAATGTCTCTCCAGCAGGAAGATTTTGAAATAGTGGTCTAACAGTAAAACAAAGTATATGGGCGTGTAGATCTTACTTTTCTACAAATGTGGCACCTAA
Organism: Pyrausta nigrata; assembly: GCA_949316185.1. NCBI lineage: Eukaryota > Metazoa > Arthropoda > Insecta > Lepidoptera > Crambidae > Pyrausta > Pyrausta nigrata. Next base: position 7,315,383 of record OX438965.1, read on the forward strand.
AATAAAAACTGTGGGCCATATCTCGATAGAGATATTCAATTTTCTGCTGGAGTGACGTTTCGCAAAATCTTCTATCTCAGATCCCATCGCATGTGCGGCCGTAGAGTAAACGGATATGGATAGGCTGTAACTAGTGACGATAAGCCCAATGATTGAATCTAAGGAAATATATACAGTTAAAAAGCTATGAAGATTTCTTGAAAAACATAAAATACGAGATACCGCTTAAATTAGAGAACCAGTGCGTTCATTGATGACAGTATTTGAATGGTCTTGTTATTCTTAACAACTGTGAACCGTTGAAAGACCATGTATACGTCTGTTCTTGCATTAAATAACTTTTGACTCCTAACTGATAATGCATAAATATGACGTGAAAATGCAAAAAACTGAATCAACTAAAGATATTCTAGTATAAACGAATAACTAGTGAGTAAATCAAAGCGTAAATGCTGAAAATTTCAGCTTGAAATATGGCCAGTTGAAGAAGATATCCACCAAAACCCAAAACAACAGCTAATGACTGGTTGTCCGACCAAATCGGAATGGTCATAAAAAAGCGGCCGTTTCATACATATGGGTGACCTTCCTAATACAATCATGTTAAGTGAAGCTGATTTTCGTACAGTCGCGCTAATATAATTTAATAGCGATCATGGTCTAGTAATCTATTATCAAGTAATACTGGTGTTTGCTTAACAATGTCGGAACCCTTATGAGTTGGTAAATGAGACGAATTATCAGTGAATATTTTTGAAAAAAGTAGCTGTCACTGTCATTTGTGACAGTCGCTTCCGCCGTTCCGTCATTTTGAGTTAGTATTGCCGCAAAATGTAAAAAAAAAACCTATTTGTGCACGAAAACAACGAAGTAATTGTAAAAATAAGTGTGAGAATAGGGTTTCATAGCCTTTTTCCTATTGTTTGGTGTAATGTACAAGAGATGGCCAAAGTTCCATATAAACCTGGACCATCTCCTTTAAAGTTAGCATTCTTTTCAAAATTCAAATCACCCAATCAAATCCTTATCAAGTCTACCCCCGAGAGCAACCCACTCATTGCCATATGACAGCTCAGTAGCGCTGTCAAAAAAAAAGTTTACCCCCACTCCCCTGAACCCCACTGGCGACGCTGAAATAAGCGGTCAGACTTTAGTAATTAATATATAATGTCCTCCTAGCCGAATTTCGACTACGGCGGCCTATTTCAACAGAGATTAGCCAACTGCGCGGGACATGTTATAGTGCACAAGTGTGTGCGCAATACATCTGTTCCTTCACTCTCTTAATTCGGTGAGACGGCAGTCCAACATGACCGTAGAGAGATCAGGCGCAGGACCAACGGCTTAACGTGCTTTCCGAGGCACCGGGGTGTTAACACCACCAACTTCCTGACTCCGGAGCTGTGTCTGAGTAATTTCAAGACAGAAAAACCCAAACACCTGACCCGGGACCTCGCGGATAGTACCCAGCGTGCTGACCACTAGACCAACGAGGCAGTATTATAGTATACTAAAGTAATTAAGACATGTAAACACCTATTTACATAAGATTGCACTCACGGTTGGAATTTTTTGCTTGATTAATAGGTTATCACCCCTGTGTATTGGGTTTCCCAGTCTGCAGAAAGTCTTTAAAAACAAGATTAAACAAAATAACAGCTGGCGGACTTTGATATGAAAAACGTACACAACCCGTCCCAAAGGTTCTGTACTTAAGCTCTAAGTAAAGTAAAGTTAGCCTACATAGATCCCACAGCTGAGCAAAAGCCTTATCTTAACTATTTTTGGCACTTGCCGTACAGACACCCCTCCACCAATGCGCACTGAGCCCGCGTAGTGGAGGATGGCTCGTACCTCCTAATAGTTGAGGTGAGGCCTTTGCCCAGCAGTGGGATCTATGTAGTAATGTACTTAAGACTCTATGAATTAATTAAAATGCCTAAATATATTAAAATTAATTTCCCTCCCTCAAAAATCAGATTTCATGCGAAAAGAGTAATTCTTTTGGATGATTAAAAATTATGATTGAGTAAAACTTAAGGAGTTTGCAAAGATGAATTACAGAAGGATATACTACCCCTTACAACACAATTTATAATGCACAAGCCTCGTAATGACTGCCTCCTTGGTCTAGTGGTCAGCACGCTGGGTACTATCAACGAGGTCCCGGGTTTGAATTCTGGGTCGGGCTGAAAGTGTTGGGTTTTTCTGTGTTGAAATAACTCGGACACAGCTCCGGGGTCAGAAAGTTAGTGGTGTTAACACCCCCGTGCGTCGTAAAGCATCTCTACGGGCATGTGGATCCGGTGGGACTCGAACCCACTACTCCTCGCTATCCGGGCGATTTCTCTTACCAACTGAGCTACGGAGGACGTTAGTCAGTCGATGAACTTTTGTAAGTGCTTGCTACGCCAGTGAGCCGGCGCGTTGGTAAGAGCCGAATGCTCTTACCAACGCGCCGGCTCACTGGCCCGAATAGCGAAGAGTCGTGGGTCGACTTCCACCGGATGACACAGTCGATTAATTTTTGTAAGCGGAATTCAATTCACTTTCCTAAAAACTTGCAAACAAATTGCTTAAGTTATAAAAAAACATTTCAAGTACTTATAAGAAACTGAACCTACTGAACCCTAAAAATACGTCGATATTTGTGACAAAGACAAACATACTAAGTAACTGCTATCACTATTGGGTCAAAACAATAGTATTTAAGCGCTTACACCAGATCTTTTCTACAGTTATTCAGAAGCTTTAAGATGGCGCTTGCCTTATTCCTTATCGTCGCAACGTTAGTACCAGCGCTGTGCAACGAAAACCGTCGTCTCTGCAATACCGTCAAGACATCACCAACTACTTGCTTGAAGATCAAATCAGCTGGGCTAGAGTGGGGAAAATGGGTGGAAGATTACTTTAACCAGCAAGAGACTGCAGGCCCGGTCGTCGGGACGAGAATTGAAGGTAGCGGCACTTACAAATTCTGCGCATCAGGACTAAAGGCCACTGCGTCAGGAACTACAGGGCATGTCACCATGAAATCGTGCAGTTGTACTGATTGTGGGGACATAGTCTTCAGATGGAACGTACCTTGGTCTAGTATCAGCGGCGGTAAACTCTCTAACGAGGAAGAACACAATTTGGCCAAGTTCACCGTAACTAGTCAGGGGCCGTATCTCCAGAAGACTTATGATATTCATCAGATGTGATAGTTATCAGCGAATTACTAATATACTAAGATACCCTGACTTTACCATTAAAGCAACAATAAAGGACCGTATCTCCATAAAAATTTATGATATCCAGGATGTAATCAGCAAATTAACCCTGACTTTTCAGCAACTAAGTGAAAAGAGCACTTCTTAGCACTAGCCCACAATTGTTCCGAAGCAGTGGTAGTGTTTATCTTTACCCCTTGTGCATTGTGGTAACCGATATAGTGCTTTAAATTATTTTTAAAGCGCCAATTATTGATTAAAAATACTTTCTTAATACCTGAAAAATTATTCTTGTAATGTAAGTTCGATGGCATTATTGTATTTGTTCAAAAATTAAATATGTATTTGGAATAGCAAGTTATAGCCTGACCAGAAATATATGGGACCTGAATTAAGGGCGCTACGAATCCTCTTTATATGAGAACACTTGATATATTCATACCAGCGTAGATTGGCAACTGAACTTAAAAAGCTGTATTTTATATGTTTACATGAATGTTACATTTCTAAGTCTGATAACAGATGCTACGATACAAGAACAAGACAGAACACTCGCAAATTAAGTATAGGTGCTTGTTAAAGTCAGTGACTTTTTTTTATTGCATAGGTTTATTCAATTTAGGAGACATATCTCATTTACATAAAAATAATAAATTAATTAAATATGTACACTTAACAAAACTTAAAAATCTACTTATTCAAAAATGTAACCGTGTCCATGAGGCAAGGAAGCGAGAATGCTAGCTGCGTTTCCGCGTTGGATAGCCATACTCAGCCTCTGAGCGAGAAACGAGCCAGCGTTTTTGTTTTCCAGAATTGTATTTAATGTAGGGGCTATTTTTCTAAAAAGTAATTTAGCGGATGGCCCCCACGGTCCAAAAGTTTCAACGCCAAACGGCGCAAACACATAATCACTTGCAAGTGATGCAAACTTGCGTCGTTTGGCGTTTTCAGCTAACTCCGCCGCCGCTCCAACTTTAAGCGCTGACTCCCTGAGATGAGATGGGGCCAAAGTATCGACGCAAGTTGCATCCCACACTAAGGCCCGACCCCGCTCCCAGGGAATGAGCGTGAGGCCATCGGGTCTCTTGCCATCATCACGGACCAAACCACGTGGTTCGAACGTGGAAGGAATATTGATGCTGGCAAGAGCTCTCCTGGCGTCATTAAGAGTAGCGTGACGCGCTAGACGCCCAGCACTTTGCTGGCAACAAAGACAGTGGAGACCATATTTGACCATATTATATATAGTAACTCTTTGTAATATGGCCTTCAAATTTGGACCAAATTGGAATTATTTTTGCTAAACTACAGTCGGGTAGAAACAAAATTGCCTAGTGTTCATTCAAATTATATTATTTATCATTTTAAATATTGAAAGCGAAATTTGTGAAATTTCTACAAACTATTTCTAAAAAACTACCAGTGAAATTCTAAAACTATCAGTAAAATATCTTTGCAGGGTTGAAATAAAGAAAATAAAACTCCTAATACAAGTATAAATAAATACAAATTTCAAAATCGTTTTTACAATATTTTCCATTGCCATCAGTAGCCAATTCTCACTTTTAGCACTATATGACGTACTACAAATTGTGATATGACAACTATATCGGTAATTCATTTAAAGAAATTATGTTGATCACATAGATTTTCTTGTCGAAAATTACTACAACACATGTTAAACCACTTTTCTTTTACGACAGCGAATAGTTCTCGGCGTTTTTAATTCATAAAAATATCACATAGGTACTCGAAAACTAGGTCACGCTTAAACTTTGACACTAATCATTATGACAATGAATGACATGACAATGACGATTTGTGGTTTCTGTTGCCAGTAAAAGAAATTAGTTCCAGTGGTTTTCCGCAACATGGCGAGGTTCCATATATTATTGGTCAGGCTATACCATTGATTTATTATATATAAGGATGCACTACGCCATACAAAATCAAAGCCCAAATATGGCACATTTTATTATTCACCTTATGAAGCTTCAACTGGCTAAGTTCATACATCGCCACTTAAGCTTCAGCTATTTAAATTGTCATGTGTAATTACGCAGCAATGGATGACGACACTACGTCATATGTCAAATATCATTCACTTGAAGATTCATAAGCCAATAATACGAACAAAGAAGTAATGGAGTAGATTGTTAGTTCATGTTTTGTATGAAATTAAGTAACTGATGAAAGTCATGATTTATATATTTTATTTACTACTTTTCATAAAATACGGTATATTATGTGTATGAGAATACGAGTATTTTTTTAGTGAAGACACTTTCATAATAATCATATTTCTACTATACAGGTCCAAACTTGTCATACTACAACCAATAATAATTATATTGACACAATTCACCAATTCTGGGTAGGTACACTACAACTACACTAAACAACAAACTAACCTAACCTAACTCATTAAAATGCGGGGATGGTTCACATTTCGATGCTCGACAATGACACAAACGATAATGTACAAAATTGATTTTGAGGCAAAATATTCTATAGGTACTATAGTACACACACACACACACCAACAACATGTTCCACAGATTTTTAAAAAGCATAAGGCTACTGCCACAGGTATTATTTTAGTTAATTAATGAGTGTAATAGTATTATAATCGGATTACTAAATTATTCAATTGAAAATGTATCTTATGCTTTGAACATTACGTTATTATTTCTCTGCAGCTGTTTTTATTGTTAGCACGGTTTAAAAGACAAGAGTTCCAGCAGAAAGTAAATAAATTAGAAAATAAAATATTAAAGCAGGTTTCAAGTATTATTTCGGTTTCAAACCTTATCAATAATATTTACCTACCGATGAAACGTCATTCCATATTTTTTACGGTTCATTGAGCTGTGATTTTTGCAATTTTTGACGACACACTTCGGCATGTTCATTGTTTGACGGACCACGCGTCATTAGATACTTAATCGGCTTAAAATGGCGATCCGGCCGATTAGAGAATGTGTCATAGCTGTCAGTGTGATGAGATATCCCTATATATATTAAATCAATGGGCTATACTTATCTATTAATACAGTGACAGTGTATTTATTTTAAAATGAGGTCCAACTGTCATCTTGTACTGGCAGCGCTTCGAATGTAAGTATTAATACTCCAAGCTGACGTTCTTTTACTTGTGAAATGTCATGTTTGAATGCAAAATTGTGCGAATTGCTCAATTTTAAGGCAATCAATGTCCGTGCGCTAATGACCCAACTACCTCTTTTTAAATGCACTAACATTGCATGATTCTTGTAATGTAAGTTAGATAGCATTATTTTATTTGTTCAAAATTATATCTGTATTAGGAATAGCAGGTTACTTACCTATTAAACTAAATTGCTAAGTCAATCATTCGCCGCTATGGAGATCCCATTTATAAACATCCTTGACTTAGGTACAAATTTGTTTAAGCTTTAACAGTATTTTGATTAAGTTACATACATAATATACAAAAGTTATCAGACCCTGATACTTCCAAAAATTTTATAATCAAAATCACACATGGGCAAACACAAAGACTGCCACTGCTTCGGAAAAATTGTGGGCTAGTGCTGAGAAGAAGCAGCGCAAGAAACAGCGCAAGAACTCACTTAAACCAAGTCACTCCTACAAATACACACATTTTGTTCCTGCATCAGGGTATCTTGGTGACTTGCTGACACCGAGCACATAACCTATAATGACGAAATGTCATTAATTTTGTTCAAGAAAAAATCCGTCAAAACCCCTTGGCACTTATTGCCTTCGTTTTTTCCCCAATACATTCAGTCAGAAAAACTCACTTATTTCTTTACATATTTTAATTTAAACGTGTTGTTTAAAAATTGGTATTTATGATCAAACCAAAATATCTCCTAATTCATAATATTGATTAAAATGTATTCACCTAAATTGGTACTTTTCGTATCAGTACCAAGCACTGATACGTTTCGGAGAAAAATTGCATTTACTTCGCCTCTACAGGATACGTACTCGATGCTTGCTGGTAACTAATACTTCTGTTGGACATTATAAGTTTTCTGAAGATACTCCCCTTGGCTAGTAATGCTAAATTCGTTCGCATTATGATCCTCTTCGTTATAAAGATCAGCTCCAAACAAACTCGACCACGGAACATTCCATTTGAAGACTATATCTCCGCATTGAGAACAGCTGCATGACTTCATAGTAACACGCCCAGTGGTGCCTGTAGCAGTACCCTTGTATCCCGATGAGCAAAACTTGTATGTGCTACCGTCTATTCTGGCCCCAATAGCTGGAGCTGCAGTCTCTTGCTGGTTGTAATAGTCAATGACCCATTTCCCAGTCTCCAAGCTTGTTGATTTGATTTCCAAGCATGTAGTTGACGATGTTTTGATGGTATTGCAAAGACGACGGTTTTCGCTACATAGCGCTGGCGCCACCATCGCAACGATGAGGAATAAGAAGAGTGCCATTTTGGGAAGAGCTGAGAGACTGTAGAACAGTACTGATGAATGCGCTTAAATAGGTACTTTTGTCATGACCCGATAGTGATAAACAGTTAGTATGTCTTATCACAAAATATCCACGATTTTTAGGGTTCAGTAGGGTTCTGTCAATTTTCAGGAAATATATTTGTACTGAAAAGCCTTAGACACCCCAAATGATTTAATTTGTGATAAATCTCCTTGCTTTATGCCTAAATATCAACATATATTAGTCGAAATAATTTAACCCGAAATATATGGCATCTTGTCATGTAAACTGGTCCGAGATAAAACATCTGACCACATGCGTTTGGCAAGATTTAGATTTAATCAAGCAGAATGATTTTTTAAAAAAAAAGAACGAAAATGATTTTGATGTATTAAAATCTCGATTCTGAACAAACTACTTTTTACTTTTTTAGTTACAAAGATACACATATAATGTATGTATTCTTTTTACCGCATTCATAACTAAGCATTTAACTAATAAACTGTTAATAGATATAATTTATTTTATGGTAGGTAATTGAACATATCGACCTCAATTTAGGTTATGGGCATGCCCATAGTGTCCATATAGGTGGATCGGCGCCTACCCCATTTCACCCCCTGAAGATTTTATATCGCGACAAAAAGTAGCCATGTCCTTCCCCGAGTCTCGAACTATCTCTGTACCAAATTTCATTTGAATCGGTCCAGTAGTTTTAGAGCCTGTTCAATACAAACAAACAAACAATCAAATCTTTCCTCTTTATTATTAGTATAGATAGTATAGAAGTACAGATTTCCTGTAGACTGGGAAACCCAAAAGAGATGGTTTATCAGCAGTGGTCATTCATTTGGGCACTTATTTGCCTAAACTTCAAGGTACTGACATAAAGATGATACAACCACCGTCTTGAGTTTTTTTTAATAAATAATGGTCTATCTCTTGCTTGATCTTCGTTCCTCTTGCGTACGGCTAGAGAGAGGAATTCGTTGCCGGCGGAAGTGTTTCCTAAACACTACGATTGTAATTCCTTTAAGAAAGTAGTGAATAGGCTGCTTCTAGACAGACATGTCACATCCTCGACCGCATCTTCGCTTACCATCAGGTGAGATTACAGTCAAATGTCTGCCTATTAAATAAATATGAGAAATCTTCCATCGTATCCCTAGATCAAAGATAAAGTCTACGTTGGAGCGAGCTTATTTACATACGAGTATACTATAACCGTTATTGAATTTCAGGAAAATAAAACGTGAGGGCGCACTAGAGACCTTGTGTGATCTACAAAATACAAAAGTGTCGAAATACTTACCTCTTAAACTAGTATTTTTGTAATATTCGTGATGAAAAAAGTATTTTACAAAACCAAAGATAATGCCATTGCTATATTAACACTTGAATAAATATAAAACGGCTAATTTCAAATGTTTTTCTCCACTATGTCATGTCATCGAGCTGTCATTAATTCCAAACGAGCCGTCTTATAAGTATGCATACAATGGCAAATTCATTATAAGAAAAGGGGTCAGTATCTTGTACCTACCTTTTAGGGGTCAGTATCTAGTATCTACCTTTCATATCGGACTGCCGTCTCACCGAATTTTATTATGAGAGTGAAGGAACAGAGAGTGCACCTGTGTATTGCGCACACACTTGTGCACTATAATATGTCCCGCGCAGTTGGCTAATCTTTGTTGAGATAGGCCGCCGTGGTCGGAATTCGGCTAGGAGGACAAAATTTTTTCTTCACTGATTTTGAAAATTAAACTATGTACTTAATATCACTCATCAAAAACCGTGTATTGAGATCCTGCAGTGCAAGGTGTTCAACCAGTGCAATTCCTACAAACTGACAGGTGCAGTATGAGGTATAGGTAGGTACTGCACCTTTAAAAAGCAGGGGCGTACATACCAGAGTGTGACTGTCGGGCAAACAAAGCGAAGTATAGGCGTGCGAAACAAAATATGTCCGTTAACTTGTATTAATTGTTTTGACGACCGTCTTGGTGTAGTGGTTCGAGCCCCGGACTTCTAAACCAGGCGGTTGCGGGTTTGAATCCCGCAAGGGGCAAATGTTTGTGTGATGAGCACGAGCATTTGTACCTTAGTCATGGATGTTTATAAATTTATATAAGTATGTCTATCCGTTATCCTAGTCACCATAGCACAAGCTCACGCTTAGTTTGGGGCTAGGTAATTGGTGTGTTTGTTGAAACAATTTATCATTATTTATTATAATTTTATGCACGTTCCGCGAAATAATTTGTTAAAATAAATGATTGCGAAAGCCACTAAGATTATCCAATTTCATAGCTCTTGGAAATTTCAAACCGATTGCATAACATATTTGTGAGCTAGTGAAATGACTATACATTATGAAATTAGTAACAAAAGTGGATAATACATTTTTTATAAGGGTTTAAATGATATCTTTGAGTACCTAACTACAACAGGGCCCGTAGCCAAATGGCAATCTTTCTCAAGCGAACTTCGCTATCGCCAATGAAATGTCAAAACATGTATGCAAAAGTCACGTGTTGTTTCGATGGCGTATGACAGTTTCATACATTTTGTTAGCGATAACGAACTTCGCTTGAGAATAAATTGCCACATGGCTACGGGCCCTGATGATATTGTACAAGATAGATCAGGATTTTATGTGAAACTTGGAGTTTGGATTTATGGAAAACTAGGGCTGTGGGAAATAGAGAATCAGGCCATAAAACACTGTTCTCAAATGACAACAAATTTATTTTCAAATACGGTAACAGGTTAGGGTACCTCCTCAATAAAATGTATTCATTTATTTTATCAACATATTTTAAATATATATCCTGATAGATACAATTAAAGAAAGAAAGAAATTTCATTGGCATCATAATAAAAATACATCATAGTAATTTAAAAAATATCACCAAAAAATTAAATATAGGAAACCGACAAAAAACATCTTTAAGATAGTTTAATAATTCTATATTGATAAGCTATATTGATAATGGTGTAACTCGTACATCAGCTCCCAATATTATTTAGCGCTTTTCATTGATGTAATATCTTCCATCATAATACTTTCCTCTTTCAGTAACCTGAAATTCGTCTTCGTTATGGTCCACCTTCACATAGTATTCGCCACCGAACAAATTGGTCCACGGTCTATTCCATCTAATGGTTATTTCACAGCTTGAACATTGGCAGGACTTCATACTGACATATCCCATGGTACCGGTAGCAGACCCCTGTCTTCCTGAAGAGCATAACTTGTATGTACTGTCTCCGTTTATTCTTGTCCCAACAATCGGGGCACCGGTTTCTTGCTGATAATCATAGTCCTTGATCCACTTGCCCCATTCGAGATGAGCTGATGTTATCTTCAGGCAAGTTGTAGGTGAGGTTTTTATCGTAGCACAGTATTGGAGGTTCTCGTTGCATAATGCCGAAGTTATAGATACGAAGATAAAAAGAAAGACTAACGCCATTTTTGGACTCGACTGAATGACTGTGTAGATAAAATTGGTGGGTGCTTTAATAACTAGATGTGTGACCCTGGACCATGATAAAGGGTCAAGTCTGATGATGTTGTTTGCGAATTTGAAACTAGTAGTTTCTGGCGGCTATGCTCATGTTTATCAGGTAGGTATAAATCTATAAAATAATCAGCAGTCGCTCCACTGTATTCAACTGTACTTCTATATCATGTTCCAAAGCGGAACGTGGGCCTCCCGGTTCAGTTTGTTCGCCGTAGTCGCAAGTAGGTTAAGAGGACATGTTTTGTTTTACCACATAATAAATAAAAGTATACGTAAGTACAGACTTGCATTACAGACACCCCTCCAATATATAATAGTAAACCTAGGTACATAAAATTACATGTGCAGGTTGGCCTGAGGCGAGTGCGCGATAGTGAATAATCTGTGTGTGGAGAATAGTCAGGAAAGGCTCCGCAACACCGATTTCTCCCACATAGCGAGATGGCACTGGTGGTCGTTTTAGTGGGTAGGCCACTTCCTTCTGGAGAGGAGAGCCCCACATAGCCCTCCGGCCAGCCAGCGGGGGGTATGCAATTTAATGCATTTTTTCCACCTTAAAAAAATAAGATACACACTTGCATTACATACACCCCTCCACCAATCCGCACTGAGCCCGCGTGGTGGAGTATGACTCGTACTCGTACCTCCTCATAGTTGAGGTGACGCCTTTGCCCAGCAGTGGGATGTTTATAGGCTTACTTTACTTTTTTTGTAGGTACAGACAGAAGGACCACTCTGCAAAGTTATTAAAGTAAATATTATTATTAGGAGCCTGTTGTGTCCCACTGCAGGGCAAAGGCCTCCCTACCCTTTCTCCACTCTCCACGATTTTGGGCCATTGCCTCCCAGTCTTCTCGATATGAGTCCAGCTCGTCACGCCACCGCCTTCTGGGTCTACCGCGTGGTCGTTTTCCATTTAAAGGGACCCACTTGGTGCATATCTTGGCCCAGAGGTCGTTTGACATGCGGCAGACATGTCCGGCCCAGTCCCACTTTAACTGAGCAGCTTTCGTGGAGATATCAGTAATGAGAGTTTTGGAGCGCAGTACGGTATTTCGAATGCGATCAGATAATTTTACGCCCAGCATACTGCGCTCCATTGCTCTCTGACAGACCTCCAGGCTGGACCTCTGACGATTAGTCAAAGACCAAGTTTGGGCGCCATACGTGAGGATGGGAAGAATACACATGTCCATGATCTTACGCTTAAGGCATATTGGTAATTTTCCTTTCATAAAGGTTTTAAAGGACCAATAGCTCTTCCAGGCATTTTCGATGCGGCGTGCTATCTCTTTATCTGGTCTGATCTGGAATGAGACTATTTGGCCAAGATAAACGTAATAACGAACATATTCCACCTCCACCTCCCCCACGTATATTCTGCGCTTGACACTGTTCGTCATAAGCTTGGTCTTTTCCATGTTCATCTGAAGTCCAACCTCCAGGCTCTGTATGCTCAGGTCTTCTAGCATGTAGCTTAGCTCCGTGGCAGAAGAGGCAAATAGTACAATGTCATCAGCAAATCGAAGGTTGGTTAACCTTCTCTCGCCAACGACAATGCCCCTCCGTTCCCACTTATCTGCCAGTTTCTTAAAAACCTCCTCTAATGTGGCTGTAAAAAGTTTTGGTGACAACGGGTCTCCTTGCTTGACGCCTCTCTGCATTTTAAATGCAGGCCCTGTTATGCTGATTTTTACCGCGGCCGTGCCGTAAATAGCGACTTATAATTATTTTTATAACTTAAGCGATTATTTTGCAAATTTTTACGGAATTAAATCAAATTTCGCTCACAAATATTAATCAACTGGGTCATCCGGTGGGACTCGAACCCACGTCCCTTCGCTATCCGGTCGAGTGCTCTTACCAACTGAGCTACGGAGGACGTTAGTCAGTCAACGAATTTTAGAAAGTGGTACGCTACGCCAGTAAGTTGGTAAGAGCACTCGCCCAGATAGCAAACGGACGTGGGTTCGAGTCCCACCGGATGACACAGGATTAATTTTTGTGAGCGAAATTTGATTTAAATAGCGACTCTTGCTATGACACAATACAGTGCAACTTGAGATCGAGGCACGCCAATAGCCTACCTACTTATATGAGTAATTACATATTTGCCCTCTCTTTCTCTTGCATAACCGCATTTCACCTGACAGCGTTGGGTCGATTGGCGCGGTGAAAAGCCCAGTTGCGTAAGTCTGGATTAGCTAAAGCGTCAGGTAGTGGATTATGTAACTTTAAATGAAATTATTTCAATCAAAGTTTTGTTGCTAAAGTTGGCCATTTACGGCCAGTTAAACTAATTAGTCATTCTGAGGTACGACCAAAATTTGACGTTTTCAATATCGGTGATTAAAATCTAGGCTATAGGCATAAGTACTAAAAAAGTAACTTAACATTATAATTTTTTTCCATAATTACCCATATTTTACCGGTTCTAAGACGTTCCCTTCCTTCCTTCCGACCTTCCTTCTACTCAATGTTGTCAACGATATGGTGTAATTCAGTTCGCCTCAGACTCAAGCACATTTTCGTGTAGACACCTACAAAAATACATTGCAAGATAATTTCATTCTTACAACTCTGGAATATGATTCATAATACACTAAACCTATTCAGTGACGTACTATCACGCAACGCGATAGGGTTGACTGCCACAAGAAGCTACTGACGCCATCTAGCGCATCTTTCTAGGACTTTATTCACGCTCGTCCAACCAGCAACCTAGTGTCGCACACCGCCGGTGAATAAAACGCGGGAGCGTGTCGCTGCCAGCTAGCGACACCCAACTTCTTTAGCCCCTTACCAAGGGCAGGCCTGTGTCTTCCCGCGTAAGTAGCAAAAACGTACCTACGCGCGGGCGCCCTACGTAGGGACTAAACAAGTTGGGTGTCGCTAGCCGGCAGCGAGGCTAAAACAGTTTGCGTTTCGCAAGCGAGAAGTGAAGTATGCGCCCGGTTTTCTCAGTACTCATTGTCGCCTACATTAATACTGAAGCAATAAAGTAAGCCTTTATCAGGCTGCGTATATACGCGACATTAAAATTCAATAACCGTCATTTTAAAGACTCAAAGAAAGAAATTAAGAAATATGTTAAAGTTAAGCACTTATAGTTTAGTTTTTTTAGGCGTTTGAAGTTACTTTTTCATTAAATAAAAATGGGTTTGAAATACTAAATTGAATTTTTATTTCTTAATCAACACAATAAAAAAAGTTACGACGAGTACGAGTAAATTTTAGTGAGGAGCGATAGATGGCGGTACTAGCTTCGTATAGCAGTCAACCCTAGCGCGCCGCATGATAGTACGTCACTGAATAGATTAAGTGTATTACGAGTATGAATCATATTGCAGAGTAATAAGTATGAAATTATCTTGCAATGGATTTTTGTAGGTGTCTACACGAAAATGTGCTTGACTCTGAGGCGAACTAAATTACGCCATATTGTTGACTACATTGAGTAGACATTTCTTTGAATACAATTGCTAAGTCCTACTTCTGTACGAAGTACTAGTATTCTGTGCCAAGGGGTCGCCGCGCGTAGGTACGTTTTGATACACAGGCCTGGTCAGGTCCACTTGCGCCAGTCCGGATTCGTCATGATTAGCGCAAGACCTTTGATCTGAGTTGGCTTGCAGCGCAAGTCCGGATTACCTAATCTGGAGATTGCGCAAGTGGGCCTAAGGGTGACGTGACTTTAAACAATATTCTGAATGAAATATCAAAAAATCACCCTAATTTTTTTTATTGTTTCAACAAACACACCAATTACCTAGCCTCACACTAAGCGTGAGCTTGTGCTATGGTGACTAGAATAACGGATAGAAATACTTAAATACATATAAACATCCATGACTTAGGTACAAATGCTCGTGCTCATCACATAAACATTTGCCCCTTGCGGGACTCGAATCCGCAACCTGGCTTAGAAGTCCAGTGCGCGAACGACTACACCAAGACGTCAAATTATTTGATTTTGGGTTGGCATTTTACCTTTAGTACCGTTCAACTACCAACGTCACGATGACCCAAACTTCATGATGGTCCATCGTTCTTAACTGTAAGAGCATTTTCAGCTTTCATAATACAGGGTGTCCCGTTAATGAAGGATAAACTTTTAGGTTCAGATTAGTTACATCATGCTGTATATGCCAAAAATTTTTTCAAGTAAAAGCACAGAATAAGTACTAGTACTTCGTACAGAAGTTTGACTTTGGATGAAATTTAAAGAAATATCTACTTAATGTCGTAAACGATATGGTGTAATTTAGTTCGCCTCAGAGTTAAGCACATTCTCGTTTAGACACCTACAAAAATCCATTGCAAGATAATTTCATTCTTATAACTCTGGAATATGAATCATAATACACTAAACCTATGACGTGACGTACTATCATGCGACGCGATACTGTTGACTGCTACAAGAAGCTACTTTTTCCATCTGGCGCACCTTTCTAGCACTTTATTCAATTCAATGCTCGTCCAGCCAGCACGCAATCAATCACACACACATAAGTTCCGTGCGCGGCCGGTAAATAAAATGCGCGGGCGTCTAGTCGTTGCTCGCTCGCGACACCTAACTGGATTTTTTAGCCCCTTTCAAGGGGTCGCCGCGCGTAGGTACGTTTTTGCTACCTACGCTGGGAGTTACACAGGCCTGGTAAAAATTAACCAATAACTTCTCGTGAGCGAAATAGGTGCTTTCACCCGAGTTAAATACACTATTTTTCATTTCGACTGTGAGGAAAGAAATAGTGCATTTGTTTTCTTTTTTTTGTGGTGCAATCGAAATTGCGTTCCATTCATTTGTTATCTGCGACGCGCGCCCCACCGGCACATTTTGGCGTTTCACTTGGTCCGCGAGCGGCGCCACAGTGGACGTGCGGTCGCCGCTGACGGCAAGTCCAACGCACCCCGCCAACTTTTTTTTTGAAAGTGTTGGTTTCACGGCTTTGGGCAATAGTGGCATACTTAAGTAGCATAAAGGCGATAAATTGAACCAATAGTATGTTTTTTTATATCGACGATTAAACACCGTACAGACATCGTTTAATGTAGGTACAGTAAGTTCAAACTTATGTTTTTTAGTACGAAATAAATTTCTAGGTCTCCGTGACTGATCATAGCAATTAAAACTAAATTACTTTCCACCGTAGGGAGGGACAAGCTATTTTCCACCCAGCTATCTACACATGAAAGTGCAACTTTCCGAACAGGAGAGATAAAATAGAAGATTGTTATACAAGGGACGAAAGTGACCATTCTACTCAAGAAGTTTATGGCCAGAGCAAATAGCTCGAGAGTGGAATGGGTGCTTTCACCCGAGTTGGACATACTATTTTTCATTTCGACTGTGAGGAAAGTATCGATAGAATATCGATAGTATCGATAGACTATCGATAGTTGAGGCAAAAGCAATAGTATCGATAGACTATCGATAGTTGAGGCAAAAGCAATAGTATCGATAAAATATCGATAGTATTGATAGACTATCGATAGTTGAGGCAAATGCAAAAGTACCGAATAAATATCGATAGTCTACCGATAGTAATGATAGTATCGATAGACTATCGATAGTATCAAAGTCCAATATTAAAATCACTATCGATAGCTGATACAGATCTGACTATTACAATAACTATCGATACTCTCGATAGTAGCCTTTTATTCAATAGTAGGAGTATAAAGTAGGAGGGAAAAGCTATTTCCCACCCGGCTATCTACACATGAAAGTTCAACTTTTACAAATAAACTTGCGCACCATCGCCACAATTTTCATATTTTGTTTGTATCGTATTTGTTGCTGTGTAGTCTTGTACAGTATATATAATTGTAAAAATGACAAGTTTTAGTACAGAAGATGAACAATTAATAGATTTAACCCCGCCAGAAATACTGAATGCAGCGCAAAATACAAACGAAAGTCTAATCTAGTGAAAACCAACAACCCAAAATCGTTTTGAAAATTGTATATTCACCAAGTGTTTTAATAATTAAACGATTTACTAGGCTATGATATATTATACTTGTTTGTTTTTTCCTCGCAAGTGTGTTGAAAAGGTTCGTATGGAACTCGTGAGCAACTTGCTCATTAGACACTCGGCTGATTTACGTCTCGCCTGCGGCTCGGGCTGCAACCCACAGCCTCGTGTATAATTAGCAACTTTACTCACTTGTTTCATAACCTATTAACAAATACACCAATTATCAAGCCGCTAACTAAGCGTGAGCTTGTGCTATGGCGACTAGGATAACGGATGGAAATACCTACTTATATACGTTTATACATCCATGGCTCAGGTACATGCTCGTGCTCGTCACACAAACATTTGCCCCTCGCGGGATTCGAACCCGCAACCGCTGGTTTTGTAGCCCGGAGCGCTACACCAAGACGGTCGTCAAATTGTTGTTTCGAGGTCGTTGATTATTTTAGACCCCGTTACTTAGTTGCTTTAAGTGACAAAGAGGTCACCAATAACACATTATTATCAGCCTATTACAAGAAATATTAATTATTATCAGCCTATGACAAGAAACATTATTATCAATTACAAGAAACTTATCAAAGACTTTATCAGAATTTTGGAGTAATTATTAATTCATATTCTAAGCGCACATAAATTTAAAAAAAATTGCCAAGTGCGTGTTAGACTCGCAAACGGAGAGTTCCGTAATTCTTAATTACAATGTTTTTCAAACTCCGCACTCTTTTTTTTATTTACATTATTTTGGAAATCTATGGGGGAGGCCTATGTTCAGCAGTGGACGTCCTGCGGCTGATAATGATAATGATGACGACACACTTTATCATTATTAAGTATTATAACTGATGAAGAAACCAAAAAAATTGAAAGGCATTTACTTACAAATTACGCACAAAAATCACTAATTCCTAGACTTTACACACTGCAAAAAGTGGCTTAAGGAAGGAAAAAGTAGGGATTATTGGTGAAAATAGTCGCTGGCATCCACACGCACACCACCCACTCACACACACACACACACACACACACACACACAAATGTAAATTATAAACACGTCACAATATAAATGTCCTGTTAGAGCAGTATTTGCAATGACAGTGAAAAAAAGGTGCGCCGAACACACGTCTTTGTTCACGTGTCAATACACAGGTGCACTCTCTGTCCCTTCACTCTCATAATTCGGTGAGACGGCAGTCCGACATGACCGTAGAGAGATCAGGCGCAGGACCAACGGCATAACGTGCTTTCCGAGGCACGGGGTTGTTAACACCACCAACTTCGTGACTCCGGAGCTGTGTCTCAGTTATTTCAAGACAGAAAAACCCAACACTTTCAGCCTGACCCAGGATTCGAACGAGGCAAGCAAAATGGAAATGACGGACAGACAGACGGACATCAGAGGCGTTACAATACAAACGCAACCCTAAATATTTTATTTTGCTACGATACAATAAAAATATCTTATTTGCTTGCACTTATGACCTTTGATATCATCATACGCGATTATTTTAATTGCTTTGAACGCCTGGAGTACCATATAACAAATGATTGCTTTTTTTTGGTCAATAATATATTAATGATTTTATGACGTTTAATATGTTAATATCACATCTAACTGTCGTTAATCTGCCCATTAGTACGCTAAAGATAAAGGAGGTGCTTGTGGCGCAGTGGCGGCAGCGCTTTGGTAGTGATACCAAAAGTTAAGCAACCCACAGCACGGTCGTGATTGGATGGGTGACCATTCCGACCATTAAAGTGACGACCATGACAAGCATCTCCGTGCTTCGGAAGGCACGTTAAGCAGTTGGTCCCGGCTAATATCTGTTGGTATTAGTCGTTAAGCCTAGTCAGAGGCCCCAGGGCGGCTTGATAACATTTGACAGTAAGGTTTGTCACTTGCCTTACAGACACCCCTCCACCAATCCGCACTCAGCCCGCGTGGTGGAGTATAGCTCGTTCCTCCTCATAGTTGGGGTGAGGCCTTTTCCCAGCAGTGGGTTCTAATAGGCTGACTTTACTACGCTAAAGATTAAGGTTAGTACACTGTAACTCTGAAAGTAACATTTATTCTTATTTTGTGTCTGGATGGAATCATGATAGATACTTGAAGGATTAAGGAGACTCCCCACTATGGACCTACCTCCGTGGTCAAACGGCTCTCTTACCGGTTTTCAGTGTGCATGCCGCCATCTCTGAGATGCCAGCGTGAAGCCAGTATCCTGCCTCCTAGGTGGAAACCGCTTTTAGTCTGGCAAGGTCCGCGTTGTTAGTAAATAAATAAATAAATAAAATAAAAATCATTTATTTCAGGCATTGTCCATAAGAAGTGTTAGTAACAATTATACTAGTTAGTGCTACTGTCTATAGTATTGATATTGCACTTGAAAAAATTGACCGCCAGATATATAATATATTTAGATTGCAAAGTGAATGCTTATCACTTAAAAAACAATAATTTATCGTATTTGCAAGCTTCATCTTTCGATTGTTAAATACTTGTAAAAGTATTTCTTTCGAGTGTTGAGGGTGTAATCCCAATAACATTGATGAAAGCAACGCGGCATTACAGCGTTAAGAAGCACTTGAAAATTTCGACAGGCTCTGCCAACGCCAGGGTGGCCGAGGGGTTAGGCAATCGCCCGGCATGCGAGGAACGCGGGTTCGATTCCCGCCTCTGGCAGTCAATTTTTTCAAGTTTAATAATATATTTGTCTTGAATTGGTTTACCCAGCATGAAGATGCATTCACTCTTATTCCATGGCCGTCTAGGTCCCCAGATGAAAATTTGTGGTGTTTGGATTGGGGAAGTGACATTTGTCGTCTAATCGGGTTACTTTTCACTTTACCAATTTAATGCCACTTGTTAAATATATACTTAAAATAAATATTATTTTCTTCAACTAAGTATAGTTTTATTTTATCATGGCAAACACAAGTTCCAGTGGAACGTTTATAAAAGAAACTGGTTCCCAATACAGACTTGGCGCCCAGCTGTGCCGAATCCCGAATATCTACCTACCTACTTGTGTGTTGCATTGCAACCCTTACCCACAAGAAATGAAGTTCTCGCCGATTTTTATACAAACTTATTCGTACAGATAGCGACCATTGCCTTGTCAGGGACTGTCAGTGTCTAATAAAATGATGACACGTTCGTTTCTAGGAAATGTATGTTCAAGCGAATTTCAACTTACTTGTATAGAATGACAGTAGAAAAATGACCATAAGGTGGGTCATGATTCAATTTGGTCGACTGTACATGTATACTAGATGGTAGATCTAGCAGGACAATATTATTTGAGACTTAAAATTAGGATTTAATTAAGTGTTTTGACGTCTCATTTATCAATTTTTTTATTTAATAAGAACACATACAGAGAACAATCAATACAAAAACACAAAGATAAGGCTTTAAAACTAATAAAGGTCTAGATCGTAATCCCAAAAAAGTGTTCCTAGCATTCAATAGAATAAATTTAGGTTCGAGTCAGGAGAAACAATAAATAATTAATTAAAAACGGTGCATGAATAACTATTACAGAAATTTGTAGGTAACCAGTGAATACAGTGCAACTTTTTTTTGAGACGAAACATGTTAATAAATCTTAGAAACTAAAAAACAAAAAATAATAATAATAAAAATCAGTCAAGTGCGACTCAAACTCACGTAAAGGTTTTAAAACGTTAGAAAATAAGGTGTATCTTTAAATTGAGTAGACTTAAAAGCTTTATTTTTTTAATACTTCAAAAGACCGCAGACAATAGAATGTATGGACAAAGCACAACTTGAGACTGAAATGGACGAAGCACAAAATAAATAATAAATTGTTTCAACAAAAACACCAATTACCTAGCCCCGAATTAAGCGTGAGCTATGACGACTAGGATAACGGATAGACATACTTATATGCCTTATACATCCATGACTTAGGTACAAATGCTCGTGCTCATCACACAAACATTTGCCCCTTGCGGGATTCGAACCCGCAACCTCTGGCTTTGTAGTCCGGAGCGCGGACCACTACACCAAGACTTTCGTTAAAAAACTTGAGAAATTGACATTATACCTAAGTATAGTTAATATCATACACAGTACACCCTTTATGTTATCATCGGTCAAGAAACACAACATCACATGATTGGCTATCAGTTGTTGGTCCGGTGCCATTTCCGAGTATTTCTGAAGCACTCTACCAGGGATCCGCGTCAGCACTGTCATGAAACCATAACAGTCGATAGAGAACCTATTATGGATACGTAAACATAATTATTGAAAAAACAAAACACTCTACTGCAAAAATTATAGATTTTTGAAATGGTATTTTTACTGGCTTTCATTTGATACCCATATTACTACGGTAAGGAAAAAATCAATCGCCCCTTTTTCTTCCATTTGCGGGCACAATTTTTTAAATGTATATAGCCTATGTCACTCTCACAATTTTTACCAATTCAACGACACCTCATAAGTCAAAAACTGCCCAGCCATTTGGGCTGTGGGGCGTGCCAAACAATTATACATACATACTCTCGAAAAACATGGGTTATGTTTTGTTTTTCCGTCCGCAGTCATGGAAAATAACAATTTTCATGGCGCGCAAGGATCGTCTGTGGCGTAGTGGCTAGCGGGTTGCCTACCACGCGGGAGGTACGGGTTCGATCCCACTTGCCGCGATGTACCATGACTTTTTCTGAGTTGTGTACATTAGAGTCAAGAGCAAACCCATTCCAAATAATAATATAAAAGCCTAATCTCTCTCCGGTCATGTAGGATCAGCGGTCTCTCGGTAGTTAAAACGAGTGCGTAATTATGATAACCTTAGTGACTTTCGCTGTCATATCTAACAATAACCACATGCGGTTTATTACAATTGAGTACCTTTTATATGTAAATGACATGTGTAATATAATTAAAGAAGGTTCAATATATCAGTTCGCTGACGATACCTGCCTTGTAGTTGCTCACAGACACTTGCAGACCGCGCAACATATCATGCAAAGAAACTTTGATCTTTTATGCCAATGGGCGCATGATGCCGGTTTAATAATAAATGCTCAAAAAACTAAATTATTACATATTCACACACCTTATTTGAAATCGCCCATAGAACCAACAATAATTGCCCACGAACACAAATGCCTACATTCATCCAAAAATCAGTGTAAATGTAAAGACATAGAATTAGTAAATGAACATACCTATCTGGGACTTACAATTGATACTAACTTTTGCTGGAAACCCCACATAAATAACTTATGTAATAAACTTAGAGCAGTTTTATCTAAGCTATCAATATTAAAATATAAGTTACCCTATCATACTTTACGCATGTTGTATATGTCATTGGCTGATAGTTTAATCTACTATGGTATAAGTAGTTATGGCAGGACATACAAAACATATATTGAAAATATTTACAAATTACAACTAAGCTTACTCAAAACTATTACACCGAATAAAATAAAAAATAAATATATACTAAATGATGTGGACCTATATAAATATTGTAAAGTAATAAACATATATGATAAAGTAAAAATTCAAATTGTGTGTGAAAACCTAGATCAAATTAAACAATTACAAGTAAAAACTAGAAGCATCAGATTGCGTAACTTATTGTACCTACCCAGATATATAATACCTTCATGCAACAATGTTCATGGTAAAAGAATGTGGGAGTATTTCCTGCCATCTACTTTAAATGAATATCCTAGCAATATTATTGAACAAATAAGTAATTTAGAAAATAGTGCTAAATGTATAAAAATACTTAAGAACTACATATTGTCTTAAATTGTAACGAGTAGTGTAGTGGCTCTCATTACCACGTATAAATCTAAATAGGTTTTTGTTGGTATTGAAATATGTTTCTTTAATGTAAATTGTTTAACATAAATAAAGAAATAAAGAAAGAAAGACAAAAAAAATAGAGCAGGTTTAAAATGGGTCTAAATATTAGCCAACAACAGAGGAATGAATGACACATTTGTGACATCACCTAATAGAGAAGCGCTTTTCTAATTGGCTAGCTAATAGCTTAGTCCTGTCTTAAACCCGGTACTAAGTTTTTGGAATTACAGAAATTTAGATAAGTTACTTATTCGTTGACTGCCTGGCTGGTCTAGTGGTCAGCACGCTGGGTACTATCCACGAGGTCCCGGGTTTGAATCCCGGCCTGAAAGTGTTCTGTGTTGTAATAACTTAGACACAGCTCTCAAGTCAGGAAGTTGGTGGTGCTAAAACTCCCGTGCCTCGGAAAGCACGTTAAGCCGTTGGTCCTGCGCCTGATCTCTCTACGGTCATGTCGGACTGCCGTCTCACCGAATTATGAGAGTGAAGGAACAGAGTGTCAACTCGTTTTGTGTAGGTATGACGGTTAACTTTCAATGATAAACTTACGAATCAAAGCGTTTAATCACATTTGATTCGCTTCTTAAAACTGATATGCTTATTTTTATTATTTGTAAAAGTAAGTAGGTTATCATAAAGTGCTAACTTGTTGGCATAACATTCATGATAAATTATGTTAGGGTAAATGATGGAACAACTATAGATAAAATAAATACTTTTTGAACTGGGGTAGATTTACCCTGCAGGCTAAGACTCAGGGGCGGTATAGATAAGAACTGCCCCACGTTTGATGTGCCCACAGTACAAAACGGCTGCTTTTCGGAATAGCTTTCGCTACGCTGCCACTAAATGTTAGAATAACTTACCTCCACCGATTAGAAACTCCAAATCTGTTACTTCCTTTAAACACCGCCTTAGAGTTTTTCTAATCGGAAACCAAACTGAGGCAAAGACATAAGCAGCGTTTTGTACGAGTACACTTGTAACAGCAAACATATATAGATAGTTTGTTATACCTAACCACTTACTTATAGTTTCGTTCTAGTATATAGTTTAGTTTATAGGTCTTTCTTAGGTTAAATTGTAATGTCTGATGGTAACTCCCTCTACCTCATCAATGGTTCCCACAGAAAACCAGCGCCATGGCTTACCATGGCATAAAAGCTGAGTGGGTACCAGTTTGGTAACATTACAAACTTTACTTTATTTTAATTTTATATGTGCTTTTTTAATGTGTAATGTTCCAAATAAAATATTATTCTTTCTTTCTATGTTATATATAGTCTAGGAGCCCGCAGTCCGAATGTGAGTAGTATCTCTCACTGTGCTGAGAAACATTTTGTGAACTAAGCTTAAATAGCTTAAGATATGTTTGTATTTATTTCTACTAAAAGTTGTTAAATTTATTGTTTAGCAATAATAAAAAATGTGTTTATTATATTGATTTCAAGATTTTTGTATAATTGCTCATGATAACTTTTATAATGTTTTATACTTTGTACATCTCTCTGTTTAAATTGCTTTTTTTATTTATTGCTTTAAAGATTTATACACGCTGAAATTATAATGGTTGTTTTCCCGCAGTAAAATTATTGCAGTTTATGCTGTATTGCTTAGAGCGTAGAGCTTCTTTTGCTTTAAACATTGATTTCGTGCGGCAAGCAGTACCCAAATACGTCAACTCTCGTAAAAGAAACTTTCTTTTCTCACGTTTTCGAGTTGATGATTATTTTTTTAATAACTTTGTGAGCAAAAATATTTTAGTTTTTCAAAAAAAAATCGCATGATTCGATAGTACTACTAAAGGTAAGTCGTTC
The DNA here is from genome assembly GCA_949316185.1 of Pyrausta nigrata. Classification (NCBI taxonomy): domain Eukaryota; kingdom Metazoa; phylum Arthropoda; class Insecta; order Lepidoptera; family Crambidae; genus Pyrausta; species Pyrausta nigrata. Next base: position 7,340,235 of record OX438965.1, read on the forward strand.
TGCTGCGGGAAAACAACCACAAAAATTTCTGCGTGTATATCTCAAGCCTTCATGAACCATGAACGGTAAAAAAGGCTAGGTATACAAGGTTGATATAGATTCAGATTCAGGTTTTATTGCATGTCAAAAGTTGGGTGTGACGTTACATGGTATTATTATGTTCAAGTGACCCCCTGCAAAGGCACAGCAAACATGTATGGCAAATATTGCCCATTTACTTATTATAAATTACAAAATATAATTAATTTTAAAATAGGTATTAGCGATTACAATTATTACTTACATTATTAATTTCAATTCAGGTAGATTAGTTATAACATAATTATATTAAATAAAATTTCTTCAATGAATCTATCTAGGAACAAGCTATTATAAAATAACTAAAAACCAGACTAAAAAAAAATTATTTTGGAATATTGTCATTTTAGCTTTCATTTTTGATACCCATATTGCTATGAAAGAAAAAAAATGTATAAAGCTGATGTCATAACACAATTTTGACAAATTCAACGACACCTCATACGTCACAATCTGTCCAGCCAGTCCAGGGCTGTAATGGGCATGCTAAAGAAATGGACATACGTACATAAGCTCAAAAACATTACCCTTCTTCTGTCGCAGTCGGGTACAAATATATTTTTTCTTGTCAAACTGGGGCTAACCGTCTTCTTTTTATCATTCAATTTTAATCATGTAATGAGGTTACAAAAATAATCCTCTGCCGTTAAAAACACACACGATACTAAGAAATATACGTACTTCCCAACTTCTAAAGTTCAGCAAAACTGACCCCTTTTTTTATTACTAAGTCTTAATACGAGGGTCAAACTGAAAGTTCTTAGAAAATCAAAAACTGATTACATTAGCCAGTTATTAGTTTTATTATATCTTTTCAAAATATTGTCCATTGACGTCAATACACCGCTGCATGCGATGGAACCACTGGGAAAAGCACTTTGCCCACTCGTCCTTAGGGGTCTCTTTAATGGCATCGCGATACGCAGCCACCGCTTCTTCAGCATTCATAAACCGCTTTCCTTTAAGTTTTTCTTTAATTTTTGGAAATAAATAAAAATCACAAGGCGCGAGGTCGGGGCTATACGGCGGGTGACCCAGTAATTCAACGTTTGATGTCGCCAAATAGTCGATCGTTCGCTTGGCGGTGTGCGACGAGGCGTTGTCGTGGTGAAGGAGGATCCTACTGCGAGGTCGTTTCTTTCGAACTTTTTCCAAGACAAGTGGCAAACAATTGGTAGTGTACCATTCTGCAGAAACTGTTTTTTGATCCTCTAACACAATTGTTGCGAAATGACCTATCCTTCCAAAGAACGAGGCCACCATTTTTTTTCCCGCACTTCGATCTCTCTTCACTTTAGTTGGCAACTCCTCGAAAGGAAACACCCACTGAGCAGATTGTCTTTTGGTTTCAGGATCATAACAGTATATCCAGCTTTCGTCACCTGTTAGTATGTCGAACACAGCATTTGAGTCACCTCCGTTAAATCTTTCAATCATTTTACGGCACCAATCCACACGATGGAGTTTTTGAGCCTTAGTCAAATTATGAGGTATCCACCGGGCGCAAAGCTTCCTGACCGCTAAATGTTCGTGGAGGATTTTGTGCACTTGACTCATACCGATGCCTAAGCTTGTCCGAATCTGCTGATAGGTCACTCTTTTGTCAGTCTCTATCATACGCCGCACAACACAGATGTTATTTTCAGTCGTCGCCGTAGAAGGCCGTCCCTCACGTACATCATCAGTGAGATTAGTGCGACCACGTTTAAACTCATTAAACCAGTTGTAAACAGTTGCACGAGATGGGGCTTCATCGTGAAAGGCCAATCGTAGTCTATCATAACTTTCTTGTTGACTTAAATGACATCGAAAGTCATAAAAAATCATTGCACGAAAATTTTCTCGTGTTAAATTCATTTTGACGTGACACAGACAATTTTCAATTTGCCGCCAAGTCGTAAAACAAATGACAAATGAATGAAATATATACTCAGTAATATTGGCAAAGAGTTCTATTTTCAAATTTTAGAATATTTTTTTTATTATATTGTTTATAAGTGGCCAGTTCTAAGAACTTTCAGTTTGACCCTCGTAAATACAGATAATTTCGTGCTTCGGAAGGCACGTTAAACAGTTAATTCCGGCTAATATCTGTTGGTATTAGTCGTTAAGACGACTGTCTTGGTGTAGTGGTTCGCGCTACGGACTTCTGAACCAGGCGGTTGCGGGTTCGAATCCCGCAAGGGGCGATGGTTTTTGTGATGAGCACGAGCATTTGTACCTAAGTCATGGATGCTTATAAAAGTATTTAAGTATGTCTATCCGTTATCCTAAGAGTCACCATAGCACAAGCTCACGCTTAGTATGAGGCTAGGTAATTGGTGTGTTTGTTGGAACAATTTAATATTATTTATTATTAAGCCTAGTCAGAGGCCCTAGGGCGACTTGATAACATCTGACATAAGGTTTGTCACTTTTCTTACAGACCCCCTCCACGAATCCGTATTGAGCCCGCGTGGTGGAGTATGGCTCGTACCTCCTCATAGTTGAGGTGAGGCCAGAAGTGGGATCTATATAGGCTGACTTTACTGTTTACGGATAATTTTCTACTTCAGAACGTACATTGATCTTCTAAGCAACAGTCAAATGCCTCCTAAATGATGCTTGTGTTCCTTCTCATCATTTCAACGCATTCAGTATTGTGTGATGATGGCCTTCGCTTCTGCGCGACGATCAAGCACTATAAGCACGATCTACAGATAGTCCATTGGGGTATCTGATGATGAGGTAGCAAATTGTCGTTCCGGTTTCAAATTTGTTTTGTCACCTATTATTTTATTTTGTTTTAATTAACTCTAGGTATGTATGTACACAGTGCTATGATATGATTGTGAAAGGAGTGGATGAGTCAACGACGAGTGATAGGATTGTATGGAAGAGAAAAACATACTGCGCCGACCCCAAATATAATGGGAACAGGGCAAGCGAATGATGATGATGATGATGTGTGTACATAGTGCCCGAAAAGGTTCCTGCTGAAAATCAGTATCGTGACATACTTTATGCTGTCACGGTTTATGCTGAGCAGAACTTTTTGGCACACATTTGGTCTTTAATGTACCTATAACCTAAGCATCCAAACATTTTCCGTGCCAAATAAATAAATGAATTTGAATTTGAAAATGGCTACGTATGCCAACAATAGCCACTTCATCATGACAAAACCAAATAGTGTATTTGTTTGTAGCCATGTTTTCTGTTTCAACTTCACTTCACCTAGTGTCATAATGTACGATAAAAAAAATTGGAATTAAAATACATACAATTTTTCATAATTTCTTGTTACATCATAAGCTTATAATTACATTTTGATTCCTTTGAAAACTGTATTTTAATTACAACCCTATATTTGCCTGTGAACTTGCAGTTTGAGCTAGCCTTTATAACGAACTAGAAATTTCCTATTGAAATATATTCCAGTGTCAATGTCAACAATTTCGAATTCTTCTTTCTTGTAGTTATTCTGGACGTAATCATCACCTCCAAACAGCGCACTCCAAGCGTTATTCCATCTTATCGTTATGCCACTACATTGCTCACACTGACATGGTTTCATGGTAACATTCCCAGTAGTTCCTGAAGCTGAACCTTGTTTGCCCGATGAGCAAAACCTTAGTGTATCGCCTGAGTTTATAACAGCACCTTCAGGGGTAGTCCTCTTTTCGAAATCGAAGTAATCGTTGATCCATTTGCCCCAGTCCAGATTCGCTGATGTGATCTTCAGGCACGTCCCTGGTGTGGTCGTGATAGTGGCACAGAAATGCATGTCTTCGCTCGGCAGCACTGAGCCACAAAATACTAGTATGTAAATGAGATTAGGCACGAGCGACATCTTAGCGTGCCACTGAACAACTGTTGACTTGATGTAACGGAATGAATCGCACTTGGACGGTTTATCTTTCGATTTATCGTGTTGTAAAGCAAAACATCGGCCAAGTGAGAGTCGGACTCGCAAACTGGGTTCCCGTATTTGTATTTTTTCATATTTACTATAGCAGCATTCTACATACACACCTTATCACAATAACATTCATAAGATACAGCCCGCTGATGAATAGGCAAATGGCCTCGTTCATCCGGGCGGATGTATTTTTACCCGACTGCGGAAGGAGGGTTATGTTTTTCGAGAGTGTGTATGTATAATTGTTGTGGCATGCACTACAGCCCAAACGGCTGGACAGTTTTTGTTCAGTTTTCTTGACATATGAGTTTGTGATTGTGAGAGTGACATAGGCTATATACATTTGAAAAATGCGCCCGCAAATGGAAATAAAGGGGTGAGGGGGAACTATTTTTCTCCTTATCATAGCATTAAGGGTATAAAATAAAAGCCACTAAAAAGACCATTTCAAAAATATAATAATTTTTGCAGTCGGGTTTTTTGTTTTTCCAATATTTTTGTTTACTTGTTTACCAAAATTTTACAATTGACACTATACACATTATAGATTGCAGGATCTTGGACTACTAAACTACAGAACGCGCTACAGTGAAATAAGGTACATTGGAAATTAAGTAAAGTGCTGATTAACAACAAAAAATTCAATCATGATTATTATAATTTCAATTTTGCAATTTAGGTTATTGTTTGGAATGAATTTTATATGTTCTGTTATAAAATTTTCCATACTCTACTGTTGCCAGAATATCAAAGTGTTTTTCCTTGAAGTTTACTTCCACGTATTCTTCACCTCCAAACAAAGAATTCCATGGAACATTCCATCTAAATGTTATACCGTCACAGTGCTCACACTGATATGACTTTACGGTGACATTTCCAGTAGTCCCTGAAGCTGAGCCTTTGCTCCCTGTAGTTAAGTCAGCCTATTAGATCCCACTGCTGGGAAAAGGCCTCACCTCAACTATGAGGAGGAACGAGCCATACTCCACCACGCGGGCTCAGTGCGGATTGGTGGAGGGGTGTCTGTAAGGCAAGTGACAAACCTTACTGTCAGATGTTATCAAGCCGCCCTAGGGCCTCTGACTAGGCTTAACGACTAATACCAAGAGATATTAGCCGGGACCAACTGCTTAACGTGCCTTCCGAAGCACGGAGATGCTTGTCATGGTCGTCACTTTAATGGTCGGAATGGTCACCCATCCAATTACGACCGCGCCGTGGTTGCTTAACTTTTGGTATCACTACCAAAGCGCTGCCGCCACTGCGCCACAAGCACCTCCCTGTAGAGCAAAACCTTAGTGTGTAATCTCCGTGTATTATTGAATCGTTCGGGCTGGAAGTTTCCTCCAAATTGTAGTAACTTTTGACCCATTTGCCCCAGTCGAGATGCGCGGATGTGATCTTCAGACACGTCGTTGGTGTAGTCTTGATGGTAGCTCAGGACCGCATGCGTTTGCTTGACATCACTGAGCTACAAAACACTAGCACAATGAGAAATAACCCGATCGCCATTTTCGAAGATTATGAGCGACTGTTGACTTAAATTAAGTGGGATTCATTTAAATAGCACTTGCCCGGTTTCTTTTTAGTTATCATTTAACTTTAATGTTATCAAAGGGGACAAGTGCAAGTCAGATTCGCACACGAAGGGTTCTGTAGCAGTGTATACCAATATTATTATATTAACTTCTGGGAATGTTTCAACTAAAAGATTGTCCAATAATGGTTTTTTATTCGTCAATATATCTAACCAGAATAAATTAAATATTATTTAAAAGAGTTCACGAAAATCAGCCTTCCTGCATAAATAACATTATCAGAAATCAGAAAGTTTACATTTTTTTAAGTTTATATTTTTTAAGGCCTCCGATTGAGAGAAAAATTGAAATTAATTTTACTGTACATAAACAGGAACTTATATACGCTATAACAATTAACGCATGAAAAAAAGAACTGTCAAAAAATTGCAACCAAACATTTTAAAAAAACGCAAGCTAATGATTGATTGAATGAAGAATTAAGAAAAGAAAACAAAACTCTGACCCTGAACAGCCAGGAAATAAAAGTGAGTGATCAATGGATGATGCCACATTACAAAAATATTTTTTCTCAAAAATGGAGGCGTATAAAATTTTGATTTCTATGGTTACGTGTTTCATATTTTTGTAACTTTAACATAAATATAGTTTATTGGTGGTTGGTGATATTATATTGGAATAAATAAAATAAAATTAAATAAATAAATTGTTTCAACAAACACACCAATTAACTAGCCCCAAACTAAGCGTGAGCTTGTGAAATGGTGACTAGGATAACGGATAGAAATACTTAAATACATATAAACATCCATGACTTAGGTACAAATGCTCGTGCTCATCACACAAACATTTGCCCCTTGCGGGATTCGAACCCGCAACCACCTGGTTTAGAAGTCCCGTGCGCGAACGAATACACCAAGACGGTCGTCAAATAAAAAACCAGCCTCCATACAAAAAGTGGACAAGTCCTTTCCGAAATGGATTAGTGAGTCGGATTAATTCAGAAAGCCAATTCGCAGTTACAACTTGGATAGCTTAGGTGGTTAAGAAACTCCCAGGAATAATTACTTTTCTTTTTTCAAACGATATTAAGCAAAATTAATTTGCAAAAAAAACATGTAATGTAAAAAAATTACATTTGTTTTTTGTGATGAAACAACCAATTAAGCAATTTTATTTATTTATTTAAACTTTTTGCATACAGTTTATTGTACAAAAGGCGGACTTAACGCTAAAGCATTCTCTACCAGTCAACTACAGGTCCAAGCTGAGAATACAGGCGGTGCAAGATGATGATGACAAGAATTTCAGATGTTTTCTTAACTTGTGCTATAAGGCCTATGAATCTAGGATATACGAGTAGGTACGTACGGTACGGTAGGGCCCTATACATTTTGATTTTTCTGAAAATTATTAGAAAATAGGGCTTAAGTAGCCAGATCTTTACATTGCATCGAACTATAAGTTTGAGAAAATCGACGTGAAGAAAAATATAGACTCCGTGTCGCCTACATTAAAACTGAAGCACCAAAGTAAGCCAGTCATCGTCGTAATACACGATCTTTCACGCACACACTCACACTAAAGTAAGCCGATCGGCCGCCATTGTAACCCTATGATCACACACACACAGGCTTGAACCCTGCTTCACTCTTTAGTATCGCGGTAAGGAGTCCATATTTTTTTAAGTCGATGTTTGAGAATAACTTTTACACAAATTGTCACACCGTCACACAAATGGTCTAAGTTAATTTTGACTTGAAACCCTTATTAGATGTTTTATAATTTTACTAGGCCAAGAAGTTAAGATGATAACCTTCTTGTTTTTATAAGTTAAAATACTAAGAAAGAGTATTAATTTTTTATTAGTTATTATTACTGATAATAATATGTAATCAGTTTTAAGAAGTTGATTTATTAATTGACAATTTTATCACCATTAATAATATCCGGCATAGTAGGACAAAAAATTGCCACCAGGATTTTTTTATTAAAAATATTAATTGCATAATTTATGCAGTCTGTTTGCAAATTTATACAATTTATAATAGTTTAGATAAGAAACCAAATACTCGCACAAGGGCAGGATTTAAACCCACAACCTTTAGCTAACCGGGCCAACGCCACCGTGCAGTCCACCCATGCTAAATTTTTGGTCTCTTTTGGATACGTCATTGCATGACGTCATTCAAATAACCCCACTCAAATATCATTTTTACTGTGTATTCAGTATTTTGTTATTATAGCCGCAACAGAAATACATCATCTGTGAAAATTCATATTCTTTTCAAAATCAAACTAAACTTATGAGGAAATAGCGTGTAACAACGTGTTTTGGTAATTTTTTGGCGCGATTGCTGGTAGTGATACCAAAGTTAAGTATTTGGAACAAACTGTATTATGAATAAGTCATTTACTTTTAACTATTCTTCAAATGTCACTCAGACCGCGTGTTATCTTAAGTATGTATAAAGACGTAATTTTGATCTCTTTTTATTTTTAATGTCCTAGAAAGTACTTGTGGTTTTGGAAAAATACAGACATCTAATGAGTCAATGTACACTACTAACGCCATCTATTGGTTTTGGGAGGAATTTGAACAATAGAGATGCAGAATAAATGACATGTCAGCGACTTAATTCGTATTTTTTATCATTATTGTTAAAAGCGCGGGTCGCAATTTTTATTTACACTCTAAAATTGATGTTATTAGGTTATCATCCTAAGTTCTTGGCCTAACATTGATGATAAAGTATCTTAGTTAGCGTCCTATGCTTTAATGAAATGATAAAATGTTTGAAACAAATTCTATCGCTTGATTCAAATTATATAAAAAATGATTAAATTGTTTAAGGTATTCTATTTTTAATTATGTTATTTACCTAATAATTTTATTTAGTTTAGTCTTTCAATTTAGTCAATTTATCGCATTTACTAAATTAGGTACATTGTGAGTATTGATACTAACTATGAATGGAATAATATTTTATTGTTATAGTTAGAGTAGTAGAGAAAACTTAAATTTTTTAAACAATATGTCCGGGTTTTGACCGGCAATAATTTAAGGGCCCTTAATTCGTCAGATATTATATTTACAAAGAAAAACCAATAGTTAAGACGTCTTTAATCCCTTGGGGTTCAAAACCCCCAAGGGGCAAATGTTTGTGTTATGAGCATGAGCATTTGTACCTAACTTTGTCAAAGTTGTGTTTGTCTGACGACAATTTGACAAAAAAATTTGTCAAATTGTCGTCAGACAAACAATTTGACCGTGAAATCGCCGCTGTTCTCTATTTAATAAAAGCTATTTTCACAGTTCAATGGGTAATCTGACGTGACTGTACTGAAACCATATCACTACGTCATCACAAAATTTTGTAAATGATGCTATAGAACCCTTGGTATGCGAGTTCGACTTGCGTATGTCCTATTTATGCTTTGACAACATCAAATGATAAGAAAAGAAACTGGGCAAGTGATAGTGCATTATAAAGAGGTAGATATGTCGTTAGCGCGCGAGAATTGATTACCTAAAAAGCAATTTGCTCAATTTTGCATTCAAATTTAAAGTATCCTACTCAGCATGTCCAGGGATCTAAATCCATAGTTTCAAACAGAGTAGCTAATTGTAAGTACTGACATAATTTTAGGTTTATTTTATTGCTGCTAACAAAATTGTATGGACTAAGTCCGCAATAAATGATGATGATTATGAAATTTAGTACACATATGACATTTTGGGTGACCATTCCGACCATTTAAGTGACGTCCATGACAAGCATCTCCGTGCTTCGGAAGGCACGTTAAGCAGTTGGTCCCGGCTAATATCTGTTATATTAGTCGTTAAGCCTAGTCAGAGGCCCTAGGGCGGCTTGATAACTTCTGACAGTAAGGTTTGTCACTTGCCTTACATACACCCCTCCACCAATCCGCACTGAGCCCGCGTGGTGAAGTATGGCTCGTTCCTCCTCATAGTTGAGGTGAGGCCTTTTCCCAGCAGTGGGATCTAATAGGCTGACTTATATGACATTTGTCACGTAAACGGACATGTGCTGGGCGCATCAAATTAAAATCGGCGCGCTATAGGAGATGACATGTCTACCTCTCATCAATACACTGTCATTGGGGCAAGTGCTATTTAATTGGGCTCCTCTATAGTTAAATCAACAGTCGTCAGTGATCTTCGAAAATGGCGATCGCTTTTCTCATTTACGTGCTCGTATTTTGTGGTTCAGCGATGTCGAGTGAAAACCTACGTTTCTGTGCTACAATCAAGACCACGCCAGGGACCTGTCTGAAGATAACATCGGCGCATCTTGACTGGGGCAAATGGGTCAAATGTTGCGATACCACGAATCAGCGAGCCCGAACGATGAAGTTATATATGGAGATAACACACTAAGCTTTTGCTCTTCTGGGAGACAAAGCTTACCTACAGGCACTACTGGACATATCACCATGAAACCATGTGAATGTGAGAACTGTGACGGTGTAACGATCCGATGGATGCGTCCTTGGAGTAATGTATTTGAAGGTGAAGGATTTGTGGAAACCGACTTCAAGAAAAAGTACTTTGTTATTTGGGAGAGTAAAATTAATAGGAGTTTTTTCAACAGACACTATCAAATTCTTCATAAGCAGCCATCTAGACTGCAAGTTGACAGAGAAATATGAAAGTGTAACTTTTATTTTCATTAAAGGTATTATTGTATGGTATGAATGAAATGATACCTATTTTTAAATCAATAAAGTTATTTCCAATAAATTGAACACTATAGCGGTTGCCCGCGACTTTGTTTGCATAAATGTCGAAATTCCCATACAAAAATTTCAACCTCTTTTCACCCCATTAGAAGTAGAAACTTTAAAGATCCTAAAAAACGTCATTCTTAATTTATAATTCGTCGAAATAAGGATAAAACTGACAATTTTTTATATAAACTTACCCACCCCCTTAAGGGGCGAATTTTCAATACTGCTATTTTATTACTTATCAACTATAAAAAGAAGTATGGTGACAAATATCAAATTTCTAACCCAGTAATTTGGGCTGTGTGCTGATGCAACTACCATCTAGCAACTACCATAGCTAACTACTAGAGATGCGCCGAGTAGCACTTTTGCCGAGTAACGAGTACCGAGTATTACTTGGTTTATTTTTTTTCCAACCCGGCCGAATAACTAGGTTTTCATGCCGAGTATACTCTGTTTAATAAAACCAATATATTTTGATAGATATTATTAAAAGACAGTGTGAATCAAAAAAAAACCTGCCGAGTACGCCGAGTACCGAGTATTAACCGAGTACTCGGCCCATCTCTACTAATTACCATCATTGCAAGCCCACTTGCGCAAGTCCGCATTAGCTAACCCAGACTATCCCAGACTTGCGCAAGTAAGCTTGCAATGATGGTAATTAGCTGGGTAGATTACAAAAATCATGATATTACTTTTTTGTCTGAACTTATGCATCAATACATGTATTGTATGGTTACCTTAATCATTCATACCATTAAATATAGTTCGAGGTAGTGATGAGCGATTTTTACTAAATTAATCAAATTATTCGAATGGTAATCGAATGTTTTCGATAAGCAACCGCAGTCATTCGATTATCCTTCGATTATGCAGCGAGTGAATCGTCATTCGTCGCGTCGATTAATCATTCGTTCGCTGCGTGCCCTGTGCTTGACTGTGCAAGTTTTGAGCGTAAGTAAATGATGTTAAAGATTATCATTCGAATATCGATTATTATTCGATTATATTTTTTTCGAATTACTAAATCGACAATCGATAGTTTAAATGGTCGATTGTCGATTCATTCGATTATTTTTTTTCGAACAATCGCCCATCGCTAGTTCGAGGCACTACATCGGCCTCGGCAATATCAATATAAGAAGAGTCGGCAGAACGTCAGGATACCTATGTGAACTTCGAAAACAGCTCTTATTTCATACGAAATAGAGTCGGTCTCAAGGTCCAAGTGGGGTAGCTGGCGTGCGGCCGTGTGGTACATCCAGAGATACAAGTTGACCTTTCTTTACCATACGATGTGCTTTAAGGGGTCATGTCATAATTCATGCGATGGGGTACGAGTCATATTGTATGATCGAGTCTAGGCAGTAAACTCGGGGGCAAAAGCTTGATAAAAATTTAATTGATTGCTGAGTTTAATCAAATAATATAAAATAAAAAAACATGTATATATAAATGTTTTTTTTTTCAAGTATAGTACTTGCATTTTGAGGTACTTTATTTTCAGATAAAATGCCAAAAAGCCAAACAAAAAATATTTTTTATAAAAAAGTAACTAAACAAAATTACATTGCTTTACAAATTTCTACTAAAAACTAAGACAAATTATTAATTAAATCTAATTCTATACCAGATGAAAAAAGAAAATAGTTTAAAATAAAATTATTTGTGCTTATAGCGAATTTCAAATTTCCTATAGAACATTTTCCCATCTATTCTAGTGTCCAAAACTTCAAACTTGTTTTCATTGTAATCGCATTCCAAGAACTCTCTCCTTCCAAACGCTTCACTCCAAGGGTGATTCCATCTTATTGTCACACCGTCACAGTTCTCACATTGACATGGTTTCATGGTGACATGTCCTGTAGTGCCTGACGGTGAGCTTTGTCTCCCTGAAGAGCAAAACCTTAGTATTTCATCTTCGTGTATTATAGCAGCGTTCGGACTCGATGTTTCTTCGGGGACAGTGTAACTTTTGACCCATTTGCCCCAGTCAAGATGCGCCGATGTGATCTTAAGACAGGTTCCTGGTGTGGTCTTGATAGTGGCACAGAAACGTATGTTTTCTGCCGACATCACTGAGCTCACTGAGCTGCAAATTACTAGCGCGGAAATGAGAAATAACACGAGCGCCATCTTCGGGTACCACTGAACGACTGTTGTAGATGTAGTTACAAAATAACCTTAAAGTGAAATAAACGGCCAAAAGCGAGTCGGGTTCACACGTGAAGAGTTCCTTACATGACATCGTCTAAGCGTGTGTGTCATGAGTGAATAAGTAGGTATTTAATAATCATCTTAACTATATTATTATATTTATTTATTCTTTATTGCACAAACAAAGAATTACAAATGGCGGACTTAATGCCTTAAGGCATTCTCTACCAGTCAACCACTGGGCGAGGCAGAAATAGTCGTGGCGGCGTAAAAAGAACAACACAAGGATAGATAAACTAAAATATAAATATATGTATGTTTTAAGCAATAAACTTACATAAACATACGTAAATAATATAATTATAATATTATAGTACCAGAATTTGATAAATTGATGTACTTTGACAGTGCTGGAATAATATTGATATGCCTTTTCCGGTTGCAAAATTCCGGTTTATATCATAATATCTTATTTCACCTGAAATTATTTGGGTTTGCACTTTACACAACTGTGTTCTTTTGATTTTTACGACTAGAATACAATTTAAGTATAATACTTTTGCGATTCCAGAATACCGAGGTATGTCCCCGGTATTCCATCCATACTAATATTATAAATGCGAAAGTGTGTCTCTCTGTCTGTTACCTCTTGAAGCGTAAACCACTGAACCGATTGAGATAAAATGTGGTATGGAGACAGTTCGAGATCCTGGAAAGGACATAGGCTACATTTTGTGGCGATATAAAAAAGCAAGAGGGTGAAATGGAGGATGAAACTATATATGGAAAATCCATCTCTTGCGGGCGAAGTCGCGGGGAATCACTTGTTTAAGTATAATACTTTGCGATTCCGGAATACCGGAGGCATATCCATATTATTATCAATGTTTGCGGTCATTGACCCCAAATCAATCTACCTACTCCGATCTCTGTATATTACCTGAACTGCCATGATATCCTGGATTACGGTTCAAAGCGGACCCTGGGACCTCACGCGCGAGTGCAATGCTGGGATAACGCTAAGATGAAGATGATATTTGCTAAAAATATGAGCCAGATGTTATATCTAATAAACTACAGGCCCATGTCTAAAATTGATGGGTCATATGGTGGTAAACCAGGTGAAGTATATAGGACGATATAAGAGCATGAAATAATAAGATTCAGCACTATGCTGTCACTTGTAAGCTGTCCAACTGAGTGCTTGTGAGAATTCAAAAGTGCAGGAGAAGAGTAAGTACATTTTGGTCATATATTTTTGTACGGCATTTTTACCATCGATAGATCCATGAAAAATAATAAGAAAGCGCGCAGTGCCGTAAAAAAATTGTGCGCCACAAAGTCGGTAAATTTTGATTTTCTCAAAAAAAAAAAAACCGACTATATACGGCACCTGGTGGTTCATATGACCCATCCATTTTGAACATGGGCCTGTAGTCTATAACGCTTTAGTACTTCTGATAGAGTACGGGGAACCCTAAAATAAGAGTTTATCATCAATATAAGGTCAAAAGCCAGGCAACTACGCTAAATTTGATAAAGCTACTAGGAAAAAGAATGTTTTCTTACGAGAAGTCAATAAAAATGCTAATAAACTAATCGTATCTACACTAATAATAATTGACGACTGTCTTGGTGTAGTGGTTCGCGCCCCGGACTTCTAATCCAGCGGTTGTGGGTTCGAATCCCACAAGGGGCAAATGATAGTGTGATGTACCTACCTACTATCGATACTATCGATAGTATCAAAGTTCAATATTAAAATCACTATCGATAGCTGATACAGCTCTGACTATTGCAATAACAATCGATACTCTCGATAGTGGCCTATTATTCAATAGTAGGAGTATAAAGTAGGAGGGAAAAGCTATTTCCCACCCGGCTATCTACACATAAAAGTTCAACTTTCCGAACAGGTGAGATGAAAAATTATTTAAACGACATTTTATTTGATGCATTATGTCGGACTGACATTTAAACAATGTATGATTCGGTCAGTATGGACGTTTGATAGAAAACATTTACTTCATGTTTGACTGATGCGTCAAAGTTTACGTCGTCCTTTTTGCATCATTGAAGACGTTTAGTTGTTAATAATTTGTACTATTTAAAAATAATTTAAAATTTAATTCCCTGCTTTATAAATTACCATAAAATCATACAAAAACCCGCTAACTATGTGATATTTTTATCTTTCATGTGTCTCGCTTAGTACGGTGTCTCTATCTATTGGGTCGATTTATGCCAATCTTCTTTGATGGCGATATAAAAGTGGTCGAAAATTTGAATTTGAATCATAAATAAACACTCACAAATATAAATCGACCGTCTTCAATGTTCGCCATTGGCAATTTTTTTTTGGGAGTGAAATTTATTTTGTAAAAATTTGCAAAGATACTGCATAATTTATGTTAACAATATTTTTTTATCATTATTTGAAAAATCCTAGGGTTGCAATTGTTTGTCCCACTATGCCGGATATCATTAATGGTGATAAAATTGACAGTCAATAAACCAACTTCTTAAAACTGATATAAAGTTATCAGTAATAACTAATAAAATAATTAATTGACTTACTAGTATTTTTCTTATAAAAAAAAGAAGGAGGTTATCATCTTAACTTCTTGGCCTTGTATAAATGATTAGATATCTAATAGGGGTTTCCAGTTAAAATTAACTTAAATAATTTGTGTATGGTCCCTTGAAGCTGTAGAAATAAATAAATTGTTTCAACAGACACACCAATCACCTAGCCCCAAACTAAGCTAAGATTTTCTTTTTAAATTTTCTCGTATATGCCAACACAATGTAATTTGCAGGCAAATCAAAACGTATAGGGCCATAGACCTAGATTTATAGGCGATAAGAAAGGCCATAAAGCACAAGTAAAGAAAAAACATTTTTTTTAATCTTTTTTTTTAATTTTGGGGCCTTTGATAAAACAAAATTGTTTAGTCAGTTGTTTCATCTCAAAAAAAACAAATGTTCACTTTTTACATTACATGTCAAATAGCTAATTAATTTGCTTATATCTTTTAAAAAAAGAAAAGTACTTATTTCTGGGAGTTTCTTAACCACCTAAGCTAGGATACTAGTTGTAACTGCGAATTGGCTTTCTGAATTGATCCAACGCACTAATCTATTTAGGAAATTTAGTTGAAATTTTCACAGAAATTATATAATAATATTGGTATACAATGCTACAGAACCCTTCGTGTGCGAATCCGATTTGCACTTGTCCCCTTTGATAACACTTAAATTAAATGACAACTAAAAAGAAACCGGGCAAGTGCTATTTAAATAAATCCCACTTGATTTTTGTCAACAGTCGCTCTGTGATCTTCGGGAATGGCGACCGCAATTTTACTCATTGTGTGAGAAGATCTTTAAAAATGGCGCTTGGGTTATTTCTCACTGTGCTAGTGTTTTGTAGCTCAGTGATGTCAAGCGAATACATGCGTTACTGTGCTACCATCAAAACTACAACAACGACGTGTCTGAAAATCACATCCGCGCATCTCGACTGGGGCAAATGGGTCAAAAGTTACTACAATTTGGAGGAAACTTCCAGCCCGAATTATTCAATAATACACGGAGATGACACACTAAGGTTTTGCTCTTCAGGGAGAAAAGGCTCGGCTTCAGGGACTACTGGAAATGTCACCGTAAAGTCATGTCAGTGTGAGCACTGTGACGGTATAACATTTAGATGGAATGTTCCCTGGAATTCTTTGTTTGGAGGTGAAGAATACGTGGAAGTAAACTTCAACGAAAAACACTTTGATATTTTGTCGACAGTAGAGTATGGAAAATTTTATGACAGAACATATAAAATTCATTCAAAACAATAACCTAAATTGCAAAATTGAAATATACTAATCATGATTGAATTTTTTTTTTTTATTAATCAGCACTTAATTTCCAGTGTACCTTATTTCACTGTAGCGCGTTCTGTAGTTTAGTAGTCCAGGATCCTGCAATCTATACTGTGTATAGTGTCAATTGTAAAATTTTAGTTAACAAGCAAACATGATTATTGGAAAAACAAAAAACCCGACTGCAAAAATTATTATATTTTTGAAATGGTCTTTTTAGTGGCTTTCATTTTATATCCTTAATGCAATGATAAGGAAAAAACAAGTTACCCCTTCCCCCTTTTTTTCCATTTGCGGGCGCTATTTTTCAAATATATATAGCCTACATCACTATCACAATTTTGACAAATTCAACGACACCTCATAGGTCAAAAACTGTCTAGCCGTTTGGGCTGTAGGGCGTGCCAAACATATATACATACACACATACTCTCGAAAAACATAACCCTCCTTCCGCAGTCGGGTAAAAATACATCCGCCTGGATGAACGAGCCCATTTGCCTGTTCATCAGCGGGCTGTATCTCATGAATGTTATTGTGATAAGGTATGTATGTAGATGGTTGAAATTTTAAGTTAATTTTAATCATGCTGCTATAGTAAAAAATACAAATACGGGAACCGGTAATGGCATAACGATTAGATGGAATAACGCTTGGAGTGCGCTGTTTGGAGGTGATGATTACGTCCAGAATAACTACAAGAAAGAAGAATTCGAAATTGTTGACATTGACACTGGAATATATTTCAATAGGAAATTTCTAGTTCGTTATAAAGGCTAGCTTAAACTGCAAGTTCACAGGCAAATCGTAACTTAAATACAGATTTCAAAGGAATCAAAATGTAATTATAAGCTTATGATGTAACAACAAATTATGAAAAAAATTATGTATTTTATTTTAAAAAATTTTCTCGTACATTATGACACTAAGTGAAGTAAAGTTGAAACAGAAAACATGGCTACAAACAAATACACTATTTGGTTTTGTCATGATGAAGTGGCTATTGTTGGCATACGTAGCCATTATCAAATTCAAATTCATTTATTTATTTGGCACGGAAAATGTTTGGATGCTTAGGTTATAGGTACATTAAAGATCAAATGTGTGCCAAAAAGGTCCCTGCTCAGCATAAATCGCGCACAAAACATGTCACGATACTGATTTTCAGCAGGAACCTTTTCGGTCACTGTATACACACATACCAAGAATTAATTAAAACAAAATAAAATAATAGGTGAGAAAACAAATTTGTATGATATAAAGGGAAACCGGAGCGACAATTTGCTACCTCATCATCAGATACCCCAATGGACTATCTGTATATCGTGCTCATAGGGCTTGATCGTCGCGCAGAAACGAAGGCCATCATCACACAATACTGAATGCGTTGAAATGATGAGAAGGAACACAAGCATCATTTGGGAGGCAACTGACTGTTGCTTAGAAGATCAATGTACGTGCTTAAGTAGAAAATTATATGTAAAAAGTAAAGTCAGCCTATTAGATTCCACTGCTGGGAAAAGGCCTCACCTCAACTACGAGGAAGAACGAGCCATACTCCACCACGCGGGCTCAGTGCGGATTGGTGGAGGGGTGACTGTAAGGCAAGTGACAAACCTTACTGTCAGATGTCATCAAGCCGCCCTAGGGCCTCTGACTAGGCTTAACGACTAATACCAACAGATATTAGCCGGGACCAACTGCTTAACGTGCCTTCCGAAGCAGAAATTATCTGTACATACTTAGTAATAAAAAATAGGGTCAGTTTTGCTAAACTTTAGATAAATTGGGAAGTACATATGTTTCTTAGTATCTTGTGTGTTTGTAACGGCAGAGGATTGTTTTTGTAACCTCTTTGCATGATTAAAATTGAATGATAAAAAGAAGACGGTTAGTCCTAAGATGGCGCATTTAATCATGATTCTAAAAATAGTAATATTAGTTAGGGGAAAAAGTCTTTTCGCATTATACTGTGTATGAACTTGTAATAAAATCTCTTTGGCTGTACTATTTGTATCTGGCTGGTTTTGGTATCATTAACGGTGTTATTACAAATAATTAGACCAGGTTTAAAATGGATCTAAATATTAGCCGACAACAGAGGAATGAATGACACATTCGTGTCATAACCTAATAGAGAAGCGCTTTTCTAAGTGGCTAGCTAATAGCTTAGTCCTGTCTTAAACCCGGTACTAAGTTTTTGGAATAACGGGGTAAAAGTTTAAATTTTAAAGAAGATAGTTCCAAATCCAAATTAAAAAATTGTGTCCACTAGACATGGGTAGTTCCTGAATGAATGATACAATTGAACTACTTCACCTATCTTGTTCATATGTATCACTCACTCACTTTAGTTCAAAGCAGTTCATTTAGTTCAGTAACTCAGTGATATGAGAGTAAAACGTACGGATATATTTGTTAATACTGCAAGAGCGAGACTGCAGTATTCTGCTACTGCACTGCAGTTGCACTGCAGTTTTCGATGTTAAAATTTTCGGTATTAATTATTACGTTTTTAATACGTAACGTACGTACATAAATAACACTTAACATCCTTTGTTAATGCGTGTAACAATATCTTCGAAATCAATGAAAATGTCTTTAATTCGTAATTCTAGACTGCCTAAATATTATAAATGTTATTTTTTAGACATTAGAACTCTCTGTAGTACATAATACATTTAAACTGAATGAAGTAGTGAGTGAGATTTTAGGTAGTAGTAGATCTGCTGAACTAAATGAACTAGATGAGTGATACATATCTTTAGCTCCCACTGAACTATATCACTCATTTCACTTCAGTGAACGATTTTGCGCATGTCTAAAGTTCACTAATAATGTCTTTTTCATTTATTTTTCGTACTGTCAAGATGAGTGAATCTAATGAAGAAATTCTATACATTTTAAAATTGTACTACAAAATAATAGTTTAAAAAACTGAATCCCTACCGAAGAGTTATACAAGGGGTGTAAAGTCCTAACGGTCCGCCAATTGTACGTAGCAAAAGCCGTGGCCTACACTCATAAAAACACACTAAACTCCCCTGAATACGAAGCCCTGTGTCGACGTCGTGTCTTCCGCTTACCAATGCCTATTACTCACACCAACTTTATTACTCATCATCCACTATTTCTTTTTCCTTTTGTTTACAATCAGGTCTGCCAAACGCTTGTTGGTATCTGGTCCTTGCCTACTCAAAAAGCCAAACACCTAATCACATCCTGGCTGCTTGGGCTTTCTTACCAAGATACAGAAAGCCTTTTTATCCCTCTTAAGTGACTTGAGACCTCACACATACGCAGACACACTCACTCACGCACTCACACACACACATGCTTAAACCCTTAACATATGTAAATAAGTAACATGTATGTGCTTGGAACCGGTGTCCCGAACTCAATGTCAACGCAAGTGGCCAATGTTTCTGGTTCACGCGATACAAGCCTCGAGCTTAGTGCGGGAATCGTAGCATAAGTGATTTTATCTGTATATTGAGTTCTTGCTAAATAAACTTTTTTTTTTTTACTACAAATGGATAAAATTTGACTCTGCAAAATTGTACTGCAGGTCGACAGGTGCAAGCAAAATTAATCCAAGTTAAAATAAATATTATAGATAGATATAGATTAAGAAAGAAAGCGTGGAGTGTTTTGTCCAAAACGAGTAAAAATTACATAAACGCTTGGAGCGCTTTCTTTATTAATAAATCGTAGTAAATATTTAATAAAGATGATTACCTACTTATAACCATTTTGCATAGGTAATTATTTATCGTTCATCACAAACTGGAATTGTTTATGATTTCCTGCGATCTAATGAAGATTTGGCAAAGGGAAAACTCTTGAGTCATCAAACTAAAACTATTATTTTTATTTTATAGTTTTAAGTCTTCTTGTTATTTAAACTTAATTTACTTCTTACTAATTTAAAACAACACTACCATTATCTCTCCTCTCACTCACTCATCATAGTGTTAGTATCAAAATATGTCAAAGTCATAATGACAGCTTACTTGAATTTATGTTTTTTTTTTTTGCGTAAGGCCAGACAACTAGGCAATGGCGTGTATCCTTACAATGTCAGTATCATAGTATCTTTCAGTTTTTTACAAATATCTCTGAAATTATAGCGTAAAAAAATATTGAAATATTTTTAACTTATTAAGCATCGCTAAATCTCGAAATGGTTTTCGCTAGGCTTAACAACTAATACCAACAGAATTAGCCGGGACCAACTGCTTAACGTGCCTTCCGAAGCAGAAATTATCTGTACATACTTAGTAATAAAAAATAGGGTCAGTTTTGCTGAACTTTAGATAAATTGGGAAGTACGTATCGCACCTTCAGAATTATTGAGACCTAATCCAAAATTTTAGTATTTCGACTTTTATACATAGAATGGCTTAAAATGATCACGTCTATCGACTTTTAATACAATATAGGCATTTTTTTGCGTGAACTGAGCTACGCGTATATTTTGGTCTCTTTCACACCGCCCCTACCCCCGCGTGTTTTCGGTTTAAGAGTGACGTAAGCAGTGTTGCGCCGCAAGTGTTTCGAGCAGGTCGTTGCGTGTTTGTAAAAATGGAGACCTAATCCGAATTTTGACTGAACAATACCAAACAAAGGTAGGGAAGTGTAATTTTTTTTCAATAAAGTAAAGACCTATTGGGTATCGAGTCTATTTGAAAGCAAAAAGTATCGAATAAACTTTGACGTATTTGTATTTGAGTCGCTCTCATACGGAAAAAATAGCACAAATAGAAGACCTAAGGGCTATTTGGTCTGTGTTGTATTATAAGTAATGTTTATAATTTTATTCATTAATTTGTCTCCCTTGTATTGAATACGAATGCAATAGCACCGACCGTTTTAGAAATGAGTCTAACATGATTTAAAAATGGTTTGGTGACTTGTTACATAATTTACATACAAAGTTTATATGGTTTTAGGTAAATTATTATATGAACAAATATTAATTCATAATCGCTTTACTTGAAATATTTTCAGAATAACTCTAATAAGAAAATACTATCTCACTGTTACAAAAGTACCGATGAAATAGATTTTTTCAACCCGATATGTACCAAATTCTTTGTGAACTAAGTAATTCACACTGTTACTCATTGTTATCAAAATGATTTAATCCTGTACGTAAATAATATTTTTTTTACTAAATTAACTATGATGTTTCAAAGTACGCCTAGAAGAGAACTAGACAAATAATATCACATAGTTCTTCTAATAGAAAATTCTCCGAGATCCATCTGATTCTGCATGAACAGAGTGAGGTGAGTTATGATATTCATTTATTTTGATGTTCTTGTTTATCTCCGCGCACGATTGTTAACCCTAAATCTAGACCAGAACTAACAATCGTGCGCGCAGATAAAGGTAACGCTACGGTCATAATGGATACATCGGACTATAAACTGAAAATGTCGCAGTTACTGTCGGACGAATCCACCTACAAACGCGTAAAATCAGATCAAACAAATAAAATCTTGAAGAAAACCAGCGACTTAGTATGAAAACACGGTAACATTTTAAGTCTAGATGTTCAATAATTAGTACCTATGTGTGCAAAATTTATTTTATAGTTTATTTGCAAAAAAACATCCCGGCTCCTGGCCTTTATACTGCGCGTGACCAAGCCTTTCAAAAATCCAAAAAGTTTGATGTATCTTTTCAATACGTTAGTTAGAAGTACCTTAGAATACGGAGTTACCGTTTGGTCACCTTTCTACACTAAGCATATAAAACGTATTGAAAGGGTACAAAGTAAATTTTTGCGTGTGCTCTCATTTCGACAGGGTCTTCACCGCAAACTTGGCTCCCACAAGGACAGACTAAAACATTTCAACACAATATCTCTCGAGGATCGACGTAAACGCGCGGACCTCTTTCTTTTGCACAAAATTGTTAACTCACTCATCGACTCCCCTCCCTTACTTTCGTCCGTTAACTTTAACACTATTCACAGGCTTCGTAGATTCCATTATCCCAAATTATTTTCTCTGCAAGTATTCCGCAATAATACATCATTTTACAATCCAATCGTCAGAATGTGTCGCCTTTACAACGACCTATTGCTGGCCCATCCGGATGTCGACATCTTTACGCCAAATCCAAATGTCTTCCGAAGGAATATCGCAGCCTTAGTAATATGATTCTTTTTCCCGTGCACCTTTGCCTACATTGTTTTTACACACACATATTACATATTGTTAGGTATAATTGTTTGTTATATTTAAGCTACTATTACTTGTAACTTCTAGGATGCATCTTTTTAGGTTACAATTTAGCCCTTAAGCCATTGTCAAGTAAACTGTGTAATCCTAATTGTAATCTGTTTTGCATCTCGAATAAAAAAAATTAAAAAAAACCACCGAAATTGTATAGGTTGTCAAAAATCATAGACTAATACCCTGCTACGTCCCATTGTTAGTCAAATTGATAGCCCAACCTACAAATTAGCTCAGCATTGAGCTAGAAAACTATCAAAGTTACGGGGAGGAACAACGGCATATGTAAAGGATTCGTACAATTTCATCACCGAAATTAAGAACTTCGAATTATCAGGGGATGAAACTATGGTTAGTTTTGATGTTCAGTCCCTATTAACAAGTTTAGCAGTAACCAGTTCAGGACTGCATTGAAATCACCAAAAAGAGAAGCTGGTGGTGGAATATAACTATTGGAACATTGCCTTACATCTGGCTATTTACTATAGGATGAGTTCTATCTGCAAACTGATGATGTAGAAATGGGCTCTCTGGTATCCCCAGTTGTTGCTGATATATTCTTGTAGGATTTTGAGGATCGAGCTTTAAGCACATCACCTATATCACCAAGGTTTCATAAGCGGTTGGTAGATGACACTTTTACCCTAAAATAGCGTTTCTGCTTTTCTTAATCATCTAAATTCAATACATCCAAAAATCAAATTTACCATGGAAATTGAGACAGACAGTAAACTAGCTTTCTTAGATATCTTACCAACTATAAATTTGGATCATACTCTTAGCCACAATCTTTAGAAAAGCCACCCATAACGATAAATATCTCAATGGTGCGTTTCACTATCTCCTTTCACAGTTAGCTACCGTGGGCAAAACTTTGCTTCAGAAAGCGAGGGGCATCTGTGACGACCGACACCTAGCTGCTGGGCTTCAGCATGTAAGGAAGGTACTACGGGACAACCAGCTTCCAGTACCACGTCATTGCAGACCCCGTGCCAAGCGTACGACAGTTGGACGCCAACCTGCAGTACTACCATACATGAAGGGAGTCACTGACAAGATTGGGCTTGCGTGAATATCTTGAAGCGCTTCAATCAAAACTTATTTCAAGCCGCAAAAGAAGATTGACCAATTTCTACCACCTGTAAAGTACAACATACTTTTTCAAGGTGAAGGAGTGTACAGACTGGAGTGTGACTGTGGCCTCTCCTATATCGGGCAAACAAAGCAATAAAGTATAGGCGTGCGAATTAAAGAACACATAGCTAACATAGACGGAACACCAAATCTGCAGTTTGTGAACATGCCTTGGACAAACTCAACCACTTCATTCGTTTCGACCAACCTAAAATACTTGTAAAAGAACGGCGTTTTATTCCGCGAATGCTACGTGAAGCCATTGAAATAAGAAAACATCCTAATTTCAATAGAGAAGATGGTTGGAAAGTTCCACCGGCATGGGATCCTATTCTAGCAAAGACCCAAGCAACACCTCGCACCGCAAGATCTCAAGACACGGTTAGCTCTTTCTGCGTAAACAAGAACGTAAATTAATATATTTTATGATTGACGGTAGTTCAATTTTTCAAAACTATGTAATGACAAATAATACCGTAGTCTTCCTGTGAACACGAACGCTGTAAACTGTTAGAAACGTCAGTCAGGTTTTAAATAAAATGTAAATAAATCGCGAAGTAATCCCTAAAATTGTGTTTTAATGAGTTCTACTATTCTCGTAAAAGTAAGAAACATATAGAGCACGTCTTAGGGTACTGATTTTACCCCCATGTATGTTCCGCGATTTTTCGTAGTTTTCGAGTTATGATTTTTTTTGCAGCAAAATTTTCGTTAGTTGTACCTTAATACCTCTATTTTTTAATATTAAGTGATACTGTGATTTTATACTAAGTTACCTACAGACTGACTAAAATTAAAAAAAAAATATTAAGATACTTTTAGTGCTTAAGTCATCATCATATCAGCCTATTGCAGTCCACTGCTGGACATAGGCCTCTCCAAGACGGCGCCAACTTTCACGGTCCTCCGCTTCTCGCATCCAGCCACCACCGGCCACCTTCCTCAGGTCATCGGTCCACCTAGCAGGGGGGCGTCCAACACTACGTTTCCCGAGGCGTGGTCTCCATTCGAGAACCTTCCTACTCCAACGCCCGTCGGTTCTGCGACAGACATGACCAGCCCACTGCCACTTCAGCTTACTGCACCTCTGAACGATATCTATGACTTTTGTCTTTTGGCGGATGATCTCGTTCCGGATTCTATCCCTTAGCGAGATCCCCAGCATAGACCGTTCCATAGCTCGCTGAGCGACATGCAGTCGGTGGGCCAGCTTGACTGTCAAGTTCCACGTCTCGGCCCCGTAGGTCATGCTTAAGTACACTGTAACAATTTGATGTCAAATAAAATAATTTGATTAAATATATGGATTTTCATTAATTATCGAGCCGATTTCGACTACGGCGGCCTATCTCAACAGAGATTTGCCAACTGCGCAGGACATATTATAGTGCACAAGTGTGTGCGCAATACACAGGTGCACTCTCTGTTCCTTCACTCTCATAATTCGGTGAGACGGCAGTCCGACATGACATTTTTATTATTACACATTACATAGGTACCCAATCAGTGTAGGTACCTAGGATATCTACATGACATGCGGAGCAACTAATTTGAAGCGGGAAAAATAGAAAGAAAAAAATGCTTTATTTATTTGGGACATCACAAACACACACACACGCTTACAAAAAAATATATAACATAATAGTAAATACAAACTACACAACGAAAAATAAAATGAAACAAAATATAAAATTAAACAACAAAAAACAAAAAAAATACCAACCGATCAGAGAACACACACAATTTCGTGCCGGACCCTACTGCGGTCGCCAGATGTGCGGGAGGCGCACTGTCGTCCACACTACTACTTTAGTAGCTGAGTGAGATATATCTTAAGTGTGAACAGACACCAGTGTTGTGCGAAAAATCTTACCGAGCCTTCCCATCGAGAATCTGAAGAGGTCATTAAAATAAACATTAGTGTCCTGCTTTGGGCCCCTTTCCCCTATTTACATGCCAAACGGATTATGGAGCAACAAATTGATGATAACTTTTTCCCTACAAGGCTTACAAATATGAGACAAACATCACGATCATGTACTCAGCTAGTACAAAGTCTTGTTATGTGTTTTTTTGTATGATTTAGCGACTTTGATATGAATGCACCAATTTACAGATACGTCAAAATGGCGGGATCAGCGTTTTGATTTCATTACTTTAATCCAGTTATTGCTACCAAGAAAACAGTACAGTATATAGGAAGTACAAATGCAGTACTAATCGAGTTCAATGAATTATGGTTGTGTGTGCAGCGCTTCAAGTTGGTCCCGCCACTTTGACGTCATAATGGCGGGACCAGAAAAATGTCGACGTGCCGTTTTTGTCTTCAGATGTACAAACGTCTAGGTCAGGGTACAGTCACCATCAGATATATAGGAGCATGCCATATATTCAAAAAATACTACACAACTTAAACAACCAAAAACATCTACACAACAATATTATTCAAATTATTGTAAGCATCCTACGCGTCAATATCATCTAAACACCCTTCTTTCAAATATATCTACACAAACAAAACTTCTAAATCATCTTGTCAACTGAGGTAATCAAATGCAACCAAAGTGTTCTAAAACACGTCAACTATGTTTTTTTATTATATCTGGGGCAAAGTAAACACTTTTACGCGTCTTCATCAAATTAAATAACAAAGTTGAGTATGTATAGTACATAGTAAGGTTGTTTTATTTAAACTCAAAAAATACCAAACTTGTAACAAAAAATAGTCATAGGTAGGTATACAGGGTGATTTGCACATATAGTAGGTCATTTTTGTTTATAATTGAATTGCCTACATTTGGCATCTAACATGCCTCGCCTCCCCCACCTCTAGCGACCGCAGGAGGGTCGCGCATTAACATTTCGGACTATAACCACTTACCTACTTAATTTCTTTTACAATACCTATATACTTTGCGAAATTAGTTTCAACCTTTCGTTGGCACGTTCACTATTTTCGACCAAAATTACTTTGGTTGACCTGAAAATCCTACCGATGTCCAGCAAATGAAACTATTTTTAGGATCGGAAAGGTGATGAATTAGAGAAAAAACTTAGAGTAGCATACATTATTGAACCACCGCAGCTTTTTATTTATTTTAAGTTGAATTTGATCGCAAAGCTTTATTTTGGAGTAGTTTCTTTTTAAGCGTACTTATTTATTAGTTTTTCTTAAAAATATTTTTTTAACACTCACAGTGCATTACTTATTTATATTAATTTTTAATAAGAAACCAAAAATTCGCACACAGGTAGGATTTGAACCTAAGACCTTTGGCTAACCGGTTTAATTATTTAAACCTATAACCTAACCTAAGGTAAATACGCTTAGTATTTACCTTTAATTTTTTATCCTAGTTTGAGGGTAGTTCCGATGTATTCAGATCCCAAATGCTTATGGCTACCAACAAATGCCAAAAAATAAAATTAAGATACCTACGAAATTTATGTTGAATTTTGAAAAAAAAAGTCTTCTTAAAATATATATAAACCGGCCAAGTGCGAGTAGAACTCGCGCATGAAGGTTTCCATACCTTTTCTATACAACATTCGATTATATTTATGACCATTTTTCAAACCGTTTGCCTTATTTTTTTAATATTTTTATTTTATGATTTATTAAAGTGAATCTACAACTGAATATTTTGTGAATATTTTAATCATCTACCTGTTGTCATTATTAAATTCGAGTAAAACTCCAAATAAATCACGTTTTTTAATATTAGAGCCCCACTTAAATTCTGTTCTGTTCTGTTTCAAGTACTTGTTGGTATAGCGGCAACTGAAATACTTACATCATTTGTGAAAATTTCAACTGTCTAGCTATCATGGTTCATGAGATATAGCCTGGTGCTGGTGGTGACAGACAGACGGACACTGTGTCGTAGTAATAGGGTCCCGTTACCCTTCGGGTACAAATAGATATATCTTCCAAACTATAAAACTTTAGCTAGAGAAAGTTAGGTTAAATTATTGGCAAATGACCTCTTAAATATGCGAGTTTGCTACAGCAGGTTCAGTATCAGTCACTCTGTATTTAAAATGGTTAATTAAAAGTAGCGTTTCTAATTTGTACACTAGTTATTACATGAAGAGTGGGAATTTGTTTAAAGACTGGTTTAAAGTATTATCAGAAACTCCTTGCACTGCAAGGAATTTAATATGCAACCCACCCTAAAGGCGAACATCGTACTGCAAAAACTGATCCCGTGCGCAAGTTTGTTGCTCTGACTACGGTGCATCGTAAATCGTAACTAGGCAACTGATTATTTACGTCAAAGAAATTAAACGGGTGTTAGGGCTCGTTCACTAACTTGTTTTTTCACGTCACAGTAGCTAAATGTAAGATTGGATGTTATGCTTATCATAAAAAGCATATTTCGAAAACATTATAGCGGACGTTAAACTGAGAGTGTGCGGTGGCGTTTCAGTAACTGGGCGTTTGCGATGTGAAAACAAAAAAAAAAGGTTACTAAAGGTAATGCTCTTAATTACAACTTCCTTAACCTCTACTTAAGAAAAGTTTAATTTTAAGAGACACAAGTTAATTCCGGGCGGCCACATCGTCATAAGACAAACACGTTCGTGTAAACGCACCCTTACGGAACTGTGAACAAAATCTTCAATGTTCTTAAAATTTTGCCAATTGACATTATCCCATCTGACACATCAACACATGACATTGAAATTTTCAACCTTACTGCATTGTATTTGTAATATATTTTACAACATTTTCACGAAGTGGTTCGGATCGGCAAAGTTCGCGAGACCGATAACTTCCGAACTAATTGTTACTTCAAAATCACCAATGTTTATTACTGCTTAAGCGAAAATGATCTTTCAGCAAACGAAATAACTTGTATTATGATAAACTTAGCACATTCGTATTTCTTTGTTTAATTACGTATTTTATAAAATCAATTATGAGCCTAAACACATAAGCATAGAGTTTATTCTATTTTATTACGAACACCTAGATTGCTTAAATACCATCGACAGTCTGTTTGTTTATATACCTATGACTTCCAGTTTGCTACGAAATATTTGACAACTTGTGTGCTTACTTTTATTTGAAATACTGGATGCTCTCATCAATCTGAAAACTTTTGTTGTATAGATGACTATGGTAACTTTGAATGTGTAGAACTGTGAACAGCAGAGTTGCTTATCCACTTCTGATGTTGACTGTACAAATGATGCACTTATACCCTGATATAAAACATTTTGAATCGGAAGCTTGGTCCCGCCATCTTGATGCTGACAAAAAATATTGAAATATTTTTAACTTATTGAGCATCGCTAAATCTCGAAATGGTTTTCGAATTTTAGCACCTTTATGAACATGAAATGTTGTCAATTACCTAGCCCCAAACTAAGCGTGAGCTTGTGCTATGGTGACTAGGATAACGGATAGACATTTATAAACATCCATGACTTGTACAAATGTTCGTGCTCATCACACAAACATTTGCCCCTCGCGGGATTCGAACCAGGTAGTTTCCTCCTGGTTTAGAAGTCCGGGGCGCGAACCACTACACCAAGACGGTCGTCGAAGCTTTAGCCAAGTGTTTCTTCTTCCATAACTTCATCTTCTTCCTTTTTACGTTTTGAACGTATACCACGCATAGTAACGAGAAGCCCCGCACTGACTAAATCAAGTGAGCAGCCAGCAGCACTAAAGCACTTAAATCATCCTGTTTCCTAGCTTCCTAATTAGAAAGTTAGGAACCTAACTGCCGCACTCAAAAACGTTAATTAGATTTAATCTATAATTAAGTCTCGTACTGTCACTTTCTTTGTCATTGAAATAGAAAAGGACGGCATGAGACTTAACACGTTCCCTGTACACGACTATTTGGAGTCGTATATCGTTTACAGTGCTAAGACCACGCCTCCATTGAAGTCGCAAATTAAATACTCATTAAAAGATAATATATTAGACTGGACGTATGAATTAGGATTGGATTGTAGAGTAGACTTGCGAGGTGATTGTGACATGTGTTGATGTGAGTGGACTTGACAGGAAAAAAAGACTTGTTTGGGGGACTGTAAACGTGTTAATGAAGGATTAACTTTGACATCTCTGAGTACGGCAGTATGTATAAATGTATGTATAGATCAATGTACTCTTATATCTTGAATAAATAATAATAATAAATGGGATCTTTATTCCTAACTCAGACTACATATTCCTATTTCCTAACTAGGTTTTCCTACTAGTAACTTATAAGAAGACATCCAATGACATGATAAAGTGCAATACTTGGAACTAGTTCAGGGCTAAATTGGTTCGATTGTGGGAAGAAACAATTTGATTAAGGAATTTTTGGGGCCCAAAACGGACAGTAACACATTTATTCATTTTCCTGGTTACTTTTCCTGATTCACATGTCACGGATGTAATCGTTAAGGCCACTTGAAATGGCAAGTTGGCTTTCTATTCTTGGTGGTTGATAGTGTATTGTATGACATGCACGGACGTAAGCTAACTCATCAGTATATTAAATGTAATGCATGGACAGTGAGAGTGTTAATCTGCTATATTCGGAGAGAACGAGGAAATAAATCTAAAAAATTAAATATCATGAAAATCGGTCCAGCCGTTCTCTTAACTAACGATTTCTTTTTTTAACAACCATGTTATCTTATATATTGCTATATAATTCAGACACATAGCCTAAATGATATAATTTAGGTGAAGAAAATATTTAAAATAAAAGTACTTCTTAAAAAAATATTTTTTATTATCTTCATTACAATACTTCACGCAATGTGGCTTATTGACATTCACAATTTTGTTTTTGTTTTTTAGTTACTTTTCATTTTTTTATTTTGTGATAAATTACTTTCACACTGGCGTTTTGTTTTTACAATCGAGTATGTGTGGATTATACCAGCCAGCAAAATATACTTTTGAATCGTAAAAAACACAAATTAGTGTACCTACATAATATGAAAATACTGTAATGCTTAGGTTAGGTCCAAATTATCTTTTATGTAGGTATTTCTATTTTCTTCCTTCATATTTCTAAATTGCTTTGTAAAACCTATATAAGACTATAATTGCAAAGATAAAATGAGGCTGGCATATCTACTTAAATAAAAACCCCTAATAAAAGAAAATAATTAAATAAAATAGTTTACTTTGCGACTACTTGATCTTTTGAAGCAAGTTTGTTTTACATAAATTATTGGAATGAATTTCCAAAGATATCGGTTTACGTTTTTTCTTTAAAATTGTAGCCCATTAGGTGCTTTTTACTTAGTAAGTGCCACCAAAAGTATCTCCTCTAGCATGAAGCCATAAGAAATGTTTTTCTAGGCTTGAAGACTTTCTTTATTCACCAAACGTCACTAATTACCTCGTCAAATAAATTTAATCTTCCATTATGTGTCGTTCTGTCCCTTTCTTTGTCAATAAATAGAAAAGGACTGCATAAGACTTAACGAAGGATTAACTTTATTTGACGTCGGCTGTAAATGATCAGTAATCTTTACTAGATGTGAAACCCGTTACAAAAAGTGCCACAAAACCAACTCGATTGTTTCAGCGATACCAACTCTATTGTTTCAGTAAAACCAACTCAATTGTTTCATCAAACTAACTTCATTGTTTCACCAAACTAACTACATTGTTTCACCAAAACCGTCTCAATTGTTTCACCAAAACCAATTTAATCGTTTCAGCAAAACCAACTCGATTGTTTCAGCAAAACCAACTTAATTGTTTCAACAAAACCAATTAAATTGTACTGATAACGTGACACCAAACTAATTACCACCAAATATGACACCAGAAAAAAACTACAAACGCAAGTGTGAAGGCAATGACGTTACAAAGATAGTATACAGTGGATTAACGACTTAATTATGGTGTAACTATGGTTAGCGACAGTTAACAACGGCTAACGATGGTTAAAGTTAGATAGAACGATAGTTTAGGATGGTTAACCATTGTCAAAAAGGATTTACGATAGTCAACGAGGGTTAACGATGGTTAACGAAGGTCAACTTTTGAGATGATAATCGAAAGTTAATGATGGTTCAATCATAGTTAGAGATAGTTAACAACAGTTAACGATGACTAACGATAGTTAAGGATGGTTAACCACAGCTAACGAGGGTAAACGATAGTTAATGTTAAACGACTATCTCTCATGCTGGTTCAGTCTTCGCAGGCTGGTTACGTCCATTCCATATATAGCAAAGCCGGCTGGCTCCTCGAAGTGAACCTGTGGAGTGTGATAACTCAATTATCATCATCATCATCAACCACCGGATATCCACTGCTGAACATAAAAGCCTTCCACATTGATTTCCAAAGTTCAACTGCATCCAGTGCGATCCTGTGATCCTGTATAAGTGTGTCCAGGTTTCGACTGGCGTAAATTTATGGGCTATTAGATCATCAAATATTATCGACAAAAACCCCCCTGTTGGGGTCTAACTTCCCCCCTCTTGAAATGGCAGCCATTTTAATAATTTTTTTAAATGTTATTTTTATGGATCTGGAGGTCCTAAAACTTACGAAAATGATTCTTTTGGTATGTAACGCTTAGCCCTATAAAGTACAATAAAGATCAATTCAAAATTATTAACCGTCAAAGAGGAAAAACAATTTTTATTAATAAATATTGCTAAGAATTAAATAAAGTTAAATAGTTTTTTAAACCTATTACAAAACTAAACCCAAAAAATGATGTTTTCTGATTTTTTAAAAAGAAATAAAAAAAAACATTAGAAAAACTATTTAAAAATTCGGTAAATAAAAGGCCCTTAAATTATCGCTAGTTGAAACCCGGACACCATGTATAAGGTCGTCCGTCAATCTTGCCAGCGGACGCCCTACGCTTTTGATTAAATACTAGCAGTTCCCCGCAACTTCGCCCGCGCCAAAAGTCGGATTTTCCATAAAAAAATTCATCCCCCATTTCACCCCCCTGATGATTTTATTTCGCGACAAAACTATCTTTGTGCCAAATTTCATTTGATTCGGTCCAGTAGTTTCGGAGCCTATTCGATGCAAATAAACAAACAAACAATCAAATCTTTTTTCTTTATAATATTAGTATAGATGTTATCATTGCCAGAAAAAAATAAAATTAAAATTATTAAGCTCGTCAAAGTCGTTTACCTCATGACAGAGGGTCGCGCCGTGAGTGATCATTATGTGAAATAAAACGCACAACGACATTTCAATGGAATGGTTTGCCATAGACTTCTCCATTTCACACACTAGCCAACTATCTCTAGCAGGTTTCCTCACGATGTTTTCCTTCAACGATATGTTTGAAAAATACTGTACTTTAGTGTTTTATACAAACTCTGTACAGGCGGGGGTCGAAGTCACGACCTCACGAATGAGAACTAAAGTTCTACTACTACTTTTATCTGTTAAACGTCTCCCTCTTACCTCTTTCTCCGGCAATTTAGCATCGGTATTCTCAGGTTTGCTCTTGTCCGCGATCACTGTCACCTGCAATAGCAAAAGAGTTTGTTTACGTAATCATTACGCGCGCACACACACACACACACACACACACACACGCACACACACACACACACACACACACACGCACACACACACACACACACACACACACACACACACACACACACACACACACACACACACACACACACGTATACAAAATTACCTTCTTGGCGTCGTCTTCTTGAACATTCACCACTGGCGGGATATTAGGCCCCAACTTCTCGGCTAGAGTTTGAACCTGCCACGTGATCGAATAGTGAGTATAACCTTTATCGACATACACACATATTGCTGCTGAGATTCTTATTTTAACCGTTTCTTATTTTTCGAAGTTTTATTAACATAAGTTAAGAGATTATTGACTTTGGTATCTAAAATATATAGTATTAAAATAAAAATAGACATTTAAGGGGGTGCGAAGCAAGTCGAGTCGAACTTATTAATATTAGTAATTAGATTCATTTCCTTTAAAGTTTTAGACTTGATGATTTAATTAGAACAATAGTTTTATTCTGCGCAATGCGCAAAACCATCAAACATTTGTGTTAAAAACTGAAAAGTGTTCATATTTTCTTATTTATATTTTACTAGTGGTTCCCCGCAACTTCGCCCGCAAGAGTTGGATTTTCTATAAAAACTTTCATCCCCCATTTCACCCCGTTAATGTTCTTATATCGTGACAAAATGTAGCCTATGTCCTTGCCAGGGTCTCGAACTGTCTCCATACCAAATTTCATCTCAATCGGTGGTTTAAGCGTCAAGAGGTAACAGACAGACAGATAGACACACTTTCGCATTTATAATATTGGTATGGATTCGCGTATATCAAAAAGATGGGGACCTGCGGAATATCAATGTGTTTAGGCTAACGTAAATAAGTGCATTGATTAGGCTAACGTAAATAAGTTGTTTAATGTATTTAACTAATTCAGCTCATCGTACAAGTGATTAAGAAATACGTTAATTTTCTCAATTTCGTGCAGGACCCCAGGTTAAAGGTTAGTAATTGTATAAATAACCATACAAAAATTAATAATTTAATACCTATCTTGAAAATAGTAAGATTTTTATCTAAAAAAATTGCATTAAGTACACTAAATATGTGTTGTTAAAGAATTATCCTTCAATTCTACTGTACCTAGTTATATTTGTTTTAAAAAAATGTAACAACTTTTATATATATCTTTTACTACTATTTCTTCTACTATTACTAATACAGTACTATAACAAATAAAGCCCCATCTAACGTTAGGATATTGTGAGAAGCAAGCTCTAGCTCTGCCCAAGCATGGAGGCGCGACAGCACGACCATATCTGTCCCTGTCCGCCGGATCGAACATGTAGTAGCCTGAGGGAGAGAGGTATATTAGGGTTAAAGATATTGGAAAAACAAGTGACAACTTTTCTATCTGCTAGAATAACGTGGTAGCTTGTGAGAGAGGGAAAGGTATATAGTACTGTCAAGGATGTTGGATATTTGATCACCTAGAACATTACCAAAGAAGCGTGCATTTTTAAAACATGTCTGATGTGTGTGCGTGTGTGTGTGTGTGTGGGTGTTTGTGTGTATGTGTGTGTGTATGTGTTTATTTGTGTGGTTGTTTGTATTTGTGCGTTTGCGTGTGTTTTTTTCACTTTATTTGGGACAACAAACAATTACATCTTTAGCTTATTCTAAGACTTTACTAATTACAATTACTTTAAATGTAACCAGCACTGTTGTCCACAGATAGGTTATTAAATTGTTTGTATGTGCATGTGTAAGGTGGTTTTGTGTAATGTGTGGTTAGGTTAGGTTAGGTTAGGTTAGGTCTTTGTTTGCAGTATGGAGAACACGCCAACAAATTAGCAAAGGGGGTGGAATTTCGTGTGGGGAACAACAGAATTTACTCACCTCTAGGAGTCCTGAAGAGGGCCACAGCAAAGTCTCCCTTCCCAGCGATAAACACTCCAGATCTTTCTTCACGGAAGAACTCCGTGAGCTGAAAAGAAGAAGAATGGTGTTATTTATATTTCTGAGTGGCTTCCCTGCTCCATTGCGTGCGAGGTAGTGCCGCAACAGCATTCAAAAAATTATGGCTAGCAGAGTGGATTGCCCTATTTTAAGTCATTGGATCCGACTTCATATCTTTGGAGCATGACTTTTCACTTGCCTTACAGACACCCCAATCCGCACTGAGCCCGCGTGGTGGAGTATGGCTCATACCTCCTCATGGTTAAGGTGAGGTCATAAAAGTCATTTATATGTAGGTATGTAGGACAAGAGGGGGCACTTATACACGTCCCAACATATATTTTGTAAGCCCTACCACTGCTTCGGGACAAATTGTGGGCCTTTGCCCAGCAGTGTGATGAACTAATTTTACCCTTTGACCATCGACGTGAAGAAAAATATGGACTCTGTGTCGCCTACATTAAAACTGAAGCCAGTCATTATTGTAAATACACGATCTTCTCACGCACACACTCACACCAAAGTAAGGCGATTTGTAACCCTATGATCTCGCACACACAGGCTTGAACCCTGCTTTACTCTTTAGTATCGCGGTACGAAGTCCATATTTTTTCAAGTCTGCCTTTGACTGCCTTCGATGCCTTTGACTTGTGTAATGCTCTACTTCATAGGAAGGTACCTGGTTAAGCAAATCCGCGTCAACGACTCCTTTCTGTCGAGGCTTGTACACAACCACTCTACACACGCAGTTGCCAGGCGTGTAGAACTTGCGTAGTATCTGGAAAGGGTATTAGAACTTCAATATATTGCGTTCATGTATTGAGTTTGTAGGTCATGGGCCAGACGTGAATGTAAGGCTCCACGCAGATAGGCCACCGACTACAGTACAGGTGGCTGTAGCCCGCCACGCCCTTTGGTCCCGCGTAATAGCAGGTGGCCGGTGGCCGCCACAATTGACATCTGCTAAATCCTTTGACAGATGTTTTATCAAAATGGCGAGTGACCGCCACTCGCTGTACGTGTGCGGCGACGTAATACAAATAATGTAAACAGCTTGTAGCTAGCCACCTGTAGATAGCGAGAAGCATACATTATTTTTAATACGTTTTGTATGGAGTCGTCGCATACGTAAAGCGAGTGTCGTCCACTCGCGACTCGGTATTCGCGACACGCCACCGGTGGTGGCCACTTGTCATTTTGGCAAACCATCTGTCAAAGAATGTGTAGACTGTGCAGCAGGTGAGTGTCAAACTGTAGCGGCCATCGACCACCTACGTTTGATCGGGACCAAATGGTGTGGCGGGCTACAGCCACCGTTGGCGGTGGAACATCTGTGCGGAGCTTTAAGTCTCTGGTTCAGTGTGGACAAGAACGAACGCCTTCTGTACTCGTAGTCGATAAGTTCGTACGCTTGCCTCCTGCACCCTTACGACGTGTGGGAGGCGATATTGCGAGAAAGCGCCAACGCACGCAACGTCATAGGAAATTCCCCTCCCTTTAACACCATGTCCTGACATCTAGTATCCCTCGCCCCATCTTCTATCCTGTGTAGTGGTAAATACCTGTTGTATGTTGAGTATCTTGGAGCTCGGCTTGTAGTGCAAGTAGCTGTCTTGGTAGAGCTGGTCACCGCTTTCCAGTATCTGGTCCAATGTGGATGAGCACCAGCGACACACATCTTCTACTCGAGACATGGCCACGGCCATCACTGAACACGCCAGAGCCTGGGAATAAAAGCTTTTTATGCTGAGAAAAGGTATGAAGTTAAAAAAGAGAGATAGATATAAATAATAACTCTTTATTGCACACTCTAACAGAAAAATACTTTTCACACTACCTACTCGGCAATGTTCAGTTACACATCAAGTAAACCTGACTCAAAGTGAGTCATTGCATCCCTAGGGACGTAATGTTGTATGAAATTTCATTATGCCGCCTAGGGAGGCAAAGTGATTTGAATTTCAAATAAGAGTTTGTAGGCATGATCACACTAGCCCAAAGAGAACATATTTAAAATTTGAACCTGGCAGCCAAGAATTTTAGCACGATAGGAATGAAAAAAAAGCGCGCGCTTCTAATATATTTTAAGAAATTACAAACAATGTTTTCGTATAACTGTCGAGTGACGAAGTTTATGACACTAGAGTCCATTAGATGTAAAGCTGCTGGTATTGTTAATATTAATAATTTACTGCTAGAAAAGTCAGAGGATATAGGTATATAGATAAAATAAGTTTTGTGTAGTACATTTTTGTATTGCCTCGTAGGAAGTGTGAAAAGCAGAGTATTCTCCTCGGGGATAAAGATGTCTTCGTCTTGGGCGAGCTTAAATCCCTCGCTCTACTCAGGATTCTACTATTAACTCCCTCGCTCGGGAATAAACACTAAACTCCCTCGCTGCGCTCGGGAGTTAACTCACGAATCCTTCGTTACGCTTAAGATTCAAGATGACGCCCGATACGTAAGACATAACTTTATCCCCTTGGTGAATAATCTACTATTACGTTGTTCTTACTAACAACTATTTACACAGAAAAATGTACAGTTAGGGTAAGGTTGCCACTATTGGCCCACATAACTTTAAAATGACATAACAGCGGAATTGTGATAGATAGGAGCAAACATTTTAATAAACCTTATATATAAGAACTTGCATGTGTCATTTGTGATTTTTAGCATTAACCATAAACAGAGAAAATAGAAAAAAACTGTTTTGCCATGGTTGCTTTCTTTGGACCAGTGAGTTGCTATCATTGGACTTAGAAAAAATTGTGCAGTGGTCCATTCAACGGTACCATGAGAATTTAAACAAATAAAAGACAACAATATAATAATCAATTTTATTATTCTACAATCCTACAATCAGTCTCCAATTTGGAATGTTTTTAATGTTATCAATTGCAACATTATAACAATATGTAATATAATGTAATTAATATTCTTTATTTAAATTTGTAAGAAAATATGCAGGTTTTATGATCAAAATATGATCTACTAACTTTTTCTCTAAGTCAGGAGTAAGGTCACCTGTCGAACCAATTATTTGTTTTGCACCTTTTGCTCCGTAATTTTTGTCGTCCAGCCTTCTTTTAAGCGTCGCTTTTGGTACACCATATATCCTACTTGCCTCATTTAGTCCAACTTCTTGCTTACTTAAAGCTTGTAGTGCCAATGTCATGCTTTCTTCGTTCCGCGCATAGTATTCCCCTCGTTTTGCCATGCTAAAATAAAAATAAAACCATTCAAAATTATATTTTAAAAGTTGGTATGATTGGACCGGTCCAATTAAAGAAACACTTACTAGTCCATTGATAGCAATTCATAGCACAAAGACAAAAAGGCTAATACATAAAAATCTGTGAAACATTGCAAAAAACAGTTTACAAATCTACTTGATCAACTAAATAAGGCGTGCGATTCACAATAAATAACATTAAAAACATTTTATAAACTGTATTTACCTGGTAACTGTGTCACGAGAAAATTACATCGGGAGCGCGCGAAACACAGCAGCGAACGTCCTTCCCCAACGGAGCTCACGGCGACACTGGCGGGTGCGGGGGTTGGTACTAGCTCAAATAGCTAACGTTTCGTGCAAACGGTTGATTTTTAAAGTATTTAGGTTCCGAGAAATCAGAGCAGTCCAAAGAAAGAGCCGGTCCATTGATCGCACCCTTACCCTATAGTAAAAGTTATATTTAACGCCTCGAGAATCATAAGACCGCAGGCAAGAAGACGCAGGCAACGAATCGAGTGTGTAGTTCTACTCGTAATAGTTTTGTTACTGGGCGACTGTTCTTAGGTGACCCCGGTTTGAATTTACAATATTTACAACATAATTACTACGAAATTATAAAAAATAGGGTAATCATCCCCTACCTTTAGTTTTTCTTTGCGTGTCAAACATTGTAAACAATCTTTTTATGACTTTTAAAACTAATACTATTGAAAAATAGTAGATTGTTATACAAGGGACGAAGCCAATAGCTCGAGAGTGGAATGGGTGCTTTTACCCGAGTTAAACATACTATTTTTCATTTCAACTTGAGGAAAGTATTGATAGACTCATTGATAGTTGAGGCAAAAGCAATAGTATCGATAGTATCGATTGACGATCGATAGTTGAGGCAAAAGCAAAAGTATCGATAAGATATCGATAGTATTGATAGTCTATTATTAATTCTCTTCTTTAAACATTTATTAATGTAAGAAGCAAAGATCCAATGCACATAATGCAGAATTTACGAATATTTTGTGTAAAGAAATAATTTTCGTTTAACACTAGGGCTGTATCAAATTATCGATATTTCGTTTCCACTGTCTAGCACGCAATATACGAATATATGTATGTATTACTGTTGTTAAAGTAGGTACCTATAATTATGACGTTTTGATATGAATCAGCTGGGAATGTAATTACTATTTAAGATAGGTACTTAGCCGATCCATGCAGTTTTTGACTGTTAGAATAGTTAGTAACATTAGTAAGAAATGTATTTTTCAGATTTCCGACTAACTTGGATAAAAAAAGACTTAAATGAATAAATCTTCCAAACTAGGTTCAAATTGTACGAACGCAAACGATAGCATTTAGCATTCTACGACGACAACGTCTAGCTAGGTATACGCTGTTGCATCTTATGCAATTGTAATAGAGGTAAATTTGCAACTTAAATTTATATTTCGATGAGTTGGCCATACCCAGATCACCATCTAGTAAACGTGTCCTGTCACTCTGAACTACCAAACCTGTGGTTGCGGGTTCGAAATCCGAAAGGTAAAATCTTTCCGTGATGTTTATAAAAAATATTCGTTATCCAATTGCATTAAAATTAATTAACAGGTCGAGCCTATCCGCTTAAATGAATTTCGGGGACTACAATCTCAAAAATCAACATCCAATGAGCGCATTCCGGGACTGTATTAACCAAAAAACCGGTTAAAAAAACGTTGTTGTTCCTCTAAAACCAATGCGAATATTTTCTAAAGTAATGCATTCTGTTAAATTCGGTACACACAGACGATAAATACGAATATAAAATACCTAAACACTTCAATATATTTTACTAACCTAAACCTATGACTAACTGCTAACTAAAATAAGGCCTAAGAAGTATTATTGTTTTTTTAAACAATGTACCTAAGCACAGAATCCATTGTATAGTCTTTAAATCACGTGATTAGGTAGTCTTTACATCCAATTAGGCTTTTACATAGGTCAGTGTGTTCATGTTGTACGTTACAACTTACCATGTTTATTAAAAACATATTACCTATTGACGACAAAAATCATGCCTCTGTATGGAAACTTAGTGCTAAATTTACCGCGCGACAGCCCTGATATTGGCTTCGGTTTTGTTCGGAGAGTGTAGTAGAGTGAGAGTATTTTTGAGTCGTCGCGCTCGGTCGCACTGACATGCTGGAATATTACATATGACAGGGACGGCTACAGCCAAAACTACCGATATCGTCTTACTGAGTAGTTATCCTCTAATTCTAAAAGATTTTCAACTTGTTATCAAATACATAAAAAATAATAATCAAATACTTGTTATACTTATCGTACATAAATTAAAAAGAATGTGTGAAATGAAGTAAATTTAAAAAAAAATGTCATAAAAATCACTACCAAAAGTACGGTAATAATTTGTCTGAGAACGACATATTTCTTTTTTTTATTCAACGATTATATTAAACACCACGTTATGGCTAATTAAAAGGTCCAAAACGAAAATATTTTCAATAAGCAGTATAATGTATAAAAGTCCAGATTTACGAAATCAAATATTGCCTTTAAGCGCCATCTATTGTATCTAATTAAATTTACTACTTTATCTAGTCGGGTCTGAGGTTCCAGTTTGCAGTGTTGTTAAAAATATGCATTCTATCAGCGATTGATACCTCTATAGACATCTAGTGAGAAATAAATGAACCAAAAATCGGGGAACGCATCTTTGTATGGCGACTGTTGGTCCTTATATATTTCGTCCATGATAACGGATAGAAATACTTAAATACATATAAACATCCACGACTACGGTACAAATGCTCGTGCTCATCATACAAACATTTGCCCCTTGCGGGATTCAAACCCGCAACCGCCTGGTTCAGTAGTCCGGTGCGCGAACGACTACACCAGGGCGGTCGTCAAATGATATCAACTTTTGCAAGACAGTTTGGCTTTTTTAAAGGAATGTATTTGTTTAAAAATACTTAAGTTTGACTGTAAAGAGTTTGCCTACGGTTATGGCTCAAAAACACCAGCCTCCATTTTGTTTAATATGATTTAAAAATGCATCCTTAGGCTTAATAATTTAAACCAATTTTCATGCCAATTTTCCGACCCATATTAAAGATTGACCTGAGGAAGGTGGCCGGTGGTGGCTGGATGCGTGAAGCGGAGGACCGTGAAAGTTGGCGCCGTCTTGGAGAGGCCTATAATAATAATAATAATAATAATAATAATACTAATAATAATAATAAGGCGCAGGGGCAGCATGTGGCGTGCTGTAGGTGAGTGGCGACACCTCGTACCCTGACTCCCGAGGGCCCGGCTTAACTTATATGGCCCTCGCCTCTTGTGCTTGCCTTAACCGGCCGGCCAAGAGTGGAGATCGCAAGAGCGGAACCTATGCTCCAGGTTGGACGTGTAAAATGTCATAACGCCGGGGGCCGGCTGGCCGGTGCGCTCAGCACTGGCCACTTGCACCCCGCAGACTCACCTCTCTACAACCTTAGCCGCTCACACCAATGTTGCTGCCTTGCTACCCACCTGGTAACTATTATAGGCGGCCCATTTAGTGTGCGGCGAGTCACCGTCTGCCGTGATTATCGAGATGAGACATTAGATATGGCAGGCGTCCCGTTGTCTCATCAATATCCCGGCAACCAGTCCAGCAATTTCCCATCCATAGAACCAGTATTAGTTCCCATCTTCTCCGCAATAGCCCTTGCACCTAGCGGGTGCTGTCTTTGAATGTATCTTCTTAATAGTGCAGGTAGAGATAGTATCCACTAGGTGTACATATCCCAACTGATTATCGTATCTCAAAGGGGCCTCTTCGTGTTGGATCCATATCCCCACGTACGCCTTCCAAAAGGACCGGCCTCGTGCCGTGATTTCCCGCAGGAGAGATACAAATAATAATATTTATTTCTCTCCACAAACAAGGGGGTTTCTTAACGACTATAAGCAAAAATTACGTACTAACTTACAGCCAAAGTTTGTGGGAGCTGATGCTTGTACTAGGTTTTCATACCTGTGTTACAAGTCACCAGGCCCCGCCTCTTGATTTAATTAATAATATAAGTACCATGAAACATAAAAAAGTGTTTGATTAACATTGAGTTTAAACAAGAGAAAGAGGTTTTTTTTTTGTAAACAAAAATAAACTAATTATACACGAAGTGTATTGTGATTGTTTGTGTGTGTGTGTGTGTGTGTGTGTGTGTGTGTGTGTGCTTGTGTTTGTGTGTGTGTGTGTGTGTGTGTTTGTGTTTGTGTTTGTGTGTGTGTGTGTGTGTGTGTGTGTGTGTGTGTGTGTGTGTGTGTGTGTGTGCATGTGTGATCGTATAGTCCTATATGATTTACTGGATAGGATGTAATAAATTTTCTGTTGCTTCATAATTTAGCTTTTGCAACCATTCCGAAAGCATGTGTTTGAGTGTAAAAGTGTTTACTGAATTTTGTGTTGTAAGGGGTTGATTTTGCTACAAGATGATTGCGTCTGAGATTTTCTCTAACAAAGGGTGTAATTTTGTGTTGTTTCATTATGGTATGAAGGATAAACAGTTGCCGAACAGTTAATAAATTTGTGACTTGATAAAGCTCTTGAGTGGGGAATTGAAACGGTTTAAACCAGGATACCTTAAGTATAGATCTTTGAGCTTTTTCTATTCGTAGGAAGTGAGATTTTGCAGCTCCACCCCATGCAGTGATGCAGTATGTTAGTATTGTTTGGCAAACCGCAAAATAAACCATTTTAATTATGTTGACGTCTGCTACATACCTAAGCTGTTTAAAAATATAAATGAGTTTACGTACGCGTGTTGATATGAGTTCGATGTTTGATTTAAAAGTTAAGTGCTTATCTATCATTATGCCAAGATACTTTATACAATCAGTATGTTCGATGACATCGAGAATTAAATCATCTTGTTTTTGTTTAAGTTAAGAGTTAACAAATTGTTGTTTAACCAATCCCGGATTATGTTCAAACCTATTTGAGCTGATTTGTACGTATCGATCCAAGTCCTTCCTGTAAACAGCAGTACTGTGTCATCAGCATAAGTTATAATCTTGCCATTTTGCAGATGCATATTGCAAAGATCGTTGATGTAAGCAAGAAAGAGGGTAGGTCCCAATATACTACCCTGGGGTACTCCAAAGGTGATAGATTCGTCCCCGCTGATATAAGAACCTATTTTGACTCGCTGTGTACGTCCCGTCAGGTAACTTTGGAAAATGGCTAATGGCCTCCAATTTCTGAACGAGCAGGGGGATCGAAACCGTATCAAAGGCCTTTGCTAGGTCAAGGAAAAGGCCAACGCACTTAGCACCATGATCTAAATTTGTAACTACATGATTTATTAGGTCATTAACAGCATCTGATGTTGATGTTTTTCTTCGAAAACCGTATTGGTTGCCAGAGATAATATTGTTTGCTTCGAAGAAAGCTGTAAGCCTGTTATTCAGAATGCGTTCCATGATTTTTGAAAAAGCTGGAAGAATAGAAATGGGTCTATAGTTATTAATAAGGCCTCGATCCCCCACCTTGTGAATAGGTATAATAACGGCTCTTTTTAGATAGTCAGGAAAAATACCAGTTGATAGACTGAGGTTGCATACATAAGTTAGTGGAGGAATTAATATCTTTTTGTGTGGATGAATTTAGAGGATATGTTGTCCCATCCAGGGGCGCTATCGGGTTTTAATGAATTAATCATTCGTTCAATTTCTTCTTCATCTGTCTTTAATAATACAATTGAGTTTGGGCTTTTTGATGAGCAATATGTTCGAAGGGGGTGATTCAATCTTATTTTGGATGCTGGTTCTTTTCCAATATTAGCAAAATATTGGTTTGCCTCATTTACAGAATATTGTGGTGTTGTTTTTGTTTTTAGTAGGTCAGTCTGAATTGGTTTCCGTGTATTCAAATTAGTGATCTCTTTAATTACTTGCCAGGTTTTTTATTATTATTTTTAGCCTTATGTAATTCTGTTTTTTCATACTCTCTTCTAATTTTTTGAGCAAACTATTTAGGTAATTTCTATATCTCTTGTAAATTAGTTTTACTGTTTCATCCTGAGGTTGCATTTGCATTTTTTTGTGTAGAGAATCTCTATGTCTCATACATCTTACGAGCCCCGGAGTGATTGTTCTAAG
Source organism: Pyrausta nigrata (assembly GCA_949316185.1). Classification (NCBI taxonomy): domain Eukaryota; kingdom Metazoa; phylum Arthropoda; class Insecta; order Lepidoptera; family Crambidae; genus Pyrausta; species Pyrausta nigrata. The sequence goes on from OX438965.1 coordinate 7,384,750, forward strand.
CTTTCTAGACACTTTATATGGAACGCTGCTAGATTCTATAGCCTCTCTTAGTGGTTCAATTAAATGTTGTATAGCAGTGTTTGGGTTTAGAGATGTGTAGACTAAGCTGAAGTCAAGATTTTTTACCGCCAACTCTAATTTATGTTCGTCAATTTTTATAATTGACTGATTGGTAATTGTGTTCTTCGTGGAAAGTGATAAAATGACAGAGTAATGATCGATAAGGCTCGTTTCAACAACTAGGCATTTAGCTGATATGCAGGTTTTTAAAATCACATGGTCATAACAAGTGGCGCCATGTGTAGGGAAATAATGGCCTGAAAGAAGTCCGTGATGAGCTATTAGATCAAGGTAATCTAACGCCCCGGAGTAATGTCGATGTTGATGTCACCCATGATGTAAATATTTTTGAAACCCGAGAGGCCAAAGAGTACCTGATCCAGCGAGTTAAGAAATTCTGTGATCTTAGAAAAGGCGAAAGGTCGATATATTGCCAAGAAGGCGAATTCAGTACCGATTTTAATAACTAAACAGTATAGTTCCGAAACTTGAGGCTCACTTACAGAGACATTTGTGAAAGCGGAGTTTACATATACCACGACCCCATCATTTTGATTGTAAGTATGTGTTGAGGCAAACCGATTGTATCCGTGTAAAGATGGGAGGTTTGGGTTGCACGATAACCAGCATTCCGACAAAATGATGATATCACAGTAAATTCTCAATCTGTTCAATAAAACCTGGAGACCAGACATATTTGCATTAATACTCCGTATATTTTGGGCTATAACGTTTATTGTATTTTTTGAATGGAATATATGTGAAACACAGTCTTCAGGCCTACACATAAGGGACTCGCATAAAGATATACCGTCGATTTCATTTGACTTTCTTTCAAGTTGTTCAATTTTTGTTTCAAGGCTCTGAATGTGTTTTTGTGTGCTCTTTGTGTCGGCTTCTAGCATAGAAGTTTTTACAATTGCGTCGTCATACTTTTGACTTAAGAAGTCAAGTGATTTTGCAATATCCGAGTTATTTTCTTTAATTTCATTTACAGTACATTGAAGTTGGGCAAATTTTTAATTTTGTGACTCAACAAAAGAGGCAAACATCGCTCTAAGCTCTTGCATGAAATCTCGCATGGTGTTCTCCTCCTCGCTTGCAAACTTCCTTTTTGATCTTACAGTGATATTATCTAGTTTATTTAAAGCTGAATCTGAGCCAGAATAATGGGGTGGTAGTCTAGTTGCAAACAACGTAGTAGCTACGTTAGTGGCAGCAGTGACACATGTTGCGGACGTCGCCTTTGTATCATCTTGAGTGCACGGCGGCGACGCAGGCTCACCGGTTGTCTGGCTCGGAAACGGGGATAGTGTAGCTGGGGTTTGCGGGGGGGTACGTTTCAAAAACATTATAGCGTGGTGTATTGAAAGTACCAGGATAACAGAAATCAGTAAGTAGTAGCTAGGACGGTCGAGGTCAAGCTTATCTGGTGGCAATCGACGCTTTCATACAAAAAAACCCGTTCCGTCCAATGTAAGTTGACACTTGACATGCGCGGGCCGTGCCGTTGTTTTGAATGAGTAATATGAATGGTAAACTCACTTGATGCGACACGACACCTCCGAACTTCTGTGCTCCCGGTGTTTCGACGGTATTTAATTTTAAACTTTTACTTAATTTTTAACTTAATTTTAGTGCAATTTTGCGCAGGTTTACTAAATACACGTCTGATCAGAGTCCAAGAGGAGAGGGGGCCTGTGTCCAGCAGTGGACTGCAAAAGGCTGATATGATGATTAAAGATTGCATTTTATAATACATCTTTTTAAATCGGCTCCAGAGATTATTGTTAAAACTGAAATACTAATGTTTTTAGTAAGTATCAATATAGTAGATATTATAATTACTATTCCTATAGTAATTAAGATAAGTCATACTTTTTATTTAGGGCTGCCATCTGCCGGGGTTTCCCTGGGTTTGTATTGTAATAGTCATCGAGTCGAGCACGTAACCAAAAGCGAAGCAAGCACGATTTTCTCCGAAACTTATCAGTGCTTGGCACTGATACGAAAAGTGTAAATTCAAGTATATATTTTCAAATCGATATTATGAAATATTAGATAATTCGGTTGAGATCGTATATAACAATCTTTTAAACAACACCTTTATTTTAAAATATGTAAAGAAATAAATGTAAAAATTATATTAAATTAAATGTAAAAAGTGAATTTCCTTAACAAAATGCGTTGAAAAAAAACAGAGGCATTAATTTCCAAGGGATTTTGACGGAATTTTACTGGAACAAAATTAATGATATTTCGCGTCTATGGGTTATGTGCTCGGTGGTAATAATTTAGTTAGATGCCTGAGGAGCGTCCGGGCGGGGTTTAATTTTAGTCTGAATTTAAAATTTTCAAGTCTTGAGCCATAGCCGGGCGACCAAAAATTTCCACGCTCCTTTCCTTCCCA